>CM061159.1:6807649-8037649 GCA_030710495.1 Labroides dimidiatus
GCTTCTCGATTGGGTCGGAGAAGATCAGATTGATTTATGGCACGCCGCAGTCTCTATGACAACACCACGCTTGTTGACAAGATAGCTCTGTGTTCTTCTCTGCTGAAAACGATTTCTGGGACTAACTTTGTAGTGATGGTGGAGACTGGAGCTGAACTTCGGACAGAAAAAAGACGTCAAAGCAGAAGAAAGCTAAACAGGAGACTGATAGCGCAGGCTAAAGAGTAAACCATGAGCTAAAGGCTAAACTGTTTGTGATAATGTTCATTCAAACCCACATGCAGCAGTTATTCTGCAGTGATCTGATCAAACTTGAGAGTCTGTCAGTAAAATGAAGAGTGAGGTTACGTTAGCTCTGAGCAGGACATAAGGATTCACTAACGTTACATGTTAGCCTACAGATTCATTTTGGAGTACCGGGCTACCAGTAGCACTATATATAGCCCGCTACTAAACTATGCTACAAACTGATAAAGTTTTAATTGTTGTCACATATCAAACAACAGCGCTGCGTAACTGTTGATGAATACCTTCCCTTGTCACGTTGTATCCTGAAAACTTGTCTTGAAAAAAGAAAAGTAGTATCAAAAAGATTGATCTGATCTCCATTCATTTCCAAAACAAACACACGCTTTGTTAAGAGTCATGTCATTACGACAGTGTGCACATTTCCAGCCAAAAGGTGTCGCTGCAATCCACTTCAAACAGTCCTCACAGCCTCTTTATAAGGATTTATTAATTTGTAATTATTTTTTTTACGCTTTTGATACAATAATATCCATCCTTTATAGAGTGGTGTGAAACTTTAACGACAACAATATTGGACTAAAATTTAAAAAAAGGTCACTGCTGGTCATAAAGCAGCCATGATTCTTCAATGTCTCACTCTAATACAATACTAAAGCTGCAAACAGCATCAAATAGGCCCCAGCACCCATTCCTTTGTTGTAGTGCAGAGAGCTGCAGAGTTTTAATCTTTAGATGAGAAAGTGAAAATAGCTGGAACTGAATCCCTGAGGTCATAAATACTATAACGAATACCCAGACATGCCCTGCATCCCACAGCTGTTAAACAATAGTACCTCAGTCCTTGGTCAAACCACAGGTAGCTTTGGGAGTGTTATGTCATGGAGCATCCTAAATCCATAATGCTGCTGAGAGGACTCAGGATGGAGGAGAGAGGAGGGGAATAAGAGAAGCAACATGGGAGGATATATGAGAGCAGCCTTCAGAAATGTCTAAACTTATAGACAAGCCTTTGTATGAAATATCACGGACTGACTGACGGACTCTGCACCTAACCAAACTTCACCTACGCTGAATGTTCCAGAAATTTAAGACAGAGAAAAGTGGAAAAAACAGCACCCTAAAATGGATTACAATCATGTCTCAATTTCCAGGGATGCTGGTCCTCTATAATTTCAAAACACCTGAGACATCTTTAAAAAACAGACTAGCAGTCTTAATATGATATTAAAAAAAAGATTAAATCCTTTAATTCTCCTGATTCTTGTCAACCAAAGCATCTAGCCTCTTACACACTGGAGCATGTAGAAAAATGCAACAATGGTAGTTTGGACCTTTGATTCATGCGTTCCATTTATGTCCTGTTTGACGATGAGACATCACTTTCTGATAATCTGACAGCCACACAGGTTGAGAGAACATTCTTGTGCTCCTTGTCTTTACAAGAAGCTGTAATTGCGTTGGATTATCCCCGTCAGTGATATGATTCCAAGTGTTACACCAGACAAGGACTGAAAACAATCTGTTTTTCAGGTTTCAAACTTTGACAAGCCACTGCAACCATCCCCAGTGAGTTTAATCAACAAGCTAAAGAACATGAACATATCTCGTGCTCCAATGAGATTCTGTGTACTTCATCCAATGAATTTGACCCCTTAAAAAATCTTCCGTTTTAATGGCATAAACATTTGAAGTAGGCTCATGCACTTCACAGGAGGTTGGAGGAAAAGTCTTGGGATGTACCAAAACTCTTTTCTTTCTTTCTTTCTTTCTTTCTTTCTTTATGTATATATATATATATATATATATATATATATTTTTTTTTTTTTTAAAATTTAATTTAATTTAATTTAATTTTATTTTTTATTTATTTTTTTTATTTTTTATTTTTGTAGGGGATCTGCCATCCTAACAAGATCCTTTAATGACAGCTCACAGTTTTGTGGCACACATCAAGTCCAACATCTCACTGGATGGAGGTATCGTTCCTTGAGTTTCAGCATGCCACTTCCTGCTGCTACCCCGGGGTGCTAATGAAAAGTTACTACATGGAAGTGTTCAGACCTGGGCCCTCATTATGCATGGTGCACTGGGTCAGATTGGAGCATGCATGGCTGGCTGAGATAGAAAAACGGTTTCCTGTTTTGTGGTGAAACACTCAACAAGCTGCCACAGCAATTCCCTCAGACTTTTGAGAGGGAGCTAATGGATTTTTCTTTCTTTCAAATTCAGGTCTATTCTAGCTGTAAACTAATTCAAACTAATTTCAAGTGAACCAGACGTACCTCTGTGGAGAATAAACTTTTTTTAAAGAACCCCATTAAAGGTCGGTTTTGCCAGTTTTTCAAAAATACACTTTCTCTCTTCCTTTAATATTTATCCATGACTTTGAATGACTTTTTAATTTGGTGGGCCGACAGACATGTGTACAAAGATCATCCTTCAAGGTGAAACTTCCTCAAGGGACTCGTAAAGGGACTGCGAGTGAGCCAATTCTTTGTCCAAAAACTTTTTTTTTTCCTTTTCCACAGGCCTGACATCCCTGAAATTTTTCAGGAGCTTTTAAGACATGTTTATGCCCTCAGAGAGCCATTCAAATAGATGATATAATTATCCTTTCAGTTACAGTGATGTCCACCCTGCTCCAGCCTTGGCTGGTGCAATCAACCAATGTTTATACCTGCTTCAGTTTCTCTCCCATAAAAAAATAAAAAAACAAATTCATGTGCACAATATGAGCTACATTTGTAAACTTTTCTTTACAACCTGCACACTGAAGGAAATTATTACCTATATTTTTGTGCATATCAATAATAATTGTGATCATTGCAGGCTTGTATTAATGTGTGTATGTACAGAAGGTTATGGTAAATGGACCAGTACTTATATAGCGCTTTTCTAGTCTTTCTGACCACTCAAAGCGCTTTACACTGCTAATCTCATTCACCCATCCACAACACATTCACACACTGATGGGAGGAAGAAGCTAGAAACCATCAGTTTTATCTAACCCATTTATACCCATTCACACACCACTGAACAACGGTGGGAGCAATTTGGGGTTCAGTGTCTTGCTCAAGGACACTTCGACATGTGACTGCAGGAGCTGTGAATCGAACCCCCGACCTTCCGATCGAGAGACGACCACTCTACCACTGACACGACCACAGGCTACAGATTATCCAGCATGAAGAAAGAGCCGTCACCATTAATATGAAGGGTTCATTTTAACACTTTAATAAATGATTAACCTTGTTTATCCCTTTATATAATATAACTTTTTTTATTTGCAGAAATAAGGGAAGAAAGTGTGTTGGTGTCTTGTTTTTGAGAGTGTGAAAGTTGATTGGAAACAAAAGAATGCAGTTGCAGGACTGGAGCTAAAGGTTGTAAAACTATCTGTCCTTAAATTGGAGGGGGGGGGGGGGTGCAGGAAGAGCCTGACACTAGATAAAATTCTCTGAGAAGGAAGAACATGTAAGATGTCATAGTGTGCACTAAAACTTCCTTTTAGGGACACCAGGACAGATGCTAAGTGATGGGAAACATGCAGAGCCCGCCTGCACTGAACAGGACACTGTCTCAGATCAGGAAACTGAATGTCTAGAATAGGTAGAGCTACAAGTATAATAGCAGGTTCAGAATGAGAAGCAAGGTTCTTCTCTGAAGGCCCCGGGAAATTGTATCAGGGCTGTTAGAGAGAGCTAAAGAAGAACCAAGAATTCTGTCATACATTGTTGATCCATTGTTATCATTAAATTTGGCCGTCTCCTTCTACTTCTTCAATCCACTTCATGTGTTCGACACAGGAAATGGTAAAAGGTTATTAGGAGTCAGATTCTTTATTTTAGACAAATTGATATTTTTTAGGATGGTGAAAAAGGTGACCATTTCCAACAACACACGTGGTTTTGAATAGGCCCATACTGTATTTTACATACTGGGACCAGTCAAGTTGCTTGAAACAAACAAACTGCATTCTTTTCTATTTCACTGCTTGTCTGAGTTTGTCATCCCTCAGTCTCACTCTGTCTCTATGTCAACCATCCCTGCTCACTTGTTTGTTTAGTCTCTTATTTGCTCATGGCAGGGTCTGGTTAAAACTATGAGCAAGCATCTTTTTTTTTCAAAAGCATCAAAAATTTTTGATATAATAAAACCTAAGAATAACCGACATTATTCTAAAATCATGTGCATGAAACAATTGTCTGTCACATGAATCTAATGAACAGTCTACAAAACTGAGGCTGTGACAAACCCTCATTTGAAGAGCACAACAAGCAAAGAGTGGCTGAGTGGATTTAATGGGCAAACAGGAAGAAGTTGGACTGTGAGCGATGTTTTGTTGAGCATTAGACGGTCTTTGCTCTGAAATTTGAGTGTTTGTGGTTTCATCTACAGAAGTGTTTATACTGGATAAACATCCACACTGTTGACATCCCTGGCTCTGCTCCAGTCTGATTTTGATTTGTTTATTTATTTGTAGCTATTTGATTTCTCTATTTGCGCTTCGCTCCTTCAAAGCAACTTTTCGTCACTTATTATTTTATCATTTATGGGGGTTATTTCTTTAAATTGAGTGGGTTCTAGGGTATTATTATTTGAATTAATGGCACATTTTCTGGCAGTCTAAATGTTGGTGTCTTGATGGGGTTTTGATGAAACACTTGTTGTAATCTCTGTTTGTAGTCCCCTCCTCAGCCACAGCTTTAGACTAAATCCATCTGAAACTTCTGAACACTGCCCTATTTCCCAGAGTATTTTTAGCTGAGGCTGTAAGAGCTATAATAAGGCTGCAGCAATGAAGCTCAATTGAAAATGTTTTACATTTCATTAAAATGAGCTCTGAGGGCTTTAATTCTTATCATCAAAGAAACAAAACTGTTGGACGGGTGTGTGTAACTGATGATGAAGATATATTTCAGTAGTGTTTTAGATAAATGGATCCACTGCACAGTTCCTTCCTAATGGGGCCAGAGATGACAGGAAGAGTCATCCCCTCTGAATCATGGATCCTTGTGCTAAACATCATTGATATCTATTCACTGGAGATTTTATTCTGTACCTTAGACCGTTACTCAAACAAACCCCACAAGTATTCAGGGACTGTGAAGCCAAAATGTTTAGAGTTCTCTGGCTGAAATACACACACTGTAAGACTGACATATTTTTTTAGGCAGTGGTGGGTCATCAGGGCCTGCAAAGCCTTCTCTGCTGGTCTTAAAAAATATCTGAATAACAGACTTATGTTTCATTTTTCATGTATCATTATTAAATAATTTCAAACTGTCTGTTTGCTGTCTTTCATAGTTTTTTTTTTTATCCCAAACATATATTAGATGGAGGAAACCTTCTGTGTGGTTCAACTTCAGGAGTAGCACTTTGTCATTGCCCCTATCCATCATTTAGAATGTTTTCTTGCACCTTTTGTTAGATGTCATCATTGTTACTTAGAATGTTTTGTTTTTATACTATCAGGATGTTTCTATTTTTATTTTGTATCTTTTTCTATGAACTCTGCTCTGGCCTGCCAGGGACTACAGATGAAAACTAGCATGATGGCTAACTCTGGCGTATTTACACTGAGGCTACGCTAAAATGTGTATTAATATGCACTGTCCCTTTAAACAAACAAACAAACAAACAAACAAACAAACAAACAAATAAATAAACAAATATACAAACAAACAAACAAATAAATAAATAAATAAAAATATGAATTTTCCTACAGTCTATGGTGTTTCCACATAAGAGCATTTATCCAATCACATTTCAGCCATCACTCGTTGCCAGGGTCTGAAATCTGCCTGGAGGCCTTCACAATTAGTTCTGCAGGCCCAGTAGCATAAAATAAGTGTTCATCAAACTGTCGCTTTAACCAATCAGATTTTGAGGTGATGACACCAAGGAGATTGAGCATGCGTACGATAATGTCAGCATATTCACACTCTTTGATGGGACAGTCAGAGACTGTGCTAGCCAAGGCAAACAAACTGACTGCAGACGTCAACTCACAAGGGACGCGTGCTCAGTTTGGTGAGCTATGATTTATTTTGAAAGTCACTAGGAGTTTTTTGGTAGTTTTCATGCATGACTTCCTGACAATGACTTTCAAAATAAAAGAGAGCATGTCAAAACTAGATCGTTTGACTACAGCAACAAACCAGAGCCAGACCAGGAGTCAACAGTTTTGAGGTTTTACAGCTGAACATGAATGAAGAGAGGCGGGAAGTGTGGGAACTCCTCACTCTGAACACACAGCCGGTGTGAATACAAAACAGAGCAGAGCCGGACCGGCGACCAAGTGTATTTAAATTAAATTGAGAATATGAGATTACATTTTTTGGGGTTTGTTTTGTTTTACAAAATACCTGCTAAATTACGAATAAATAAATAAAAATAAACAAAATGAGAAATTTTAGTGGATTTAAAGGGTTTAACAATACCCATGTCACTCTGTTAAGCTGGGCCCTCATCACTTTAGGAAGGCTTAACAGTTAGCTGTGGTGTGGTGGTCCCACTTTCTGCACTGTGGTATCTGTCAAACCACTCAACTCTAAATAATTTGTTAGCTGCTGTGCCACTATACTTGGAAGACGCCGCTCTCTATTTCCATGTCTGACATAAATAGAACCTTTTCATGAGACCCAGTGATGTCTCATGTCATAGTTTACTTTGAACAACCCAGAACGTCAAAAAAGATATTTTTAAGGGCGGCAGGAAAAATCTGTTAAATATTATGATCATCATCATATCTGTTTCATTTTCTGTGCTGAAAAATATCATGAGAGCAGCGCTGACATCTACACCTCGGAGCCCTGCTGGAAGGCTGCCTTATTCCAAACGTCCTCACGAGACTGGAGAGTGATTGTGCTAATTTTGCAGTTTGCACTCAGTACCACAGCGGCACTTTTTTTTTTTTTTTAAAAAAAAAAAAAACACTGAATATGTGCTTTTAAAAGTGTTAGAAGACATGCTCGGCTCAGGATTGTTTGAGGATGAGTAGAAACCTTTGACATCTCCCAACATCAAAGCCTCTGCTCCTGTGCAACATTCACCAAATCTATAATGGATGCTTACTCCTCTTCATAACAATTACCATGCATATAAAACATCAAAGGAGTCACTGTCAGAGAGCTTTACAATCTGCCATCTGCACTTGAAACAATAGGCATCTGTGACAGATATCTGGGCAACATTCAATGCTCTTGTCAGGGGTTATTGTTAATTCAGAGGCGCAGCCAACTCCAAGAGAGGGTACAAGGAAGAGATCCAAAGATTCCAGCCTGGGAAGTGTGATAAAGCACTTGGGCTCTGCGAGAGGGAGGAGGGTGGTGTCCATGCTTAAGTGAGGTGGAAATAAACTCGATTAGTGCTCCTGCTGGCTGGGAGAAAACACACACGATGACACCTGCCTTCAAACTTCCAAGCTCTCTCAGTTCAAAGACAGCTTCTCATTTGGGACCCATTCCATCTCTGAATCCAGGATCCAGTCCAAAGTGGTGACAGCCGCGTTGAAGTGAAATCAAATGGCAGGGTGTGATGTACTGGGTAAACATGTTACCTTACAATCAGCTACAGAAAGGCTCCACACTCTGCTGCAGCTTTCAAATGTTAAACTCTGCTGCAGGCGAGAGAGGGCATTCCAAATTCACCACACCAAAGTATTTTTGGGATGAAAAATGTTTGAAAATACTTCCTTTGAATTTTTTTTTTCATTGACCATAAGGCTTGTACTAATAAGAATGAGCTTTGTTTGAATAAATTGGTTTCATTTATCGTGTAAAGCAATGTGTCAAAATGTTTAACAAGTGCTTTCATCTGTATTTTGCCTCATTTTTTTCTGAATATTTTCTAAGTGCTTCAAAGAATCTGTAACAACTTAGCTGGATGTTTTCTCATTTTGAAGACCTTAGTCTTGCCGGCTCTTGTGTATATTTGCTTATCGCTCCTCATATTTCCCTCCTCTCTCCTAAATCCTCTCTCCTCCCAGCAGCAGCAGCAGCAATGATCTCTGGGACGCTCCTCTTCACGACAGGTCAATACCGCCTTTTAGTTTGAATCCGCACTCATCCGTCAGCACAAGCTCTCATTATTGTTCAGGGTGAATGAGGCTCAGTGTTTATTTGCATGTGAAGCTTTGAAGTAAGCTCCCATTATGAGTGATTATTGGAGATGCACAATCCAGCCAGGTGTGAACAGTCGTGCTTAAAGCTCTCCACTCCTTGTCCAATGAGCCAGAAGACCTTTAATACTGGGTATTCCAGCCTCACCCCTGTCCTCTCCTTTTCTCTGAGCTGACATTTAACAGCAGTGCAGATCCCCTTGTTTTAGCTCTACTCTAACCTCCTCACCTCTCAGACTGCTCTCATTTTAGTGAACACTGAGAGTAACTTATTATTAAAAAGGCTCAACAGATGGCGCTCTGCAGGGAAGATAAGGTGAGAGGAGTCACAGCCACAGTGGAGCAGCCATCCGGTGTCACAGTGGAGGCTTAATAACAGTGGTGGGGGCTGCAATGAGTTCACTATTTAAATATGTTTCAGTGTAGAATTATTTAGTGTTTTTTAGTGCAGCAGAAAAATACATAAAACAGAGTTAATCTAATGAGGTCACACGTCTTATCATGTAGGGTTCCTTTAAGGGCTCTGGGATGCAGAGTGTGAGCATAGTAAGGGAATCATCCCAATGCGTGTGTGTGTGTGTGTGCGTCTGAAATCTAAGTGTTTATGTCTCATTTCTTGTAAAAACACCTGTTGAGACTCAGTAAGAAGCTGTTGTAGTTAGGGTGCACAGTTTGACATCAGTTATAACAGGAAACAGAGTTATAATGATAGTAAGAGCAGAGGATGATCAGAAGCAGAGGTTTCCATCCTTCTTTAGCTCTGATCAAGTCCTCAGTGTGGTGGAAAACAGTGAAATATCTGAAGGCACAGTATCAGAAATGATTTGTGTGAAGATGAGGATGTTCAGCGTCAGTGCTAAAAATTGTATGCACAAGCTAATATGCTAGCACACAAGTTTTGGATATGTACAGACAACTTTAAAATTGAGATTTTTAGAGTCTACTGTTCTCCACTGTACTCTGCTCATTCATGGTGCAACTACAGTAAAGCAAAAACGAAAGAGTTGCAGATAGCTGATAATGTTGCATTGAGAATATTTTGATTATTTATACCCGTACCCTTGAAATAATACCAGTTTATTTTCTACCCGTAGCTGAACGTTTTCTGTGGGTACCCGACCCCTTGCAGGACTCTGTGTCCAGGCAGAGAATGTCTGAGTGTATGGGATTGCTTTTTGCACAGTGATTGGCTAATTGTGTATATGGCGGAACTTATCCATAGGTCAATTCACAACCATTACTACAAGCTTTGAGGGTCCTGGTCCTTTTGTTAGTCTCAGCTTTTTTTCCCCCTCTTTAAGATGATAAAAGCATTTAAAGAGGGACACAAAAATACTTCAAAAAGGTCAAAGGTCATTGATTGACCAGTGGTAGAATAATTGGTTAAGGAAGCTGTATGTTTATTCTGAGGCTGGTACAATAAATCAATACTTTTTACTAGGTCAGTAAATGAATCTGAGTAGATTAAATGTTTTTAATCACTTGAACATAATAAGCAAGAAGCCGTAGACTCTTATCAGAGATCAGTTACGATGTTAATGAAATTCTTTCCAGATCAAACAGTTCAGACTGGGTACTCTGAGATAACTAAAGGCTAACAGGGAACATCAGCTTGGTTGACCGGTTGAGGATTGATTTCATTTAAAGCTGCAAAGGTTTGTTTGTCTGTCAGTATGAGACATAAAGGACCGAAGCTCTCTTATTTCCCAGTTAGTTAGTTTTTACTGAGAGCAGCTGGGTAGTCATGACACAGTAAGTCACTCTCCTGAATTGATCACTCGAACGCCCTTTCACAGTCTGACCTCTCTAAAGTATCCCGTGGTCGGTGACAGTTAGTCTGTGCTGAAAGGAATTACATCAGCCATTATTCATTTCAATACAAGTCTCTCCCATCATGTCAATAATTTCTGTTAAACACACTTAATGGACAAATTAATCAAATCATTGATCGGTGCTGAGTGCACAGCATCATTAATGGATCTGGCAGATCTCTGCCTTTAGAGAGAGAGAGAAAGTGTGTGTGTTTGTGTGTGTGTGTGAGAGAGAGAGAGAGCTGTTATCTCGAGTTGTCATATAAAACATCTCCAGCAGAGAATGCCAAGCTGAAACGTTGCCGGATTTAATTGACAGGTCTGGCCTACCCGGGGAATACGAGTGCTGGATCTTCATTCATGCTTTCTTCATGTGGCTTCACACTGCGCGTGAGGTGCCCCAGCGCCCCTTGTCTTCAGCGATGGAAGAGTTCAAGGTTGAACATCACTTTTCTTGACACACTGAAAGTTTCAAGACCAACAAATCTGTGATGCGAGGATAAAAATATGAGTACAAGTGGGAATCCAGCGAGGCTATTTGCCTCAACACGTAATTTACACTGGAGCACACGCTCCATTGGTTAGGCTTAGTATAAAGAGATCAACATATGTGCTCCAGAGAGGTAGCTAAGTACACTGTAGGGCTCCCTTTAGATACATGGACTGGATCGGGACGGATTGAAACGAAATCATCAACCTCTGAGTTGAAAGACAAAGCAGAGGAACATCATGCTTCTCACTGTGGTCAAAGTCTACTCTAAGAAAAAAAAGATGAGCTCTGTCCAGGGTAAAGTCAGAAGCTTTTCTGAGGAAGAGAGTAAGCTAATGTCACTGGGATTTGAGTTTAAGGTGCCTGGACAAGGTGGGAACTCCCAGAAGGTCAATCACCAAAACTTATCTGTGGAAGCCATGTGTGAGACCATTTCCAATCACCTTGCTGCACAGATCAGTGTATGACACCCTCTTGACTCCAGTCACACTACAGGATTCTCAGGCCAGTTTGAACCCGATTCAGCCCTCGGCCCTCCCAGTCTTAAAGTGGATGGGACTGCCTGAGCAGGGGCAGAGACTGAGCAGCCTGGACAGTCCTACAGATCCTTAGTGAAGGTTCACATGTGACAGTTCAAAAATCAAGTCAAGAGGGCTGAAAATCGGTGGAGAAATCTGGTGATACAAAAGTCGGCTCCAGTCATTGGCCTAGATTGTCTTCCAGTGTGAGCAGGTGACCAATCAATCTTTAGTCCCTCAATGGGCTTGCAGACTCATCGGAGCCGCCCCAATAATTTTCAAACATGTTTGATATCTATTGGAATGATGGCACCACTCAGTTTCACAGAGGATGACAACAGCCAATCAGAGGGAGCCGCCTACAAGGGACCAGAAATAATCAGAAGTTATCAGTGATGAAATGTGGTATGAAGTCTCCAGTCTCTAATTTTTTGTTTTTATTTACATTCGCTTCCTTGTGAGATGACTTAGATCACGTGGTGTGTTCTCTCTGGTCTGATAATCTTGATGAAATCCTGTTGTCTGGGCTTGTCATTTTTTTTTAAATCTTGTAACGTGTTTAAAATTTGAGAGAAGATAATCTGTGAAGATCCTCATTCTGTGTGTGATACAACCTGATTTCAGAATCTTATAAGATTTTTAGAATCCTGTGGTGTGAGCCAGGCTTAAAACAACTCTGAGCCAGGGAAGATACAGGAGGCGCCGCAACAGGGTGTCACCAACACTTCTCACATGTAGGACGACTTGTGTCTCATAGTAAAACCAAAAACAAAATATCACAACAAACATCATGCCATTAGGAATATGTTTGTATGAAGTAGCACTTGCAAAATAAAAAATAATAATTCAACTAACTAAATTATTATTGTTGTATATTTACGACAAATCTACTAGGAGTCAATTTAGATTTTGATCTAGAAAAGTTTAAAAAGGCTTCAATCCTTTGTTTTAATGCTTCTGGATTGAATCTTTTGATACTTATTAACAAGCACATTATATGCTTTAAAAACTGTGACTTCACAGCATTTTCAGGCTTGACAGGAAAAGCATCGCGGCATCGTAAAAAATAGAATCCTGTTGATTTTGAACGGAGCAAAGTTTCTCTTTCACATTCTCTGCATGTCTCAACTCATAACAGCAGTTTAGAAATGGAACGATTTGAAGTGTTACGTGACTGTGCACTTATGGAAAGCAGCAGTGCACAAAGACACCATTTTACTCTTTAAATAAACAGAGGGAAGCACAACAAAGCCGGGTACATCAACTATTCAAAGGTAAAGAAGAAATTAATTTATCTCTACCACACCAAAAACATCAACATTTCCTGAATGGAGAAATTAATTCACAATTTTGATTGAGCAGCTTCAGGTTTTTCCTTTCATGTCACAGAAACAATTCAACATCTAGACTGCTCACATCTAGTTCCCCTCGACCTACAAATTCTATTTTTTTTTTTAAGTTATTTTTTGGGCTTCTTATGCCTTTATCGTGAGCAGGAAACAGGGTGACAGTAGGGAGTGACATGCAGAAAAGTCGCCACAGGCCATTCCCCAGGACTAAGCTGTTATGATGCATTGTTTGTCTGTGCAGCTGAAGACCCTGGTAGACAATGCAAAACAGCAAAATGATGTCTGCAGACAAAAAATACAAGTAATTACAAAACACAACACAATGTCTTGTAGTTTTGTGTTGCAACTGTTAGTGCTGCTGCCTCACAGCAAGAAGGTTGTCAGTTCAAATTCCTGTTCGGGCAAGATGCGCCTTTCTGTGTGGAGATTGTTTCTCCTTCCCGTGTATCCCTGGGTCTGGGTACTCCAGCTTCCTCCCACAGTCCAAAAACATGCTCAACAGGTTAATTAGTGATTCTAAATTTTCCGTAGGTGTGAGTGTGTGAAAGGCTGTCTGTCTCTTTGTGTCAGCTCTCTGATTGGCTGGAGACCAGTCCAGGGTGTACCCCGCCTCTCACCCTAAGACAACTGGGATAGACTCCAGACAACCGCGCCCCGAACAGGATAAGTGTATAGAAGACGAATGTATGAATTCAAATTCAGTTTCTGGTGGCACAAATATCAGCCCATAATGACGTCACATCGTTCAAATTAGTTCACACACTGACATTAGCAGAGCTGTTAACTGAGCAAGCTTCTAATAGGACAAACAACTGAGAGTGTTTTCACATCTGAAAGTCCAGAACTTAGTCTGGACCTAAGTCCGTGATTTTGTTACATTGTATACATTTGGTTCGGTCTGTTATGGTTTCACACTATCATTATTGCAAATGGACTAACAGAACTTACATGAAAAAACCTACATGATACCGTCATCGACTGAGTCCTTTACGTGTCTCGATAGTTGATTGGTCATTTGGCCGGTGGCCGTCTGACGTCAACATGTTGAGTGGGAATTTAATTTTGTCAACAATTAATGAAATCACCATCATATTATTGATGTTTTTATACCACCAACTAACTTGAATAATTGTACATAATGCTGTTCTGAGGTCGTCTTACGAGGTACATAATTAGATGACAACTTTATCGTCGTCAGGAAAGAAGGAGAAAGTGTGTAATCCTGTGATCGGTATGAAGGTCTGAACCTTTCAAAATAATGCTTTCACACTGGGCATGTACCAGACCGTGGTCCCGTTTGGTCCGGACCAAGACCACCACTTTTGATCAGACTAAGGTCCGACTGTTTGGTTCGGACCAAGGTCCAGGGGAGGTTTCACACCTATCATTTTGGTTCAGATCAAAGAGAAAAATCAGAAAGTCCAGACCAAACAACGTTGGTGTGAAAGCGACTTTAGACCCTCAACAGGAGAAGCGGTATAGAAGATGGATGGAAAAAACACCACCAGACCAGCAGAGGGCAGTAACATAATTATAAAGCCCACACTGTAAAAAAGAAAACTTAAAATTGTTGGCCTGAAAATGATTTTTTAGTTTGTTCTGTTTGGTTTCAACTTACTTCAAAGTAGTTATCTCGACTTGGCTACTTGAGTTAGTTTGTTTGGTTTGTGTGTAAAGCTGGTCTCATTTCATAAGTTAAGTTAGCAAAACTTTAAATTAGAGGTTTGAAGCTGCAACTTAATTCTCTGAGTATTCTTCAGCAAAGACTGGGGTCTCCAACTCAAATTCACAGGGGTCTTTATCTACATGTCAGATTTCCACATGTGCCACTGTCTCCTCTGTTCTCCTGTCCTGTGTGGACTTCATTGCCATAAAGGTAAATATTTTGGTTTGAGTATCATACTGAAACTAGTTGGCAGAATTGTAGAATTGTAGAATTGTAGACTGATCGTGTGTTGATTATTTTGTACGTAGCAGATATGTGGGACAGGTTTGACTCAGCTGAAGAGTCATTGTCTACCAATCGGAAGAACAGGCTTCAAGTCCCGCTACCTACACTCACATGAGATTACTCACATGTGGCTGTGACAGTCCCATAGCATCAAAGTGTTTGGGTGGGTGAAATAAACAGAAGGAGACAGACAAGCCATGTAGCACTGCAGTTAGTCTGCTAGCATGGAGGATATTCAGCCTGTGCTGGTTTCAAAGCTGTTGCAGGTCAAAGCTGATTCAAAAAGCCCCAAACGCATTTGAACAACGAAACAATGATCTGCTCCCCCATCTAGAGCATGATGACAGCAGAGATCGACCTGTTTCAGCTTATAAACCAGCCCGTCAATTGACAGCTTTTAGCAGGGTGCGTATTTCTCAAACAGCTTTAGATCATTGTTCTGTGAAGAGAGTTTGACATGTATGAAACCTAACTAGAACTCATTTTTGAGGACTTCAATAATCACCTCAATAAATTGATATGAAGTATGATCATTTTTTTCCGAGGCCATTTAAGCATGTTGAGAATTATAAACTATTATACGATTCATCACATGTACGAGACTTTTGTTGCTTCTCCTTTCCACACATGAGCTGGGTCGGACACACTGACAGATTTCAATGACATAAACTGGAGCCCTGAGTTGAAAGTCCCATGTCTGTTTGACCCTCCCATCACCCTGATTACAGTCCAAATTGGACCTCAGTGCTCTTCATCCTGAATCACTTGATTTCAGCTGCACATTAAAATTATACACTTGAACACCCAGCTCTGAGATATTACTGGACGGGTAAGAGAAACGTCTCTTTGAAGTGCTGGGCCACAATGACTAGACTGTGTTTTTAATGATACAGGAACAAGAGAGGACAGACACACCGGGTGGATCCAAGTGCACTTAATTGGAGCCTCCTCTGTCCTCGGTCGTTGGCCAAACAAGAGGAACTTACTGACCTGCCATGCTAAGTGCCGTTTCAAAGCTCTTAATGTGAGAACAGAGGATGGAGGTGATGGAGGAGGGAAATCTGTGGAGCTAAAAGAGAGGATGCCGAGAGCAGCCTTTGAGAAAGTCAAATTTACTGTTTGAAAATCACTCAATGATTGGACGCTTCAGCAGTTTAGACTTCTGAAACGTATGTTCATCACAGTTTTATAATGGGTTGACTCAAATATAGGGCGACCCTGATTATAAGACGACTCCCTTCTTTTCAACATCAATCTTCAGAAAAAGACTGATAACCAAAATTTATTTTGTTTAAAGAAATTATTTTTTTAATTGAAATTCTGAGAAAATCATTGAAATAATAGAGACTGCTTTCAATTTTTGGCTGTAAATACACTCACTAAGATCTGTATTTCAAATGTAATACTGATGAGAGCTCGGGTAATGATGCCTTTTGTTATGTTTCTCAATAACAAACTCACCCTCCCGTCATTATCTTGAAAACGGCTGCTTTGAGGAAGACGGTCATTTTTTTTTTCATTTTCAGATGTTTTTCATGGCCGCTCCATCTTCTGATGTTACACTCTGTTACTCCATAATTTTTGGCTGCCTGACAGTTGTTTAACTCTGCTGCACTCAGTCGTCTGTTAACTTGACAAACTTTTGATCCTTTTTGCTCTGGACGATCACCACGCCTCTCCGTGTTTCATCTCCTGTCACTGTGTCTCTGCTGTGATTGGCAGATCACCGCAGCCTCAGTGAGGTCACTGGCTTTACAAAAGCTGGCGCCCTCTGCTGTTGCAGCAGTGTAGCGACCCTCAACAACTATCAGCATGTGTCAATGGTTAGACCCTGATTATAAGACGAGCCCACTTTTCCACATTATTTTCAATGAAAAAAACTATGCCTGATATATATATAGTCATTCTGTAGCTTTTATCCAGTGTTCCTGAAACATCAAAAACCAGGTTATGTATCAGGTTAAATTATAGATCAGATTTACACTGAATATAAATGCAAATAATCACTAAATTATTTAAACAATGTCACATTTACGGTAAAGTGATCCATATGCTTGTAAGAAGGCCTGTTTATGTGTACTCATGCTCATTTGTTTTCCCTGAAGGCCGATCCAAGGGTGAAACTTAAAGACTTCTGGATTCCACTGATGATGTTTGTTATTTTGTGAGAACATTTTAGTCACTGTGAGAAGAAATTACTTGTTTTTAATAAAAACAGCTTTTTATTTTAATTTACCTAATATTTTTTATCAGGTAATATTCCCATTTAGTTACATAACATTTTAAACAAAGACATGAAAGTACATTCTATTCTTTTCTATAAGTAAAGTTTCAAAAAACAGAAAAAAAACCCCAACAGAGTAAGAAGAATAGAAATTAGTTCTGGGATTGAATTAATGGTGATCAGCTCATCGTCTGCCGCCTGAAGGAGTTTTACAGCTGTAATGAGTTATGTAACCACTTTTCATGAGCCAATAATTGCAAATCATGGCTCTGAAAACAAAGGAAGTAAAGATATCTTACAGCAGAAAAAAAAACACAAAAAAATCTTTTCTTCCTACAGACTCTGGCAGGTTGGCAGACTCAGGATGTTCATGCTTCTCAATAATAAACAAAAACACAAGTGAACCACTGAATTACCCTCTTCTTTTGTATTTACTGGTTAAATGTATGCTGGTCTCATCTTGGTTCCAGCACATATAGATATTCAAAATGTAAACACAGTCGTACAACACTTTGTGAAACATTTCTTTGGAAACAGATACCAACTTTTTAGGACTTTCAGCAGTTTGAGGTCAGTGATATCAAGCTCAGGCTGCCATTTTTATTTTCATCTATTTCCGTTCTCTGGTTGATATCCTCACTGAGGCTTCACTCTGACTTAACTTCAGCCGTACAGACCCATGTTTGTTTGTTTAAGGGGATCCACTGAAACAGAAACTAGAACACCTCCCATGCTGAAAGTCCAGACCCCCTGAGTATAGACTCTACATTATATGCAAATCCAGATCAGCAAAGAACAGACTGCAGTCTGCCTGAAGTCAATACTCTCACCCTTTCAAAGTGGAATGTTTTAATTTGAAAATAAACTCCCCACAGCTACCAGTTTTATTACATAATCATGTTTTAATCAATCTCAATACAATTAATAAAAAAAGACTCTCTTTTAATTCATCATGTGGTACTCTTACTGACAGTGTGACTGCATTATGTCACAGAGAAAACAGTAAAGATCTGCAGGCAGCTGCAGATTAGCTGCAGAAGACTTAAAGAGTCTGCATAAAAAAACTCTTAAAGCTCAGGCATTACTTCCAAAACTTACATCACTCAATAAATGAGGGTTTGGGCATTATCCACTTTTGGGCATTTGTTCCAAAACTGTGGAACAATCTTCCGTTCCACATAAGACAAGCCCCATCACTGTCTATTTTAAAAACTTGTCTCAAAACCCATTTTTATTCCCTGGCTTTTAACCCATCTTGAGACTCAGCTCCTGTTTTAATGTCTACATGGCTTGTTTTTAGTTTTTAAGTACTGTTTTATTGTTTTTAATTGTTTTAAAAACAATGAAATGGTTATTCAAGTCCTATTGTTTTTATTTTCATTGTATATTATTTATTTATTTTAATGCCTTTATGTACAGCACTTTGTTTCAGCTGTGGTTGTTTTTAAAGTGCTCTATAAATAAAGTTGAGTAAAGTTGAGATTATCAGCATTATAAAATATGCAGGACAGGGTGATGCTTCAAGTAACCCCAAAAACATCACTTTGGACCTGTGCTATTTTTTAAAGTTCAACCAAGTTGAAGTTAGGGTTAAAAAAAAAACAAAAAAACAACAACAACAACAACAAAAAAATTGGCACATGAAAACAGGACAACAGTAGATTTAAAATAACATAAACAAGGATGAGGCTTTGTGGGTCAGAAAGAAGGTTTTAGAGTTCAGAACACGTCTGCCAGCAGGAAGTGAAGCTCAAGGAGGCCGTTCACCTCTTTGATATTATCAAACCGGGAGGTGGTGCCCTTATTTTTGCACACTAGTCTCAAAAGGGCACCAGAGAGATTGTCTCATAATCTCAGAGATAACAGCGCCAGGAAGACCAGGATCTACATTCATCCTACACATCAGCCAGTTCCAAGTGTCGGCTTTAGCGCTCTACAGCGGAGGGGGATAGATTTACTGATCAGATGTTCACTCTTGTTAAGGATCATCATTATTCATATGAGCCGTTGTGTTGTTCAAATCCCTGACATTAAGATACTAGTCGTTTTCAGCGTAGCATCCAGCTTTAATGTTGGCAGGCTAAAGCAGAACTGACGTCCAAAAATGCTATCATTGGGATTGGAGTAAGATACGTCTGTGTTATGGTATTACATTAACACTGAGTGTATCAAGAGAAGCTTACAGTCATTTGTGTCCAACCACAGACTCACTTTAAAGTGGAGTGGATTCAAACTCCAGTAGATAAAAATATAGCCTCGGCCAGATGAATGTGTCACATTTCGGCCTCAGCAAGCAGTCCTCTAAATGGTTACAGGCAAACCAGAGGCATGAAGTGATGCATCAGAAGAGTCTAATACGGCTCCCAGCTTACACTCACAACTCATTTCAATTTGAAAGATCTGACGCTGCAAGCAGACCTAAAAAAAATAAATAGATAAACTGTTATTGAAAAGGAAACGTATGAAGTGACGTTCACAGGTCATCCTGAGGGGCCACTTGTGTGAGATAAGTTAAGATAAATGACCCTCTCTGTGTTAGTTTTCTTACACAAACACTCAGCCGAGTTCTCTCTCAGAGAACAAGCACAGAGACGGCTGCACAGTGATCCTGATTCACTCACAGCTTCGTGTACAAACGTTTTGTCATGAATGTGTAGAAAATGTAGTCACTTTCTATCAGTGACACAGTCTTAGAATAGAACAGAATATTCTTTATTGACCTATCATTGATAGCTGATTATAATTAAAGCATATCCTTCTCAGTGGAAAAAAAGTCAACAATTACATACATGGAGTGAAAGTACAGCATTTGCCACCATCTGGAACTTTCTATCACACATTCATGACATAACCTCTCACTCCACCTTCAAATCACACCGCAAAACTTTTTCTCTGTTTGACCACATCATCCTCACTTCTGCTGTTTGTTGTTTTTATGTAGCTGATTTTTTTTTACTGCTTTTACTTTGCGATGTAATGTGACCTTGAGTGACATTAAAGGCGCTTACAAATAAAATATATTATTATTGCTATTATATTTATTATTACGTAATTTCCTGCCCTGGTTGTTTTCCAGCCGTTGTGAATGTCATTCTTTCCACCAGTGTCCCCTTACCTCATGTGCTAAAGTTGGCGTCTTCCCTCTGTCCTGTGCCAGATCCTCTTGTCTTGTCAACCCCCTCTCGTGCCAACCTAGCTCAAACCTCCAAGCACATGATCAAGTCAACAGTGTTAATTTTTTTCTTTTGTTCTTCCAGCATTGCTGTGATTTTTCGTCTCCCTGTTTTTCCTGCCTTGCAGGATTATTTTTGAGTTATTTTGTAAACTAAATTTTGCAAGTTGAGCTGTGATTTTTTGTTATTGCGAGACCTTTTCAGCCTTTCCTGAATTAAAGAGCCTTTATGTTTAAAGAGTCGTTTATCTGGGTCTTCCTTCCAGTCTCGCTGTCATTTTTACCTCCTGCTCTTGTGTCTCTCCTCTTTGATTGCTCTCATTAGTCTCAACCACCTTGTCAAACAACCTGTGTTTGTTCCCATGTGTCTCTTTAGTCTCTGTGTTTCTGCTCTTCTTTGTTGGTTTGTCTCATCTTCTCGCCTCATCTTCTCTGTGTCATCTCAGATTTCTGGGTACTTAGATTTGGACTTTTGGATTTCATTTGTTTTTGGACTTTTGGACTCGTTTTGTTTTGATAAATACTTTTTGAGTTAATCTGCACCTTGGCTTTGTGTTTTCTGCGAAACTTGACACCTTCCTGTCTGCCCTGAGGAGCTTATGCGCTTCCTGCAGACCGGAAATGTTCAAAATGTGCTGTTTGGGAGCATAGAAAAAAGAGGCAGTGTAGCCTAGCTTCTGTGTCCACCATCATCTCCACTCAACTATCGACCAGCTCCTCATTTATAAATAAATAAATAAAAAGAATCTTTTATAGTTACAAACTTCTGGTCTGTCATTTTTGCATGAAAGACTGAACAGACCGTGACAGAGAATCTGATGAACCGTCAAGATGTGTCC
This sequence comes from Labroides dimidiatus, assembly GCA_030710495.1. Taxonomy (NCBI): domain Eukaryota; kingdom Metazoa; phylum Chordata; class Actinopteri; order Labriformes; family Labridae; genus Labroides; species Labroides dimidiatus. The sequence goes on from CM061159.1 coordinate 6,828,375, forward strand.
TTGTCATTAGTTCCCATCTGACATTCTGTTAATGTCAGACACTTCTGAGCTGTGAGGAAAGCACAGTGAGATGACACAGTGAGGGAGTTGCAGGGTCTACTGTTGCTGTTAAAATCTCTATGACTCATGAGTGACAATTTTTCCAACAATTTCAAAGACACACGGGCTGAAAAGAAAGGCTTAGCTCTCACTGTCCTTTTGTTTTAATTTGACAAATACCAGAACAATTCTGGTGCCGATGTTAACAAAACGCACTGCTGTGATTGTCTAAACGGGCAGAGGACGGAAACACAGGGAAGGGTGTGCAGTCCTGCACTGACAGATGTTTTACAGACTGAGGAGTTTGTTGTGATTGATCTTGGAGGAGTCGACCTTCAGGCTTCTTCATATACTGTTTATTTTCCCAACATGGAATCATTCATTTAGCCAGGCAAATGGGCGCAGGAAGCATGCAGATTATTTGTGTGCATTATTGACACCTTCAATTATGGACAGTGACAGTAGAAAAATGAAATCTTGATGTGACCTTGTGTTGCTTTCAGTGCACAGAGTCAGTTTCCTGCAGAGCTTGTCTCTCTATAATGACTCGGGGAACTGTTTGCTAGAAGTTGGAACAGAGGGTGCAACAACTGCTGTGCTCAACCTGTCTGTAATGGTCAGGGATGGGAAGGACATCATTAGACCTGAGCGTTCACTGTTCCTTCATACATTTTAGACTTCACTTTACATAATTCATACTGCCTCCGTCTTACACAGAGTCCATTTCAGCTGAAATATCTCCAAGCTGTCGGTGCGAAGTGATCAAAGTATGTAATATTTATGGTCCTGTCTGCAGCAGTAATTAGCTCAGTCTTGGTGTTTGTACACCAGCCAGCTTCTTCAAACACAAGCTGTGCTGAATGTTCTAGGATTCTAGAAACACTTCTATTGGTAAGTAGCCTATAGTTGTACCTGAAGACCCCTCAATTTATTAAGAGAGAACTTTGAAATTACCTTATTTTCTAGTGAACATTAATCCTTATCACCTATAATAAAACAGATATTTCATTTCTATTTTTACAAATCAGTGATAGGCTGTGTAATCTTAGCAAGATGGTTCAGATTAAATGTAAAGAGAGCAGTTTTCAATGTTCCTAACAGAAGAGGAAAAGAAAAAGCTTAAGTACTGACTCCGACTAGAATGAGAGAGCACATATCTCTAGTGTTAAGCGGGGTTCGCATAAGGATTTTCTAAATGTGAAGAGATCTTTTATCTGTTAGAAGGTCCACACATAAGAACAAAAATCAGGCATTGAACAGTTTTGATGGTACTGTGTGTGGTTTGCGCCGATAATCTCAACACAGCTCACCACACACATAACCATTCTGTACCACCACCGATCCAGAATCTCCTCCTCCAAGACAGAAATCTCATGTGACCAAACGTGATCTACAAAAACGTAGAAGAAGAAACATGGCAACACATAGCAACAACCGGTTAACACCAAACACAACATAGACAAGGACATAGAAGATGAATGATGGTGGTTTTGGGACTATCTTTAACGACCCCCCCCCCCCCCCCCCCCCAAAAAAAAAAAAAAAAAACTGGAAAAAATCCTGAAGACGGCAGACTTTCCTCACAAACTTCCCATGTCAGGTCAGCCATGCTTGTTTTTGTTTATGTCTGGTTCCTCGTTCCTCAGTCAGCTCGCTTCCCAATTGGCTACATTCCATTCCACATCACAACTCATGGAGTCCTGACTCGGGAGTTTGACGTGCTTCCACACACACACGAAGATTTTTGGTTGTAAATATTGAACAAATTTAAGACTTGTGATTGTTGGCTCCAACCCATTTCGCAGCCCATTATTGGAACAAATTCACTCTTAGCACACCTCAGACCACAGGGTGATCTGATAGGATAATTTTATAAGATAAGAGTCAGAACAAAAACAGCCTAATAATCTTTATGTGTGTACTTTGCTTTAGCTTCTCTATAAACTCTTGAATAGAATTTAGAATTCTTTTTCTGACTTACAAAGCTCTTAAAGAGCTCATTATGCCGTATTATCAAGAAAGACTGCTGCATTCCCACCACGCAGGCCTTGATAAAACTATAGTTAGAGATGTATCAGGTCTGAACCAGCTCTTAGTTATGTTGCTATTGGGCGTGGTCACACTGGCCAACCGAACTGTGCCCTAACACACTTCAACCCTAAAGTCCAATTGGGCCAGGGTGGCCGCAAGTATATGTTCTTTGTTTTCCATTGTGCTGATTCTGATGAGACCGCACTTTGTGTAAAATAGATGCTCCATAATGGCGTAGGCTGACCATGTGTGTGCTAAACTCTGGTTCACATTGGAGTAGTGTGACTGTGTGCTGTACTGGCCAAAGGGGAACTGGCAGAGGGGACAATCGTGCGGTTTGGATGGCTGATGGGACTGCACTCTTAGACTGTCAGGGGGAACTGACACACAAGGCTCCTGTTTCCCTCTCTCCTCAATCTGTCAGACTAACTTCTAATCTTAATGTCCCATTAAAGTTATTAACCATAGATCTCTCTCTGGGAGTCTCTGAGTTTGTCTGTTAGGTTCCTTTGGATTGTTGCTGTGGACGGCCTGCTGCCATGGACCTGCCGGACACCAGACAGAACCACAGACTCTGATTCTCTCTATTTCAACACAGCCTTAGCAGATGTCTGTCTAACATGAGTCCGGTTCTGCCCAAGGTTTCTGCCTGTTGCCATTGTAACTTGCTAAATGCTGCAAAGTGCTGTACTCATGGCGGGATAAGATCAGACTTCATATTTTGTCTTGATGTTGAGTCTTTGTAAATAAATATTAATACTAAAAATATTAACGTTAACTGGTCTAGACCTGTTCATGTTTCTGGAAAGTGTCCAGGGAATTATGCAGTCCACAAAACCTGTTTTATCTGTCTGGACCTGCTGTCTGCGTAACGTCACATTTCTTGCGACGCAGCATGCTAACAAAGTCATGAAAAGAGGAAAATGGCAGACTGCAACAAACAATCTAAAGTTTGGCTAAGCTTCATTAATAAACAAATTCTGACACAACAAGAGAGGAAGCACATCAACTGTGAAATTTGTTCCGTCACAGTTGGATTTGAGGGAACGCTCTGTTGTCGAGTGCTGCGGTCTCCTGTTCATAAAAACAGCCACAGCTGTAGCAACTTCTCGGCACGCTCAGGTACAAAACACAGCTGAGCTCACATTCACATTTATATAAAGGTGAACCAATCATGTCTGCGGATATTTAAAAATGTTTTTGTTTGAAACGAGTACAGAGTATCCCGCCCAAGTCCCAGTTCCTCAGAGGAATCCCTGCGGAGCAGAAACTCTGTTCAAAAAGTGGGGGGCATTTGTGCTGAAGGGGTTTGCCACTGATTTGTCACCAGAGTTCAGATGCCAGATGCTTTATGTTAACTTAACATGCCTCACACAGTCCAAAGAATGCTCCCTCCTGTAGGTGTGACCGACAAAACTCACCGGAATTGATCTGACAGGTTCCAAATCTAGTCAAGTAGTGAGGTATTCTTGTCCTTCTTTCCTGTAGGGAACTACTGCTATGACTGAGTCATGCATTGTCACAACCCTCTTCAGCCCTGAGCCCCTCTTTATTTACTTGTTTGGCACTGAGTAAATCCCACCTGATGGTTGTTGATCTTGAGTTTGTTTATGAGCCAAGGTAAAAAAAAAATCTTTCTGAAAATCGAGTCTGTTTTGAATTTAAATTAGTTAAAGTGTTAGTTTTGATTTTTTTTTTTTTTTTTTTTTTTTGGTCTGGACGTTACAATAACATCAAAAGCTGTCTGCAGCCCGCCTCATCTCTGATTATATTTTTAGAATTCACTCATTTGGCAGCAACAGTGAAATAACTTGATAAGTTGGCTGGTCTAAAGCCAACAAAAACTGCTTGATGCCTCGAAAACAGGAGTTAATCTCCTTAGAAATGGATCCCATCCGCTCAAACTGGGCTGGATCGTATTTAAGACTACCAACCGCTCTCCAGATAAGTGCATCACTGTTCAGTTAAGACACTCAGAATAATATCCTGGTGTTACTAGAGTGAGTGATTAGGATGCTTGCTTTTCCAGCAAACATGCCTCAGGTAACAAAACTGTAGGATGGGATGTGAAAATGTCTCACAGCAAATCATTAGTACTACACACACACACACACACACACACACACACACACACACACACACACTCACACACACACACACACACACACACACACACACACACACACACACACACACACACACACATATTATGCTGCTGGATAGAAAACATCAAAGAATGCATTTGAATGAAAGCCAAGAAAGCTGTTCTAACATCTCCGCATGTGTTCATCGTGTGAACACAACAAGGTTACTAAATAAATAAATAAATAAATAAATAAATAAATAAATAAAAATACAGGAAAATGAAAAATTTGCTACCTTTGCCAAACAGCCAGTGAGGTGAGACTGAGAGTGAAATCCGTACCAGCTTTAGAGAAGATGGAGCAATTTTAAACGTGTTACACAGGCAAAGCTTATAGGACTGACTCTCCAATTTCAGTTATCCTAATGTTGTGGAATATTTCAAATGCCTCATTACTTGCGTTTTGTGAGAAACAGAGAAGCCTCTCTCTGCTCTATAATGAGCCCTGAAGCTTATTAGACCGCTGCGCATTGAGTCGAAAGGAGCAGAGCTTTTTCTTCTCTCCTTGTCTTTATGGCAGCGCGAGGCTCGGGCCCTAATCAGAAAAACACAGAGCCACATCATTACACATGACCAGACTAAAGAGGATAATCCTGTCCTCTGTTAAGGATGTTTTAGAATAAAATTGAATTACTCCTGCCTTCGAACACATCATTCTGAGCAGGTCGTCTGCTCAGGAGATGCAAAATGCTGCCACTAGACTCCTCAAATGAGTGCCCTCAGATGGACAGACTGCACGGATCGAAGGAGTTCCCTCTGGATTGAATGCATGAGACAGAACCTCCCTGCATGTCTGGCAGCAAGGCAGAGACAGCTGAACACATTAACACAGTTTCATTCACTCCCAACATCCTCTCAATCTGCAGATAGGACATTAGCTTCACCAGAAACCTCTGGTTCCTACGGTGGCTCTGAGAGCTCACAGTACTGCAACTTAAAAAAAAAACACATACAAAAAACAGCCAACAAGCGTGTCCGGATGTGTGCAACACTTTTAGGAGACCTCTGGAAAACACTCCCGTTGTGTTGCAGTCTTTTTGCAGCGCGTTTTTCTAAATGCTGTGCATGTGTTGTCAAATTGATGAAGATGTTTTCTGAATTTGCTTGTGTTTTGTCTTGTTGCACGTGTTCTCTTAAGTTGCAGTGCTGTGAGCTCTCACTGTAACTTCCACTTCTCAGCAACTTTTGGAATGACAACTGTCAAATGTCAAGAAGAATAAAACATACTTCAGGAAAACAACTCTCCTTAAATAAAGTTTGGACAAGCTCCTCAAGCAAGAAGCAGTGTTTCTTTGAGAACTTTAAAAAAAAAAAAAAAAAAACACTTCATCCAGTGAATTCTGATAAGGATTCAAGGCACTGGGACACCATCACAACCTCTTTACTGTATGTGCTGCGTTCAAAGTGCAGTCAGGCTCCCTCTGGACTCCTGATCTTATAGATTTACGTTTCAAAACTCAAGAAGGTTTCATTGTCATCCTGGAGTGTGCGATATACTTTATGAACAAATACAAATGTGTATTTGATCAAAAGACGCAAAAATCTTAAACATAAGAATACTTTCATATTCATTTTCCCAGTGCCTGACTTTTTGCTCCCAAGGACTCCATCAGACCACCTGACACTGGGCGGCTGTGGCTCAGAGGGAGAGTCAGTGTCTCTGAATCGGATGGCTGGGGATGAGATAGAAGCTCCTGCCATCACACGCTGAAGTGTCCTTGAACCCCAAACTGCTCCCTCTGTTGGTCAGAGGTGTGAGGATGGGTATGGGTATGAGTGTGTAGCTAAAACTGTTGGTCCCTTACCATAGCAGTCTCTGCCATCAGTGTGTGAATGTGGTGTGGATGGGTAACAGAGAACAGAAGTGTAAAGTGCTTTGAGTAGTCAAACAGACAAGAAAGGCAGTAAATAAAAACTGGTCCATTCACCATTTAGACCAAAAACTTAACTTTCAACGATTCAACATACATGAAATCTTAAAGAATTTGCATGATAAAATGTGACTTTATCAGATAAGCAATCACAAAGGAGGATCAACAGAGTCCGCCATCCTGACGAGCTGAGAAAGTAGTCAACATCAGGTTTCTGACATGTCCCAGTCTGCTCTTCTCATTGGTTATTAAAGGTACTCCATCTGAAGCAGTCTAATCCAGAAATCATAAAGACGCTGTGAGAACTGTCCGGAAAAGCTGTTGTCATTCCAGGTTAAAGACTCCATTTCCCATGAGCGCTATCCCCCACTGACGTAAAGACGTGACTCTTTCCAAGGCGTTGGTTTAGTTTGAATCATAGGAAAGGAGAGCAGATCTTCATTTTAACACTACTTTTCTTTGTTCAAGAAAACTTTTCCCAGGATTCAAAGCAACAAGGTAACATAATGTTATTTGTAGTTACTCAAAGCTATTGTTTAAAACATGACAACAAACAAACTTTGTAAAATCAGTTTGCAGCATGTTTTATCATAAGGCTACATTTAGCATTAGTCACAGCCATGTTACAATATGTTGGAGCTGAGTGTACCAAAAAAAAAAAAAGAGGAAAAATGTGACGACATATATGGTTTTTATTTATTCAGGAGTAAGGAAGACAGAAACATAGCTTTAACTCAGGATGATCAGTGCCGAGGAGGTAAATAAAGAAAGTGTGATAAAGGGAGGAGACGAACAGATATTACTTTGATCCGTCTGTCTTTCATGCCGTCTCTTGTGTGAGCTGCCCTGTGTTTCAGTGCACAGCCTGATGTAATACATGATAACTGCCTGCTGCTATCAGAGCTCTTTGAAGCTGTTCAGTTTTAAGACAACATGAATCTGAAGACTGCTGTTCGGTCGTTTTGGTTCAAAGATAAACCACAAAATGGTAAAACCGGGTGCTCGAAGGAGTTAATTCAGTCTAAGCTGGAATGTAAGGCCCAAATCCTTTCCGTCTTAGTCTTGTCTTGTATGTGTCCTCAATGGTGTTTCTTGTTCTACTCCATTTCCTGTTTACTTTTACCTCCTGTCTTGATCGCCCCTCATTAGCCTTATCTCGTCCATTTAGTATCAGTTTTTGTCTTATCTTTTCATCATTGTAGATTCCCGTGCTACGGACTTGTTCTTCATTATTCCTTGTATAAGTGTTTTGGGGATTTTTCAGGTTTTTTTAAAGTTTGGGATTTTTCACTTCGTACTCGTTTGAGTTTTTGTTTCATATATATTTTTGTTGATCTGCACCTGGGTCCTCCCCTTCTTTTTTAAGGGAGCGAGAGAGGCTAAAGTTTTGACAATTAACAATTATGTTTAATGGTTGTTTAATTCAATACTCATTTCTGACTTTTGAAGCTTGACCAGGGACATGTTTCAAATTAGCCAGGGCTACACACCTGTGCACAGCATCTGCTTGGTATACTCCATAAACCTATGTCCTGGGCATTTGTCTCCATCAAATAAATAAATAAATAAATAAATAAATAAATAAATAAATAAATAAATAAATAAATAAATAAATAAAAAGAAGAAAGAGAAAAAAACACCTGATAAAGTTCCCCTTCAATAGCCTATGAGGTGCATCCATCTCATGATATGCAAACCTGTGTGCAGCAGCTGTGAGATTCATTTAATGATTGCAAAAAAAGGAAGTTTTAATAATAATGATCCTCTCATTGGAATATAAGCTGTTATTTTTAAATAGGATTGGAATTCTGGTCCATCACTGGGGATTCTGAGTGTAAATTTCCCTGAGCTCACACGGCTACCCAAACATTTCAAGTACTTAAAATCCAGAGTAACAGTAGGATGGAAAAGATGGCTCCCTGGTGTGCCTCAGTCTGCTACATGCAAAGCTGCTTCTTCAGCCCTGTACCTCTTCTACAGCTCACTGTTAATTATATGTTACAGCAGAACCTGGGATTGAACCCCTGACCTTGCGATTGAAAGACAACCAACTCCACCACTGAGCCACCTAGCTTGAAGACACACTATGGTCTACCTCTTCCACTAATACAAAATAGACAATGTAAAGTATAAACTGTACTGGAAGCCAATGGACCTGCCTTGGCTTCTGCTGTATCACAAAGTGATCCCAGGTTGGCAGGGCTTCTGTGAGCAAGGTCAAAGGGAAAGATGTAAAATAAAACGAAGATATCAAAGTGAAAACAATATGAAGCAACTCCAGTAGGAGCCTGGACACATGGTCTGCCCACATGGTGACAGAGAAAGGTGGGTGGCATTTAAACTCCCAGCAGTGGAACAGGAAAGTACGTCAGTGTTTTATTTCCATTTTTATGAGTAAGGACCATGGTTATACGAACGATGAGAAAACATCAAAACAAAAACTCCGCCAGTTCTCAGTGCATCAACATATCAAGTCTAACCCTCCTAAGTTAATCCTGTGACCCCTGTCTAACACCTGGTGCAGCTCTCTGTGCAGCACATCAGCTTCCAACCATCGCAGTTGTCATTTCATGCCAGTATTTGTGTGGGCAGCAAATGTGTTTGTTCCCATCTGTGTGCCTATAGTGTTGGTAGCTGAAGGATATCTATTGCCTGAAACAGCTGTCGTACACGTTGCTGAGTTACCACCGTGTTTACTGAGATGATGATCAGCAGGCTTCTGCTTTCTACAACCTGTGTCCCATTAACACCTTTAAACCAGGCCAGTATGACCCCTAAGGACTCCACAGATCTACGACCATTCATTTTATTTCTAATCATGACCAGAGCACCCAGTGGTGCAAGGGCCCTGCTCTTATCCAAAGCATCTAAAAATCATTATGTGCGGCTTTCAGCCCAATTTTCAGCATTGCGATATGCCCCTCAAATGTGGGTTGTAAGGCCTGTAAAAAAAAACAAAAAACAAACTAGTTTATGGTTGTGGTCATGAGCCCTCATAGCAAGATTAGGAGCGAAGCTTGTTGATAGAGTTTCACCAAGAAAGATGATCTTTTGTACACATATCCAGGTCCCCAAGACTTAAAATAGTCTCTAAATGTTGAAACTGTTGACAGGAAGTCAGATACTGTTTATAAGAAAAAAATGACAAAAATCCCCATTTCTAGGGGGTCTTTTTTTGCAATTTTTTATAGCCAGAACAGACCCGAACAAAGTAAAATCCATCAACTTTAGTACAAAGATCTGCATCATTTAAGCCCAAGCTTTCCTTGAAGTGATGGTCTTCCTGTGTTCTGTAAAAAACAAGTTTTCATTACAGGATGTGGACATTACAGCACGCCAAATTCTGATTTAGACACTGTCACTGTCCGTAGCGTTTCAAACGGTTCTAACTCAGCCATACATCAACAAATCTACTCAGGAACTCTTGTGCTTGCAAGGGTTCCTTGCCTGAGCACACCCATTTTTATTTTTCAAAAGGAAGCCACTGCTTCCATAAAACCATTTCCCAATCTAACCTTGTTTGTTAGATTCCCCTGCGAAGTGAATAAACCTACGTCTAACATCATCACTGTCACCATTGTGACTTTCTGTTAACATTATTTTAAGGTTTTCAATAAACTGCTTTCTGTTTAATGGCTGAGTCCTCAAGCTCAGTACAAAGGATCACAGTGGAGCAATAGGAGGTCAAGGATAAAGAATCTTTAGCTCGTTTAGAAAAATCAAGGCAGGGTTATTTCAGCTGCTGAAACACTTGGAACCTTTCAAAGACCAAGGACAAAAACATTCTACAGCATATGTGAAAAGCTCAACTTGAGTGGCTACAGGAGCTTTTCAGAGTTGATGATGTCTCATCATCTAACAGGATGTAAACTGAAACATTCATGGTCAGAGCTGAGGGTAGGAGCAGGGACGAATCTGGATTGATGTTAAAATATCTAAGAACTTAAGATGCTGTGCATGAGTGCCCACTGTCTATGCACACTTTCATAAATTCACAGTTGCTTTCACTTCTTCTGTTTCACGAAGAAACCAAAGGGGTGTCATCGTCTGCGGCTCTCTAACATTTTTTTTAATTATCACACATTATTTTTCTTTTCCTTTTGCCTTAATTCACCTTGCGCATTTTCACTCACCTCTCCCTTTCCCTGCCACCTGTTCCAAGTCATAACCAGCCCTGCAGTGAGTTGACTTTCTTCTTCTTACTTCACTTTTTCTCAGTTCAGTTGCATGGGCTCATCTTTTATTGTTCTTTTTTAAAAAAATCAAAAAAGAAATAAAAGCTATAGGCCAGATTTGAAACTAGATGTCCGATTTTGAGGACTGCAGCCTCTTTTTCTTTGTTTTAACTGCATGTTTGTGAGTGGTGTTGGTGGTGGTGGTGGTGGTGTGTGTGTGTGTGTGGGGGGGTCTCCTTGTGTCTTGTGTCCCTCACTTCCATCATTTCTTCATGTCTTGGCTCTTTTTGAGTTATAAAAAGAGAGATTTGAGAGAACAACAAATCATCTGGATGAGAAATCTTTCTATTCTTGAAACTGTATTCTTTTTGGCATGGTGGTTGTTGCTGGAGCCCCCTGTTGGAGCTGGAAAAATCGCACAAAGACAGAAGGAAGTTCAACGTTGGCAGGAAAGTTTGAAGTGTAAACTGTTTGCAGAAGAAAACTGAATAGCATTCATCAGTTTTGTAGCTCAGATCTTTTTGTAGAGATTGCTGCTCATATTAGTTCTGTAAATAAAAATGCACAAACATTTCTTACAACTGTCAGAAATTCAGCTTACTTCAACTAATTAATTCAGCTAACCTAAGACATCCCTATCCCTTTTGTGCTCCCCATGACCAACATCATCTAACTTCTCCCTTGCAATCTGGCACCCACCCCTCCAGATTTAATACAGCATCAGTCACACCCATCCTCAAAAAGCCAGGTTTGGACCAAGAAGACCCCAACAACTTCCATTTGATCTCTAACCTTCTTTTCCTCAGTGAATTCCTGGAAAGAGCAGTTGCTGCTCAACTCCACCAGCACTTGTCCAATGATGAGCTCTATGAACCCTTCCAATATGGTTTCAGACCCCACCAGCTTTTGACAAGGTCTCCCACACTATCCTCCTTAACCGCCAATCTGAACATCTTGGTGTCTCTGGCACAGCTCTCTGCTGGTTCCACTCCTACCTCTCCAACAGGTAACAGATTGTCACCGCCAGCAACTCCAGCTCCTCCCCAGCCCCTGTTTACCAAGGTGTGCCACAAGGCTCTGTCCTTGGCCCTCTTCTTTTCACCATCTATGCTCCCCCTTGGTCTGATTATCCACCAACATGGTCTCAACTTTCATTCCTATGCTGATGATATGCAACTCTAACTCAGCTCCTACTGAGGAGTCAACTGCCTGTAGGACATTAAACCTGGGTGTCTTCCACACTCTTCAAACTCAACAGAAGTAAGATTGAGCTCACAGTTATGACCCTACAGGCGCTGCTGAGGAAGGTTGGAGAAATCTTCCTTATCATAGACGACAACTCCATCTGTCCTTCACTCAAGGTCTGTGACCTAGGCGTCAGCTTGGACTCCACCCTTTCTTTTAAATCCCATAGTAAGCTTGTCACCAAATGCACCTTCTTTCATCTCAAAAACATGTCATGACTCCTGCCCTCACTCCCCGACCCCGTGGCAGACACCCTCATTCATGCCATCATCACTTCCCGCCTAAACTATTGTAATGGAATTCTGTTCAGGCTCCCAGCTACTGACCTGAACAGACTCCAATACCTGCAGAACTCCTCTGCTAGGGTCCTCACATGCACCAAGCCCTAGTAGCACACCCCCACCCTCATTCATCTCCACTGGTCCTGGATACGATACAATATACCTATAAACCTCTCCATGGTCTAGCCCCACTGTACCTCACTGACCCCCTCCTTCCGTACACCCCGTCCAGACAGCTGCTGTCCGGAGCCACAGGCCTGCTCTCCACCCCTCACACCAAACTGTGATCCTTTGGTGATGGAGCCTTCAGTACACCCTCTAGAACACTCTCTCTGCTGCATCTCTGGACATTTTCAAAAAAAAATTCTCAAACACCACCTGTTCACCAAAGCCTTCAACCTTGCCAATACCCATCCCCCTCCCTACTGAGTGTGTCTGTGTGTGTGCGCGTGTGTATGAGTTTTCTGCTGTTTCTTTATTACATGTGTATAGCGCCTCTGGTTCCTTGCAAGGTGCTATGTAAATGATTATGTTTATCATGTAAGAAGCCATTTGTGTTTGAGATTCAATCCCAACTGGGAAAATTCATCTCAGGAAGCACAATTTGCTAACTTGATAACCTGATAATAATCTTCCCGCTTCTATCTTCCTCTGGGACATTAAGCACACATGCATTTTAGCACAAATGTCTGAAATCAGGGAAGTAAATATTAAGATCGTTTTGTGGAGCTGCAGCTTGAATATTTTTCTGCTACACACAAATTCAATCAGAAAGTTTTCATCACATCAGACTTCACAGGAACTATCTGAGCGACTTGACTGTGTGTGAGAATACGATAGTAGCAGTAGTTAGCAGTGTGTGTGTGTGTGTGTGTGTGTGTGTGTGTGTGTGTGTGTGTGTGTGTGTGTGTGTGTGTGTGTGTCTTATCACATTCAACCAAAGTGTGTGTATGCACTCATACGGCACTTCAATCAGGCAAATTGCCTGTCTGCTTTAATTTGTATTACTTGATTTCATTAGATAAGCGTTCCAACTATAAAGTAGGTAATTATGCAAAAAAGATTTGTTCCATAAATTCTTTATAATGAAAGTGCAATTAAAGAAATTCTTGTTTGAATTTATCAGAAGTGAAGTATTCTGGTGGTGTGCTCTGTAATGCCATAGAGTCATGTTACTGATGTGCTATTAGATTTGATTACAAAGACAGGAATGTTTTTCATTGTGTGTGTTTCTATCAGATCGGCGTATCATGCTGCATGAATGAGTTTATACCCTTGAAGTAAATAGATGCATCTCCTCTATTTGTGAGGGACAATTAGATTGCCCTCTAAGCGCATTACGAAAAAAAAACACCTCAGCAATTGAGAACAGTGGAATTTACCCTTTATAGAAACTCTTCACAAATATTTCTCCTGATGCTTAGAGTAAATTGACTAGAACACTTTTTTTCATCATTTGCTTTACAAATATACATACATATATATATATATATATATATATATATATATATATATATATATATATATATATATATATATATATATATATATATATATATATATATATAATAAATTAATTAAAAAATATTTTTTTGATTTTTTTTATTTGAATTTTTTTTTTGAAAACCTATTTTTAAACTGTTTATAATAAATTTATATCAAATACATTAAAAATCAATGATAGTTTTGTCCCTTTTTTCATTTTTGTTCACTGAATTTTCCTGTCCCTGAGACTTGTCTGACACGCACAAACCAACACATAGCTCACAACCGTTCACAGAAAGTCAAAAACGGAATGCAAAATTGTGATGTTTTTACTAACGTCTCTTCTTTTCCTTGTAGAAACTGAAATGAATTCAAAATTGCAATGCTTTAGATGTGATGAAATGGCTCAAAATACAGCAGAATGGAAAAACAGTGCTTACAAATAACCCCTTTACATATGCAAAAAGTATTTAACTAAGCTTGGCATTTAAAAAAAAAAAAAAGAAAAGAAACTTTAACAAACAAAGCAAAGGCTTTCCAAGGCACACAAAGAAAAGATGAAGTGGAGCTTTCTGTCTGGCCTCATTGAGACTGACACACTGCACTCTTTTTCTCTCTGAAACCTATCCTATATGTCATATGATCTGAACTGACCAATCAGAAAACACTTAGCGACTAATACCATTTTACATCAAATGGTCACTAGGTGGGGCTAAACAATGAAATACGCTAGCGTTTGGCTCTGTTCTGTCACGGCACCTGATCAGTTTCTTTTCAAGCCAATGTGTCATCTCACAGATGCAGATACGCAACTATCCTATTTTTGCTAAGATAGAAGGGGTAACATCTGGTAGAGAAAAATGAAGCCTATGCGGAAGTGCTAAAAGTTGCTGTTCATCAAGAATCTGCTAGAGGCTGGCTGCAGAGAGACCAGAAGTCACGTACACATCAACAAAAAAACAAAACAAAACAAACCCCCCCCCCTGACTTTTACGGCATTTAAAAATATATTTACAGACTGGTTAAAAAATGGCTTGAGTCTTAAATGCTAATTTCGCCATCGGCACACACTGTTCGAAGGGTTAATTATTTTCTAATTAGAAGATATCAGGGTTATGAGTTTGTCCAATCAGAGGCTCAGCTCACGGGACTGATGGGTGACCTATTGCTGTTAGAAAGGAAGCTCAAAGCCCACATTGTATCCAAGATGGCCCTGTCCAATGATTGGCTTCATTTGACTGTATTAGGAGCAGACGGGTGAAGTTGCAGAGACTACGTCCATATTTGCCAGATGCCGGAGCTGTTATATGTCAATTCAGCATTTTGCAGATCAAGCAGGACAGGAAGTTGAGCATGGAAACCACCTAAAAACCCAGAGTAACTTTCAAAATCGTATTTGTCTTGACTATAACAACAACTGGCTGAATACACAGCTGGTGTGAGTTGACGTCTGGAGTGCAGCCAGATCAGGGACGCATCTGGTGTACTTGAGCTATAAGGGAACAGAATTAGTGCCATGACACAAAGTCAAAAGGTTTCTAAACCAGAGTTTAATAATTTTCTCTTGGATCAGTCTCTGGTTAGGATCTTCCAGCTTTCTGGACAAAAGCCTCCCAAGAATCACTCAAAGAAGAGCTATTTATTTCAGTTTATTCATTTGGTTCAGCATTTATTCTGGTCACAGGTACAGTTCATAGCGCGGGTCTCAACAGAATGAGCCCTGATATCTGGTTGCAGTACACTTTTAAAACATTTGTTGGCTCTTCCTATACAGAGGTTGAGTTTAATTAAACAACAAGAAGTAAGTGGCCATCACAGCTGTTGTCAGGTTTCAGAGAGATGTGATACTCAAGTATGTGTGTGTGTTGTTCGACCATGGTGTTAATGGAGTCTAGGTAGAAGGTCAGTGAGGCCTGCAGACACGAGCTGGAGACAGGAGCTATCTGTCTATCAGCCAGCTAAACACACACTGTCCCTGAGAACACAACATAAGACCAGATAAAAGGCTGAGCTAAACTAACAATATAAGAAGAGTGATGGCATAACATTGATAACCATGAGAAGGATGTCACAGCTCAAATAAGAACTATTCTAACACTCTCATAGTTATTTCTTTCAGCTCTTGAATCCGTCTCCACTTGTAGGATTGACGTTATCATGTGAACTCATCCACCTTTTGGCAAGTAGCTGCTTTTCAAAACGTCAACCATGTTTCCTGTAAAGTCTGACAGTGTCGTCATGGTGATTTCCAGTTTAAACGTCTTAATCTTTGACAAAAGAAGGGCATCATTCTACTTGTATTATTATTATTATTATTATTATTATTATTATTATTATTATTATTATTATTATTTTATTCAAAGCTTGAAGAACTTCCAGTTTATCAGGTTTGGTGCTTCCAGAGCTGCCAGCCTTATCTCTTCCAAAGACCTTGCCCTGTACATGTGGAAGCAGTATCTTTAAACCATGACTTCTCTTCAACATCAAACACACCACTGATGTCATGGAAAATGTGATGGAAGGCTGATGCTGCCGCACGCTGCTAATCGCGTGATCTGACACCGTCTCCACTTGTGTGATCACAGCCGTTAAAAATAACTGCATGGAGAAAATCTGTCCTCGTGCTTGAAGCCTCGTTTACTTTTGTAGCTCTTAGAGGCATCAGAAGAAATTAGTCTTTTTCAGAACTGGTTAAAAAGTCACAGGAACCTAATAAGAACCTTTGTTTTAGAGCTACAAAGCTACTGTGGATTTGACTCTTAAGAAGATGAAACACCACAGACACAAAGATACATTGAACTGACTGATCTGAAGGAAAATCACTCATTCTGGCAGCAGGAAAGTCATGTGTCTTTATTTAAACAAAATAAGACTCTCAGGTTCAAAGCTTCACCAAAGACACCTGGGTAATAATCCTGTCTGTGTGCGGGCTATAAGCTAATTTCAGCTGTCTTCACTGATTGATATTGACTGCAGGAGCAGGATGAAGATTGGCATCAGTGACTGTGCAGAATGGAGAGGGCTTCTTTTTATACACCGAAGCCAAGAATAAGGGTCTATCTCTAACTTTGTCAGAAGAAGTTTTATATTTGTTGGTTATAAGTCACAGTTTTGATATTTACATGAACTCGAGAAGCAGCCAGCAAGATGATTTAACTTCACCACCTTTGGTGGTTGGTACTTGTATTACATTTTTTTTCTGTCATAATAGGCATAAAGTGCATATAGTGTCGGTCATATGTCATGTCTCAGAGTGCGACAATCCCAGTCAAGTTAAGTTTAATTTCCTGGTTTTATTTCTAACAGTTTATTTCTTTATTTTCTATGACTAGAGCAGAGTGTGATAAACAGACAGATCTTAGGGAGGTTGTTAAGGAGCTTTGACCTGCTGCAGTGCCCTCACTTGCCCTCACTTGCCCTCACTTGACTTGATATTTAACTGGTTTTATTCTTAACATCAGACGTGCTAGAAGATGTGGTCTGTTTTCTTTAAAAGCAGAGCATCAGGAGGAGAATCAATAGAGTTTCCGGACTGACAAAAAGCTCCAAATAACACTTATCAAGTCTAAAACCCGAGAAGAAGTATTGAGATTTAAAAATGAGGTTGTTTTGTTATCCTACTGATTCAGGGAAAATGGTTTGTTTCATTTTGGTTGACAAATAAGTATTAAAGCGATGGTTCCCAGTAAACTGTTGCAACAACTAAGACTTGTGCAGGAGTTTAAAGAGTTACCATAACTCATGACGTTAATAGTTACTGAGCCAGAATCTAGCAGAAACATGACATTTAAACCAGTGAACTTTCTCCATATTATGGGACGCTGACATCACTGCACTGAGACCTATCCAAGACAGTCTTAAACCAACAAGTCCAAATGCTTTACACAATCATTCAACTGTACTCATTTTATTTTTATCTTTTTTATTTTTGTAACCATGTGCTGAGAGCACTTTCACTCCACTCAGGAGGCACAAAAGATGCAAAATGGATTTCAAGTGATGGAAAACTGATTGTTAGATGAGTCAGTTTTTGTGTTTTCCTCAGCTCTCAGATTAACAGCGTACCTGTTACTCTGACAATTACGTGTTAATTTACCTTCATTCACCTGGAAGTCTTCAAACGGTGTTTGATTCCTCAGAAAAAAAAACAAAACAGTTGTTTATTTGCTTCGTTAATTTTGCTACATGCTCACACATTCATGGCACATCAGTAGGTGTCCCAGATTTGGCTGATACCACCCACAGTGCCAGCTGGCACACAAAAATGAAATACTCACCTTTTTTTTATCGAAAACATTTTGTTATAAACTGACTATTGTTTTCAAACTACATTTGTTCAATTGAAATATAAACTGTATTATTGAATTATAACATATAAAAAAGAACAACCACTTAGGTTAACAACTTGGTTATTTCTTTTACATTCAGACACACCGGCAGTACAGGGCAGGCCCTGATAGTAACTGATGTCCCATGTGCTCAGCATTAATGAAGGGCTGGTTGTATGTTTTTATCTTCTTGTTTTGCTGCTGGTTTATGTGGCTGTGCTCTGTGCTGCATACAGAATGGAAACTGTTTTGTCTTTATTGATTTCTGAAGGCCTGATTGTTGCTGGCACACTAACAGTTATGTTTTAGTGCTGCAAAAACAAGTGTGTATGCGTGGTGTGCATGAAGTCATCTCACACTTTTTTTTTTTTTTTTGCTTAAAACATTATTTCTAGTTGTAAGGGCTTGAAATAAGAATTTCCCACATAAAAAGGTGCAAACCCAGTGTCCTGCCTCAGTGTTCCCCAGAGCTGGAGCCCACACAGGTGAGTTTTGCCCTGCCTTTTATTCAATAAACTTAAAATGATTATTAATATTTGATTGTGAAATGTGTTATAAGTTAATGCATACAGCGACTAACCCAGCATTTAGACACAAACAGCTGCAAGGTTATTGGTGAAAGTTAACAGCTAATTACATCATAGAGGAAGAGATTTTTTTAAAAGATTTTTTTATTTTATTTCTTGCCTTAAAAAAACTTAAAATTTTGAGTTTTCTCAACTTTTTGTTTGTTTCTTTTGTGTTTTAAAGTTCAAATACTCAATGGATTATGGATCACCACTTTGACATTTCTTAAAAAAAATAAAGATGGACTAAACTGTCCAGTTGCTGTTATAACTGATTTATTTGGATTTAATTGTTTTAATATGCAGAAAATAAGCACTTTGATTGTTATTATTATTTTTTTTAAGTATTACGTTATTTATTTATAATATATTTCATAAACAAATTTTTTGAATATCAAAATGCTGTACTGCCGCAAAAGTTTTAGGCAGGTGTGAGGAAAAAAAGTTATAAACAAAGAATGCTTTCAATAATAATAATAATAATAATAATAATAATAATAATAATAATAATAATAATAATAGTAGATAAAAAAGAGATAATAAGATATAAGAGATAATAATGAGAGAATTCTAAATCAAATTAATATTTGGTATGACTAGTTTTACTTTGAAGCCATACATTCACTCTTATAGGTACACTTGGACAAAGTTCAAAGGGGTTTTGTAGGATTACAGTCACATGTATGATTGACAGACTAAACCAAACAGGAGCTAATGATCTTCACTTCACCTGTAGGTTGAAACACAGACATTAAATAAAATAAAAAGATGTGTGAGCGGCTTTAAACCAGAACACACGACTCTGCTACCAAGGTGAGGATGATCAAGACAGTCTGAACAAGACATATGGTTGCTCAACTGCATCAGACACAGGGATCCAGTTTTACCAGGAAAAGGTATTTTTTTTCTATTTCATTTCCTCTTGTTCAGAATCTCCCCTGGTTTGTTGAAGTTGGAGATTATCCCAGCTGCTCTCAGATCTTGCCATCTGTCAAACCTTTTTATTTCCACACAGGTTAGTTCATTCTTAAAGAACACAACAAAGCCCTCCTTTAAGTTTTTAGGCTAAACCCCAAATCAGAAAACAAAACAAAACAAAACACAGAAGTCAAAATCCCAGCTCCTCCTCTAGTGGCCTGTTCTGTGTTTCATCGTGAAAACACTCCAGCCCAAAGGATTTACAGAGGAGGCTGTGTGGAGCAAACACAAAGTGCTCCTCCTGTGCTGAGATTTGAGACAGTATGCTCTGAAGGAGGGTTCAGGTTTTAGCAGTCAGCTGGGGCACAGAAAGGCCAGAAGGTAACATCTTCTGTCTGCTGGCTGAAGATGTTGGATGTGAAGCTGACATACGGCTAAAACTTGTTTTGTGTGAGGAAGGTTTCAGATGGTGAGATACGCAAAGTCATATACAAAGTCTGGCAGCTTTCAGTGATTACTCTGTTTGTGTTATTTATTCTAATATTTTTTATCTTATTTTCAACTGATATGTTTGTGGGGAGAAGAGTTTATTTAAGAGAGGAGCCTCTTGCATAACAATGAAGCAAATCTGGAGGACATCACTTGATTCCAGCTGAGATAAAGAAAAGTGCAAAGGTAAAGGCAAGGAGAAAGAGATATAAGCCCTTTCTTCCATTAGTCATCGAGGGGATTGTCAACTCTTTGCCCAACAAAAGTGATGAGCTGGAGATATTGGTAAAGACCCAGAAAGTATACAATGAGTGCCGCTTAATACCTGGTTGAATCAAAAAATCTCTGACTCCTGTGAGGATTTTCCAGGATACAGACTGGACATCCTGATTCACCCATAACAACATCAGGAGACTTCCATCATGTTAGCCAGATGAGAAAAGCATTGACAGACTTTATTTCATGTTTTTTTTGTGTGACTTTTATAATTTCATCTGCCAGACATCTAAATTTCCCTTTTGTGATTAATAAAGTATATTTTATTCTATTTTATTCTACAACCCCAATTCCAGTGAAGTTGGGACGTTGTGTAAAATGTAAATGAAAAACAATGGCTTTCAATTGAACACACTACAAAGATAAGCTATTTATTGTACAAACTGATAAACTTTTTTTGTTTGCAATATCCTCTCATTTTGAATTTGATGACCGCAACATGTAAATCTGAAAAGCTGGGACAGGGTCGTGTTTCCCACTGTGTAACATCACCTTATCGTTTCTGGGTGTTGTTGATATATGTCTTTGTGTTTGCATGGTAGAGTTTGAACTTGCACTTGTAGATGTAGTGATGAACTGTGTTAACTGACAATGGTTTTCTGAGGTCTTCCTGAGCCCACGTGGTAATATCCTTTACACAATGATGTTGGTTTTTAATGCAGTGCTGCCTGAGGGGTCAAAGGTCACGGGCATTCAATGTTGGTTTTCAGCCTTGCTGCTTTCACGCAGAGATTTCTCCAGATTCTCTTCATCTTTTGATGATATTATGGACTGTAGATGATGAAATCCATCAATTCTTTGCAATTGTACATTGAGAAACATTGCTCTTGAACTGTTGGACTATTTGCTCACACAGTTGTTCACAAAGTGGTGAACCTCGCCCCATTCTTGCTCGTGGGTGACTGAACCTTTCAGGGATGTTCCTGTTATACCCAATCATGACACTCACCTGTTTCCAATGAACCTGTTTACCTGTGGAATGTTCCAAACAGGTGTTTTTTTGGAGCTTTCATGAACTTTCCCAGTCTTTTGTTGACTCTGTCCCAGCTTTTTTGGAATGTGTTACGAGCATCAAATTCAAAATGAGTGAATAGTTGCAAATAAATAAATAAATAAATAAATAAATAAATAAATAAATAAATAAATAAATAATGAAGTTTATCAGTTTGAACAATAAATATTTTGTCTTTGTAGTGTATTCAATTGAATACAGGTTCAACTGGATTTGCAAATCATTGTACTCTGATTTTATTTACGTTTTATACAACATCCCAACTTCATTGGAATTAGGATTGTATGTGCAGTTTTCATACATTATGTTCAGGATTTAAACAAACGTAAACTTGAGCCACACATGCCCATGTATTGTCATACACACATTCACACACTGATAGTGAAGGCTTATTAGTGCTGATATGTGAATTGTTAATCTGTCCATTCATACTCTGGACTGGAAAATTCTCCACAGTCCAAAGCCTCAGGGCCAGTTTGGTATGAAGAATCCTGATCATGGATCTTCTGACATGTGAACTTCCAAAGAGGGGAACTAAACCAACAGCCAGTGAGAAGTACTGACTCCACTGTTCTACAGCCACACCAACATAACACATCATATCACTGACTACAAGAAGTCAGTGATGGAACACAAAAGAAGCTTCACTGCCATCACCCCAAATCAGATCCTTTTTTAATCTTTTATTTGCAGGAAACTCAGTAACAGTCAGTCTGTGT
The DNA here is from genome assembly GCA_030710495.1 of Labroides dimidiatus. Classification (NCBI taxonomy): domain Eukaryota; kingdom Metazoa; phylum Chordata; class Actinopteri; order Labriformes; family Labridae; genus Labroides; species Labroides dimidiatus. The sequence goes on from CM061159.1 coordinate 6,849,953, forward strand.
CCTGCCTGTTTGAATTAAAGCAGGAACTTGACAGCTGTCCTCTATATTAGTGAATAACCTAACAGCTGAAATAAGATGCAGTTGTGTGAACAGTGATGGAAACTGAAGTTTGAACAGTATATCTTGTTTGTCTTGACTTCTTTGTCCTCCCGTAAATCATGAATCTAATTTTACTCACTTATGCGGTGAAGAAATCTGAGAGTTATATTGTGTGGCCCTGCACCTTTACAGGCTGCATGGTCGTCTACATATGGATGTGAATACCATGAAGGTGTGAGTTACGTCAAAAAGAAAAAGATTAAAAAGTATATATTGTGCTTTTTATTGTTTACATCTAATATTGTACCCTTTATTTAAAGTCCTTTTGGTGGCCCCAGTAGGTTATCCTGGGATCCCCTGGGGGTCTGGATCCTGAGGTTAAGGATTACTGCTTAAAAGGACAGACGGAGGTTTGGAAGGACCCAGACATTTTTCACTGCTCAGATTAAACTGAAAAAAGAAAGTCTGGTCAACACATAATTTAATTTCCTTAACCTCTGTATATCCAGCTTTTTAAGCTGGAACCAATGAGCTTTATTTAACAGTGTATTACTCAGTTATTTGACCTTGTTTAATTTTTGTGCACAATCTCAGGATATCTTAAACCAAGAACATGAACTCAAAGGATCGTCTGTGAAAAAAAGGGAGAAAAGGAGGACGCATTTGTGGACTGCTTTTTCGAAGAGCCTTAGCACTTACTGCAGCTCTTTCAATGTGATGCTTTAAATGTATTTATTTGATTTATTTCCTCTTGTTTTGTCTGGTTTCTGTAAATGCAGCTGTTTCCCAATTTGCAGCAAACTTTTTTTTTTTTTTTTTGTTTTGATGGCATTTTTGAACTTTTTTCACGGTGAATCACTTGGACAGCAATTTTCTGACCACTCGAAGTGCTTTTACCCTGCTCATCACATTCACACACTGATGGAAGAGACTGCTACTGTAAGAGACGGTCTTGTGACATAAGACGGCCTCCTTGCATTGTTTCTCAGTGACCCATTTGAGCAGTAGTGCGTCTTTTTGTGATGTCAGCTGGTTAGTCATCGTGTGAAGCTTAGGGCCTTCGATGATGTTCAGATGAGGAATAATCAATGATCAGGAAGTGTCTCTTTGTTTCTTAAAGAAGTATTTTCTCACTGAGTTGGGATCAGAGTGTATCTGCCCCTTCGTGTTGATACAGAGTTCTTGGTTCTCGCCCTTTCCCCTCTAGTCCTTGGGATTCACACGGTATGCATTACAAAGCACAGTGAGATCTTCCTCTTTCTGTTGCTGGGGCTTAACTGCAGTCAGTCCACTCGGTGTGTGCAGTCACCATGGAACCAGCTGCCCTTTATTCCTGTGGGGACCAGCTGACAAGGTCACTGGACTGATTGATGTTAGCCTCTAGAGTCCTTCTCTGTGTACAGGTTCATCACCAATCTCCATTTCTGAGGTGTTAGAGAGGAGAGCGCCTGTGGGGACGAAAGCCTCAGCTGAATCCCCTGTGAGCTCCCTGATGCCATGAAGGTGGATGTACTGCTCTGCATTCATTCATTTGTAACCCTGGGATGTTACATAAATCTGCTGCTTCCTGCTAACTGTGCTCACCACACCAAACTCTTACAAAGTGGCGGCGATTGTTTATTAAAAGTGCTCTAACTGTGTGCTGGCATGTGAGTAATCAGGCTGAAGCAGCATTACAGCACTGCTGGGTCTAACATCAGAGCCAGCATGAGAGAAAGACCGGGCAATGCTGTTTCCCTCCACAGCAATCCACCAAAAGCAACAGAGGGATTGCCTACATAAATATCACTAAAATCTGCTCACTGCAGCCACAGTATCACTCTGCATTCCCCCGAAGAGACAAACCGCACAGATATACAGCATATAAAGCAGTTTGTTGAAATGATTAAACTGTGCATCTTTGGCTTCACACGTTTCTGTTGCAGCTCGCCAGGAAAACAAATCTGTAAAATGAATTCAGTGATGAAGTCTGCACTTGCATTGTAAAAAGCCACTTTTGTACGTGTAAAAACAAAACATGTCCAATTTCAGTGCACATCTGAACATCGTAATCCATAAACATAAACTGTTGTCATATGAAACAGACATCTTTACGTAGATGTTCCTGCCTGTCATTTATGTATTTATTTATTTATTTATTTATTTATTTTTTGAACGATTACCTGTCAATCTGTGTTCCTAATGGTTTCAATCAAACATACTATTTGGCACCTCAGACAACAGGACGAGGTGTAAACCATGAGGGCCCCTGCCCATGAATCAAAGAGCCCCCCCCTTCTCTGCCATTATCAGATGACAAATAATAAGGCGTCAGTGTGGCAGAGCTGACAGTAAAAGCCTCATTCCCCATGCCATGAGAACAACCAGTGTGTTTGGTGACAGCAGCAACATGAAGCAGCTCTGTAAAACCTACACCAGGAAGCTTCGGATCCATCACACTCGGTCCTGAGACTCAGGCTGGAGTCAGACCACCAGAGTTCATCAGACATTCAAAGACATTCAGATCTACTATGAGTCCGTCTTCAGACTTCAGTAAGCAGAGTTCTGATTTAGTTCTACAGATTATAGAACCAGGTCTCCCTGAAGTGTGAAGTATGTAAGAGTTTCCCTTTCTTTCTTTCTTTCTTTCTTTCTTTCTTTCTTTCTTTCTTTCTTTCTTTCTTTCTTTCCTGATCAGCTTGTAAGAATGTCACAGCCAAACCGATTTCAAAATGTAAATATTTATGGCCAGTGCACTCTGCAGTCACTGATAATTGCACAAATCACTCCCTCTCCCCAACTGTTGTCCACCATGTTTGTTCAGTTTAAGTATGCAATATATATAATAAGAATGGAAATGCATATTTCAGTGTACTTCTGGACTTATGGACTTGTGATCAACATCAGTCAAAGCCAAAATTCTGTTCCACTTCAAAGTCCGCATCAAATCAAGTTCGGTTGAAGTACCCAGATGTGGACTCGCCCCGCCCCTTTAACTAAGTCTGCTGTCAGATGTAAGTTGAGCGTACTTTTCACAGTTACAATCCCACAATGCAATTCACGCCATCAGGCGAGACACTCAAACAATAGCAGAGAAAACACAAAACTGTAAATAAACGTTGCTGTTGTGTAAAATATGAACAGGATTATTATTTGTTGAAAAAAAATTGTTTGAAACTCAGAAACGTTGGCTGACTTGGGTAAAATTAAATGTCGTTAAACTACCGACGATGCCAAAACTGGTGGAATGTTTTCTGTCCCTTTGCAATCAATTTTTAAATTTGAGTATTTCACTTATTATCCTGCTTCATGAAGTGTACTTTAAAATATTTTTGTTTGAAAATAAGAATTTTCTTTAGTTTTAACATTTGAGAATACTGATCAAAGTCCATTTCAAGATTTAACATTCTCTTTGTCAATATTTTTTTTCAAATAAAATTATGGATTTGACTTGTTTTCAAAACGTTCTCATCAAATTCATTCTGCTTTTTTTCTCATATTTGGGCTGCTCTTTTGTAGAGTGTAAACATCACTTCGTGCTGAGACATCACAGTAAACTAAAGTAGACATTTTTTCAAAGAACATTCAGATGAAAAAGCAAAACAAAACAAAAACAGCTTCAGAAAGTTAACCTTTAAATTCTCCAAAGGAAAAGAGCTGCTGGGAAACCGATTCATATGTTGCATAATCAATTCATTATCCCGATTTTGTTGACACAATGTGTCTGAAATCTATTTGAGAATGACTTCAGAAGATGATCCATGGTCCTTATTTAAGTAATGGTGGCAGCAGGCTGCTCTCCCAGTCAGTCAGCCCCTTCAAAATAAAACACAGGCTAACCATAGCTTATAATTATGACATCATTCTAATATGATTTGTTTAATCAACAAATATCACAACTTTATTCCCTTGATAATGCATCTTTATTCTCAGATTGGTATGACTGGATTAAGGATTTTTTTTTCATTGTTCGGGTTTTAAAACTCTTAGGACTTGCCCTTCACTTTTCAAAGGACCCCTGAAAAAAGCCTCCATTAAAGGGGTGATTTCCACCAATTCTCCCCATGACACTAAATGACTTTTTTTGAAGTCTCTGGGAGCTGGATGTGTGTACAGATCACCTTTCTAGGTTGAGCTATTCCAAGAGGCTCGGCTACTGAAGCCCACTAAGAGACGTTATTGAGCCAAAATGTCTCTGCCCAAATTCACCAACAACAAATTCAGTCAGGAACACTCTCATCATAAATTTGAAACATTTATCGCCAAATTAAATTACAGTTGTAGCTGGCGTTGAGTCCTCCCAGTCTGATTGGCTTTCCAAGGAGTGAATTGCAAAGTCCTCCCACATGGGTAAAAACATACAGACTTAAAGGAGGAGGCAAAGTTTAACCAGCAGCAGCAGCAGAGAGTGAGGTGTAGCAGAGATCAGTGAGGGTGAAGACGTGTTTAAATACGCCGCCTCATCATTACAAAGAGCTGTGATTGGTTGAGTGGGGTTGAGACGATGGTTCCAACCTCGGCCTGTCAGCTGATGACAGCTGGACGTATGACTTCCAAGTCCTACAGGAAGTTACGTAAGCTTCACTTATCACTTTTTTGTTACCAGGCCTGGTATACACGCAAAAATCTGAGACTCTATGAAGATATTCAGGGGATAAGGATTCTGGGGTAGCCACTGGGCTGGCCAATCAGATTGAAAGTGGGGCCATAGCCGCCCCAGCCGCCTGTTTCATCCCTTCTTTTGTGAAGCAACACAGAGCATCATCGCCAGTGTTTTGTTGTTGTATCAAAGCCCACTGTCGCCTCGTCCATGTGGCTGTTTTCAGTTTGGAGTGTGATCTTGCAGAAGCCAGATGGCTTGTGTTATTTAAGGTCTGGAAAAAGGGCAGATGAAATGCCAAGGAAGTATAATTGGAGATTTGTGAACTTATGAGCAGCAGAATGTGATTTTGTTTTATTGGTATAATACCACGGCCAAGAGGTTTATAAATTATAATGTTTGAAAATTATACACTTTGAAAATACTCAGAGCTGATTATGATTTAGAAAAGAAAGGTCATAGTTTTTATCACACCTCTACAAGCCGCAACCCGTTTTTTGTAGAGTATTCTCTCTGTGGTTCTCCAACAAATACTCAATCTAACTTTAATTGTATATCAGTTGATTCCAACTTTGCAACCAAGCTTAAAATGCAGAGTCAGAGCGCTGGTACTAATTATTATATAGAGGAAATAGCTTTCCATCTGGAGAGATAACAGAAAGTCTGAGTGCTCGGGACTTTCCAATGAAACTGAGCCAGGACATTTTTCAATGCACTGTCCCCTGAATCAATATCTATCAGCAAACTTAAACTAAATCGAGATTGAATCCCGGTGCAATCACCGGTTGTATTGCTGGCTGTATTCCACACACCATCCTCCAACAGAGGAGGCAAGATTTCTGATTTGATTGTGCAAAAGACTCACACAGGTCCAGTCCTGAAAAGAAAAAACAGTTTGCGATTCTCTGCCCGTGAAAAACAGAAGTTGAACTTTGTGATGTTTTGTCTCTGATCCTTGTTGACTGTTTGTTGTGTTCCTGATGTCAAGGCTCTTTGAGGTCTTACCTTGGACAATGAGGTGCACTTTTGTCGATTTCGGTTTCTTGTTGGTGAGGATGGAGCAGACGTACGGGCCTTCATCGTGGACGTCAACGTTCTGGATCTGGATGCTGTATTCCGTAGCGGCTGTGTTCTCCATCAGGATGACGCGAGGGTCCAGAGACCACTTCTCACTCCCTGCGAATAGGATGGTGGTGCGATTGAGCCAGGCCACTCGTGATACTTTGCTGTCAACATTGCATCTGAAAGAGAGAGAAAAAGAAGGAGGTACAAGCCTTTAAAAACAAGAAGGCATATCCTGTGGAAACAATCAAACCTCTGATTGACATCCAGCTTTGTCGGATCATGAACTATAAACATGTGATTGCTTTCTAGAAGCTGTAGTTGTAAGAAGCTTTTTCTATCCTGGAAAGAGACATTTACATGACTTTAAACGAGCTGAGCACATTAAAGCTCAGCTCTAATCTCACACTTCTTCAAAACCTCACCAGAGACTTCCCACATGGCAGCCTGCTGCAGTTCCTTTAACATTAATAAATCAAAAACCTCGAGACTCAACAACTACAGACCTCCACCAGCATCTCTGTAGTACAGACGTCCTCTGAGCATCTTTAGCTGTCACACATTAGTGCTGGTGTATATTACATCTAAATTCCTTTGATGTAAAAGGCCAATTCCAGGTCTTTTAGCAGGTATAACTGCAATTTACAGCAATCAACCACTGACCTCAACCTGCCCTTTACGCTGGTTTAACAACACAGTGATGAAATGACCTTTCTACAATCTCTACATCTCACACACACACACACACACACACACACATAGAAAGAACAGCTACTCCAGTCGGTGACATATTCCCCTAACAGAGCACACATGCTCTTTAAATGCAGCTTCACCTGTTTTTGTTCCATCTTTTGGTACATTCAGGAAGCTCACATGTGACGTTCTGAGGACTGAGCAGCTCACAGAGATATAAAGGTGTCACATCAATTTAGAAGTCATGTTTTGAACCCGACTGCACTGAGCTGACAGCCAGTGGAGACCTTTCAGTTCTGGTTTAAAGTGTTTTCTCATTTCTGGTCCCTGTTAACTCTTCAGTCTTGGATGGTGGCTTTTAGATGAGCTGAAATCTGCTTAATGACTTTGAGAAGAGAGATAAAAGCTGCATTTCCATTACACCTAGAACTGTGCAAAACCTAAAAAATCGCAATAAAGAAAATGATAATGGAAACACCAAAATTTCGAAAACCTCTCAAACTGCAATCGAAAAAGTTTTTATGCTCTCATTGCGCGGTTTTTACAAAGTTTTGATATTGAAGGTTATCACCAAAGTGCAATGTGTCTTAAACATCTAACAAGGAAAACAAGAGGAGGGGGACCCAACTGCAGATAAGACAAATGTTTTATTAAACTGACTCAAAAGTCCAAAACAGAAATCCAAAATTCCAAAAGGGCAAACACAAAAATTCCAAAGTCCTAAAATCCTCAAAAAGGCAAACTCAAAAAATCCAAAAGACACAAAAACCAAACTCAGAGATACTCACATGAATACAAGAAAGACTATAATGCACTGGAACAAGAACACAACATACAAACCCCCACAAATGATGCAACACAATAAACTGACATGGTGTGTAATGAGACACAGATGAAGTACATGAGGAACAATCACACAGGAGGGAAACCAGGTCAGGAAACGCACAAGACAAGAAATGCTAAGAAACAAAGAAAACTCAAGAATGTAACATAACCAAGAGAAAGAAACCTGAATTAGAAACTACAAAACCAACCAGAGAGCACTAAAGACTAAACTCAGAAACAAGAAGACAAAAACAAACAGGGAAACAACATCAGGAACCACAAGAAACACTGAGAAACAAGGAACACCAAGAAAACACAAAACCAAACCATCACACAATGAAAACACATTTCAGTGACCAGTGAATAAAAACACACAAGTGTTCACAAATCGGTGCTGTCAAATTGAATCTTGTGGGACAAGATTTTACTCAAGTTGTGCGCAATTCTAGTTGAAATGGAAACACCAGAAAGGCGCAATTGTACTTTATCGAAACTTTGGAAATATCACTTTTATTTTGCAAAAAAGTGTGATGGGAAAGCAGCAAATGATCACAATGAGAGCTGATCTCTCTGCTTCTCTGCTGATCTCTTGCTCTTTCATAAGGCTTGACTTACACCCAACAACACTGTAGTTCCAGCAGTGGATATAGGCAGCTAACTGTGTAACCCTGATGATAACAACATGTCAGATAAAAGAAAAATATGTCGACTCACAGACTAGCTTGTGATGGCAAAATAAAAATAATTAAAAAAAAAATACTAAAAAGTGTTTTAGTGTTTAAATGATCCTTAAGGAGGGGAACTTGGCTCTTTTTTTAAATCTTTCTTCTGTCCCTCTGGTGTTCCTGTAGTAGCTTTACACAATGCATACATGAAGTCCTTATTTTTTTTCTCTTCCCCTGCTGTTTTAGAAAACTGTTATTTCAGCCTCTGTCTGAAACACCTTCTTTTAGCTGCTGTCTCTTTAAGATGCTGCACTCCACGAATCACTTTCCCTCTGATTGGCCAGCCCACTACAGGCCTGTAAGGGGCAGAGCTATGGACAGACCTTGATGTTTGATGCCCGCTCCTCTAATATGTCATGAACCAGTTAGGAGAACCCTGTGTGATGACCTCATCATTTTATTAAGTCTCATGAAGATCTTGTGCTTTTATTTTAGAACAAAGTGTTTTACCAACAGATTCAGGGGTTTATACAACATGTGAATATGTAGAGGTTTGAAAATCAGCACACATTTAGTCTGAACATCCCTAAAAGTTTCACAAACATTTGTTTTTCAATGATAATCAACAAACCGGCGGAATGAATGCAAGAAATAGTTTAGCCTTACAACAACACAACAACAGCTACACCTAATTAGATGTCATGGAAACTTTGAAGGCCGTCCGAGATCTACTGGACCCCCGCTGTCTGAGGGGACCAAAGAGACATTATTACTGGGTAAAACAAAGATTCCCCCTAAATGGACATCACAGGACTTTGCTGTCTCATACCTTTCTTGTTTTTGCTAACTAGCGGTGGGTATTGTTGGGGGGATCACCATGCAATAAAACAAGCAATTCTTGGCTAACAGAAAAAAACAAACAAACACAAAAACAATAGTATTACACTGAAGCAATAGCAGGAAACTTAATATATTGCAAAAATAAATCTAAAACCATGTAACAATACATCACACCATTTGATAAACCAAAGAGTTTAGTATTAATGTGATCTTTGCACTTTGGTTGGACCTCACAGTGATAAATATTGTAAATAGTGTCCAAGTTTTTAGCATGTAATGTACATTCACACACATTCATACATTCTATCCTTCTGCAGTCTTTAGTCAGACTAATAAAAACCTGTACACCCAGCGGCACTGTAATTCCAGCACATCACGTTTGTTCACTGCACATATCAGTGCATATGCTTCCTGTTTTCAGTCAAAACAAGCAGAAACTATAGTTTTCCATATTGAGAGAGGAGACACAGTGCTATATCGCCTTTCCAAAAGCCTCCATCATCTTGCTTCAGCTCTCTTCCCTCCTAGTTTTTATCTCCCTTGTCACCCCATGCATCTTAAATACCCAGTTCTGCAGGAATCTACAGAACTCAAATGGTTCGGTTGATGTGTCAGCTGGCTTCAGAGCAACCAGCTGAGAAAGGTGTACACCATAGATTGTATGAAATATGGACGTAGACTCTGCGACATCACCCGTCTGTTCCAGATACGGTTAAATGATGCTAATTGTTGGACAGTTATTTGAGCCTCCTTTCTAACAGCTGTAGCCAGTCAGTCACGTGAGCTGAGCTGTGACCCTGATTGGACAAACTTGTAATCCTAATATCTCCTTAGAAAAAATTTCCCACCTACAGTGTGTGCCGATAGCAAAATTAGCTTTCCAGACCCAAGCTGTTTTTTTTTAACCACGCTGTGAATATGCTTTTTAATTACACAAAAATCTGTTTGTTTTTTGGCTTGATGTGTACGTGACTTCCGGTCTTTCTGCAGCCAGCCTCAGCAACTTTTAGCACTTCCGCATAGGCTTCATTTTTCTCTACATGATGTTGCCCCTTAGCATCAACAACAACAGCAGCAGCGCAAGTTAAAAGTTAAGAGTTTGGATTAAAAAAAAAAAAAAAGTCCACAACACTCTTTGATTGCATGTCCAGAGAGCGCACAGCCCAAAGAGGGAAATCTGACAAGTTTAGAAGAAGAAGAAAAAAAGAGTGAGGAAAAAAGTGGAAAAAAAAAATGGAATGAAGGAAGAAAAAACAAAAGCAACAGTAACATGCTGCATGCGCAGAATATAAAATGTGGGGCCATTGTTTTCTGTAGTGTGAAAATGCAAAGTTTGACATAACCTCTCTGCAGTATTATCATTCAGTTGAGATGAAAAGATGAACATGAAACAGACCCAAACACACATCAAAAATCCAGCTGGCATGAAGCGCTTCCTTGTTTACTGAACTCAATCCTCCTTAATCATCAAGCAGAGCAGAGAATATGTGGGAAAGCATAACTTTTTGAGAATGACCAGTATGTTTTCCCAGTGAAAAGTCTAAAAGAGTTTATTTGAATATGGAGAGAGTAAGTTTGTATCTGCAAGGCCTGCAGGTTTTTAAAACTGGAGGTCAGAGTTCACTCAGCTCGGTGAACACAAGCTTATCTTCATGAAGAGTCACGATGGTCGGAAAGGATGGGGAAGTTTAACTTTACAGGTCAGAGAGATCAACTAAACTGGCCTTTTTATTAAAGTCTGGAACCGTCCACACTTCATGGTGTTCATATGTAGAGCCTCATTTACATTAGGCTGTAAAAAGTTCAGTGTCTTTCCTTTGTCATCTCTTCAGTTTATCAGGAGCAAACAATGACTTATTTTAGTTTGGTGTGGATGAGAATCCTGTCCCTTGATTTATATTTATGCAACATTAAAACACTTAAAGATGAGGCTTAAGGAGATGGTTGGAGGCTTTAGTTGATGTTTTGAAGATTTTTTTTTTTTTTTTTGGGGGGGTGGGGGGGTGGGGGGGTCGTCTCCCTTTCTCCCCTACAGGGGTTGGGTGGCTCGCTCCTGCACCTGCGCACGAGTCCCTCATCATGCAACCACCACCAGCTTTTAAACCCCATCCTGAGTCTTCTCCAGTGTCAGGGTATTCCAGCTTCAGTGGTACTGGATGACTCTCTAGAGCAGAGGGTCCCCAAACTTTTTCCTGTGAGGGCCACATAACTTTTCCCTTCTCTGATGGGGGGCTGGGGTAAGTTTGTGATCGCAGGGGTGCCTCAACATAAACATTTATTGTTTTCCAGAAAGCCACACATAACCAAATATTAATAACCCTTTCCGAGATCTTCACAGAAAAAAAGTAAGGATATAAATAATAACACTATTTATGAAATAGAATGTCAGGTTCTATGCATGTATTAGTCTCGATCGCGGGGCCAGACTGAAAAAAAAAAAAAATAAATAAAAAATCATAATGCGTCTCTGGTGTTGTTCAGGGGGCTGGGCCGTAGTTTGGGGATCACTGCTCTAGATTTCTTGTTTGTTTTACAACTTTCTAGTCTTTTTTTAAAATTTTGCCTCCATTAATTGTTTCTTTCCTCCTCCTTCCCAGTGCCTCCAGTGTTTGCGCCCAATCTCTGCCATGCTGCCACGCTCTAATACCGGATTGCTCATCAGACTTTAACCTCAAGCCTTAGACCTCCTGCCCACACCACTCCTCGGATCTCCCTCTCAACCCTCGGACCCTGGATTCCTCCTCTTCACTCTCCTCAGCCTTAAAATAATTTATCTTTTTTAGCCTCATCTACAGGCTGCATGGAGGTGCACATGTTCTCTCTGGGTACTCCAGCTTCCTCCCAAAGTCCAAGCTCCTCAGGTTAACTGGTGGTTCTGCATTGCCTGTAGGTGTGAGTGTGAGCGTGAAAGGTTGTCTGTTTCTGTGTGTCAGCCCTGTGATTGACTGGAGACCAGTCCAGGGTGCACCCTGCCTCTCACCCTAAGACAGCTGGGATAGACTCCAACCACCAGCAACCCTGAACAAGAGAAGCGGTATAGGAGATGAATGAATAACTGCTTCATCTGCCTCTGGAATCTGCTTTTGGGTCCAAGCTAAAACAACTGGTTTCAAACCCTGATGAAAGCAAAGACAGATCTTTAAGCCAATTGTCTTAATGCTTTAATAAATGAGAACGAGTTTGGAGTTTGTTTGAAAAGGTTAATTTGAAGCGAGGCTCAAACAGCTGCAGCTCTGGGTAAGTACCAGAATAATGAGATTAAATCTAAAGTTAATAAATCATAAATGACTCGAAGGGTTAAAGTATTTTGTCTAATTTAACTGTCTATCTGAAATCTCTTCTTTGGATAGCAGAACTTAAATACCGTCTTCCAATTTGTTTTTGTTGTCCTTTGAACTGCCTTGTAGTCAAATGGGTTATATCAGCAAACTTACCCAAACATATCTGAACGCTAAAGCACAGAGCCTGTATTTACTGTGCAAGTCACTGCTGGTGTGAATGCATTTCTTATAAGGGAGTTGAATCACTAACTCAGAGTCAGTTTTTTTTTCTTTCTTTCTTTTCAGCAGAAGTGTCGTTAATAATGCAGGAAGAAGAAGTACAAGCAGCTACAGAGCTCTGAGTCTCTGAACTGCTGGAAACAGATCCCCAACCTGTCTGCCAGTGTGAGCACATATCTGGGAAAATATCTCACTATGCTGTCTTTGTTTTTGTTTTTTTTTCTATTTGGATGATGTCCTCACAGTCTGATTGTGAATTCACACAGCATCATGCGGCACAGTGTCCCAGCCCTCTCCATGGTCTGTCCTGGTGGCACCAGCATGACCAGCCGGCGCTCACAGATGTGGAGCGTCAGACTTAGCCAAACATCCGTCACTCACAGATGAACAAATCCAGCTGATTGGTCAGTGACCCGTGGTTTAAAGGATCACAGTCTCCCTTCAGGATCCTTTAGCTCAAACACACAAGCCTTTAAGTGAGCGCCAATAATCTGTAAGTTTTAAAGGAAGGTGGTCGACGATGATAAAATTCAAACATCTGGATAAAAATAAAGTAATAACAGAGGAGGAAAAACAAACAAACAAACTGAGCAACAGTAACCATATAACAAACAATGTCAATCCTTCACAGCTTGGTTTTGCATTCTTCTGATCACCACTTAGCCTTGTCCACACATTGTCCTGCCCGGGGACACTGTCGTTTGAAAGGATTACCACCTGCCTGAGACATACCGCACCAATCATTCTCCTTTGTTTGGAAATGGGGCGTGTTCCATAAGATGACAAAGAAAGGAGCGCCGGCGCCTGCAGCTCCTGCTGGGCTACTCTGATTGGTTGATTGTCTCTCCAATCTCTTCAAGAGGGACTTTAACATGCAGTTGTTGCTAAAGGCTAAGCAGCAACCTCCAGTCTGAAAGTATACAGCTTATGCAGATGTGGTGAAAACTGCGGTTCACTGAGCATCCACTTGAGGCTGGCTGCAGAAACACCTCAAAGCACACTCACCAGAAAAAGCCAACCACAGCACAAAGAGAGGCATGTTTACAGTCTGGTTCAAGAAACCACTTTAGTCTGAGTAGCTTGTCTCTATCAACACGTATTGTATTGTAACAACTCAGGGCATAGCTGACTTGACTGACAGGTGGGTATCCAGAGGCTACAACAAGGAGGTTAAAGGCCCGCCTCTTTCCCTCTACGTAACTCAAACAAAGCTAGGCTGGATTGATGAGCTTCAAAACTCATAATTTTTTGTTTATGTATTATACAGTCTATGCTAAAGCCCCTGGAGAAAGAAATTAAATGAGCAGATCCAGACTCATCACCCAGCAATCAATCAACAGCATTAATAATAACTCATTTTTGTTAATTAGTAATGTTAGGTAGAGAGAGTTGCCTTTGTTTGGTAGAGATATGAAGGCAGTGTGCTAGCTTCACAATGACTATGCAACACGAATAATACTCAAAAAAGAAAAAAAAAACCCAACAACCTTGTTTTCTATCCTATTCCATGTCTCTTCTTGGCTGCTCTATCCAATAAAGGATGTATAAACTTAAAAAAAAAAAAAAAGCCCAGCTGTCCTCTCTTATCGCTTGCTCTGCAGCTTCCCCGCGTTGATCTTTGCACTCTTCACATTAAACAACCTGACTGCAACAGCACAGCCAAATAACAGGCTTTAGATCTGGGTCTACAGCTACCACAGAGGAAACAATAAGACAGAGTCATGATTATAGCAGAGTGACATTATAATAATAATAATAATAATAATAATAATAATAATAATAATAATAATAATAATAATAATAATAATGATAATGATAATGATAATAATAATAATAATAATAATAATAATAATAATAATAATAATAATAATAACACACTAATGTCGATGCTTCTGAATCAATATAGCTCATCCCAAGCAACGTTAAATCCAATCCCCGCCCATGTAGAGGATGTTTCTGTGTTATTTAATCCATCTCCTCCTTTCTTTAAATAAATATGCAGGTAAGAGCGTGTGTGTGTGTGTGTGTTCGCTCTGCTCCTGCAGCAAACCCTGCCAATAAACCAATAAAAATATGAAGTCAAGAATAGGAGCATAACATACTTGAAAATCCAAAGCAGAAAAAAAAATGGAGCAGGTCATAAAATGTAAATATAAAAGGTTATCTTCCTCTCCTGCCATCTTCCTGGCAGTGATGCTGGAAACAGATTTAGTTAAACGCATGCCAAGTAACTGCAGAAGAGAGGGGATGAGATGAGGCTGCAGGTGAAGGTGCAGCAGGAGGAAACTCTCATTCATTTGATGAGTTTTCTCCTGCAGCCCTCAGTCAGCCATCTTTAAGTTTCAACAGGGGTTCAAGGCTTGAATGTCATTTCCTTTAGCTGCTCTCTGAAATCAAGGTACTATTGCCCAACAACCAAATAAGTGTTATACATAAGTCCTGGCTGTAGGGGATTATTGGGTTAAAACTTTTTACCCATTGGCTTTATTTTTTAATTTGACTTCTAGTCATAATTTTCTGGAGGGCAAGAAAGACTTCCAACAGCTACGCACTAAGAGGAAATTATCAAACTTTGCTGCCAACTGGGTTAACATCACTGTAAAGTGCCTTTGGTGTCTTCATCAGAATCACTCAGTCATCATGGAAATGTATCAGAATAATGAAACTCTGGGGTCTTATTACCAGGGGCCAAACATTTGCACACATATCAGTAAGACCATAAGTCTTTTAAAATGTGTTTCCTTCATTTTATACCTTTTTTTTCAGTGGATGGTGGTGATTTCAACGTTTCCTAGACACTGATCTGTCAGTGTGTCAAATAAGTGGTTAAAAGATACTAACTAAAATAAATGACATGGTTTTATTGGAATATATATATAATAATTAACGCAAGCTGTTCTCATTATGGTTATTCTTTAACCAACTGGGCTTGAGAAAAAAATCTAGACAGTTCCTGAAAGAAGTGTAGATGTGCTTCTCTGGCATGATTTCTAACTCTTTTAAGGCAAAAATAACAACAACATACAAAGTCAAGGTGACCTGTATGATACTTGAATGCCTACAGAATGTTTGAGATAAAATAAAATTGGTCAGATATTTTAAAGGTGAACACAGTGGAGAGCATCACCAGAGGCAGAAGTAGAACACGCTCTAACAAACACTGTTATGTAAGGTGTACTGTAAACAGTGTACCTTACGATCAGGGTTTCCCAAACTTAACACCTTGGTGAAAGATGGCCCATGAGCTCTGAAACGTTAACACCAGGCTGCAGACAGCTTAGACAGTGCCTGCACTTGTGAGCTCCAGTACTTGGAAAGAGGCCAACAATGGGTGACACTGTCAAAACCTGTCCTGTCCTACCTCTCCGCTGACAGTCAGAGTACTTTTCTAAATTACACTTCATGCCAGAATGGATTGTATTCAGCGTCTCTTGTTGTGACACTTTTAGTATTTAAAAAGAGTTGACTCACTCCGTCCTGAGTCTGCTACCAGGGTTACTTTGAAGACGTCAGTATTAGTATTAATATCAGTCCTTTGCCTTATTTATGGAATATACCTCGACTCGCCTTGAGAGCAGCTCCGTCATTCAATCAACACAAATAATCTGAAAACACAAACACATTTAAGACAACATACAGCTTCAAGCTGGTCTAATGAAGAGAAGTTTTTAATGAGAGATACTGGAGAGTCCCTCAAGTGCTATGACTCAAGTGTTGGTGTATTTGCTTATCACAATCAGAATCAGGTTTTATTACCGAGTACATTTACGCAAACAGGAATTTGACTTGGTGTATTGGTGCTGAACAGTTAACAGGGGAATAACGTGAAACTAGCAACAACAGAAATACAAGCTATACTATATGGATATAATTTTAGCCCCAAGTGGCGTCAAAGGGCCCTCACCTGTGTCAGCCACTGAACTGGAATCCATGAAGCTGTTAAGGTGTGTTACTAGTGCTGCATGTTGCATTCGCTGCATATGACATTTGCACTATGTCGCATTTGTTGCATGTTACTTTAAATGTATGTTGAATTCACTGCATGTGATACTCAGCACGTTATGTTCACTGCATATGACATTGGTACTATGTTGCATTCACTGCATGTTACGTTCACTGTATGTTGCATTTACTGCATGTGACATTCGCTGCATGAGACATTCGCTGCATGTTGCATAAGCTGCATGTTGCGTTAGCTGCATGTGACATTTACTGCATTTAATATTTTCTGCATGTGATATTCACAACATGTGACATTCGCTGCATGTTGCATTCACTGCATGTGACTTTGGCTGCATGAGACATTCGCTGCATGTTGCGTTCGCTGCATGTTGCGTTCGCTGCATGTTGCGTTCGCTGCATGTTGCGTTCGCTGCATGTTTGCGTTTGCTGCATGATGCATTCCTTGCATGTTGCATTCCCTGCATGTGCTTCAGGATCTGTGTTTCAAATATTCATGTATGTAGACCATGTTCATGGGACTCAATGTCACATGACTGGCAAGGGGGCGTTTGGTGGTTTGGAATGTCTTGCTGTCAGTTTTTAGACAAAATGCTGTGTGACTTTTTTAACCCTCGCTTGCAGTGAAGCACGTCTTCTGTCACATCTTCTGAGGTTTCGGATGATTTTTTGGAAGAGTGTTTTTTCTGCCTGGAAATGCATACATTGAATTGAGTGCTTGACCTTGAAACCTTGAAACTGTCCTTGTGGCGTGAGGTTTTGGTCTTGATGGACTGCAGCCTCTTACTGTCTCGTGATATGCTCATTTGGTCTTAAAGGTGATCTACAATCCTAACAGTGTGAAAACAGCATTAAACAAAGTATGACCTGCAGTGACCAAAACATTTATTGAGAAGAGAGTCGATCTAAACACTTGTTCCACTTGTAGAAGACAAATGCTCGAGTCACTTGATATATATTTGATCTTACTCCACCTCACAATGGCACACACTTCCTGTGTGTGTATTTGACCCTTCCACTTAGTGAGTTCACTATTTCAGAGCAGCTCCAAAAGTAGCACCAGCTGCTCAGCGAAGGAGTCAAATGGAAGTTTATGACCTTACAGTCCAGTGGTGTCGTCAGCAGAGAGACCACGGTGCAGAGTGGAAAATGACTGCAGGAATGAAGGACAGAGATGATAAGACAGGACAGCTCACACTCACCTCATGCGGCTTTGTTTTTAAAAACTTTAGAGCATGTTCAGTATCGACGGTGAGCTCCAGATGAACGGTGAAACAGCCCAAAATAGTTATTAGATGAAGGCTGTCAGCATCCTGCTCAACCACACATCAGACAACACGCTTCTATTATTATTCCCCAGACCTCCAAGTCTTTTTTTGGCATTATCTAAAACGCAGCACACCAGACTCGCATCAATATTTCAGATCCCAAACACAAAACAGTAACGGGGAGCGTTACCGAGAAGCAGCTGCTTTCTCAGCAGCATTCAATAAAATAATGAAATAATACATTTTTACATTATATGCCCAATGCTGCTTTGAGGGTTCTGGATTGAGAAAGACATGGAGAACAGAAACATCTGTGAGTCAGCTCCCCTCCTCGGGGCCCACGGGCAGAGTTAAGCTCAGACTTTGGATAAAAATACTCGGCTGCATGCTATTTGGCACTCACGGCCCTTGTCAGCCTAAAAGTAGCAGAAAGAAAAAAAGAAATGCCTGTTTACAGAAATTCAGTTGGTTCGGGAGATATGAGCGTATTTTATTTGGCAGTATGCAAAATGTTGCAACAGAAAGAGGAGCCAACACCTGCCAATCATAAAGTGAATGTACTCTGCGATGATCATCACGCCACACAGCCCAGACTGTCAGCACCTATAAAACATTTTCATTACCCACACATCTAACCAGATCCTACATTTGCATATCTTTAGCTTCTCTGGTTGATGTGTGGAGAAAATGTGTGAAAGGAGAGGGTCACAACACAGCGGGCCCCTCACTGTCCCTGAGACAGAAACGGGTGACAAAAGATTCATATGAGAGACGGGTTATTGTTTTCTCACACACAATGCCCAGCCTTCAATCCAATGGACCACACTGGATGAATAGCATTACTCATACTGTCATTTCCTACTGCCACTGCAGGGTCAGCCATATGAGACTTCAGCTCTATCACAGCGCTCCATCAAAGTCAGGACACGACTCAAAAGTGGGGGGAAAAAAAAAAAAAACTTCCCACAGGAAAGTGTGAAAGACATATTAAGCGCAGGATGTTACTGCTGGGCCACCGCTGTCTGTACGACCTGTTCAGAAAGTCAAAAACTGCTCCATGAGCGCCATGCTGAGGCGGAGCAGCATGTATTTACATAAACCCAAGCTTCATGTACACGAGAGTGCTCCTTCTGAATCCCACAGAACAAGTTTTGAGGGTTTCTCTCTTTCTTCAAAAGAGTTTGTGCAGCAAAATCCAGCACACCTTGAAAAACAGAAACTGGACACTAGGCCCCAGTATTCCACCTGCTTCTCAGGTACATCCTCAGGTTGTGCTCGCATAAACAGAGCCGCTGTTTGCCAGCAGGCAAGGCAGGCAACTGCAACTACCCCAGAACTGTAAGGGGCTCTGAGGGCTAACAATCCTCAACCTCTAACAGCGAAACACAACTTAATGCATTGACAGTAGACACACTCAAACCCCCCTAATGGGGCCCCATGTCACGGCACTCACTCGGTGCTGCTGCTACGTGTTGAATGCACTTTTTTTCTTGTGAAAACAAGTTTTAAATAAAAGTATGAAAGAAATCTGAAAATAAATTATCCCTCTAGGAGTGAGAAACGAAAAAGGAAAAAAGATAAAGCGAAAAAAGAAAGTAGGATTATCTATTAGTTTTCTTTTATCTGTTTTTCATTGTTCATTATATTCTATTTTTTAAACTTGTAAGGTTTATGTTCAATGTTTTGGTTTTCATTATGCACATAGAGCTGTAGAAAATAAAAGTGTTAATTTGTGTGGAAAAAAAAAAAAAAAAAGTTTTTGTCCAGTAATTTTTACCAGGATGGTGATATATGCTGATCAAAGGGGCCCCCGGTGAATTTTTTGCCCTGGGCCCCCAACAGACTCTAGAATCGCCCCTGCTTCTAAACAAGTTTTTCCGTCAAAAACTGCTGAACCTATATTCGGAGTGTTTGATATTTTTCATCCTGTGCCGATGATTATCTCCCTCTGACAGATTTTTCACTCAAACAGCTCACACACAGCTTCCTGCACACACTTATCTCTACTTGATGAATGAGTCCTTCCCAGCTACACAAACCAATCATCCTGACACAAAGGAAAGTTTAAAGCGCTGCCAGTTTTGTACAAATGTACAAACTTTGGACTGATTAGCATCGACATGCTACGGGCTGCTAACAGCTGAAGTCTCGTGTGTAAACAATGCAACCACGTTTAACACGTAGGATCCCCAGAAAAACAGGAAGAAAAAAGGTAAAAGCACCACTGCAAATGCAACCAGTTTGATGTCACTGGTCAACAAATGAGCCATAAAAAGTAAAGACAGGCTCCAAATATGAAGACAACTGGGAAGAAGAACAATGAAGAGTGAGCTGCTGCAACAAGCTGCCAGTGCAGCACTCAGATTTAGTGATTTTTATCTATTATTACTTTTGTCAGTTTCAAGTTTATTCATTGACCGTTGTGAGCTTTTCTGTCTTTAACTGAATGGTGCCAACAATTCAGTCAGTTTGACAGAAGTCTGGTGAGTCATCTGCTTGTTGAAGTTACATTGTAGTCATTTAGATTGGATAAATAAACTAAGCCCTCCATTCTATCGCCATCCCATGCATATTTGAATAGATCTCCACAATGACTCATCTTCCTCTCTGTATCATTTTTCTTTCCATAAAACTGCTCACCAGAACTGCTAAGGCAGCTACATATGGTGGGGATATTTAACGTGCTAATGTTCTATGACCATGCCATTGAATAATATCACAAATTATGACCATAAATTATTCATAATTACTCTCTCAGTATTC
The DNA here is from genome assembly GCA_030710495.1 of Labroides dimidiatus. Lineage (NCBI taxonomy): Eukaryota > Metazoa > Chordata > Actinopteri > Labriformes > Labridae > Labroides > Labroides dimidiatus. Next base: position 6,870,147 of record CM061159.1, read on the forward strand.
ATCTATTCAAGGTCATGGGCTCTGGCTGCTATTTACACTAAATGGATGCTTCTTCCATGTCACATTTAATCACCACAAACAGATAACTGGTGGGCAGCCTCCAGGCTCATGTCAAGGATTTTTCATCATGACAATGGTGGGTGTAAGCAGAAACAGCTTTAAGTGCACAGTGGCAGTTTGATAATGGCCGGCGCTTGCAATTATTACACCATTAGAGTTGTTTCTCATGAAAAACAGCTTGAAGGGACAAATAAACTAATCTGGTGTATAAAAAATGTCAGCTAGAAACAAACACATTTGAAACAAAGTGTGAAGGCCCCGAACATTAGCGCTACTTGCCTCCAATTCACGAACAAGGACTTTCTATCACTCTGGCCACAAACGCAGCATGAGCCAACTCATAAGCATCCGAGAAGTGTAGGAGTGCCCAATTAAGTGGGAGTGAACGACTGCTTCATTAGTCTGCTGTAAAGCTGATGCAGAACAGTCAGCAGAGAGGGGAAATGTTACATCAGACAGAGTTTAACACACCAAACCCCAGTGAGAGCTCTGAACTATAGATGTGAGCAGCTTTAGACTCAGTCATACATATTCAGTATCTTAGTGTTTAAAATATGGAGCTCATCTGAGTGCAGCGCGAATCAAACATGAAGTCAACAAAATGACATAATCCAGTTAGGAATAAACCAGATGTTATTTGTATTGTATGAACTGAATAAAACAAAGTCTCTGCGGCTATAAGAAAAACTAGAATCTAGAATTAAAGTCCCGCTGGTGTATGAGACACGTTCACGCTCTTTAGCAGCACCACCCAGCAGTGGTGTTGATAGCTGTATGATCCAGACCTATGTGCCACTGAATTGAATTCATTGTTTTCAGTGAAGTGCACTGTAAAGCTTTGATGTAAATTAACAGCAGAATCTCAACAGTAATGTAGTGTATTTTGGCATAACAGTATGATACTATTATGAACAATGCATTTTGGGAATATCAACACTTGCAGATGGTCCTAATGCTGAAATACTCCCAGTAACAGTGATCACCAGTTTACAGCTGAGGATCACCATCAGGGGTCTTTCACCTTTGTGAAATGCAACCTAACAGTTATCGTAACCATGAGTGAGGGCGGAACGCAGGTGATATGAGATCCTGCTGTGCATTCAATTGCAGGTCTCATAAGGTGTTTACTCTTCAAATCAGAGACTGCCTTTTATGGTTACAGAACTCAGTGGTATGGTTGTATACAGATATTCAGAACCATGCAGATTCATACCAGCAGTATAACGTACAAACCGGTATAACCCTATGTGGTTTATTGGCTTGAAAACTATTTGTAAAATACCAATAATAAAAATACCAATAACTTACTGCATTTATTTTTACAGTAAAGCCAGTAAAATTACAGTAAACTCACCAGTAAATTACTGTAATTTTACACACACACACACACATATATATATATATATATATATATATATATATATATATATATATATATATATATATATATACATACATATATATATATATATATATATATATATATATATATATATATATAAAGGATGTCTTCTATTGGACACTTTTGGGTGCAGCATATATATATATATATATATATATATATATATATATATATATATATATATATATATATATATACATATATATATATACATACATATATACATATATATATATATATATATATATATATATATATATATATATATATATATATATATATATATATATATATATATATATATAAAAAGGATGTCTTCTATTGGACACTTTTGGGTGCAGCAGCTCAGGCTTGTTAATTTACCATGTCTAGAGAAAAACATATATTGTTAAAGCACAAAAAAAAAAAAAAAACCCACAGGAAATTATAGACAGGAAGGGAAACTCAAAAGGGTGGGGCACTTGCAACCAATAATTTGTGACACCTAGCTGAAAGCTAAATTGCAGCCAACACCAAGAACACAAGATCAATGTACTTTATTTTCTCTGCTCCATTACACTTTGCCTGCATGCTCTCTTGACCATCAATTCACACCGGTTCATGTTCAGTCTGACACACAACAGGATCACCAGACAGCTGGAGTCAGGAGGACTTCCTGTACTTCTCACCCCAATAATGAGCCTCTCCACATTAATGTTGAGCTACATAACCACAAACCTTATGACCCCTGGCTTGGCCCTGCTTGTTATCTCAGTTTGTTGTTGTAATTAAGCTAAATTAGGCGTTGATGTGGTGTATTTTATTTAGAAGTTTCAGTGTGAGTACATGACTTCCTGTCCTGCTTGATCTGCTTTGTGTAAATTGATGCACCATGCTCCAGGATCCGGCAAAAATAGATGACTTCTGTATCTGATCCGGAGGGCTCTGACCTGCTGGAGCTGAGACAAAACAGGTTGACACTTTGACTGTAGCTGAAACTTCTCAGATCCAACATTGTGACAAAGCAGGAATGGAGGACAGACACATCTGGTTTGGCTGTATGTCTTTCCAGAACTTCATTGACTTCTACGTGACAGTCGTCCCTTTTAAACAGCAGCCAAGATGAAAGCTGCAAAAATACAGATGAATGTGTGAGACATGTTTCATGACCGCAGCAAAGCCGGGTCATGTCATGAATGCAGATTAGTACAACTATCTTCCTCTTCTTTGAGTTTACGCTAAGCCTTGACACTAAAAAATAATCTACCTGTGACTATTTGATCCCCACCAAACAGTGACGTTAAAGTGCTACCTTTAGCTAGCATGCTAGCAATGTCAGCAAATTACAGTTGGAGTTGTTTTCATTGGTCCACATACCTAGACGTAGAGTAGTTGACATACTTTAAGTTAACTTCATTAGCACGACCTGTGCTTGTCTCATCCATTAGTGCAGCAGACTGAAAAAATGACTGTTGGACATTTTTATTGTTTGCTTGAACACAGAGTTGGCAGCAGAGTCCAGAAATAGAAGTTACTGGAAACTGTTCTCGCTCGCCAGGGAGCCGGTTTCACTGGGGTCATCAAGTACAAGGAATCAATTGAAGAGTCTTCAAAGTCAAACCAGCACCATCGTACTACATTCATCTACTTCATAGTATTCCACCCTTTAGTATGAATACACAATTCTGACCGAATATGACTCTAAGCCCTATTCTCACGGGATTAGTTTCACCTTGGGACCTCTGATAATTCGTAATAATTCTGCAGGACATCTGTGTTTTTAATCCATCGCAAATCAACCATGTCCAGAATTTGTGAGGTAAAACTTCCAGGGCAAATCAGCAACCATATTTCGAGACATACATAGGTCCTCTGATAATACTAATCCAGTCCAAATCGGCATTTCTGTAATTTCAGGTGGTGATAATTTTTTTAAAGTCAGTCTCTGCAGCTTTTTTCTGATCATTTTCTGTTCAAAAATGATTAAGACAGTATTAGTCACTCTAAACGGAGGTTTTAAACAACACTTTAGACAGACATGAGATGGAAGCAGACTCTCTAAGTACCCTCATGTCATCATTTAATGAGTAATAAATAGTCTCATTTATAAAGGTAATTATAACAATGAAAAAAAAAAAACACAATTCATTGGTTTAATGTAACTTTACACTGATATTAGACAAACACAATCATGTTCAAAATAAATATAATATACTACTGTCAGATATCGAGACAGCTCCATAACTCAAAAGGTCTAAAAAAAAAGAAGCCCAAAATATGATATAGATTCCTTCTCTGGTTGGCACTGACACGCTGTCTCAGAGCGCAGCGCAGTCATATTATTGATAAAATCTGGGGTAGGACTCAACGAGAGCTGATCTTTTTAAGTTTTAATATAATTATATTTACTCAGCATGTCTAGAAGTTTTCAATGTACTGAAAAAAAAAAAGTGTGACTGAAGTCAGATGTGGATGTCAAGGCAAGCTGTGCGCTGCAGAGTGAGGTGCTGCTTCCCACGCACGGTGGCTACTTATCCTGTGTGAACAGTACTTAGGAATAAATCAAAGTTCTCATAATAGTGATAACGATAAAAAAAACAAAAACATTAATAACAACTGAGCGAAGACCAACAAAGACGTGTCAGGGAATACCTTCTGACAGCAACATAAAGCACATGATTTAAATACAGCTAACACTAACACTTAGCTTTCATTTGGTTCCCAGTAAAAAGTGATGAGCTGATCAGGAGTGTGTAATAACCTTACCATTGATAAGTAAACCATACAACCAAACTCTAACCATAACACCAAACCATTCTTCATACAGAGAGCGAGTTGAACAGAACAGCATGAATGATCTAAATTAAGACTTGTTGTCTGGTCCCTGTCAGCCTGTTGGCTCTGCTTCTTCTGTTCACCGTCTGTAAGCACACTCATATCCTGTTCTGTGGGCTGTGTAGGGTTTACCTCATGTGCTGTCTTCAGTCATGTACTCTCATCCTACGTCTTTTAAGTTCTGTGCAGGTCTGATCGTCATGGTGAGCCGAAGAGGAATCCACCAGTCACACTGATTCACATAAACGTGAAGAAGTCGATCATATAAACCAGATTGAGTTATTGGATTCAACTTGTTCAGCCTAATCGGTAGAGTTCTGACTCCTCCACCAACCTCCTGATAAAGTTTTACACTTGTCATTAAAATGCCATGTGATGTTTCTTTTTTAAAGCTTTCTTAAGGTACAGTGGCCATTTCCTAAAAGTGAAACAGCCGTTTGTCTCTAATGATCTGTTTTTCACAGAGAATAAAAGGAAAAAAAGGAACATTTTTATTATTAATGCATTTAGATCCTGTTCAGGCCCTGTATGAATGAGCAGCAGCTGTACAGAGGGTGCACTGAGTGATATTATAGCATAAATGAAACATGCTTTGTTCCCTCTACTCCTCCCTTCTTACCTGACATACTGTATGTCTGAGAGCCTTCAAGGACACCAGACTGCAGAGTGCAAGTTAAAGAAAAGATATTCAAAGATAGACGCTGATGTATATAAGTTTTCTTTTATTTCTGTAAGGCTTTATCTCAAACCAGATACAACCAGGGGAGATTCAAACAGGTTTTTTTTTAATCTGCATTGGGTGTAAAACAAAGGAGCACACAGATTGAGTCTGAATCACCACCGTCATGATTCCTTCAGAACAAAAAAACACTCTGAAGTAGACAGCAGGTGTGGATAACCAGAGACATGACGTGAAATCTGGAGCAATGCTCAGGAGCTAGTCCAGGCAGGCTGCTCCAGCTGGACTGATTTCACACCTCCGTCATACAGCGGTCACATGACTGATGGATCCTTCAGTGTGGCGGGTTATCTAAGCTGCATGTTTTCTCTCCCTCAGCTGTTTCCACCCCAGCTCAGCATAAGCGCTGTGATCAAACAGTCAACCCCAAACTGCATCCACCTGCAGACCTCCGGCTTTTTCCCTGGGGTCAGACTCCACAATGTTCTGCATGTAAATTTAAAGCTGCAACAGAGATTTCTGCGACTGAAACATGAGGTTTAAGGAGGTTTGGCCTGTACATTTCTGCTTCATTCTTCACCAAGAATGTTGTGTTGAAGACAGGTGAATTCAGGTAAAAAAAAAAAAAAAACAAACAAACATAATTTGAGAGTTACATGGTCTCTGTTTCAATAAATGCTGACACTTGTTTATTAAAGGGATACTGCAGTTATTTGTCTTTATTTTATTAATTAATTTATTTTTAAAGAAAAGTTGTGTGAGTAACATATCCCTAGTTATTGTATTAGCAGCAACAGATACCAGTCAGCTTGGACCCTTTCACAAAAAACCCAAGTCAAAACCATACACAGCTAGACTATTGTTCTCTGCAGACGAAAGGGAGTCTGGCATTTAGCTAATTTTCAATCAATCAATAAATCAATCAATCAATCCATCAAGGAAGGCGAGCTTTAAGTTTTGATAACTGTCTGGTTTCCTCTGGCTTCACTGATAGGTACAGCTGAATATCATCAATACAGTGATTTATATTTTTATGATCATGTTAAAGAGGGAGTATTCTGCTTTCATGCACTTTAAAAACGGATATAAAGTAACATGTTCAGATTGAATGTGCAGATTTTCAAACTTCTACATTTCATATGTTGTAGAAATCCCTGAATCTATCTGTGAACTGATCAAAACGCTGTGTTCTAAAATTAGTACAAAATTTCTATGAGATTTTGTGAGATCTTAAAAAGACTTGTTAAAACGAGGAGGTCATTCCATAAGGATCACTTAACTGGTGCATGATGCATTAGAGGGTCGGGCCTTAAACACCAAGGGTGTCCATAGCTCCACCCCCAACAGCTGTCCAGAGGGTTGACCGATCAGAAGGAAGGGGGTTTGTGGAGTGGGGAGCATTAAAGAGACAGCAGCTAGTATGGGAAATAAGGGTCTTCTAAAAGGGTCTTTATTCTGAGCAGCAAATCCCATAAAGATAATACAGGACAACCAGAGGGACAGAATAAGGAATAAAAAGTACAATACCCCCTTTTTAAGGTTTTGTGAGAAAACCCACAGACACTGAACAATTTTAACTGAATCTTTTGTGCAAAGGATGTTTGGGAATGCATAAACATTTAAAGAACACATTATTTCATTGAATCCTGATATATTTTGCTGTGTTTAGTTCTTTGACAACATTGTTGTACTGGTTATTTTAATAAAGAAACAAAAAACATGATTCCAAAGATAATCATCTGTGCTGCAACAGAGAATGTAAATTTGAAGAGAAAATAATAAAAATGTGTAATATTAATAATAAGCAGTGTTTGTTGTACTCCATATCCCTCTTACTGACTGCAGCGTATGTTTATTGAAGGCTGATATTGCCTTCAGTCTTTGGTTAATAAGTCAGTGTTGATAGTCAGGAGCTGAATGCATCACAGCGTCTCTCAGATCTGTTCACAGGCTGACTGTGTGATGTGAGTTCACTGTCTGAGGACCCCTGCTTTTTGTCTATGGTTTCAGGCCAAAATACATCTCTGATATCCTCCCGTGGTAAAAGCCTCCAGACCCCTCTGATCCGCTGGCAGCAGCCTGATAACTGTTTCAGACTTGAAACAAAACAGGGTGAAGCAGAGGTTAGTTTCATGCTTCATGCAAAGCAAGACAGAGCTTCCAGAAGATCTTAGACTTGACCTGACAGTGACTCCTGTTAAGTAAGCCTAAAAAAGTGTATGTTCCTCCTTCATGTGTTATTAAAATATGAAAATGCTTACAATTGGCCCTTGACCTTCTCTGTTCCTCTATTTTCACATGCCTCACAGATTTTTGATTTAAATGGAGTTTAGTGTTTGCTCTGATTTTACTTTGAGTCGGATGCATTCATTTTGCCGGAGCTCAGACGCGGAGGCTGTGACATTGCTTAGCCCTGAAACCTCTGTATTAAAAAAGTGTTTTTCAGGGTCTATGTTTGTGTTTCTGGACATTCGGATGTCTTTTCTTTGAATGTTTTTTTTTTATTTTCCCCTGAATCTGCACCACTGAGGGTGAAAGGTTAAACTTGTTGACACCATGGGGGCAGCGTTGGCTCAGTGTCTCTCAGTCAGACAGTCTGCGGTTCAACCACACAGGCCCTGTTTCCATTTGTCCACATGTGGCCTTCGACAACACGTCATCCCAAGCTGCCCCTGGTGGCTGAACCGTTTGTGTATGAATGGGATAAGCAAAAGAATGCACATGCAAAGAACATCTAAGCAAGTTTTTTTATGTCTCATTTTTAATTTAGATTTGTCTTATGTGACTTGATATGAGCCCCATTCACCTGACAAGTCCAAAAAGAAAACTGAATTATTTCAAGTTGTCATAAGACAAAAATGATGCCTGAATTGTTTATGCAGTTAATAAAGAAGAAGAAGAAGAAGAAGAAGAAGAAGAAGAAGAAGAAGAAGAAGAAGAAGAAGAAGAAGAAGGAAAGAAAGAAAGAAAGAAAGAAAGAAAGAAAGAAAGAAAAAGAAAGAAAAAGAAAGAAAGAAAGAAAGAAAGAAAGAAAGAAAGAAAGAAAGAAAGAAAGAAAGAAAGAAATCTGCCACAGGAGAAAGAAAAAAATGCTTAATGTTACAAAAAGCTTAATAAGTACCTCATCCTTGCTTTATTGGTAAATATTCTCTCTTTTCAAGCAATTCAGGCCTAAATTTTGTCTTAAATATCTTGAATTATAACATTTTTTTCTCAGCTTATAATGAATGGGGCTCATATTGAGTCTAATTAGACTTTTTTTAAAGAGAAAAAAAATATTAAAAAATAAATTAATAATTTTCAGATACCCATTTTTTTTATAGTTGTAACAGCCTCTTCTGTCAGTGTATGAGTGTGGATTAAATGAGTGACTACGACCTGTGATGTAAAGAGCACAGAGTAGTCTGAAAAGTAGAGAACAGGCCAAACACAAACAATTACAAACAACAACAAGGATATTAAACTGTTTCCCATGCACCTCCTTCCCAATTTTTATTTTATTTTATTTTATTTTTTGTACTGATTGTTGTATTTTATCTATATCTGCATTTTTTATTATACCTTCAGTACAGCGACCTTGGGTGTCCTGAAAGGCGCTTTTAAATAAAACGTATTATTATTATTATTATTATTATTATATTAATTTACCAAAGTAACATCTCTGAGTTTGCTTTTTTACAGAATGCAATATCCTGTTTTGCTATGACAGCAAATATTTCACATCCTCCAAAATCATGTTGAAAGTCGGGAGAGAAATGAGCTATGTTTATTTCTGCTGTAATGATCGGACTTTTTGGCTCAGTGTATCTGTGGTTTCTGGTGCTTCTGCAGCAGGCCTCAAGTGGACACTAGAGGAACTGCAGTTTTCAGCAATTCCACATTGGTTCCATATTGTAAGACAGAGGGTTTCTCCAATCCACTGAACTTTCTTTCTCAAATTCACGAAAAATGTCAGAAAAATGACTCCTTGTCTTGATGTTGGGTCTCAAGGATATGCAGATCAAGCCCTAAATGTAAAACATTTTGAATAATATTTGTTGTGATTTGGCACTACACACTACACTACACTACACTACACACGCACGCACTGGATATATATAAAAATATATATATAGACTAATTGAGTAAATAAATCAATAAATTTACAGGATTAGTCAGACAGCCATCCATCCATCCACTGTGACTAAAACTTTTACAAATTGTTCACAGAAAATGAGTCCTGCCAAACAATGAAAGGATGAAACAAACATCGATCCCTCTGCTGCTGCCCACAGGAGGCTCTCTCTCACAGGGTTCAAGGGATAAAGAGTCTGTGCCAGAGCTGAATTCTCTGCTGTGTACTAATTATATGAGCGGATAAACTCTGACACATGATTATTGTCAGTGTGATATTTAATTTTGAAATGTTTTCCCAAAATACCCCCCACCACTACTCCTTTTTGGTTTGTTTGTTTGTTTTTGCACAGGTAATGTACTTATGTTCTCTAGGTCTACAGAGCAATGCTGAACTTGAGCAGAGCTCTGTAGACACCACCACCCCCCCACAACCAACACTTTATCACTGTCTCCCTCACGTATTTAGCAGTACTACATTTGGTTGCCTTAGTTTTAATTTTAGTTGTTTTTATCACTTAACGTCAGATTTTGCCTTAGCTCTTCTTTTTATATATTTTTTTATTTAACATACTTTTGCTTAATTATCTATCAGGCATAGAAATCAGGGCCTTTCGGGTGAAATTTTGTGCTGTCTGTGTACCTGTGTGCTAGTGTGACAATAAAGCTCCTTGAATCCATATTAATGGTTTTAATCTCAACAGGTTTAATGTGCACACATTCAAAGAAACACACACACACACACACACACATGTTGTGCCCTCTCAGGGTTGAGTTTTTCTGTTTTATATTATAAATGAATAAAATGGAAAATACACGCGGGTGACTGGACCTGCTGACTTTCTGATCTGCATATTAACTGGATCTGGAGTCTCCCCTCAGTCCATCACGTCAAGGGGGTCAAAGGACCACAACTTTCATCAGGTTTGGTTCTCATTAACTGTGTCCCAGTGGTAAGATTAGATAAGATAAAACTTTAATGATCCCAGGTAAGAAAGTGACGAGATGTAACTCTACATCTCAGAGAAAGTCGAATGGTTTCAGACCTTGAGCACTTAATAAGAGCCATCAGCGGGTCAGAAATGTGCCTTTCATTTGCAGACTCCAGTGTTTAAAAAAAACATTAAAAGTACCTTAAAGTGTGTTTCTGTCAGGTTAAAGAGACTGGAAGGAGATGTGGTGAATACATCTCACTGCAGCTTTCGGATTAAAGTTCTATGAGTCATTTAATCCTTTAATTTAAATCTTTTAAGCAGTTGATGCAGTCTTTGTCCAGGATGACTGACGTTTATCATGTTGATTCAGATTAAACCTCTACCTCCACTAAGTTGTTCCCCTCTTGTTAAGAATTTGTCACGTTACAACTCCGAGGCTCAGACTTTGACCACCAACCACAGATTACTTCCAGCTGAAGCCCTCCACTGCCCGCCTCCCTCTTCTCAAACCAAACTACATCAGTGTTGTTGTCATTCTTCATTCAAAAACCCAGAATTCTGCTCATCCAGGCAGGTCTCGCTCTCCAACCCAGAGACAGTTCTCAGAAAGCTTAAGCAGAAATAAAGTCAGAGATGAAAATCTCTAACCACCAGAGGATCTGCATAATGCACTCAGCACAGTGCATCATGCTGCCAAAGATGCTGTTAGGAGCTTTTAGGCTTCGTCCACAGAGATAGAAATGTTCAAAATATGTTTTTTTTTTTTTTGCTTTCATTTTTTTAAACATCTTCATTTGGGAAAGCATTTTCCAAAACCTCCTTTTTCCCATGATCTTAAACTCTGTTAATATAGGCACAAAACATAGAGAAAACAACTGTTTTAAAGAATATCAATGTATATGTGGATGAGGTCTCAGAGAACCAACTCAGCAAACAGCTGGTACAGGTAACAAAAACAGACTTTAGGTGAAATCAGGTCTTTAAGGGTCAACGAGAAAACCCCACTCCTACTCTGAAGCTCAAACAAAACACTGTAAGTCTTGCAGATTTGGTGCCATGAGGTTATATACAGTGAATTTCTTCAGGGTTGTGTCTTTGTCGTCTTGTCTTATTTATTCCCTTCCTCTGCTTGACAAAAAAATCTGTCAGGCATTCAGTACACATTGGTTTCACCAGCTTTTACAAGTTTATTTTTGTGTTCAAAATTTCAGTTTGTTTTTTTTTTAATTTATTTATTTATTTATTTATTTATCCGTCTGTACCATTCTACCGAACTCGAAGTTTTATTTTCAGTTTTTTCAAACTGTAAACAAATCGTGTCAAAGCAAGTTTGAAGGGCCTGCAGAGGATCATAAAAAGAGGAGCAAGGAGAGCAAATCAAAACTCTAAACTTACAACATTTTATTTCTTACTTTGAGTAAAAAAAAAAATTAATTAATTAATTTAAAAAAAAATCTTATTGCACTAATTATTAATGTCTAATTTTTTCCATATTTAAGAAAACTGAAATTGGAATGAAATTGCTTAAATGGAGTGCTAATAATAATAATAATAATAATAATAATAATAATATACAAAAAAATTATGTGAGGACAAATATGCAACGCCAACAAAACACTTGTTCTATTTGAATGGCAATATCTACTGAAGAAGTCAAGGATCCATCTTTAGTACAGAGAGAACGATACAGCCAGCATCACTGGTGCTCACACACTCAGAAGTGTCAGCTGTATGTCTACCTCTCCCCTCTTCATCCTTTCAGCTCCATCTGATCAGAGGTTCTGATGAGCCGGCCAGATTCACAAAACAGATGAAGGGGTGTGATGGGCTGGCTGTTAATGGTGGGTTGGCAAATGCCTCATGTTTTTCTGACATCTACGCTTCAGGTCGCTCACAAAGATTGGGTCTGTATCGATCCAGTGTTCACTGAGGGGATGATTAAAGTCTAAGACTGCAAACAGTTGAGTGAAAACTTAGCAAACATGGAGAATCAGTCACATTTAGAATGAAAATAAACTGTAAGTCTTCACCACTGATGAACTCATCAGTTTCTCTCTCCCTGAGGTTCAGAGTCTGGGTGTCATCCTTGACAACACACTATGACGTCAGTAATGTCACCTGATCTGCATATTTCCATAACAGTCACCTCTGTTCATCCCTGATTCCCCACAGTGCTGCCCATGTTGTTCTCATCCTGGTGACTTCCCTCACTGACCACTGTAACTCCTGTCTCTTTGGTCTACCCCTCTAAATCCATTCAGATTCAGATCCTCACCTATAAAGCCAACCATAACCTTGCTCCTCCATACCTCTCCAAACACACCCTGCTGCACTCTCAGGACTTCTTCTGTTCACCTCCACAACATCAGGCTGCTCAACCACCACATTAAGACACATTTGACACTCATATTTCAAACCCATTTTCAAAACTCATCTTTTTCAAACGGGCATGTTCACTCATATATTACACCTGTTCACTGCACTCTATCTTAGCCTGCTGCATTTGCACAATATCATGATTTATTGATTTTTTTTAAAGGCACGTTCTTATGCTTGCTCTATTTTAAATTCTTCCTTGAGGGGGAAGACAAAAAACTTAATTACTACATTTTCTTCCTTTTTTGAACTCAGAATATAAATGCTTATCTGAAATTATTACTTAAAAGTTGCTTATAATCTGTCTAAGAAGATATTTCTTAACTGAAATTAACTTTTGTTGTGTGCATTGTGACGGTCCTGTTGATTGCCTGTTTGCTTGTTGTGTTCTTTGTTTTCAGGAGTCAGTGGGTGTGGTGTGGAGTTGAGTGTGGCCTGACCTGGTCTGGCCTGACCTGGGCCCCGTGTCCTCCTGATGACTATAATACCAGACTTGTCAGTGCTGTCAGTGGGGAGTAGGAAGGAGAGGTTGTGGGATTCTGCTCCGCTTTGTCTCTGCTCCCAATCTTAGTTTTACATTTTTTTTAGGTTACTTTGGTTGACCTTTGGCTTCCTTTAATGTAATCACTTTGTTTAATTATTTTTTTTATAATAAATTTACATTCTGATTTTTCAATCTACTCCATTCCTCCTCTGTTATTTGTCAATGGCTTGATGACAGCAGTCTTCAACCAAACACTGAATCAGTCAATACCCTTGTATTGTGTTAAAAAGACTTACATTGATTATGTTGCGGGTCATTTTGACCCATACTGTGTAAATGTACTCTAAAAAATAAAAGTTAAAAAAAAAAGTAAAAGTAAAAAAAAAAGATACAGAAAAAAACAGGTAAAACAAATTAAATTAAAAAAAAAAAAAAAAAAAAAAAAAAAAAAAAAAAACTATTTAAAGTTTTTCCCTCTTCAGATCTCATCATTTTTTCGTTCAATTTGCCCCATTTTTCTCTTTTTCATTGTTCAACATTTTCAATTGTTGGATGATGATGAATAGAATGTAACTATGCCCTTTTTGCAAATGTAATTCTTGCATTTCACACGACAAATACTTGTTTTACTGTCCTCTTGGGACGGACAGAACTGGCAGAAACACACACTAAAGTGCCCTCTGCAGCACTATCCCAGTTTAAATCTGTGATAAAGCCTCTGAAGCTGGAAACCTTCTGCAGCTCATTTATTGGTGTTTTTGTCAATACCTCCTCTACACACACCTGGGTCTCTGGGTCTGAAATGTTATTCAGAAGACATCAAAACATAAATAATTGGGCAATCAAAATAAAATACATCAAATAAACATCTTTATTTTGGACCTGAACAGCTAACGACCCGTATTAAAGTGTCTGGGTCAAAAAGACCCGCATCATCATCTTTGTATACAAACTCTATACAGACATGTCACTACACACCAAAGTGCCCAGTACTTTGGTCAACACAAAAACAGAAACGGGTCAACAGACATGATAATGTCTCCCTCTGACCTCAGTATTTTCCTCGGTAGGTGAACATCCAGTAGATGCTGCTCAGCATTACATTTGCTGTTGATTGACAGCTTTCTGTCTGGTTCCACAGTGATGGATATTATAGTGAAAGAGGCAGGTGACATGTTTTTCATGTTATCAGAATAATACTCGGTGTATGGCGTGACCTTTTCATGAGAGCATAAAGCCACCTCTTCTAGGGAAGATGTCCCACATTATGGAGAAAAGCCTGGCTGCCAAACATGAAGATAAAAGCAGTAAATAGAAAGAAGCAGCAGTAAAATGTGTTCTGGTAATGAAAATCAGAGATGCTAACACCCCACTGCTGCCCCACATCATCGTAGAGTCTGTGTTACACGCTAAGCAGGAGTGACAGAGGCATCACTTTGTGTCCATTTAAATCATCATTCTCAGCTGATTTGGTGATCTTTGAATAGATTGCAGCACGCCAGTTTTCCACATGCTCTCTGAGCCATATGCCACCCTAACTCTATGAATGTGAGCCAGCAGTCGTTTATTACTCTGCTGGGAAAATAAAATGACACAGATAGGAACAAAATGAGCAAATAACTTGGCAACGTGTTCTCTATCAATTTGGTGATGTGAGGTTATAATATTAAACACACATTATTGTGTTTGGTAAGCTAAATATGCAGTCAGCATCACTTAGGATGGAAGAAACGCACTCGAACAAGACAAGCCAGCTTCACTCTGACTCAACAGAGCAGTGAAGTCAGACGTGTGTTTACCTCATGGCCTGATTCAGGTACCATGTTCATGTTAAAGATGAAGTATACCGCTGCTTTCCTGACAACATCTTCATGTTTTGTCACGTCCAAACCCTCCTCTTTGTTTGACTTTATTCACTTCATTCAGAGTTAACTTAATCAGACGACTGAACACATACCTGGAGAGCAAACAGAGCAATTGCAGCCTGCATTTATTTAGAATGAATCATATTTATATTACCTGACAGGGAAAAAAAAAAAAAAAAAAAAAAAAAAAAACTAACAGGAAGAGAAACTTTTTGTTTTGCAGCCCTTCAACAGCATCTCCTGCACTATTTCAGTCACTTAGAACAACTAAGCCTTTGCTAGGACTTCACGTTGGCGGTTTTTACATATATCTAAGAATCCTTCCATTTCCTCTGCCTCCAGGGAGAGTGCCTGGAAATGTTCAGACAAATATACATATCTCTGCTCCGGCAGGGTCAACAATGCTACACTTTTTGAGGCGGAGGAATTCTTTGTCATCACAGCAAAGGCGAAAGGTCAGACCATTTTGCAAACAGGTGGAAGCTTCTCTTTTTCTCCAAAAGTTTCCCGTACAGCCTTCACGCTCAAAATGAACAATCCCCATCCAAGACAGCTTTATCAGCAGAAGTCTAGCGTTAAAGTTTCCTGTTGTGAAAATAGCAACATTACTAAGACACTGTTGGCTGGTTTGCTATCTGTGTCAACCACAGACTCTGTTTAAATGGATGTAGAATCCGTGATGTCACCCATCTGTTGCTGACAAGAGGCTTTGATTCATTTTGGTGAGTAAGAAAGCCAGGTAATATGTTTTTTTTTTTTATTTTTTTAATTTCCCTAGTATTTTTTTCTGTGTGCCTCCTCTCCTCTCTGCCTGACAGAGAAATAACATCATCAGTAAACTAAATGACTCTGAAACTCTTTAGAACCTTTTTGATTTAGATGGATATAAAACATGAGCTACGTGGTGTTAATCATATGCTTTATTAAATGACTAAAGTTGATCCCATCCTTAAAAATGTAACACCAGCTGATATACACGTTGATACATTTTATTTATTTTTTTTTTATGGTGGGGTAATAAAATTCCCTTTAAGGATGTTAAGACCATTAAACTGTTATTTTAATTGAGTGTTGACTCGTCTCAGGGCTATGCAGAGAAACTGGTCCATGCTTTTGTTTCCACCGGGTTGGAGGAACTCGGGTACTGAGTGGGACCAGGAGGGGAGAGCGCATCTCTCCAGTGCTTGCACCTCTAAACTGGCTACCTATAAGATGAAGAATAGAATCATCTTCTGACTTATAAAATTCTTAATGGCATCGGGCCATCCTACCCTCAAGAGCTCATCATTCTGTATTATCCGTCTAGATTGCTGCGTTTTCAAAATGCAGGCCTGCTCGTTGTACCCAGGATCTCTAAAAGTAGTCTGGGAGGTCGAGCCGTTAGTTATCGGGCTCCTCTTCTCTGGAATCATCCACCAGTTGAGGTCCGGAGGCCAGACACTGTTTCTACTTTAGGGCTACAACTAATGATTACTTTTATGATTAATTGAATCGTTGTTTGGTCCATAAAATGGTGAAAATTGTCAATGTTTTTCAGAGTCCAAGATGACATCATCAAACGATTAATTATTGTTGATTGTCTGATGTCCCTTTCCACTGAAATGGTCCTGGTGCCAGTTTTACTTCTGAGTTGGTTCAACTTCAGAACTGTTCAAGAACCAGTATGTTTTTCAACAGGGCCTTAAAAGAGCCACATCTTTGAATCGCTAAATCTGTCTCTTTACATCTTTAATACGACAGGAAACACGCTCGAATAGTTTACAAATACAAATAAACATGTTGATATGGATCAGGGTGTTTCATTGACACAAACTCATAATCAGGATTAACTCAAATACCACGTTACATTCTGTCTGTTGATCCTCAGAGGAGGAGCTGAATGCTATCAGACTTCAAGTTTCCTCCTCAAAAGCAGCAGAAAACATTTATTCAATGATTTCAAAAGAAGAAGAGGAAAAGGGTAGAAAGGTGACTGTCCTGATGGAAAAAAAGAGGATCAACAGCACAAATATGAGCCAGTGAACTCAAAAAGCACGAGCATGACACCGATCAGCATGACAGTTTAACCTTCACTGGTTTTTAGACAGCTCTACAGCCCTGCATGTCTGAAAACACTGGAAGTTTCCTGTCTAATGTATTTCTGACCAAATAATTTTAAATTTCTCCAAATGTTGAAGTGTGCACATGTTGTTACTATGTTGAAATTTAATTCATGAGTTTTCCTAAGACACAACTTAAAATGTGTGAAACACGAGCAAAGACAATGACATTATGTTTTGATATTTTTATTTATGCTGTCTTTAGCTACAACAATCTATGTCTGATGTAAGCTGTTCTTTTTTGAAGCCCAGTAAGGAGTTGGTGATTCTATGGAATGGCTATTTATTCATTTATTTATTTTGACATTTTAAAATAACAGAAAAATAAGTTTCATATTAAACACAAAAGAAGTAATTCCAAGAAAACCAGAAACAAGATTAAGAAAGGGCTGGGGTTTTTGAAACCGTTATTTCTGGTTTAGGACTTGTCCTTTGTCACTCATAACACAAAGAAGTGGTTCAATTTTAGGCACCGGCTCCATCTAGCCCTGTAATTGGTTTGGTGGATAAGGGGTATGTGTCTCTTGAGGATGTGAGGTACAGGTAGAGGACGTGTTACTACAAGAGAAGATTGTGCAAAATATTTGTTATCAGAACAAGATATATATATATATATATATATATATATATATATATATATATATATATATATATACACACACACACACATATATATATATATATATATATATATATATATATATATATATATATATATATATATACACACATATATATATATATATATATATATATATATATATATATATATATATATATATATATATATATATATATATATATATATAAACTTGGGCCCACATTAGGGTTGCCAACTGTCCCATATTAGCCGGGACATCCTGTCTATTGGGCTGTTTTGGTTTGTTTGTACGGGACCGCAATTCTCCCGTATATTGAGTATCAACTCTTGTAAAAATAGTCAACTGCACTGAACAGATCCTAGATCAGATAAAACGGCAGAGGTAGATCATGTGCCAATCACACCACCTGTCATCCAGTCACAGGCCTCCTTACGCGCATGTGAAGTGTTGTCTGATCGGTTTGGCAAAGGCGAACATGGATAAATCTGCAAAAGTCACACTCCGCTTTTGCATTTATTTTTTTCTTTTTGCCTTTTTTATGTAAAGAGCTAAACTGCTGTTTATCCATGTGAGGTTACAAAAAAGATACAGTAAGGATTAAAGAGAATACACACACTTTCTGCATTTCCAGTTGAATCAGGATATGAATAAACGCTAAATTCACGCATCATGCTCACACCACCATGGCACCGTGCACCTGTCCCTAGCCTACATGCTTGAACTGAACATGCTTTTGGCTCTGATGGAAATTTCCAATAACAAATACAGGTTATATTTCCTGAACCTGAACATTGCTGTGTCTCAAAGCCCGTACACAATCAAAGCAACAAGGAAAATCTTAAAGCTGATGATCGCTCAGTGAAAACAAAGTGACAGAACCTTTGTGAAAATAGCAGTGAGGAATCAATTTTCCCCTCAGAACATTGAATATCGCAAAACACTGTAAATGCCTCACAACACAACCTAGAGCAACAGAACCAAAGTGAGGCTTTGTTTTTCATTACTGGCCGGCACAGGAACATAAAACAACAGAGCACTGTTGAAATATTAAACAGCCACTTTCCTTTGACCAGGCTCTACTCATGCGTAACAGAGCAGCTGGCCTCTCAAGGTGACAGTAAGCTGGTGTGTCATTCGTTAGGAAACACACACTTTCCAACAGCAAGCACACATTACTGTGTTTATCCTGTGATTGGGGAAGAAGTCCTGCTGTTTTCAGGCAAGTAAAAAAAAAAGGGAAGAAAAGAATGAATATTTAATGGCATTCTGAACTGCAGGAAACTCGGCTTTAAGACGTCAAAACGCTCATTAAAGGGTCTCATTCTGCATTCACAAGGTCATGCTGATATTAATAACATGACAAAACTCATTGGCTTGTCCACGTTAGGCTTCAAATACAACACTGATGCATGGTACACTCAATGTTTTTACACCCGTTACTGAAAATCCACTGTCAGCAGCTCAAACTACACTCTGTCAGCCAAAGGTAAACAACAGTGTCAACACGTAACACTCCCAGCTGATATTACTTAGATCACAAGCATCAGAAAGTGTTTGTTCTGGTGTAAACAATACGATGGCTCCTGTGAGACTGCCTGTTATTGGATCAGAGCTGGAAAAAAAAAAAACATGAACCATATCCTTGAATCCAGTTTCTAACATGTTATACAATCAAAAACTATGAAGACTGGTCGTATTTTGCATCATGGGGAGCTGGCTTCAACACACCAGCTAACTGAAGCCAGTTAACCTACAAACTACACAAGTGATGGCTAACTGTGCCGTCGCCAAGAGACACTGGCAGCAGTATGTGAAGGTACCACGCTTGCCTGGCAGGAGTGGAGCTTCCAGTGATGAGGAGGACAATGGAAACAAAAGTGCTCCTGGACTCGGCTGGAAGTGAGCTGTGACCACCTCTTTCTTGGCTCTCTTGTTTTGTTTTGTTTTGAATCACAGTGGGATTTCTATGCTAACATACATATGTCTCCTGTTTTGGGACCTCTCTTCACGATCCAGGTGTGAAAGCACCCTTAATCATTGTTCTTTACCCACTCCCCGATTTAAAGGAAGGGTGGAAGGTCAGCAACTGGAGATAGTCAAAAGGGTGAAAATAGAGAGCATAAGAGAGGAGTTCACTCCAGGTGTTCTTGCTTTTCTTTCTAGTGGGTGTTTTTTCTCTTTTTCTTTTTTGTTCTTTTTATGGTTTCTGGTGTCTTTTATTTTCATTATGTACATGCATAAGTGTGTGTCGGTGGGTGTTTGTTCTGCATTTATACCTGGATTTTTATAACCATCTGCTGGATAGGAGTGAAGGAGTGTCACTGATCTGTGGAAGTGTTTTTCTATCAACCCTGTTTTTTTTAGAGTACTGTTGGACTGAATAGCAATGGTCAGGTAAATGTAAATGTTAGACCTGTTAAATGTTTCTTGTTGGTCCTTGACCCCAAGTGGTGAAAAACAACAAAATCCTTTAAGGGACTTTGAGGACTTTCTAAGTGATCTTGAAAAAGTCTCACTTCTAGATATATGTCTGATTGTAATCTAAAACTGAAAATAAGATCATCAGTGCCAATACAGGTTATTTCTTAATGCTATTTCTCGGCTTACTGATCAGGTCAAACAGGACCGGACTGATTTACAGCACATTAAAGTCCCCATGACAACACCACGCCGGCTGATGAAGTTTAGCAGTGAGAACAGAGATCTGTGTTTTTCCATGCTGGAAACAGTTTTGACACTGGAGCCGGGCCAGAGTCTCAATGACAAGCTAAAGGCTGAAACAGGCTCAGCTGTTTGTGATAATGTTCATTCCATCTCACATGCAGCAGTTATACTGCAGTGATCTGTCCAAACTTACAGACACGTCTCAATGTCTGAGTAGCTCTAAATAGAGCCGGATACTGAACTATGCAACAAACTGAGTTCACAAAGTTTGCGTGTTGTCAGGTTTCAAACAATAGTGCTACGTAACTACAAACAATACATTTCCTTGTCGCTTTGCATTCTGGGAAAAGTTGTCTTGAACAAAGAAAAGTAGTGCTAAAAAGATGATCCAATCTCCATTCATGCTTTCAAAACATACACACAACAGTCTAAAGCAAGTGCTCATGGGAATCGGAGCCTTTATCACTAGCACTAACGCTAGCTTTTCCACAAAATCCTCACAGTCCCTTGAACAAGGGTTTTTTTCTTCTTCATCTTTTTTATTACACCCCTCTGCTGCCCCTGTAGTATATTAACATGATTTACAATTCAAACGAAAAAAGAAAAAAAAAATCCTCACATTTTTTCTTTTTTAGAAAAGATTTCAGCCTCTGTCTAAAACACTTTGTTTTACCTGCTGTCACTTTAAGGCTCCCAACTCCACAAACTCCCTTCACTCTGATTAGCCAGCCCTCTGGAGGCCTATCATGGGCGTAGACTCTTATTTACGGGTGTGTTTCCTTCAGGTTCATGTCCTTCCTGTGATCTCTACCCTCCTCCCTCAGTCTGGACCACATGTTTCTATTAGCTAATCATTAACAACTCTGGAGCAGATAATTTTCATCCTCAAACTGAATCATAAAGTGTAAAAAAAATAATATTGATGACAGTAAAACTAAGAACTCAGTGGAAAAGTTACTTCAAATATGCAATGTTTAACACATAATAGGTCTGGGCAGTCAGAGTGGGCTAGTTCAGAGAGTGTACTCTGGAGAGAAAGGGAAGAACCTGTTGTTTGAGAAAGTGTCCCCAAACATATGTTTCCCTTAAAGGGACAACACAAAAAATGTATGAAAACGGACTGGGAGGAGGTCAGGTTAGGCCAGAGAGTGAACTGTTTTATTTTCAAACCTCTGGCACGTTTGTTTCTTTTCTTTCACCATGACCAATAAAACCCAAAGACTTTGAGTATTGGTACAAAATCTTAAAATCCTAACAACGTTGCAGAGAGGTGAAACTTAAAACTGTCTCAGTCTGAGTTCAGCAGAACCCCCCCCCAGGCCCAGATGTTATCAGAGCCTCGTGCACTGTTTGAAGGCAGCTCTCACCGATTTGACAGTGATAGTTTCTTTATGCTGTGTGTTCGATCATTCTTGTCCAGGTGCAGTTGGACATATGTACAGCCCTGGAGGGCATCCTCAATACTTTAAATCAACATGATGAAACAGCTTGAATGTGAAACGGCACATCACAGGAATTCATAACGATGAGCCTCAGGAAAGACTTGGAGGGGTTTTTAGAAAAACAAAGTTTACATGATCGGCGCCACAGAATTTGTTTCTTGTTGTTTTTCTGAATACAGTATTTCTCTGGAGGAGAGCCTCTGATGTGTTTCTAATACATGTTTTATGAGGTTTGTTGTTTACAAAAAAAAGAAAAGAAAAGAATGTTCACAAAGCATCAGAAGTCCTCATTCCTCTGATACAAAAGGTGAAGCCAGTGTGTGAATTTGGCGTTTTGTGTGTTGATGTTTTCAGTTACCAATAAATCCACAATCCATTGTGGAGCACAGCACCCCATGATATACTGATTCATCTATCAAACACTATGTTTCTGTTTCCAAGATATGTTTCCATCTATCTGTGGACTTCATCTCTTTTTTTTTTTTTTTTTTTTTTAGTTAAAAAAATTCAAGAACAATGTCCTGGCCTTCTATATGACTGTGGAACTCTGTGCTGTGTCTGCTGCTGTCAAATCCACTGTTTTAAATCACATATGCACATCTTTGTTACAAAAAAGTTTGACTGCAGCTGACTGGCTGACATCTCTGTGCCAGTGATCATGTGGCGATCCTGGTCACAGTTCAGGAGAAGAAGAACGCGCTGTTCATGCTGAAATCACAACAAATCCTTTCACATGTTGGTCCTTCAGGTCAGTAACTGCTCAGAGAAACAGAGATTTGATAAAACTGACTCGTCTTTCCAACCACAGTCAGCTCAAACATGTGCCTAAAACTGAGTCAGATCAGAACAGGCCGTCCTGCAATCCGGACACATCATAGTGAGCTCTGTGAACACACAGCAGGCTGTGACTTGATGTAGGGAGCGTCTACGAAGGTCAAAATAAAAACAAAGAGGAAACCCAAATATTCAGGAATCTGTGTTGTTCTCACATTAATGCTCTCCTGTTGGTCAGACTTCACCTCAACACAGGAAGAGTCAACTTGGTTGACCCTAAAATCATTGTTTCCAACTAACCAAATAAATCTACATGGAACTGGTTGATGTTTCATTTATTTGAGTGTAAGTGGACTTGGACCCAATTCATGTCCTGTCTGTCGAGGGAAACATCAGCTGTTTATTGATTTAACTGGAATCAGATTTGTTATCAGTCATGCAAATTACACTAACAAATCTGATACAGCTGTCTATGTGTTCTCATCTGTTCTTCATCTCTGTTTACAGTTTATTCAAAACAAAAAAAAGAAATGGTTAAAAAAAATGGTGCAGACAGCAGGCTGGAGTTTGGTATCAGAAGCATCCAAGTTTGTTTTGGAGAGTCTAACATCTCCACATGAGCAGAGTCTCCTGGCATTAAACACTCGGAGCAAAGTCTGGCGTGTTTTAGTTCTGTCTTTCATTTCATGACTCTGTTAACAGTCATAAAATAATGGTCTCACTTTATTCAGTCTTCACACAGATACACTGCAAAAACTTACATTTCAGCATTAGAGGTTTTTTATTTTAAGTTAAAAAATGTCTATTAGACTTAATACGAGCCACATTCACCAGACAAGTCTATAAAATGTGTTATTTCAAAATATTAGAAGACAAAATAGGGGCCTGATTCGCTTGTAAAGAGTAAAAGAATATGTCAAGGGTAACAGAAAAACATACTTGTTAAGACTCTTCAGCAAGCAACTGTCTCTTACCCTACTGGCAGATTTTTTAAGATTTCAGACACAATTTTCGACTAAAATGAAAACACAAGCTTAGATTTAAGTTTCTGTAGCACTGTTGTATAGAACAGAAGCTAAAATTCCCCTCTAAGGTATCGTTTAATTACATTTCCCCCTTTTTTGTATTTTCTAAAGACTGAATTTTCTCAATAAGTGACCCTGGTCTCCACAAATCAACATCTTCAGTCTTGTTTTTGTTCTGAACTTCATAATGTTGCATCATTTTAGGTCCTACATTTGGATTCTTGTGCTATTTGCTAAGGTCGATAGTCTCCTCTGATATTTGCAGATTACTTTTCTCTCTTCAGTGATTTTCTCAACTTGCTTCAACACCCCAGGTTTCAAACAACAAGGTGCACCTGCAACTGTAAAGTCTGAGCTCACATCTGTCATATTTGTTTCTTATTGATCTGACATGTCCTGCAGTCAGACCTGTTTTCTGTCACATCACCAGCTCCCATGACGGTGTTAATTTTTGTCAGCTTCACACTGAGCATAAAAGGATTGCTGGGACTCATGGTAATCAGAAGTTGCATATTTTATATGCTTCCATATATTTGCTCAGTCTGGCTCGTGGTTTAATCAGAAGCATGAGAGGATGCACCTGTTCCTCTCTCGTATGGATACAGTTATAAACACAAATGCTGAAGTCATAAATTTGAAGTGTTAATCAAGACCGGGCTACAATTAAACTCACAGTCGGATAAACACTCCCTCCTCCGCTGCTCTATGAGAACGTTTGGGTATGCATCTCTATTTACTGATGGTGTACCTGTGAGTGAGAGTTACTGATGTGCGAGCTCACAAACTGATGTACGGCGCACCAGCACAGAGCAGCAGGAGGGCGTCATGTTTAATTCTTGTTGTGGGGCTGATAAGTTCTGGAGAAGCGGTGGATCAAAAGGATTTGACAGCTCCTGAAACTCATCTGTGGGTTGGCTGAGAGTTTAAGGCTTCCAGATCCGGCCCGGGAAACCTCGTGTTTGTCATGCGGCCTGAACCAAACGCCCCCGCCCCCCCAGATCAAGAGTTTCATTTAGCAGGACATCATTTTGGGAAATTTGTCATCGCTCACGGTTCAATCATTTCAGTCGTCTGTTGTTAGTCCTGCCAGCAATCACAGCCAAGCCTCCCTGGAGAAGTGCAGAGTTCCTGGCAAGTTTCATAAAAATAGCCTGGGACTGTTCTGTTATCTCCGGATTTCTGCTGATTTAAGCTGTTCTGCTCCCACTTCACCACGTACGCCCGAGGAGATTACATCTAGTACAAAGTCGACTACCTTTTCCCAGGATGCTTCGCCGCACAAATCGCTTGAAAAGGTCATCGATACACACTTCAGCTGCCATCAGCGCAGCGGCCACTTGGGCTTTACCAATTATGAATGTGACTGAAATCTTCTGGAGTGACTGAAGGGTAAAAGTCTGCTTGAGTGACATTTCTCAAAGGACAATCACACTTTTTTTTCTTTTTCACTCAGACTGAAATAGTTCACCAAATCTGTTCAATCCCATCAATCTCTCCCAAAACCGTCCCTGCCTGAACGGGGAGCGGTTGGAGTGTGGGGCTGTGTGTGTGTATGTGTGTGTGTGTGTGTGTGTGTGTGTGCAGCATCTCTGTATTTCCCTTAAGTTCTAAAACATTTCAAATAGCAACATTTCCTCTAACTCATGCTCTTCCAAATTTTTCTTTTTACCTGAACTTCCCCATCACACCTCAGAAATAAAGCCTTGAAAATAACACCTGAGATAACATTGACTAAGTCCATTTAATATGTCTCCATGTATAGTTTGGAGGAACAAGTTCCAGTGTATTTCAGGTGCCTTTCGTTGGCCTCTCTTCAACAGGGGAATATTGCTACATCTTATTTAAATATAGTTGTGATAACACAAGTTACTTTTCAGATTCATATCAATGATGTAAACTATGAAAATGAGCTGCGTTGAACGCTTCACTCAGCAACGACTGAAGTGCTCAGGTCTTATTTTTAGTGAGAAAATTGGCCATTAGCCTTAATAACTGGTGACCCAGCAAAATTCGGGATGAAATATTTGATGGTTTACTACATGATACGTTTAAATTTAAATGTACATTTTCCTCACTCAGGTATGAATAAAATGTGTTTACATTTCATTCCACATTCGTTTATGACATCAGAACCTCCATTTCTACCCAAAATGACTTCTGATAGTAAAATTTAAATGTATTTTAGTGTGTAGGATGTGCCATAAGATCCATACTACTCTGTGCTTTCTCCAGAACAAGATGAAACTCACATGTTTAGATAGCTAAAGATTAGTGATAGACCGATATGCTTTTTTTTTTTTTTCCAGGGCCGATATCGATACCGATTATTAGCCGTGAAGGAGGCTGATAACCGTTATTTGCAGCCGATATTCATTTGCAGTAAAAGTGAATATATTGACATAAAAATTTTGAATAATACAAACTCTGATACTTAACTTTGTTTAAATGCCTTTCAGCACATGTTTATTTAATATTTTCCAGGCTAGGCAGCATGTCTTCTAAAGGTAAAAAAAAAAAAATAAACAAATAAATAGCTCCCTTAAGTTTTCTACAGTATATAAACTGTTTCAAAATTTCAATACAAGTAAAATGTTTATCTCTTTTTTTAACTTCAAACAATAACAATAACAATATCATTTTCAAGAGCCAAGCAAGCTGTGAAAGTTATAATAAGTTCATAGACTGTGAGATAGTCACGATGCTAATTACGTTAGCCGGTCAACGGGATTTTCCATTCATGTTAGCATTAAGCTAGCGGACTTTCGCTAACCGAAGCAAAGTAGTTAAGAATAGCTTTCCTTTACCAAGTTTTGAAGTGACCCATTATCGGCCGTCGTATTAAAAAAAAAGGCTGATGCCGATATGGGTCAAAATGACAAATATATGCGCCGATAATCGGCCCGGCCGATAATCGGTCTATCCCCACTAAAGATACCTCTTTTTCAAGGAGGACCTGGACAAGACAGGCAGCAGCAAACACACAAAGTTACACACAGAAAAAACAAGGAGGCAATTCAGATCATTATGTAATAAAAATACAGCCATGCATGATTCATATCTGGGCCTCAATTGTTAAAAGAGCCCAGCTAAAAAATAAATAAATAAATAAACATCCTGTTAAATCTGCTTCTATGTCTTTCATTTTAGATTTAAAAACATTTTAGGACACAGGCTCCTTGAGCTTTAAGTCATTCTGCAAAAGATTCCAGGCTGAGGTTGCCGAGTACCCAAAGGCCCTTTTTCCAATTTCTCTCCAAGCATTTGGGACAGAGAGTATAAAGAGGTCCTGAGAATGTAAAGAATACTGTCCGGTGCTTCTCTGCATAATAAAAACACATAAATATAAAGAAACCAGACCAAGAACTGCCTTATAGATAAAGGTATACCCGTGAATGAGCCTACAGGTCCTTAAAGCAGGTCATCCAACCCAAGAGTACAACTCACAATGGTGAGTCAGGGCTTCACTATTTGTAATGAACCTCAATAATACATTGTAGACAGTATCAACCATATGGGGACGCTGTGCAGTGGCATGCATGTACAAAACATATTATGTTTGTAAACTGAAAGGGTACTTTCTTGTACCTTCAAATCTAAAGCAAATGCAAATCCAAACTAACAACCAAATAGGCTCTCCATCTTCAGTCATTTCACTGTGACGCCATGTTTTTTTTTTTTTTTTTTTTTTTTTTCTTTTGGCAGGGGAACAGATGTCTCAGCTGTCTTGAACAGGGACCATAACTGTACCTCCACTATTTGTTAACCCGTCTCTCCATCTTTCACACCCCTGGTATTGTAGCGGTAAGTGACAGTCATCAGGTGTGCTCTCCTTTTACATGTGAGTGATGCAGTCTGTTGTTTAAAGTCTGACATGTAACCCCCCCCCCAAACACAGAAAAAACAAAACAAAACACTTTTGTGGGATGTGCTCGGAGGAAAACAATAATGTCATATTTGGGTCAATATGTTTCCGTAAACGTATTGATTGCCCAAGTAGACTCACACTCATCATACCAAGCCAACCTGACAGCCCATTCACGACAAAACCATGATCTAGATCAGAGGTGACTCCAAAAATAACAGTGCCAAAGACAAAAGACTCCCTGCTGTGGCAGTATACTAACAGGGCAATCCAAAAGCAGACAAAAAGAAACAAAAAAAGGCCTGAGGTTCTTAATTTATCTGTAGAAAATGAGTCTACATATGGTCACATATCGCTGTGTTTAAACTAGTCTGCCTCGGCTGAAACCGTCGTTACCTGGGTTTAGTCACCTCGAAGGTCTTCAACAAAGAAATGTAGAAACAGATCAAACATCTATTTTTTCTTTATATTTTTACTATAATGGATGAAATATGAAATCATAAATAGTTTTGGATTTTGGATGGCCCTCCACTTCCTGACTCAAAGAACTAGATGATGTTGTAGCATGTTATTTGTTAACCACATTCGATGAGCTCGGGGTCGGATGTGTTTGGAAGCATCAAGTGTTTGCCCCTCTCATGAAAATGTCTTCCATTGTGTGTTATTTCCCTGTGATGCAGCACTCAGCTCCTCATAACGTGCTGGTTCACTGTTCTGATCTCTTATTAAACACTCGTATTGCACCTCACAACAGCTAATGCCGAGTGGATTAAAAATCGTTAAGTTCCCCTTCAAAACCTGCTCTTAAAAATCTGAAGCTCACCTTTCCTCCTCTCCCATCGTACCTGCAGGAGTGTGAGTGTTTTTGAAAGTGTGTCCTGAAAAGAAACCTGTGTTAGAAGATTTCTGCAGTGTTTCTGCAGGGTCATTTATCTTAATGCCTCTTTAAAGTGAATAATATAATCTCGCTTTTACGCTTTAGAGCGGCTCGTTTTGCATATTTGCTGCTGATAAATGCCACGCTTTAAGTGACGCCTGGTAATGTGTTTTGTTTGAGCGATGCTTTGATTGTTTGTTTTCTCAGCCGTTGATCTAAAAAAGGTGAGGCGTCGTATTAACAGCACTATGTTTTCCTCATTTTGCGCCTCCATGGTTTTTGCTGCAGTATGACAGAAACACAAGTGGATGACTGACTCATGCACGACTTCATCTTTCTCACTCATCCCGCCACTGATGGGGAAGAGAACGGAACACGTGTGTGTGTGTGTTTGTGTCAACACATGATTATGATGCTTCCTTTGTCAAATTGGCTGATTTGCTACCTCAGAGAACATCTTGCATTTTGATGGAGACCTCTGTGAGATATTTGATTTGTCTGTGCGGCTCGCAAATACCTGCCCGTCAAAAAGAGTCAGAGAGAAATCACAGATTAGACTGTTATTCAGCAGCACATGGGAGTTTAGGCACTATGTCTGTGTGAGGGTATGAAGGAAGAAGAAAAGTGTGTCTGTTTCAACACCACGGCACAGCTTATTGATATTTAAGTCAAAAAAAGGGGAAGAACATAGCATTAAAAGCTGGGAGGAATACTTTTACATAATGCTTTTTTTTTTTTTACTGTCTGCTGCTGTCATGCCAGGTCCCTTTTGAAAAAGAGATTTCAAATCTCATTAAGGCGTTTATCTGGTTAAATAAAGGATAAAATAAGTCAGGAAAAAAAAAATGATGCAACATTTGAATACTTTCTCCTTTTAGTGTAACTAACCAATACACTGTATAAATAAATAAATAAATAAATAAATAAATAAATAAATCATACGGTGAAATACCAGCAGCTTGGGTTACCAGGAATCTACTGTAAAAAAAGGGAAAACTAAAAAAATAAGAAAACTAAAAAAAAAAAAAAAAAAAAAAAGAAAACTGTGATTTATTTAAACAGAACAATACTGTGTAGTGGATTTCAAGTCAATAACTTGTAGAATGACAGATTAATTTTATAGTACAGCCTCTTACTGGCACAGTGGGTATTGCAACAGTTTAAGGTATATGTCCACGTTACTGTTTATTTGTGTTTTTAACCATGAAGGGTACTGACTGTTTATAGTGTGGAGCATAGACAGCATGTGTCATCCACGCGATGCATCAGTGCAAAGCAGGGTCTGATGTCCGGTGCGTTCCTTTGTCACCCACAGTAAAAATAACTGTTACACTTAAAAACACATGGCATTGACTGACTGTACTCCACATGGCATGGACCGGCTGTCTCTGCCCCACGCTTCACGTGGCATGGATGAGCTGAATTAAAATACTGTCCCAGTAGTGGTAATTAAAAGTGAACCGAGAAAAAAAAAAAAAAAAAAAGTTTTACACTTTCATAATTGGCCAATGTATCCTATCAACATAAACAACATTAAACACACTATAAAAATCATAAGAAAGGTTGTCCATGCCACATAGAGCACAGACCGCTGGTCCACAGGATGTACAAGACAGATAGCCGGTCTGTGCTAAGGAGCAAAAAGAGCCATGCCATGTACAGCACAGACAACCTGTGGCCCCCCCTGTGCAAAAACCTAAAGTACAGCAGGGTCTCATGTCCACTGTGTTCCTTCCTCACTCACAGTTCCAAAGTTATATTTTACTGTGAGTGAGGAAGGAAAGCAGTGGACACGAGACCTGCTGTGCATTGGTGCATCACGCAGGTGGCAGAGGTTGTCTACACTCCATGCCTTAAAGAGTCAGTGCCCTTCATGGTTAAAAACACAAACAGTAACATGTGGACATTTCCCTTAAATTGTTGCAATACCCACCGTAATTGTAAGAGGCTACACTGTAAAATTAATCTGTCATTTTTCAAATTATGGGCTGAAATCTACTACACAGTATTGTCCTGTTCAAATAATATCATAAATCATAAATTTATGGTACCCCCTCTCAGCTGCCGGTATTTTACAGTAAATTTGACCGTTTTTTTTTTTTTTTTTTTTTTTAATTTATTTTTTTTACAGTGTAGATGTTACACTTCTGCCGCACTACTTCCATGTTTCCCCTTTCCTTCTTTCCCTTTCGTAAGCGAGCCTGCAGAGCTCATCCTGCCATAAATCCTGCTGTTCTCATCCGGAGAGATCCAGCACTGAACTGATGCAGCACATGTGACTGTGATCCAATTTCACAGCGAAGACAAAAGTCTCTGTTTTCATACTGGCTGATCCTTTATATCATGTGTTTTTGTAATGCTGTATGCAGTTTAAATATGGTTTGATGTGCCTGTTGGGTGATGCACGGCCTAAATAATTCAGCTGCATTCTGTACTAGGAGGCCAGGGAATCACTTAACGTCTGTCCTTCCCGGTCAGCATGAGTCTTTTTACATCTGTCGACATGCACTGCAGATTCAAGAGAAGTGCTGCAGCAACTGTTCATAAAGAAGTCTTAAAGCTGCAGGTATCTGTATACTCTCAGTTCTTTACCCCAACAGAGCAATAGAAACCACAACTCAATCCATCGTTTGTGAAGAGTAAAGTTGTGGTGGTGGTCTGCTGTGTATCCTATTAGAGTCCAGAAGCATAATGCCAGCAGAACTCACAGCAGCATATTGATTCAGATGTGAAACATAAATAAATGAGGAGCTCTCCAGCATGTTCTACTTAAGGACAAACTCAAAACATGGAGCTGCTTTAGGCCCATCATGTCGGTTTGAGCTGTAAGACAAGCTGCTGATAGTTTGGCCCGAGTGCGTCATTCGCGATACGAGGAAGCTAATAACATGTTCCCTAGGGTGCTGGTGGCAGAGATGATATGAGAGAGCCAAGATACAACTGATCACCACAGGGCGCTTCACCCAGAACTTAATCTGCCACATGCATGCATCCGCAATCTGAATCACCCCAGAGGCCTCCTTAGGTTCAACTCGACCCGGAGCCCCTCTGAGGTGTCAGGAAAAAGAGGGCAAGTGAGGTCTGACAGCATCATTACATACTACCCCTGCTCGCTCAGAGAGGAAAAATTACAGCACTGAGGTTTGAAATGCAGAACAAAGATGATTCATAGATGAGGACATTTATTACCACCATAAAGCCACATTTGAACATTTTACCACTTCAAATCTCAGCGAGAAAGATCAGCAGATCAGTACTTACATCAACATCAGGTTATTTTAATGTTACTTCTAACAGTTCTTTAAAATCAAAATCTTACTAATTTATGTTTAGAGCCTTCTCCTCACTGGTTGCATGACTGCTTTCAAGTTGAAAAGTTAATGCCATTGCAGAAAGAACACCTCAGTTTCTTCGACGTATGGCTGTGATACAGATCCTGAAATAAGTTACCTTGGAATAAATAAGGTGGCAAAGTTTTCTTCAGTGCGTTTTTGCAATTAGCACGCCGCTACTGTGAGATGACATAGCATGCTTTAAAGCCATCTGAGCACAGGCTGTATGAGTCAGAAGGACAGCTGATGAAAACCCAGGGAGAGGAGAGAGAAGTGCAAACACTACACCGCTCTAACTTAAGGCTGTCTGAGAATATGGTCATAATTCAGCACAACACAATTCTTTCTTTTTCTTTTGCACGTCTATTATTAATATCAGTAAATGTTTAACCACAGCAGGTTTGTGTCTAAAATACACAATGTTCACTTTTTATCATTAAAGGTTCTTGGAGGGAATAAAATAACATCAAAAAGAAAATAATTATCCAAAACATGTTCCTACTGAAGTTCCTCAGAAAGACTCACAGTGTCTTCATATCCGGGGGAATAGTTTTGTATTCCTGTGCCATAAAACCACGTGTAACAAGTAGATAGTAGACCACAACATGGGTCAAAACAGCACTGTAGCACTTCCACACTGACACTTTACTTCCTGTTTCCAAGCTCCTTTACAAGCTGCAGGACAGACAGCAGGAGTCGCAAGACTGAGGAATTCCTGCGCTTTCCTCTCCATTAATAAGCCTCTCTTCATTCATGTTGTGCTGTTAAACTTCAAACCTGTTGATTCTGGTGTGTCTTCGCTCATTGTGTCATTTTCGTTCTAGTTCGATCTAATTTTGACACAGTCTGTTTTATTTTGAAAGTCTCAGGCTCTTTTTAGGTAGTTTCCATGCACTACTTCCTGTCCCACTCGATCTTCTGTACGCTGAATTGATGGGTCACATCTCCAAAAATTGGATGGCTGCAGAATAGCTGCAACCTGTCAGACCAACCACGCAGCTGAACCGCTGAACGGAATGGATCCAATGTGAGTTGACACCTTCACTTGAATGGAAACCATTTAATCCGGTGCCGTGACAGAGCAGAGCTGCAACGAAGACACAGCTGGTGTATTTCAGCTGTAATTGTAATGGTCACTGAATTGTTCCAGAGCATAGTCATATTGTATTTTGTAGTACTGTATCACTAAACATGTTTTTTGTGAAGTCATGCTTCATTTCACCTGTTCAGTCTCTGCATGTTGTCCGATTTTATATACAGTGGATATAAAAAGTCCACACAATTCTGTAGTTATAACTGGAGGTTTTTGTGATGTAAAAAATGAGGGCAAGATAAATCCTTTTAGAACTTTTTCCACTTTAAGTGTGAACTAGGGCTGCACGGTGGTGCAATGGTGATTCCAAATTGCCTGTAGGTGTGAGCGTGAAAGGTTGTCTGTCTCTGTGTGTCAGCCCTGTGATTGACTGGTGACCAGTCCAGGGTGCACCCTGCCTCTCACCCTACGATAGCTGGGATAGGCTCCATACACCAGCGACCCTGAACAGAATAAGAGGAATAGAAGAATGAAGTGTGACCTATAACCTGAACAACTCAAATAAATGAACAAACTGAAACAATATGTTGATATAAGTGTTCACACCCTTAAACCAATACTTTGTGAAGCAGCTTTTGATTTCATTCCTGCACTCAGTCTTTTTGTGTAGGCGTCTCTCACCACGGCACATCTTGACTGGGCGATATTCCACCGCTCGTCTTTGCAATAACACTCCAAATCTGTCAGACTGAGAAGGCATCTCCTGAGCACAGCCCTCTCTCTTCAGATCAGCCCACAGGTTTTCAGTGGGGTTCAGGTCTGGACTCTGGCTGGGCTATTCCCAAACCTGGATCTTTTTTTCTGGTGAAGCTGTTTTTTTGTTGACTTGGATAGATGATCTGGGTGGTTGTGATGCTTAAAGATGATGAAGATGAATGTTTTTTGGAGCTGTTCATAGTTCCCTCCACCTTGACTGAGGCCCCAGTTCCAGCTGAAGACAAACATCCCCAAAGCATGATGCCGAACGACACCGCCATGCTTCACTGTAGGTCGGCTGTTCTTTTGCTGATGTGCACTGTTGAATTTGGAATTATGCCCAAAAAGTTCAACCTTGGTTTCATCAGACCAGAACACATTTTGTGACATGCTTTTGAGTGACTTCAAATGTGTTTTTGTTAATTTTTGTTGGGCTTGGGTGTTTTTCTTTGTAAGAAAAAGCTTCCTTCCTTCCTTCAGCATTGTCATCATACTCCATAGCCCAGACATATGAAGAACATGAGATTATTGTCACATGGACTTCACAGCCAGAAATTTCTGCAGCTTCTTTAATGTTGCTGTCGTCCTCTTGGCAGCCTCCCCGACCAGTTTCGTCACTGTTGCCATGCCATATTTTCTCCACTTGACGGTGACTGTCTTCACTGTGTCCATGGTATATCTCTGGGAATTCTTTAGTACTCTTCTCCTGACCGATACCTTTGAACAATGAGACCCTTCTGATGTTTAGGAAGCTCTCTGCAGACCATGGGACCATGGCTTTTGCTGCAGCAAGATGTGACTCGGAAAATGTCAGAAAAAGCCTTCCAGAAGAGCTCATTTCTATTGTTCTATAGGTCACATTAAAGGTGGAGAAAGCTGTAAAACGATTCATCTTGCTCTCATTTTGTTTTTACATCACAAAAACATTATATCAGGGGGTGCAGAGACTTTTAAATTTACTGTATTTTTGATGCACATGCGTGATGTAAATCCATATATGTTTACCACCAATCTGCCAGGGAGCAGAGATGGAAATTAAATAAAGGGAACAAAATATATATTTAACTTTAGTTGTCTTGAACAGTATTTTGCAAAAAATAAATAAATAAATGAAAAAAATAATAAGAAAAAATAGTCTAAAATTGAAATATGGCCGCCTGCCACCCTGTTTTGTTGGCAGGTGAACTAGTTAAGTCATGATGAATCAGAAGATGGAGGCGTTAGTGATTCTTTAGAGGATGGATGCTTTGATGTTCCAAGTTAAGATTAATTTGAAGAGTATTATGTACAAAGAATTATTCAGTGGTTTGTGAAAAGAGCTACACATGAGCTTTTTGCTAAAGAGAAATGGGAAAGGGGGGCTCTTATATGATCATGTTAAACAGGATCATGCAACCAGTGACCTTCTTTGGAGGTCCAGCCTCCTCGTTGATCCAGAAATGAAGCTGAACTGTTTGTTTGAGATAACTACCCCATTATTAATGTCTAATGATGTGAATCCAAATGTTTTCATCCCCGTCCAACATGCTGTAATAATCTGCTGCTATGTGATAATGACCCTGGGATGATGAGAGCCAGGGTTCACATTTGACTGCAGGATAAACACAATTAATAACCCGGTTTGTTGACTGGACTGTTGGCAGCGAGGAGGTCATCCACATGTGTGAGCCAGCTATTTAGTATTCATGGCCCCTTCAGCCAGTGAGCTCCGATTTGCTTGGATGACCATTTACTGTACAAGCTCAGGCTCTTGTTAACAACAAGACATTTCCCTCATTTTCTCACTAAGAAAAATAGGAAAACAGCCCGACTGCCTGACACACACCATTAATGAAGCATGCAGCGTTCCCATATCGCAAACACACCAGGCTCATTGTTTCCTGTTCATTGCTGGCATGGAAGGAGTTACCAATTACTCCCCTCAGCCAGTTCTCCAGTCCACAACCATAAAGGTCTACGTTGGCATGTTTTTTAAAGCTGACTGCATTTTAGACATGAACATGTTTCCTCTTATTCTGTCAAACTGTTGACAGCATGTCCTGTCTCATCAAGGAATGAATTCCAGATAGGATCATCATTTACAAAATGATCCCAACGCTGTAGAGACTGATGCCATAAAGTCATACAGAAAAGATGTAGAGATAATACATCAAGTTTAAAGGAGGATTATTTTTTTCTGAAGCCTTCCACTTGAAAAGAAGAGACTACTTTCAAAACCTCCTTCTAGTGTCTACATCGCTTTTCTCCTCAGGGGGGTCACAAGGGGGATGGATCCCATCCAAGTCGCCACTGAGTGAGAAGCAGAGTACACCCCAGACACATCACCAGTTAATCACAGGACTGACACATGGACAAACAATCATTCACACTTATATCTACTGGTGATTAAGACTCTGCAGTGAACACAACCAGCATGTCTTTGGACTTAGGGAGGAAACTGGAGGGGAGAAAACAAACATGTACAGGGAGGGAATGTGAGCTCCACACAGGGACATCAGCAGACACCTGACAGCACTGCAGCACTCTGCGGTCCACATCAGTTCGGTTTTGTGTTATTCAACTGAAACTGTAGCTTTCATTTCATTGATGACAGTACTATTTATATTCTATGGACCCCTATTGCTACCACACCAGAAAAGAAGAAAAAAATTAACATCACATCTTAACTTGGTAAGTAACACATTACAACATGATGCTGAATCATCACGCCGTGTGATACTGAGTTATTCTGTAATAAGCTCTTATTGGCGTTGGACTGGTGCAGCTTGTATCCACGGGGCCCTCCAGGCAACTTGTGCTTGTTGATGATAAATGAAGGTCGGACTGATTATTGTACATTCTTATCATTATATCATCCACAGAGCTCAATAACAGCAGAATCTCCTCATGTCAAAATCCAAACATGAGGTAGAATTAAATCAAATAATCTAAATGAGTCATATTTATCCAGCTCTCTGTAAAGTTTCCTCATTCAAACATTAGTTTAACAAAGTAAGTGATCACCCCATAACGAGATCATTTAGTATACAGTAATAACATGATAATTCAGTATAAAGCTATAACATGATCATTTATCAGAATCAGAATAGGAGGAAGTTTGGTATTACTGTTGTTCTTCACATAGAACAAAGCCGAAGAGCAGCAACTACACAAACAGAGAAACTGAGAAAAAGGCCTTTAAAGCTTTTTGGCTCGGCCAGGCAAATCTGTTATTGGTAGATCAATGTGAATGTATTCATTTGATGACTTTCCCTAAGGATTTTTTTTTATGTACAAGAACCGTCACTTTAATATGACCTATGAACCCAAAACTGCAGATACTGCTTCCTGCCACTGGAACACGTGTCACAACTCCATAGCTATTAAAAAAACAAAGAGCAGTATCTACCATGCAAATGTCTTCATTTCTACCCATTTCTTATTTCCTTTTAGAAAAAGAAAAAAACTGCTCACACTCAATTTTTAAAGTGTTGATGGTTTAAAAAGCCTCCATATCCTTAGTCACATAGCCTGTCTTATTACAAAATGTTTTCCTTGTTAGGAAATGACTTTAAGAAAATTGCTTGCTTTTGAGAAGCTTTTAAGAGGAAGTGATTTCAGTATGGTAGCGGTTAGCAAGCTAATGCGGGCTAATTGTTTACAATGTAATGGCACTGCTCATATTTAGCTTTCTCTTTTTGTTAACAATCTCAGGATATTTGCATTTCAACACAAACTCAAACATCCTCTTGGCCCGAGATTGTGCCATGAATGGTATTTTGATTGATTAATTTGACAGATGAATTAAAGAAACTGAAGAGTTGGTTTTACTCAAATAAACTCACATAAAATCTTAGCAAAACCAACTTTATAATATTTGGAAATCAGAAAAACAACTCTCAAACAAAACTCATGATAAATAACATAGAAATAGAAAGAGTGAATTAAATCAAATTCCTTGGAGTCATAATTGACAGAAAATTATCCTGGAAGTCACATATACAGTACATTGCAGCAAAAATAGCTAAGTCAAATGCAGTATTACATAAAGTCAGGTATCTTTTAAACCTGCCGTCACTATACACCCTGTACTGTTCCTTCATTCTTCCATACATTACTTACTGCATGGAAGTTTGGGGGAACACTTATAAGACAAACACAGAAACGTTATTCAAACTTCAAAAGAGAGCAATAAGAACAGTAAATAACAGCACCAACAGAGAACCATCAAACTCCACTCTTCATCAGACTGAAGGCATTCAAATTTAAGGACCTGGTTAATCTCAAAACACTTCTAATAATGCTCAAAGCAAATCCGAATCAGTTACCATATTCAAAAGTTCAAAACTTGTTTCAAAAAGATAAACAAACACAATCTCCAGGGAATATGCTCTTTTCAAGAAACAGCCTGTACGTACCAACATGAAAATACACTGTATATCAGTCAAAGGAGTTAATCTGTGGAATAACTGCAGTAAAGAAATGAAAACTTGCAGGTCAGTCAGTAGGTTCAAACAAATTTATATAAATCTCATCTTGAATGGATACAGGAGAGAAATGGAAACATAAATTTAAAGTAAGAACATGTGCCTTTTTGTAATGTTCTTTCTTCCGTTCAGTTTTTTATATGCTCAAACTGATTAAATTATTAAAACACATAATCAAAGAGGTAGGACTTGAAAAGTTTTAATAACTTCATCCTATACCCATTCGAACAAAGTATGATTAGCTATGCCAATAGAGACTTCTCTTTAATTGCTTTTTATTTTCTATTTTATTTTCTTATTTTATTTAGTTTTTGCCTTATTACTTTAGATATTTTTAATTATTTTCTTTTCTTTTGACCTGTTCGAAAAAACAAAGAAATAAAAAATAAACAAATAATAAAAAAAAATGGTTGTCACAAAGTATATTTTTGGTCATAACTCAATTTTGACCAAATGTGTAGTTACTGCTCTTGCCTTGGTAGGGCAATGCAATAAATAAGATAAGCAATAAATTAAGCAATAAGTACCAAAAAAAAAAAAAAAAAAAAAAAAAAAAAAAGCAATAAGTACTGTCATGGTACCATTTCTTTTTTATTGAACTCATTGTTCAGCACCACCTAGTGGCTGTTCAGGATAAAATTGTTATAGTTAATGAGTGTTTCCTTATTGGCTGGTTTGGTTTGGATTTGGTTGGCGGCAGAGTTAATGTTAATGTACTCTCAGTGGTGGAGGTGTGTGTCTGTGTGTGTCTGTGTGTGTGTGTGTGTGTGTGTGTGTGTGTGTGTGGGGGGGGGGGGGGTTCTGATATTATGATAAACTCATGATATTTGTATATAATACTTTTGCTATTTTTAAACTAATAAAATGTATGGTTCCAAACTAAAATATCTATCTATTGAGCCACCAAAAGTTGACTAAAATAATCAGAAAATACAAACAAAAATCCAACATAAACATAAAACATTTGAAAAAATAAAAACAGGTTACTTTTACCCTACTGATGATGTCTTTTTGCAATTGTAATCCTGCCCAGTATGACAAGCTAATTCTCATTAGCTCAATGGACAAAAAAATCCATGGACAAAAAAGGTTTGGTGTGAGGTTTGATTTTAAAAACAGGAAGTGTGGGAAACACAAGTGAAGGCAGATCTTAATCCCCTCTGAGCTTCGGCCTAGACTGCGGGTCAGCCAGAAGTGGTCTGAAGATCTGAGTGTCCTTGATGAGAGATGTGCTCATAAAAAGCATGAGAGACAGGTTGGAGCCAGCACATTTAAAGATTTATACGTCAATATTAAAACCTCAAAATCAATCTTATAACACACAGAGAGGCAGCAAAGGGAAGCTAGACCAGGACATGTGAGCTCATGTTTCCATCTACTGTTCAAAGAGCAGCTACGGGCAGAACAGAAACATCAACGGAGAGGGCGTCACAATAATTAAGACATGATGATTAAAGTAAACTTTTAAAAGATTAATGTTAATAATTACTAACTTACTGTCATTCAGTGTTAAGTAACTAATGGTTCTATATCTGTATCGTTGGTTCTGTATCTTGTATTTATATATATTGTATTTCGACTGGTTGATGGTTTCAGTGGGGAAATTGGTCTTCCTGGTGTTTTGCAGGTCACAAATGGTTGGTAGGTGACAGACCACCATCAGGCGGTCTGTGGTAGAGTGTGTCGTCCACTATGCACACAATTAATCCCAGCAGTATCAAAGCATCTTTTCTCTGAGACTGATCACAAACATTGTGAGCATAGTGCAGGAGTCAGCAACTAAGTTTGGCCTCAGGCCATTTTTTTTTTTTTTTTTGAGCAACTCAAAGGCAGGCCAAAATTATATCCTCATAAGGCGAAAACCTCTTTCCTATCAAAAAAAAGAAAAAGTTTTTTATATGACTCTTTTACAGAGCACTGCTTTGGCTCCACATCGTGTCTGTGTTATAAAACAGACAGCAACCTGACGAAAATAACGGCTGATCAGACAGGTTTCCATACAATTTAACGCTGGACAGATCGAGCGCCGTGTCAAAACCAGATTGTATTTAGCTTGACAAAAAGAAAACAGACCAACATAATGTGCAGAGACAACAGAGTCAAAGGAGCAGAGCAGGACCAGAGACGCATCTGGCATATTCAAACTGTTAGGCTACTGTCTTTAATCACCTACTCACACTCACACACACACACACACACACACACACACACACACACACACACACACACACACACACACACACACACACACACACACTGTCTTTAATACTTCACGGTTAAGTAATGACCATTTTAAATAATCAACTCTTCTCTAAGCCTCACTTACAGATAGACACATTATTTTAAGAACATTTACTGTAATGATTCGTCCATCTGTTAGTAATGCAGCCAATTCTCACATCACATCCTGATGCTGTTATTGTTTTTATGCTGAGATAAGGTTGATGTGAGACATTAGCATGAGATCACCAACTAGCGAGACAAAATGTCACCGTCCAAAGAAATAAATGGTAAATGGACCAGTACTTATATAGCACTTTTCTAGTCTTACCGACTACTCAAAGCGCTTTACACTGCTAGCCTCATTCACCCAATCACACCACATTCACACACTGATGGCCAACTGAAACTAATATAGCCATCAGCTATAGCTAAGACATTCACACCACATTCATACACCACTGAACAACAGTGGGAGCAATTGGGGTTCAGTATCTAAGGAGTCAGCAACTAAGTTTGGCCTCATGCCAGTGTCTTGCTCAAGGACACTTCGGCATGTGACTACAGGAGCTGGAATCGAACCTTCTGATTGTGGGGCGACAACTCTACCAACTGAGCCACAGCCCCCCCCCCAAAGTAAAATAAAAAGGAAAGTTGACAGCGATGGACGTTAGAGTCATTCTACCTGATTTTATAAATGCAGAGTCAGTCTGTCTCATCTGTTGTTGCAGTTTGTGATCTCAGGTTGTTGCAGTTTGCACTGAATAAAATGTCCAAAGGCACCACGAAACGAAGCAACTTTAAAGGAACATCCACTCCAGGCAGATAGACACTTAGAGCACTGACAGCTGAATATGTGCGAGTGGGCACATCAGTGTGTGTCCAAAGTCAAACAGATGCTGCTTTATTTTATTTGATCAGATTTTGTCCGGTCATGACTTTTGAATAAATGTTCTGTATAGAACTGTTGTTTTTGTGATTTTGTCAGGTATTATGCGAACCACCAGTTGCTGACCCCTGGCACAGTGTAATCCTCAAAGAGGGAGCAGAGCGACTTTCATTTTAGTTTCTGCCGGTTATTTTGCATCTGTCACAGCCGTGTAACTGTTGGTGTCACTGCTTTTGGTGTGTGGCTATGTAAATGAGAGACGAATGGGTAAATGTTCTGGATAAAAGCACGAGTTAAATGCAGCCATTTTCCACTTACCGAGTACATGGAGCATGTGCACCAATTACATCCAACTAGCTGGTCACCAGCTGCACCAGTGTGCATGAGGCACCAGAGGAAAAGATGCATCATAAAAAGTAACGCTGCTACAGTTTGCATGCACACATGAGGTATCAAATCTGCTGCACATCTACTTTAAAGAAGCTGAATGCACTGGAGGTGTTGCGCAGACTGAGCCTGGATGCTCTGTTGATGTTTCCTGGATGAGTTCACCGTCTAAATAAGAGCAATTGCTTCATCCTGGCTGTGAGGCTGGAAGAAACGGGATAATTGTGTAAGGTGCTTGCATAAATATGATATTAATTCATCAAACAGATAAAAAGCATACTCAGGTCAACAGGGAGGCTGCTTCAAGAAACATGAGAGTAAAAACAAACACTTAAACTTAAAAACAGAGAAATAGAAGTGTTATGATTATGCACAGCTTGCCTTTGATCTCACCCATCTTGTCTTCTTAATATTATGGCTCAGAACGAGATTTAAAGGTCTTCTCCGATAATGAAGCAGACCTGTGTGTGTGTGTGTGTGTGTGTGTGTGTGTGTGTGTGTGTGTGTGTGTGTGTGTGTTTTCACTTTCATTACTTAGTCTGGAAATTTTCACTTCATTTCACACACATCTCTGCTTGCATGGCAGAGCACCCAGTGCTGCAGCTCTCGGTTGACATCTCACTAACATGCGTGACGGAGGCAGAATAACTACCGGAGTCTGAAATAGAAGGCGCTCCGCGCTCACGATTGTCAATTCGGCTGGTTGGGAGACAGACAGATTTATCCTTGATACAGCTGTCCATCATCCCATACAATCAGTTTCCCGTATCTTTCATCAATCTGAATTACCACGGACAGCCTCTGATAACTTGCAGAAAATCCCAGCTCCAGGCTGTCTGGCGCTCAGGCTGCAGCTCAGGCCATCGTTTTCATTTCCACCATCTCTGGGCAGAAGAGACGCCGGGTTCTAAATGTACCGCAGGTTGATCCATCCACTGCATGAGAGCCATGATCCATCATGTGAGCGCCGGTCTGTTCATCGTCTTGTATCTCAAGCTGTGTACCAGATCCAGCATGCAGGTATTTCTCTCTGCAGCTCAGACGCTGCTATCTGCATACTGCAGCGGACGTGAACATTAATCAGCCTGTGGCCAGTCCACCTGCATGTCTCACCTAAACAGCAGCGAGTGCACCGAGGTGATAATGAAAAAACGCTCCATCTCCATATGCCATGAGTATGAGTAATTAATTTGAAATTAACAGGAGACGGGGAAGTACAGGCGGGTCTTGGGAGGGATTTACATCCTGTGGTGCGTGTTGGTTAGATGTTGGCAGCCTCTGCTCAGCTGGATGCTTCCTCGTCTGATTCATCTGTTTTTCTTGTGCAGTTTAAAGTCCACATTTTGCCAGATGTTTGTTCCATAAAGAAACAGCAGCTCCTGCCAATCAGGTTCTTAACACCTCAGTAATTTCTCAGCTCACAACCAAAACCAAAACCGCCTTGTGTGATGTGTCAGGTGTATTTAAAAACAGGGATTAAACGCAGACTGGAAAGGTTTCATAATGACTTGAGACAATAGATCTTAAAAATTCAAAGCTTGAAAAAAATCTCTCTCAAGGTAGCTTTTTTATGCCACAAGTTGATGCTCCAAGATTGGATTCAGTCAGGTTCATCTTTGTCATCTATTTTAAACCAAAGAGAGCCATTTTATTTCAAAAACAAAAGAAATATGTGCGTTTAAATCAAAGGGACAACAGACAGTGAGCAAATGATTGCTGTTCAAGGCTGATCACAAGAGATTAAAGATCCAGTTCCTGCTAGGCTTCCATTCCTTTCTGCAGCACATAAAGCAGCAAAGCTTTTTTTTTTTTTTTTCATTTATTTTGGCGTAACAAGGGGAAAAGAGAAGTTACACGATGTTTCAGACGTGCGCATGCAGACACAGACACACACTAGGGGATGAGAGGCAGACAGCTAATAACCCATCAGATGAGAAACTGCAGCTGCCAAAGCACCAACAACGGTGTCTGCTCCGGCCCCAGGCTCCGGCCGAGACGTCCCAACGCTTCACAACATGACCTCCATTTTACAGACAAATCAATCTGTGAACGGCGGGCTAATTGCCAGGAAACTCGCAGCATGACCCATTAGGCTCCCCCGTTCAACACACACACACACACACACACAGACATACTCACACATTTAGATGACACGACATGCCAGCAAATGATGTGGAATAGCTTAAATTTTTCAGGAATGAAATAATAAAAACCAAATAAATAAATAAGTATCCCTAATTGGTGGCGCTGCCACGCTGCTGTGCACACAGAATTGTAGTTTCACTCTTTTCACAATTTCTCCAAGTCTCATTATCTGAGACTGAGATTTTGGTGCGTTCGGTTAAAGTCAGCAGAGGCCAAAAGAGTTTGAGTGAACTTATTCCAATTGACATTTGTTGTTTGAAAGCATGTCAAAACTTTCTCTACGGTCTGCTGGACTGCATGGAGTCTACGTGTTTCCTGAACAAATGGGGGACTGAAGAAGTTTGATCCATTTTCTTGAAGTCATGCTTATGACAGACAGCGGGAGAGCTAATGATGTCCTGATGCTGAAAGGCTGAATCTCTGAATGTTTGGGGTCCAGATAATGTTTTGTCGGAATGGCTCCAGCAACTTAACACATCTCGCAATTAAAAAAAGAGCTGCTGGTCCACCGAAAGCTGTTATCTAGCAGTTTCTGTAAAACTGAGAAATGTTTTCTACGTCTACTCCGATTTGAAGCAAAAAATAAATAAGAAGACAGCTGCACTCCCTCTTCAGCTGCCTTCTCTTTTCACGAGTTCATCCCTCTGCTTCTTTACACACCTACATGCTTACATTATTTACAGCACTGCGCACACAAAGCCCTCTCCTCATGCACGCTTGCTGAGCAGCTATCAAATTCTTCTTCTTGAAGATGCATCCTTTTTTAAAAAAGCCGTCCAGCTGCGGGTTTGCAGTGTGCATCCACTCGGCGAACAAAACAGAGTACACAGATACTAATCAATACAGCATCATCTGCTACGTTTCAACCCACCTCTCCAACATGTACAGCTGCTTCACTATCAGTGAACTCAATCACACCGAAACACAGAGATGTGTGCAGAACAGCCTTTAATGTGCATACATTTCTTTTTTTAATCATTATTCTTATTATTTTATGGGGGACATGAATGAGCTTTAATGGGTAGAACCAGAGAGGACATGTTCAAACAAATGCAAATCACACATTGTGTCACAGCTCCGTGCAAATCCTCTCACTTGCTAACAAGAAAGAGGTGGCACTCCACCAAGCCGGAAATCCATTAAGGTTCCTATATTTTAGTTCAAACGAGCGAGCACATACTCATGCATGTAGATAGTAAAGCAGGAAAGAGTCAAGCTGGAGGCCTCGCTGCCATTATGAGGCTAATTATAAGATTTATGGATTACCAAACATTCTGAGTCACAAGTTGAAGC
The DNA here is from genome assembly GCA_030710495.1 of Labroides dimidiatus. Lineage (NCBI taxonomy): Eukaryota > Metazoa > Chordata > Actinopteri > Labriformes > Labridae > Labroides > Labroides dimidiatus. Next base: position 6,914,741 of record CM061159.1, read on the forward strand.
TGCAACAGAGATGATATCCTCACATCCCAACCATTAAAGATTCCTCCTAATTTCCCAGATTTGTTCAGACAAATGTTTGGAGTTACGACGCGTCATTGGACAGGAACAATGTCTTTGCCTTCACAGGCCTTGGTAGCTGATTGGTGGAGTGGATCATCTGCTTGTTTGACTCCAGCTCCAATAGTCCACGTATCAAAGTGTTTCTGGGACAGACTGAACTGCTGCTGCTGGCTGAATTGGTGGTCTGAATGCGTGTTAACCAGATTATATAACACTGACGAAGACTGAAGTAATACCCTGAAACAAATGGCAATCATACAGTAATACAGTGTAATGATACAGTTCAACGTTGGGGGCCGCAGTGGGTCTCTGCGCTGTTTGTCATCTGCCATAAAACAGAGGCTGGAGAAGAAACAGCAGCCGTAGACGAAGACACCAAAAGCAGCAGCTAGAGGAGTTTGGATGATGCAGAAGACATTTAGAGGACAGTGGGTGTGTTTGATTTGAGGTTTTGACTGTTGATGCAGATCAAACATAACTTTGACAGCATTAGAAATGCTTAATCAATCAATTAATCAATTTTTATTTTAACTAAATTAACTGAATATAGTTTTACAGCAGGGGTGTCCAGATTTTCTTTAAAGATGTCCACGTCAGATTTTGTGAAAACGACCATGAACCAGCAGCGCTTACTGACATGTTTATTAACTGTGAGAGTTACATATGAATGCTCTATTTGTTAACTTTTTTTGTGATTTCGGTAAAAATCAGTCACCAAGTTTTTCCATACTGTCAGTGTGAACGCACTTTTGCACTCATGTGAGTGCAGAAGTATGTGATTTGGGACACAGCAACAGTTTTCAGGAAAATCAGCTAGTGTAGCCATGTTGGAAATGGGGCGGGCTTTGAGCCTCCACTCTAACCCCCATAAGACGGCCACCAATCAATCAGATGAGCTGTGCCTCTGATTGGGCGAACATGTCTGTCCATTTAAATGACTGATTATGAAAAAACTACTTAAATAAGATGCTGAATTACTTGTCTAATGAGTGAACGCTGTCTAATGAACCTAATGGGTGGTGGTGGTGAGGTGGGGTGTCATATGCTTTGTGTGCTTATTTATCAAAAGCTCATGTGACTCTTTCCCTGAGGTCACTCTCTGTCTCCCCCTTCATTCCAGATGGGGTGTGGTCAGACTTTAAAAAAATAAAATAAAATAATTAAAATTAAATTTTTAAAAAATCCACCTCGTAGAAATGTTTCTCACATTTGTGTCCTGTGGTGATGTGAGGATGCAGTGTGTACAAGTCCTCTTGTTTTTCTGAGAAGTGACTTGTTTTAATAGCTATTGGACGTTAAAAACTGGGTTTTATGTTGATTGATAGCTGCTATTTTTTGTCGGGGAGGAAAATAAGGAAGAGATTAGAATTTTGAAAGAAAAAAGAAACTTATTTATTTTATTTATTTTGACTCTGGCTGCACAATGACGACGCCTCTGACGGTGGTATATTGGCTTCAAAATTGCACAATTGTTAAAGGCAGAGCTGCGCTGTAACTTCTATAAACAGTCAGACTGTTTAAAAGTAAAACCTTTGATCGTACGCTTCCTGATTTTGGTCAAAGCACCTGTTGAAATTCATTTCCTGGATCACGCTCTCACATGATATTTCCTCTTGATGCAGTGACAGGTCGGTCATTAGTGCACAGCTGACACTGGGGGTGTTTCCTCTGTGATGCTCTGACGTGAGTCTCCTAGCAAGAGATGTGAGGCCAAGCAGCTGTCGGTTTTGGTCTCACAGGTTCTTTGAAGTCAGCACGGTGTGTCAGGGCTCTAAAGGGCAGAGCAGTGAGTAAACTAAATGACATTAAGGGAGGATGTGAAACACCCAGCGCTCTGATGACTGAGACTTGACCTTTTAAATGCGATGCAATGCAACATTACTCAACGCAGCATGAACAGTCTGGATGAGTATCAGAGAAGCTTGGCAGGCATGATTCTGCAATACAGCAGCTATTATCCATCACTTGTTTGCTTTCGTCAGTTAAGCTGCGGTAATTTCAGCACTGTTACAGCTCCTGACTGAGGCTGGAGAAATGTGATGGACTGTTTTTGTTGTCCAAGAACATTTGGACTTTAGCAGCCATCATATGCAAGATGTGTTAATTTCTTATTTGGTTTGGAGCAAATGTGAAATGATCCCATTGTCTGTGATTGTCAGACAGCTGGAAAACAAAGAGCTTGTTCTGTGCTGAACAGTCCCCCTCTTTCCCCTTTGTTTCCACCATTCTTGTTTATATAACCAGGATGCTTGGCGTGTTTGATTCTGACAACTCGCAGCTCCAGGGCCATCAACCAAGGCTAAAATGTTCAATTCTGCCGTCTGTGAAGAAATGTTGTGAAAAGATATGCACAATGGAGAATGTTTTCCTAATGTGTTTTTGTGTGCGGCTGTCTGCATGTCATGTCTATTTGTGATGCTTCCCAGAACCGCAGAAAAAAGCCTTTTTTTTTTCCATTTGGCTATTGGAGTAAAACTGGCAGATTCTCTGCATAGAGAAAGCACACACATTGGCTTTCTAGCAGAATTTTCTCCAAAGCAGAACGACTTTGTAATTGTCAGCAATATGGAGCCAAAAACATAATCAAGTTTTGAATACAGCTTGGCAAAGAAGCGCTCTCCCAGCACACAATGGTTCCCTCCCCATAGACTGGAACATGTGCACACACACACGGAACCCTTTTAAAGCACCTGAATAAACACATTACACACACATTCACCCATCTCCCCTTTGCACTGTCTCACACACACACACACACACACACACACACACACACTGACCGCACCTGCAAAAGTGCATTTAGCAGGATCTTAGCCAGGCTGAGTCTGCAAACCTACATGCTGTTATCCTTTAATTACCAGCCGGGCTGTAATGGGGGATGTGCAATATTTGCCCACAGGCAATCTGGAAGGCTACAAATTGAAGATGATTCCTACACATGGCCTAGATTCCGCCTGCAGCCAAATTCCCCTCTGCCCTGTGTAACAGCTTCTCATTGTGCAGTAACAATGTCAGAGAAAATAGTGCACCTGACGCTCACCCCAGCCTCCCTCAGATTCTTGTTATCCATCACCATGTTGTGCCTCTCTCTGTCCCTCTCTTTCAACCTAAAGCAGTCGGATCACTCAGGTACTACGTCTGAACAATCCCAACCCCCCCGTTAGACAGAGAATGTGACTTTCAGACCGAAATTCTGCTCCGACGTGGACAATGAAGGCTTGATATAAGGACGTACTTAACTCGTCTTTAAACGGAATAATGAGAAATCTGCAGTAGACGTTCACTTCCTCGCAAAGTCTATTCAGCTCCACTGTGGGATTTGGGGAGCAGCTCCTCCTCGGGGCTCGCTTAAGGTGTGGATTAGAGGCTGCTGCAGAGTTCACCATGTGTGAGCCTCAGTCTGTTGAGCAGCTGGCTGGAGACACGTCTGTCGCTTTAATTTTTAAACCCATTTCGCCTTGCTGAGGGAAAAAAAAAGAAGTCATTTCTAGTATTTTCTGTTTGAAATGGTAGACTGCATATCTCAGTCCTCATATGTGATATCAAACAGTTACCACAGCCTCATAAACAGAAACATTTCAAATGCTGTATTTATTTCTAAAACATTAGGATAATTATTAAAATAACAGACCCAACTCAATCAGAAATCAGGACAGTTTATCTTGTAAAAGCAAAACATGAGTGTGGACAGGAGATGTTCTGTAAGGGAGTACAATATTTTATCATCAGGGTTTTTTTTCTTTTTTTTTCTGTTTGAAAAGATTTGGGTTCTTGCTTTGTTCTTGTGCAGTTACCGATATTCCTGCACACTGAAGTGTCCACAAACACCCCGCCTTTTTCTTTTCTTTTCTTTTCACTTTTCTTTTCTTTTCTTTTTCTTTTATTTCTTTTCTTTTTCTTTTCTTTTCTTTTCTTTTCTTTTCTTTTTCTTCTTTTCTTTTCTTTACTTTTCTTTTCTTCTTTTCTTTTTCTTTTCTTTTCCTTTTCTTTTCCATTTGCTTTTCTTTTCTTTTCCTTTTCTTTTCTTTTCTTTTCTTTTCCATTTGCTTTTCTTTTTCTTTTCTTTTCTTTTCTTTTCTTTTCTTTTCTTTTCCTTTCCTTTCCTTTCCTTTTCTTTTCTTTTCTATTCTTTTTTCTTTTCAATCCATAAAACTCCCAAACAGGTGAGGAAACTTTGTGGGGTTCATCTCATGCAACATCATTCCTGCTGCAGCAGAAGCCACACACTGCAGTGAAGGCTAGCTGGCTAGCTGACAAACGAGTCTTCTTCTAATTCCTCCCAGCTCTTCCTCTGTTATCTGTTTTAAAGCAGGCCGTAACCAGATCAAAGAAGAACTTCCTCCCCTGAAATTGTTAGTTGACTGTACGTTAATTTCTAGCACTGTCTCAACATTCAATCTCCTAAAAAGGCAGTTATTGTGAGAACCCTAAATCTTATCTATCTATCTATCTATCTATCTATCTATCTATCTATCTATCTATCTATCTATCTATCTATCTATCTATCTATATCTATCTATCTATCTATCTATCTATATATATATATATATATATATATATATATATATATATATATATATATATATAGTGTATGCCCTCTGTTAACATGGATCGTTACCCATGTAATCATGTCTATAATAAGCTAATGTCTGAGAACAACCTTGATAGTGATTTGATTTGTACTTCATTGTATCTTCAAGTCAGAAAGTTTAGAATTATCCTGTTAAAAAGTGTTTATGCTGAGATGTTAAGAGTGAGAAACAACCTCTCTTCCATGAAGGGTTTTTACTGCTCTTAAAGAAAAATCATCAGGCTGCTGATGAACTGCTGACACTTGATCTCTGAAGGAGACTTGAGGAAAAATAAAGCAGCTCTTGGCTACACGGACTTGTAATCCGTCAACACGTCTGAAGCAAAACAGCAGCAGAGGAGGTGACAACGGGGGGAGAAATTGCAAAAATCTGTCAGAGCAGTGAAGCTGAAGGCAAAAGGCCATCACTGCCCTCACTACGTTTCCTCTGCCACCCGCCTGACCTCTGGTCAATCAAAAGCCCATCCAACCCTGGACTATGAGTTAATACCAGGCACAGCTCCACCGCTCTCTGCAATCACACAGGTAAGACTGAGACTTGTTTGAGAACACTGTTTATTCTGTCACCGAGTGGACATCATGCCTGCTGTTCCATTTAAGCTGTCAGGCCTCTCAGGCTCAAAACGGGTGCAGCTGGCTCCCCATGAGCCTTCGTCTCTAAGATTGATGAGGGGAAGCATGGCAGAGGGAGGGCCATACAGGCGAGCCTTTGTGTCGTCCTGTATGTACACATCATTTCCTTTCATTCTACCAGAGGCTCAGCTACAGCAGATTAAATGACAGAACAGCTTTCCATCAGCACATAGTACACACACACACACACACACACACACACACACACACACACACACACACACACACACACACACACACACACACACATTTGTTGGAGGGAATTTGTGTAAGCATTCAACAGAACCTGAAATTAATTATGCACGCTTTTATCCAAGCGCTGTAATGCAATCCTGCTATTGTTGATCACACATAATTGTTATCTCCGAGCATTAAAATCATATTTCATCACAACGGCAGATAGCAGGCCTGTTGTGTTTTTATTCTACAAGAACAACAAATGAGATCTGATATGTGGTGTTTGTTTGTTTCACAGGCAATAACTACAAAGTACAGTATGTGCACACTTAGCCTAAATTAGCCACATGAGGGGATGTATGGAGGTTACACTGATCAGTTCCACTAATCCAGTCATAACCACACAGACACCGCCCTCTTGTTTCCTCTGCTCAAGGTGGGAATGTTTCTGCCACACTCCACATTTACCACTCTCACTGCCGCAGCAAAGCCCACAGGACTGTGGCTGACCCCACCCACCCCTCACACCAACTCAAACCCACTGCTGTCTGAAAAGGGTACTGGAGCATTTTTTTTTTTTTTTTTTTTTACACACAATGAACATTCAAATGGCTTTTATGCCATGATTTTATAATGAAGATTTCTTTCTCCAACACGGGTTGTATTTTTATCTCTCTTGTTTGTACTCAACGCCTAAATAAGCATGTTTTTATCATTCGATTCAATGAGACAAAGCCTAGAAGATGCATGTAATGAAAGTGAAAAGTCTCTCCAACATACAGATGGAGGATTGTTTTTTTATTTTTATTTTATTTTGTTTTTCTTCTGCTGTTGCGACTAGACTCTTGAAATGAGTGATTATCATCTTCTGGCCATATTCTCTCCAATTTGGTCATTTGGCACAAGACAAACATACAACATAAAACAACATAATTACCATGCTGGATTGCAGTTTCCATCTCTTCTCTATGTTTAATCTTCAGATTGAGTTGCCATTGCAGCACAGATGAGCATAATTAGTGTGAGCATGATTGATGGCACCATAACTGAACTGAAGAGCAGCTAAAGAGACTCATACCTCATTAACAGAAGATCAAGTGAAATCTCCTTATGTTTGACTGACAAGCCGCTGCTGGAACCAGAACAAATTCACCACAACCAGGATAAGAATGAGGAATCACCAAGCTAAGCGGGTTTCCTCCAACAAAGCAATAGCACACAATATCCATAATCAATATTTGAAGAGATCATCAAGAATCAACCAGAGAAAACCTGCAACAAACACCTGTGAAGTACAAATCAGTTTACAAACCCCACCACAGACATCATCACAGACAAGATATACTTTTCGTATGAATGCACTTGCTTTTTTCCGTGCATTTTTGTGGTTTTATTAGAGTTCTTATGAGTTGTTATAAACAATAATAAGGTATGGAGATATAATTTATAATGCATTGTACCTTAATGCAAAACTAATTATAGAATCTTTTTAATTCTGGATTTAATAACATTTGTATACTTTTATACTCTTTTATAACTTCCACAACTTCATCCAGCCCTGAAGGACCAGCAGAGCTGTGACCTAAAAGCGGCTTCTGGGATGCCATTAATCTCACCTGCCAATCACGCAGTGACAACTACCAGTGGCTGCGACACCTGCCAATCACTTAGCAAACCTGCCATTGCTTGGTGACAGCGTATATTGCTGTGATATATGTCATTTGACCAGAGACATCAGCCACTAGCTCTGTGACACCAGTCAATCCCTAAGCTACACCTGCCAGTTGCTCTGTAATATCTGCCAGTCGCTCTGTGACACCTGCCAGTCGTTCAGCGACACATGTCAATCCCTAAACTACACCTGCCAGTTGCTCTATGACACCAGACAATTGCCCAGTGACACCTGCCAGTCGTTCAGTGACACCTGTCAATTTTAAAGCTACACCTGCCAGTCGCTCTGGGACACCTGCCAGTCGTTAAGCTACACCTGTCAATCCCAAAACTACACCTGCCGGTCGCTCTGTGACACCTGCCAGTTGCTCGGTGACACCTGTCAATCCCGAAGGTACACCTGCCAGTCATTCAGCGACACCTGCCAATTTCTTAACGACATCTGCCACATGCTCAGCCATAGCTTTCAATTGCAGTGACACCTGCTAATCTATCATACTCCGTCTCTGTATAAAAGAAGCATCAGTAAAACCATCCGTAAGTACAGTGTATGTAAATACATGAAAACAGATTATTTTTTACTATTCCTGAAAATTCAAATTTTCCAACATTTAAATAATTCTTATCAGTAAAGTTAGTTCATCCTCAAAGTCTACACATTTATATAAACAGCACCCATCCCTTCATTATTCTGTTAAGAACCCCCCCCCCCCCATACATACCTCCTCTTCCTGTAGGTGGTTTTCTGTGTTCAGTTACCGTGAAAGTCTTTGATACCTGTGAGTGAAGCAGGAGACTCACTACACTCAGTCTTTACAGAGCCGTGTCCTCACTTTCAAGTTGGCTCACTTACAAAAGGTAGTTGTGTAACACAGAGAGCTGCAGTCTAAATTAAGGTAGCCCACTTTTTGTGAGATAAAGGACCGTTTTCCAGGAGACAGACTGTACCACAAGTTTCTATTTTTGACTTGGACTCAGGGTTAGTTTGTTTTACATTTTAGACATCTCCTGTCCTCATGTCTACCATCATTCATTAATGTGGATGTCTCCATATGATGCACCATTGCATCAGCATATGTGGATCTCTATTCTGTGTCACTTTGTTGCCAGACCTGCTGAAGCCAAATTGGCTGGTTATCCTCTGGGGCTTTCTTAATGAGGAGATCTCTAACTGGAAGCGGATTGCCTCCCAGTAAGTGCCTCGGTAAATTATTCTGGAGGTTGTTAATCCAGAGGAAGTACTGAGGGTGGAATGTAGCGCTCTCAGACCCCTACCTTCTGCAAGCAGAGTCATAAACAGTTTAGACATCAGAAAAGCTTTTGAAGACCATGAAAACTACCTTTATATACCCCTTGTATGTTTATTATTGTATGCATTCAGAGCAGTGGGGTTCACATTATAGCTGATGAAACGTTTATTTAACAGAATAACTCTCTGTGCAATCAGATCTCTGGCATTAATATACAACCGCAAATCTACTGAAGCTGGGATGTTGTGTAAAACAGAATACAATGATTCACAAATCCCGTTTAACCCATATTCAATTACACTTCAAAGACAAGATATTTATTTTTTCAAAGTGATAAACTTTATTTATTATTGTTTTCAAATATTCCCTCATTTTGAATTTGATTCCTGCAACACGTTCCCAAAAAGCTGGGACAGGGTCATGTTCCCCACTGTGTTCCATCATCTTTCAACACTCAACACTCAATAAGTGTTTGTGAACTGAGGACACTAATTGTTGAAGCTTTGGAGGTGGAATTCTTTACCATTCATGATTGATGTACAACTTCAGTTCCTCAACAGTCCGGGGTCTCCATTGTTGTATTTTGCTCTTCATAATGCTCCATATATTTTCAATGGGAGACAGGTCTGGACTGCAGGCAGGTCAGTCTAGTACCTGCACTCTTTTACTATGAAGCCACGCTGTTGTAACACATTCAAAATGTGTCTTGTCATTGTCTTGCTGAAATAAGCAGGGACGTCCCTGAAAAAGACGTGGCTTGGATGGCAGCATATGTTGCTCCAAAACCTTTCAGCATTAATGGAGCCTTCACAGATGGTCAAGTTAGCCATGCCATGGGCACTGACACACCCCCATACCATCACAGATGCTGGCTTTGAGACTCTGACCTGATAACAATCCAGATTGTTCTTTTCCTCTTTGGCCTGGAGGACACCGCGTCCATGATTTCCAAAAACAATTTGAAATGTGGACTCGTCAGACCACAGCAGACTTTTCCACTTTGCGTCAGTCCATCTCAGATGAGCTTGGGTCCAGAGAAGCCGGCGGTGTTTCTGGGTGTTGTTGATATATGTCTTTGTCTTTGCATGGTAGAGTTTGAACTTGCACTTGTAGATGTAGTGATGAACTGTGTTAACTGACAATGGTTTTCTGAAGTCTTCCTGAGCCCACGTGGTAATATCCTTTACACAATGATGTTGGTTTTTAATGCAGTGCTGCCTGAGGGGTCAAAGGTCACGGGCATTTGTGTTGGTTTTCAGCCTTGCTGCTTACATGCAAAGATTTCTCCAGATTTTCTTAATCTTTTGATGATATTATAGACTGTAGATGATCAAATCCATCAAGTCTTTGTAATTGTACATTGATAAACATTGTTCTTAAACTGTTGGACTATTTGCTCACACAGTTGTTAACAAAGTGGTGAACCTCACCCCATCGTTGCTTGTGAGTGACTGAGCCTTTCATGGATGCTCCTTTTATACCCAATCATGACACTCACCTGTTTCCAGTGAACCTGTTTACCTCTGGAATGTTCCAAACAGGTGTTTTTAGAGCATTCCTCAACTTTCCCAGTCTTGTGGTGACCCTGTCCCAGCTTTTTAGGAATGTGTTGCAGGCATCAAATTCAAAATGAGTGAATGTTTGCAAATTGACAGTCAATCAGTTTCAACAATTAATATCTTGTCTTTGTAGTGTATTTAATTGAATACAGGTTAACGAGGATTTGAAAATCATTGAATTCTGTTTTTTTTTTTTTTTTCATTTAACAAAATGTCACAACTTCAATGGAATCTGGGTTGTAGAAAAATGTTAAAATATGCTTTCCCTATACTCATTCATGTCAATCCCAACACCTTATCTTGTGTTTGGTATTAACAGTATCCATGTCAGCACTGATAGAGCCAATGATAAACATTTCTGATTATCTAAAAGAGTTTTCTGAGTATGACTGAACATAAAGAAAGCTGCAAATTTTAAGACTAAAAGAACATCCAACAAACATCAGGCCCCTGTCAGCTTTACTGTTTCATTGATTTATATATTTGTTGTTTATTAACTAATTGTCTCTTAGGATGACAGGCCTACATTGTGAACCATTACTGAAACAGGAGTGACCCATGATGTGGACTGATTTAGTGTTTGATATTTGAGTAGGAACACATTTAGAATGATGTAAAAATAGCTGACTCACAGGTCTGCTTCTAACAGCATGAACTCACAGCACAGCTAGCCAAACTAGCATTAGCCCTGATACATGTGAGATCCTGGCCCACTGAATCCACACTGATTAGAAGACTATGTCCCATCTGCCTTTTTTTGTAGGCTGAACAGAGAGATTGATGATGTTTATCGTGTTTTCTATGAAAGTGCAGAGATGCCTTCAGAGCCAGCTCATAACTGGCCTCTCAATCAATATCTGAAGGACAGACAAGGCGTCGCTGATGGAGGCATGATTTCACTCCAACTTGGGCTTGTGTGTGTGAGCACATTTGCTACAGTCTAAAATTGAGGCATCTGCTACCAAACAAAACCCATTCCAAGGGTGGAAATGTGGAAAACAAACCCACGAGCTGGCTGGAAATAAAAGAGCAGGACCATTCGAAATGAACAAACAAGACAGACTTTCCTATCAGTCCCTACACCAGCAGCTGCATTGTCACATCGGAAATATCTACAATGGCATATGATTTCAAAAATACTTTTGCATCATGAGGACTGGCACAGAAAGCATGCACACTGACGGTCTGTTAAGTACTTTCATGCTGAATTTATTTGGACTAATTCTAATCGCTGACTGAACTGGTCTCCCCTCATCAGCACCCTATTTATCCCCATTAAATATGCACCATTTCATGCAGATAAGGACCTTTAATTTCCTTTGCAGTGAATAATTGGCGATTGCTTTAAAACTCTGCCTCCCTTAGATAAGAAGCACACTTACCATCTCCACATACACCATAAATCTCCTCCTCATCCATTCCTGTTATCTGTCTTGTAGATCAAACCTTTAACTATCTTTATCTTCCTTATCCCAGTCTTTATAAACTTCCAATAATGTATGAATTAATCAAATTATCTCAAGAACTTCAAGTGTGCAAGGAGTCCTAGAAATTGACTACAGACGACTCCACCAGCCCCACTGCCAAAATTATCTTCTAACATCATCACAGATCCTCTGATTAGAAATTGTTCTGCACAGATACCGAATTGTTTTTAATTAAAAGATTGGATGATATAGAGAAGATATCTGTTTGGAAGCTTAATAGTCTGCGTGTACCTGAAAACAACCTTGTTCCCTCAGCTGAAAATTAGACATTGTAGCGATGAGTCCCATCTGCATTCCGAGTTTTAGGTTTGTAATTAACTGAGGCAGAAAGAGGCGAGCTGCTTGACTTTGAAAGATCAAAGATGCTGTGTCCCTGTGCAGGCATGGATTGTGGGTTTGGAGCACCAGCACATTGCAGTGGCCCGCTGTGAGCAGTCAGTGCGAGCATCAGGAATGAAAGAACAGACCTCTGAATGCACACCAATCATCGTAGGCATGTGTGACAACTGCAGTGCTCAGCACGTTGCTCCACCGTCTCACCTGTTGTCTGCAAAATGTGACGGAAGAGCGCTCCTCTAGACACTGAGATGAAACGACGTAATAGCCAGGTGAAATGTAAAGGTGTAAAAAGGAACGGTGGAGACAAGAGGGTGAGAATAAACCCAAACATTCACAGGAAACACTTTACAGTCAGCGGATCTGTCATTCACAGTGTGTGTAGCAATCCCAAACACTCAGACATTCTCTGCCCGGACATCCGTTAAATGCATTGCAGAGAGCCAGTTTCCGTTCAGTTTTATGAGGTTTTTCTGAGATTTTAAGCTTGAAAATGGGCACATGGTGATCATGGGGTACATGCAATGCTGACACAAGGTATTCCTGAGAGGATGGGCAATGGAGTGTATTTTTAACCCTTTAACCCTTTCCTTGAGCCTCTTCTCAACCGAGAAAAGTGTCTTCTTTGGATAAAGTTGAGTGGTAGACCACAACATCAACTCAACGTGAATAAAATTAACAAGGATGTTTACGTCTGTTCTAAGGTAAGTCAACATTGTAGTTTAGGCAATGTGTCACTTTGCTGTAAAGAAATATAAAGTTATCTTTAGGAGGAGAACCGCCACAGCAGTCTGATGGACGGTTTGGGGTTTTCTCTAATGTTAGCTAATGTTAGCCTAACGTTAGCTCCTAACTGTGTTGTTCGTCATGTCTCTTTGTTTTTTGGGAGTTCATTGGCCTGTTTTGTTCTACTTTTTGTTCTTTGGTGATCGTCCATCATTGTTAGGGCTCTAGTTAAACTAACGTTAGCTTCTGGAGCTTAGCTTCTGGAGCTTAGCTTCTTTAGCTTATCTGGAATAGCCTTGGATACTGGGACCTGTAAGTTTTGTCTTGTTACTGAAGCTTTTTATCAACCTTTGCAACAAGCAAATGATAGCTTATAATAATAAAAATATATCCCTGAATGAATGTGTGGTTTAGACCCTTTTGGTGCATTTTAGATGATATGTGATCTTTCTGTCTTCAAAAATCATCAATGGCCTCCTGCAAAATGTCTCCTACTGTGATATCTGCCATAGCCCCTGTCACTGAATGTTCATTGTTTGTCTGAGAGAGTGGAGGGGGCTTAGCCATAGGTTCAATTGGGCATCTTTTTAGGCACTGTCTTGGGTAGTTTATTTATTTATTTTTTTTGCAAATGGCTTGTTATATTTTCAGCTGTTTTCATACATACCTGACAGATAAAGACGTGTGTACATTCAACAGCTGGAAATACAGCCATCACTTTAGTTTTGTCAAGAGGAAAGATGACAGCAACATCGTTGCTCGATTTCAATTGTGTCCTGATACAAGGTCTCTTTCAACTCATATCAATTAAGACTGAATTTCAAAAATTGTGTCTCTAGTCCTCAGTCTAACCAGATGTGTATTTCAGATAGCCTGTAACTTAGATGCGTGCCCAGGCTGCAGGGAGAAAAACGCACCTGCTGGCAATTTAGTGTCTGGTGCTGATACAGAGGCCATGTATAAACTCAGAATCATGAGGAGAAAGGACTCAATTACCAATTTTTTGGGATGTAAAGGTGTAATATATTACTGTTAGCATGGAGCAATAAGTAAAGTAATAATATCACTTTTATAAAGAGTAACAAGTAATAAGTTGTATATTACTTTTTTTCAGTAACGAGCCCAACACTGCTTTTATCCATTCTAACTAAAGATGTGAAGTATAAAACAAAAAGCTCTGATTTTCAGACAAAGCTAAAAATTAGATTCTCTTCAGAAGCTGTAAGACCTTATGTAGCGCAGCGTATCTTGTGCTGGGACGTCAGCAGTCGCTCCCTATGATGGAGATTTACAGAACTTCAAAGTAGTTAAGTTCTGCAAACTTTTTGCAGTGGTGTGTGGCGGTTTTGTAGCTCGGGGCTGATGGGGCTGCACCCATCCCAAGCTACACGGCTCATTTCACCGAAGACAAGCGTATGGATTTAGAGCGAGGCTCTTAGTGTCCCAAAAAGTTTGAGTGCACCTGAAAGACGGAGCACCGTGAAGGTGGCTCTGCCCTTGTCCTGGAGCTAATTTTATCAGATGTACTGCTGCGCTCAGAAAGAATTCTTTTTTATGTGGCAGGCCAGTGTGCCACCCGTTAGGCAGACAAATGAGCGCAATGCACTTTGTAGAGAACAACATCATTGACCCTGTGCTCCCGTACAACTATAGATTTTCCTCCATATCCAGGAGGGCACAAACAAGGCCCAGCCAAAGATTAATTGAAGCCCTTTGGTACCTGTTTAGGTATTAATCTGCTGGGGCACCTTGCCAGACGGTTTCTCATGTCAGAAAATTACCACACTATTTGTGCCTCCCTTTAAAATATAGGCTTCATCAAACATTTATAAGATCCAGCAGTGTTCTCTCTGTGTGCTTACTGTGTGAGATAAAAATATCTCCGAACAAAGTCGGCTCTCTCCCCATTGTGCGTTTTCTTGCACTGTGTCTTTGAGATGGATCTCTGTGAGACAGGAACACCATCAGGTGAGGAAATAAAACTCAGAGCCACACTGTGTAATATAAAGGCTGCACACAGAGGGGCTGGCTCCTGTAATGGTTCATGCTGACACACACAAGCAGGGTACGGTCACTTAAAAGTTCAGCCCTGTGGCACTTTAAGAAAAAAAAAAATGATGTTGAGCTGCTCGGTTATGAAGTTGCTCATTTCTGCTCTCTGGTTCAATAAAACTGAAACCACTGGGGAGGAATAAAAGATTTTCTGCCCCGTGCCTATGCAAGCTGAGCACAGCCAGAACAAGACTTATCACAGACATCTGATGTAACTACACAGAGTATATGTCAGCACGCCATGTTACTGTTCATATTACATGATATGACGCAATACATAAGCGCTGACTGGATTGAAGCAGAAGAATTCTGCTATAGAAATGGTTCAGCAGTGACCATAACAATTTTATTTTCTGCTTTAAATGACTTCATTTTATGTATAATGTATTTTTGAACCACACTAATCCATAAAAAAGAGAAAAAAGGAAGTAAAAAAAAAACAAAAAAAAACAGATGGTTCCCTCCATGTAGTGTTTGAGGAAATATATGGAAACAACACAGTGTAAAAACTTAGCTCTTCAAGGGTCAATTAATTTTCATACATTATTTTAAGCATTCTCATGATAACAAATTAAATATAAACGTGACAAATACATGCTGTATTGCCAATAAAAAATAATTGTACAGAGATGTGATTCATTTTATTTCTACTGTTATTTAAAAAAATAAAAAATAAAACTAATAAAAAAATTAATTTCAATCAAGTCGTGTGGCAAGATCATGCCTGTACTTGGGATTCAGTTTAAAATTATTATTCTTTCTGATCAATTTTTGGATTACCTTATCAATTATTAATAACTCGTTAGAAAATTGGCTTTTCCTATGTCAAAAACAAGACTAAGTTATGCATTTCCCCCCAAATTATATGTTCCATAGCTACATGATGCAAACAACTGGCGGTACTGAATAGCCTCTGTCATTTAAAGGTGTTTAGATACTGAACGTGAACGTTTAGAGCAGGCTTATAAAAATAATCTCCATGTATATTTTTGAGTAAGGCTCAAACTACTGAATGTGGATGTGAAGAAAAAAGAGAGGGTGTCACTGTGACATTGGTGCGGATAGAAAAGGTGCTGAGGGTTCTGATGACCAGTTACAGGGTGGTCACACTCATAGACTTCAGTCTGTATTGATGGCGAGGAGATCATTATGAGTATTATTTCATTCTTTCATTAACTATCACACAGTCAGGATGTGGTTTTAGCAAGCTGGGTCCCTCTGCTGCTGCGCCCTAACACAATGATGTGTCAGTAGCAGAAAATACAGTGATTTTGTTTGTCACACAAAGAAGCCTGTAGGTAGCTCATGAATCATACCACATAGAAAGATTTCAGACTTTTTCCTAAAAACTCCTGAAGGAAGTAAACTGCTCAGGAACAAAGCAAATCACCTTGGAGACTTCACAAAAGTGGCTCCGCCGGCCTCTCTCACTCCCTCCCCTTGCTCTCCCCCTCCCTCCCTCTTCCTTCTCTAGCTCTCCTTTCGCTCTCTGACACATACACACTACACTCCTTTGATGATTATGCTAGAATTTTTAAAAAGCTACAGCTGTTATAAATCCTGTGTCTGATAAAAGATTTGAGAGGATTGACATTTTTGATCTTTTATGTATATTTTCAGACTCAAGAGGCAAAGTCTGTGGTTCAAAACGGCTCCTGGAGTGCAGGATGCTTTTGGCTTTTCATGTATGAGGCTTTAGGGATGAATTCATAGGTTAACTTGTACCCCCCCCCCCCCCCCCATTTATTTATACATTTATCCATTTATCTATCTATTTATTTATTTATTTTCCACCTGTGCCCCATTACCTCATGTAGAAAAGTCTGCCTCCCTCCGTCCTGAGCCAGATCACTGTTTTATGTGCCAGCATCGTACAAGTTCCATGTGTCCTGATTTGACCAGGTTTTTCCCTTTTCTTTCTTTCTTTTTCCTATTTTTTTTTTTTAAATTCCAGCAGATACTGCAGATATTTTTTTTTCCTTCTATCTTGTTTTTCCAGCTTTGCTGTGATTTTTAGTTTAGCTCTTCTTCAGGTTGTTCCAGTAAGATTGTGATTTTTCTTTCATTACTTAGTGAGTTTTTACTCTAATAAAGACTCTTTTTGTTGAGGTTTTGGGTCTTTTGTGCAAGTCTTTGCGAGATGGAAGATAAATATTGAAATGAAAGCAAATTGAAGTTCAAGCAGGAACACTTGCCACCTCTTTCTTTCCTCCTCTCTATTCTGCCATGGCTCTGAGAGTTTAAACCAGATTTTTTTTTTTTTTTTTTCATAACCAAACATCCTAATTTGTCACATTTTTAAATCCATTCCCTGTCTTCATTTTGAAGTCAACATTTCAAACAACTGATGGGTTTATCGTTGCATTGAAATAAATGAATAAACTTTGGTGCTTTGTAAGGAATCTTTTAATGCTACAACAGTTGTTGTATCCACTACAATCACTGACACATTCGACTGACGGTCTCCAGTTAGCACGGTCACTTTTGACTCCAAAACAACAGTTGCTCTGTGACAGTTGTGATCCTGTCAGAACTTGATGAGAATTGACTCAGAGGTGGAGCATCAGTTCTGACAACCCACCACAGTACAACCAGACATTTTAACGCTGCTTAAAGTTTTAATTTAGATTTAAAAGCTTGATAACTCGTCAGAATGAATGGAGCTAAACGCTGCTTCGGTTTCCAATTCAAAAGTTGCGATTCATTGTTTTAAAGTAAAAAAAAAAAAAAAAAAAAAAAAACATCAGGAGGAGTGTGTGAAAAGCTGTGTTAAGTAACTATATTTCATTATGGAATAGGATGAGAGCAGACCCCCTGAAATATTGACAGACGAAGTTGTTACGATGTTGATAAAATGTGATAGTTGAGAGGACACGGTGATTGTGACCTTTTGACCACAAAATATTGAAATTAAATCCAGTCATCTTGAGTTCAAACCAACAATTTGCCGAACTGGGAGCTAATCCACTGAAATGCTGGTGACATGACACTGGGATAATAGTGAGAGAAGAGTCCCTTTCATGCCGGGTCATTCAGGATTTCAATTACAAGCTAAATTACATGGCAGGAGGATCTTGTCTGAGTGTAATATATATGAAGATAATACACGAATTGAGGCTTCCTGCAATGTATCGCATTTCTCCATGTAGTGCAGATTCACTGGACCATTACCCATGTATGACGGTGTATTATAGTGAGCCCTCACCAGTTCCCAGCGCTGTAATTAAAGCGTTATGGCCATGATAGCTCTGACCCCCACAGGAGCCATGAGGGTCATCTTCACCTGACAGCTATAAATTCAGTGCAGAATTACAGGGGTCACTGTCAGCAGTCTGCTTTCCAGGCTTCTCATTATTTTCAATGCCAAGTCAGGGACGCTGGACACCAGGCAGAGAGTTAAATGTCTACAACCTCAATATGCATGCCATGTCATGCCAGTCCTGGCCAAGGTTGTGGTGATCATCAGCTTTATTTTTGTAAAACTGAGGTGATAACCATTCAACTGCTGTTAGAGGCGAATGCTGCTGCTTCACTTTTAAAGAGGAGGTATTGTGCTTTTCTATGCTTTCTCCTGTCCTTCTGGTGCCCTCTTACTCGAATAATTCCAATTTTCTCACCGGTGTTTTAGAAAACTCTTTGTTTTTGCTGTTCCCTGCTCCACAAACCCCTTTCATTCTGATTGGCCAGTCCTCTGGAGGCCTGTTGGGGGAGCAGAGCTATAGGCAGACCTTGGTGTTTGAGGTCTTGCCCTATGACATGTCATGGACCAGTTAGGAGATCCTTAAATGATGATCTGACCAGCAGGTCTCATGAAGAGTTGGTGCTATTTTTAGAACAGACTTTTTGGATCTGTATAAAGACAGATTCAAGGATTTCTGAAAGTTATGAATAAGAAGAGCTTTAAAAATCTGCACACGCTTAGCCTGAGTATCCATATTTAATATATGGGAATGCAGAAAAGCCGCTCTTTAATATACCTGGAATAACTGAGCCATGTGTTCTAATTAACATCCACCGCTGAGTTTATTATTACAGGCATCTGCATGTTTTAATCTTCTTTTGTTATCCAAAAATAATGAGAAAACAAATAAAAAATTAGATTTAAGTCATCAAAGTTTAAAGCTTGAGTTTACCCTTCCCTTCCAAAAGTCTGGAGACCTGTTAAGAGGATCGGCTGGGCTAAAAGCAGGCCTTGCTTTGTCTTCCTTCAACACTTGTGTCAGAGCCAAGATGTTTGTTTGAATCCTCCTCGCCTCTTTAAACATGTACTGATGATAAAACCCGAGGCTGTTTCCTCAGGTGACGTGACAGATGGAAATTTCTAATCACTTTGCTTTCATCTCTGATTCTCTTCTGCTGCATTTCAAAAAACCAACACAAGCTGCATGCACAAGCTCTCACATGCAAATACCTCCTGCTCAGGAGGTGTGCTAAAAACTGAGATATAAATTGTGTCGCCCAAACGCGAGGATTAAAACACAGCAGAGCAGAATTCGCAGTGTTACTTTTTGTATAATTCGACGGACGGACATGTTGAGGCTTCTTTTGAAGAGCAAGTTTGGATTTAAAACCTAACTTTGAAGCACAAACAAACAAAGAAGTGTTTACAGGGTTTTTGGACCTCTTTCTGCCCCTGTGTGTGGCCAGGATCTGACAGGATCCCATTGGCAGTGAACAGTATTGACTGGCCAATTACCAGCACTGGCAGCATGGTGTCTCTGTGGTTACCATGGATACCTAATAGAGAGGAAAAAAAAAAACTGGGATTGGATGTGAGAAACTTGTAAAGATGTTTTCCAAAGAAGGTTTTGGACTGATTGCTGCCGCTGTGTTCATGTGCTGAAAGGAACACAGGAATGATGTCTTCAAGAGTTCTAGGACAAGCTCATTATTGAGTTTTTATCAGAAAACCAAAACAAAAGGAGTCGAGCTGCTCACTGCGAGGTGTCCAAGATTTTATTTGGGCTGTTAGTTTTTGTGCTGTGCTGAAATGTGATGGGTCAAAGCGAGGGATTCTGTGCAAGATATTTTAAGCAGCGGTTACATTCAGTTTGTTAAAGTTACATCCAGCAGTTTCCTCTCTGCCCCTGACGCACTTTGAGTTTCTCACAGCATTATGGTGAAGATTTCCACCAGCATAAAATGTTCATGTTAAAGAAATCAGACACATAGAGCACATCTTACTTTTCAGCAGCATAAAGAGACGATCTGATTGATTGCATGTGTGCTCTCCTTCTGCCAAAGTTGTGTTTTACTTGAATGGTCATTTTAAATTTACTTCTTGAGCATTGATGCTGCAAAGGGTCAGAGCCGGAGTCAAACCAGCAATAACTGCTGGAAAAACAAAAGCAACTGTACAAGGGGAACAAGCCAGAGTCATGTGGGAAACCAACTGCAGGCCTAGTTTATTGTGTTAACTGTATATTTGGTGTTTTAAAGCATTGGTCTTACCTTTTTCATCCATTATTGTAACAACAGTAACAACATTTGATTTGAAATTCGATCTGAAACCATGCAAACAGAAAATGTTTGATCTGTTTTCCACATTTCTTTGTTGAAGATCCCCCGAGGTGACTGAACCAAGATAAAGATGGTGTCAGAGGAGGCAGATCAGTTTAGGTAACATACCAATATGTGACCACAGGTAGACTCATCTTATACACGTCAGCTAAATTAAGAATCTAAGGGGTTTTTATGGTTGATTTTTGTCTGTTTTGGGATTGGTCTATTCGTGTATTCTCTCGGCACTAAGTTTTTGCATGAAAAGTTTGGGAAACCTTGTTTTTAAAGGTTCAGGTCAATTAGCTTTTATACAAAATATTTTACTGATGGTGCGAATTATTGGTGAGCATGGGGGATGCAATAAGTATGTTTTTATCTATCTCTTAACTAGGGATGTAGCAACATTTTGGCCACTGAAAATTTTCGAGCAAAAGTGCATTTTTGGTTTTCAGCCAAAATACTTTTATCACCAAAACAATACGGAATGCATGAGAAATGATCCAGGCCATTATGGTTGCGGAGAATCTGCTTGGAGAGGGAGACGCGCAGAGCGCCGGAAAAGTAGAGAGCTCAGAAAAAAGGAGTCGTCACTCTGAACCAGATGAGGGGCATTCCTCTCTTCTAGATCAGGTCTAAACCTTGTTCTTTTATTAAGTACACTAAATAGCCTTATGTTATTTATCTAATTTAAATGACAGGATGGTCACATGTTCACAACTCTCCTCTGCTCTCTGTATCGTGCACGGCAGAGTTCCGCCTTAATGCACACAGACACATGAGTGCACATACAGAGAGAGAGAGATGAGCACACTCTGTGTAGCGGACAGAGAGTCAAAAAATAATGTCACAGCCACCACAAGTGACACAAGAGAAAAAAAAAAATCTGCCTTTTTTCTTTTTAAGCCCAGGGCATCTTTGTGAAAACGGCATTATTGTTTAAAGCATTAATATTAATTTATGCAATGGTACTAATGATTGGAATAAAAATTTATTTTCTCGGTTTTTGGCTTTAGTTTCTTCATTTTTGGGTTTCGGTTTCGGCTAAAGATTTTCATTCAGTGCATCCCTCCTCTCAATGTTTTTCTCTCTCTCTCAAGAGGGGGATATGTTTTATCCAAGATTAGTAATAGAAAAAAAAATTGAAAAAAAAAAAGAAAAAAAACTTAAAAACCATCTTTGGTCTGAGTATCTTATTCCTCCATCAGCACACACTTACTGGGGTTGGAATTTTTTCTTAATAAATCATATTTTTTAGAAGCATTAAACGTAGAACTTTTGCCCCGTAGCGCTCTTTTCTAATCGTCTAAAGTCCTGCCGCCTTTACCTCATCCTTACTAGAATGAAGGTAGGTTGAGTTCAGCATTCCCAACATGGCCCCGTTAAATGATGGGCTTTAAAATCTGTTTCAAGAACAAATGTGTGACTTCATAAAAACTACATCCAAACATCAAACAGTTCATGGTTTTATCCCTACCTCTGGTTAGACTTTATGAAATGCACATCATACTTCCTCCTTCCTTGTGTCAAATTAACTAAACTTTTAACATAAACAATAATAACTTACTGACTCTTACATTTGCTAGCAGTGACATAACGTGAGTACCGGTATGAAACAACATGTACCATTCAGAGTCGAGATGTGGTTATACGGCAGCAGTAGCTCCACTCGGTGGTGCCACCTTTCTGTTTTGGTTTCTTGTACATACAAGTTGTTGTGCTCAGAGACGTCAGTCATTGTAACACCCTGACTGAGGGCGTAACAACTCTCACCAACAAAGACTTTGTGAAGGTTTATGTCTGTTTTACTTCCCATGTTATCCTGGCATGACACCGCTAGCTCTCTTCACCTACACTGGCCACATTTCAGACAACAAACCATTTCTTCAAATTTTGCCACAATAAATCCCTGGGGAAAGTCAAGAATAAATGGCCGGATAATGGTGGTAAACCATCCACTAGCGTCATGGAGCTAACACAGGTGGTACAAGGTCAGGTTGAGCCTGCCTGCTCAGATAGATAGAGAGAAGAACGTGATTGGTTTTTCTTTAACTAAGATTGGTCCATTTACCAGGGAATGATTGAATGACAAAATCAGTAAACATGGAAAGTATGAGTCACATTTTAAATGTAAAGAAGATGCAAAACAAAAAGAAGATTGGCCGTGATTGAACTGGCCACAGAAAACAGCAGCAGTGTGGAGAAAAGGCGTAGAGCGAAGAGAAAAGATAACAGAGATGTGTATGTGCAATGCCGACACCATCCACAAGAAAGAGCCCTCTATTCAAACTCCAACCAGCAACTTTAAAGTATATTCGAACATCCGTCAGCCAGCTAATTATGTGATAATTAGTGTCCACAATCACTCATTGAATACATCAACACAAACAATCTGACTGGTTCAGGGAGGAGGCGTTCAGAACATTAACTCGTGTGTTCTGCTGGGAAAACTTTTTTTTTTTCTCTTTTATTTTTTTTAATATATATAAAAGAAGAAGCAAAGTCTTTGATTTTCTTTGATGGGGACAAAAAGTTCCTCTGAGCTCGTCTAACTTGTTCTTTGATTGAGCAGAGATGAAGCAGAGTGAATGATGCAGCTTTCACAGCAGTTTCTGTCTTCGTGGGCTGAAAATATCTGCCGGAGCAACCTTTACAACTTTTTCATAATAAAACTTGTTTTATTGACAAAGATGACTATGTTGACAGAAAATGACACACTATAAAAACAAAGGACTTTATTAAGATGTCAGTGATGGGCTGTTGAAAAGTTAAAATACAGGAAATATCTCCCAAAAGTGTGTCAAAATACAAGTAACACTGTCCTGTATCTGGACGAGGCCTCGTCTCAATGTTGGGTCTTTATTTATAATATAACAACAGCAGGTCTAAGGCATCTGGCAGTATCATTTATTGTGATTTGGTGCTATACAAATAAAGATTGACTCATTGATTTATTGATTGATAGTAACAGCACTGAACTTCCCCTCAACTCTACTCAGTAAACTTCTGCAAGCTCCTCCATCTGCTGTTTCAGTGAAACGCTGACAGGTGTTGATTAAATTGACAATTAATGCAAAACACACTCACACACACACTCACACACACATACACACACACACATACACACACACACACACACACTGGATACAACTAGATTTACATGCAGACAGATGCACCCTGATAAATGAGGTCTTACTTTAGGAAGATGCAGGCAGAAATTGATTTCCTGCTCTTGGGCTCAAAATTGATTAAACTTGTGTAAACGTCAGCCTGACCCCTTTGAGTTGGCACAAACTGGGTTTAAATCAAGTTTGGATGCTGGGTACAACTGTGCTTAGAAACACTATGACATCAGTTGCAGATCCCCTCGCTGTTCAACAAGCCTGCAGACAAGTCAAGAAACACAAAACACATGTTGCCAGGAACACAAGAAGTTCTCAGATTAGATTGAAGACTGAAGGTAAACTAATTATGCTCTGGGCTAGCAGCTAATTTCTGGTCCGTAGCCACCTGGCAACAGTGAATCACTTCAGGAGCCACCCATAATTGTCTGGCTGGAGTGATATACTCTCTCATACCCAATATTATTTGCCCCACTTCCACAACTGTCAATTATAATTTGAAAAGAATATTTCCTGCAAATTGTGCTCAGCTTTAGTCACCGAGGATCATCTGTCATCTGCCACACCTATTCAGATTCCCCTCTCCTCATTTATCAAGTGAATGAGAAAGCCATTAGGAATGAAGTGAAACATTGGCATGGCTCAGTTGGTGCACTGAAAGGGTCTAAAATAGTTCTAATAGAGGTAGCTCTCTGTTTCACACACACACATAGGCGTACACTGCAAAAGGTTCAGTCACAGTGATGTGAAGATTTGAGTTAAATTCAGGGATTTTTTTTTTTTTTTTATATACTTTCTGCTCTTGAGAGTGTCACCTGACCAAGGCTTTTAGTCAAAATAAAAGAACACTCAGTACGATCATCAAAGTTTTAAATCAGTTTGATTCACAGCAACAAGAAGAAAGTGTCTCCAAGTTAGAATTCCCTGTTTTAAGTTCTTTATCCTTTTTTTTAATCTTAGTATTATAAGACTTCACATTCAAATAACCAAATAATTGTCTCTGTTTTATCCCCCAACAGCTTGTTTGAAAAAAATAATAATAAAAAACGGGGAAAAATGCGAAAAGAAGAAAACCACGAGAGGAGGAATTCCCCAAAATTAAATGTACAAATTTGTCAGACAGAAAACATATTTTGTGTGATGAAGGCAAATTAGTGGGATTTCCAGATGCACTTTTCTTGATACATGCATTTATCCCTTTTTTTTGTTTGTTTGTTTGTTTGTTTGTTTGTTTGTTTTAGGCCTTTTTATTCACTTTTCTGTATATAGTTTCTTATTTCTCTATAAGGAGTCTGCAATAATAATAATAATAATAATAATAATAATAATAATAGTTGTAAATGTGTGACAGCTTTGTCAGTTAATACCTTAGTTCATTCCAAAAAATGTTACATGTATAAAACTGCCTCATATTGTTGAAAAGTTATCATTCATATATACTTTTTTATGTATTATTTTGTGTGGGATAAAGCATTGGTGAAATTAAATTAAAGTGAATGTGGTCTAAAAAGCAGCCATGGCTTGATGATTCTCTGTTTATATGGTCTGGATTTCTCTCTGTGAGACAGCAGTCTGCTCTGTTTCAGCACCATGGACAGCTCCGCTCCTATCCTTTTTAATGTCCTCAGCTGAACTGTGGCAGTATTTTAGATAAACATGCTCCTCAGTTATAAGCTGGGACATCACAGGGGAAGAGGGCGGGGCTCCTTAGCCATACGTCTCCTTTTAGGACACGTTGACCACCAGGCTCTGGTCTCTTTTATACCAGGACAAGCATTATTCAGGCATCTCGTCCACGACAGCTCAACTATCAGACCATCAGGCTTCAGTTGTTAATTCATTTTTCATTTTTTCATGAAAGGTCAACAAAATAATTATCAAAGAAACAAAGGTTCTGATTAACTGAAAGGGTTTTTAGATTTTAACTGTTTAAACATGTTAATGAGCCAAAAAAGATATTGTCTAACTCGGTGGTTTTCAAAGTAGATGTCCCAACACCCTCAGTGTAGCTCCTCTGGTTGAGAGATATTGTACCAACAGCCTATAGTGCTGGATTTAGTATCTGCGATCTGGTTCATTAAGTTTGTGGTTTACTTCAATTATATTTGTTTAAGTATGTGTCTCTAAAGTCCTGATGAGGATATGGTCAGTAAATTAGTTATGTGACACATTTATAGCTCCAAACATGGCTGTTACAAATGTCATCTTAAGACATAAATCTGAATTATGTTCAAGGGAATTTTAAGTCACTGACAAAGCCTTATGGTATGACATCAGTAACACTGAATGAATTCAAGCTTATTTTACTGACTCTCAAAAGAAAAAAAACAAAGAAACAGAAACTTTTATCCTGCATTTGTCTTGTTCATTTTCTTTAATATTAATGAATCTAAAATGTTTCAGAGACAAATTCTCAGCAAAGGTCATCTTCCTTTTTAGTAGATACTTAGCTTACATATTCTCTTCTTCTTCTTCTTCTTCTTCTGTTAAACACTGTTTTGCTGATTTTATTTGTAACTTTAAGAGGCCTTTGCTCTGTGTTCCAGCCTTCTTGGGCTTCTGAGTTTTGGTGGGCGATCCCTGACAGCGGTACTCCCACCTTCTCCAAGCTGCTTCTTAGGTTTGCTCTCTTCACCTCACTGAGTTGGAGATGTGCTTCCTGTGCTTGTGAGGTGAGTTCACTTATGCCACTCAGTGGGACCTTGAAGGTTAAACCATCCATCTTCTGGATATAACATTTTTAGCTCCCTCCATGTGTCTCTCAGATCGTTCTTCAGGGCAAAGCTTTTAAGTGACCTTCACCCGGTTCCGAGGGAGCATCTGGTACATATATATATTTTTCCTTTTCATGTGTCTGGTTTCAGGGAGAGAAGAGTTTTGTCACCAACCATCAGTGTCAGAGAGATGCTGCAGCTCGGGGGGAAGTAGCCTGAGAAGACCTCAGAAAAAACAGACACTGGGAGGGTTTACAGGCTGGGTTTAAGAACCCTGCTGGGAAGGTGAAAAGGGCAAGGTGAGAGAAGATACTTTTCAAATTTCAGATTTTTTATTCAGGACTCGAACTAATAACTAAACCTTTGCAGTGACAGGATTCCTTCATGGCCCTGGAAGTCACCACATAAAGGCTGATTTTCTTCAAGCTCCCGGTGGAGGTGGGAAGTAATGAAGTACAAATACACCGTGACTCTACCTTGGACAGGTTTGTAAGTATCTCCATTTTTTATCCTAAGACACAATATTTCATTTCACTGATGACTCACGGCTGAGTTTGAAGCACTGAATGTAAAATGAAACGTCAGACAGCCTCTAACAGCAGCATGAACATATCAAGTCCTCCTGTAGGACCCTTCCAAATCTTATTTTTGACTCATTCAACAGAAATATAGAAATTTCGACTAACCGATGAGCCTGAAGGTTCAAAAACACGGAGAACAAAGAAGACACAATGTATGCTGTCGTTCTAACATCAAGGCTGATTCCAGCCTGGACTAATGTGACACATAGAAGACAAAGATTTCTTGGTGTATCAATTAATGTAAATGACTAAGACCTTACAGAAATAGACTTCCAAGATGAAACACACAGAGGAAGTCAACCACAAAAATTATTTTTCTTTAGGCGACAGGGAGAACAAACCAGCCGTTACAGCTGAAGGTGCTAAAGAGGATTCTTTGAAGCAAGTCTTTATTTCATTCATCTCGAAGATGAAGTGATTTACATTTCAGAGAAATTCAGTTGGCTTCCCTTAAAACAGCTGATAGAAATGTCATTTCCTGTCATTGTAAATCCATTTCAAAGCCTGTTCTGTCATGTTTACGGCAGTTACAGAGATGACCTACACTTACACTTATCCTTTTACACGAATGTCTTTACTTCTGAGGGAAAATTCATATCTCCAGACCTTAACACCTACACCGCCTGAAACAGAATCCACGGGTTAAAATGGTCAAAAACAGAGAAGGTCATGAATGTCAGAGATTTTCTGGGAAAAAAAAGAGAAGGAACAGAGCAGGAACCATGGAGCTGTGTGAGTCACTGGATTAAAAGCAACAGACTCTCTCTCCATCCCCTCAGGAAGACGCTGAGAAGCTAGAAGGTACACACACACACACACACACACACTGACCACAAACACACACATCAGAGAGGCATTTGGCTTCCTGATTTCATGTTCAATAACGTGCTTCTTGCATTGAAGGAAATCAAACTGTAGCTGTTTATAAAGATGGACCACATGTGTATAGGCAGAACTGATACAGCCCTGAACAACATGAATACACACACACACACACACACACACACACACACACACACACAGAAAAGATGGATGCATTCCCCTCTCTTTCTTCTGCTTTAAAAGCTTAACTCTTGCCAAGTGTATTTAATGCTCTTCTTTATACATAAATCTCTAACAGCCATACGCTGTTCTTGGAGTGTGAAAGGAAAGAAGACTAAAATAACGTGCAACTATAATCTTATAACAGGCTTATGAGTGTTCCTGAGATGCAGAAAACCTTCATAAAAGCTCCACTTCTGGCATTTTTCCCCAAGGTTCTCAACATTAGAAACCTTTTTTTATTGAATACTTGATAGGTGTAACCTTTCTGCCTTTTATCACATCAATGTGAAAGGTGTACTTTTTATAGCTCATCTCCAACCCTAAACTTCTTTTTTTTTTCTCTCACACATTTTAGCGAGGGCTCATTATAGTCTATATCTTCCTTACGGCTCAGTGCTCTCAAAGCCAACCACTAGTCTTTGGACTGCAGAGACAGTGAGAGGGTGATGATATAAAGCAACCTACTCTAAGAAATTAATTAGATCCTGTCAAGCTTATGAGCTTATTATATAGACCAGGTTATCCTCCTCCCACACACTGAGAAGCTCCAGAAGGGGACTCACACAGCAACCAGACGCATCAGTATCCTGATGAAAAGGAGCTGAACTCATTACAATGCTAAAATGACAGAGGTCATGTCATGTCTGTTGAAATAAAACCAGTTATAAGACAGGGCTCGGACTGTTGGTTGGTCTTTTTCAAGCTCACCACCACAGCTCCCGTCATCAGGAGCCGCACAGGCTGGACCTGCAGGACTTCCACTGAATACTTTTATCCAAGAGTTACTTTATAAAGTCACAACTGTTTTAAAGTACATCTGATCAGTCAAAATGACAGACTGAAAGTACTTAGCTCCAGCTTTCAATCAGTAGTTCTTACCTGGTCTGACTTCTGGACCCACCACTCCCCCTTACATCGAGGGAAAACTGTCAGCTTCCCTGATTTATTTCATGAAAAGACACTTTTGTGATGTCCTTAGTTTTCAAAGTCATCTTGGAAAACACCCAATAAGTTTGCACTCGGGTGAGAGAAGTGTGTTCTGTTTCTAAATTTCAGGTTTGACAGCAATGTTGCTGTCGTGTGACAGCCTCGCTGGTCAAAACACATTTTTTTCCATCTTTGTCCTCGGTGTGAGGAAACCCATCTCTCATGTAGTTGGTGTTGGAGGGTTACTTTAAAGCTGTATTCAGATACAGTTACTAGTTACTTGTTAAAAACGTAATCAGTAGCGTAAGCCAAGTACTATATATTGAAGTAATGTAACTTGATTACTTTAATTTATTTTAGGATTACTTCAATACAAGATATGCTAATAAAAACAAAAGAAAATAAATGTTAATAATAAATTCTTAATTAAAAGTATAGAACAGTATACAAAACCGAAATGAAGTCGGATCCTTATTACAGTAAACACAAAATTATCTTACCTTAGAAAAAAAAGTAAGTGAAATAAACTTCTGTAATTCTAACACCAGCACTTCATTAACATCACTTTTGTTTCTGCTCAGACATGAACATGTAAATGCACATTTATTCTGCTCTCTCTGTCAGAGCAGCTAGCTCCACAGCTAACAGCTGACTGTCACTCACAAACATCAAATAACACAACTATAAGGTTCAAATCGATCAGTCTTGTTTACTGAGTGAGTGAGACACAGCCCCTCGCTCTGCAGAGAGACAGACCAACAGCAGCAGAGGAGAGCTCTGAACATCTTCATATGCGTAACAAGAATATTGAAAATTTTGATATTAAATCAAAATAAGCCCTGAAAGATCTTATTATGGATAGTGATGGGTGTAACGATAGAAGCAGTTAACACAGTGTGTTGATATCCCACCTGTCTCATCGTCATCTAGTCAGTAGTACGGAGCATGCTCATTCATAGCTGATGATGAGAGTCATTGCTTTGATAAAGCTCATTCTTATTGAAGGAAGGACGTGAAAGTGAATCATAAAACTGCTATGAAAATCCAACATTTAAATTTTAATCAAGCAGCAAATGTCTTTTTTCCTGTTAATATCACAAGTTGTCAAAGGTTCAATTAAAAAGAAGAAAGTCTTATTTCAGTTTACACTATGAGCTAAAATAACATCAGTGATGAGGAAACGACTAACAGCAGCAGGTTTTTTTAAAGGTTTTCTGAAATCTTTCATCTTCTATACCGCTTATCCTGTTCAGGGTCGTGGGTGGCTGGAGTCTATCCCAGCTGACTTAGGGTGAGAGGCGGGGTACACCCTGGACTGGTCTCCAGCCAGTCGCAGGGCTGACACACAGAGACAGACAACCTTTCACACTCACACTCACACCTACGGGCAATTTAGAATAGGGCTGAACAATTTTGGAAAATAATCTAATTACGATTTAGTTTGGACCAATATTGCCATTGTGATTTAGCATGCGATTTTTTGGGGAGGACATTTATCTTCTGCATTATTCACTAAACACAAGCAATAAATCCTTCTATAGTGTGACCAACACGGCAAAAGGTTCCTGTCGGCATAAACAGTTTTTTCCTAAATCCAAAATAGGTCCAGACAACCGATGTGCTATTCCTCTTTGACACCAAAGTCTCCTCTTCTGTGTCCTCTCTCAGTTCTTCTGCTGAGGCCATTTTTAAAGATGTCAACAACAACACAACAAATCAAAACTGAGCGCGGCTGAAGTTGTTTCTTTATGCCCCGCTCACACGTCTCATTCTTCTTCAGAGATTTTTGGCCATTGGTGAACCAGCTGGGAAGTGCATTACCGCCACATACTGCACGCATGTCACGTAAGGTTGCGTCTGCATACATGAAACCTTTTTTCATTTTTTAAATTATTTATTATTTTTAATTGCAGCCTTTGCGATTTGAAAATAGCATTTTGTTACATTGCAATATCAGTGTAAATTCAATTAAATGTTTAGTCCTAATTTAGACTCACCAATTGACCTTAGAGAGCATGTTTTTAGACAGCCAGAGTACCCGGAAAGAACCCACGCATGCACGGGGTACTGAACCGGTACTTGAACCGGTGACCTTCTTGCTGTGAGGCAACAGCACTAACAGCTGTGCCACCACGCAGCCCTTCTGAAATATTTTGATGGTTAAATCTCCAGCAGTCCCTTCACTCTGCTTCTGTTGAATAAAAAGAAATATTAATACGAGACATATGCATCCAAATGAATCCTCTCCTTCTCTATGACGGATGATAAAAACAGCTTGTTACTGCTCTCTGCTGTTGTAGTGGAACACATGGCTCCATAAAATGTATTCAGAGAAGTCAAGTTCCCGCTGATGTGCCCTCTACAAAGAAATCCAAAGACAGGAGTCAAAACATGCGGGTCAAACTCAACGCTGACCTTCTCAATTATAAATGATCTCCTCTCCTCAGCACCGTGCAGCTGGCACTCCAGCCTCCCTCTCACTGAACACAGAGCACATGTAGGAGTGCTGCTGAGTGTAATGGAAGCACACTGTAGTTTGACACATTGGTTTGTAATTGCCCTGAAGGCAAAGTCAGAGCTGGTATCATGTACTTATGAATAATGCAGCCACTAGTACATCCGTGCATGATAACTGGTCACTCTTTAAGAGCGATTGAGAGCTATTAACACATCAGAAAACCTGTTAGAATACACTGTCCAGAGACTCAATTATCTCTGCTGCTGGATAATAATCCATGTAATTAATTAGGGAATTATTCAGTCACGTTGGTTCATCCAATTTATCTGCATAGGAATCTGTAAATTAACTAACAAGACACTGAAGTCCAGAAATACAAAATATGTACGCTGGTTAATTTGTATTATTCCTGAATGTCT
This sequence comes from Labroides dimidiatus, assembly GCA_030710495.1. Lineage (NCBI taxonomy): Eukaryota > Metazoa > Chordata > Actinopteri > Labriformes > Labridae > Labroides > Labroides dimidiatus. The sequence continues at coordinate 6,946,047 of CM061159.1, forward strand.
AAATCCTCAAAAATACATGAATGAAAGAAACATGAGGATTGGTTACGCATGTGCATTCTGACCAATTTAATTCAGCTCTATAAAGCCAAAGATATCATATTTGGTAAATGAGTTTCAAAGACCTCTGTCTCATCAACATAATAAACAGTTTCTTTAAAACCTGTAAAATTAGTAAATATAAAATAATTATCATAAATGGTATTTATTCTACACCCTTGAGGATTACCAATCCACTACAAATTGTATTTTGGCCCTTTTCAAAATGGCTGCTCTCAGGAACTCATCTACACACTTTTTTTTTCCCTTCGCATCGCAAATTTTCAAGTTTTTTTTTTTTTTCATTTTTTTTTGGAAAAAAAACAATTTACTAAAAATTTAACTGAAACATTGCCAAAAGCACCCATAGTATCAAGTTTTTTTTGCAAAAAAAAAGGTGTATTTTTTATTTATTGTATTTATTTATTTTTGATGGGTCAGGATTTAAAGGGTTAATAGCACATAAAACAAGCCAGCTAAATCATATTACTACATTTGTGGTTGTTTTACCCAAGAAAGAACTCCAAGTAACTAGTGATAAAGGAGAAGAAGAAGAAGAAGAAGAAGAAGAAGAAGAAGAAGAAGAAGAAGAAGAAGAAGAAGAAGATCTATGAAAAGTCATGTGATGGTTTCTTCAAGGATACTCACCACAACATCATCACCCAGCTCGTAACTCAACAATTCAACAAGCTGACACACCATATAGATCAAAAGAGGATCCAATTAAATTATTGTCTTAAAAATAAAGTTCATTTCTCGTCTCTATTTTAACAACATTTGGTTGTAATTAAGTATTTCACCAAGTGATGGCTGTTTGCTAACTACTTTACATAACAGTTGAAGAAGAAGAGTGACAGCATTACATAGAGAAAGAAGAAGAAAACATTAGCGACAGTCGCTGGATAAACAAGCGTCCTGCTCTTAGATTCAGAAAAGAGGAACAGTGCAGGGACTGAGCATGTCTGTCAAATGTAATCAAACAAACATGGCATGCTGCTATGTCACAGAAACAACGGCTTTAACGTGGAGACAGACACTGCAGGAGCCTCCAACCAGCAGCTTGCCAGTTAACATTTCTGCCACACAAACTGAGTGGTAACAGGAAGTGCGTCCCATAGATAGGGCCAACTTTGGTTATTTTGTGGCACCGACCGAAATGTTTCGGTAGTACCGAGTATCAAATTACGCCTGATTTTTCAGTGCCACAAAATAACCGAAGGTTCAATAATCACGTGATCATGATCTGATAATGCCGCCGGTGATTAGGTGTAATGTTACAGGTGGTTGCGGTATGCAGGATATTGTAGCCAAATTAGTGTCTCTGTCGCTATATCTAGTAACTTTCAGACCTCTCTAGAGACTTTTTTTTCTTTCTAAAAAGCTACAAATCTAGAGACTTTTCTGTAGTTCTGGGACAGAGTGAAAGCATGTTTTGATCTTCAGCCGCCGCTTCTCAATGAGCAGCGGGCGCTGAGCCCCTCCCCTCTCCAAACACAGACTCCTCGCTCACAGCAGTCCCTCCAAGCTGCAGCCAGAGCAGACGACTGCATGCAAATGAATCATGCTCATGTTTGTCTCTTTTAGGTCACTTTTGCCGGTCAAAAGCCCGGATAGAGGAAAAGGGTTATTTTAACATAACAAACAAGAACAGACAGAAGAAAGTTAATTTATAGTTATTAACATGTTATCCTGTACGATATCACAACAGGAATCAACATTTTTTGATTGATACCCAGCCCTACCTAGAGTGTTTGATATTATCATCTGCACCTGCAGCACACAGTCTGACTCTTCTTGGAGACGCATGTCCCTACTTCACCTTTCAGAGCCCAACAGAAACAGGCTGAACAACCCAAATCAGTGTGATTGTGTGATGAAATTCTTAACTGACTGAAACAGAAGCACACTGCACGCCTGAGAAACACTCCCTGCTACAAGCCTCTGACTTACAACAGAACACGTCAAAGAGAAAAATATACATTTATTCAACCAATCATGAAATGCCCATCCCTTGTTGGTGAGAGCATCTTTCAGCTGCTGATCTCTGTAAAGTCAATTCAACCAGAAGACAAAGTGATAACAGCAACAATGTTCAAAATTTGACTCATTTCTGTTTCAAGGTGAGTCAACATCAAAGCTCTGAGAAGAAAAGCTGAATGAGGTCAGAAATGTTAACAGAAATATTCCTGCAGAAGTCTGATCCCTTTGTCTGACTTCAGCTTTAATGTAAATGTTCACCTCAATGTGAATCAAAACAAAAAAGAAAGAACATGTTCTCACTTGAATCTTAAATAAAATATCCAGTAAGTGTTATTTCATTTCGCCAATAAACTGAGATAAAAGTCATTTCCCAGATCTTTTTTTATTTTTTTAAATTATTTTTAAAATTATTTTGGAAGCTTTTTTATCTGCCTGTCAGCGTTGCCAGACGTACAATAATTATCGTATTTGTACGATAATTTAGCCCTCTGTACGATGTACGATCAATAATTCCAAAAAAGGCTAAATGTACGATAATTTGACAATTTCGTGTGGTTGTTACAGATTTACCCCAGTCTGACAGATTTATCTGTAAACCCTAAATGCATCTTATATCATGTGACATTTCCAGCCAATCATAGTTTAAGTGTCATTCGTCTCAGAACGATTGACAGCCAATCACGGTCGTAGGAGCTCTGTCAGGAGGAAGTCAGTCAGTAGAGAGTAAAATGAGCACTGGAGCCTTGAGCTGCTGATCAAACGCTGCTGATGTGGGGCAGGGCGATGAATGCCCACAAAAGTGCTTGTAGGACACTAAACAGAGTGATCAATTGTGATTTTCGCGCAACAATAAGACAGTTGTTTTAATCATTATCAGTTATTTTGATTATTTTGATTACGGTAATTTCCCCCAAAATACAATAATTTTGAGGCTCTGGTACGATAATTTTATATTTCCCATCTGGCAACGCTGCTGCCTGTATTCAGAGAGGACAGGACAGGGGACAGAGCAGGAAAGAGGGTGAGAGTGGGGAGTGACGCAAGGGAAAGGTACCGCAGGTCAAACTCAATCCTGGGTCGACTGCTGGAGGGATAACCTCACGGAGCGTGTGACCTAACCACCACTCCAGACAAGAAAACTCTTTTTTTTTGGACTGTACAAACTTATCAGTTTTGAATCAATGAAATCATCCTTAAAACAGTATTTTACATCAACTTTTCTATGTCTTGGTGGCTACTTTGTGTCTTCCATGTCAGGACTGAACTATCATTTCCACCATTATTATCAAATGCAGTGCTTACTTTATTAACTTAAGTATCAGACAGCTAGAATATGAAACTGAGACAGAATAGGAGTAAAAAATCCATGAATAGCTACTACTGCTCCTCCTCTTGGATGTAATGCTGACAATGGAACAAAGAACAGTACCTTAGCTATGTGTGCGAGGACTGCAGTACAGCCTTAAAAACCCCCTGCAGTGCTGATCTCAGCCTACTAAAACCGAGGACGTTGATATCGATGCTGTTTTGTAGCCTCCTGCTTTTGTACATATTGAAGTACAGTGAGTGAATCCTTTGGAGCTGTTTTAGCAGAGTCACTGTCTTATCCATCAATAGACCTATGGCTAAGCCCCACCCCACTCCACTCACTCGCACAAACAATGAACTTTCAGTGACAGGTGCTATTTTGGAGACAGAAAGATCATGAAGACATCACCAAAAAGGTCTAAACTATGCTTCAGAGGGATACTGTGTATGAATCATTTTATTGTTGAGAAGGCCCATAAAAAAAAGCTTCAGTTTCAAGCCAGGATTTATAAATCCCTGTGCAACGGTGATGAGCCGCATGTCATTGCCATCACCATCTCATACAACAAGATAGAGGATCAGCATTGGTCATGAGAAAAGAAAAAAAGAAGCTTTTTTTACTATCTTTATCAAAACTGTCTCCTCTCATTTTGCTTCAGTATTTACACTGAATAGCCAAACTGTTAGCTTGTTTATTACAGATAAGCTAATGAAGCTAAGCTCCAGAAGCTAACTTTAGTTTAATTAGAGCCCATTGGACAACAGCTAACAATGATGGACGATCACCAAAGAACAAAAACTAGAACAAAACAGCAAACAAAGAGACGTGATGAACAACACAGCTAGGAGCTAACGTTAAGCTAACATTAGCTAACGTTAGAGAAAATCCCCAAACTGTCAGACTGCTGTGGCGGTTCTGGTGTTGAAGATAACTTAACATTTCTTTCCTACAAAATGACAACATGTTGCCTTGAATAGAATGTTGACTTAGAACAGACGTAAACATCCTTGTTAGTTTTATTCACATTGAGTTGATGTTGCTTCTACCGCACAACTTTACCCAAATAAGACGCCTTTGAATGTGGAATTGTGTCTTGAGGAAAGGGTAAAAAATACACCCTGTCGTCCATCCTCTCAGGATATCTTGTGTTGGAGTTGCATGAACACCATGTGACCATTTTTAAACTTAAAATCTGAGAAAAATGACTCATCAAACCAAACAAAAACTGACCTTCTGTAATGCATTTCACTGGACATACAGGTAGACAACAGTCGAGTGTATAGGATTGCAATACGCACTGTGATTGGCTCATTGCATTTGAGAGTGGGACTTGGCCACAGGTCAATTACACATAATAAGCTGCTACATGTTTTATGGTGCGTCTCATCAAATGGCCTGAGCTGTCGATGGTTGTGCAGTAAGAGCAGTTAAGAGTTGTCTTGTCTCCCTGTGTGCCTGTGAAAGGAAGTTGTTTATTTGGAAACAGATGATAGTGAGTGCTCAGGAGAAAGGTCATAGCTTTTACCATTATGGGGAAACATTCTTCCAGAGAGATACAGAGGGAGAGAAAACACGGCCGGGTTACAGTGGAGCATCTGTGATAAACAAGAAGAGCATTCTGTTAAATTGGTTTTATTGATTTTCCAGAGCTAAATTGTGTATGTCAGAAATGTTTTACAAAAAGATCCTTGTTTTTTTTGTTTGTTTGTTTTTTTTTCAACTAGCATGTTTTGTCTATGTCACAGTGCCTCCACAGATGTATCTGTGTGACAGGGTGTTACATGGGTTACTAAAGTGGCTTCATGATGAGTGGAAAAAAAAACACTGAAAAGGGTGTTTACATGTTTCATTCAGCAGCTGGTGCCTTTACAGACAGGTTACTTTGAACTTGTCGATGTGGATCTCTTTCTTTGCACTCCGCTCTGCTCACACGGTCTGATTCAGTCTGAGGCCTGTCAAAGGCTACTCCAACAGCGGAGTAACTACTTTAAACTTTTATGAAGGCCTGCTTTGTGCTGTTTTCTTTTGCGCTGAGTTCCAACAGTTCTTCGTCTTTCACTGCGCAGCAGTGGTTAACGGTCTCCAGAGGCTGAATACATGAATTGATGTATCACCGAAGCTCATTCGCGATCAGGCTAACTCTCCTCTCCCTAAACAATCCCTGTCAATACAACCCTTTGACCAATGAACTGAGATGCTGACTGCTCCACTGCTGCTGCTGCTGCTCAGCCGACAACATCACAAGACTGAGCTCCACTCTCTGTTTGTCTGTTTCTTGATTTCTCTTTTTACATACTAACAGCATATTAATAAATATCAGCACACATTCTTGCACTGCAGTAAAATCTTTGAAAACACAAACAAAATTCATGGAACCTTTTTTTCAGGTGTCCTGAAAGGAACTACTGCTGTGTATACGCAGACAGACACATCTCCAGTCTGTGCGCAAAAAAAGAATATATATATTCTTTATTCTCTGATTCTTGACTCTGAGTCCAGACATGAAACCTAAAAATCAGGACTTTCACTTTGCATTTATCAAACTTCAGAAAATGTATTTTTAGCTAAATTAGTTTAAAGACGAAATGAAAAGTTTGAATGATGCAACTTAAGCTCATAGCCGAGTCCAATTATGAATATTGAATATTTTGTATTTCATAACTGCACAAAATCAGAACATGAACGTGACTCCCAAATGTGATTAGCAGAGGAGAGGGAGGAGGGGGGGGATCAATGTGAAGCAAATCAATTCATTACAGCCGCTGGTTTCAGCCACTTATTTGTCTAATGTGGTATGACATTTCTCCCAGATGACTCCTAGTCAGTTTTATCCATATTAATGAGCACCATCAGCTGGCAGACAGAGACAAATCCTCTCCTCCTCCCCCCCCGTCATCCTCACACGCTGAGGTCTGGATTGTAAGAATAAATCAAGGTCATTTATTGACGCCTGAAGCAGTCACACCAAAAGTGTGCATGACACAGTGACATCAGTCAGAAAGGTAAGGAGTGTGGAGCAGGATGATCCATTTCCCCCTGAGAGACGCCTTCAGTTTATTTTTTTTTAATATTCAGCTCATGTGACATTTCTAGGTTTAAATATAAGATAAACATCTGAGTGACAGTCTGCTGTTTAAATGTACGTGTGTGGGAGTTGGATTATTTCAATAGTTCAAAATTATAATATATAGCTGCAGCACACACAAAGTGAAACATTTCCTGCATTTATTTAAAATAGTACTCAATATAGCTTACAGTTAACAACAACAACAACAACAACAACAACAACAACAATAATAATAATAACAATAACAATAACAATAACAATAATAATAATAATAATAATAATAATAATAACAATAATAATAATAATAATAATAACAATAACAATAATAATAATAATAATAATAATAATAATAATAATAATAAGTAGAGATGTCCAGATCCCCATTTTATAATATTAGTTATCAGCCAATACCCAGTCCCAATCCAATTTTTGGTTTGCAGAGATAAACTTCACTAAAGGGGTAAGAAAGTGAAACCACACATTTTTTTGTTTGTTTGTTTTATGGTTTTGCAATAAAGAACAGTAAAAAAAAAATAAAAAATTAATAAATAAATAATAAATAAATAATAAATAAATAAATAAATAATATAATAATAATAATAATAATAATAATAATAATAATAATAATAATAAAATATATCTTGCGCTTATTAAGTTTATTCAACACAATGCATGTTGTGTTAAAAAAAATGTTAAAAAATCCTTTGGAACCCAAAACCCATCGGCAGGATTAAAATACCACTTATTTTTTAGATGACTGGCATTTACAAAGCATTTGACCCATCAACAGTTTCAGAGGGTACCTGAATGTATCATAAGTGATGTTGGCAACATGTCTAAACAGGCTGGAGAAATTGGGATAATTTCATAAACATGATTTGATTGTCATGTCTTCTTTGAACCTTTGCAGAAAATATACCGCTTGCTGTGGTAAATTCAATAACAAAATCAATAATTCTACACATCTTACTGCTTTCAGCAAGCCCTGACTGATGGACATACACCCTGCGTTTGGGCTTCAAACATTCTTTGAATTTAAATCTGAGGCTGCCCTGAATGCAACACTAAAATATACACTAATGCGACTATCTTGTGCCTTTTCCCCTTTAGTGGAAATGTTTAATTCATCATAAATGGAATCACACCGTCAACCAACCTGAGGTACTTTTTCATTAAAGCTGTGAATAAAGGACCCGGAGTCTGGAGGAAGATTGGAGTGGCTCAGAATCCAAGCTGCTTGAAATCCAGAGTAAAGTTCCCACAGTCAGTGATGTTTTGGGGGCCATGTGAACAGCTGCTGTTGGTCCACTGTGTTTCTGAAGTCCAGAGTAAATGCAGACGTTTAGAGCACTTTATGCTTCATTCTGCTCACAAGCTTTATGGAGAGACTGGTTTCATTTTCCAGCAGGACTTGGCTCCTGATCACAACGCCAAAACAACCGAAAGCTGGTTAAGTGACCTAGATGATAAACCTGAACCCCTGAATAGAGAACCTGTGAGGTACCGTCAAGAAGAAGATGAGACACCAAAACCCAGACGAAACACAGACGATCTGAAGGCTGCTATCAAAGCTACCTGAGCTCCCATAACACCTCAGCAGAGCCATGCACTGATGGCCTCCCTGAAAACACCACAGTGATGTTTTCTGAGTGAAAACAAATGAAGGCCAACATTTCTGTATCAAATCATTTTTATTGGTCTGATGTAATACTGATTTTTTTTTTTTTGCGGGCTGCACGGTGGAACAACGGTTAGTGCTGTGGCCTCACAGCAGGGAGGTCACCGGTTTGAATCCCTGGTTCCCCCAGTGGCTTTCCTGTGTGGAGTTTGCATGTTCTCCCTATACATGCGTGGGTTTTCTCCAGGTACTCCGGCTTCCACACAGTCCAAAAACATGCTCATCAGGTTGATTAGTGATTCTAAATTGCCCGTAGATGTGAGTGTGAGTGTGAAAGGTTGTCTGTCTCTATGGACGCAATCACACTGGTCATCCAAACCATGCCTTACTCAGGCATGATTGCTGCCCTGCTGGCCAGTCACACTACTCCAATATGAGCCACACTTCAAGCCAAGGGGCAACATCCAGTAGAGAAAAAAAAGTCTCTGAAGTGGTGCTTAAAAGTTGCTGTCCATCAAGAATCCACTAGAGGCTGGCTGCAGAAAGACCGGGAGTCACGTACACACCAAAAAAGAAAAAAGAAACTGACTTTTACGGCATTAAAATATATTCACAGCCTGGTTAAAAAAAAACAAAAAAAACGGCTTGGGTCTGAAATGCTAATTTTGCTATCAGCACACGCTGTACAGGGGTGAAGTTTTTCTAACTCAGCAGCTTAGATGATATAAGGATTACAAGTTTGTCCAATCAGAGGCTCAGCTCAGCTCACATGACTAATGGTGCCCTATAGCTGTTAAAAAGGAAACTCTGAGTCCATGTCATATCCAGGATGGCCCTGTCCAATGATTGGCTTCTTTGACTGTTTCAGGAACAGATGGGTGACGCCGCTGAGACTACGTCCATGTTTTATACAGTCCATGCTTTAGGTACATGACGCACCTACATCACCATGAAGCATCTGTTTACAAGTAGCGCCGTCTCATTAGAGCCAGCACGAGACACAGAGAACTCAACTATGACTTTAGTGACTTTTTAGCTACTGTTTTTTTTTTGTTTGTTTGGTTTTTTTTTTTTGTTTTTTTTTGGTCCAACTCAGCCCTGTGACACCCCTGTTTTTGCTTAACATGACTGTCAAGAGGAGCGGTCACTGCGATCATGTCCACGTGCTCGTGCATGACGTGTATGTGAACAATGCCTGAGCTTGTGGTCACACTGGCTTAATAAAGTGGACTTCAGGGTTGAAGTGTACAGTTGGCCAGTGTGACCACGCTATGTGTCAGCCCTGCGATTGACTGGCGTCCAGTCCAGGGTGTACCAGCCTCTCACCCTAAGACTGCTGGGATAGACTCCAGTCACCCGCGACCCTGAACAGAATACACGTTACAGAAGATGAATGATTTTTTTGTCTCCTGTCCTGCTTCACTGACACACACCTGATTCTCCTGCTCCCTGTCTGCTTTGCTGCAGATGATTTTTTTATACACTCTCTCACTTCTGTATTGTTTATAATCATTATTTCATAACAGCAGTCCTCGCCAAACCGCAGATTAGCAGTTGCCATAATGGAATGGCAAATTACATTTTTAAAAACACTTGTGTTATTTGGATGTTTTGATGCTCTGAATGGTGCAGACAGATGCAGGCTCACAGAAAGGCTGAGGCAGGGCAAGGGAAGCCTCTGTTTGGGCATATACAAATGTTCTGTAAAGAAACATTGGTAAAAGTTTGATAAAATGTGGATAAAAAAATTATATCCACACTTTAAATTCATAAAATAATATTTTATGAGTTTTGACAGGAGGAGCATGCCTTTTTTGGCCAGTTGTTACCTCCACCATGTTTCTTAAGCACAGGAAGCGTAAAAAAATCTTTATCATAGATCATACTTCATCAATAATACATCCTTGGTTTTCTCTTACACATCTAGAATTGACCAAACTGTTAATGATCTGGTTTGCGTCCAAACTCTGCATGTTACATTGGAGGAAGCAAACTCAGGAAGGAATGGGATGGATTATATTTCAGAGTTCTGGCTGAAGTTTAAAATCCTGCATCTTTTCTAACTAATTAATGATAAATCTTTTTTTCCCCCCTTTTTTTTACAGTGCATCTGATATTAAAATGTTTCTTATGTTGTGAGATCTCGAGTACTCATTGGAAAGAAAACTCTCATGTGAGTGCTGATTACCATTAATCACCACGACTTTGTTAAAATTCCTGCTGTGTTTGGAGTGCTAACATCCAACTGACAGTTCTTGAAGACTAATAAAAACACATTTATGTCAATCAGGTGGACTTAGCCCGTCCAGTCTCCTGTCTGCCTGTCAATTTGTCCCTCAGGAGAATGAGCTACTGCAGTATTTATAAGTCTCTGATTGATACTAGAGGCGAATGGGGTTAACTCAAACCGTCTCGTTAGAGCCATAAACAAGTCACTAATCTTAACATAATGACTGTGATACACTGTTTGCTACATGATAGACGTGTTCAGAGGAGGCTTTCACATTGTGATCAGCACATAAGCTTAGGCTGCCAGCCAAGTCTCATTTAACAGCCATATTTACTGCATTCTGCCACCCATTGACTGCAGTCGCTCCTTCCTTCATGTTGAAGCTGCTCCATCAGGATTAGTTAATCACCGTGCTGCCCATACAGAGCGTTTTCAACTCAGTAAAAGAGCAGGAATATCATGAAAACCCCCATCTTTGATTCCAAGTCTGGCTCAGCTGTTCTCTCCTTGAGGCAGCATTAGCCAGGGACCAGAATCAATGAGAGGCACTTTTCTCTGCCATATTCCTTCATTAGGGGATCTGTTTCGTTAGAGAACCGGCGGCTGGGATACAGGACCCAAAGGAGAGAGGGGGGAATTAGGAATGATTTGTCTGGTCATGGGAGGCCGGTGCTTTGTGCTGACAGATGGTCGGAGACGTCTCATTTCATAAATGAGGGAATTTCGAGTGCGACGGCCGAAGAGCGCAGCATACGACATCTCAAGAGCCGCTTTAATGCCCACCAACCGTGCATCTACTCATGTGGAGCTACTTAAATGTGAAAGCACAGGCAGTGATGAAAGTGTTGTTCCCTTGACTGCCAAGACTCTGCAACAAGTAGTAAAACAAATGAAATAAATAAATAACTGTAATACTCGAGTGACGCCTGTAAAATGTCATTTTTTTTCACCGTTCCTCTTCAGTTCTCAGGATGATGTGCCCTTGGTTTTAAGTTTCTAGCTGAGCTGGAGACTGATTCTTTCAACACAAAGCTCATGGCCCCTCAAGGCAGCAAGCAAAGGGAGTGTATATCCATTACAGGAGTATCTCAATCACCTGTGGAGAGCATGCCCTACTTTTCAGCTTCTGCTTTCTCCAAACAGAAATGATGGTGATAGAAAAAAGCAAAATATAACCGCAAAAACAGTTCCCCACTGACCTCCGTCATCACCATGACGTATTGAATTGAACTTTTCAGTAATTAATCTGGGTGGTTTACTAAACAAATTCATCTTGATTGGACAGAAATGAAAAATTAACTTCCAGTTGCAGGACTGCGTCAAAGGAAATATGAAGGCAAAAACTTTTTTTTTTTTCTGGCATTATTTTGCAAACTTATTTGTCTTGGATTTTTGTGTAAGCACATTTTACTCTGCTTAATATATAAATTAAGGGGATAGAGGATATAACCTCTAGCATGAGTTCAATAATCAATCACATTAACTTTCATTTAACATGACTGAGAAGCAGCAAAAAAAAAAAAAAAAAAACCCTCTGAGGATGTTTCATTGATGCCATTCTGCCACGTTCCAGCTTAGCAACAGCCAAAGTCCACCTGGATTCAAGATGTTTGAGGGAACAGTTCATTTCTGCTGATACTGAAAAGCCCCGGCTAAATTAGTGCTTTGGGATAAATGGTTGCGGACATGTCTGTGTTATAATGTTGGTGATGTGTAGCAGGAAGCTGCAGCCTTTATGTTATCAGTCTGTGCACATCTCATAACTGTATATTGATTCTTTACAGATTGTTTTGTGGTAAATGTTTTATTTTATTTATTTATCATTTCTTGGATACACTTGTCAATTATTCTATTTGTTTTTTTTATTTTCTTAATGGTTGCACTGTAAACCTTCTTGCTTGCTGCTGTAGCTCTGTGTATTTCCCCATTGTGGAAAGAATAAAGGATTATCTTGAAATTAAGTGACATCAGAGGTTTTGTACAAAGATTATTTAAACTATTTCGCTTCTCACTTATTTTATTGTTAATTGTTAGTGCCTGAGCCCAACGACCAACCGGGCAGTGAGGATTCATTGGAACCCCAGTGACAAAAAGCAGACCAGCAAAAAACAAAAACAAAAACCAAAAAACAAAAACAAAAACCAACAAGGTAGGGGACCAATGTGTCCCAAATGTGATTCAACGAGACCGGCGACAAAAACTGAATTTGGCAGTACCAAACATCCTAAAGAAACCTGTAAGTTCTCCTTGAAACCATAAGAATTATTATTATTATTATTATTATTATTATTATTATTATTATTATTATTATTATTATTATTATTATTATATTTCTGCACCTTTAAATCCAAATTGAGTGCCTTTAATGTGTCTAAAGAAACAAAGCATGACAGAAATTTCAGTCACAGTGAAAATTTTATGAATCCAGTGCTTTCATGCCAATACCTGCTCCACAGCGCCCCCTAGTCAGTTAAAACTGCAGACCCTCCGACCCTCAGCTACTTTGAGCTACGGTCCTGATTTTTGGTGGGCATAACTATCATGCTAAGACCTACTAAAAAGTCTTTTACGACCATAGTGAATTCTGAACAGGAAGTTCAGAAATTGGAGTTAAACAGCAAATTTTTTATAATATATCGATTAATTATTTATATGATACATATTTGATCGAACTCCTCTTATAGTTTTCTTTTTTTTATCTTGTTTTTCTGTGTGTGTACTGAACACATTAACAATTGAAAGTCATCAAAGGATTTTTCGTAACTCAATGGGTGTGGCCAGTGGAGGTCACTAAAGTTGACAGTTTTTTTTCGGCAAAATTAAAATCTTAATAGCTCTCACATACAACATTTCGTTGCTTCTTTTCACCTTAAACTATAGCAACCCCTATTGTCAACAGGAAGTCATGTGTTTTACTCTGTGACTAAATCATAGACTTGCACAGTAATGACTGCAGACCAGCCACTAATATCGCCCACGGTATGCAACCTGAAGTGAAGATAAGGCTGACTCAGTGCTTCTTGATCTGAGCAGCTATGAGGCATAAATCATAACTTAAACAGTCCACTTGTGTAGCGTCTGTTTACGGAGGACTTTAGGTCCCCTGTTTGGTCCATTAGAGGGCTGAAAGTGTGGATGAGGGTAAGACAGGAGACCTAAATGTGATAAAAACAAGTCTAAGGAGAAGTAGAGGAGTTAAGATAGTATAGCGTAATCTGCCTGGCAGAATATTGTATGAATTCAGAGAGTTTCTGATGAGTATTAATGGCATCAGAAAAGTGCAACTAAACATGCACAGAGAGGGGACAGCAGAGACTGGCTGTAATGGATGAGGCTGCTTTCTCGGAGGTGGAGGATCTGGTTGGACTGCAAGCGCAGTGCATAGGTTCCTGGATATTAAAAATTAATGACTATCTCAGTGATTTACGACATCACAAAGATGCTGAAACCAAACCTGTGTAAGATGGATTTCTCAGGAATGCTAAAATAAAAAAAAAAAGACTGAAGCAGCACTGGTGGACTTCTGAAGAGTAGACAGGAAACCTGACCCCTGTGCTCAGGTGAACGAAGAGGCTCTGTACCTGACAGACAGCGATGCATTACGGCGGCAGTCACATCAAGATTCATAAGTTATTTAAAGATATTGTGATTTTCTGCAACATTACAGTCCTCTCATGATAATCTTGTATTTTATTCAAGCACCGCTCAACAGTGTGCGGTAATAATGTGCGGTAGGTCTGCATGTAAAAAGGAATGGACATTTTTTTTTTCATTTTCAAAAGCAACAGCTGTGAGAAAAGTAGAGCCGTGGTCCTGAGACGTTACATTTTTAGGTTCCAGAGAGGAAACATCAGTCCAACAACCTCTCATACAAACCAACCAAAACACAAGGAAATAAAAAGATTTCTTCTCCTTATTGAGAAACTTTCTTTTTTTTTTATTCTTAAATCCACATCTTAGTAAGTCTCTGCTCGCAAAGTTCTGATATTCCTGGGTATATTTCTGCAGCTTTCGTTTTTGTGAAGTTATGAAGAAACTGAGCTCAATGTCTCCATCCTCCCCGTCCTTGTCTGGCAGAGATCCTGATGTTTTTCAAAGCTTGATACTAAATGCTTGTTAATGCTGTCAGGGTGCTTTGCAGTATTCTAGGTCAGGACTAACAAGCACAACGGGAACTAGTTATCTCCAACAAGGGAAACATGCAAAAGAAAAGCCCTGAATCCTCCACATAAGGACTGCAGTAAAAGACTGACCCAATTTTCCACCATTCAGCTGAAGTTTTGGAGTACGTATTTACTGCTGTAGTGAAGTCCTGCTTGTTTGAAGAACACTACTTCAGACTCTGAAAGGCTGCGATCCAGATCCAGGCGTGTGGCTTTTTTTTTTCTGCTGTAGCTTCTTTGGCATCCAAATAATGAACAGAGACACATAAACCATATGACCTCCAGTCTTTAGACTGACATACTCTGTTATGATGGACAGGCAATGATAAGAAAGGGAGAAAATCATGTGGGACGGACCACGTATCCTGTCTTCAAACACACACTATAAATGATGTGTAGCCAAAGCGCTGTTTCCAATCCAAGTTTGAAATTTTTTCTGCGGAAATATTGATTTCATTTGTATTTCTTCTTTCAGTGTGAGTGACTACACGGTGCACTTACTTCTTTACCTGAACAGCACTGATTTAAAACATGTACTGAAGACTCAAAGCACTGATCCTGTGATCCTGTGTGTGCATTAAGGATGGGCAGATGCATTTCAGCATCTGCCTTTTTTAAAATTCAACAGCCAAGAAGAGATTAATTTAAAAATGGGTAACAGCTGTGCCTCTCTTTCTGCAGACACTACTCTGTCTCCAACATTGTCCCACCCACAGCACCATCTGACTGGTTACATGCAGAGCAGTGGTGGACAAAGTACTCAACTCCAGTACTTGAGCATTTATAAATACTCAAGTATTTAAAAGTAAAAAAGTAGGAAGTATATTTTCATCAGTACGTTGCTGTATCGTTTTCTCATTGCTTTCCCAGAACCTTGTAACTCTCTGAAACCACCTCATAATGAACTGAATTACTTGTAGAATCACTCTGCTGTAAAAACTCTATAGAAGCCCCTGTAAAAACGTCAGCATAAAAATGCAATCAAAAACAATAAGAAAGGCTATTGTGATTTTTTTTTTTTTATTTAAACATCTCCACCAATAAAACAGGAGGGCCTTTTATTCTCCCCACACATTCACTTTGGGGGAGTTGCGAGTTTACTGTTCAGTCCATTATAACAAACAAACTGCACTCTGCTTTCAAGAACTCCTCTTGTTCAACCACATGAAACATAACACATGCTTTAATAAAACCTGTAAACCACACAATATCCACCCTAATTTTTCCATGTCTGTGGAAAGTGATGGAAATCCCTAAAAGATGATGCACATTTAGTCTTGTAGACATATTTCTAAATTCATCCCAGATGTGAGCAGTGACTGTGATTGGTTCCCTTCTGTGAGGGGCACAGCGTGTGGCCAGTTGCATTTTAGAAAAGAAAAACACAGAAGGCTGATGACGAGCTATGCCGAGCCTAAAAGGACAAAAAAAAGGACAAGCTTCCTGTAAATGTAGTGGAGTTGAAAGTCATAAGTTTCCACTAAAACAAATATTCAAGTAGAGTACAGATACTCAAAAAATGTACTTAGGTGCAGCACTCAAGTAAATATACTTGTCACGACATTTATTTATTTATTTATTTATTTATTTATTTAATTCTTTATGTTAACTTTATGAGATGAGAACTGAACCCTGTGAACTCCCTGCACGTTTTGTTTATGTTTAACTTAAAACAGAGATAAGTGAAAGATTGAAAAAAAAAAAAAAAAAAAAAAAAAAAAGCATTTCAGTTGTATTAGAATTTTGGAAAACTCTTATTTACCATTGAAAACTTTAGGGAGCTATTTATTTGTTTAAGTTTTCATTTAACTTTATAAGACGTGCTGCCGAGCCTGGGAGCTGTTTAATAATCATATGTTTAAAAGCATTTAAACAATGTAAAGTGATGGATTTGTGTTATTCAAAGTTTTGACACCAATATTGTCACTGTTACTGCAAATAAACATCGGCTCCAAATATTGGCTATCGGCCTCTTTGACCACTAATAATCAGTATCGTATCGGCATCGGCCTTGAAAAGAACATATTGGTCTATCTCTGGTGTGCATCTGATGGGATGCCTCCAAGCTGGTTCCTTTTAAAGGTTTTCTTGGCACTTTCAAGTGGAAGCAGACATTGAATTGAATGAGCAAAAAGATGTTGAATGGATGTAAAGTGTCACCATTTTTTTTTCTACAAAGGCTTTGAGTTTTTACATCCTTTAAACAGGAATATGCATTAAAAACAACACATTAGCAGGAAAAAAAAACTAAACTCAGTTAGGTCTTAGAGTTCAAACTCTTCTTCCATAAATGCTTTTTTGCAGTTAAGTTCCTGTTTGCAGCCACTTGGAGGAGGGTGAAGTGCAGACTGAGAGGTCTGGCAGAGGTCATGTGCACTGTTCAGTGCTTGGCAGAGGTAGCAACGTAAAGCATAGACTGTCAAGTCCAGGCACAGGATGAGCCAATATTTCCAGATAATTTGCTCCTGAACCGTGCTGCTCATACAGGCCTCGAAGCTGTTCTGACCTCTTTAAGTCATCAAGGAAGCGATGTCGCCCACAGGAAAGTATCTCCCATCACTCTGAGGAAGAGCTGCACGCAAAGTGATGGATACTTTGACTCGATGTCCTCAAACATAGCACGCCTTTTTACAGAAATAAACAGACTTATGAGAAGAAAAGTCCCTGTAACCAACCTGTTTTCAAAATGACCACAAATCTGAAAATAACAATTCTTGTCAGACATGTTTTCTGTGAGTGAACTTTAACCTCAGTGTCAGGTTGATTCCTGGAAAAGTCAGGTTACTTTTTTAAGGGTAAAATATCATAATTGGTGTCCGTCAGAAGTCATAAATATCAGCTGTGTTGCAAACAAAATAACTTAAGTTGTCAGAACTACTAAGGTTTTAAAAAAAAGAACATTTTTCAGCTCTAATTATCTCAGAGAATATTTAAATCTGACCTCATGGAGTCTTCAAGGAAACGTTTTAATTTTTAGTGGTGCAAACAATATCTTTTTTTAAATCATTATCTATTATTTCATCATCAAAATACTTCTCTCTTAATAAAGAAAATTGTTGATCCGAATCCAAAAGGATTAAAAGCATCCCTTGACAATAACAGCCATACTATTCCTTTCCACGCTGCTATAGAGCTCCAACCTCCTCCACCACATCCACATACATCCCATCTCCACTAAGTGTGTCGCTGACAATAAGAGAAGGCGCTGACCTTAGATCTGCAGCATCAGCATGTCCTCCAACGCGCTCGTTCACTCAACACAGAGCACGCTACGACTCCAACACACTTAGACCTCCACATCTACCACAGCAAGGAAAAGAGGAACGACTACAGACGCAGGGGGCAGTTCAGCTCACACTCCTCTTTCAGAAGAGGGGACCTTCCCTCTCAGGTTAGTTTGCTCTTAGATCCCCACACTCTGGTTTACAAAGAAGAGACAGGACCAAAGGTCAGCTGTACACCACCTCAGTCACCTCAGTGCTAAACTGTGCACCTGAGAGCCAATCCGCACAGGGCCTCTAAAGGCTCGGTCGTTTGGTGGCAGAGCCGGTGACACTGAGGGAAAGCCTGGATGACATTTCAGACCTGTCCTTACTCACAGGAGTAGGGCTGAGATTAGAGAGTCATCCACACTCTGTCTATGGTTCATTTTAACATGACTTCTTAAAAACAACATCTGGTGTCTGAGCACATTTCAAAGTGTATCTTCAACCACTTAAACTATGATGCCTAAAACTATACATATCACACTGGACTGGCTGATGAAATAAATTCTGCTCTCTCATCCTAAACATCCAGTTAGTCAATCACTTTGATTTATCCAGGGTCAAATCACAAGGGGCCGTGTCCACTACAACATATTTTCTGTGCTGCCAGCACCCACGACCTCAATTTCAGAGCACTTCTCACCAGCGTTTACTGTGACCAGGCTACAAAAGCCGCCCTGAGGCCCTTCCACTTCCTTTAATACTGACCGTTCGGCCTGTTGGAGCACCCATCCATTTTTCTTCAATTCTTGGTCCACCTGGTGTGGTTGTGTAACTTCAGAGCTTTCAACTGCAATCAAGTTTAACACATTCTCTTTCAAGACGACCTGAGCTATTAGAATATGTCCATTAAAGTGATGTGTGATGAATTTTAACATTTTTTTAAACTGGTTTATGACCAGGAAGTCCAAACAAAACAAATGATTCAAAGCATAGTAGAGGCCATGGCTCTACTTATATACATATGTATCTTTCTTTAAACTCCAAACTAACTCCACCTGTGCCCCAGGTGCCCGTACAGTACATCATGTGCACAGAGTGCATTCACCACCATTTTTTATTGGAACAGTTTTGTCTCCTCTGAATATCAGATCTGCAATTCAAAGAGAAATCACAGCATTTCCCTTGTTTGGAAACTAGAAGATCTTGCTATTAGCTACAGAGCATTTGGCCCTACCATCAAGCTAACCGCCGGATAAGAAATAGGGACATTTGATTGCTCAACAGACCAGAAGTCATTGTCGCTCCCTCTGAATGTCAAAAATGAGGCACGTTAATGATGCGGATACATTTTGCAGCAACTTCTCCTTCTTATTATTTTTTTTCTCCTTTTTTTCTTCTCTTTTTAGTCGTCTTTGTATTTGGAGCCTGTCATGACTTTTTATGTTGCATTTGTTGGCCATGAACACCAAACTGGTTACTTCTGCTGTATTTTTTATATTTTTGTTGCTATATGTGTCCCACAATCCAATATGTAACCATGGTCTATATATATATATATATATATATATATATATATATATATATATATATACACACACACACACACACACACACACTCACTCGCCACTTTATTAGGCACACCTGTACAACTGCTTGTTAATCAGCCAATCACATGGCTGCAACTTATTGCATTTAGGCATGTAGACATGGTCAAGACGATCTGCTGCAGTTCAAACCAAGCTTCAGAATGGGGAAGAAAGGGGATTTCTGGTCGGAGTATTTCAGAATCTGCTGATCTACTGGGATTTTCACACACAACCATCTCTAGGGTTTACAGAGAATGTGGGTGAAAATGCCTTGTTGATGGCAGAGGAGAATGGCCAGACTGGTTCAAGCTGATAGAAAGGCAACAGTAACTCAAATAACCACTCGTTACAACCGAGGTAGAGCATCTCTGAACGCACAACGATGAACCTTGAGGCAGATGGGCTACAGCAGCAGAAGACCACACTGGTTGCCACTCCTGTCAGCTAAGAACAAGAAACTGAGGCTACAATTCACACCGGCTCACCAAAATTAGACAAAAGAAGATTGGAAAAATGTTGCCTGGTCTGATGAGTCTTGAATGAGTCAAGATGAGTCTAACCTTTTTTTTTTTTCTTGGTTGCACTCCATTATATTATCTTATTTAAATATTATTATTGTAATGTTTTCACAATACACTTTCTTGTTAGCTGCTACAAATATTTAAATTTCCCTGTAGTGGGACATATCATAACTCACCATGACTGATTCACTGAAAACATCTCAGAATAAGACAGAACTTGAGTGCTGAAATAAAAGCCCTCTGGGAGAGGTATACATAAGGCAGGATCACTCAGTGGATTTGCAAAAGTGTTTCCATACAATCATAGCTGAACCTGTAAATATCAGTTGTATGGGTATGAAGATATTACAATCAATTTAAATGGTATCACTCGAGGATGAAAGCGTCCCCACAGATTCGTCTGGGTTTTAAAAGCTCCTTACACTTCATGTTTTCTGTCATTCAGACGTTTTAACATGAATCTGATGTTAGAAATAGTATATAGTATCAGTAGCAACCCTCACCATTGAATTTGTACCCCGAAGAAACAAGCATGGTGATGTTTACTCTGCTTGTTTATCTGAGATTTTCACCAACATGTCAACTGTTTATCTGAAGTGCTACCAAAGGTTTGAACAAAGGGTCTGCAGTCCTCTGAAATTCACTCCTGTCTGCTCATGTCGTCCACCATCACTGCAGACAGGGTGTGATCATTTTGGAAAGGGACTGTGTCCTCACCCCGCGTGTGGTCACAGGTCACAACTAAATGACATTGTCAAATGGCCCTGAGACACTTCACACCTCTGCAACTCCAAAAAAAAAAAAAAAAAAAAGAGCGGTGATGCTAGCAAGGGTTGTCGTCCTTGTTATTGCACATGTGACTCATATGACCCTGCATGCTGTGGGGGTTGGGGGGGTTGGGGGGTGGACTGGAGAGAAACGATGTGAACCACACATTTCATCTCTAACAGTGAAACTCATCACTTAAGGTGTCACACAGGTGTGTGTCTGCAGCCCCTTCACAGGTCAGCCAGAGAGGGAGCAATGACAGAGAGTGAGGCGTGAAAACATGAGACTGTTTCTGAGCGGGAACAGGGCCAAGAAATGAAAAACAAACGAGCAGGAAGGACCTTATGGATAATGCACAACTTAACTACAGCCTTAAATAATTTAACATGCATAATACACGCTCCTTTATAATAATAAATAGAATAAAATGCTGTCGGAGAGTTCCTTCAGCAAAAACAGAGGAAGAGGTTTTCTATTTTGAATTTCAATTAAGAAATAAATTTAAACCCATGCAGAGAGTTCTTGTCAAGGTGAAAATGACAGCTGCTCAAAAATCCAGTTCCGTCTTCACATTATTGGTTTCTCTTATTTTGAGCATAAATATTTAAAGCTGGGAAGATGAACAGGGAAAACAGAACGTCCATATTCTCAGCCAAAGCAGGGAAAGAAAAACATGCGGGCCTGCGGTGGGACATTTGTTTTGCTGCTTTCAAATACAGGAATTTAACTGCACAATCAAAAACAAATAAAGATGTTCTCATGTGCTCATTAGTTTAATTTTCAAAGGGGTAAACCTTCAAGATCCCACAGCCCTGAGGAGCACCACTTCTGCTGCATGTTATTTCCAAGGGGTGCAAGCTATCTTGGCAAAGATATTTTTGCATGTGGCAGTTTAAGAAAATAGCAAACAATAAAGAGGAGCATGAGCAGCGCTTTCTCTTGTTTATTCTTCTTCTAAATGATGCATTTAAAATAAGAAACAGAAGAGTCTTAGTGAGATTTTTAAAGAAATCCAGCTGTTTTATGAAGAGTGAAGGATTTAAAACGGATTAATGTTGCATACATGAAACAGACGAAGACATCGTACAACTTAAAATGACGTGAATATCATCATCTATCTCAATGTTTACAGGATGTTTCTGAAATAACAGGATTGTCAGAAATGTTATTAAACAACAAACAAAGATGAATTCATGTATTTTCTTGCCAAAATGTGATGCATTGAGCTTTCATCTCCTTCAGTAAACACGGGCCAGTCTGAGACAGACGCCCTCGATCCATGAAGAATTCCTCCCCGTTCAGAACACATTTATCTTTAACTTCTTAACTCTTATTTTAATTCTTATTTTCTTAAGATCCTGACTCCTCAGTCATTGTTTCAATAGCATTGTGCTATTAATTTGTTTTGGTTGAAATCCGAGACGGATCAACCTGCCTTTCTGTCTTCACTGAGGCTGTGTGACGGAGGACAGACCTGGCAGACATTTTTTTTTTCCCACAAAGCCGACAAATCCAGTGATTAAATCTGGAACGAGCTGCTAACCACATGAGCCACAACCACATACGAGTTGTTGGTCTGTGTGACATTTGAATGTGGGCTGAAACACAGGAAAATTTCTCTGTTACAAAGACCTGGCATGAACCAACCGAACCAGTTGTTTCAAATTTAAAAAAGGAGGTTGTTGTGCCTGTTTTTTGGGGTTTTTTTTCCAGATAGAATCTTTGTTCTAACTGAAATCATGACGCTCATTAACAGCAGAAACAAACTTCCTGTGGGGGAATTCTTACTCTCCCTCTCAGTTTGTACCAGTGGGGTATTCTGGTGACTGGCATTTGGAGGTCTTGTGCTCGGGCTTCATGGGTAAAAGTAATAACACTGATACTGTTGAGACTCTTTCTCTGAAAATAAAAATATATTAATAATTAAATCTGCTCTTAAAAGCTTAGAAGTCAAAGTCTGCCACTTACTGAATCAATCTGATGCACTTTGTCACCGTTTCTTGTCATCCAGCCACCCATTGTCAGCTAATTAGAATCAGATATTTATTACAGCTGCCACGCTGACACACATTCAGGCTTCATTTCTGCCACTTAGAGTCAATTATTCACAAAGGATGGTGCTTTGCAGGATATCCACCTGCAAACTCGCTCTAAAGAGGAACTGACAGACTTCTTGCTTTCCCGATGATCTTCATATGACAGACTAAAAGATAATGCTGCCAACGCTGTGTCGGCTAATGGTGAAAATTCCGCTCCATGCGTCTGCTGTCTGAGGCTTCCCATACGAGAAAATGAGTCTGCTTTGTGCTGCCCTTGACTGTCTAAGTAATACAACCCTGTGGGGATAAAACAACACCCTGGGAAGAAATAACGCCAGCAGCAGGAAATCACTCAGATACAGCAGAGTTTCATTGAAAACATATTGCCAGGTCCTGAAAGCATTTAACCCTCGACAAGTTTCTGTGAATTGGCTCGCAGACACATTTTTGGGCTCCTGATCTGAGCGAGAAGAGCTGACTGTGCCAGACAGGAATGGAAACTGTGTATCACTGTTTCAATCTCACTTTAGGCTCAACTACAGCGACAGAAAGAAACAATTCCCTCAACCAAAAATGTCCCAAACATGAAAACAAAATACATTCACCATGGAAGCATCAATGACATCATCCTACATGTTAAATCTGGGGCTGTCTTATGAAAAGAGGACGCTCAAACTATTAACCAATTTGCATTTTTAAGTCGACCTCATGCCCTTTAGCCTTTTAGCTTAAATAATCACACAGATTCTTATTTTTTCTCTTTTTTCCCCTCTTTTAATGCAGGATTCATCCTTATCAGAGGTCTCCTAATCAAGCAAAATTAATAAATGAATAAAGAAATCAAACACTTTATTTTTCAGTGCTAGTCTTAACATGTAAACATGCAGGATAAATTGGTATTATCTTTAAACTCTTGGTTCCTCTAATGGGCTTTAGTAGATTTGGGGTTTGCTCAGCAAGCTGCTGTTTGTTTAATCTCATTAAACCTTCATCTGGTTCAGTTGTTTAGTTAAAAAAAAAGCAGGGACTTTAAATACAGAGTCTGATCCAAGCAGGTTTGAGCCTGCTTCATTATCAGTGCAAGCCAGCCAAGAAGACATCGTCTGAGCGGCAACAAAGGGTTACATGCACCGTGGACGGGGCTGCACTTTGTACTTGTCTTGTTTGCATACATTTAAATGTTATAAAAAACTGATTTGGAGCACAACGTGTCCCTTTCTTTGCAAATGAGTCCCATAGCAAAAACACCTCAATCCCACACCAGCGCTGAGAGTCCATCTAAAACATGTTACTGCCTGACATGTTCATCAGATTGAAAGTGCATGAAAAAAATCAATGTTCTGACTGTAATTCTGTCCTCCAAAAATTGACTTGTTTATGTATAGAAATATTCCCTATTTGAATATTAAAATGCGGTCGCACAGAAATCCAGATGTACCCTGCGGCAACATTTTACTGAGACAAATATTAAATTTGATTTTGAAGTTTGTAATGTTTTCTGAATATACGAGTCAGCTCATGGTCCCAGTGGGTACAAACCAGCACTGCTATTCTATAATTTGGTAAAGAACAAATAGGAATTAGAAAAACTCATGCAAGTTGATTTTCAAAAAAAGCAAATAGATAAATTATTCAATTCATCTTTTTTAACATAGATTTTTCTGCACTGTTTGTGCGCTGTGCACAAAATTCCAACAACGGACCAAAGTCCTGAAAAACATTATGCAACCCAGGTCCCCAAACCTGAGATTAACCTTAACCAAATCAGGTTAAGTGTTATTTAATATGGATTGCCAATATTAGTGTGTAATCTCACGTTCAGTACATAGATCTCGCTTTGCTGTTGTTGAATTAAGTCTCACATCACTGACAGCCAATCAGTAGCTGGGTTTAGCGTCTTAACCAGGAAGTGATTTCACAAATATTAGAACCGCTCACTCCACTTATGGCTCAACTAAAGCCAAACCAAAGTAACTGAAACAAATCCATCTATTTTGACAAATGGTTAAATAGTTGAATTCTGTCCATTTGTTGTTATATTGTTTGAATGGATTTGGGTAACGTATCCGAATACAAAACTGAAAATGAAGGTGGACAGGGCGTTAGCGGTAAGGGGTCCGACACTCTGGAACAGTCTGCCCATAGAGATCAGGTCTGCCGGGTCAGTGAGCTCTTTTCAATCTCATCTCAAAACATACTTTTATCGCAGAGCCTTCCCGGATTTTATCTGAATTTCATTTTACTTTATTTTGTTTTAAATGTCTTAGGAAATAAATTATAGTTTTTTTTTTGTTTGTTTTTTGTTTTTACTACTTTAGTTCTTCTAGGGGAATTTAATGTCTTTCAAAATATGTTACATTTCCTTGTTCCTTGTGTGTTTTTATGATCAGCCTGTTTTATTTTGCTGCCCATGCAAATCATTTTGTAATTTTGTTTTTGAAAAGTGCTCTATACATAACATTATTAATGTTATTATTACTCCTGATTGAGCTAAATGCTACAAATTGTCTGTGCTAACACACACATAGCAACTAGCCGTGTGGTTCACAGTGTGTGGCTGAACAAATAAAACTGAACTACAAAGTGACTATGAATAATGTTTTATTTAAGTTCAACAGTTATTTGTCTTATTATCTATTACCTTGTCATAATTTATTTGTTTATAAGTCATTAAGTTCTGTCCTTGTTTCTGAGCAGAGCAGGTTTTAGGGGTCATCTTTGGACATGCGTGTCAAAGAGATGATGAGCTAAGCTGGGAGCGTGTGTGATTCTACGTATTGGTTTGGCCCTCAGCACTCACACAACTTCTTGGACCTTTCAGGTAGGGAACATTTAATAGTTATCTACCAGCTAAACAAACTATTATATTTCTAATTGGAAAAATAAAGTTTTTGTTTTGTTTTATGGACTTTGACAGATTTTGATGATCATAGCTGAAGATTCAAAAAAGAAAGAACTCAATAATATTTTGTTTTCTTGTGTTTAAAATTTTGTGATTTGAAAAAGTAGAACTATTGAAAAATATGCTTTTATATATTTATCTTTTTCCCTTTTCTAAATTTCTGATAAAATGATTTTGATAATCTTATTTGAAGCCTCTTGTGTTTTATCAACGCTAACCAACAACTTAAAGTCTTTCATTTAAACAATCATGAGCTGAAAGACTACAAACTAACGCATCAGAGACCAGATTATTAGCATTTACCGTCTCCGTCTGTAAAGTTTTATATCCATCTTCAGAGTGTGGTACAGATACATTCTGTATCTTTACTTCTTCTGCATTATGCAGCTCATGTTGCATGACTTGGAGACTGTTGCTGTTGGAATCCCTCGGGTGCTTTTGAGAGACCAACAGCATACGTGAATTATTTGCATGAGGAAAACACTTGGCTGGAGGATCTGTGTAATGAGAGCAGCAGAGTCCTGGAGGGGCAGCGGAGCTCACTGAGAAGAAGTAAGGAAGTAAAGAAGGAACGCTTGTTCTTTAAAGATAAAGAATGGAACATCAAAGGGATTCTTCAAAGTGGTGGAAGATCATCAGGTTACATAAAACTTGAGTCATTCATCTAATGTTACACAACAACTGTGGATTACGTGATTCACTGAGGTATCATCTGATAGGGCAGGTGGACTGAGTATAGTTGGGACATGTGTACAGTTGAAAACACCCTAAATAGCTTGCCTGTACTGAAAGCCTGAACCATGATTTTAACTCAGCACATGCACATTTAATTAGCAACCTCTTTGGTGGAGGGACATTTGAAGAGCTTTTGCATCTCTAGTCAGAAGATACCAGCAAAAGTCTTTTTGCTAAGGTTAGAATTTCACTTTGTTATACATAACATTCATATCTTCATATTTTCAGTTCCAGTAAAATATAATCCAGATTCATTTTAATTTTTATATGACTCTCTCTTTTTTTTTTTTTAATCACAACTCTGTAGACTATTTTTAAATAAAAATAATATAAACTAATGTTGGAGATGACTTAATCTTACGTTAACTTCAATAAATGAGCTTCCTGCGTATTGTTGGTCACGCTGAAAGGACTCTGCTCGTGACGTCTGTCTCTGGTCCTGGGGTCGGGTTGTAGTTTGAGGATTCTCCTCCTTCCTCTGTTTACTTTGACTCAGAGTTCTCTCTTTGGTTTGTTATCAGATGTTTGTATAAGTTTGTGGTGATGTCACAGAACCGTATTTGCTGTCTGAAAACATCAGTTTACAGTATTTTCATATTGTAAACTTAAATTTCATATCTCTCTCTAATCCAAACACAGTCGAGGCAGATGTTTGTCTAACATGAGTCGGGTTCTGTCCAAGGTTTCTGCCCGTTAAAGGAAAGTTTTTCCTTGCCATTGTAACTTGCTAAATATTGCAAAGGTCTGTACTCATGGTGGGTTAAGATGAGATCTGACTTCTTATCTTGTCTTGATGTTGGGTTTCTG
Source organism: Labroides dimidiatus (assembly GCA_030710495.1). Lineage (NCBI taxonomy): Eukaryota > Metazoa > Chordata > Actinopteri > Labriformes > Labridae > Labroides > Labroides dimidiatus. The sequence goes on from CM061159.1 coordinate 6,973,017, forward strand.
TTAATGAAATTTTATTACCATTTACAGGTCTAGACCTGTTAACTCTGGGAAAGCGTCTTGAGATAACGTTTGTTATGAATTGGCGCTATATAAATAAAGACTGATTGACTGATTGATTGATATTGATCTGCAAAATAACACAAAACGATGGCGCTCTCTTCCATTATGCAACCAGCAGTGAACATCTGAGTGACGTGACTGAGCGGCTACACAGATGGAGGGGTGGAGTGGGCAAGAGCGAAGTGAGTGAAAGAAGCGCACACAGAGAAGAGAAAGTGAAACTTAAGTATCGATATTATGACGCAAGTATTGATCAACACCAAACCAACGTTGGCATGGATATTTGGGATTGACACCACTAGAAAAGGAAGGGAAAGGTTAAAAGTCAGGACATAAGAGTGTTTGTGAGGACGAGATTGCAGAGCTCAGTCTTTAATAATGTGTTCCTAAATAATCTTGCACCAAAGAGAGTTTCTGAGTTGCTTCACCACACTGGTAAAAGATGTAGGGATCAATGTTTAGTTTTGAGGTAAAAGTGAAAGTTCAGGCGAGAAGGGTCAGAGCAGAGAGTTCTTGAAGTAGACTTTGGTAGAAAACAAAATCTTTTTGTCTGCAAAGCTGACGTAGCACTCGATATTTAGAGTTTAGTCGATACGAAGCAGGACTGACTGAAATCCTTTAATCTTTAAACGACAGAGAGCACAACACTCGAAAGGTGATCATCATCCACTTTGCTTCCATGTGTGAATCAGTCGAACGAGGGTGTTTCTGACGTCTTCATCAGCGTTGGCTGCTTCACTTTCATCTACACAAGGTCTCCCTCTCGATAAAACATCACATGCACCAGATTCCTCCTCTCACACTTTGTTTTATACTCTTTCTGTTTCATCCTATGTCTCTCTCGCGTCACGCTGACGTCCATCCTGCTTGATGTGCGCTGATGGGTATGAAAATGAACTCTAGCGTGTGGCATCAGTTGAAAGAGATATGCATGGATTCACAGAGGCGTTTGCTACATGCGTTACTGAATACTTTATTCTGTGGTTTTAGATCGATCTTTGTGTCAGGAAGGTTGTGCACAAAGATGCAAAACAGTCCATTTCTCCCATCAAATGTATATGAGACACAGCAGCGAGCTCTGAAATGTGTGCAGAAATTTGTGTTAAAATACAAAAGACACTTAATACAGTAACTAGTCCTCCTTCATCTCTGCAGATTGAGGAGGGTGAAGCGGATTCTTTCAGTGGATCCATCAGACTTCTTAAAAAAAGTTCTGCTAATCAGAGGAGGCCGGCACACATTGGTAACGGCTGAGAATGAAGGCAGGATTTACACAGTGTGAGAAAGACTCTCTGTTCTCTGAGGCTGCAGAGCCAAGCAGGGAGGACGAGGACTCAACTGAACCCTGTCTCAACAACACATCCCACCCCCCAACCCCACCCCCAACCCCCCCACTCCATGGTGAGCTGCTGCTCCAGAGACCGTTCACCTTCCATCTCATCTACCCAGAGTGCATCAGCAGGAAGTTTAAACAACCATCAGGCTGAACAATAATCCTTATCCAAATACACGGTATCTGAGGCAGCGAGGAGCTGAACTGTACCGCCCTGATCTGACAGTGAGAGGAAGTCAACACACAATGGAGAAGGAACGCTAAAGTGAACGCAGCGTAAAAAACTCGGTAACAGGTTTCAATTTTTCTAACTGTGAAACAAAGGAAGAAATCAGAGCGGGGATCTTTAACACCTCATAGACAGAAGTGATGAGCGTATGTTGAAGATCACGCCTCATGTGTTAATCTCAACTCACAATCAAGCTTTCATTTCCTCTTTGTTCACAGTTCTGACTTTTATTGTAATTTTGTTATTATTATTATTGTTATTATTTTACTTTTTTAAAAACTTATTTTACTTTCATTATTTACCACAACCTAAATGTTATGGTGTCTCTATTTCACTGTTGCAAAAATTTGAAACGGATCCATTTACATTTTAAGTTATAAAATATGATGAAATTATTTTAAGTTTTTTTTTTTTTTTTTTTTGTTAAATTGACTGTTTGTGTTTCGAGACATTACACGTACAATCTTAATTCCTCAAAGGTCGGGATGTTGTGAAAATTGTTCATAAAAAAAAAAAGGGAATTCAATAATTTTTAAATTAATTCAACTTAATGTCAATCTCTGAGATACTGCATATTAATCCAAGTGTTAATTAATCCAACATTTCAATCACAGGCAACAACAAATGTAAGTTGTTCTCATTATCGTTAGTCTTCAACCATTTTGGCGAGTGAAAAAAATTCAAAAGTCCCTGAAGAAGAGAAGATGAGATCTCTGGGCATGATTTCTGACTCTTTCAAGGTCAAAATAACAAAAAATAAGTCCAGGTGGCTTGTGTGATACTTGGATGATGAGGAGTCATGGACCCCATGCTATGGACACTCATGCACCCCTGTACCATCAGAGGTACTGGTTTGATAACAAGCCTGGTGCTTCATCTGCTCTAGAGCTGAGGACTCTGGATCCATGATTTCCAAAACAAATGACAGATTTTACCTGTGAGACCACGGGACGGTTCAGGTTATGTTTCACTTAGGAAAAGAGGAGCTGTGTGTTTCTGGATCATGTTATTTTGTTGTTTGCACACAGGCTTTATAAAACTTGTTAACTGTTTTATAGTCTCTGACCCAGCTGTTCAGAAAAATGTGACTAAGACGAACTTTGAAAAAACACATTCTCATAAAAAGAACATATATATTTTTTCATTTTCAAAATTTGATACCATGTCTACTTAGTTTTTATGACCAAAATTAGGCTTGAAATGATTCGCGAACACAAAAATGGCCGAGATTTGTTCAACAGAAACTACGTCTCAACTTTTTGAAATTTACATCTTGTGCTAAATGTCTTAATTCCTGCTGCATTAGTGTTTGTGTCCTCTCAAAAGGCTGACAGTGTCCCATAAGCCCATTACAGTGTGTGACACCCACTGTGAGCACAAACTCAATAAGAGGTCTGTGTAATAAAAAAAGCACTGAGGCAGAATAAATGTTTTTGACTGTTGTCAGGGGATGTGGGCTGGGGGGTGGGGGGTAGCATATACGGCATTTTGAACATATTCACATACAGGATCTCGAGTCCCTGGTAGGATAATATACCTGATCTGTATTAAATAAAAAAAACAATCCCCTGGAGTCAGTGGGGCCTCAGGATGAGAGGTTACAGTTAAATAATAAAACGTTAGCCGAGTGATTGATGGTGACCTGTCCAAGGGGTGCCCCGCCTCTCAACCACTGCCTGATGGGATATGCTCCAGCCCTGACCGAACACACAAGCTTATACACACATACATGCCCACACACCTACACACCTACACACACTTGCATTCTGAGATGTGTCATAAACGTACAGCTAGTAAGAAAAATGGAGCCTGCACAGTCACGTTAACGGCTTCGATGTGTGTGTGTGATGACTACAGTGTGCATGTTGTTTGGATGACATGGAGAGTGGCCACATCTAGAGGGAATGAAAAGTTTATAGCACAGATTAAAAGCAAGGGGAATATATGTAATGAAAGCTCTGTGATGTGCTATCATGTATAGATTAGAATAAAAAAAGTAATGATTAAAACACGGTCTGTCCTCTGTGGGAAAAAAAAAGAAAAGAAAGAAAATGAAAGCCTGCATCAGACTCTCTCCACTCTTTCAAAACATCTCACCAAGTGTGACGAAAACAACACGGCCTTGAAAATGAAAGTCATAATTGCATTTGTAGCACACGCTCCAATCAATACGTACACAACCCCTCCCAGAGCTGAATGTGAGCGTCTCAGCTCTGTGCATCCTCAACAAGACATTAACCAACCGAATCAATAACGTTCAAGGGCAACGAGCACGAGAAGCTGCACTCCGACTTTACACCAGCACAACTTGTAGAAAAACGTGCGCCGTGGAAACTGTCAACACTTCTGTGTCATACAACAAAAATCATGCGTGTGTGTGTTTTTCCTCAGAAGATGACCTTTAGTAACTCCTGGACCGCTGCACTTCATTAGCTGCACGGCGGCTTCACGCGCCGTTGGATGAGAGTCAAGTCATGGCGCACAGGAGCACATGACATTAGTGCCACAATCATAATAAAAGAAACAGAGACTTACTTTAGCACGGCGCTGTCCCCCTGTCTCACGGTGATGTTGTCCTTTAATACTGAATCCCCGCTCCTGGCTGGAACTCCTGCAGGAACAAGGAATAACAATTTAAGTCCGACGACGACAAGGCATTTCCACGGCATCGCCAGATAACTACTAATTCCCATGTTTCTTTCTTTCTGTCTCTGCGCAACTTCCAGGGAAACTTGAACCGCCTTTCTGCGTCTTGAGCTGCGGATCGCAAATTCCAGGCAACAAATAAGATGCAGAGCCGCGGACTGGAGCTGGACGACCTGGTTTCCGTCCAAGTAAACAGGCTCGTTATGAAATACTGTCCGTGTCGACAGAGAGGAAAGTGTCTTTGCGCACCAGCAGCCGCTCTAGGAAACTGACTCTGGAGGAGAGAGAAGCGCTGCGTTTCTCGGTGAAAGGTGCACAGTCTCCTCCGCTTCAAACTGTAATCGCCGTGAAATGGATGCTCTCACAGAGATGCATCAGCCTAGACTCCCTCTGCTTGTGTGTGCATGTGTGTGTATGTGTGCGCGCGTGTGTGTTTATTCTCTCTCTCTCTCTCTCTCCGTGTTCTCCTTTCTTTCCGTCTTCTGGGTGAGACTGTGTAAAGCTGCGCACTGAAAAACGCTGAATTCGTTTCAGTATCTTTTTTCCCCACTAAGTAGGCTACAGCTCCCAAAGTACTCTCTCTCTCTCTCTCTCTCTCTCTCTCTCTCTCTCTCTCTCTCTCTCTCTCTCTCTCTTAATCTCCAGGTAGCATCTCTTGCCTGTACCATCAGGACCATATGGTGCGCAGCCCGCAGTGTTCTTATATGAGGCTCCCAAACTGGGGTCCAGGGACTAGGAGAGAGTTATATCTGCAAATATTTGGAAACAGGGACTACGAACCGTGTTTCAAGTGATAAAAAAATGCACTTTTGAAGATAACAAAACAAGTACGTACTTGTTTTGTACATTTCAGAATAAAATGTAGACATAGAAAATTCAAAACATGACTAAAACGTTAACACAGCCTCTGGGGGAAATAAAAAAAAAATGCACATTGTAAGTGAGGCATTGGTGAAAAGAAAGCTGACACGTGGAATCTATTTGTTTTGTCTCTAAATGTTCGAAACAAAAAGTGCATTAAAAGCAGGTTGATAAAGTTCAGAAAACAGTTACGTTGGAATAGTGACAGAAAGATGGAAGACAGTCTTTTGTATAGTTTCATGCAGGTTATCAAACAGGAAGTCGTATTTGATTTGATCAAGCTCTCAAAACAAACTAAAGCAACTATACAACTCGGAGCAAGACTTAAAAACAAAGACCCAACATCAAGACAAGAGCAGATCCAGGAGGAAAATAGCGGAGGGTGTATCGATGCATCGATATTTCCATACTCACATGCTCCTCATTAGACGTTCAATTACTCATAAAGTATTAATATTAACTTAAAATAACTAACTAACTAACTAACTAACTAACTAACTAACTAACTAACTAACTAAATAAATAAATAAATAAATAAAAGTGCATGTGTCACTTCTTAAACTTATAGGGTAACGTGTTCCAAGGTTTTTTACAGACACACCCAGAACCATCGCATGGTGTGCAAACTGTGCACCCACACAGGGCCCTGTGCCACTAGGGGGCCTCACGTCTGCAATCCTGCTTTTTTTTTTTTTAAACTAATAAAAAAACTATTAGCACACCTCCATGTTTGCAGGACAGACTGTACAGGCTTGCTGGCAATTGAAAAGTACAGAAGATGAGAAGGAGCTATGTTTTCTTTTTTTTATGCACTGTTATGTTGCGATAATGACTTATTATTTCTCTCGATATAACAAAGTTCATTTTCTCGTTACAACGCATTTTTATTATTTTTATCTTGATATAACAAGGATAGTTTTCTCATGATAACAAATTAAATAATAATTTGTCTTGATCTCAACCTACAAGAGCTGCCATGAACAGCTTCCAGCCACTGGGTGTAGCTGTAGGCTACAGATAAGTTACACTTTAGTTTGTTTACTTTAGGGGCTACAGGTTAGCAGATGAGAGGCTGACAAACTGCTAAATATTTGGCTGCTTCAGCTAAGCTAAGGTAACGTAACTGTAACCTTAACTTTAATTGAAGTTTATTAATTCATTTAATAGTGTTTTGGGCCAGCCTCCCATCTGCTAACCTCTATATGATAATGCGTAGTCTGTGTGACTGGTTTTCATGCATAATTGTGCATAAATAACCACCGATGCCCACACCACCATTGCATGGTCTGAGCATGTTTCTACCAGTGGATAAAAGTACGTAAGGTGTATGGAGCTGAGATGACCCAGTGGTTTAGGTCCGCTTCTTTTGGCCCCTTTCTTAAGCCCCTGAGCAGGCAGCCCAGGTCCAAGACCGGCCTGTGTCAACTATCCTGTCACTCCCCACTCTCACCATGTTTCCTGCTCTATCAACCGTCCTGTCCTCTCTCTCATTAAATGCATAAAAAGCCTGAAAATACAACTTTTTTAAAAAACTAAGCAAGGTGTAGTCTGTGTAGCACAAATATGCAAAACTGCAGCAACAAAAGCAACCTTTTTAAACACCTAAACACCTGTTTTATTTCTATATTTTGTGTTGTTTATTTTTATGTTTTATTTTGACATCGTTTATATTCATGTGTTCTTTATTATTCATTTTATTTGTTATATTTTAATATTTGTTTACATTTATTAATTGTGGTTTTTTTAATTATTTCATTGTTTTATTTTATATTATTTTATTTTATTTTAGATTTTATTTTATTTTTCCCTTTATTTACCCCCCCCCCCTTTTAACCCTTCAACTTTCACTTTGTAAATTAAAGAGATATACATTCTACTGAATTTTTAACCTTTAAAGTTCCATTCAAGAAAAAAAAAAAAAAAAAACACCTCTTATTGAATAACCACAACATTTAGAAAATTATTTCAAGTTGATCCAACAAGGTTTTACTCAGTTCAACACATTTTCAGTGAGATATGGCGACTCAAAGAGTGCTGTACCAAACGGTTGAGTTAAAGGGTTCAAGGCCGCTGAAGGTTACGCACATTAAAGCTGTTAAATTAACAGTATTTTTCCTGTAAGTCGCCTTTTCCATGTAATGTTTTCAATGAAAAAATAGATAAATAAAAGTACTAACAGTATTGGTATCTGTATTGAATAAATATGCCTAACAGTAATGGGTATGGGATCGAATCATGAAAGTTTAGTACTTCTATAGAATCCTCACCAAATCACGCTTTTTATACTCATCCAGTGTTTCTCTCACATGTGTTTATTTGTGGTGCTCCATGTACAGGAGTTTGGATCCTTGCTGGTTTTAATGGTTGCTGAGAAAGCCTTCTTCAGTAGGTTTTGTTCTTTGTTCTGAATGAGCAAGGACACCCAATTCAAAACCAGTACTGTGGCGGTTTCTGAAGCCTTTGGCTTCATTGAATTCAGAGATAAAAGAACTCCTACATGTTTCACAGGTTTCTCAATAAGTACACCCCTCAAAGCAAATTAATTGTGGGCTCACTGTTGCTTCTGGTTGATGAATCTAAATATTTTTTCCATTCACCTCTGCGTATTGAACTGTACGGAAGAGAAATACTTCCTCTCACTGAGCTCGGTTGTAAAGAAGCGGTCAGTGATGATTTCTGAGTCAAGTTCAAGTCGTTTAAGTGTGAAAGATGCTTCATGAGGTAAGAGGTGGTTTGTTCTGGAGATTTCACCTCATATCTGTGTTTGAGACTCAGGCTGGAGAGAGGAGTAACTTCCAGTCTGAACCTCACTGTTTGTTTACCGTGGTCCTCCTTCTGTTTCTCTACACTCTGATCTGTATGCACGGAGCGGGAGCCCGGCCTCTCGGGATGAGAGTGGCACTTCGCTGCACGTCAAACAGCAGCTCTCGGAATTAATATGACAGCTTTTGAGTCTCATGAGAAGACTGAACGAGTTAATTTCTTTACCTTAGCATCAATTTGGCAAGCTGTTGGGAAATTGGACGCGAGGCGACAGATGACAGTGCTCTGACAGCCGCTGACGCCATCACTGGCAGAGATTCGTGATAAGAGACGCGGAGCATTGTTCCTGTCTGGTGTCAGGAGTTTGTGCAGGTTTTAAAGCGCTGACAGCTTGAGTTTGCAGGGCGCAGAGTTTCTTCTGTTGTGTGTTCATCAATCTTTTCTCACATACGAAACGCTGTCTGTGCCACATAATACGCTGCAAATATTCAATCCTGAGTAAGATAAGTTATCTCCAAGATAAATTTTCCTTTTGAAGAGGTGTTTCTTTAAAGAAGGCAGTTTTAAGTTTGAGAATATAGATTCTTCTTTCAGTCCTCCCTTAGAACAATTTGAAAAGATGAGACTCGTCCCTATAGATGGAGATTTTCAGCATTCCAGACTTGTTTTAATTTCTGCATATAGTTAAAGCTCTGGTTTTCAGATAAACACTCATATATTCCAGGGCAGCTGTGCTAACATTCTCTAAGTTAATTTAAGGTAAACACTATCATTTATTTTCTTTTGTACAAGACTTCACTTGATTTTCATCAGGACACTTTTCCAGACGTATATTGTCGCAGAAACTCCTCAGTGTTTCATTTTGCTCCTCTCGTAGCAGATAACCCCACATATAATAATAATCCTCTCTGTATGTTATTGCTTGTTTTGGAGAGCCGACCCTCTGCTGTCTCCCCGTCTTTATCAGCTGTGATGCTTCTCCGAGATGTGTTTGAGCACTTCCTGGTTATTTCGGCGGTATACGGTGAAGAAACAGCACGGTAAAGAGGACTCTGGGGTGTCATTGGCAGTAAAGTATATCGTCCACACCCTCCTGTGTTTATGTCCCATTCCTCCTGTTTTCACCATCTTACAGCTGCAGCTAAACACCTAAACTCTTCTGATTAGAGCCCAGGAAAGGCAAAAGGCACAACAAAAAACCCTGAGCTCCATGATTTACAACAACCGAGCGGATCATTTCGTTTACTGAACTGTTGTTCACCGTGTCTCCATCAGTTGTTATGGAGGAATCATGATGATGTCTTTCGCTGGTGAAATTGGGCAAAGATAAGACTTAATTAAAATGATATCTGCCTGGAATACAACAGAAGTCCTGCCTGTGTGCACGTCTTAATGGTTTTTAAATTAAAACCCCTCCCTGACCTCAGCAAAATCTCAGATATGTGGTCTTAATTAGAGTCAGAGCTACAGGGAGAGGTGGACCCCCCCACCCCCCTCCCCCAAGTCGATTAAGGCAACAACATTTGTCCTCTGGTGATGTTTTTCCAACAACTCACTGTTTTTTTTTTTGTTTTTTTTTGGTGGAGTGATACCTCTTTTTCAAGCAGCTTTGGCAGTACGTCTGATTGCATTAGTTTCATGTTAATGGAGGAAATTCGGATCTGCTGTGCCATCGAAGTTAGACCAAAGCCTCTGGTGGGGTTCAGATAAACACCAGGGAGCCAAATGTTTGTTGAAGAGAATCAGAAACAGTCTGTATAAACAGCTCTACTCCTATATGCAGAAAACATGCAGCGCTCAGAGCCTCATCTTCTACTTTGTGCAAATGTTTTCATGAAGCTGCTGTCTGAAATATTTTATCATCTACTGTATGCTAAGGACCCGAGGAGCTATTGCCTGTCACACAAACTCAGACTTTACCTGGGTAAATCATGATGCATTACTGGTCGCCTCATTTATATATTTGTTGTATTAGCATAACATATATGTATTTATATTCATAGATATGACAAGATCCTCTGCGCCTCCTGTTGAGACAAATCCCATGCAGAAAAGAACTCGTAAAACATCAACGTAATCTCCTGTTATCATTTGAGCCCTGAAATCAGTGATCTCTACCTGACAGCATTCAGTAACATCAACACATCAGGACTCCTCCTCACCTCCTGAGCAGCTGTAACCCACTAACAAGGAGAACAAAATGAGACTTTTTTTTTTTTTTGTTTGTTTTGTTTTTTGTTTTTTTTTTAAAGGGAACTCAGGATATAGTGAATGAAACCACTGAATGTTAAATGCTGTTGACTGTTGAACAATATTGCTGTTATTGAATTGAATTGCTGTTATTTTTAGTTGTGGCTACATTATTAAGATGGAAGAAAAAATAAGTGGAAAAAAAGGAGGTGTGGTCATCAGGCACTTGATGGCAGCACCTGTGGCGAAACAAACTATATACATATATATATATATATATATATATATATATATATATATATATATATATATATATATATATATATATATATATATATATATATATATATATATATATTCTTTATTTAATTTGTCATGTCTGCATGAGTGGCATTTTATATATATATATATATATATATATATATATATATATATATATATATATATATATATATATATATATATACACAGAGAGAGACACAGAGAGACAGAGAGAGAGAGAAAGGAAGTAAATGAGTACACACAGTAAAAACAAATAAATAAACGCACAAGGATAATTGTTGTTGTTGTTGTTTTGTTTTATGGGGGGAAATAAGCTTTATTTATTTATTTAGTTATTTGTTTATTTATTTATTTATTTATTTTAAACAACATTGGTGAGGGGCAGCCCTGATCAAATTATATTAGTTAATTTCCACTCAATTTGTAGAAACAATATTAAACCAAAGGACCTCCATCAGTTCATCCTCTTGTCCATTTTCATTCACTTAAAGAGATCCAGACATCCCTCTCCCCAGCAACGCTCCTCAGTTATTCTTAAGGGATCTGGAGGTCCCAGCCTGAAGAAGTTAACAGAACCAGAAAGCAGGGACATATCTCTGAAGCCCTGAAACTGGAGACCCCCACACCCGCCCCCAACCCGCACCCAGCTGCACAAGGATGTTGAAAAAGACACAATAAAAGGAGGGTAAATATGATGAGGCTTTCACTCTCAGGACACAAGGAACAAAAAGGTTTTTCAATAAAAGTCTTACACAGTGTTGGAATCTATTATTCATTTTAGCAGACACTTTAAATCAGAGCAGCACAGGCAAAGATTGAGACATGAGGGAATGACGAGAGCCAAAATAAGCTTCACATGTGAAAAGGCACAGGTGCTGACAGGCAGCGCACAGAGGCAAGGCTCAGGCTGTGGAGAGCATTTCATTGCATCAGCTTCAGTGTCATTAATACCACCGTCGTCTTCATCATCATCATCATCATAGATACTCAAATCATCAGTGATATCATCACCCTCAATATCATCATCATCATCATCATCAGAAACCTTTCATACCTCTCCTCAGTGCAACAAAACAGAAAATGAGCCAAACTGCAGAAAAACAGGCTGCGATAAACAGTCAGGAGACTTTGAACAAGATACTTTGAAAACGTTTCCCTTAAAGGGGCTCTGAAAGAAGACTTTCATTATTTATTTATTTATTTTTTTTGAGGGGTGGGGGGTTTACTAAATCTGGTTTTGTTTTATCAGCAGTGGAACAAAAAAGAGAAACAAAACAAAAAAGGAAAAGCACTTTTTCTATAAAAATTAAGCATTTGAATGCAACATCTGAAACACTGGGACCATGCGCTGACGGGGATGCACGCTGTCATTATCACTGATAATACCCTTCAAGGTAAAATAGTCAATGCTCTTCTTTTTGTTTGAGGTATTAATAAATATAAAAGTGAGAGTTAAATGTACACACAGGTCTAAATCTCCTTTGATTTTATCTAAAAAGAAAAACAGTTTTTTTTTTTTTTTTTTTTTTTTTTTTGAGGTTAGAACAAGACTGCAATCAATTATAATCAATGTCAGAGGCGTCATGTTTCTGACCGCACTTTTTTGCCGTTTGCGGGTCAGGTGCACGAACTGACCTTGCCAAAGCTCTGTCAAAAGCAAGGGTGCCACTCATGCAGACATGACAAATTAAAGTGGCATTGTTTGCTGCGCAGGCTGCATGAATCACTCCTGACGTCTGGCAAAAAAAAAAAAAAAAAAAAAACAACAACAACAAAAAAAACCCACTGAGCTGAGAAAAGGGGGAAACTGTGTTGCCTGTACGGCTCTATAATAGGAGGTAGATATATTGAGTTTACTATGCTCAAATGAACAAAACCATTTCACTCTACATCACTGTGTTCTGATTGGTTGCAGCCATACACAGTCCGACTCTTCCTGGCAGATTGTGTTTCTCATTTATTTCACTTATACATGCAGTGACATTCACATAATTTCCTGCTGCGATGCATTAGCACCAGACCCTGGGTGGTTTATTCAAACAATCCGCGCTAATCTTCATTCATATCATGCAAGGATGGGCAGAGCTTGCAGACAATGGACCGGCCTCTGACCAAAGGAAGCTAATACCCGAGCAAAAACATGCATAGACTGAATAAAGAGCGCTGGCTCTGAGGATTCAGTCATAAACAGAAGCTCTGGCACACAAACACTGATAGTGCACATCAGGGAGGGACACGGTCAGGTCCAGCACAACCCTGAGAAAGGTGTAATAATAAAAATGAGCTTCTTTGCAGTGACACTTCTTTCTTATTATTCATTCGCTCTTTCTTAAAGTAACTTCAGGAAATATTGGGTCAGACTGATCTGATGTTTAAGTTAGAGAAAGAAATAGTTTAATTCAAATCCTGTCTTCTGTGTGATATTGCAACTTCATCTAAACTGTCATTTATGCAACTTAGTGATGTGAGTAAAATAAAAGAGCCTCTTCAGTTCCTTCTGTTTCTTTGAGTGTCAGCTGAAGCTGTGAGGAAACTGAACTCAGAGAGTGTACCAGGACAGGAAGTAGATTTATTACATTATCATGTAAATATAATATAAGATAATCCTTAATTTGTTCCACAACAGAGAAATTTAAGGAATTAAAACATCAAATAGCAGCGAAAAAAAGTGTATAAGTCAAATATTGCAATAAGAAATAATATGATGGAATAATATAAAATAACAAGTGTGTTGGGTTAGCATCGTTAGCTCATCCATCTTATGAGAGTAAGATCTTACTTTCTCCATAACAATGTATAGAAAGACAGGACGATAACGTCTCTTCTTAGCTTGCACCGGCACGCCATCCTCGCCTCCTTCCCTTCAGCTTGTGGGGAACATCAGGCCTAGCACTGGATAGCATCAACATGCAACAGGCTGCTAACAGCTAATGTTGTGTGTAAACTATGAGACCATGGTTAAAAGTAGGATCCCGGACACAAAACATCACTACAGATGTAACCAGTTTGGAGCACATGGCCAATAAATGAGATGTAAAGAGTGTTGCCAGGCTACAAATACGAAGAGAACTCCAAAAAAGAGAAGAAAACAGGGCCATAAAGAGAGAGCTGCTGCAACGAGGGGCCACAGCGCCGTGCAACAACTAAAGTTGGAAAAAAAAAAAAAAAAAAAAAACAACTCAGCTCTCATCAGAGGTCCCTCTCAGCGTGCCAAAGTCAAGCTGGCACAGCGTCTTCCACTGTGCTTTCAATTTTCACCCAGCAAACAAGTCAGAAATAATCTGTGCTTTTTGTCAGAGTGAAGATACCACTGAAGTACTGTAAGGTTGGAGCTGCCGCCTACGAGCTCTGTGCACAGGTTCAGCCTTTCAGACTCATATCAGCGGATGACCACGTCCCAAACACCAGCACTGAGCTGTGGATGAATCTCAAAGATCACTTCTTTTCACTCTTTAGAGGTGAAGGATCTGACTTTTACTTTCTTAGACCAAGTCTTAGAGCAATGACGACCGACACATCAGTTAGAGATAAAGTGCCATTAGTTTTATTCATTTTTATACTTTAATGTCTGTTTTGACTTGAACATGAAAGGAGAAGCAGGAACAGACAGAAGGGACGAGCTGATATTTTCCTAGTTATCTTAGGTACATTTTGAATGCGTCTGCTTGAATAAGTCATCTCCCTGCCCTCACTGGCCCTGGATGGGGCTGATGAAGGAGAATCTATATCTGTCTCCTTGGCTAAAAGTTTAGAGACAACACGAGGCTGCTGAGGCAGCGCTTGGCTGAAGTCAGAAAAAGACAACGTTCTTACTTGTGCATTGAAAAAGTTGATAGTAACTTCAGGCAGTTGATAAGAATGATAACATAAGTTTCCCAGGCCATAACAAAATGTTCTCTCTACTAACTCCTTAAATATGACAGCCTGGTCAGTTGCCTCAAAGGGCTTCGTGGTTATATTAGGAGGAGAAAATGTCTCAAATTGAAAAGTTCATCTTGGCATCAACAAATGGTTGGACTGTGAGAGCTGGCACAGGGACATCTCACATTTGTGTGTGTGTTTGGGGTGTCAATAAACTGTCTGTTTGATGATGTAGGGAAACCAAAACCATCCAGAAGATTAAGGTCTGCTTCTGTCACCGTTTTCAGTGCCAATATGCAAACGCTACGTAATGTGTGCAGCCACGGTGCTAACAAAACTAACCATTTAACATAAGCTGTGTTTGGACCTGAGAGTCCAGGAACGTTAATATCCTCTTGAAACATTACCAAGAACTAAGTAGTTCCTGTGATCCATGGTTTGTCTGTGTTACGACCACGGGGCCGAAGACCTGGGTAGATTATGCAAAACGGGACGATGACTTATGGAGGAAAAAACAGGTAATTACAGAACACCACCAGACCAGTAGAGGGCAGTAAAGAACAACAAACAATGAAGGCCCTGCAGCGAAAAGCACACCATAGGAAAACGAGAGGCCGTGTAGCACCGCAGTTAGTGTTAAGGATATTCAGCTTGGTTTGGTTTTGGTCGTGCTTTATTAAACTGCAGATGGATTTGTTGACACTTGAAAGTAGACGAGCTTTAGAGACACAACTGATGTCGAAGTTGTTTCTAAAAGCCTAAAACAGCTTCAACCGGTGAAACAGTGGACCACCCCTCTAAAGCATGAAGAAAGCAGAGATCGACCCGAGTTTGACCGCTGACTGAGGACTTTCAGCGCACTGCATCCTTCTCAAACAGCTTTAGATCATCATCGAATACTTATCTGATGTGGAAATCATGACACATATAAAACTAAACGAGGATGCATTCCTGATTGAACTGTTTGAACAGCTGTTGTAAGCTGGATATCCACTGACATGTTGAGGTGAAGGTCACCAGTTTACAGGGTCTCTCTTTAAACTGGAACACCAGCAGCTGACAGAGACACATCTACACTATCAGGCTCAAAAAAGAGGTTTAAGGAGGTATTACACCAAGTCAGTCACAGCTGGAGGTCATCTTATTGTGGACAGAGTGAAAGAGGGGAAAATAAAACACTGTGTCTGCTCCACCAATCAGAAACGTTGCCTCCCCAAAAAGTTCCTGAGCCGTTTTTAGGGGTAAATTTAACCCCCAGTCTTGTGGATAGTCCATGTGTTATATTTAAAAATGAAGACCACTGAAAAGAGTTTCTTGATTTATTTATGATTTAAAACACATCACTTCCAGAGATAATTAACAACATATTAATGATGGATGGGGAAGAAGGTGAGGAGTAAACAGTTCTTTGATTGTTCCTAATGTCCTCCCATAACTCCTCTTTTAAACTTTTCAGAGTCTGATTGTTGGACATCGGGTTCTCATGATGAATTTAAGGTCCAGGATGTCAATCGATTGGAAACAGATGACTGCTCTGTTATTGAACTGTCTGGGGAGCGGGCCTGGCTGGATATTGTCTCAGAGCAACGACTGCTGTATGTTTTTTTCTTTTCTTAATCAAATAGAAACTTGATATCGGTCTGTTTTGTACTGTGTGGAGACTTAAGTGCTCCTGGCACATGACTCCATCTTTGATCTCAGATAACTACATGTGCTTGGCTCTCCACTTATCAGACAGCTATGATCGGACGCCTGAGCAGCAGCTCGAGGAACAGAAGCCTGTTTTTGTCTGTGGCCAACCTTTAAAACTGTGAGGACGTTCTTCTTCTGCTCACGTGGACGCCTCCATCACATCCAATCCAATCACTCAGACGTACATCACATCTGCTAATGCTGCACAATTTGTTGCAAAGTCACTCAATGTATGCACAGAGTGAGGACATGAATTATTAAAGGAGCTGGTACCTTTAAATGATTCCAGCGTTCAGACTTCCTGTGTTAACAATAGGTGTAATATTCTCTGTGCTCCCAGCAGGCGTGTGTTCAGCAGATATGCTGATGCACTCCCAGAAGCTCTAACGCTGACCTCTGCATGAGGTTCGGAGGAATTAAATGTGTGCACAGAGAGAGAGTTATATGGAAGATGTTACCAAGTTTAAACTGTGTTCACCCATTCTTAGTAAATCTATTGACTACAAGTAATGGAAAGAGAAGCTTGAAGGTCAAAGCTAAATCCCCCTGAGTTAAAGCTTTTACAAGAGCACAGAAAAAAAAAAAAATACAAGACAGTGTGTTTTCCAGCTACTCCCATTTTCAACCTTAAATTCTGGAGAAAAAACATTTCATCTCATGAACATTTGATCTGAACACAGAAGCTGATTTTTTTTTTCCAGGAAGAAAAAAAATGCCCAATAGAGGTGACTCAGACTGTATGTGCTGTATAAACCACTAAATGCACCACCTATGGCCCTGCATTCAACAACTCATCATATTTACCTTACAGTGGCTAAAGGGCTGCTCGCATAATGCTTTTCAAAGCACTTAGACTGACTGTAGGTTGTGCTTTATGGGTAAAGCGAGATTTTTATTGTGGAAAATAAGAATGATAATTATTGTTGTTATTATGGGATTATAAGATTTAAATTTTTATTTATTAACTTTTTGATCGTCATATCTTTTAAAATTAGTCATCCTCAAATTGACACAGAGGAGGGGGTTCAGGTACATGTTTTTATACATCAATGCCTCAGCACAGGTCTTGTGCAAGGCTGCAGATGAGTAGTGATCTAAATGCCAGCAGAACAAAAAGTAAATCAGAACCCAGTTCCCAAAGCTGACAGGAGCACACCGAGCACAGTATGCCACACGTGGAGATGACAAAAGTGGTGTTCTGATATTGTCCAGAACACAAAATGCAACACAGTGCAAACACAGCTCCCTCTAGCATTTCAGCATATATATATATATATATATATATATATATATATATATATATATATATATATATATATATATATATAATGACATTTTGTGAGATTTTAACACATCCTCTGACTCAACAGAAATTTTTGCCCCCTATAAAAAAAAAAAAAAAATCATAAATATTTTTCACGTCCATTTGATGTATACAAATAAATGGTTATTCTTTTTTTTTTTTTTTTTTTTTTTTTTATTAACATTCATCGTTTAGAACATAGGCCCCCAACCTTTTTTGCACCACAGACGGGTTTAATGTCAGACAATATTTTCAGGGACTGATCTGTAAAGGTGTAGCAGATAAATACAACAAAATAAAATGATAAGACAGGCATAAAAACAATGATATTTTATTTATCTAATAATGAACATGAATCCATGCATCTAGAGTGAGTAAAAGACGGATGTGATGAAGAGACTCTGGTCATTTTTCAAAATAAAACATCATTCAGACTTAGATAATAAATCAAACAGAAAAAATGGAAGTTATTTATTCTTTCCACGCAGGCCGGTACCAAATGACACACTGACCGTTTTTTTAAATTCTACTCTCAGACTCATTTGTATTCTATCAGCCAGGTTGATTATCTTCAGCTTGGTTATTCTAAAACCAAACACGGTCAGTTATCTCTCAGAATTTAAGATGTACCAATGAGGAATAATAAAAGGCTGGTTGTTTAGAGCTCATCATGTTTAACGAGTCTCGATCGTCACATTAAATTCATGAAGTGTTTCTGAATGTTTACATGATATTCTTTTTTTGCTTTTCACTTGAGTCTAAATGTATTTTTTCATTTCTTTTTCATAACATTTCAACTTCAAATCATTTGATTAGCTGAGATCCCGTGTGTTTGTTGTCGTTCTTGTGTGTTTTGAGTGCAGTTTTCAGAACGGTGAGTTCCTTTTGTAACGACTTGTCTCCAAGACCAAGACGGCCTGAGAGGGTGTCAGAGTGTGTGAAGACAAAGAGAGATGAGACTTACGGAGTGTGAACTGTTTCTGACACTCTGTGAACATGTTTACAACAGAAAAACACTTTTACAGAAGTATCTTCATTAAACAGTACAGCATCTCTCTCCCCCTCACAAACAGTCATGACTTGGAGGAATCCAATGATTTGGGTCATTTCCACCGTTGTTCATTAGTAACTGTTTCCATTAACAGTCTGATTGTGATCCTCGGAGAAAGACTCTGCCGTTATCTGGAGCCAGCGTGGCTGTCATTCCAGCTCTAATGTCAGTTTCAGCAACACTAAATTATTCATTTGGATGTACACAGATAAAGGCGTCTTTAACCCCGAGGTTATAAACAATTTAGAGGGTGACAATAAGAGTGTTCAATCTGGAAGCTCCCATGAAGCTGTTTGAGGCAGGAAGTGGATCTGTTTTCTTTCGAGGTGAGCACATCTGAATGAGCCATTTCGATTCGAATATTAGTCAGATTGAACTAATACCTCAGGATGGCACAAGTCAGCCAGAACAATCATATCCAGCGCTGACATACTGATGACAGTTTGGGGAAGTTGGGAAAATATCAACAGACTGAGGGGATATTTAGTGAGGATAGACAATCTGAAAGAGGTGATCATCCGATTTATACATCAGCAGGAATCAGTCCAGGAAAATAAGCATTCCCGATTGAAGGGATTTAAAAAAAAGTGCAGTTTTCAACTATTCTGGGGTCTTAATCTCTCTAGTTCTACTTTCAGGTCCTTTGCATGTGCAATAGTCTGGTTTGAATGGAGGGTGAAAGAGCAATAATGTTGCACTCTCATGTGCTCTGGTTTGCTTTCACTGCACTTGGCCAAACAAACCCAAAGGCCTTGACAACATTATGACTATATAAGAAAAGAAAGAGGAAGACAAAAGAAATCACAGGCTTATTCACCACAGGAACAATAAAGAAACATCACATTTACACAGCCCTGGGGTTTGTGCTTTTGCAGAGGTGTTCTTATTATTTTTTTCTTTTCTTTTATAAGAAGACCCTGCTATGACCCTGCAAACCACCAACAAGAAAAAGGTTTGTTCACAAAGGGCTGATACTCAAAATGATTCTCAAAGATTAAATAAAGTAAAAAAGGAACTACAGCCGAAGCCAACAGAAACAAAGACATGTTTCACCATTTCCTCTCTCTTTGTGAGAGTGATGAGACAAGACAAAGGAAACCTGCTCTACATAAATTCACCTGAGGGAACTGGTCAGATACTCCCAGGTGTGGCAAAAGTACGCCCACCAGCAACCCGCAAAACACAAACACAGGAACGGAGGCCTGGACTACGAAGCTAGATTTTCTCTTATCGAGATAACTTCAGGGTTAACCCTGAGATATTCCATCCTATAACACTGGTTCATATCTGACCAGGAAAAATCACCATGGTAACGTATGCTGAACAGCTAACCTGCTCCGGAGCAGGTTAAGATCTGGATAAGAGATCAACGAGTAGAAAAGCACCACCTCCTGACCAATCAGCTCTCTTGGAAAATGTCCAGTCAAGTCTGGCCAGAGTAGTGATGTGTCTTTGCTGGTTGCAGAAGTGGAGCAACAGATGCACATTTTTGTTGAAAGGCAGTCAGCAGATTCAGCAGCACAAGCACAACCTGGTAGTCTGCTACTGTTACTGTTGTTGTTGTCTGGTTTGCACGACAATTAAAAGTTCCCACAATAAAAAGTGTAATGCGCCAAGTGGAGCGTGATGTCAGCATTTCCATTGAAAACTCAGGCTGTTTAACACAGCAACGATGGCCACAACGTTTCAGAAACGACCTCCACTCTGGAGATCGCTTTTTTAAAAATTTTCTGTTGTAAATAAGCTAAAATGCCTTTTCCGTGTAAACACAAGGCTGTCCAAGAAGGGTATTTACATGGATTTCAAAGTATTAGCAATGATTTCTACCTGTAAATCATAAGCAAAGTAGTAATTTGTTCCATTTGTGTGGTGCGCTCTGATTTAAGTCTCTTCCTGCCTTTTGTGTCGTGTTGGTCCTTTGCTTTCTGCACTCGAGTTCAAATGAGCTTTCAGACCACTCCAAACAAACAAGAATATCAGAAGAAATGGACCAAGGTTAAATTAAAGTGCACCAAACAGCTCTGAGCCTGCAAGTAGTACAGCAAACTGGTGGGGCTCTTCAATATTTTCAGATGTATTTGTGTAGTGGCAGATTCGGGGCAGAATGATTAGTCAGCAGGAGTCAGATGTTTGCTCAGTTTGTCCTGAGCAGATTCAGAAGTTTACAGCCTCAAGAACCAGATACTCATGTCAGCCTGCCCAAAAATGGTATTTGGAGAGTTCAGTAGTTCATGTTCACAGGAATCAGAAAGTAAGAGATGAACTATTACTTGGCAAAACATGCACATTCCAGCCAGGAAGTTTAAGCAGAGCGGGAGATCGCTCATCGTTTGGTCAAAGGAGAAACAGAAAACAGTGACATCACTGAGAGGCTATAAAAAGTAGAAGAAAGTTTGGTTTGTTCAGAGATGTAAACTGTTTATCATGTCGGGGCGACTGTGGATCAATGGTAGAGTTGTCAACTCTCAATTGGAAGGTCAAGGGTTCAATCCCAGCTCCTGCTGTTACATGCAAAATTGTCCTTGAGCAAGACACTGAACCCCAAATTGCTCCCGCTGTTGGTTAGTGGTGTGTAAATGGGTATGAATGGGTTAGAACAAGGTGATGATGACAATAACTTCCTATTATCAGATTGTGAATGTGGTGTGGATCTGTGAAAGTGTTGAGCGCTTTGAGTGGTCAGAAAGACTAGAAAAACATTATATACTGTAAGTACTGGTCCATGTCTTGAATAAAAGTGATGTAACAGCAGCTAGATCCTTGGTTGAGTTGTTCTTTTTTTTCTGTTCTTTTTGGTAATTCATCAGTGAAAATCTCCAACATTTGTCATCAAGACCCTGAAGACCAAACAGGCCAAACACACTGCTGTTAATAAATTTCTATCTATTCAAATTCTGTTTTCTGCTTACTTGAGACAGTCCAAGTCTTTTGTACTCTCAGTTGTGTCTGTTCATAAAACACACAAGTTCCAAAACACACAGTGATTTACTGTTTCAAACCAAAAAATGGGCTCAAAACAGGACAGTTTTCCACCACCTCACCAGGATGCAATACAATGTGCAGATAATTAAAAACTGATCACAGACGAAGGAAGTGTTACTAACTTAGTGACTTTGTCACTAAATTTGTCCTAGATATACTCCTCTAGTGACTTTTTCTTTGTTTGTTTGTTTGTTTTGTTTCTGACATGAAAGCACATGTCAATCTTACTTCTCTCAAGAGCAGCGGGTGCTGCTGTAGCAGCCTCCTGTGCAGCAGTTCTTCCCAGCTGCAGCCAGAGCAGACAAGAGCAGATGACTGCATGCAGATGAATTGTAGAACAACAAACAACAAAAACTGGCCACTTCATAGTATAGTATCATATTTACAGTCAGATTGTTTACGTGCCTGCAGCAGTGGAGCTAAGGCCATAGCTCGATCATATAGTCACAGTGGGGGATTTAGTCTCGTCTGTGTTTACATCCAGAAAAGAGAATCAGACTTCTGGCTGATTGGTGGTGCTGTTTCCCTTTTTTGATAAGGTAAGATAAGCTGTGTGCATGTTTCAAACTAGTTTCACTTTACCTGAAGAGAAAACACTCTGACGATGATGGTCGAGATGGAAGCAGCTGTAGCTCTTTATATTTTTATTTGTGTATGTGTCATGGAGTTTCTTTTCTCTCTCTCTCTCTCTCTCTCTCTCTCTCTCTCTCTCTCTCTCTCTCTCTCTCTCTCTCTCTCTCTTAGAGTGCAGGGACCCTATTTATCATGGTCATGTACTTCCTCTTCTGGCTGAACCCAGAGGCATCCGGAGACCTGCTGTGTCCTGCCAAATCCAACCGCAGCCCGATGGCAACCACCTTATCCAGGTGTGTCAATCGAGCTATGCTCAGTCTGTATTTGGTCTGATGAAGCTGTTTACGTGAATTTTAACAATCCAGTCTCGTGCTGACTAAACTGCATGTAAACATGGTATTTTTTAGCTCAGTTTTTTTGTCACTCTGCTGACGTTATTCCTCTCTCTTACAGCATCGATAACAGTTACATCAAATTCTCAATAATAGCTACCTACCATACCAAGTTAACAATGCTAGAAGGTAAAGATGTACCTCAATGATTAATGTCCTGCCCTTTTTTGTTTTGTTTCATTTTTTAAGGAATCTGAATTTCAAACAAACAACCAGTACAAAGGACCACAGAGCCTGCAGAGTTTGCATTTGAGCTTTATCCACCTTCAGTCTTTGCAGATTTACGTAACCAGACACAGCCTACATATAACTTTATCTCCATTTTCTAGGTCAACATATGGACAAACCACAAAATGCTTCCAGATGATTCTGTGACTGGTTAAATCCAGGCAGTTGAGCTTTAGAGCATCATTGTTGTAGTACCTCACCAGAGCTACAGCTCAGGCACAACACATTACCTGCATTTAAAGGATTAAAACCTTGAATCGTTTGTTTTACAGTAAAAGAAGTGGTGACTTTTTTTTGATAGTTTATTTGAATACTGAGATTGTGCTAAGCTGAAATGAAAAAGTGAAAACGCGGCTGCGTTTGTATCCTAAATACTTTATGGATCCCAGTAAAAATGAAAATCAAGCTTCTTTCAGTGCCTTTATGCTTCCTGGGTTAAGGTCGCTCTGTCTCTGTGTCTTTGTGAGGCAGCTCAGCCATGGAAGGCTTTAGATGGAGGCTGAGAATAGAGACATGTTGAAAAGAAGTATTTTGAAGTTTAGATAATACTGACTGCCTCCGTGAGTGTGTGGGTGAGAGAAAGTTTCTAAAGCTAAAAGTAATTATAGACTATTTGCACGCATCAGTGCCCCAGGACATGATATTTGGACTGCTGTCCACAAGAGGAAACTGCATAAAGACTCTAAACAACACAGATCTTCTGTCTGAAAAAATAATAATAAAAAAAAGAAACTGACTGTTTTGTTTCTTATAGTCTAACTCATCTCTTTCAGGAAGACTATATATACAAATAATGAGGCGAGGCAGCATTTGGTCCATCAGGTGCCCACAAATTTTAATGCAAACTCCAAGTGAAACACGAGGCGAATGATGCTTTCTCAGAATGATGTTTACCTCTGTTTCTACGCCTTCACTGAGTGAGTAACTTCAGACTGCGTCTGTGCTCAAGTGTATCCCATTAAACCTGACCTTAAACCACAAATAGCTTTGTTCACAGATGCAGTCCAATGGTCAGGACCTTGGCTCAACTTCACAAATGTGCTCTCTCTCTCTCTCCCTTCCCTTCTCTGTGTGTGTCTGTTTGTGAGTTCATTTATAAGGACAAAACACTAGCTGTGATGAACGGTTTGGGGTACGCACACTGTCACCAAACTCTTCACTGTATTATAAAATCGATGTGAAATGTGAGGTGCTCTGAAGTGATTAAAGCAGGTGGGAACGGAGTTTTATCAAAGCATGGCTGCAGGTACTCAGGCTGTGTGACACTGAAAGTATAAAAGACGAGTAATCCAAAAATATTTTATTTTCGAGAGAGCTCACTAAGTTTACATAAAGTCAGGGATTTGCTTTTGATCTGAAAACTGAGATTGATTTTAACTTTGAACACAAAATGTTAGATTTTTCAACTCGATGAAAAGATTCCCTGTTAATAAAATGTTACACGATAGTCCATATTTCTTTTCTCATAATAACTACTCCTTGATAACGGTCACAGTGATAATAACTACAGTTGCTAGAACAGAAACCTCAGTGGCTCTGCTGCTGTCTGTGTCTTGATTGCAGGACAAGATGTTGCTCTGCTCTTCTCTGTCAGAGATAGTAGCTCTTCAGGCAAACTATCATTTTTTCCCTTCTCTAACAACCAACTAGAGACAGACACTAATCTTCTCTTTTTTTTAACCACAGAGTCGACAGACAGAGGGAGAATTTGACGGACAACTTTCTGTGGACTGATGAGTAACAAAGCTGGATGTTCACGCTAAACGTGTACAGATTTTTAAACCTCTACATATTCATGTATCATAGAGATCTCTGAATCTGTCTGTAAACTCATCAAAAAACTGTGTTCTAAAAATAGCACCAGATCTTCATGAGACTTGCTGAAATGATGAGAGGATCTCCTAAACGGTTCATGAAACGTTGAAGGGGCGGGCCTCAAACACCAAGGTCTGCACAAAGGAGCCCTCTAGAGTGCTGGCCAATCAGAGGGAAGGGGTTTTGTAGAGCAGTGAGTCTTAAAGAGGCAGCAGTTACGTAGTTTTTTTTTTTTTTTTTTTTCCAGTTAATCATGTAAAGATACTACGGGGGCACCAAAGGGACAGAATAAAGACTTAGAAAAGCAATCTTTGTTTTAGTTAGTCAGCTCTTTTTTTCTTGTTTACACTGACTGAAGCTTATTATGAGATTGATGCTGCCGATGATTGTCCAAACTGCCCCTTTTAGTCACAGACACAGCGATTACCAACGGCAACAGACTGCAGACATGATTCATCTCCTGTGGTCGTGATCACTTTCTCTGTCTCCC
Organism: Labroides dimidiatus; assembly: GCA_030710495.1. NCBI lineage: Eukaryota > Metazoa > Chordata > Actinopteri > Labriformes > Labridae > Labroides > Labroides dimidiatus. The sequence continues at coordinate 6,997,768 of CM061159.1, forward strand.
AGGCAGACACAGACTTAGACACCAAATGAATATTTCTCAGTTGCCATATTTATTTTCGACATGCTTGTAGAGCTTCTAGAAAGGACTAATCACAACAAATTCATGATTTTGACTCTGCATTAAAACTGAGACTTCCTCCAAAAACTTTTACACTGCACAAACTTCCATATTTGATCAACTTAAGTCAGTTAAAGGTGATTTCTCTCCTGCTTGTGTCACTGCGACATCCGCGAACGGCTCATTGGGGGCACTTCGATTCCACCAGAGTTGTTTTCTTGGCCAGCCAATTTCTGTGCTCACTGTAAAAAAGTCTGGAGGGCACAATTACAAGCGGCAATGGAAAGGAAAATGTTGGCTTTGAGAAGAAAAATGAGAGGTAATCTCTCTCATTTTTCTTATCTGTGGAAGTCCGAGCAGCCTGAGAGGGTACAGTATTTCCCCAGATAAAAGCCTAAATGATATTCCACTCACACAAACAGCAACACACTAGTACATCCGCCATCACTGCTTTGTGTCCCTATCAGGTTTGTTTTACTTTCAGACTAAAGAAGGCCAGAGGAAGTCTCTTCTCTTTCTGAGTCAAGTGGACTTCTGCTGTAAAACTCCACATCTTTATTCAGAATATTTCCATTATTGTGTCATCAACTTCCCCCTCTTCCAGCAGCGGTAAAAGTCCTCACAGATAAGACAGAGCACGCAGGTCCAGTGATTGAATACCTCTGCAATGGCATGACTCGATTAATTCCACACACTAGATCTTAATTAACTGAGCATAACCACACAGATGATTTGTGTGCCGATGGGATTCAGTCAATGGGGATGATTGCATAAAGAAGATAGCTCGTTCAATATTCATTATATCCCTGTCCTATTTTCTCCCAGGGCGGAGCGGGTCCCTCCACAGATCAAGATATCTTCCCCACACCTTTCACAGCTCAAAGAGTAAGATTTGAAGCCTTCATAATAAAATCATTTCTCAAAAGGGTTTTTTCAAAAAATTAATCAGTGCTTGAAATTTCTTTCCCCAGTTGATTTAGCGACATTACACTACTTCTAACCTTCCCCCATGAATCAAACACGAATATACACATTCATCCAGTCAATCAGCGCGCTGCAAATCACTTTTGAGAGCTCGTATTCTTTCGTGTGAGTCGTGTATGTCTGATTCTAAGGCCAGTGTGTCTTGCACTGAATGAGATGAGACTGCAATAGGAAGCCTTTGTTCTCCAGTGTGTTTGTATGATGATGAGTGAAAAGTCCAAAGGGCGGATTAGTTAGTCCTATTGAAAGCCAAAGAAAAGACAAATCCAAAGCAGCACAAAGCCCCAGGGTGAAGCATTAAAACAGATGAAATGTTGTGTTTAAAACTTCGCACAAACCTTTCAAACTGTGATCTTGAGCACAGCACAACAGGCTCTTCTCCAAAGCAGTTATTGTTTCTATCATTTCTGCACTGATTAAATCTCAGTGTTTCAGCACAGTGGCCCTGAACATTGTTACCTCTTCCTATCTGCTCGCGCTGCACAAAGAGAAATGGTGTTCCTGTACTTCACTCTAGTTCCTCCTCTTTACAGGGCTGAATGGCTATGAAGTATGTATTCTAACCTGGGAGAAAGGTAAAAACAGATGATCTTCTGAACTCATACATACTCTTAGACTTCGGCTGTAATGAATTTCATGTTCTCTGAAACATTAACCATTAAATGTCACAGAGAAAGATTCCAAAGTTGTTTTTATGTCGCCTTTAAAAAATAGTCTGCCGTCATCAGGAAAAACTTGTTTTTGAAATATACAACCTGTGTTATCCATATTTCATTGTATTACACTCACCGGTCACTTGTTAAGGTTAATCTGTCCTGCTGCTCGTTAACACAAATATCTAATCAGCCAATCACATGGCAGCATCTCTGCAGCATGTAGTCATGCAGACAAGAGCTGCTTCTCATCTACGTATTTCAGAATACTTCTGGACTTACAGACTTGTGTAACGTCATCTATTAAAGCCAAAATTCTGTTCCAACTCAAAGTCTGCATCAAAGCAAGTCTGACCAGTCTGCTGTCAGATGAACCTTGAGCGGACTTTTCACAGCAACAATCCCAGAATGCAACCACGCCATCATGGAATAAACTCAAACAACGGCGGAGGAGAAGACGCATGGCTCTAAGTAACTATTGCTGCTGTGTAAAAACATGAATAAGATTCTTATTTGTGACAGAATTTTGTCTGAAACCCAGAAACGTTGGATGAGTTGGGTAAAATTATGTCATCAAACTGCCGGTAATGCAACCGGATGGGACGTGTAGTTACGTAGAAGGGGATTCTAACAAGTCCGCTGCTGTTCCAAGTGTTGCAGGATTGTTCTGTGGACTTCTGAAGTCTGAACTCTGGAACAAACTTGCCAAGTTTGAACTTGTGAACTTTGAAGTGAGAAACAGTTATGGTAATCATGAGCTGCTGCTGAAGTTGAAAATGAGCATCAGCATGGAGAAGAAAGGTGATTTAGGAAACTCTGAACGTGGCATGGTTGTTGGTCCAACCTTGAAGCAGACGGGCTACAGCAGCGGAAGACCACACCAGGTGACCCTCTTGTTAGCTAAAACATCATACAGACTCACCAAAACTGGACCATAGCCTGGTCTCAGTGTTGTTTTGGGTAGCTATCTTAGTTTTAGTCTAAAATATGCTGTAAAACTTCATATCTGGATTTGACCCAAAATATGTAGGTTGTTAAGGGGTCTGTAAACTCACTGGGTCATTGCATGTCTGTGTGAGACAGATTACATGCATCAGCAGAACTGTCATGCATTTTGAACGTTTGACAGACCATCCACTAACATTTTCATCCTGTAAAACTCACAAATGTTTCGTTCATGTTTTTGTCATCAAAAAGGGCGTCATTGAGATAATTTTGTCATTGTCATCGTTGACAAAACCATCATTGCCTGGTCTGATTACTCTGGATTTATGCTCCACTTTCAGGTGGTCGGCTCAGACTTTGGGAGTCCGCAACATGAAAGCATGGATCCATCTTTTCTTGGATCAACGCTTCAGTCTGCTGGTGTAATGGTGTTGTGGAGATTTTCTTGGCACACTTTGGGCCCCTTAGTACCAACTGAGCCTGGTTTAAAGTCCACAGCCTACCTGAGTCTTGTTGCTGATCAAATCTATCCCTTTATGAGCACAGTGTACCCATCTTCTGATGGAGACTTCCAGCAGAACAGTGAGTTCACTGGACTCCAATGGCCTCCACAGATCTCAGTTCAGTAAAGCTCCTTTGGGATGTGCTGGAATGGGAGATTCTCATCATGGATGTTCAGCTCACAAATTTGCAGCAGATAAGACAGATGAAGGCGGTTCTGAAGGCAAACTGGGTCCAACTCAGTATTAGCAAGGCGGACCTGATAAAGTGGCTGCTGAGTGAAATAATCTTTATAATCTTCAGGTTTATCCTTTAACATTACAATAAAGCTTTGGTTTTTCATTTATTCAAGGACAAAAGATTAAGAATTTCCAAGTGTGAAGTGATTCTATAGAGCGTGGGTGATTCTATAGAGCGTGGGTTTGGAGGTCTGAAAGGTGCAGGTCAAGGAGCGAAATGAATCACGGATGAGCACAGTGATGTCTGTGGGTTTAACTAAGAGGATACTTCTAATGAGGCTCACTGACAGAGAGGGAGGAAATGCCTATGAGATCATGTATGCTGCCAAGTACTTAGTGAGGTGAGATCCTCTGATTGACCCAAATTTGACTCAGAGGACCAGAATTTAAAAAAAAAAAAAAAAAAAAAAAAAAAAAGGTTTTCATGTCAACGGGGAGGCACAGACAAACCAAGTCATATTTTCTAGACTTTTTACCACAAGAGCAGATTCACACTGAATTGTTCAAGGCTGCATCTTACTCTACAAGAGAACAGAAATGTCAGAGTGTCCTATGAATGGACGATAAGCTCTACAGTTTATGGACAACAGTCTGAAGACTCAGTTTATCCTGCATGACACAGGGCCATGTGGTCCACATGATGCAGAGCATCATGGTGAGCTGAGCAGGTGTCACTGATGATTTCATATGAATACACACTAACAGTTATGTGTCATGCTCAAAAGATGCAGCTCTAAGAGCCGACGCTTTGAAGTGAATCACAAGAGCCGGCTCCAAACTTTTTTCCTTTGGTTACTCAGAGAGCGTGTTGCGCCTCGAAACGTAGATTCGTACATATTTATGAGTAAACAAAACAGCATCTGAATTAGCAGCTTTTTGTTTGTTTTTGTCCAAAAAGGTGATTGAAATATTAAACTTTTTGTAACTTTTGCTTTTGTAACAGCACAATTGCACAAAACAAGGATATTATGAGGCTTCTCATAAAAAAAAAACACAATGCAAAAGAGTTTATCAAGACACAGATCATTCATATTTGCCAGGCTAGGCTAAAAAAATCAGGCTACAAATAATACTAAATTAGAAGCAGTTTAGGAGTCTTCTTTGGGAGCTGAGCCAAAAGAACCGGCTCTCTTAATAGAGGCAAACTTCCCATCATTACAAACAAAGTAAAAATCCATCCACACACACTCACACCCGGCTAAGGAGCCATATCTTTCTTTACAATACTCAAAAGTGTCTGAAAAGCACAATTCCCACAACAAAAACAGAAAAAAACAGGGCCATCACTCACACTTTTTGGGTTTCTTCTGACTCCAGTCAATTGTTCCTAATAGTGATTTCAATAAAGTGTTGGGGTTGGATTCAGAACCATTACAAAGAACACACTGCATTATTTGAAGTTTGAAGCAGAGATAGCGCTGCATGAAACCATGAAATCATTCAGTTTATGTTAAAAAAAAACACAAGTACATGCAAGTCCCTGTCCGGCAGCACAAACAGCAGGAATTTGCTTTGGTTGTGTGATAAAATAGTGCAGAATTCCTGCACATTCAACGCTCTACTTGCTTTAATTACAAGTCTTGAAAACCTGAACTTGAGGAAATTATTTGCACGACAATAGCCAATCATTATGGCGATCTTCTGTTGACATATGACCGAACGGGCTCAGAAAGGTTCATTTATCTCTGAAATAATTAACAAATAGAGCGTTGCCTTGACTTACAAGTTTAATTTGTTCCATGACAGAGCTCACATCTCAAATTATTTGTATGTCAAATCAATTTTCCCCATTGAAATGAATTGAAGTTGCAACTTTCTCTGACGGAAAGTTTTGCAAAATAACTGCAGACATAAATGCAAGCACAACACTGATGCTTCCATTACAGCATTCACTGTGGTGTTCACCGCACCAGAGGTGGGCTTTCTGAAGCTGGCTCGTAAGCTGAATTTTATGTCTTAACTCAAAGCAATAAAATGGCAGAGCGACAGCTTGTTTGCTGACAAACTTGTATGTTGGCACAGTAGTGAGTAAGGTGAGTAAAGAGGTTGGATTAGCTGATAAATTTAAAAAAAAGAAAAGAAAAGAAAAGAAAACTAGCAAGTTAGCACTGCCACTGATTCACTAATTAATTGACCACTTGTACGTAAATGTTATTAAGACTACAGGAGATAGGAGGAGTACTTTCATCAGAGAGACAAACGGAGGAAAAAATATATAGTAAAAACACCATACATATGTTTAAAGAACTTTATTGTGTTTTTTTTTTTATGTCTTCAAACTCCAGAAAAAATTGCTAGACTTTTTTGCTAGTTGCTTTTTTCAAAAAGAGTCATTAGAGGGGTCTACATATACTAACAGTCGCTAAGTCGACCAAAAAAAAATAAATAATTTTTTTGTTTGTTTGTTTCAGATGAGGTTTGTGCATGTAGGTTATTCAGACATTTATTGGGACACTGGAACTCAGATCATGACATCAGAGCTGTGAAGGGTAACATCAAACCAGTACATCTGCTCACCTTTTGTAAGCAAATTAATAGAAATACATCAAAGCTTACTAAGTTTAGTCATAGTTCTGTTGATTTAGCTACAACTCAACTCGTCATTCTGCATCCTGGTTAAAGTTTTCCTTCACAAAGAATGGATTATAAAGCTCTGTATTCATTCATTGCTTCAACGACGAACGCACATTTCAATGAAGCCACAGCTTTACTACACTGGGAGATGGTGCTCATGGGAAATGCAGTCTTCATCTTGAAGAGAACCTTCAGACTTTAACAGGAAGGGGCAGCGGAAACAACACAATATGAAAACTTATCTTAGTGCCTTTACGAATGTAATTAAAGGGACACTTCAGTGTTTTTAAACTGGACCCTGTTTTTAACACGATGTAGAAACACATCAAAGGTTCATGGGACTAATGTTGATGTCAGATAGTTTTTGTAGCAACAGTATAACTGGTGTACAGCTCTTTCCCTCATAACACTCGAAAATCGTGAATTATAATGACAGTTTCAGTGTGTAATGGAATATAAAGTCGCTCGTTTAGTGTGACACTGTGAGTTTTGCAGATGCTTCCTGCAGCACCTCTGTGGTCTCTGAGAGACGAGAGCTTGTCAACAAAATGTGTTTGTTGTTTCTCCTCTTGGCTTTGATTTTCAGTTAAAGTGTCTGGAAACATGATGAAAAGCGTTTCATAGATTGACCCTTTTTAATGAGTCAACTGGAGCCTCAAGCAGTGGGTGGTCCTTCCTCCTCAACAACAAAACTCACTGACGTAAAAAAAAAATAATAATAATTTTACTTCACAAGAAACAGGATTGCTTGTCAAGCGTTGCCTTAATCAGCGTGGGTTTGTGCCGCATGAACATTGTGTTTGATCTGAATTAACGGTTTGTAACACCAAAGTCACAAAACTGATTAAAAAACAGATGACAGGAGTGGTAGACCTTACTGTTCTTGTCAACAGAGTCTGGGGACTTTCAAGACAAAAATATAACAGCAGTTTAGTTACCGTTTGCGTCAAAGTGCATGGAAAGTATGTAGCACCTCATTGTATCATACCCCGAGGAGTGTGAGGTGCAGCAGGACTCTCCGTTGCAGTGTATCTTACTTAAACGTACTCAGGGCCCCGTTGCATGTCAGAAAATTGGCAGCGCTGCATCGCTCTCTCCTCTTTGATCAATGACCATCAGCCACACTTTGTTACCAGCATGTCAGTAAAGTATTGAAGCAGTTTAAGATAAACTGATTGTAGAGGCTGTGTGAAGCCATTCAGGCATCTTTCAGAGGGTTAGATAGCTCTCCAAACTCAACATGATGGATGGGCACACGCTTGGTTGTCACTACTCCTTGCTTTAACAGCTGCGGTGTTAAGTGATTTGAGGTTGGAACAGAACCTCGAGATGTTATTATGACGTCACCTCAGGATACCTGATATCATTTAACTATAATAATTTATATCAGCGCAGTTTAAAAATATCTCAGCTGTATGCTCAGATCAGCAAAAAGCACATCTGATTCATTTAAGAGAGATGGAAAGAGCTCTCCAGTTCAGGTGTTATTCTCACATCATCATATCTATGATCACAGGGCTTAAAAAGCACCACTTAATATCACTACAGGAATTAGAGATTACTTTAAATACTTGCCTGATGGATCCTGGCATATGCTCTGTGAAGTATATGAAGAGACATCTCAAAGGGAGAGCTTGGCAGAAGGTATAGTGAGGTCAAATTATCTCACACTTCATTTGTAGGGTGAACTTTAAGAGACCAGCCTGTTTAATTAAATAAAACCTCAAATGATATCATTTATCTGCTATGAATCCTGGTCCTGGGGATCACAGGTTTTTAGAAATAACTGTGACTTTTATATTCCATTAGCAGTCAAATCAGCTGAGGATTTCAGATCAGATGGAAGGTGACTTTGCAAAGTAATACTTTTTTCTTTTTTCTTGGTTTTCTGGCCTTACAACTTTCCTGTCCACACGTTGAAATGTGCACAAGAGTTGTTAATAGTTCCTGGTAAAATATTTCCAGGAACTAAATGATCCCTGTGGCCCATTGAGCTGAAAGACCACCATAGAAATCAGGCCAGTGACATATAAAATAAAGAAATAAAGGTAGTTGCAACTCACCGCCAGTCCAGTAGAGGGCAGTAAGATAAAGACTAAGACCATTCAGTAAAAGTGAAACCATAGCTGGAAAAGACAGGACTACTGTTAGCTTGCTAGCTATGAGGAGATTTAGCCTGTGCTGGATTTGCTCATGCTTTATAGCTGCAGTTGGATTCATCAAGGAGAAAAGCAATAGCAAGACACAGTTTGATCTCTGCCATCTCAGGTATGAAGATCCTGCAGACCATCTTGCCAACAGTCAAACCTGCAGTGACACACATTGAATCTGGTATCTTTAATACAGCTTTAAAGCAAGCTCGAGTCACCCCACTGCTCAAAAAGTCTAATCTCAACCCAGCCCAGGTTGAAAATTACAGACCAGTCTCACTTCTGCCATTCTTCTCTAAAATACTTGAGCGCACAAACTGTAACCAAGTTCCTGAGCATCTGCAGAAGAACAAACTGATTGATGCCTATCAAACTGGCCACTGAGACTGCACTCAGAATCACTGCGACTGGCTCGAGCTGCTGGTCGGTCCTCTGTCCTTCTGGACCTGTCTGCTGCCTTTGACACCGTGAACCATCAAATTCTCCTCTCTACACTCTCTGAGCTTGGCATCTCAGGATCTGTCCTGTCTTGGTTCAAGTCCTACCTCACAGGTCGATCCTTCAGAGAGTCAGGGCAAGGCGAAGTGTCTGAATCACATGGCTTATTGACAGGGGTACCCCAGGGGTCAGTGCTTGGTCCCCTACTCTTCTCCTTATACACCACCTCACTTGGTGCAGTGATCCGCTCACATGGCTTCTCTTACCACTGCTATGCTGACGACACTCAGCTTTTCATGTCTTTTCCACCCAAAGACACAACTGTCTCAGCTCAGATATCAGCGTGTCTGGCTGATGTCTCCACTTGGATGAAGGAACGGCACCTTCAGCTAAATCTGTCCAAAACTGAGCTCAGTGTCCTTCCAGCCTGTCACTCTGTTCAACCACATATCAGCGTCATGCTTGAAACAAATCAACTTGTGCTCACAAACTCTGCGAGAAATCTGGGTGTCATGATTGATGACCAGCTGACCTTTAAGGTTCATGAGGCCTTGATTGCTCGGTCCTATTGATATGCCCTCTATAACATCAGGAGGATCAGACCCTACCTGACACAACAGGCCACACAGCTTCTGGTACAGGCTCTTGTGATTTCACGCATTGACTCCTGCAGCTCTCTTCTAGCAGGCCTCCCTGCGTGTACCTTTAAACCTCTGCAGATGATCCAGAATGCAGCAGCAAGTCTGGTCTTTAACCAGCCAAAAGGTCTCCAGTTTACAGGGTCACTCTTTGAACTGTAACACCGGGAGCTAACAGAGACACGTTCACACTATCAGGCTCAAAGAAGAACATTGTTTAGGAGTTATTAAACAAGGTCAATCACAGCCACCTGTCATATTATTGTGGACAGATGGTGGGGGGAATGAAAACCCTGTGGCCGCTCCACCAATCAGGAAAATTTGGCTTGCAGGCCCCGCCCCCTTAAGTTCCTGGACCTCTAGAAACACTGAATACCCCGGCAGCCAGGGCTGTTTAAAGCATATAGTTCTTAAAAAAGTGTCTAGTTCCTGAGGAAGATTTCTTTGGTGGAAAAGACCCGTGAGTAACTCTTCCCTTTGAGCCTCATATTGTAGCTCACTGCATGTGTGAAAAAGATAAACTGAGTTGTTAAAAGCATGATAATAAAAGCCTCTCAAACAAGCAGTCTCTTGAGATAAGACTATACTGTCGTATACAGCTTTACCCTGGACTTCAGTAAAAGAGAGCCTCTTTTCATCCTGACTTAATGGTTTGATGTGAATGCTTGCTTAAAAAAAAAAATAAATAAAAAAAATAAAAAATAAAAAAAAAACCTTTTGTACAAGTGAAAGTCAATGGAGATCTCTTAACATGAGGAGATTAAAAGGAAAGAAGTAAATATTCTTCTGACTCTGTTAGAAGCAAGTTTCAGTTTTAATAGTTTTAGTTGTTCAAAGTCAAGGATTTAACATCTCACTGAAATAAAGGTCAGAAAAGGCTTCTTTCAGCTTCTTTTTTCTTGTAAGTTTCAAAAATAAGTCCACAAACTACCAATGATTATGGCATTAGAGGTCCTCAGGATCAGTTCTTTCAGGGAATAGTTAACAGGCATGTGATGCCCTACAAACTATAGTTCATGCGCATAAATAAAGAAATGCAACAGCTTCATCTCAGCAACAGACCAGACCCTGTTCAGTGTACGAACTTTGCACCCTCCAGTCCAACTTTTGCCGACTTTATTATTCATTCATTTATTTTTTATTTTATTTATTTATTTATTTATTTATTTTGAGAGTATACACTAGAAAAAAAACTGCTATGAGACCCTGAGGTTAGGGATCTGGCTATAGATATCCCTGAGGAACATGTCTGACCCTTAACACGTCCTCCAGAGAACTGTTCCCATCTTGGAGATAAGGAAATTTCTCATATGCCTGCTTGTTCTCTCCTCCATTCTACAACAAATTTTAACAAATCTATAAGTTCTGTCTAACTCAGCGCCATTGTATGATGATAAAATTATGTCTGTTTGGTTTATGTGAGGGTCAGAATCAAGAAATTATCAATCCCATGTTTCAATTTCATTTATTCCAGAGGTTTAATGCTTCCTGCAAGGAGATAAATTTCAGAGTACCATCCACAACACAGTTGCCAGCCACAGCTAGGCCACAGTTCTCTGCAGACGTGGTCAGGTCTGACACATAATTTAACTGATTTAGAGAGACTCTGACCCAAACGTCCCTCTCAGTTTAAGTGTCTACTGAGGATTGGTTCAGCACTTTCCTCCAACATCAGAAAGCTTGTTTGTTTTTACACTCTTTGGAAACTTTTACGAGCCAAAGTTTACAGAGTTCAAGGTGGCTCGATGTAGCGAAAGAAACTTCAATGCTACTTGGAGAGGAGGAGAGATCTCAGGTTACCTGGTGGTGCAGGTACGAGCTAACGCCTCAAATACACCATCTGTGTCTGCAGTCCAGCTCCACTCTGCTGCATGTTGACTGTGTTTGTCAATGCACACCTGTGTGCTGTGTGTTCATTCCGACAGACAGCTGGAGTTGTGAGACCAAGGTCTTCCTGTGCTTCCCTCTCCATTAATAAGCCTCTCTTCATTCATGTTGTGCTGTAAACCTCAAACCTGTTGGTTCCTGGTGTGCCTCTCATCATTGTGATGTTTTCTTGCATTGGTAAAGCTAAATATGATCTGGTTTTGACACGGTTTGTTTTATTTTGAAAGTCTCAGGCTCTTTTTAAGTAGTTTCCATGCACTACTTCCTGTCCCGCTCGATCTTCACTACTCTGAATTAACGCATCACAGCTCCAGTATCCAGCAAGAATAGGATGGCTGCTGATTAGCTGTGACATGCTGGACCAGCCACGCAGCTGGACCACCACAGAATGGTACCAACACAACCTCTGGACCTTTGGGAATCAGAATAAACAGCAGTCCAGACGCAACTGCTGCTGTGACGCTCAACAGCCAGACTCCACTGCCGTACTGAACACTAAAATTTGTTAACTTCTGTCTTCAGTATTCAGGAGTTAGATCAGTAAACCAGAAAAGCAGAATGAGAGTGTGTCTTCAAAGTTGGCGTTGTTTTTACTTGCTTAATGGCACAACAAATAGTCCACAGCAGTTATTCACCTTATCTAAATACACTGTGTGAGCTGCTGAGGGAGGAGACTGAGCCGAGATAACAAATGCTTATCACATCACTGAGTCCACCAGGTAAGTTTAAGAGTCTGATACTTGACATCATGAAAAACTGAAATGCAAAAATGTTTAAATATACAATATATTAGAGACTTGCTTCGTGAATGTCATTAGGGGATCAGTGCACTGCAGGCGGAGGAGCTTCCTGATGGCAAAGTGATGAAAATTGTTTCATAGAATGCACACTTGAACCTGAGTCTCTCCAAATAAGCTAAGTTATGTGGTTATGTGGTGTCCCCTCCGGGCCTGTCTGTAGAAAAGTGTTTCCTCCTGCATGCTGTTTCTCCTGGCAGTTTCTGGTTGAACAGGTCAAGATGACTGGCAACCATTGGGATTTGTTGAATTTCTAGAGACACATATAACCTAATTAAAAACCAAACCAGCAATTAAAATGTCATTTTAAAAATGAGTTCAGTCATAGAGCAGAGCTGACCCTGTCCACAGCAGATGAAAGTCTGGCTGCAGTTCCCTGGATGCTTTTTCAACATTGAGGCTGAACTGTCCAGGCTATATCACATTGAGCTGCACTTTAAAAAAAAGTACCTCATACAACAAATAAAACCTGTCCTTTCAAGTCCAGAGAAAGTTTCTCATCAGTTTGTCTGCTTGTATCCCGTCTGCCATCACTGAGTGGAGTTGTACAGTCATGTGGCCAGGGGGACTGAAGGCTTTCTGAGTCTGTCAGAGCAGGACTGGGGGAGCAGTTTGTCACTGAACACACTCCTCTGCCATGTGACCGTGCTGTGCAGGGGGGACGAACAGATTTTCAAGTGTCAATAATGTGATACAATGCCTTTCCATCTATTTGAATGTGTTCATATTGTTTAATTTTTTTTTAATTATATTCCACATCCTATTTGGTGAATGTTTACATAAAGCAACTTAAAGGCCACATTGACTAAGGCCCCGTTTATACAACAACGGTATCAGGGTGAAATGCAAAAGTTTTGTTGCGTTTCGGCCTCTCGTTTATACGGAAACACCATTTTAGCCGACCTAAAATGCAACTTACGCCCTCCAGAGTGGAATTTTTCTGCAGCCTCCATTTCCGTATTACGGCAAGCCGGTGTTTTCAGTGAAAACGCTGACGTCATGCTCCGTTTTGCGCGTGCGCCTACCACTTTTGTTGTGGGAACTTCTGCGAACCGGACAACAACAACAGTTAAATGGCGGACTTACCGGGTTGTGCTTGTGCTGCTGAATCTGCTGACTGCCTTTCAACAAAACGTTCATCTTTTGCTCCACTTCTGCACTCAGATAAGACGCATTTAATATATCCACCAGATGATCAGCCTGCCTCTTCTTCAGCGGTAGACTACTAAAAGACTCTACAGTTATATCGCCACCTGCAGGCCTGTTATGCATACTACAGCATTTTCAGTCCCTCAGCATTTCCATATAAACGCAGATTTTTTTCTCCACGTTTTTGGGTGAAACACTGTGAAGCGTTGTCATATAAACGGGGCCTAAGGATGAAGCTTTAACTCCTTCTGTAACACCAGATTTTCAGTCGTTCGGGATAGTGGTGGAATGAGTGCAGCTTCAGCTGTTGTGTAACAACTCTCCAGATTTAATTCCATCAACATTTTTCTGTCAGCAGAGAGTCATGGAGGCCTTGACAGAACTGCGTGTCTTTGACGTGAGAGCAAGAAGCCGTTGGTTGTAAATAAGTGAGGTCACCGATGATCTAACTCAACACTGGAGCTTCTGACTCCTGACAGCTGGGAGATTTGCCTCCTTTGTCCATAAATATCCTGATCCCTCCTTCATTCAGCAGTCTCTGCAGTCAGCTGATGATGAATATGTGGCCTAACCCTGAAACGACTGAACAGGCAATGATGACTAATGTCACAGCAGAAAGGACTCGGGAGCTATAATCCCTCACTGTCGTTAAGTTTGCCTCACCCAGACGACCCTCCCCTGTCATTCAACATTTATGGATTTGAATTTATTTTGGACATATTGCTATTTTATTTTCTCTCCCTGTAAAGAGTTTGACAGTTTGCAGGAAATTAGCCTTTTTTTTTCATGGTGACTAAGATCCCAGCTTGTTTTATTATTACAGATCTATCCTCCTGCAGTTACTGCTTGGATCCAGACAACATCCAGGCCTCAGTATTCATGGTTTTATATTCTCTGGTATGAGGGTTGATACAGTATAAAATAAACTTTTGACATTAAAATTGACTCTCATTATAAACCCACACATAATCAGTGTTATGTGGTTGATGTAATCATGTGAGTCAGAATTACAGAAGGAGGCAGCTTTCATTATAGCTGGTCTCTGAATGCTGTGCGACAGTGCAATATAACACAACCCCATTTCCCCCAATACAGTGATTTGCAAATCCTGTCTAACCTTTATTCAACTGAATACACTCCAAATATAAGATAATTATTGTTCAAACTGATAAACTTTGTTTATTTGATTCCTGCAACACGTTCCTAAAAAGCTGGGATGAACAACTTCAGTTGCTCAACAGTCCGGGGTCTCTGTTGTCGTATTTTGCGCTTTATACTGTGCCACACATTTTCAATGGGAGACAGGTATGGACTGCAGGCAGGCCAGTCTAGTACCTGCACTCTTTTACTACAAAGCCACACTGTTGTAACAGGTGCAGAATGTGTCTTGTCATTGTCTTGCTGAAATAAGCAGGGATGTCCCTGAAAAAGACGTGGCTTGGATGGCAGCATATGTTGCTCCAAAACCTGTATGTACCTTTCAGCATTAATGGAGCCTTCACAGATGGTCAAGTTAGCCATGTCATGGGCACTAACACACCCCCATGATGAAATGAAATGTGGACTCGTCAGACCACAGCAGACTTTTCCACTTTGCGTCAGTCCATCTCAGATGAGCTCGGGTCCAGAGAAGCGGGCGGTGTTTCTGGGTGTTGTTGATATATGTCTTTGTCTTTGCATAGTTTGAACTTGCACTTGTAGATGTAGTGATGAACTGTGTTAAACTGTTGTACTATTTACCCAGACAGTTGTTCACATGGTGGTGACACTCACCCCATTCTTGCTTGTGAATGACTGAGGATTAACTTTTTTTAAATTGACTTTTTTTAAAAATATTTTTTGGGGTTGTATGCCTTTATTTTAAGAGGACAGGACAGTGGATAGAGGAGGAAACAGGGTGAGAATGAGGAGGGACATGCTAGAAAGTGACCACAGGTTGGACTTGAACTACGGCTGCCTGCTCAAGGGCTGTTTACCCATATGGAGTGTGACCTTAACCACTGGGCCATCTGCACTCTGGAGGATGCTCCTATTATACCCAATCATCATGTATATGATGATCATTTATACCCAAAACTGCAACCTTCTGATTGAGAGATGATGACAACTGAGCCACAGTTGCTTGCATACTTCCAAACTATCTCAATTTAACTGCTGTTGTGAACTTCTTCCACTATTTTGCACATGAGCAAAAAGACTCAAATCTTGTGCAAAGGGTGGAGCAAAAATGTCCTATCTTATGCAAATGAGCTGCACTTAGAGAGACTCCAAGATTTCTGAACTGGTGCTTCGTACAGACACAGTTTGTGGTTTTTGTCCTGAAATATCAAATAGGTAACACATTCAAATACAGCAGTAATCAAGACAACAGTTCCATCTCTGGACGACCTAGAAATAATATATCTCTGTTTAAATATCAAGATTATCTCAGCATCACGGTTTCTTTTTTTTTTTTTTTTCTTTTTTTTTTAACTACTTTTATAATAATCAGTGTATTCATCAGATTGGGACTGTCTGTTGCCCACCTCCACACATACAGGCTGTGTCTTTACGTTTAACAGTGTTACTGGTATTGTTGGTCTTATTCTCTGGATGAGCTGCGCTTTGTTAGCATTCTTCATGAAGTGAGCTGTGAAATTTTGTTTCAGGAAACAGCTCCACAGAAAAATGGCAATAATTCCATTCGACCCATCATATAGTGTTTGATGATCAGGAGAGAGCACACATCACAGTTCTGGCTAACAGCCTGTGAACCCTTCTGCAGCCTCTGTTTGTCTGCTGCAAGGCTTTTGGAATTCACAAACATACTAAATTGATTTCTCTTTCTGAATCACCTGTAATTAGTTGCTCATGTTTCAGATGAGTAAGTACAGAGAACAGGCTGTCAGCAAGAGTTGTCAAATTAGCCCTCATTGACATTAATTGGATGCACTACACCCAGCTGTAATTATTTTCCTTTTTCCCTCCAGTGTTTTGCGGAGGTATCTTCACATGTAAGCTAATTTCATGTAAATAGAGGTGCTATTGATATCAGCCGTCCAGTAGAACATTTTAATTTAATTAGAAAGCATGGAGGTGCTTACTATAGCTCATTGAGAT
This sequence comes from Labroides dimidiatus, assembly GCA_030710495.1. Taxonomy (NCBI): domain Eukaryota; kingdom Metazoa; phylum Chordata; class Actinopteri; order Labriformes; family Labridae; genus Labroides; species Labroides dimidiatus. The sequence continues at coordinate 7,013,879 of CM061159.1, forward strand.
TAGAGAAACATTGTAATTACCGATTGCAATTACAATCAAAGCTTTTCCCTCTCCCCATTTCAATGACGCATACAACACGTCTTCATCTTCTAACAGCAGCTGTGAGAGATAGATGCTATAATGTTCATCAACAGGAACCTAAATAAAAGGCAGACCCCTAAATAAAACCTGACTGTGAACTTCCACAGTCATGTTGTTGATGTATCACCATTTCCCCTCTTGGCAAATGCACCAGAGCTTGCCAAGATAAGCGGTTGTCATTTGAAATGGTGCAATCTGCTGTCAGTTTGTTGGGCTCAGCAAAAATAGGGAGTGATGCTGGCGTTTTCAGAGAGGAGGGATTTTCTGTCTCTTATCACCGTCTGGACAAACCGACAAGTTACCCATGTTAAAAAAAAAAGAAGAAGAAGAAAAATAAAAAAAAAACTGGGGGTCAGAGTCATTCAGGCTTAGGCTTTTACAACAACGGCTAAAACATGTTGTCATTTGATTCGACCCAAGCAGACCCTTACACATCAGTATCTGCTCTCCAGCGGGGAAGGAGTTTTTACATAACATCATGCTTTTCATGCATTTCTTCTCAGATGCCTCTGTGAGTCTGACACAGAACAAGTGACTCAGCATTTTGTTCAGTGCTGTGATAATCGGTTAATTCAAACTGAGCATGAGGAAAGGGTAAAACAAGAATAGACTTCAGAGAGAGAGAGAGCCCAATATCCCCTTTCAAGGTCCAGACCGATCATCAGGTTTGAATGGTTCCAGTCTCAGGGTATAATGAACACTGAAGCCAGGGAGCTACACATATGTATGTAACAGAGCCTCTCAATGCTACAGCTCAGTTCATCAGTGAGTTAATTTAGCTAAGTTTATTATGTTCATGTTTTCTACAGCAAACTCGTGTCATATTCAGAATCACTTTTACCAACCTCAATTCATCTCCACCGTTTATTTGATTTCCAAAAAGGAGGTATCGTGCTTTTTTATAGTCTTTATTTTGTCCATTTGGTATGCCTGTAGTAACTTTACATTATTTCCATTTAAATAAATAAATAAATAAATAAATAAATAAATAAATAAAAATCTCACACTGTTGTTTTAAGAAAACCCTTATTTCAGCCTCTGCCTGGAATGCTTCATTTTAGCCGCTGTCTCTTTAAGGCTCCACACTCCACGAAGACCCTTCTTTCTGATTGGTCAGCCTGCCACTTAGTTGTGATATCAACCGGTTATATGGTCCTTATGTGATGACCTCATCTTTCTGAAGATCTCTTGCTATATTCAGAACAGATCATTTTAATCAGTTTACAGATTCAAATGAAGTTTGAATATCTGCACACATGTATTGTGAACACCCACTTACTTTATATCTATATTTACGCTATGGAAAAGCAGAGTACCCTCTCTTTAAGATGTGTTTTGTGTGAAACAGTCTGTTCGGTTGGATTTGATGATAAAAATAACTTTTTGTGGTTATGAATAATATTTTGGAGAAGTTTGATTCAACACTACAACATTTTCAACTGGTTTATCACTGGTCCATCTACCTACCCAACATCATCTTGTCATCTTTGTTGACTTTCTATATCAGTGATCCTGATAAAATCTCAGAGGGTGGTTCATGATATGTGTGGTTTGAAGCCCTGTACACGTTAAGTTTGCGACCCTGCAGTGTTTGTGATTCTGTGATGATGGTGTCAGTACTTGTTTGACTCAAAAGCTGCTTAAAAGGCCTCAAACTTCCTCTTCATTTTTTTTAGAGAATATGAGCACCTACCTACGCTTCCAGTGATTTAAACCACCAAAGGTCAGGTCTGACACAATTAATCACATCGAATCATCAAAGGAAGGTGGACTGCTTATCCTGATCCTGAAAGTTAATGGTTATTTCCAACTTCCTCACTTCAACTGTTCTCTGTTCTTCACCTGATTAAGTGTTACTTATCATACCACTTCTATTCAATCATCCTGCCTCCCCTTTAGCCCCACATCCTTTTAAATTAATAGATACTTTTGATGGCAAAAGGAGGATCATACTCATCAGGCATCACAGGATTGTTTCAATTTAGAGTCTATTGCTCCCATTTCTTCAGAGTGTGCCTTAAAATCCAAATCAAAGTTTCATTTTGACAGCGGTTAAAGTTGAATTATGATCCCTCTTGTGAGGGTTTAAGTCACAGTTTAACATACTGTAAGAGCTGCCACTTAACATTTGAGAATATAGATATATCGTTCTTTTTTTTTTTCTTCTTTAAACGTACCTGACTCTTTGTGCCTCTGTCCTGGTAATTTTGTTCAGCTCTAAGGAAGATTTACCCTCAGAGAAACAAAGATGAAGTAGATGTGTGCTTTAATGAACTCAGGATTTGAGCTTTGCTGAAGCACTGGTGCAATCTGTCAACATTAAAACGTCAATGTACAATAAAGAAGCTCTCAGCCACTTTAAACAGCAACCCTCTGAGTCCCCGCAGGAATACAACAAAGACAGTGCTCTAAAAATGAGCTGTTTTCAAAGCTTGTTATCATGAACCAGGCCTGTAATTTGCTCCAACCGAAGCCAGCAAAAGGTGCTTAGGACTACACGAGCAGATTCTGGACTGGGTAACGTGGGCCGAATAAACAGAGGCAGAGCAGATGGGATGGGACAGAGTGTGATGCCCTGCCAGCTGCACTTTTCACCTCTGTCTTCAAGGATACCACACACAGATCACGCCTCTCCCTATATAGTAACGCTTTTTATCCAGCAGCAGTCACAGAATAACAATGACCATCTGAAAGAGCAGTGCTTAACACAGACAAAGGTTTATGACACTGTGTGAGCTCACTGTTCAATAAAATATCAAGAGTGCCCAGGTCGGCTCATTATGTGACTGATCGTTCGTATCTGCGGTGCTCAGAAGTCAGAATCAGAATCAGCTGGTCGTCTGTTCAGGGGGAGCTTGTAGGAATTTGAGATCAGACAGACACTGTTTGTTAAATGACAAAATGTTCATCTGTAGAAGTTGTAACAGCAACAGTCAGCTATCCAGCACCAGTTCTGATCATAGGTTTGAATTCTAGGCAAATAAAGATAAAAAATATGTATTTTTTTTATGATACGACAACCAGAAAACAACTTTTTGGATGTTCTTTAATTCTCAGAATTGAACATATTTGGCTGAAGTTAATACTGAACCTCTTTGTTTACTAAAATTTCTTATTACAAGCTGCTCCTCCAAATGTCTTGCAGCACCTGATAGAAGAAAATAACCACCTTTGGTTTGCACAGACCAGAATCTGGATGACCTTTTTTTTGTATTCTCTTAGATGCCAAAAACTAGAAGCTGATGAGACGGCTTGTTTTTCTCCTGGCACAGAAACTCAATATCAGATAGATAAAATAAAAGGAAAATGTCACAGTTGACGCATTATCTCAGACTCCATTTATTGCTCCCTCCTTGCTTTGCCTATTTTCTCATTCTGCTCCTCAGACACTGGGGTGGCTTTAGGGGGTTGCTGAGGAAGTACAGGCAAATAGATTGAGTTACACTCATATAATTGTCTATTTTTTATATTTGTTGATGACAAATTTAGGAAATATAAGTAAACCGATTGCAGGTATTGTTCGCACTGTTTTTTTTTTCCCTGTGTGTAATGCGGTTTTTGTTCTGGTCATGGAAAACAAGACCTGCTATATACCCTTGCAAGGGTACTAAAGGGAGCATGGGGGTTTTCCCAACCAGTCTACTCTACATTTATATCACAGAAGAGTCAGCCTTTTTATCAGATAAACAGACACAAGACTGCAGTCAATGTTGAGTTGAGGATGTTCTGTGGTATTCTGTGACCTGAGACACTCAGGTTATGAGAGCAATAAGCAATTAGACCAGTCATCATTTGTGCACCACACAGCAGAGGTCTAATCATCAGCGCTAGAAATTAGCGGTTTATTTGATTACTGGAGCAGAAAGAGTCTTGTGCTTTGAGGGCTGACCTGTAAGTTTCTGTGTTGGTTGTTTCTTAAGGTGTAAAGTCCAAACTTAACCTTATGTTAAAACTACCTTAGTTTAGTGGTGTAAAGCTACACATATTCATGCCAAAGTGTTTCAGAGCAGCGGTTTTGATGTGGCAAATCTGAGGTCCCCAAATTGATTGAGAATGAGATAGTACCTCACACACAGCGTACACTAGCTGCTGGTATGGCCACTGAAACATCTGCTCCAGTTCAGAGTCCTCCTCAAAACATACTCAGTTAAATTTTTTTACCTGTGATGAGTTTAGTACTGTGAGCTCAAACAGAGGTTACCTGAGATCGTTAGTATGTGTCAGTGTGGAGAGGGGGAGGGGCTGCTGGTGTGCTCGGTGCAGTATACCGTTGCTTTTTACAGAGGCTGTGAGGACTGTTTGAATTAGACTGCACCGACAGCTTTAGCTGGAATCGCATCACTGTCGTGATGACATGACTCTGAACAAGGCGTGTGTTTGTTTTGGAAATGAACGAAGATCAGATCATCTTTTCAACGCTACTTTTCTTTTTTCAAGACAACTTTTCACCAGATACAACATGACAAGATAAGGTATTTATCAACAATTACACAGCGCTGTTGTTTAAAAAGTGACAGCAAGGAAATTTTATCAGTTTGTACTGTAGTTTAGTAGCCAGCTATATTTAGCACTATAGCAGCCTGGTGGTCTGAGACATATCCATAGGCTAACGTGTGATGCTATCAAAGTGCTCACCTGCCAAGCAGAGCTAACATTACCTCGCCTTCATTTCATTGAGACTCTCAAGTTTGATCAGATCACTGCAGAATAACTGGGTTGGAATAAACATTATCATAAACAGTTTGGCCCGTGTTTTAGCCTTTAGCTTGTGGTTTAGGCTTTAGCTTGTGGTTTAGCCGTCAGCTCATGGTTTCGTCTTTAGCTCATGTTTTTAGCCTTTAGCTATTGGTTTAGCCTTTACCCGGTGTTTTAGCCTTTAGCTTGTGGTTTAGGCTTTAGCTTGTGGTTTAGCCTTCAGCTCATGGTTTCGTCTTTAGCTCATGTATTAGTCTTTAGGTTTTGGTTTAGCCTTAAGCCCATGCTTTATCATTCTGCTCTTCTGTCCTTTTTCTGTTTTACAGTTCAGCTCCACCATCACTATCAAATTAATCCCAGAGAAAACAACAGATGCCTTTTTTCTTTGCAAAACTTCATCAGTAGGCATTGTGTGCATAGAGACTTCAAAGTGCTGTAAATCACTCGGGTCTTGTCTGTCCTGATCGGGAAGCTAATAAATAGTAATTAGAAACAAATTATACTAGTGCTGAAAGTTTCATTTTAAGTTGTAGATTACTATCAGGCATTTATCTAGAAGTAAAAACTTTTCAAGATCACTTTTAAAGTCCTCACAGTCCTTCTAAACTTTGGATAAGGACTGACATTTTGAATCAAGTCGGTAATTATTTTTGGTTGGCTGGATCTATAAGAGTTTATCTGCGTATCGGTTTGAAAATTCAGTTTTAAAATGGAACTGGAACTGTGCCTGAGGTTATTTACAGTGCATCTGATGAAAGGACCGACAGTGAACATCGTCTGCTTCAGGAGTCTTACTGGGACCACAATGAAGGGGCGGTTGGAGTCCTCATGCTTCTGACCAAACATTGATCCCAGAGGTACTAAGGCACAGGGACTGAATGATGGAGCACAGAGTGGTCTTGGACTTATTGATTCAGGACAGGTGAGTTAGGAAGATGGATATTACAGGTCTGCGATCTAATTTTCTCAACTTTGTCGATAAAGAACGCTTTCACAGAACAACTTAAATCCAGATGATGGATTTAAGTTGTTATTGGGCAGGGAAAAAGCAGCTCAAGGGTTTTTTAATAAAAATGTTCAGTTTTGAGTGATCAGACTGGGGAAGTATTTTGTTCCTGCATCATTAACAGCAGAGCTGGGTGTTTTCATGAAGTTTTGAGTTGCTAATAATAAATGTGAAGTTTACAGGCTTTTTATTTTCACTCTGCTCTCTGTGCCTCTTTCTCGACTGAGCAGGTCTACATAGAGAAGTATCGATTGATAAAACATTTGTCTTGCAGCTTCTCGTGTCCTGGTTGCAAAGAGGTGGAAAACTATCAATGTGAATTTTAGCTCAGGAATATTAGAAATTTTCAGGGTTTTGCTGCTGTCAGCTGAGATGATTTTGTTTTCCCCCACAAAAAAAAAAAAAAAAAAAAAAAAAAAAAAGATTTCTAAAAAGTTATTTTATGTTTCAACATTCTTGGTTCTTGTTGTTCTGTGAACAACACCATTAAAGTTCTCTAATTCTAAAAACTGATTAGTGTCATTCCTAAATGTTGTATCAGGTGTATTTGCATGTTTGCTTGCTTGTGACAAATATTTATGACATATTTAGACTCAGTTAGGGGAAGTCCCCAAAAATTATCGGAAAATTCATTAATAATGTCATTTTAAGATATTGCATTAGACATGTTTGCATGCTTGTCTGCGTATGACAAACAGAAAAGGTTTAACAGTAATCATGTATTTGAACAGGTAAATATATTTCATATGAATTCCCAATGTAAAATTTTTAAATTTAAAAAAAATCCTGAAACTCTAGTTTGTGACCCAGTTGGAGTAAAGAGTGCAGTGGATTTAAAATATAGCTGTTCTTGTTTGTGTTGGACATGCTTCTACTACCGTGATCAGTAGTATTGTGACAGGCTTGTACAACTTGTTTGAATTTTTGCTCATGTGTCCAGGTCTGCCTGTTTGTGTGTGTGTTTGTGTGTTTGTGTGTGTGTGTGTGTGTGTGTGTGTGTCTTAGACTGTTTGTTTCTGTCCTCTGAGTCTCTGAAGATGTTTGCTCACATGAGTCTGGTTTGCAGCAGAAGAAGGTTTTCTCTCACCATGGAAGCCAAATTTTTCATCATGTGGGGGACGTTTTGTTCCAAATCAGTCTGTCATCATCTGCAACTTTATACTGCAAAAACTAAAGTCGAATCAAGTGGGGTTTTATTTTTAGAAAATCAAAATGTCCTAAAAGACTCAATATAAGCTACATTTACCTGAGAGTAATGTCTTCATTCAAGAAACTAAAAAAGTACATGGTTCTTATAACATTTCTTTTTTTAATTTTATTTTTTACTCTTTACAAGAAAATTCAGGCCTCACTTTTGTCTATTAATATATTAACATAAGACTTTTTTTTTGATTGCTGTTAAGACAAATGCTTGCTACGATGCTGCTGAAACAGACTCTACTTTTTATTTATTTATATTGTGAAGGACATGCTGTTAATTTAAAAACAAGATTTTTTTGAGGAATACTTTCTAATGCACACTCACACAAAAAAACAAAAAAAAAAAGGAAAAATATACTTTCTTCACAAAAACAACATTTCTTATTGGGGCTTTTTTGAGAAAAAAAAAGTAACCTCCCCTCCAGTGAACACTTGGTCTGGGGTAAAAATAAAATTAAAAAAATGTCCAGAAATAGGCAAGCATTGCAGAAAGCATGCCCACGCTCACATGTACACCCAGTGCCCTTGCACATTACCCTTGTGATTAGTTTCCCTGTTCCACTTAGGAACACGTGCTTCAAGAGAAACTGAGATTGAAAGAATAGCAAATCACAGCTGCAGTTTCTGCTGTCTTTGACCCAAAATGCACACTGGAGTTAAACAGATAAATAGAAAAATGTGATCACATTCATCATACTGATATCATCCTAATTGCACAGCACTGAGGAAGGAAATTAAACCCTACACCTATTTCTATGCCCCATTTGTCAGGAAGTGAATGGCACTCTGAGGTTGGGCCTATGCTGATGAATTGTTGCTGTTAAAGCTTAAGACTGGAATGCTCTATCATTTCAATGAAGTGTCAGACAGGTATAGTAGGTTGCTTCAGAGGCAGCTTGGCATTTGTAAAAAAAACAAATGAAAGGGCAAAGCGGTCTTCGGATGGAGTCTGCGATGTCTCCAGTCGAATGACCTTGGCTAATCCAGCCCAGGCTAAACTAGTTTGCCAAAGATTCTGCCTGATCCAATCAGCATCCTGTTTAAAATCAGGGACTTGCATTTTCAGTCTCTCCTGGTTCAGAGGATTGCCGTTCCTCCTCATGAGCAGCGGAACAGCCTGAGAGAATTTAGAGCCGTCCTCCGTGGATCTCTCATGAAAGCCATATTTTTGTCCTTGAGAGGGAAAATGAAAAGATTCAATATAGATCTGTTTATTCGACGTACAGCAGCGTCTTTGATGTAACACATGATCACATCCGGAGGCAGCGTTGTGAGACACAACACAGGAGAGATTGAACTGTAATTTCCACAAAGTGGATAGCTTCTGCATTGGTCACATGGAAAATGGAAGAAGACCATTAGAAAAACGAAATCTTACAGATGATCACTGGCTGTGAAGAGAAACAGACGCAGCCCGCGTTGGAACAAAATGTCCTCATGTGTCCTGCCTGCATGCCTGTCTGTTATTATAAAACACACCTCCTATCAGTCACATTGAAACATATAGAGAATACGTTATCGTTTTCGTTTCATCAGTCTTCAGAGTATTGCTCCCGTACAGGGAGAAGTGCGGAGATAAACCCACTCTGTTACAGCAGATAGTGCTGCTTATAGATAAGGAAATGTTTAGAGGTAAAGAGGTTTTTTTTATGGACCATCATGCCTTGTGTTTTATTCTGAATTACGCTTTTATCAAGCTCTTGATTAGACTATAGTGCAGCACCTGCAGTCTTATTTAGCCTGTTACCAAAATAAACCGTGTCCCTGGGAACGGCGCTATAGGTGACAGTTCTTGAATGTCATTTCACTACAGACCCGAAAAATCGATGGGTTATGCATTCTGGCTTAATATCCCTGCATAGGTTGATGCAGAGGTGGAATTAACCTGGAGGTAAGAAGAGGAGGCTGGGACACGGGGAGACCGCTCCACAAGAGTGAATGAGTTTAGCTCATAACAGGGTGTGGGCGTATCAATCTAAATATCAGTGGTATCGATATCAGGGTGAGTATCACTATGGGATCAATACAAGCATGATTCAATTCAAGACTTTTGTTGAAGTTTTTTCTTCTTCCAGCAAATTACTTAGATTTCCTTACAGAGTTCATGCAAGTGCAGCTTCTCTCTCCAAATCTGTCTGTGCAAACAGCACCCCCCCCCCCCCCCCTCTCTCTCTCTCTTTCTCTCTCTCTCTCTCTCTCTCTCTCTCTCTCTCTCTCTCTCTCTCTCTCTCTCTCTCTCTGTCTTTCTCTCTGCTGCTCACTCAGGGACACTTTGCCCCCTACCTGCTCTGCTGGAGAGTGAAGAGTCAGAGCACTGAGTGCAGCCCGAGATGGCAGACAGAAAGAGAAGAGCTGCGTGGACTTTATTCACTGCAGCTGATCGGGACACTGTCACAAGTTATGTGTGCAAGAAAGTCATTTTCCTCTGTGGTTAAACCACCACTTTACATAAACATATTAATAAAGCAGCTTGAACTTAAACTCCAAGCTGCAAAAAAAAAGTTGAGGAAGAAAGAAGAGGTGGGAGGTCCATAAACCTAAACCAGACCCTTGACACAGAGGCAGCGGTCTCTGGCAGATGCTTTTCAGACAGAAATCAGGAGTATTCAGGTAAACTGCAGATCAGACTGATTAGACTGAAATGTTGGTGTTTAGAAAAGCGCTTTATAGATAAAATGTATAATAATAATAATAATAATAATAATAATAATAATAATAATAATAATAATAATAATAATAATAATTTGACTGGAACTCAAAAATGTCTGCTTATAATAAGGAAAATACGTTGTTATTATTGTTATAATGTCGCACTGTTTTATATGTTTGTAGTTAGTTAATTAAAAAAAATGCCTAAAATATTTGTCCTGTGTTTTATAATAATCATACTAATAATCAACTAACTTAAGGCAAAAATCACAGATTATTATTTGATTATGGCATTTCAAAGTAAAAAGTATCAATATCAACATCGGCAGTACTTTATTTACTTGGTAATGGATGGATACCAGAATTCCCGGTATATTCCAACTCTAGTTAAAAAGATGTCAAGTTTATGTAAACAAAACTAACGAGCTCTGAGGTCACAGGGATCTGTAATCTGTAATATTCACTCCAAAGAGGATATTATTAAAAGTGCGATGGCATAAATATACCTCTGGAAATAAATAAATGTTATCTCAAACTGATTCATGACCTTATGTTCATGAATAGTACAGTTTTCTCATGTGTTACAAATGTGACATGGGTTTAATGGAGACTCAGTGTTGTCATGTTTTTCTTTTGTATTTCCATGGTGTATTAATCTATCTTTGATTTCCTGTTCTCTTTGTGTATTTACCTTTTGTTTCATAACTTGTTTGCTCATAGTGATATCTTTATGTCTTGGTTTTTCTTGTTTATAAGTGATCTACTTATTGTCTTTTATTCGTTGTATTTTTTTTTTTGAAGTCTTAAGTGTTTCCTGTTTTACTTTTTAGTTCTTGTTCTCTGTGGGTCTGGTTTAATTCTATGTGAGATTCCTTCTTTTTTGATGTTAATTTACCTTTTGGCCTTTAGTCTCTGGCTGTTTTCCAAACTGCCTTCCGTACAAACAGTGCCTACTGTTTTGGTGGAATTTAAGTATGTAGTTTGTGAAAAAAAAAATAAAAAAAAAAAAAGCAAAATCTGCAGTTTGCCAAAAATTCCTGGATGTCCAACTGATCCAGATAAATGTCTCAGAAACGGACCAGTCAGCCACCTATACTGCTTTCCTTTATGGCGCTATAATGGTGTTCATCACCTTTTATCTGTTTATTACAGGTTTACAATAAACATTTTTGGTGCATTTTTGCCAACTTCTGGTATAAATTAGCGTTACATCTACAACACTAACATCATGTCATGTCACGTCAGGTTATTGAGTCAGACTCCTCGTCCTGTCTTGTCTTATGTGTGTTTTTTTCTTTTATTGTGTTGTTTGGTGTTTTGTGTTTTTGTTTCTGTTTCCTTGTTGTCGTCAGGTCTCAGTGATTGCGCCTCCTGCCTTGATTGTTTCCACCTGTTCCCCTTACCTTGTGTGTGCTTTTAGTGTCTGTGCCAGTTCGTTGTCGTCTCGATCTCGTCCCTGAGCCTGTCTGTCCTCGTCAAGAAACTGTTTGTGTATCGTTAGTATTTTTGCATTCAGCTTTTGCTGCGTTCGTTGGTTTACTTTTTTTTTTTTCCCTTCCAGCCTCTAGATGAGATTTGTGTTGTTTTTTTGAACTTTGCTCTCCAGCAGGTGCTGAGTTTTTCTGTTCTTATCATCCACGGTATTTACAGCATCGTGCTGAGATTTTGTTTTACGAACTTTAGCTTCCTGATCATTAAATCTCTTAGAGCGTCACCTGTTTTTGAGTCTTGCTTTTGGGTCCTTATGCTGAGTTTTGTCACATTATATGGTCCATGAGATAGAAGTGAAAGGATGCAAAAGGAACAGGTAAATCTTTCCACTTCAAGTCGTAAAAGAAGTGATACCATCTCTCAGGTTAATGTTTACGTCTAACAAAATTCATTCAAGTCCATATAAACCATTTATTAACTTCTTTAAAATCATACATGGATTATACTGAAGCGGTTCTTCCATCAGCTGTACTTCCACTTTTTGAAACTGAAAACCAGAGTAGAATAATACAAAACAGATCCACCTAAACATTTTTATTCTTGCACATGGGATGATTCTGTTTCAGTTCATTACCAACTGAAAGCAGTCATTTCTCACAAGTCATCAAATTATACAGCTCAGTCAATTGCCTGCAGCGGAAAAAGATGAGGCCGTTTGTAACACGAGCATTATGTCCCCAAACAAGCTTCTTGTTGATGAATCTGACACCTGGGTCAGAGGATGTAGCAAAAAGGCCCTGAATGTCCAAACCGTGATGCCTTTGATTAGCCATGATTTATACATCCAAAGCTGACTGCTTTGAAAGTTATATCTGAAACTCATTGCATTGAAGTCTGTATGATAGCAGCTATTCAAACAAAATTCTCTTTTAGACAAAAAAAAAAAATGCATTAACAAATGGAGTATGTCCAGAAACCACAACTTCTAGTTCTATTTGCAATTTTTGTTTTTTAGATTTCGGTGGTTTCTTCCAATTCTAAACTTAGCAAAAGAAGTAAGGCAATTTATGTTTGTTAGATTGTTTCCCTGAGGAAACAGTGCTTCTTGGTGATAAATCTCATACTAGGGATGAGCGAGTACACCATTATCTGTATCTGTATCTGTATCCGTTTACCCATCCATATTATCTGTATCCGTATCTGTACTCGTAGGGGACGGGGTCTAAACCGGAAGTGGGCGTGTTTTGTCCGGGATTTAAATCCGAACATTATTTGAAGTCTGAAACTGGCAAGAATTGATTTGAAATGGCTATATTTATTATTTATTTGAATGAAAAAAAAACAGCCTCAAAAGAGATTCAAACTATTGTTGTTTATCACAGTAGTAATTATGATCTGTGTAAATTTAATAGGTGATTTGTGCAAACATTCAGTGGCAAAAAATAAAAAATATGCCTTTTTGTTCACTGTATTTTCAAAAACACTGTGCTCAGAATGGGCAAAGCTTTCCAACTGCCTTTCTCACCAGCCAAACTAAAATCACGCAGCCAGTTAAAAAAAAAAAGACCGACGTGGAGAAACTAGGGGGACACGCGGCACAAGGAGTTTACAGCTTTAAGCCTTCAAATGCGTTGCGTGTACGTTGCAAAACAGTTAATCAAGTAAATTAAAATATGAAAAAAGAACTAAAGAGATGCGAGACAACGAAAACCTTAAAAAAACAGTCCCAAATTGGAGCAAGAGGCACTGACCAGCGCGACACGAGCCGTTTTCAGCCCCGTCTTGTCACATGCATCGCGTATGACAGGAAATAAGTTCAAGAATTAACTTTTAATACCAAACAAACCTCAATAGAGACGAGCAGAAGAAAACTGAGTGAGTAGTACAGAAATTAGAGCAACGTAAACTACAGTCAACTCAAGCAAGCAAGAGAAGTAGTCGCTGTCACTCGCTGCCTGTCTGTGTGTGTGTGAAAGAGGAGAGCAGGCACCTCCTCGCTGCAGCATGTGGGTGCAGGGAGGGGGCTGTGCTGTGTGTGACTGGCCAATCACAGAGCATGAAGAGTGAAGACAGTAGTTGTTGCTACCCAATGAGGATTCTTTTAGCACAGATCTGGCTCATCCCTATCTCATACCCTTATAAAGTCTGTTTATTTGCCTTTTAAATGGAGCTCCATTTCTAATGAACATGCATTTGTGGGATGAGCAGCAGACCTGAGTATGTGGGATGCACCCAAGAACAAAACAACAAAAATGCCAAATCCTCTCTGTCAATGCCAAACAACATATTCTGCCTCTTGTTTGGTGTCGTTTAGTGGACTGGATGAGGGAGTCTGAAGAAACAAGACATGCTGGTTGAGCAGCAGGAGAGAGCAGAGGGAGGGGCTGGTACTGAAAGCTTGTACTTGGAATAAACCACCAAGGAATGAGGATGCATTGGTCAGCTACTTATGGCCAAATCACAATACGTCGCCGTAATGGCAGCAGATCTGATGAGTTTCAGTTGAAGTCAGTGTGTAAACTCACACTGGCTCTGCCCTGTTGTGTTCCTGCTACTTCTTAGCTTCAACAGGTCTGAGCCCTCCGGATCAGAAACAGAATCGTTGATCACAGTAACCTCGCCCCCAGCACCTGACGTAGTTGGTGCTTCGCTCTGGCCCAGCAAAGAGATTGTGCTTGCTTATCACCAGTTTTTAGCTCCTGGAGGTAACGGTATTTAAAGTTCATATCAGACACCTCAACATGAAACAGTGGGATCTGGGGATCAAACCATGCAACTCTTGCACTGAGCCAAAACCAAACTCGTCTTTGATCATTTTGGAATGTGAACATGTGAACATGCTGTTGAGAAACTTTGTATCTTTTAGATATTTCTACATGCTGGAGAGGAAAATAAAGTGGGATGTGCAAACGCTGAATTTATTCATGTATTGCTTCTTGAGCTATTACAGATGTAGCGCTCTTGCACGGCTGATTTGGTTCTGACAGGGCACTTAGCTCCAGCATATTAGTTTAAAGTCTGGCTGCAGGAGCTTAGCATGTTTATGTAAGTCATACTGGAAGCATCCAGTGGGCCTAAATGGGATCTGATACAGAGCTTGACTAATTCCAGTGATGGATTTAAACCTTTGTTTGTTTGCACTACTTTTGTTATTTTCATTATGGCGTTCACTTCTTCTACATGTACAGCACTGCACTGTTACCTATGTTAACACAGTCTGTTAAAAGCTAAATATTAAAGACGATCCATCATCCTCCTCTCAGCCTTCAGCGTTAATCAGAGCCTCAACTCGAGCATGAAGCACGGCTGGACTGCTTCTCCTTTCAGCCTTTGATAAGCCTAATAGTTCATTAACTCCTGTTTTTCATCAGCAAACATCAGCTTGCTTTTATGGATTAATCCGTTGAAGTCTGATTTTGATGAAAGTTATCGAAACACTTCTCTAAGAAGCCTTGTACCTCCTTCAGTCAGTTCACAATGCGTCTTTTACCCTGATGGGTTTAATATTCAGATCCTTATCTAAGGGATCCTCCCAAACAGATTCCATGTGGGACTTTAGAGTCATGTCATTTCAAACCATTTAAAAATTGTTGCAAGACTTTGGTGCCCAATCTTTAAAAGTGCAAAGTAAAGCAAACTTGTTTTAAAAAAATGTGTTGACTCCTCTAGAACAGTTCAGAGAGATCGAGAATCGATATGAAGATGCACTGGAGCTTCACTTGCAGCCTGCATTGACTGTGTGAGGTCATAAAATGAAAAGGGTCGGGGTTACTTCTTTGAAAAATGTCTTTGCAAACTATCAATTACACCCTCTGGAAGAAGCTTAACTAATGTAAAGAGCAGGCCTATAGCAAGCACACGCAGGCTTGGAGGGTCAGTTCTGCAGTCTTCTTAAAGAAATATATCAATGAAGCTCCACAAGCAACAGTGGCCCCAGTGAACAAGAAGTTGTGTGATGCATAATAAGTATGATGCTCAATTTGTCAGGGTTTTTTTTTTACTGTCAGAAGCTTCAAATTCTTTTGATCAGAGTATTAACCACCCTCATCTCTCTTCTCAGCCAACTACTGGTAACACACTCAATACAACAACACTTAGTTTAATATTTTGTTTATTCTATTTTAAGGCAGAATTCCGGGATTGAAAGGGGACAGCCTCACTTTAAAGGCTTATATATTGATGTATGAGGACACTTGATCATTACCAAACAAGCTTTAAATTTAGGTGAAGAAAACAAATTTAAAGTCACACATGGAAATATACTTTGTTTCTACACACTGCACCGTTAGATAAACACACTGTAGCTTTAAATACTACACACCGCACATTTAAATATTACAGACTGTAACTTTATGAACTACACACTTGAAAACTATACACTGCACCTTTAAATACTACACAACTTACTTCCTCTGACTAGACATTGTACCATTAAATTCTAGAAAAGTGCCATTAAATACAACACTCAGTTCATTGAAATATTGAACACTGCACCTTTAAATATGACACCCTGTTTATTTAAAAGCTACACACTGCACCTTTAAATATGACACCCTTTTCGTTTAAAAACTACACACTGCACCTTTAATTATGACACCCTGTTTGTTTAAAAACTACACACTGCACCTTTAAATATGACACCCTGTTTGTTTAAAAGCTACACACTGCACCTTTAAATATGACACCCTGTTTGTTTAAAAACTACACACTGCACCTTTAAATATGACACCCTGTTTGTTTAGAAACTACACACCGCACCTTTAAATATGACACCCTGTTTGTTTAAAAACTACACACCGCACCTTTAAATATGACACCCTGTTTGTTTAAAAACTACACACTGCACCTTTAAATATGACACCCTGTTTGTTTAGAAACTACACACCGCACCTTTAAATATGACACCCTGTCCGTTTAAAAACTACACACCGCACCTTTAAATATGACACCCTGTTTGTTTAAAAACTACACACTGCACCTTTAAATATGACACCCTGTTTATTTAAAAAACTACACACTGCACCTTTAAATATGACACCCTGTTCATTTCTGGTTCGTTTCCCCGTTCATTCTGGTTTCAAGCTTTTTTTTTTTTTATCATCTGTCTCTCTCTCTCTTTCAGTTCCAGTCCAGTCCCCCTCCTGTGTGATCACCTGGCCCCTCCCTAATGTGTTTCACCCTTGTCTTGTGTCCTGCCCTCCCTGCTCCTTTATAATCCTGGTGTTTCTCCTCACCCCTTGCCGGATAAACTCTCGCTTCGTCGTGGTATCCAGCCTTGTAAAAACCTCTTAGCTCCTAGTGTTTTGGCCCTTTGGTTCTTCCTCGACCTTGTCTCTTGTCTGCTGATTCTGTGCCTTCACCTTCAAGTTTGCCTTCTGGTTTTAAATCTCTCTTCTGAATAAAAACAAATTCCTGGATTGTGACTATTGATGCTGCGTCTGGGTCCTTCTCCTGTATGTGTCGTGATGCACACAGCACCTTTAAATATGACACCCTGTTCATTTAAATACCTCATATTTACCTTTAGATACTACACGGTGTACTTTTCAGTCCAAAGCACCATACAATTAAGTATGACACACTGTACCCTTAAATACTACACACTACATGTGAATACTAAACACTGTACCTTTAAATAATTCACACTGTAGTAATTTGGTCATTTAAACTGAGCATTGATTTTACTGGATGTTGCATTTTAACCTAACAGTATTTAATTAAGACCACCAGGACCTGGATTAGCCATTCCATCAGACTGAGTCCGATCAACAAACCTAATAATCAGAGTCCGTAAAACAAATACTTTGTAATCAGCTGAGAGAGCAATGGAGGGACATAATGCAACAGTGAACAGCTGAAGCATTCGATGAAACTACGTCTCCTGAAACCGCACTCATGTACAAACAAATTACGAGTAGTAAAGGAAGTGATGAAAAATCAAGATACTGCAGACTTTTCCTCCCTGGCTGAAGCACAAAATATATGAACGTTTCACCTTTTGACTGCAGGAGGCACTGAATCACAACAGAAGATTCTCATGAGCAACAAAGAAGTAAAGAAATGACAAATATAAATCCTTACATGCAGAAACCTCAGGCTAAACCAGACTCAAGGTGAACAGCCATCTGCTGTAACCAGATGGGACAAGAGAGAGAGAAAGAGAGAGAGAGAGAGAGAAAGCAGGGGTCTAGGGATGGGGCAAATCCATAAATCCATCAAGAGTTAAAGGAGATTATATATATATATATAAATATATAAAAAAAACCCAGCTGAAAACAAGAAAAAAAGTGACACCTCACAAAACTCTGTACCCTCCAGATGTGTCTTCTTCAAGGTTCCAGAGAAGCCAAAAGCCAAAACAGAAGCCAAAAAGTGAACTCTTCACTCTTGTTTGGACTTAGCTCTGTGTGCAGACGCAGCTATGCACGACCACAGGCGTTAATACTTTCAGATTTGTCTGAAGTTTCACTGAGGTCAGGGAAGCATCTGTTTTTGTTACAAGCTGAAAAAAAAAAAATAAGAGTGGAAAAAATGAAGGCCATTAACTTTATTATCTGGACAGTGTTCAGGGTGATAGTGCATTTATCTCTACTTCAATTAAACAGAAAGTCAGAGGCGTGGTGTGAATTTAAAGCGATCGCTGCAAATGTTCATTTGCATATTATTTCAGTGTCCAACATGAAACCTAACACAAGCTGCCTTTTTACTAAATCTGGATCATCATGTTGTTCGTTTGGAGAACAGTCAGAAGATTCAGTAAATAAAACTGTAGTATTAATTTCATATTGCTGTAGAAAGTCAGAGGGAATTCTCTGTGTAACTTCTGATTTACAGTGAAACTGAGACTCAGCAGAAACTCAGGAACAAACTCTGCTTGGCTGAAATGACATTGTTTGGTGTTTGATCAGAGGAATCCATCTCTGGGCTCTCTTGTAGAGATCACACATGAAGCCATATCCCGATTCGCTCTCTTTGAGATCACACCTTCATCAGCTCCATCTACACATTTTCAAAGGTTTGCAACCCGGGTGCCATCCTGGACTCCATTCTCACCTCAGAGCCATCATTAAATTTGCTTTTAAGCCTCTGATCTTCACTCAGACCCTGTGTTAGAAGTGCTGCCTCATTCCTTTATCGCCTCCCATGAAAAACCTTAATAAGCATCCAGCTGGTGAAGATCAGTGAAACAAACAGATGATAAAAAGATGCCTGAACACTGGCTGCCCAGTGTGTCTGTGCAGAGACTTGTTCAGCTATGAAGAGGATGGTAAATGTGACAATTCTCTGTGAACTGCAGCTGTGCATGCCCAGTGTCACACTGCAGAGAGGGCGGCCAAGAAAACACACCTGCTGCCTGCTGTGTCTGAATGTCACTCTAATCTGTTATTCTAATTTGCAAGATCAGGTCTGGTAACACTCAGGGCTCAAGCAGGGCCAATGTGGCTCACAAACAAAGCTGTTTTCGAGCAGATGTGAAGCAAATGAAGCATCACAACTGTTCTGATCCTCCCATCATATAAAAAAAAAAAAGACTGATACCAGTCACAGCTTTGTGGTTTAAAGGGACATTTTATCACCTAACCAGCATGCCGCTGTTAAACACGGTGCATACAGGCTGAAGAGAAGTGTCTTAGTCTGCTTCAAAGTGATCTCTCCTGCTCTTTGTTTGTGGTGTGAAAGCAGAGAAGCCAGGAACATCAAATGTGTGAAGCTGTTAAGAAAGCAAACCTCTCAAATGGATTGCAGTCATGTAATGCTTTTATCGAAAGCACTTCGCTATTCACCCCTTCTTCACACTTTGACCCTCAGGTGCAGTTTGCTTTTACAGTTCCTTGGGGCTGTGTTCTGTAGGAACATCATCAGACCTGTCTCAGTAAGATATGATTCTGACCTCAAGGTGATGGATTAGAGACGTATGTGCAACGTCCAAGAAAATGCAAAACTGAATGGTCTTTCTAAAGGCAAAGAAAAGCACTGCAACGTTTCTAAACAGAGCATTGAATACCCTCTGAAATTTGTCTTTTATTTAATTGGAAAGGTCACATACTGGAGTTGACCCTGTTTGATCAGAGCTTGGATCCCCGGTGTTACACACCTGAGGGGGTTCATTGAGAATGGAAAGGAAGCACAATAAATTGCACATCACTTGACTCCACTATCTGCTACGTCTCAAGGTAACAAAGCATAATGCACTGATGATATTCAAGTGCAAAAACAACCAGCAGTGCAAAATAAATCTTTGGGCAGAGGTGTTTTCTGATTTTTTTTTTTTTTTTTCTATAACGCTCACTGCAGGAAGAGCAGAAGTCACATACATACACACCAAGCCAGAACACAGAATTATAGACTTCGTGTTTGTGCTTCTCTGTCTGTTTGTCTCTGTCTGTCTGTCTGTCTCTCTCTCTGTCTCTGTCTGTCTGTCTCTCTCTCTGTCTCTGTCTGTCTGTCTCTCTCTCTCTTTCTCCCTCTCTCTTTGCCCCTCCTTTTCTCTTTCTCTAATCCCATCACAGTCTCCTCAGATGTCGGTCCAACATGAGTCTGGTTCTGTCCGAGGTTTCTGCCTGTTGCCTGTTTCTCCTTGCCATTGTAACTTGCTAAATGCTGTAAAGGTCTGTACTCATGGTGGGTTAAGATGAGATCCGACTTCTGATCTTGTCTTGATTTTGGGAAAGCGTCTTGAGATAACGTTTGTTAAGAAATGGTGTTGCATAAATAAAGATCAATTGATTGATTAAAATAAATAAATAAATAAATAAATAAATAAATAAATAAATAAATAAATAAATAAATAAATAAATACAAAATAAACAGACTTTTACAGCATCAAATAATAACATGAATACAGCCTGGTTGAAAAAAATGGCTTGGCTACGAAATGCCAATTTCACCATTAGCACATACTGTACGGGAGGTGATTTTTTTTTCTAACTCGGTGGTTTAGAAGATATTAGGATCACAAGTTTGTCCAATCAGAAGCATAACTCAGCTGACGTGACTGACAGATGCCCTATAGCTGTTAGAAAGGAGGCTCAAAGCCCGAGTTTTATCCTATTATTTAGAGTGAAATATTTACCATCTGCTGAGAGCTGAAACAAACTGCAGTGCAGTGTTTATAAGAAATGTTACACTCAAACCTTTCAGAGAGCAAAACAACAGATCACCTCTGGATGAGCAAGAAAGAACATAAAGTCTGTTAACATTACTCTGACAGTACTGCTCTTATAATCACATACGCTCGATCACTTCTCAGGATTAAGGCCGTGTCAAACACGGTGCTAGAAATCCAGTGCTTTAGCAGCACTCTGATCATTGCACAATTTCTTTGAAGTTCACTGACATCAAATTTATGAGGCTCTCTGTTTGTTCTGACGAGGCAAAACTTTGCCTGATCGTACTTCCTACATGCAATGGGTCAACCACGACCATCATTATCATCATCATCATCATCATCATCATCATCTGGCAGAACTCTGCTCTGCTAATGTGGAACTACTGAAGATGATCTTGTAGAATGTGAGTCTTTTGAAGGAAGCCTCTCTGTTACATGCAGTTGGAGAAATCAGAAAGCACTTGACAGATCCCCTTCATCTCTGCTGACTTTCATCAAAGGATTTTTTTTTTTTTTTTTTTTTTTTTTTTTTTTTTTTTTTTGGAGGGTGCAGAGAGATGGTGGGATTATTTCCAAGTGTTTGTAGGATTTTGTGCTGAATTAGTTATGGATTTCTGACACAGAGAGAGCCTTGGCGCCATTTAAAACTACACTTTTCCTGCTGAGGGTCGTATGTAGGATAATGATGAGGAGCAGATGAATCAGACCACAGTGTGACCCACGTATTTGAAACCCAGTGATTAGGCATACTATAATATGAGCGAGAGTCCTCTAGCAGGTCATGACTTTGGACAAATGAAGCAGCCTGACTAATGTGGTTTCTAAGTTTAGAATTTAGATTAGTCAGTGCTGAGGAGCTAAAGTTTGTATTTATGATTCATACAAATCCTGTTTTCGGAATACAGCCCCAGCACGAAGCCCGTGAATATTTGTCCTCTGGTTCAAAATCACACAGGAGCAATCAAGAGCTCCGTGAAGGTGCAAAATGAAAGGATAAATATGCCGTACGCAGGGAGAGGCTTTGTTAGTGTCTTTAATTTTCACCTCATCAGGCCATTGATTCGCCCTTCAACAGTAATCAACAGTGGAGAGGTAAATTAAAGAAACGGCTCGAGGACTGTCAGCTCACATAAATTAAATCTAAAAACCACTTGACTTGTGCCACTAAGGATTCCAACACTGCGGTGTAAATAGTTGTTATTTTGATCGTCTTGGACACTATGTTATATCATCTTAATTACATTATTCATTGAACCTTTTTACCATCTGCATCCTTTTTTATAATCATTGGATTTTTTTCCAATTTAATTCTAAAAAATGAATCCTTCAGGTTGTTTATTCTAAGTTCTTTTCCAGCAACAAACAAAAAAGTCCAGATACCAGCTAAATAGAAAAATTTCAAAAAAGTTTATCATTATTTATGAATATTGAATGGTCAGTTAAATTTTCTGATATCAGTTTTGTTGTTTCAAAATCTCTATCATTTAAAACATTTTGAGCACTGAACTTTGAACTTTGTTGAAAATTCTGCCATCAAAACCAGCGTCCTGAAGTCGCCTCTAGCTGTTGATGCTGACACTGGTGTTTGTTGGGAACCTGAGAGCCGTCTTTGTCTTAAACTACACACTCCTCCTCTTTCTGTCTTTGTTAGAGGCTGTTTGTGCTGCTCTCTGAAGGAAGTAGTTAACAGCATGGGAAGAGATTTTAAGTTTTGTCGCAATTTCTTGAATTAAAAAGCCTTTTATTTCTTAGCACAATAATAAGCTGATGGGTCTGTAAAGAAAGCTCTTTCTTTCTGGTAATTTGAAGTCTGTAAACCTCAAACAACGTCTGAAACTTCAGAGAGTAAACTAAAACCAGAGAATGCCATGCTCCCTTTTGTGTTTTCAGCAGTTACACAACTGAAAAAGGTTTTTGTGATAATCATTAGCCTTCATGTTTTTTTTTTTTTTGTTTGTTTTTTTTCAAAGAAAATGAGTTCACGTAGCTGTAGCTGTAGATGTAGCTGTAGATGTAGCTTCCCCTCTTGTTCTTAAAGGCGTACCCAGGGATTAGTTTTAGGACCTCTTTTGTTTCCATCAACATCAATAATCTGTGTGATAACCTATCAGATGCCTTTTATAACGTCGCTGCTGATGACAGTATCATTCAGTTATACAGACGTTAAGTTTTTACAGTCAGCTTTAAATGTTGGACAGTCTCATCAAACTGCAGCTGGTCTTGGATGCTGAAAAAACTTCTGTTTTTCTTTTTTCAAACTGAAGTGAGTTACCAGTGAACCTTCCATTAATCTTTACTTCCCATGAAAAAGCCAGAGATCTTGTTACAAGCTATAAATACTTGGTTTTCCTTATTGATTAGAAGCTTACTTTTAAAACCCTATTAAGTTTCTTTTGGTTCAATGAAATGGCTGACCACTCAAGCTCATCAAATCAAAGAGTTCAGGACAAGGAAGTTGCAGTTGAGGATTTTATTCCCACCAAACCATGGTTTCTGTCCAAAAGGCAAATTAAGTAGTATATTAACAAAAACTTGAACAATAATTCAAATGGTCAACATAAAGTCAATATTACAATATAATCCAACAAGGTTCAAACAGAAAACAGTCTTACTTAGGCATTGACGCATGGTCTGGGATGGAAGTCAGAGAGAGCTCTGATTGTGTGAGCTGATCTTTATACCTGCAGCAGGCACACCTGTGCTCCCAGCACACCTGTCAGGGATTAACTCTGAATGACCCTGCAGTACCTCTCCCAGCCACCAGGGGCCGCCATTTCCCCCAGCATGACAGAATTCACCACAGCCGCCCCCACAGAATCCCGGTTTCTGTGCTTTCAACTGAATTCTGGGGATGCTGTCATGTCGTCAGTGAAGGCAGTGGGACCAGACGAGCAACTGGTCTGGTGTAAATCCTGTCCTGGATTGAGACATCTGCTGATCGGACTCTCCCATCTGAGCTGGGATGGACCTTTACTACTCTCCCAACAGGCCACTGAGCTCTAGGTAGTTGAGGATCCATCACGAGGACTACTTTGGTTTCCTCAAGGTTATCTGTTGCTGCCAGCCATTTGCTCCTTGGCTGTAAGGACGGAAGGTAATCTCGGATAAACTGTGACCAGAACTGATCTGCGATGATCTGGCTTTGACGCCAGCGACGCCGCCCCATCGACTCTGGAGCGTAGCTCACTTGGGGTAATGTGGAGTCACGCCGCCCCATGAGCAGCATATTGGGGGTAATTGGGTCCAAGTCCGCCACGTCCGAAGAAGCATAGCCCAGGGGTTTGGAATTGAGTATCCCCTCGACTTCTACCAGTACTGTGGTGAGTACATCCTCAGGGAGTGGTTGGTGACCAACGACAACTTGCAGTGCATTCTTGACAGATCTGATCTCTCTCTCCCACACACCTCCAAAATGTGGAGAGTTTGGAGGGTTGAACTTCAGTGTCAGCTGATAGGCACTGAGTTTCTCCTGTAGCTCTGGTGCCATTGCTTGAAAGGCTTCCTGGAGCTCTCTTTCAGCACCACGGAAATTTGTGCCCCGGTCCGAGTGAAGTGCCATGGGTTTACCTCGGCGAGAGATGAACCTCCTGAGGGCAAGGAGGAAGGCGTCAGAATCCAGGGAGTTGAGGAGTTCAAGGTGCACAGCCCTCGTGGTCATACATTTGAATATCAGCCCCCACCGTTTCTCATTACGTCTTCCAACTTTGACCATGAGCGGTCCAAAGCAGTCCACTCCTGTCGAAAAGAATGGAGGACTTAGCAGCCTCAGACGAGCAGATGGGAGGTCCGCCATAAGGGGCACTTTGGGTTTCGCTCGCCACTGATGACAGGCGGGGCAGGACGACTGATGACGCTTGACAGCTTGTCTGCCTCTGAGAACCCAATAATGTCTCCGGAGTTCAGAAAAGACACGCTCAGGACCAGGGTGGAGGAGACGCTCGTCGAAATCTTTGATGAGCAGTTGGGTTATCTTATGCTCAGGATCCAACACGACAGGGTGCACAGAAATTTCAAGGGAACCTCCAACATTACGGAGCCGTCCTCCGACCCTTATGAGGCCTGTTAGCTCATCAAGTTCCGGAGCCAGGGATCGTAATCTACTGGGAGGAGGCAAGGGTCGTCCATTCAGCATGAATTTCAGCTCCACTGGAAAACTGTCCGCTTGACATTGTTTAAGCAAGCTGATTTCCGCATCTTGGAAAGTTGACCCAGGAGCACCTGCAGGTGTCGGTCCGTTGAGATCATCATATGCTGCCTGCACAAGATCCTTCCATGAGGTGTACTTGGTGAAGTCAGGAAGTTGTTGACCTTGATCATCAGTAGTTGTCAGACTGCAAAAGGTGATACTCCGTAGTTCGCTGAGATCTGCCTTGACTGCATGCATAGGCCTCACAGGCCACCTGACTTGTGGTTGTTTGAGGAAAGCAGGCCCATCCTTCCATCTGTTGGGCTGCGACAGGTCAATGAGAGTTTTTCCCCTAGTGATGTCATCAGCCGGATTATTAGAGGAATCTACATACCGCCAGGAGAGGGGGTCAGTGAGCTCTTGAATTTCGGCCACCCGGACACCCACAAACACCTTGAAGCGACAGGATTCTGACTGTAGCCATTCTAGAACTGTGGTGGAGTCAGTCCACAGACTAATTTGCTGAAGAGTGATGTCAAGTTCTCTTCTCAGGAGCTGAGCAAGCTGTGCACCAGCTAGGGCACCACACAGTTCCAGACGTGGCATAGATAACTGTCTTTTTGGAGCCACTCTTGATCTTGCCATGACGAAGCTGGTGTGGCATTCCTCTTCATACTTAGTGAGAAGATAAGCCACTGCTCCATATGCCCGCTCAGATGCATCACAAAACACATGTAGCTCCTGAGTGACAGCATCCGGTCTGTCTGCTGGAGTGTAACATCGTGGAATGGAGATGGACTGCAACCTGGGTAACTCCTTTTCCCAGACTTCCCAAGCAACTTGCAGATCTGTGGGTAAGTTGGGATCATCCCATTCTCTCTGTTTCGACCACAGCTGCTGGACAAGGATCTTGGCTCTCGTAAGGAAGGGTATGAGGAACCCTAAGGGGTCATATTGTTGAGCTAGCACCTGGTAGATCCTTCTCATTGTCACCGGGGACTGCCCCGAAGGCTTGTGTTGATAGCTCAAAAGGTCAGTGGAGCAGTTCCATTTCAATCCTAATGTGGATTCAACAGGCTCGATGCGGTTCTGAGAGAGCCAAAGTTCCAGGCTCTCGGACCTCGCCTCTGGAGGTAAATGAGCTACCACAGGCTGGCAGTTGCTTGCCCACTGACGCACCTGGAAGCCACCCATAGCAAGAAGTTCTCTTGTCTGATCAACTAGGCATCTTGCCTCAGGAACTGTAAGGCAGCTTGTCAGGCAGTTGTCCACATAAAAGTTGTTTTCCACTGTCGACTTGACCTCCTCATATCCCTTGCTGTGGTCCTGGACGTGCCTCTGAACAGCAAAGATAGCACAGCATGGACTGCATGTGGTTCCAAAAGGTAGGACTTGCCATTCATAAATATCGGGTGCTGATTCCCTGTTCATGTTCCGCCAAAGGAATCTAAGCAAAGGCCGATCTTCAGGCAGTAGCCGCACCTGGTGAAACATAGCCTTGATATCACCACTAATGGCCACTGGATACTGGCGGAAGCGAAGGAGAACCCCAATGAGGGAGGGACTCAGAGTTGGCCCAGGAAGTAGTTGGTCGTTCAAGCACATCCCTCGGAATCTGAACGAGCAGTTGAAGACCAGGCGGGCTTTATTGTTGTGATGAACAAGATGATGGGGCAGGTACCAGGATTCTGGTGAGCTCTGCATGCTCTGTGGAGAAACTTTCTTTACATATCCAGCTTTCTCCAGCTTCAGTATCTCCTCATTATAGAGAGCAATTTTGTCCGGGTCTCTGATAAGTCTTCGTTCTGTGCTTCTTAGGCTAGGCATGGCAGCTTCTACTGGAGCTGTCAGTTTGGGAGCATCATGACTTCGGAGAAGGGGAGTGGCATAGCGCTCAATGCCATCCACCAAGACTCTCTTGGTGCGGGCCTCCAACATTTCAATAGCCTGTTTATCTTGTTGAGACCTGATGACCTGTTTCTCACTGCGGAATGGTAGCACATCCAGTTTCCATAGCTTTTCAACCTGGCTAAGCAGGGAATCAGAGGAGCTGCCAGAAGCAGTGAAGAGACATTGGTAAGCTGGAGAGTAACGCTCGGGTAAACCCTCGGGTCCTTGCAGGGTCCAGCCCAGCTGCGTGTGCACAGCAATTGGACCTCCTTGAGGGCCTCTTCTCACAGGCTCCATGGGTGAGATCAGATGAGAATTATCTGAGCCGAGCAATACAAGAGGCTGAACTTTCTTGAATGGCTGAAGAGGAATGTCTCTCAGAAAGGGGTAGCGTCGCTTGAGGGACTGAATAGGATACGTTTGGTCAATAAGATCAATCTCCTCTGCTGTAAAGGCTTGTTGAATGGGGTATCTCTCCGTCGGTGCTGAACAGGAAGAGATCTCAAAATCAACACATTCTCCTTCAATGTGGGTGAGATCCGAACGAACAGTTCGGAGAGCAAGGACTTCTTTCTCTCCTCTCAGCTGGAGCTGCTGGACTGCAGCAGGAAGAATCATGGAGCGAACTGAGCCATCATCCAATATAGCATATGTGCTGAGTGAAACATTGTTATTCCAAAGCACCACAGGAACGACCTTCAAGAGCACCCGGCTGGAGGGACTGGAGTGAGAGAAGTACACTTTGCTGTGAGTGTGTGTCTGCCCAGCATGAGGTTCTTCTGTAGCCACTGAGTGCAAAACTAGCAAATGAAGACCACCACAGTCAGGGCAAGGTTTCTTAAGCGAACAGTCGACAGTGGAGTGAGAAGAGCGACCACACCTCCAGCATCTGCTATCTTTCATTAGCCAAGATCGTACTCCTTCCTTGGTTTGAGATTTCAGTTTGGGACACCTTGTGATGTAATGTTCATGGCTCCTACAGAAGAGGCAGTGAATGTTGGATCTCTTATGAGTTGGAGTAAAGATCTTAGTTTTCGGTGGTGACTGGTGATCTTGAGTTGGATTAACATCAAGATTTGAGCCATGATAGACAGCTGCTTGATTCTTGATTTTGACAGGTCTCATGGATTTACCTGGCTGGTCCTGTTGATAGCGCTGGACGAGTCGGTTAGAAAGCCTTTGCTGCTGTGCTTTGGATTGCAACCATCCAGCCAGGTCTTTGAGATTGTATGGATTCAATGTCGCCACAGTGAGTTTGCCTTGAAGGTGTAAGAACTCAATGAAACTCTCCCTCAAGTATTTAGGGAGCTTGCTTAATAAGCGGTCAACATGAGAGCAACAATTCAGCTCATAACCAGCTGGACCCTCCAACGATGTCAGCATACTAACCAATAGATGAACTCGCAGTGAAAAGCTTTGAAATCCTTGGGAGTCTCCGACCTTGATATCAGGTGCTGTTAGGATTGCTGCAATCTCACTCTGGGCCAGCTGGTGGGGCTGTCCATACTGTAGCTGGAGTGCATGCATTGATGCGGTGTAGGGATCAGGTTGGTGTCGGCAAGACTGAGCGATCATTTGGGCCTCAGGCAATTTAAGGTGCTCCAGGAGAACATGATACTTGTATTTCTCACTCAGCTGCACGTAAGGGGTCAGGAGGTTGTCCAGTGCCAGTTTCAAGTTGGCAAATTCCCTTTCACTGTCTCTAGTGAAGTCTGGTATGGTAGGCTTTGGGACACCATAGAGTGGTGGTTCAGATGTAGCTATGCTGGGAAGAGGTTGAGCCATCCCCGATGAAGGTGGTAGCTGTACCTGGGCTGTATGCTGTGATGGCTGTGTTTGAATTCCAGCATAAGGGAGCAGCTGTGCATGTGTAGAGTGAATGAAAGCAGCACGTGGGTCTACTGGAGCTTGATGGTATTGCACAGGATAGCGGGTGTCAGGCATAGCATCACCTGCAGGGGGAGTAATGAAGGACTGTGGATTGGAGGATAGAAGAGGCTGTGAACATACAGGGCCAGACATGGATGGGGCAGGCTGTGAATGTACCACATGAACTGGAGAGCGTAGAACTTGATACTGTGCTGGCAAGCGTGAGGGCCGAGGCTGATGAAAGGGTGCATGCATGGCAGAAATGGCAGAGGAACCAGACTGGAGAGTGGGCGGTCTATTCAGGCTATGACCAGCAGGGGGCTTATGTGTTGGCACAGAGGGAAGTGAAGCTGCAGGCATCTTGACAGTGCTGAGAGGTAAGTTGTAGAGCTCATAGGCAGTGAAGTGTTCCTCTGCTGAAGTAAGCTGCTCATCAAGGGGCATAAGCTCCTGGTTTCTCATGAGTCTCAGTTTTGGCCTGACTACTGGTCCCTTCCCATAACTTGGGTTAAAATGGGGAGTGGATGTTCCCACATGATGTGCATTAGACTTTATTTGGTCACAATCAGTTTCCATTTCAACATTTTTCTGAACATTCATTCCAGGAAAGGAGAGAGATTGACCAGAACTGCTTTTATTAGCACCCCCTGGTGGTTCAAATCCACCTTCAGCTCCTTGCACCTCCTCATGGGGGTGCTGTGGTTCATTGATTGGGTTGCTCTGTACAAATGCAGCAGCTTGGGCAGTGTTTGCATCAGGTGCATGTGTGGCAGGATGGAGAACTGCAGGGTCATTGTTCACATCAAGACTGTTGGGTAATGGAGGATCAAGGGAAGGTGCTTCCTCCTGAATATCATGTGTTGCAACATTTTGACTTTGGGTTTGATTTGTGCTCTGCCCCATGAGCAATACACTGATGTGTTCCAACAGCTCTTGTTGTCTTTTACCTTGTTTCTCAAACTCCGCCATTCTGGTTTTGAGGGATTCCAATTCATTTATTTCCTTCTTTCCTGTTTCCTTCAGTGTTTCCACCATTTCCTGCAAAGATTCCTTCTCTTTGTTAAGGTTAGAGAGTGGATTTGCTGCTTTATTTGTTTGCATCTCCTCTTCAAATCCATAACGCTTTGGTTTATGCCTTCTTCTTTTAGGGAAAGTTCTTTGAAGTGAATCAGTATCAGTGTTAGCATGCTGTTTGCTCCTCAAATCCTCTTGGGTTTCCATTGTCTTAACTTAAGTAATCAGCATCCGGCTCGAAGGACCATATTAAGTTTCTTTTGGTTCAATGAAATGGCTGACCACTCAAGCTCATCAAATCAAAGAGTTCAGGACAAGGAAGTTGCAGTTGAGGATTTTATTCCCACCAAACCATGGTTTCTGTCCAAAAGGCAAATTAAGTAGTATATTAACAAAAACTTGAACAATAATTCAAATGGTCAACATAAAGTCAATAATACAATATAATCCAACAAGGTTCAAACAGAAAACAGTCTTACTTAGGCATTGACGCATGGTCTGGGATGGAAGTCAGAGAGAGCTCTGATTGTGTGAGCTGATCTTTATACCTGCAGCAGGCACACCTGTGCTCCCAGCACACCTGTCAGGGATTAACTCTGAATGACCCTGCAGTACCTCTCCCAGCCACCAGGGGCCGCCATTTCCCCCAGCATGACAGAATTCACCACAAACCCTGTTGCCAACTTGGTCTCCAAACTCAGGGTGAGACCAGAATTCCACTTAAGAAACCTATATTTTAGAAACATTTTGAAATCTTCCAGTCTCTGTCTCAGCTTGATAATAGGGATGTGTTGTATTTGGGATCTTCAGTGAAATGTCTGCAGTCTCCAACACAGTTTAGCATTGTTCCTTCGTGTTCCTTCGAAGTGTGTTACTGGTTATTCACCCTCACTCATCACTGTGTTAGATGTGACTGGCCCCTGGTCCACGAAGTTCCTCTTGGCTCAGTTCTGTCTTATCAATTTTCTGACTAACAGGCTTGTTTAGTTTTGCTGCTCTGTATGGAATAAGCTAGACCAGAAAGATTTGAAACAGGAAGGATATACCACTGGCTGTCTTAAACAGAGACCCTTGGGGGCCAATGAACAAGGACTGCGTTTTAAAAATTATCCGTCATCACAACCTGTGAAATCATAGTTCATTTCTTACTTATTGTCTGTAACCATCGCTGTAAGATTTGTTGTATTGTGTGCCACTGACATCTTGGCCAGGTCACCCGTGAGAAAGAAATCTTGATCTCAAAATGGTTTTATCCAGTTCAATAAAGTCAAGGTTAAGTATAATCTTTCATTTGTCAAGATAAGATTCATTTCTTAAATGATATGGTGCACAGCAAACCCACTCTCTTATGCCTCAAATACACTGGATGCATCTGCAGTCTAGAACAGCTCCACTGCATGTTGACTGTTTGTCAACTCACACCGACTGCGTGTTCAGTCTGCAAGCTGCAGGACTTAGAGACAGCTGGAGTTGCAAGACCGTGGAGTTTCCACCCATCCCACTCTATTAAAGGCAGGGTTGGAAATCAGATTTAGATACAGTTTTTGTTATACTGGTTAAAATGATCTTTATGTCTTGATGTCAATCAGTGCATGATGTGTTCTTAAAATAGAGAGAAAAATATCTGCTGTCTGCAGCAGGAGTAAACCTGGGAAAACACCAACCACTCTGAGTGTTTGGCAGCTGCTTGACAAACCAATCAAATTATGTCCAGCTGCATAACCAAGAGGGATCCAAGTACGCTGGAGAATGGCAGAAAAACTACCTATACCCTGATTACTGGTAACATAGAGCAAACAAAAACAACGTGCACCCAGGAGGCCAGCTGAGCGACAGGACGGGATTTGATTGGTTTAACAAACTGAATACCAAACGTTAGGATTGGTTGGTGTTTTCCCAGGTTTACACCTGCTGTAGACAGCAGATTTTTTTTCACTCTATTTTAAGAACACATCATGCATTGCCTGACATCAGGACATAAAGATCATTTTAACCAGTATAACAAAAAGTGTATCTATATCTGGTTACCCTCACTGACTTTAAGTTACTAGTTTGTACTTTTGATTCTACTGTAGAAACTTGGCAGTGCAAGAAGGCGGCCTCCATGTAAGAGGACCTCCTCTTATGTTGACATAGAGAGCTTATTATGAGATTAGAAATAGAGTTAAAAAGTAATAATAATGAAAAAAAAAAGTTGGTTCTACACCAACTTAAGATAACTGTAAACATTATCTTTACAGATCTTTTGTGTTAACTGTTAGATACTGCCCATCACTACAAGCTGTACCTTGAAGACTCCCTTTTATACAATCCGTCACAATCCCACGTTGAGGCACCAATGTGACAAATACTGGACCACATAACATAAAATATTCATAAACTACTGAAGCTGTTGATCCTATTTCATTGGAAACGACATGGATTATTCATTTATGTTAACTAAAAAAAATCTATGCAATTACCCAGAGGGGCCTGGGTTAAAAAGAAAAAAAAAAATCAGGCAGTGTAACGGATTTCAGTCCAGAACGTACACCATATAGACTCTAGCAGACAATGTTTCTACACTGGTATCTACACTTTCTAAGATGTCAGATATATACCCTATGACACCAGACGTTGTTCCGCCCTCCATGTGGATTAAGAATATAAACACTATCTGTGGGCAGTAGGCTCAACTTGAATCACAGTTTGTGGGTGGGACCTTAAGTTGAGGCAACACGCTGAGTCAGCAGGACAGGCTGGAAGGCCTTTTATAATGTGAGTAATAATTCTGACACCTCCAGAGTCTACAGTTTGTGAAAGTGACTGTACATAAACACTGATGTAAACCAAAACAGCAACCAAACACAGTCATGAGGGCTTCAGAAAGGGCGTTAAAGACTAATGCTGTGCAGTGAAAGGTCTCTTTAGATGTCAAGCTGCGTTGTTCCAGTTGACACTTAGTCAGACCTCATGTGAGATCAGTCAACTCAGAAACGTCTTTGACGAAGAGGAGGGAGACGTTCAACAGTGTGTGTCAGTGTTTGAAGTGGACATGAGCACTGCATTCCTTTTTATTTTGCACTTTAATTTTGATCATTAAAGATGTTCAGTTTTCAGTCATTTCAAACTGATCGGGTTAAGGTGTCAAATCAAATCCATTTTATTGGAAGGATTTCAGTCATACTTCTAAATCTCAGTCTGATCGTAAAATGGGATT
Source organism: Labroides dimidiatus (assembly GCA_030710495.1). Taxonomy (NCBI): domain Eukaryota; kingdom Metazoa; phylum Chordata; class Actinopteri; order Labriformes; family Labridae; genus Labroides; species Labroides dimidiatus. The sequence continues at coordinate 7,046,148 of CM061159.1, forward strand.
TTCTTGGACCATGTGTACCATATGTTGGTATCCTTCAACTGTTACCCAAAGCAGTGTTTCTCAAATTGTGGTCCGCCAGTGCCTCCTAGTGGTCCGCCTTGACGGTAAGTAAATTTTGTTTTTACAAAGAACATAAAAAAAGAGAGAGACAAATCCAACAGGACTCACAAAAGTTTCCTTGAACTCCCCTCCCCCAGCTAACGTTACTCCATTAACGAGCCTGCAAAATTATCATGTAAAATGAAAATCAAATTAGGGAGAGAAAACCTCCAACACTGGTCAGGAGAAAATACAACAGCAGGATGATTCAAACGCAGTGAACATTGCAGACACTGTGGAAGCTAACGTTAGTGTCAGTACTAGCAGCCAGTACATGTATGATGGGAGTTTATATTACATCAGCATCATCTGGACTGTTGATCAGGGGCTATTTAGCTTGGTGGTCTGTGAGTTTTTTTTTTTTTTTTTTTTTTTTTTTTTTTTTTGAGGAGATAAGTGGTCCTTGGTCTGAAACAAGTTGAGAAACACTGATCTAAATGACAGAGATTTCTTTGTATGCATAGGTGATTTAGCATCTGGGCGGACAAAAATTAAATGTGGGGTATATATATATATATATATATATATATATATATATATATATATATATATATATATATATATATATATATATATATATATGAAATTCTCTTCTGAGGCAGATGTTTTTTTTGATGCAGAGTTTTTTTTTAATGCAGAGATTAACTCATTCGTTTCCAGAGCAGAGAGCCCCATACTGCCACCTGTTTGGAGCATTTTAATCAATCTTTCAAGACCTACAGAATATTGTGTTCTGTGATTATGTAAACACTGAAATTACCAAGATAAAGATGAGTCTGTTTTTTTTTCAACAGGGAAAAAAAAAAAAAAAAAAAACTGTTGGTTTTCAATTTTTTTTCAGAGCTTTGGTAATAACCAGTAGAACATAGGTTGGTTTCACCAAAAACACCAGTTTTTCCCCAAACAACAGAGAAAACAAGCCTTTTTTAGATAGTGCTTGTCCCAAAAGCTCTGTCTTTTGATCCTCTTCATGTTTCTATATTGTCTTTTCCCACAATCCCGACACTCTCTCCCCGAACAGCCACGACACGTCCATTGTTTTAGTGTGAGCTGTCTGAACTTTTCTGACTTGCAACATCTCATTGTCTCTCTGTCATCTCACATTGTCTTCGCATATCTCTGCCGGTCTCTCATTCAAAGAGAGCACAAGCTCTGCCAGACGGTCCCCCAGCCCACTCCGTTTCAAAATGTAATTAACCTCTACAGACAATTGTAATCAAATTGACATCTATAGATGTCAATGGCAGCCAGTGAGTTAGAGTCACTGAGTAACTTCAGATGCTACAGTTAAAAAACACTGACCAAGCCAGAAACCTTGAGCAAATTCAGTTTGATGTTTCAGGAGAAACTATAAAGCACGGATGTTCAGGTCAGAGGAGCCTTAATGGATGAATGAACTGCTGAGTTGCCGAGTTCAGTGTAGATTTGAGGGACTTACATGACAAACAAGTTCACAGGTGGCGCCAAAATCAACATCATTTAAAAGCTCCTCAAAGCTGCAGTGAGCTGAGAAAAACAAAAACAAGCGGCGCTGACAAACTCTTTGTTAATAACCTTTTAAGCTCTTGAACAGCAACGGCTCACATTTTTACTATTGAGACACATCTTTTCCATCAGTGTCCACACTCGGTTTGATTTCTCCTGACTCGTTTTGTCTGATGGGAATTCTGAACTAGTTTGCAACACAATCTTTTTTCTTGCATAAAGTGATTACACACTGAGTCTCGAGTGCTGTTTTTCAGCGAGAGATCGAGGACTTCTCATATCTTCAGCTTCACCTGTGCTATCACTTTCCTCTCTGTGCTAAAAACAGCACACAGGGGAATGTAATCCCATTTATCAAATCTTTTCGTTCAATTAGTTCTTCAGAATAGCTTTCACCTGCCTCTAAGATAAGAGCCAATGCTTGACTGCACTTGTTGCAACAACTTACAACAAAGCTCCATCTTCCGAAAACACATGAATCTTGATTATATTTTGGTGTCGGGTGAGCATGAATCATCAAAACTTCTCAGCAGAGGCACATCAGCTAATAGCTAAATCATAGCTAAACCATAAAGGTAGGTCAGATAATGTATGTATCAAAGACTCTTTCTTTTCAGTTGTATCGGAACAGTTCTGGTATCAGCACTGACTAAAACATGGATGGGACAAGTGCTTTCCTGAAGTGAAATCAAAATATCATGCAGTCTTTCTGAAGACTTGTTGCAGTGTAGGTCTTGAGGCCCGCCTCCTCCAATATCACAGACAGGAAGTAGATACTGTACATGTCATACTCATGCTTTTGTCAAAGTAAGCTAAGTCTTATACTGATGTATGCAGCTTAGTGACTTTTGATTGACAGCTCTGTGGACCAATGAGGTTCAAGCGGTCTTCTTTCTCAAATAAGAGGGGGAAAAAGTCACTGAAGTTTATTTCCTTTATGTCTGCCTCAGATCAACACACAAATCTGTTCTGCAGCAGACCGAGCATCACTTGAGCTTCAAAGCTTAATCAGTGAGTTAAATGTTTGGTTTGAGGAAGGGGTCTAAAATCAGCCCTGGAGCTCCAAAAACCAGACCACTTCTCTGCATGTCCTGGCTCAAATAAATAAATAAATAAGATTAAAAAAAAAAAAAAAAAGTTAAAGAAAAGAAAAAAAATATATCTGAGATTTTCTGTTGTGTTCAGAATAACAGTTAGAGAGCGACCTCAAAGGTTTTAAATTTGCTTTTATTCTCATTATTCTAAAGAGACAAGGTATTTCTTTCATATTCCTTATGTTTCAAACCCTTATGTGCGCTACTGTTATGGTTTGCATCGTCTTCTGAGGCTGTACTTAGATCTCATTCCAACCAGAGATGAGAGACAGACACAGACTTTAATCCCTCCTCTTTTTAAGTGTATATCTATCTGTTCCTTTATGGTCCGACCATGATTTTCAGTATATTTCTCCACACATGTACCATATATAAAATACTGTTTTGTTTCTTTCTCATTCTTCTTCTCAGTAAACTGATGAGATTAATGCTCGTGTTTCATCAGTCTGTGTTTCAATTAGCTGTGTATAGTACCCACTGATTAGACTAACAAAGTTATTAATGATCACAATAAGTCATTCATCCTTTCTTCATTTTGGTGGGATTAGCTCTCCGCCTGGCCCACTGTTGTGTCTTTGGCAGGGAGCTAAACAATTGAGTCTTTGCTCTCCTCCCTGAAAGACCTGCAGGACATCAGGGCAAAGAAAACAAGCAGGAAGTGCTGCAAGCAACCCTGAACACCAGTCAACCATCTTTTCAACAAATGGTCCTTCAAGACACAGAAGCAGTCCGTCATGAGTGGAGCCATCTGTCACCTCTACAGCTTCCTCCCAAGAGGTGTCCGCACACTCTAACAGCTTCCCTAACCTTTCAGAAAGCATGGAAGTCTCATTTGTCTTCAGACATTCTTTCCAATTCACACAGAAGTGGGTGCAGCTTTGTTTCTACACTCGATACATATTTATGTAAAAGTAACACTCTTTTTTATCTTATCTTTTTGTAGACTGAATGTTCAGACTTAAGAGTGGATCAATGTTGCAAAGCCTCTTTCATTTATCACAGGTCACTGTTGAAGGTGGCTGCTGTGACTGTCACTGACTGCGGGCAGTGCACCCAAGGACACACACACATACACACACACACACACACACACACACACACACACTGGTGCACGTATACGGACCAAACTTTTCCCACTCTTAAAGTGTCTCAAAATCACCCAGAAAGCACCGCCAGTGTTCCAGTGTCATCCAGTGTTGGATTTTGTCCTTAATGGTATTCAGCATTTCAGTGTCAAATCAGATTCTGGATTTGATCAGGCATGTGAAACATTTGTCATAATTACAAATGTTTCTTTTTTTTCTTTTTTTTTTATCTTTAGTATTTTTAAATCAGTTTAGCCAGCCTCTCCTTCCCTCCAGCTCTTGTCCCTACGTTTATTTATTTATTTTTTTCTTACTATTATTTATTACTATCAGTTAAATTGGTACAATTTGTCTCTTTTGCATTTCTGTCCAATCTCACAAGGTTTCTTTTTATTTCTGCGGTGTGATGCCCTGAGGTGTGTTATTTGCGTGCACTTGTGGCGCCCTCCTCTACATGGGGGAAAATAATGGACACATATTTGTATGTTTACATTGAAATGTGTAATAAGATTGGAAAAACAAAAACAAAAAAAACCTTTATGACTGCAATTGTCAAGATGTTATCATCTGAACTCTGAGCAGTCATGTCATGTTTCTTCATCTGCACAGGAATAAAATCTTAAAAGCTTGTCAAAGGGAAGGTTAGTGCGATAGTATAAGCTACGAGAATGCTCCTCAGTGTCGGTGTCACCAGTGCAAGCTGCAGAGGATTGATCCGTTCAGAGTCAAACATGACTGCTTCTCTACTTTATCCTTTAGATTTGAACATGATTAAGGTTATTCATCAGAACAAAGGTCCCAGTATTGTTTCTTTTTGGCTCTAAAATGTAAGATGTAACAACATGTGGTACTCTCTGAACTGTTTTTCCGCCTGTCCATCACACTGTCAAACCCCAGCGGAATACGCCTTCATAAGAATAACAGTTTTAATGAATTCCAGTAGAGCTGTAGGCCTGATGACTCATATATAAGGACTGTCTGAAAAACATCTGAAATACAGGAGAGTTGAAGATTTCATTCTGTCATGATATTTAATATAAACCGTAGCTGCTGAGATATATCTGTATGTTCAGGATAACAGTGATAAATGTCAGCACTGTTCTGCAGCATGCATTACTACACTATATCACGTCATATAGCCCTTTGTTTTGTTGTGTTTTTTTGGGGGAAACAAACCTGCTGTCCATGTCAGAGTCAAAGTGAAAGATGAGAATACTCCTCATGTTTAGTAGACTTTGGGTTCACAACTAGTGAGAGCTAAAAAATGATTCAGAGTCTGGCTGGTGAGTGAACCTCATTTCATGAGACTTTTTACTCTTTCTTGTACTTTTCAGGAGAAAATGATCAAATGTGGAGCAATCACGGCGCAGCAAACATGCACTATGCAATCTGATAAGGCACAGATGGGATACAGACACTTTCCACCTACTTAACTTGTCTTACAAATGGTTTCCAAACACACTAACCTTTCTAAACTGTAGCCATTGGTGCATTTTCCTCTGACATGATGTATGGCTCTCTTCCTGGTTATCACAGTTGTGACGGAGCGGCACCGTCACTAATCGCGGGGAGTGCGCACACACACTCACACCAAACATTTCCCGTTCCAGCGGGGAATGCGCACACACGCAAACACACACACATACGTCAAACATTTCCCGTTCCAAACAGCATTTCATTCACCTGGTCAACATACCAATATCTCTCCTTCCCTCTCCGTTCAGAGCTTTTTAGGGTGCACACTTTAAGCTCTAATATGTTATGCACACACATTCACTGTCTGGTTTACTTACCTGTCCGAGGTTGCGTCCATGAACGCGGAAACCGAGCGCCTCAGGCATGCGCAATATATAGTGGTGTATGGTGGCCAAAAGTGGCCATGTGACCGAATGTATTTAATGTTTTTGTTTGTTTTAAATTGTTTCAGCACTTGATTAAGGTAAAGAAAATGTCAGTAGAAATGTTTAAATTATTTATTGAAATGCATTAAGGGATAACTAGGTTAAGAAGGCCTGAATCCAAGAATATTGTGGTTTTGTAAAAACTATGTAATGTCTAACGCCCAGTGGGAGGGGCTAATACCTTTAAAAGAGGGCCATTTTGAGCTCTCTGGGCAGTTTGAGCCAGGTTACGCAGCAGGTAACAGCTCTGTTCTCATCTCACTGAATTGTACTGTTTTTGTTTTGTCATGTGGATCTATGGATTAATGTGGAATTCAGACCACACCGACATATTTTTGTAAATTTGTAAATAGTTCTTGTTGCACTTGGGTGGCCGGCAGCCAAATTAAACAACACCAAACTCAGTTTCTCCGACTATGCCTGTGTTTTCCAAATTTTCTTTGAGTCTGGGAAGAGAACCCCGCGACAACAGTCCAGACTTCCTTTGTATTATAATCATTTCATACTTAACCAAAGCCCAGTCTGGTTGTTTTTAAGGCTTTATCCTGCTCATGTTGGCCTTCATTTTTTCAGACACCTCATTTTAGCTTCTGTCTCTTTAAGGCTCCTGGCTCCTCAAACCCCCTTCCACCTGACTGGTCAGCCTTCAGGTGTGAGCCTTCAGTTTACGGACAGATTCAGGGATTTCTACAACATACGAATATGAAGAGGTCTGAAAATCAGCACATGTAGTATGAACATCCAGCATTGTTACATTATAGACATGTTTAATCCTTTAAAGTTTGACCTATTAAAAAAGCCAGAAAATTCCTTTTTTTCTTCTTTTTTTTTTTTTTCTTTTAAAAACACTTATTTATCCAACATCAAAATCCACATAAAAATATCACTTCATGTTTTTTTTTTTAAATCACACTTAATAGATTGGGTGATTTTTAAAACTTTTTAGTAAAGTTTTTATTAAATATGCATTTATTCAATGCAGAAAATCCTTTTTTTTTCTTAAAAAAAGAGTAAAAATTGAGATGTTATTCTTATCGCAACTTCTTGAAAAGCAATGATTATTCTGAAAAGTGTGTGTGGATGATTTAATAAGAGCAGCCATTTTTAAAACTACCAAAATGCATCTTCAGCTGCCTGTAGATGAATGACAATCCTCTAGACCAGTGGTTCTCAAACATTTTACACAAAGTACCACCTCAGAAAGTACCTGACTCTGCAAGTACCACCATGATGACTGATATCAATCAAGTAGTGCAGTCCGCCTGAGTATTAAGCTAAATCTATGCTCAGTTCAATTATGAGGTGGGGGTTTTATCCTCAATAAGCATTTTAATTATTTCAAACAGAAATACACAGTTTGAACATTAACACTGTGCTTAAATGTAAGACACTAAAAGAAACGGTACCACAACAATGACTCGGTACACTTCATGCAGGAGCATGCGGACACGATTGTGGCGAACACTCTTCTCAACAGTTATTTTGAACAATAATGGGGGTGTTTGAGGGCTGTCTCAGACCAAAACAACTTGACATGAGCCAAATAGTCTCTAAAGTTGTAATCCTCATCTCTGCATATCAGTCTGCTGACTCTGATGAGACCACGCTGCATGTAAACAAACTTAAACTCAAAACTCAACTTTATTTAAAAAGCACCTTTCATACATTTGAGTATGCAGCCCAAAGTGCTTTACAAAACAATAAAACACTGGATAACAATAGGAGTTCTAAAAATAGTAAAAGTAAAACCAGTGCAAAAAAATCAATATAACTATTATACTAATATAATAAATACTATAGAATCAGTAAAAATACATAAAATAAACAAAAAATAATAAAATAATATAAGCTTTAAATAAAATAAGAGAAAATAAATAAATAAATGAACAAAAGAATGATAAAAATGACATTAACAGTTATGATAAAAAAAAATAATAGTGCTGATAAAAGTAACAATACATTTTGGAGCTAAAATGAAGTTATTCCAAATTAAAAGCTAGGTTAAAAAAGTATGTTTTGAATTTGCCCTTAAAGACACCCAGAGAGCTCTGAGCTGCTCTAACGTCAAGGGGCAGAGAGTTCCACAGTTTGGGGGCATAAAAACAGAAAGTTCTCTGGCCGGCATGTGACTGGGAGACACGGGGAACATTTAAAAGGGAAGCATTCAAGAACCTAAATGAACGAGTCATGCGTGTGTCTAAAATCTGGTTCATGTTGGAGTAGTGTGACTGCGGGCCGTACTGGCCAGGAGGAGAGTTGCTGCAGGGGGGCGATCATGCTTGAGATCTGCACTGTTTGGATGGCAAGTGTGACCGCACCCATAATTTTAATTTGTTTTATTTATATTTAACTCCTTGATTCCTCTGCGTAGCACTAATGAGAGCCTGGGTACTACTACTGATACACATACCACACTTTGAGAAAGGCTGCTCTAGGGGGTAGGATACTTTTTTCTTAAAAAAAAAAAAAAAAAAAAAAAAAAAAAAAAAAAAAAAAAAAACAGGTTTTTGAATTTTTTTTATCATGTTAATGAGATAGATGTCTTTGAAACTCACTGGTATCACTGGTGGTGTAAGGGTTATTATAAATTCATTTATTAGCTGCTCCTTCTCCCCCTGGTATCACACCTCCGCAGTCAGAAGATGTCTCTGTCTGCTCTCAGCTCGGGTCCTCGGGCTTTATATCAGCTGTACTTAGCACTGGCAGCTTAGCTGGTCTCACTCTTAACACTCTGACCCTGATGCACCCTATGAGAGCTAACTTGGCAAACAATGTATCACTTCAACATCTAATTAGTCCAGTGTGTTTACTGAGGAGGTCAGAAGCTTTACACACACTGTCCAAGATCAAACCAACAGTGGCCCGCTGCACAATGAGCAGATCTACATCATCAGCTCATTTCAGGTGAACCTGCAGGCCTGCAGGAAGCTCCGTCTCATTCATCAGTGTTTATTAATCAGCTGCTAATTAGCCCCATTAAGACCTCTATTATATGTAATGTGATTCTCCAGTGTTCACCTGTATTAGAAATAACTGCTGGCAAGAAAGACGCTTCTCATCGTACAGTTGCACCATCAGAAAGTTAAAACCAGTGGTCTGTTTCAGTGCCCAAATCACAGCTCCTCAATGTGTGCTTATTTTCTATCAGGGGAACTTAACTGCACGTGGCTTCCTTCCAAAATATCCTTCACTGGGGCTCCTCTTGGAGCAGTTTGACAGCATCAGTGTTTACTGTCTCACTATAGAAGGAAAGTCCGTTATCCCCACGTACAAAGGCCAAGAAACTATTGGTTGTATGCAGCTACACGATTGTGGAAGCTAAGTGATGGATGTTTAAAGTAATTTGAACACATTTCTGGTTACCAAAAGGAAACTTAACCCTGTAAGGCCCAGCGTTGTAATATTACAACATTTTTATTTTTTCTAAAAAAAGGTATAAACGTTTTGTTTTTCTTGTTTTTTTTCACATTAACATAGTCATTGGGTCCTATTGTTCAGTCCTACAATACTATTGGATAGGACATTTGTATATAAGTCCGGCCCACAGGTCCCGAACTTTCACAAGCTGCGAAACTTTGGCTGAGCAACAACGCTTTGTTTCATTGGACCACATCTATAAGATTTAAGTAAGTAAAATGTCTTAAATATTTTTTTTGGTGATCATTACACCGTCTAGAACATGTACATATGTAGTTTTTGTGAAATACATTCCTCAATTGTAAATTAGAGCATGTTGTATATTTGTTGTAATTTTACAACACTGGGCCTTTGGGGCAGCAAAATGGCCATGTTGTAAGTTTACAACATACAAGGCTAAGTGTAGTCTAAATATGCATTTTGGTAGGGACCTTCTACTTTTTACAATATATTTTAAATTACACACATTTTCTACACATTCCAGACTCTAGTATATATTATGTAGGCTGCATATTTATTTTTACTTTAATTTCCAATCCAATACTATTTGGAACCCATTGCTTTTAATGATATAGTAATCACCTTCAACAGTTTAGTTTCTCATTCTGTATGTATATGTGCCCATTGTTTTGGCTCAATTCACAGTCAAACAGTTAGTTCTGGGGGGATGCTGGGGGATGCTTGTTGCATTGTTGTGGAACAGGTGAGAATGTTCAGGAATGTGGAATTATCATCCTAAAAGCAGTGCTTCATGCATTCCTTTTAGGATGATAATCAGAGTACAATAGATTGGCCAGACAGTATTGTGTGACTAGAGAAATGTGTGAATAGGTTACTTTAGTTGAAAGTGTAAACACTTTGCCCCTCCACCCATGTACTAAAGATAGGGTTGGATGGGGTGGGAACAGCCAGGCAGGTGCGCATACCCAACTGCAACCTGGACGACGACAAGAGCTTGAAGAAGAAGGGGAGAGGAACCTTTGACTACAGAGTGGAAGTGAAACACAACATCTGTGCTGTCAAATGGTATGACAACAGGGCGGTGACACTTGTGTCATCCTTTGCTGGAACAGAACCGGTGCAGAAGATTCAACGCTGGGACAAAGCCAACAAGACCTACGTTCAAGTTGAAAGGCCTTACATTGTGGGTACCTACAACACATACATGGGAGGTGTGGAAAGAGACACTGAACATGAGACATTTCCAGGCAGAGCTCGCATCCTCTCTCATTCTGGTGGACACAGTCAAAACTCCAAAGAGGGGACGACCATCTTCAGGAAATGGTAGTCCAGTGACAACAGGCAGCCCTTTGAATGCACAGAAGAGACCATCCTTGGGTGATGGGAGTCCATACAGTGTTCCACCAAAGAGATCATGTGCACACCCACCACTGGATGCACGCAAGGACCTCATTGGACATTTTCCAATGAAGACTACGAGAGGACGCTGCAGTCATTGCCCTAAAGGGTACACGAACACACAATGCCGCAAGTGTGATGTTCGACTTTGCTTTTCAGAGGACAAGGACTGTTTTTGGGACTATCACTCTTAAATGATCACTCCACTACTCACTTATATGTCTATACTGTACATATTCGCCCGTCCCTACATGCTTGCCTTGCATGTGTTCCTGTTTTTTATTTATACATTGTTTTCAAATAAAATGGCCATTCATAAAAATATGACTCATGTTGTTATTATTATTCATGTTATATACTGTTCTGGGGCTAAGTAATAAGCAATCAACCATACAAATGAACCGTTAGTTTGTTTTACTGAGGTACAAACACTTGTACCGTTCTGTTCAGACAATGACTACAAATAGCCTACAGGAAATTCTGCTACCCATTTGACCCAACGTTGTAATATTACAACGTTTCCATAAAACCTTACAAAAACATTTTTTTTTTGCAAACACTTCATTTTCATCTCCAAAGGCCTCCTACAACACCATCTAAGTGGTTGAAATTTTTTTTTTTTATGTTTTACTATGTCTGGGTCTTACAGGGTTAATAGAAAGTGACACCGTGATAGTAGAATACGGATAGATACTGTGATGAGGGATGACTCCGTTAAAGGACTACCCTGGTCTTAACTGAACCAGCGCTCGCTGTGCAGACGACTTCAGCGTCTATAAATGGGGCACACACTTTAGCACTAAGCTGAACTGATTCCCCTCTCATCTTCACCAGCATAAAGTACAAAAACAAGAGTCAAATCACAACCACAGAGTAAAATGTTACAGAACACAATGTTTTCACAAGTGGAGTCACAACGCTTAAATCACAAACATGAGTATCACTGATGCATCACTTTTCCACTTGTTTCAAAAAGCTGACAAGCTCTGAAATGAACAATGAACACAACTAGCGCCATGGAAATTTAAATCATTCAGGTTTCTAAAATAAAATAAGGAGTGACATGAATTCTTGTCTGAACGTTATGAATTAACAACTCCTTTTACATGTGGATGTAAGTGAGAGGAATAAAGAGTAAGTTTTATTGAGTTACTGACTCTCACTTGCTTCACACACTGTTAAGAGGCCATTTCTTTATTAAAACCATGATTTTCGAAACGAGCCTTAGCAGGAGTGTTGGAATTCTCATTTCTCATTGTCTATAAGTCATAAGGAAAAAGCAGGTACAACTCTACCTGGAGAAAAAAAGACAGATTGCAAAAGTACAGGTACTTATATGGGCAGCAAAGACAGACAAAGTCAACCTGAAGCCTGTTTCTCTGTTTGATAAAAGTCAACATATCTGCAGCTTCCACCGGGCACTGACTCTGTCTCCCTCCCCGCAGATAAGGCAGTTGTTTTGGGATCAGGGAAACAGATGGACTCAGGATAGGACTCTGGGCCAGTGTGGTTTCTCTGCCTGGGAACCCACAGATCCAGAGATTACCTCTGTCAGCGTGGAAGTGTCAGCAATGACGAATAATCCAAACTTTGGAAAACAATGAGTGATGAGGATGTCAAACTTTTAGAATGTCTCCAAGAAGTTTGTCGTATGTTGAAAAACAATCAAATTCAAAACCTTGCATAGCCTGACCATGGTAAAAGTACCCTTAAATATTTTGTTTACATCTAAAAAATGTATATATTTTGTTCACACATTAGACAAAATAGAGGATGTTCCTCTCTCTCTCTCTCTCTCTCTCTCTCTCTCTCTCTCTCTCTCTGCAGAACATGTGATAGTCCAAATATCATCTTTCTGACAGTAGGAGAAACAGACAGGTGAGAGGCAGAGGGAGGGAACATCATCCACCAACCAATCATGGAAAATGTCATGTAATGTCAAAAATCCCCCACAAGGCATTGCAGATATAGAGCATTTACAAAGATGGTGAAGGTCTAATGTTCTCTAATGATGAACAAGGACATTATTATCTTGCAGGGAAACTGACCTTTGACCTTTTGGGATACCACTGCTGCTGTGTTTACCTTAATTATGACAGACCTTTGTAGAAGTTGTGTCTGGATTACTGAATTTTGGGGTTATGTTCAAATAAATGTATTGAAGAGATCACAGTGATTTGCCCTTTGACCAAAAAATCGAATCATCCTTCAGTCTAAGAGGACATTAGTGCTTAAAATGAGGATATAACTTCCAGACAATCCTGAGACATGGCTCGGAAGAACGGGTCAGGTGGACAAACAGCCAGTAATCATGATGCTGTCAGATCAAGATGGACCAAAAAATAAATATATAGATAATAATAATAATAATAATAATAATAATAATAATAATAATAATAATAATAATAATAATAATAATAATTAGTCTGATGTTTGTGGCTCTGTTTAGAACACATAAATAACAGTGAGGTAAGCAGGAGAGTCCACCCACAGGGCTGAGAAACATCAATGCACACACCTGCTTCACCTTAGCCCGGCATGGTCCAAAACTCCAGATCAAATAAGCAGTACTAATCAAAGCTCAGTGTTCAGACTGACACAAAGTGTAAACATAAAATGTGCCCCAAATGCTTCCTTAAAGAAGAGAAAATTAGATAAGAATTAACAAACAATAACACAATGTCTACAGCCCGTCTTCCAAGACTTACATCTGCTTGCTGCTTGCTCTCCAAAACATGTGTCAGAGCATCACTGTGGTTTTTCTGGTGTCTGGAAAAGTGGATTAAATTTGTCTCTCTGTTTCCCAAGTGACTGTCCAGTAAATAATGAAAGCTCAGTGCAATAAAGAGCAGCACGGAGGACTTCTCTTCCATATCAGTGCACTTCTTAAGAAAAAAAACCACTGAAGTGTATTTTCACAGTTTTCTTTAAACTTGTGGAAACTGAACTCAGAGTGTGAGGATAATAATTAAATGAACATTTGTCACAGAGGAGGTGCAAACTTGCAATCCGTAGTGAAACCTTATTAGAAGACGTCTGTATGAAGATGCGTCATGAGCAACATTGTCCGTATACCTCCGTCTATCCAAATAAACTCAGCACAAGAGCAACTTTGTGTTTGGTAGATTATTTCTGTTTTGCAACAACGCTTCTTGGCAATAAATCTTAAACCATTGTTAAACCTGTTTATTTGCTTTTTAATGGAGCCACATTTGAAAGGAAGATGCATTTGTGAGATGAGTATGTGGGTTGCACTGATTGACAAATTGCCAGATCTTCTCTGCCAATGCCAAATATCTCATTTTTCTTGCTTCAAGTTTCTGGTACTCTTTAGTGCTGACAGTCAGGTGCTTGACTGGCATCTGATTGTCAGCACAAGTGAGCATGGGCCCTGCTACCCTGCTACAGTGGTAGGTTGGTGTCTGTTCTAAGCATCAACATGCCATGTTTGACTGATCTGGATAAGGCCCATGAGATACATCAACTTCAAGTTGGTGTTCCCCAAAACTAAGTTGCTGCAATATTCAGAGAGAGCACTAGTACATCTCTCCTGTGAAGGCCAAGTTCCATAAAATGTGAGAAGTCAAAGACAGGCCACAAAGTGGTCATCCCAGGCAGAAGACACCTGAAGATTACTGGTTCCTTACCCTGTCAACACTTAGGATCTGTAGGCTGTCTTCTACAGATTTGCTGTCAAGGACTGCATGACAATATGGCCAACAGCTCTTTGCCCAGACAATTCAGATCACACTTCACACATTACAGGCCCATATCCAACCTCCTGTCCTGGTTCTGGAAAAAGCAGCTGCAGCTCAATTCCATGAAGACCAAGAACAAAACCAACTGTTTGAAAAAATCCACTCCGGCATTGATCAGCCCAAAGCACAGAGACAGCCTTGGTTAGAGTCTCCAGTGACTTACTGCTGGCAGCTGACAATGGTTCCCCATCCCTCCTTATCCTCCCCGACCTGACCACTGTATTCAACATTGTTGATCATAATATCCTACTCAGCTGTCCCACCTGTGGAGTCCCCCAAGGGTCAGTCCTTGGCCTGACCCTCTTCACATGCTGCCACTCAGCCAGATCATCAGCAGGTATGGGATTCCCTTCCATTGCTTTGATGATGACACCAAACTCTATCTAAAAATGGACCCCTCTGCCTCTGTCTTCACACCATAAACACCTCCGTCCACACACACCACCAGCCTGAGGGAGATAAAGGCATTCCTACAACTTAACAGCTCAAATAATAAAAAAATAAATACAATAAAATAAATAAATATAAATATAAACAAATACAACTCACAGCTTCCAAAGCAGCTTCCTCCTTCTTAGATCTTGGATCTAACAGACCTCTGTTTTTTCTAACCTCTTGTTTTTAACCTGTTTTATTTGTGTTTATGGTTCTTTTTCTGATTTTACGGTGGTCCTTTCCATGCAGAGTTTGCATATTCTCCCCGTGCATGTCTGGGTTCTCTCTGGGTACTCCAGCTTCCTCCCACAGATCAGAAACATGCTCATCAAATTAACTGATGATTCTAAATTGCCTGTAGGTGTCAGTGTGTGAGTGAAAGGTTGTATGTCTCTGTGTCAGCCCTGTGACTGACCGGAGATAGGCTGGATAGGCTCCAGACACCAACAACCCTGAACAGGATAAGCGGTATAGAAGATGAATGTATAATAATAATAATAATAATAATAATAATAATAATAATAATAATAATAATAATAATAATAATAACTTGTAGTTGAGGCATTGTGATGGTGTGCTGTGGCATCTCCCTCATAATTGGAGGAAATCACAGCACAGAGAAATGGCAATAAGATTCACAGTCTGCATATCCTCCAAGATGGCAACAACCTGCCCCCCTTCCCCTTCCAGAGCAGGGTTTCAGAGACTACTTCCAGAATTTGGGAGTGGAGAGGATGGAACGGCCTGGCAGCAGTCCTAACCACTCGTGGTATCAGCTCGGGCATACTGTTTGTGCCAGAGTGACCAACATAACTACGTTAGCTAGCTGACACCTCACAACTGTGTGAGCAGGCTGGTGAGCAGCATGAGGAGGAGGAGCCAGGCTGGTGTTGCTGTGCACGGTTCTTCCGCATGCTTCTGAGGCTCCTGTTTGTTAAACTAATTAACTATTAAAAAGCTAATATGCCTGGTTTCTTCAGGCTTCAAGCATCCAATCCACCAAACAACGACAAAGAAGAGTCAATGGCAGACTCAGCTGTTTGTTACCTTCAAGCTGCAGTAACATTAGAAGTTCGCTAACTGAGGACAAACATCAGAGACTTGGATGAGGTGAGTCAGCTCGAGGAAGATGGTGTTATCTTCCTCTTCACACGGCCCTACTGCTTACTTCTCTATCCAGTTGCTGTATTTTATTGGTTGTCTGGATGAGCTAACTGAATAAGTTGTCAGTTCTTCTGTTTGTGACTGTTTGTATGTCTGTGATCAACTTCAGACTTCTTTCCATTTCCTTCAGTGTATGATTGAAGGTTATATCAGCTTTGTTCTTGTTCGTTAGTACACCCTGCTGCACTATCACCTCTGTAGTTGGATAATCGTTCTACTTTTATGCTTCTTTGTTCATCATGGTTCTCCATCCTTCATCCCTCTGACAGTGTAGCGCTGGCCTCAGCAGCATGACGCATCCACTTTTTATTCAAGTCTTTATATGTTTGTATTTGGCTGCTTTATGAAACATCTACAGAAAACGTTGCTTCTCTTCCACTTTTTTTCCCCCCATCTGTTTATTTTTAAACTTTCATGTAGATGTTGATGACCGAAAATGACATTTCAGAAAAACAAAAAAGAATCTAGAGGTCTGATAAAAAAAAAGGTCTATGATGACATAATGGACAAAGAGAAGGAGGTCCTGCAGAGACAGAGTCAATAAACTGGGTTTGTTTTTGTCAAAAGGCGCTCTCAAAGTGGGAGGAGTGATACTCCACAGTGTGTCTGAAAGGAGATAATTATTTAAAAGCACATTTCAAGACTCTGAGTTTTCCACCATATCTATCGACTGCTCTGTTTTGGTTGCTCTAAATAAAGAAAGGCTCATTATCCTCCCTCTGAAATCCTCTGGGAGTTATCGATGGAGGCCCTGTTGTGCTGGCAAGTGAGCAATGCTGTCTCCTGGCTGGGTATAAATACAGTATTGATTAGCCATTCTACACAGCTCTCCCTGTCATTTCTCTGCCCCTCTCACCATGAAGAATTAGTGGACAGTAATCACTGTGCATCTGCAGGCAGCTCTGTCCACCATTAGAGATGGACTGGTGCGCTGGCCGATAAATCATACTCACACTCTCTGACCAGATCCACCTGTCACCATGAAGGATTCAGCAAGTAGAGCGTGGAAGTATTGCCTTTGTTATTTGTTGCTCTAAAAATCAGGTCAGGCAGTCTGGTTTATTCCTCTCCAACTTCCTTCTTTTGATACAGAGTGCTTTTAATGCACCGCGGCTCAGCCGGATCTCTCCATTTTCAAGCTATCCATTACTCAGACATGGATCCAATATCCACAGTGTTTGATATTTCATCACAAGTTGATGGAAGTGGATAGTTTGTTGGGATTTCCAAAGAGGACTACAACTTGCAGTGCAGACTATAAAACTTGTAAATCAGGTCAATGTCACGGCCAAAAACCAACGGGGAGATAAGACTGCAGTCTGTTCAGACCAGCGGGAGGATTTCAGATTTCACATGAATAAGTTAAACACCAAAGGAGCTTTGAACCTGTCTGTCAGCTACATCAGAGAAACTTCATCTCTCTCGGTAAACCAGCGAGTGTTACACCACACTGTTTAACAATCATGTAGAAAATGTGATACATCTGATCAAATAATCTTCATAGTCGATGGTCGGAGTATGCAGCATGTCCTGGATTCCAAATCAACGCAGTTCACTTGTTCAAGCCTGACGGACTCACACAGATCACAGCTTATGGCTGCTGGGATCAGCATACAAATGACTCATAAAAACCATGCATATCACGGTTTCAATAAGGTGTCATAAATATACGTCATGGTGAGGAAACTTTTCTTGACTCAGGGAAAGTTTGTTGTTTGGGTTCTAAATAACAACATGAGGATGTGCATCTATTCTGAGCCCCTCCATCACAGCTCCACACTGGTCCACTCCACAGTGCTAGCCAATTCACTCTGGATCCATCTCTGGAGCGCAGCGCAGCTCAGTGTACTCCATAGCAGCTGGATATGCAAGATCACAGGAGAACCACATGTTCCCAGGAATCACACCCACGACAACTACTTCCATGATAGTATATTATTCTCACCTGCCCTCCCAGACCTTCAGCAATTCAGTCCTTCCCTTTTAGTCTCTGTTGGTGTCCTTATATAAAGGATTTGTTGTGTCGTATATAATTTTGAGGTTTTCCGCCTCCAATATAAACTTTTCCTCGTCCATGGCGTCAGATTTCCTCTGGATCTGATCCGCTGATGACTGCTGGCCCTGTGCCAGTGTCATAGTTTTAATATACGAGGATAATTTTACGATTGACAGGCTGAACATGGTGCTTTATTTTGAAAGGACCGCAAACTCTGATTGTTTTTCGTGTCTGTTTTCCTGTTTGGTACGATCTGCTCTGCGGACATTGACATGTCTCTGCAGCGTACTCCGGCAAAAATAGACTCGCAATGGAACAGCCGCGAGCAGCTGTTGGTAGCATGCATCAGAGATGGACCACAGCGCAGGCTGTATGAATGCACTGATTGACTTGAATGGCAGTGAAGTAAAGCCTAGTTCACGGTGCTGATGGACCACAGCGCTCACGCCGTATTTGTGAATTAGGGTTTAGCCTTCTTTGATCAGTTTACAGGCAGATTCAGGGACTTCTCAACATATGACTATTTAGAGGTATACAAATCTGCATATTTAGTTTCAACTGCTTCTTTATATCCTTGCTTTAAATATTGAGAGTCAGAAAACCCTGTCTTTAAAATCACATGAACAGCTATAAAGTATTTATTTATTACTAGACAAGAAAATGTGCTTCACACATGCTGTTAACTCCTACAACTTCTCCTCCTTTCATCCCTTCCTCTTCCTCCAGTGTTGCACAGTGAGTGTTCTTCATGTCCTCATGTCAACTCCTGCCCCAGTCAGGGACCTCAAATATATCCCTCAGTTCAGGATACAAAGCTAGATTTTGTGCAGAGTGATAAAGGATTCTGGTAAGAAGAATCTTCAATCTGACAAAAAATATTTATGTAAAGTTGAAAAGTGTTTCAGAAATATAACTCAATAGTAAAGTGACATAAAACTGATAAGCATACTTACCACGAGAAGTAAAACAAAAGGCACAAGGTGAAAGAGAAAGGAGGGAACACACCTGGAAAGTAGGACAATCTGGCAAAGGGACAAAGAAAATGATCCGATATATGGATTTGAGGCTGATGAGAAAAACGGGAACAGGTAAGTGGATGGCTGGGGCAGCATGAAGGAAGGAAGGAAAGTCTGAGACCTTTGGGGAACCGGTGGGAAATTGCACAGAAAAAAGCTCTGGGGAGAGGAAATGTGGCTGAAGATGAGGAACGAGGAACAGAGTTTGACAAGTTGCCAAGATTGTTTCTCCTAAATAACTTTGTCTGATCAGGACTTTTTTTTTTCTTTTTTTGCTAAAAACTTATCTCATTGTTTTTGTTGTTTTTTTTCACGTGATGTCACCCAAATCACGGATCAACCAGAGTCATTGAAGTGACCAGTGAGGAGTAATTATCAGCAGGAAATATGGCTAAAGCTTTCATAAAAGATTGAAGCTTGAATGAATCAGAATTATGCTTTTTTTTTATTATACTTACATTAAATAAGGCAATTACTGCCAGCGTGCCTCCTGAAGGTCATTTGTGAGGCTCTGAAAGGAGAGTCCATGAGATTCTCTTTATTCACACAAAGAAAAGACCAGACTGCTCACACATGACCACTGCTCACACACACATGGCTGAAAGGGTCAAAGAACACACGGTTCAACCTGCACTGAGTGAATCTGTTTCTCTCTGTTACATGTTGTCTCGATTATCAGCACCTGGGCCATGCATTGCAGGAGCTTTTGTTGAAGCAGTTCACATGTATGGAGGTCATGGTCACATGGGTGTAAGCAACAATTATGATTCCTGGAAACTTTAAAACTACCATATGACCGTGTAGATCTTTCCTCTATCACACAAAAACAAAAGATGTCTGGTGAATCTTTTTGTTTCCTGTCGATCTCTTGTTTAAAGTTTACCCCTCGTATGACTCAAATTAGTAAATTAAAATGAGTATGAATATCAATACTAGAGTCAGCTGGTCACCATGTTGGTTTCATTGTACGCAGTGGTTAGCTGCACAGATGATGCAACCCAAATCATTTTACGAGTTACATTTTTACAAATGTTTATATCATGCTTTTCAAAGTGCTGTAGGCTGTATTTTTGAATAAATACAGAATCTGCAAAATTGAGAGTGCCAAATTATTTTTGAAGTCAGTGATAAGAGCATGAAACTGTATTTAAAGTTTAATAAAAAACAAAACAAAACAGTTTTTCATTTAATGTGTTTAAAACATTTCGAACATAACGATGGCCAAGATGCAAAACCTCTTATCTGCAAAATTCTTTTTTTAATATTTTATTCTTTCATTGTCTGGCAGAATACTCTTCCCTAGGGATCGTAAATGCATAATACATTGATTTTAGACTTTAGTACTATATTATACGTTAACAACTCAGTGTTTTTGCCTTTCAAAGTACTTTTCAGAGGTTTTTCCCTAATTCTTCTGGATCATTTTGCAGATAGAAGATTTTGTGTTTTGGCCATCAGTGAAGTTTTTCTAATCTTCAATATAACCTCATTTCCTTGAGTTGTATGTCTTTACATCACTGTAAATCTTTATTACTGACCACAAGTTCTCAGTCTGGTTGAGATTGGGTGACCAGGCGGGCCAGTTCATGAGGGGATCGTCTTTAAAGGTGAATT
Organism: Labroides dimidiatus; assembly: GCA_030710495.1. Taxonomy (NCBI): domain Eukaryota; kingdom Metazoa; phylum Chordata; class Actinopteri; order Labriformes; family Labridae; genus Labroides; species Labroides dimidiatus. Next base: position 7,066,571 of record CM061159.1, read on the forward strand.
CACACCTGGTTTGTTTGGGGCAGTTGTTTCGAAACAAACCTAAAGTCCAGCAATCGCACTCGGATGTGGGACAAAACAAGCGGGTCGAAATTGCCAAAATAGGGTGGTCTCAACTTGCTTCCATTTGAGCCCTGTTGCGGTTCCTTTGCAGTGAGAACACATTCACCTCAGCAACCGACACAACTGACTCATAACTGTGGTTCACACTGAAGTACTTAGAAGGCAGTAATGTGATCAGTTGCCAACTGTTCAGTCAAAACAGTTGAAGAAGGAGTATAATAAACAGCAACAGCAGAAGAAGAAGAAGAGAAGGTGATATAGTAATGATTACCGTATTGATCCGAACATAAGACGATCCTGGATAGAAGAAGACCCCTTTTTCCAAGACAGATTTTTGAGAAAAAGGCTCTTTGATGTCAAAATCTTGTTTTATCATGAAGAACATTCATGCGTTCACAACTCTCCTCTGCTCTCTGTATCGCGCACAGCAGAGTTCTGCCATGATTTCTGACCAATAAAAGAAAGATCTGATCACACGCGACATTGGTTTTCAACTGTGGACCACAAGAGACTTTGCCGTGTGAACACAAACAAACCAACCAAGTGACAACTGCAACAATTGTATAATTTTTGCCCCTGAATCAGAACAAAGAAAACGAGCCACATGTGTGAATACACCCTAAATTGCTGAGATGCCAATCAGTCCTGAGAATATCATGAGGCACGTGTCATCTTCACTTCGGCTGATTGTCTTTTCCACTATTGAAGGAAAAGTGTCTAAAGAATTGGTACTCCTCAGAATTCACTTTTAAACCATCTGGAACCCAGAAAGGACCACCAAGCTCATCATCAACGATGGCAGCAAGTCAGAGCAGCATGCCCACCTGTAATCATACCAGATGCCCACCTGTCTGGTCTGTCAGCTTTGATGTTTTGTTCAGCCTATTCCAGCACTTTTTCCTGATGCTTTTCTTCAGTGGAAGTCTTGTCTTTGCCTTTTGGACCTTTGCAATTTGTCTTAGTGTCCTTCATCAAGTAGACCTGGGTACATTCTCAAGTCCTCACAGCTTCAAAGATGGCTTTACTGGTCGCTAAGCATCTTTTAGACACCTCTGGCTTGATTCTCGGCAGTTCTTGGACTGATAAACTTCAACAAGCCTTTTCTACTCTGTGTTTTCTCCCATCCTGACTCATTCAGATGTATTTTCTTTTGGTTCATTGGTAATGCTGCAATTTCTCGGTCTGACTCCTGACAGTTTGACTCTTTTCTTCTTTGGTCAGGTCACGCTTCTTGCCTGTGGTCAAAGTTAAATGGGGCTCGTATAATAATGTGGAACACTTAGAAACACATGGTTTGTGATAAAGTATATTGGACAGCTTTCTAGAAAAACAAAAAGGTTTTTGTTACAGCACAAGGCCTTGAATACAGCATACAGTGTAACAGCCTTCAGATTTCCAAGAAAAGATCATTGGCATAATAACTTGGAGAGCACTATAGAGGTGCTGGAGACCACTGACTCTCTGACTAACGGGTCAGTCCAAGAACTATCAAATAAAAGGCCTATTATCAATTTAACTGGTGTGTCAAAAATAGACTACCAAACTAATGTAAAGATACAGATACAAAAAAAAAATCACATCTTAAATGATCATGTATGATTCTGAAGGGAGTGTAAAGATTATTTCTGATGCCATGTACCGTGTTTGGTGATACCTGGTTGCCTTCACAGCACAAACATCATGTCCTGTTTTTGTTTTGTTTCATGCTTTCACTGTTTTTGTTTTGGGAAGTTGTCATGGTAGAAAACTTAATTATATGGGTTCCAACATGTTTTGTTGCTCCAATTTAGCTCTAAAGGTGTGTTTATTCCTTTACTCAAACTGTTGTGTGGATATGCAGTGGATAACAGCTTTTTTTAAGGAAATCACTGCTGGATGGAAGGTGTTGAATAGGAAAAGATTAATCCAACATGACACATTGTTTTTTTTTTTTTTTTAATTGTCAATGATTTGTGTAATTTTGGTTTAGAAGTGTTTTGTTCTGACACTAAGGGCTAAATTATGCTTCCCACATGAACTTGACACACAGGATTTAGACACGTGGAATCAGCACCAGAGAATGCATGCAGCTTTTATACTTTTTAACACTTTGCGCAGTGTCTGTTCCCAAACTGCAGGGGGCGATGTATTGTAAATGCACGTCTACCATGATACTAAACTAGAGTAGAAGAAGTTGTTTACACCATTTTCACTGTTTTCGCCAGTTCCTCTTCTCTGCCAAGTTTGGCTGCAATTTCACGGCAGGAATTATTCATCACAGGGTTATCATGGAGATCTCTGATGAATCGTACAAATGTCAGTGTTTTTGTATTTCAGACACCAACACGTCCTATTAGCATCTCTGCGTGGTTAGAAATTTTCAGATGTGTGTGCCATGTGGACCCCATGGACACGTCAAGCATAAACGTCAAACATAAACCAAGTTATTCAGCACAACATAAGCAATATGAACCATTTTGCATTCTCAACCACCTTAAAAAGACGTAAAAATATATCTTTGGGATTTTCTCCTGAGCGCTGCGAACTCATATTTATTTCCGTTTGCCGGTAAAAATTGTAAGGTGTTTGTGTTCGGATCATGTGTTCTGACACAGGAAGGAACAGAGAGGAGGGGAAACCTCCTCCTGCTGAAGTCACACATCCCCAGCTCAGTGCAGAGCTTAGTGCTGCAGGTCTGCTGGCATTTCTTTACCACTGCCTGACTGGGAACACAAGCATTTGCATGAGCTAAGTCACAGTCTGCAGTGAGGGTGGTACTAAACATCATCCCTTTGTCACATCCTGGTGCAGGCCTTTGGCTTATTGTCGATAGAATCTCACTTTCTGTCCTTTATAAGTGAAAAAAGTCATAAATAATATAGTAACCATATGTCCAAGGGGAGACAAGTTCATTTATGGCCTGTTGTGTGACACATTTACCAAAGTTCACTCCAACCTTTATTGATTTATTTCAACCCATGAGAGTTGAGAAAGTTTCAAACAAAAACAGAAACAGAAAAACACTTGCAAAATGATCCAACCCCTGAGCAATTTAAGTGAATAGCAAAATGTACAAAATTTAATGTTTCAGCAAAAAACGAATCAAACAAGAACATTTTGAAAAACCTAACACAACTTGTATTTGTTTTTCCTCAAATTTCTTTCTTTAAATGACTATAGCGTTCTCAAAATTATTCCACCCCTCTATGACCAGTACTTAGTAGAGCATCTTTTTGCCTGTTTGTTGTGACCTGCTGCACACTTCAGGCATGGACACTTACCAGCTTCCGGCAGGTTCTAAACCTATTACTCATGCAAAATGACCCCCAGCTCACTAATATTTTTGGGTTACCATGCTACAATCGCCTTCTTTAAGTCCAACCAGAGATTTTCTCTTGGGTTTAAATCAGTTGACTGTGGCAGCCACTCTGGAATATTCCAGAACTTCTTCTAAAACAAAGACTTGGTGATCTATGAGTCATGCTTTAGTCCAACAATGTACAAGCTTCAGCTTCCTCACAGATGATATATTTCCTCCTCCCTCATACTTGATTGAATCCATCTAATCCTCCACATGTTGCATGTCCCCATAGAGGCCCCAGAGCATCACAGAGGCACCGCCATGCTTCACTTTAGGCAGTGTGTTCTTTCCAACATGTGCTTCAGTCTTCCTCTTCCAGACATACCACTGATCCAGAAAAGTCCAGTTTAGGTTCATCGCTTCATAGAACAGAGTCCCAAAACTCTGTGGCTCTTTTGACTAAATAAAAGCTGCCTTTTCTCATGCCTTTGAGGCGGTCACGTCGTGCATCTTTTAGGACAGTAAAAACTTTTCTTTTCCTACAAAATTGAGAGATTAATCTTGGAAATTCCTGTTCACCTCTGGTTTAATTTTGTTTGTTTTCCAACACTGGGTCCTGCTGCAGGTCTTTTTTTTTTTTAACTGAGGGATTTTCACCATGTGCCTCCCCAGTGATCTGGGGATGTTGATAAACTCAACCTCAATCAGGCCATTGAATGAATCTGATTTAAGATGCGTAAATACCACCTGGTCACTCTTCCTTTTTCAGAGGCAGAAGATGAAGCTTGATGACAGTAAAGAGTAAAACTCAGTGTAGTAAATAACAGAGTGATCAACTGAGACCGAGACTTATTTAAACAAGTTCCCTCCTGCCTTGTGTTTACAGAGCCTGTGATAAAGCTCCTGGTTCGTTTACAATCCTCCAGGTCTATCAGTTATTTTAGTCATGCTACCAACACCACACTTCTCAACCAGGAACATCATTTTAAACAGGTCACTCACCTCTCAAGTAGAAGTGGATGAGACTCTGCACAGGTCTCAAGGCTCACCTAAGAAGACGTGCATCCCTGCTGCTTCCCCTGAAAGGCCCAGAGGTCAGTCCTCCCCCTCAGTGCTCCAAACAGGATGATGGTATTTATTCAAAGCTGTAACAAGCCAGCAGCTATCCAAAATATAACCTCTGCCCTGACTGTGAGAAGAGTACCAGGCAACTTCAAATATTCACTCTGACTCTGCTGCAGATCCTGCTGAACATGTATCCAGTATAAGGCCCGGTTTAAAGAAATGACAGTACAGTAGAATAAGGAAATGTGTCAAAAATGTGTCAAAAAATGAGCAATGAATACTAAATTACAACCAAATTTGTGCCACATTATTTTCTTGTTCTCTGACAGGGATGTCAGTGAGCCATCAGTCAGGATATGCTTCTGATCAGGGCAGCTTAGATCAGATTAACAGGCCTCTACTTTGTCTAATTGCAGCTATTGAGATAATGAAGGTCACTGCTTGTTGTTTAGGAAACAGAGCATGTCATGTGAGAGGAAAGGAGTTAATTTCTCTAAAGGAAATGCATGAAAGTATTCCACTTAAGCCTGTCCAAACAGCGTCACACTGCTGAGCTCAGTGCTGCTCCTGAAGAGCTGATTAAGTGTAGAGATGCTACTCCTCCTCACCATCTCCTCCTGTTATCATCAGGCCATCCAGCCCCCAGCATGACTTCATTTCAAAGAGCTGCTTCATAAATCTCAATGCATATACATGAAATCCACACTGTGTAATGAATGAATGAGAGGAATGCCTGTTTCCCTCCGCCTGGCTCTGCTCTTTGTCTAAACACAACCTCAAACTGCATCCACACATGATGGGATCAACAACAGAAGTCAGAGATTGATTGATTTCTTTTGGTTGGATTTCAAAGACTCATATTTATCCATCTAAAATCAATCAATCAATCAATAAAACAAAGTAAAACTCAGAAGTAAAGTGGATGATCAGGCATCCTGAAGATGCCACTGAGGTTTGAACATATTTAACCCAAAACATGCACCAATCAAAACACACACTGTACCACATGACAGAGATGGCAGCACATGAGCAAAGGAGCCGCATGCCAACAGGCAGGGCAGGTAAGTGCAAGGGGCCCCAAGCCAGAAGGGGGCCCCTGAAAGCTGACCAAATCTGAATCACTACAGAGCAGTGACAATGAGGAGAGTTTGCAATGACTGTGTTGCCTCTGCACAGAACTCCCTAAACACGTGAGGTGGTCGTTCAAAATGAAGAGAACCTATCAATCTGAGTGAGAAATGAAAGAAGAAAAAAAATAGGTGAAACATTAAGAAAGTGCTAAGCAGCACAGAAAACAGCCTAAAAAAGCTTGTTTAGTTTGGAACAGCTCATGTTGAGTCTTACATTTAAGGACACCTGCAATCAACTTGTTTACTCAGCTAGTAGTCTAAAAATAAAAACAGCAAACTCGGACAACACTTTTTCTGCAGCGATTAAATAAATGTTCTGTCATATTGTCTTAAAGAGTTGTGTTTTTGGATTGCACGCTTTTAATTATTATATTTTCATTATGGAATGGTACAAATGTGCACTATCAAAATGTGTTTTCCTGTCACATTATTTTACAACTATCAGATTTTTTATCATACTGGAGGGGCCTCCTGTGAATTTTCGCCTAGGGACTCTAGAATTGCCCCTGTGTATGAGGACTTTCATAGGAAATAATAATAAAAAAAGAAAAAAAAAGTCACAAATTGTGTGAAATGAAGTTGCTAAGTTGGATGAGGAAAAGTCACAGGAACATTTTTGCTCAGTTTATTTTGCTGCTGTGTCCCTGCTCTGTCAGCTGTAGCTTAGTTTATTCCTTAATTATTAAAAGCTTTGTCTCATTGTCAAGCAGCATCTTTCTCTCATTTCCTTAATGCAAAGTCTGCTAACCACATCATCCTGGTAAGTGCCGACATCTTGTTTCACACAGAGCAATGTGAGGTTGCACGTTCTGGCCTCTTCCATGCACGAGCACAAATAGTTCTTAAAGAGTCTTAATGAGTCTCAGAGGGCTGAAACTTTGCCCCATAAAGGACAACCTGATGGGGATGGTTGTTTGGGGCCTTGGTCAAAATAGAACAAAGGTTGTGTTGGTGTTTCAACAGCTGCAAAGCATTTTTAAACATTCCCCCATCCATGATATTTTACTGTGTTTCCCTTTCACACAATGTGGGGTACACACTGAACAGATCACCAGCCTATCAGAGGACAACCATTCAACCTGATGAGCATGTTTCTGGACTGCTAGAGGAAACCAGCAAATTCTGGGAAACATAAAAACTTCAGCCAGGCAAAAGTAAAAGTAATTTATAATTCATATTTAATTCATGGATAAAGTTCTGATGAGAATTTATGGTGGAATCAAACTGTGAATACGGTTTACAAACAAACATGTCTTGATGTTTTTAGTATATTTGTTTGTTTATCTGCAGTTTGCATCACTTCCTCTCTGACGGACAAGCTGCTCTGTTTCAGCACCATGGACAGCACCAGCCCATTTCAGCACAGCCGGGCGTCATGACTCTCTGTCAGTTATCAGAAGACGTGTTAAATTCCTATCATGACACAGCATCTCCTAAGTTAAACACACATTAGTTCACACAAACTTGGACAGCCGTCCAGCACTGAGGTCTGGTAGATCACATAGAGAATAAAGAAATTACAGATGTTACATTCTCCAAGGATGGTTCAGGGATGAGGAGGAGTAACAGACATCCAAACCCAAGGAAAAAAAGAAAGAAGCAATTCCAGGAATAAAAAAAGGATAAAAGGGATAAAAAAAAAAAAAGTTTGTTTTTTTTAAGTAAAAAATTGGCTTCAAAAAAAGATAAGTTAAAAAAACTATAATAAGCTCCTGTCAATAGTACAAAAAATAAAAAATAAAAAAGAATTACAGTAAACAAAATCTACACTGTTCACTCTAAATGTGATAACAACCAAACAAAGAAATAAAGTCTAGACGGAAAAACACTCTCGTCCACAGGACGATCTTTAAACACACACAGCGCCACTGGCTGCTTCTTCTCTACTCATATATTCTCTGGCCCTGATTTATTTTAATTGGGTGCAGGTGAGCTCAGCCACCTGCTGCAGTGAAGCAGCACCTGAAGGGAGCACAGAGGAAGAAGAGAGAGGACACAACACAAAACAAGTTTAAAAAATGAATAAATGAAATATGATAAATAAATAAATGCTGATAAATGAGAAATTCTTGGTAAATATTATTGTTTTTAAAACCAACTTATTGCTGAACCTCTTTTTTATATATATTTGCTTTTTTTTCCTTGGGCTTCTGATCATGTGGTCTCTGTGGACTGCTGTTTCATTGTGCATGAGAGGATCACAGGAAGGGAAGTTCTTACCTCACCTGCAGATAATAAAATGAGTAATGAATAAATTAATCTGTTTACAGTGAGGTTCTGAGTATAGTGGGTGTATGCTTTGCAAGGTCAGCTGTGGCTCCACAAAAGGGATTTGATTCCAGGTCTTACTGGACACATTCTGTATCCATAGACCTCCAGCTGCACCCTGTGGCATGTGCCAGTGCTGTGTGAATGGGATTACCTAATACTGATGGAGACTTAACATTAGTAGCCTCTGCCATCAGTGTGTGAGCTGATATCTGTGACATATATATATATATATATATATATATATATATATATATATATATATATATATATATATATATATATATATATATATATATATATATATACATATATATATATATAAAACGCTTTGAGTGGTCAGAAGATGAGAGGAAAAAGCTAACCCTACCCTAAATGAACAGTAAATAGCTGACTACCAAAATATTCATTTATGTTTCTGTAATGGTTAATCCACCAGGATGTGCATGTTTTTAAATCAAAATGATATATTTGATGCTGAAATGTAATTATTGTTGTTATCCTTGATTAATTTCTGTCCTCTCAGAGGATTTAAGTGTGCTCGAGCAAATTTGGGAATAAATATGTGAATTCAGTTTAAAGTTCTTCACTCCTGTGGTCTTCTCCTTTTTTATGACAGGTGATCTAATAAATTTGTGACGCACTGTATATATATATATATATATATTAGGTATTACAAGCCCAGAATGACACCTGAAATGTTTGAAATGAGTTAAAAAAAAAAAAAAAAAAAAAAAAAAAAAAAACTGCCAATGGGGTAAAATTAATGGCAAAGTTTCTGTTTTGTTTTGTTTTGTTTTGTTTTTTTCATGTTTTTTTTTTTTTTTTTTTTTTTTTTTTTTTTTTTTTTATTGTTTTAAGAGCAGGGAATTGGAAGAGTGTGGGGAATTGACATGCAGGAAAGTGCCCTCAGGGTTGAAGTGAACCTTTGGCAAGCTGTTTTAACATTTAGAAACTAACTTTGACTGTCTGCAATTCAAATTTTCACCAGTCAAAATTGAATTACAGATATCTCTGGTTCAAATTTCACCGCGTCAAACTCAACTTTTGAATGTTAAAACTGTTTGACACAGTGAACTCAGATGCCCTTTACAACTAAAAATACTTTTCTTTTTAACAGTAAAAAAAAAAACATCTCTAAGTTGCTTGAGTTTAAGTCAACTGCATGCACCTTTTTATGGTAAATGGACTCATGTAGAGCCTTTTACATCTTTCTGACAACTCAAAGTGCTTTAAGACTGCTGGTCTCATTCACCCACTCAAACACTGATGGCAGAGCTGCTACATTAAGGGACCATCAGCTCATCTCATCATACACGTTCATGCATTCACACACCACTGACCAACAGGGGGAGCAATTTGGGGTTCAGTGTTTTGCCCAAGAACACCTGTGACTGCAGGTGCTGGGATTTATACTGAATCAAGCCCTCAGTGAGGTTTTTCAGTGACAATCAGCTGTTCAGGCGCTTCAGCTGTGCTGCTGATGTTGCCTCGGTGCCTTTTGGGGATTTTTTTTTTCTTGTAATTATTTGGCAAATAACCAAGCTCACTGTGCGGTTTGTTAAACTGAACGACCGCCCAAGAAGTTTGTGCTCAGTGGAAAGTAAATCCTGCTCTTATGATACTAATATGTTTGCACTAATTAGCAGATATCTGTGTCAGTGCTCAGCATGCCTGGCTCGTTAGTTTGTTCACTGTTTGTCATACACTGGCTTTTTAATGCTGCAAGCGCCTGGATGAGTCTTAGGATAGCTGTGCACCACAGAGGAGGAGTGAAGCAACAGACACTGCCCACCACCAGTGATATGAGCTTGGTTTGCTGTTTTTTTTGTTTGTTTGTTTTGTTTTTTTTAACCTCAACAGTTTTTAGAGGGTTCAGCCCAAGCCTGTGGTCCTATTCATGCTCCTCTAAGGAGTTAAGGAGCTAACCTCATGGCTCCCAGTGCATATATGAAGATTCTGTAGATTAGGATAGGTTGGCAATTGGCATCTTTTGGCCAAATCACACCAGAAACTGCCACTACTCTGTCACAGCATCAGATCAGACATGGGATGAACAACAACCACAACAAAAGAAAAGGTTGATACAGAGATTTAATGACTACAGTTTTGTTTTTGTTTTTTGTTTTTTCTGTCTCCTGTGGTGTGGCTGTGGTATTCCATCATAGCAGATGTTTTAGGTGAAGATGTGACTAAATTTAAAGGTAATGAGCCACTTCAGGTCATCTGCTCTTTGACCTCCTGTAGAAATTTCTGCACACATAAGACTTCACTGAGCCAATTTATCTTATTGTTGAAATCAACCTTTTGTCTCGTGCTGAGGAGTTTCTTTTATTATTAGGAGGGAGCTTCACTTGTTCAAGGTTGCTGTCATTTCACAGAGCCAACGCGGCTTTGTGGCCTAGCATGAAGTAAGGTGTGCAATTGAGTTTTTTTTTTTTTTTTGAGAAAAAACTTTACAGAGGGAATCTACAAAAATGAAGGCATCCTTTTTATTCTTTGGTGGGAATGAAAGTATGTTACTCTGACTTTTACAAAGCTGCATTAATCTGAAAAATACAGAGACTTCCTTTGAGAATGGAAAATAAATACCCTTTTTTAATAACATCTGGGTGACTGTAGGTTGTACGCAAAGAGAATTTATTTTTTAAGTTGAGTGCACAGTTTTTTTCAGGGAACCCATTTGGCTCCTCACGGTGGAGAAAATGCTGGTGAATGACCATGGGCCTTTTATTTGAAGCTCCACCAGGACACAGACTTCAAAGACAGTGAGAGCATAAAACCCTGAGCAGTAATTGTGTTAAGTATACATATCAGATCAGCCTTCATCATAATTGGATTTCAGTCCCAGGTTATTAGCTCTCATTATTATCTATTAGCCCTTCAATAGAACTGACTGCTGTTTATTACTGGATGGCTTCTGGAGTTTCTGCTTTGAACTCAGGTCTGTGTCAACCACCTATCCCTCACTCATACACAAGTCATCGCTTATTAAGATGTGTTCCACTGGCCAGTGAGCAACACAACTCTGTGATCACACAGCTTGAATCACAGTATAGGATTAAACCACTAAAAAGGATCCAGTTGCATTCAAATGATAAAGATTTTAACACAAAAAAATGGGGGGAAAAAAAGAAAATAAAGCTTAGGGAGCAGCATAGCTGTGTAAATTATGAAATATGTTTTGCAAAATTAGATGTTCATCATATCAGTAATAGTTTCACTGTAATATATATATATATATATATATATATATATATATATATATATATATATATATATATATATATATATATATATATAAACTTAGAGAGGGTTTCTCTCTTCACATAAGGATCTCCTAACTGGCTCATGAAAGAAAAAAAAAAAAAAAAAAAAAAAAAAAAAACAACAAACTTAGTTCTGCCCCCCCACAGGCCTTCAGAGGGCTGACCAATCAGAGGGGAGGGGGTTTGTGGAGTGTGGAGTGTTAAAGCGGCGGCAGCTAAAACAAAAAAAAAAAAAAAAATTCTAAAACAGCATTGAGAGAGAAATGGATGGGTTTTTTTTGTTTGTTTGTTTTTTTTTTCCTTTTGCTGTAAATCATGTACAGCTACTACGGAGACACCAGAGGGACAGAAAAGCACAATACCCCCCTCTTGGGGGTAAAGAGCTTGAAAAAATTACGAGACAAAGACAAGATGTAAATACAAAGGCTGTTAATTTGTTTCATCATGTTTACATGTTTTGACTGTTGTTACTTCTAATTAATAACACGTCTTAATTCCTCCCAGATGAACCTTAAAAGGATGTTTGTTGTTGTTGTTGTTTTGTAGTTTTTAAACACACATCAACATAGGAGTGGATGAATACGCTTCCTACATGGAAATGTGTCAAAAATCAAAACTTAAGACAAATACAGTTTAGAAAGTTCTCCAGAATAATGTCACAGGCTGCAAACTGCCCAAGCCCACCAAGCAAGAACTGACAGACATTGACCAGAGTGTTAATATATTTTCAATCACAAAAATCACTCACTGGATTCTTCACATGTAGGGAAAATGCAGCGTAACTGTGTCTCATTTCACATGAGGAAAAAAAAACACTACGTAGTGGCAGAGGTGCCCGAATAACTTTTGAAAGGAGGAGGAGGAAGGTTTTCTGCATCAGCTGCTAGCCTGGCTCAAGGGTGGCGTTTGGGAAGGAACTGCAGACACTCACTTCACACCAACTGTAAATACAAATAATGTGGGAGAACCAGCTGGCAGAGCTCTGAGGCAGAAAGTGTCATTCAAAGGACACGTTTCTTTATCCGTTTCTACTTGAGGAGGTTTGTTTCTGCTTGCCATCCACAACATCACGTCACTGTGGCTTTGCGTACTGATTTCCCAGGAGGCTGGCTGAGAATCATGATCACAGGAGGTGAGTTTGGTAATCAGGCTTCAAAAAAAAAGTATTAAAGTATTGGCATAAAGAAGCATTTGCATTAAAAGGGATTACAGCATTTACTTTGACAGCTTTAATCCAGCATAAATAGACCTACACATGAGATAAAGTCAATGTTAAATGTATAAATTATATATATATATATATATATATATATATATATATATATATATATATATATATATATATATATATATAGTCTGTTTATTTAGTCTGTCTGTTGACAGACATGAATGTTGATAGCATCATTAGACGGCATGGAGGATGTTCTGTATATAGATATCTATTTATTAGGAGAGCAGAGAACTTTAGATTGATGGTTAAAGCTGAGGAGGAGGAAGAGGAAGAGGAAGAAAAGTGTAAACACACAGGAAGCCGAGCGAAGGACACTCGTCAGTCTGAAGAAAGGACACATGAAGCTGAGTTAAATGGCTATCCATTTTACTGAACTGTGAAAGAAAATGTTCATTTCAAGCTGCTTTAATTACCTCTTAGGCAGGATCACAAGAAGCATTTTATCTTCTGGACACGTTTCTTTATCCGTATATATATATAAATATATATATATATATATATATATATATATATATATATATATATATATATATATATATATATATATATATATATTTATAGATAGATAGATAGATAGATAGATCGATCGATCGATCGATCGATAGATAGATAGATAGATAGATAGATAGATAGATAGATAGATAGATAGATAGATAGATAGATAGATAGATAGATAGATAGATATAAAATATGTCTTATCTGAGTGAAGAAGTGGAGAAACAGATGAACATTTTGTTGAAAAGCCGTCAGCAGATTCAGCAGCACAAGCACAACACGGTAAGTTCACCATAGTTTCTGTTGTTGTTGTCCTCTGGTTCGGACATGGCAATTAAAAGTTCCCACAACAAAAGTGGAATGAGCAAAGCGGAGTATGATGTCAGCGTTTCCACTTAAAACTCCAACTTGCCGTTTACACGTCAACAGTGGCTGCAGCGTTTCAGAAAAATTCCATTCTGTGAGACCCCCCCCTCAATACCAGTTACGTAACCACGTCAGAAAATTACACTTGGCTCTCTATGTAACTCTTGGACGAGTGCATCCCACAAACACACAACACAGACATCAGCTACTGAACGGCTAATAGTGGATGATGCATTCATGGAACCTTGTAATTCTCAAACACAAAAAAACTCATATTAACAGAAACACATCAAGTCTGTTAGAGTATCAATGTGAAAACCTGGGAGTGTTGGCAGGTATGTTGTGTCGATGTAACAGTGGTCTCTGGTGCTGGTTCTGATGGCCCAAGATCTGAACTCCACTTCCTCACTGGCTTTGAATGCTTAATTAATCGATCACGGGAGGCGTTTGTCACTGTAAGCCATAGCTCCACAGGTGGATATCAGACACTCGCTTCAGAAATCATGCATGTGGCGTGAGAGCGTGTGGAGCTAATGAAGTGTGTGAGTGTTGGCAGCTATGGGAGCATGTTTTTGGACTGTGGGAGGAAGCCGAAATACCTGGAGAGAACCCACGCATGCACGGGGAGAACATGCAAACTCCACACAGAAAGGCACATTGGCAAACAGGGATTTAAACTGGTGACCTTCTTGCTGTGAGGGTGCAGCACTATCTGTTGTGCCACCGTGCAGCCTTCCATCTTGAATTTTTCATTAAAGTAAATCTGTGTTTGACTAAAAGGAGACAAAAAAAGCTCTCCCTCTGCTTCACTGTCGTGTGTCTGGGGATGTTCTCTGTCAGACTTTAATAAACTCAGAGAGTGGATCAGGGGAAAAAAAGCTCTGCATTTTGTTTCATGGTGGTAAGGAAGCTAACACAGCATGCAGTGTGTAATCATCTGACTATGACTTAATACTTGTAAATCTCTTTGTTAAGGTGGCATCAGTCCTCCTTTAGCGAGCTTTTAACATCTGCCAGCAGCCAGATGAGAGTCTATATTGTGTCTGCTCGCTTTATAACCAGCACTGTCCCTGACAAATCCCCTCCCTCCCACAATCCATCTCTTTCTCTCTCTCTCTCTCTCTATCTCCACTCATTGTATCTCCCACACATCCCCACTGTCTGCAGCACCCCTCCACCACCTCCTTATCCTTTCCCTCCATCCATCTCCATCTCTGCTCACGCTCCCTCCTCTCCCATCAGATTAGCTCTGGCTGGGTCGTTCTGCCTGCCGTCTAATTGCCCAGCGGTGGCTGATTGGCATGTGAAACGCAGCGACGAGAGAGCTGCCTAAATATTAATTGAGTGTAGGTGTGGGTGCGTGGGTGTCTCCACGTTTGCTTTCATTAAGCTGAATCATGGCAGGACTTTTTCTTTTTTTTTTTCTCCCTCTAAATTCTCCTGTGAAATACAAACAGGCTGTCGTGTCAAATATATGATTCCTAAACCCAAACTCATATCCATTTGAATGCTGCTGCTGTCATTTGCATTTATCCAGTACCATAAATGTTGTTTCCAGCAGGGATAAGTGCAGGGCCATGTATTTTAAAGCAGGAGAAGCATTTATTCCTGTATCATCTGTCAGCATTAGTTACATCAACTGAATTCATATAATACCCCCCCCCCCCCCCCCCCCTTCCTCCTCCTCCTCCTCCTCCTTGGATAGTTGATGTCTGCACCCAGCTGCAGCCTGGCTGAGGGCTTGATGGACCGCTACTGGTGCATGAAGAAGCAATATATTATAAACAAATGGCCAAGATGGAGCGATTCTTATGAGGCCTTAATCCTGCCTTACAGAACGTGTCTCATCGAGGGAGGGAGAGCATGGCAGGATGTCAGCTGCAGGTCAGCAGAGATTTTGCTGGAGGGAGCAATCTGGCTTCCAAAACAGCTTATTGTCTACACAAACACACACTTTCACACACATTAGATGTCAACATCAGAGTGTTGTAGCTGCTGCTGCTGGGGAAGAAGCTGGTGTTATTGTCTGTGTTTGTACAAAAATACTCAAGGGGGATGTTGCTTTTGTCCTGTGCATGGGAGGGGGTTTGGTGGGGGATGGTGGGGGATGGTGGGGGGGCTGTTTTCCCCTGCTGCAGTAAGTAAACTTAGCACTTTGTTTACTGCTCCGTCCTATCTCCCCAGCTCTTAACAATGAGAGCTTTAATTACAGAGACCGTGCAAACGAAAGGGGGAAAAAAAATCCCTCAGCAGATGCATACGTGTGCTTTCCTGCACAGTCTGCCGCAGAGAAAATATTTTAAAAGTGTAAAGAGAGCTGTGGCTAACACTTTCAAAGTCAAAGGTTCCCGTTTGTCCGGGGAGTCAGCAAGCCTCTGAATGCCACGCTGAGCCAGGCAGAGATGACAGTCAGGAAGCTAATCCTCAGAAATAATTTGCTCTGCAGTCTCTCTACTTCCACATTATCTTCCTCTACACACAGCTGATGTTTTAAATGCCTCGGCCTACTTCTGACAGGTGACTACCAGCCTGAACCAGCTTTTCTTCTATGCAGACATTATAGACTTGCTCCATGTTTTTGGCCCCCAGTTTGAATTTCTTGTATACAGAGGCTGTGAGGGACCTTTATTTGGAGATAAGGGAGCTGACAGAGTGAGCAGAGAGCTGAAATATGCTGGCACGCTGCTTTCCCTGCACTGAGTGATGGCGGATTGTGTTTTATGCTGGTTTCTCTTTGGAACATGAAGCACAGCAGATATCTTCATTTATTTATTTATCTATTTTCCCTCAGGTAAGCTGGAGTCACTTAGCACCTGTGTGGCCCCTGAGAGAAGTTGTTTGTTTTGTCAAACAAATAAATAAACACATCACAAACACACACAAGTAACACTCAAATCCCAAAAGAAATGAGAAACAGCTCTTCATTTCCTGGAGCACTGTTAATTATTTTAACTCAATGATGGCAGACAGTTCTGGACTAAAATGGAGAGGTCCCAGATGATCCACCAGCTACAGAATGACAAAACTAACAAATGTTTTAGCGTGTCAAAAAATGATTCGCTCATCACTGAAACTGTTCAGCTCATTTAATTTCTGAACATCGTACATCCTCACTCGTTTGCATCACCTGGACCTGACAGCAGTAAGAGAGTCTTATGAGAATCCTCAAAACATTTTGTTTTTGTTTTTCTTTGTAAAAACAAACAAACAAACAAAAAAAATATATATATGTGTATATGTGTGTGTGTGTGTATATATATATATATATATATATATATATATATATATATATATATATATATATATATATATATATATATATATATATATATATATATAAACAAATAAACAAAAACCCAGTCACTTTAAAGATCTCATATATATATATATATATATATATATATATATATATATATATATATATGAGATCTTTAAAGTGACTGGGTTTTTGTTTTGTTTGTTTGTTTTATTGTTTTTTTTTTTTTTTTTGTTATTATTATTTATTTATTTTTGAATGATTTGGTGTTCATTCAGGCAAAGCTTTTAGGTATTTAATATAATCTATAAACACATAAATCCCTGGATGACTGATCATCAGATCATTACCCCATTCAGAGAAAAAAAGAGAGAAAATCATTAAAACCTCATTCTGAGCAGATCTGCACAAGCTTTCCACCAAGTTGTTATTTCTCTCTCTCTCTCTCTCTCTCTCTCTCTCTCTCTCTCTCTCTCTCTCTCTCTCTCTCGCAGATGTCTGTCTAATGTGAGTCTAGTTCTGCTAGTTCTGTTTCTGCCCGTTAAATGAATTTTTTTTTTTACCATGTTGACTTTATAAACCCAACAGAGAGCTCTGCTCATGCCATAAACGGCTCCATGTTAACTTTCATTCTGGTCCAAACTGCAAAGGCATAGCTAGCATCCCAATTTAAGCTTATAAAAAAATAACATTGTAAAGAAAAATTAGTTGAATGATTGTAGTGTTTTCATTACAATCTTTTTGACCTTCATAGTTTTAGTGGATTTAGTCGATAGTTGTTTTTTTTTTGTTTTTGTTTTTAACTTTTCGTCAAAACGTTTTTTCTTCAAATGCTTTCACATACATGATCACAGATCAGTGATCAGGTTGTACCAAGTGTTTAAACCTGTTACATTTCTCTCTCTGAATATTTTCACCTGTATCTTAGTGTGATAATTGATCCTGGACTCTCCTCTCAGTGTGGAGCTGCTGTGCTGTCCCTGCTGATCTACAGAGTAAGAAAAGGTCATAACAGAGATAAAAGTGGAGTTACAGAAGAATGAGCCTTACTCCAAGTCAAGTCAAAAGATAAAACACTGTGGATCTATTTTTAATCTCTGCTTCAAATTAAAGTGCTATGAACACAAAACAAGGACTGAGTACCACTTAATAACAGTCTGTGCCTTCAGTGTGTGTGAGTGAGAGAGACAAAAAGTGAAAAGTACATTTCTGTGCAAACAGTAAGTTGGCACTATGTTTACTTTTCAGAATTCTTAGTATGTAGAACCTACATTTTTAAGTTGTCTGGTTCAAAAGTAAAATTTTTAGTTGGCCTCAAAACTCAAAAATCCAGTGCAGACAGCTGTCTTGAAATTTTGAGTTCATGCAACTTTTTTCTGTTTTTACAGTGAAGGGGTTAAAATCCCAAAGCACGTCTGTTTCAGGTAACCGAGCTAAGAATGCTAACTCGGCTAACTCAGTGAGACTGTTATGGAAGTGTATTGATTGTATTTTGACCGATTAGACTCTCAGAGGGAAAATTTCATGGACTGTAAAAGTCTGACGGTTCACCACAATCATGCTCATCTTATTATTCTCTCATGAAGGAAAACTAAGCCTGGCTTCATCCAAGTTTTTAGTATCAGTGAATTATTTTAGCTTGTCATCATCTTGTCTCTGTCATGGAAAAATGGGCCGTTGACCAACATTTATCGTCAAATCTTTTGTCAGCAAAATGAACACAGGCTCCCATCTCATAACTCAAAGGTCTGGTCAGCCTGGTTTGCCTTCAGGCCTTTATTGCATGTTCACATGATTACATGTCATGAATTCAAAACAAACATACTCAATGTGGCACCATAATAACTGTTTAGTTTCTGTTACAGGATGTTGTCTCTGTCTAGGATTAAATGCAACCATGGAAGGATGACAAATACACTTTAAAAACCTTCAGGAATAGAGATTTATATGAATGCCACAGAGATACTGTTCAGAGAAATGACCCATTATCTTTGGTGCACGTCAACCACTGTCAGAATATATACATCATGAGAAAAGAAGGTCATCTCTTCATCATGGACTTTTTTTGCCCTGCTTGCTGTCTCACATATCGACTATGTTCCCCATTATGATTGGCTGTTTCAATCAAAATCAAACCACCGCTCGATGAATGAGTCTCTAAAATCTGTCCTTCATTCAAAAGCTGAGAGGAAAGCAGGGACGCCTGCCATCACAGCGCTTTGTTTGATGTCAATCAAACTCATCCCACACCAGGGTCAAGTGCAGGTCAACCTGTCATCATCTCTGCTTCCTACACTCCAGCCAGAGGGGGGATGTGTGAATGACTGTCACCATGGAGTTACAAGCCATGCAGATTTCACGGATAAGTGATGAAAGTTATAGAATAGACAGAAAATGCAGCCACAACAAAAACTGGGAAACTTTTTTTTTTTTTTTGTCATGACCAGGTAGAGATGGGTCAGGGTGATTCACTTTAAACAAGTTTACATTCTGCGGGTGTCGAATCTGATTCCTGCTGAAATCCATGATTTCCCGACAGATTGGGTTACTGGAGATGACGCAGCTAGTTTTAACCACATTATATATAAAACTCCTTATCATACGGGCCACCAGAAACTGGCTTTTCAATCGTAACTGATTTTAAAATCTTAGGGAATCCTCTGAACACACACGTTAAAATTTTCAGTAACTACTGATGTGAGATCTCACACAGCCGGCGGAAGTCAGCACCCATAGGCTTCTGAAGAAACAGGTGGATATATATTTACCTCCTCAACTACGCTTCACCGGAGTGTTCACTGCAACTCATGGTACTAACTGAAGTCTCAGAATCTGTCTTGAGAGAATTTGGGGGTTTTTGAATTCTAAACTTCTCCCTGTTTCCTTTTTGTCTCAGGATCACACCTCAACCCTGGAATCCTGTTTGTTCAGCTCAACCTGCCCTGCTCCAACCAAACCTTCCACTTCAGATGACTCCTCAAGAAATAAACAGTTCTAATCTTCTGACTCCCTGTCGGATTTCTTGTCGGATAAAAACCACTTCCATATAATCCCTGTTTTTTTTATTAAAAAAAAAAAAAAGTAAATTAAGTGGTTTATTTGAGCTTTAATGAATTTGTACAAGCTAACACAGCTTTAAGACTAGAGGTGGACAAACGCCTCCCAAGAATCACTTGAAGAAGAGCTTTTTCTCAGTTCAGCATTTATTCTGGTCACAGGTAGAGTTAACAACACTGGTCTCAGCAGAATGAGCCCCGATATCCGGGTGTGAGACACTATTAACACATTAATCGGCTACGACTATACAGAGGTTGAGCTTAACTAAACAACTGGAAGTAAGTAACCATCATTATGATTGACACTGCTGTTTCAACCCACAGCTGGTGTCAAGTTTCAGAGAGATGTGCTGTTCAAATGTGTGTGTGTTGTTTGAGCATGGTGTGAATGGAGACTGTGTAGAAGGTCACTCAGTGTCAGTAAGGCCTGCAGACGTGAGCTGGAGACAGGAGCTATCTTTCTATCAACCAGCTATACATTGTCCCAGAGATTGTACCAGAACACAACATGAGACAAGATAAAATGCTGAGCTAAACCAATCATATGACAAGACAGTGATAACCATGAGAGTGATATCACAGTTCAAATCAGAAATATCCTGACAGTGGTGAGAAGATATACCGGTGTTTCTTTCACATCACATCACTTCACTTCTGTTTCACAGACCGTCTAACGTTAGCGCTGTTGTTTTGTGATTGGGAGGCCGTCTCATTCCAGTAGGTGGCGGTAATTCCCTTAAACCTAACAGTGTTAGCGCTTTGCATTGTGGGAAACAGTATGCCAGGGAGACTGGTCCGTTGCATGCTTAGAAATTTTCCCAGATCAGTAGGACAGCCATACTGCAGAATTTGCAAGTTTTTGCATGCATATCATCAGTAGGCACTGCGAGTGTATAGACGGTTTGGAAATACATCTGCTTTTTATTTGTGTAGAGAATGAAACTGTAATGGGGGAAACACACACCCTTGTTAGAAGCACTTGCAGTCAGACAGGATACTGTTGACTTTAACTCTTCGTGTCCTTTCAGTAAAAAAGTCAAGGATCCAGCTCACAGATCGAACTAATCTAACAGCCGTCTGATGCATGCACAGGGAGAACATGCAACACAGAAAGACACCTGCACTCTAAAAAGTGTGACCATTGTCTACTTAAAAAAATTAAGGCAACAAAGTGACATTTAATATAAGTAAATATATTTTAATTACTTACCTTTATTAAAAAGTGTTGATTTAATTAAGTGAATTCAAACTAATAATTTTAACAAATATTGCAGCCGTGAGTGAGGAGGGAACAAAGTGGATATGAGAACCTGCTGTACATTTAGGTGATATACACAGGGTTACAGACTGTCTGTGCTTGGCACAGATAGGCTGGCTGAAACACATTCATTTTGTTTGCTGCTTGTTTTTTTCTTTAATAAAAAGTCTAAAACTTTATGACGAGTGCCGATCGGTTGGTTTTTGGTTTAGCCAGCCAGACTGTGCCTTGTGGAGCACAGTCAGCCTGCACCCCAAACACAGCATCTTAATGTAGAACAGGTTCTCATACCCACTGTGCTCCCTTCTCACTCATGGTTGCAACAACTGTTAAAATGACTTATTTTATTTATTGAATCTAGTAAATCTAAATTAAGTCCACCCAATTAATTAGTAAATCTTAATAACTTTTTTTTTTTTTTTTTTTTAACAGATATTTGGTATATCTAATTTTTTTTTTCAGATACCTAGTAAATATTTATCATTTTTCCCAGTAAAATTGATTTAGATTTGGATTCACTCAACATTTGTGGTATTATCAGTTTAAATGTACTTCATTAAATCATTTGTTTTTAATAATAATAAAAAAAAAGTAATTAAAATCTACTCACTTATATTAAGTGTCATTTTTGTTGCCTTATTTTTTATTTATTCATTTTTTTTAAGTAGACAATGGTCACAGTTTTTAGAGTGTGTCCAGCTGGGGAAATTGAACCAGGGATATTCTTGCTGTGAGGCAACAGCGCTAACCACTGCACCATGCAGCCCCCAAAGAAATCCAACATGGCAAAGTACTGAGCTCAAGATTTAGAGCATTAATTGAACCTATTGATGAATCATAAATTGTTACGTCAACTTTTTGAGCTCCCTATGGTTGAGGAGTGCCGGCTACATGTATGACATGTTGTATGAAGAACAGCAGCCTCTGTTCCTGGCTACAGCTCAGGCTCCAAACATCCATTTCAAGGCTTTTGAGTCACTTCACACTGTACATCTGCCACACCAGATAGTCAGGCCTCCAACTGTGCTGGGAGTTAGATAACATCATCTCTGGTACACTCAATATTTCTCAAGTCAGTGGGGGATGCAGGCATTAAGCAGCACAAATTCAATTTTATCATCACTGATGTAAAAGTGTGAGGCTGAACAATTCAGACTGCAAAACCCTGAGCCTGTAAAGAGCCAGCCTGTCTGTACATATAAGCCCGCCGCAGCCAGAAAACGTCTCTTTTGGTGTTTATGAGATTTAAATAAGTTAGAGAAGCGCAAGTATTTCTGACAAAGTGTCTCAAAAAGAAAACCTTTCCTAACTCAGGGATGTGTTGGCACGTAGCAGCATGTCATTACAGCCCAGAAAAACAAGGCTGAAAGATCGAAACCTTTAAGAGCCGCAGACTTCACGGCTTTGTGTATCATGTGAAGATTTTGTTGCCTGAATCAGAAAAGCACCTCATGCTGTCTGTTTGGCAGCTGCAAGGCTTTTCTTCTCCTCCTCCTCTTGTTTCAACCAGACATGAAGCGAAGTAGGCCGAGGCCTTGGGAAGTCCCTCAAGTTACTTATCTCAGCAGTATAGATAGACACCAGCCTCCCACTCCCCCCAAAATGAGTCAAGTTTTAATAGTGTTTGCTTCTTTGTCACCTGCTGCGCGTGTGAGAACTAACACAGGTTTTGTTTTCTGGCAGAGGCGCAGCCTACCGCTGAGCTAAATTATGAATCACTTGCTGATGTTTGAAAATGTATTATTAAAGGACTCACAGTTCCACCACACTTTTTGGCCGCCTGCGTTCGAGTGTAATGCTCAACTACTGCTATACTCCATTTGTAAATGATCTTTGTTTACACTCCTCCTGTTTGTAATAACATTCAATCTCACATTAATGAATATGAATGTGGTCATCCAAGTGTTGCTTAACTCGCACAGTCTTTTCATTAACTGTTGTGCCGTCACAGAGCGAGAAGAAAAAGGCAGCTCTCTGCTCATATCTGCACTGTGGAAATAAAGCTTTCATACTGAAGAGTGCACACTTCATCTCAGACTCCTTTATCTTGTATTTTAATGTGGGAGGAGATTTAATCCATTTTAAAACTCAACATCGACAAAACAGATGAAGGAAATTAAAACAGTCAATCAACAATGCGGGCCCAACAAAACTTAGAGACATTCTCACTAGAATACTGTTAGGTTAATGTAGGTCTATACCAAAAACATGTGCCTTTGCATGTTTTAGTAACTGTTCCTGTGAAGCTTACTTCTAAAAACACGGCGAAGTTCATGCTTTTCACAGAAACCCGTTAGGTTTCATTTAGATCCACTAATGCAAGTAATATTTTACCAGGAGCGTGTGATCAGGTCCCTGAAAAACCTTACTAAAAAAATAAACTAGTTTAATTCAACACTATAAATCAGCCCCCAAAAACTGAGTAGAGCAACTTTAAAACAGCATTGTGAGACTTTTTTTTGTTTGGTTTAATTTAGTGTAATAATAAGCTGGCAGCTTATAATGAACGTTCTATCTTTGACAGAACAGAAATAGGATTTCATACTAAAAAAAAAGTACAGTGTTTATAGTTAATTATTTCCTTTGTTACTGTGGTTCAATGCTGTATGTGGCTTAAAACAGAATTTAGAGTCATGAATTGTTTACACGAAGTTAGGGGATGTCGTATTATAAAAAAAAATAATAATTGTGGGACTGTCTCACATTTGCAGGCCGTTTGTTTTAAAGTGTTTGTTTTTACACCCAGACCATACCACTCTGCAGCTCAGTGCTTTTCTTGTACATGATGTTCAGATACTGTCATTTTCTATTTTGTGACTGTAACATGATCTGAAACAAAAAAATAGTTGAATGTTTTTTTCCAAAAATTTCCATGTAAAATTCTTTATGTACAGAAAATGTATTAAAAAAAACAAAACAAAAAAAAAAACTAAATGAATTAAAATCCTAGTTCAACTTGATCAAATCTGGAGCTTTAAAAACAGATTGTTGGCTGAATACCTGGCTTTAGATTCTGATTCACACACTCAGGGGAAGCATTCAGCATTGTAAAGGTGATTAGGTTGAGATGGTTTTAACATCCTTATAAGTAAAAGAGCTGAAGATAAAGGAAACCTGAGCAGTTAAATGAAGTAGTGAAGTAATCCAAGTCACACACTGATGATAACAGCAACTGGGTTAAGCCCAAGCAGCAACCTCTGGCCATAAAAAAATATACAATTAAGGAACTCATCATTTCAGCAAGTTTGTTTTTTAATAATGGAGCACTTTGATCAGTTTACTGACAGATTCAGAGATTTCTACATGGTTTGAATATGAAGAGGTTTGAAAGTTTAGTCCAAACATCCAGAGTTTGCCTACAGGCACAGCTGACCTGATGGACAGGGCGGCACCCTGCTGCTGCTGTTAGTGAGGGGGCTCGAAGTCCGCCTCGGCTCCACCTGTAACCTGTGTGTGTGTGTCCTCTGTGCTGTTGCAGTCAAGCTAAATAACATCTGTTTTTGACACGCTTTGTTTTATTTTAAAAAGTCTCTGTCAGGAAGTCACGCATGGAAACTACATAAAAATACTTAGTGACTTTCAAAATAAAACCAATCATGTTAAAACCAGATCGTAATTAGTTTGACTACAACTGCAAACAGACATAATTGGTGGAGCCAGACCAGGAGTCAACAGGTTTGAGGTTTTACAGCCCAACACGAACAAGGAGAGGATCGAGAGAACTCCTCGGTCTGTGACTCTGTCAGTCATACGGCTTGTTGAACTGAACCCACAGCCAGTGTGAGCTCACGTCTCCAGTCAACTCACAATGGATCAGTTTGCTAACCCTGGCTAGCACAGCCTCTGACTGTCCAATCAAAGAGTGTGGATATGCTGACGTTACTGTGCGTCTGTTGGATGGCCTTGGTGTCATCAACTCAAAATCTGATTGGATAAAACGTGAGTTTGATTGACGCTTATTTTATGCTACAGGGCCTGCAGAACTGATTGGAAAGGCCTCCGGGCTGATTTCTTCAACCATAGCAACAAACAAGGGCTGAAATGTGATTGGATAATTATTTTTTTTTTATTTTTTATTTTTTTAATGAAAATACACATTTGGAAGCTGTGCAAACATGGTAAAAAGCCGTGAAATGAAGCAAACAGACCATTTGGAATTATTAAATAGGTATACATGGAAAACAAAATTTAACATTAGTCTGTATTCAGGTACTTTTTAGCTCAGCAGAGAAGGCCTTGCAGGGCCTGACGCCCCACCCAGTAATAATAAACTTCTAATTTCTGTCATGTTTGTTAATTGTTATTGTTCATACATTTTAAGATTCTTAATTTATCCCCGAAACTGTATTATTCTAGGTTCAATTCATTTTTTTTTAACGCTGCTTTTCTGTGGGATAAGAGGTATTATTATCATGAACTGAGGCCCTTTGGAACAGCTGTTTTTTAATGTGCTGTATTAATGTAGTGTTGTGTAATTACTCTGACAGATGTGTTAGAAATGTGTGCAGCATGTTCAAACCAACTGAACATGAGCAGCATTTAGTCTGTCAAGGAAGAATAGAAAGGGAACGCCTTTTATTGAAACTATTTCATGCTTCAGTCTTCAGGAGATGTTTTAATTTAGAATATTAATGTCTCATCCAGTCTTAAGACCTTATCTTTAAAGACTACGTGTTAAAACAGGTTCTGTCACCATCCTTGGTTCTGAACAGGATCCTCACATGTGAAGCAGCCAGCCTGAGCGTGTTATTTTAAATATTTATGTATTTTTTTATGTATTCTTTTGTTGTGTTTTGCTTTTGTGCGGCTGTCTGCTTTTGAGCCTTTATGGTGAAAATGCATTCAGTCAGATTTGTTTCCTATTCCAATGCTGCCTCCACACACAAACAAAAGATGCTGCAGACCCGAGTGCCTAGAAAACTGTGATAAGCGTAACAATCTTTCTCTGAAACGTCACCGGTTGGGTACACAAACGCTGTGTATCTGAACTACACAACTGGCGTCTATTGTGCTGTAGTCTGAAGAGAAAAGAGTCACAAAATAATATTCATTTCGCATGAGTCTACTGGAGGGAAAAACATTGTTTGTGTCTACCTGTGAATGCTCAAATAATTTTAGTAATTGTAATATTCACCTTCTCCCACAGAGCTGGATCTGTGACTAAAACTTTTCTCTGGAGTCTATTTTAACTCTAAAGTTTTTGGAAACTACTGCAAAGATCATCAGAATATGGCGCTTCATGCACATCCATGTCTTATTTCTTTACTGTGAGGTGATGAGAGTGAACCAGGGCAGGTGAGGGCAGGAAGCATCGGATTGGTTTGACTAACTTTGTGATTCAAATAGTGTAGTTCAGTGTTTCTCACATTTTTCCAGACCAAGGACCACTTATCCCCCCAAAAGAAACTCATAGACCACCAAGCTAAATAGCTACAGAAGTGATGTATTAAAAACTGGCCTCATTCATGTCACCAGCACAGGCACCGATGTTAGCTTCAATCATCTTACTGCTGCACCTTCTCCTGTCAGTGTTGTAGGTTTCCTCTTCCTCATTTGGTTTTCTTTTTACTGTCCTCCTCTTAAGCCACCCATACATGATGAGTTTGCCTGTGGGGTGGTTAATAAAGTAATGTTAGCTTAACCTTTTTCTCTAGTGGGGTGTGGGGTGTGGGGTTCAAGCAAACTGCTGTGAATCATTCTCTGTCTGTCGTTTTTTTTTTTTTTTTTTTTTTTTTTTTTTTTTTTAATGCTCAAAAATTGAAAAAACAAAAACAAACAAACAAACAAAAAAAAACAAAAAAAAAAACGGTCACAGTCATGACGGATCACCAGGGAGCGCTGGTGGACCTTTAGTTGTCCACAGACTACAGTTTGAGAAACCCTGGTGTAGACGGTTGTAAAGAATGTCACATTTCCATCACTTTTTCAGGGTGCTACAGATCAGCTACAAGATGCTTTGGGAGCTCCGTTGGTAAAGAAGGCGCCCCATGTACAGAGTCTACAGCATCCATTGCTCCAGGTAAACAACAGCCAGCATGTTCAGCATGTCCCTTCAGTTTCTACAGGGCTGCTTCCTTGGGAGGCTAAACCCATGCATCTGGGGTGCACCAGTCACAGTTTGAGAAGTGAGGAGGCTCTTTTTCACTGCTGTGGTTGAGCTAGCCACTTTATTTCTTGCCATCCAGCAGAAGTCTGGACTCACTAGTAGAGGGAAAGTTACAGGTGGGAGCACACCTGAATGTTCCCCCGGACAGTCACCCCCGTGCCATGACAAGCTGCCACTATGATGACCGGCACCCCTCGAGTGGATCGAGTGGATTCCCCTCCCAGTCCAGTTCCTTCCAGGGAACATCTACTGGGTACTAATTGAGTGATATACTGTAAAATTTTGTTTTGATCTGATACCAAGTAAATACAGGGGCAATACCTATACCAAGGTTGGTATAGAATTATCAATATTTCAGATCGATCCGCATAGGGATAGTCACTGACAAGACAACACCTGTCATAAAAGCATCCTATTCCACTTCCTGAGATCTCCCCAGCTCCAGGTTAGCTCCGTCACACCATCACAGTCTGGGTGGTGGAGCTATCCCAGAGTGGAGTCAGTCCTGTCATTAAGTGTGTCCTCAGTTGGCTGCCACCCCTCAGCTGTCCTTCTGGTCGACTTCAGATTCTGATCTGAACTGGACTTCAGAAATTTCGCCTTGAATTATAGATAATGAAAACAAAAAAAACAAAAAAAAATAAAAATCAAAAAAGGAAAAAAAAAAAGATCTAACTGTGTTGTTGCATCTTTGGTACCCACACCCTTTGACTTCAGACTAAGGACGGGCCACAGACCCTGGACTGTCCACTGCATTTAATAAGGTTTTTTCTCATCTGGATTGGCTCACAGCGCCTCACTTCTGCTCTGTCACTGTGATTTTCCCGTGTTGCAGCAGTAAAACCTGTTTAAATTAACCTCCCCGGGACGCTGGGGTTCATCAACACTTCCCCGGCAGACACCTGCAGTTATTTGACGCACAATAAATCGACATCAGACTGGGAGGAGACGCTCAGCCTGAACTAACACCCAGACAAGAACAAGCAGCCTTTCTCCAAACCAAAGAATGCTTTTCTCCCTCAGATCACAACTATTTTTAGCCACTACCCCCTCAACACTGAGAGCAAAATGCTAATCTTCAGCCAGCATCTCTTTGAAGTATAAGAGGATACTTGAGGTGGATTATTTATGGCCACATAGCCCTGGTCTTAAATCCTGTTATTTCTGCCAAGAAGCCCTCAGTGTAAAACTGGGAGGACTGGAGGATAAATAAACGAGGGTAACAGTGGCATAAACACTCTGTATGACAGAGGATAATGAGCAGGTATGAGCCCTTTGTAAGCTGCGGTCTTCCTGTGTGCTTTCCTCTCTCTCTGTTCCTCTTAATAAGAAGAGAAGGAGAATGAGGTGTGTGATTAATGTCCACCACATGTTCATGAAATGCACGTCCTCCTCCTGCAGTGACACAGCGTTCAGCACCGTCAGTTGATATGTAAATGCTTTATATGTTTATGTGAACATACATATTTTCATTTCAAAAGAAGCAACAACAAATGCATGAGATGAGCACAACATTGGGAAAATAGGTCACTGCTGCTAAATGTTGATAGTGCTACTTTGCCCCCCAGTGGCACACACACTCAGTGCAGAGAGGAGCATTTCATTACTATCCCCTTCAGGCTGTTGACTTTCTACCATGAGAAGCACTCATATAGATGTCTGGAAACCTACATATATATTTAGATACGACTCTGATTTTCTGTGGGCCATTCTATGACATGCTGTTGTCTACCCTCTTGTAGTCGCATTTGTAGGCCGGTATTTTCCTTCTGACACACAATTTATTTATTTTTTTTCTATTATGACTCATTTCCAAACTGCTGTGATGGATGATGACTCATGTGCTAAATACATCACCTCCCAGAAGCTGCAGCTGCTCTATTTTTACCGACTGTCTAAATAAAAGCGTTTTATGTTTCTTTTTATCACATCCTCATAGGTCACAAGATTCAAACCTCCTGCAAGGAGTTCTTAACTGCTTATAAAACTAACTTATTAACTTTTAAATCCTGGACAAATGTCAGGAAATTGTCTTAAAGATGTGTTTTTTGTTTTTTTAATCGTTCATCCTTCATGTGACATGAGACTGTTGAGACGGACCCGGTGAGGATGTGCTGCACTTTTTGTAGTCCATGTTTGGTGGTGTGTTGTTTTTACTCAGCACATTCATTTGACATCAGCCACATTTGTCTAGAGCAGTGTTTCTCATTCTTTTTTTTTCAGACCACTTATCCCCCCCAAAAGAAACTTACAGACCACCAAACCAAATAGCCCTGGAACAACAGCTCAGATAGCAAACTGATGTGTTATAAACTGGCCTCATTCATTTCTCTAGTACTGACACTAACGTTAGCTTCTACGGTGTTCACAGTGCTCACTGCAGCGAACTCATCTTGGTGTTGCATCTTCTCCTGGCAGTGTCGTAGGTTTCCTCTTTCTCATTTGATTTTGGGGTGTGGGTTGCAAGTAAAGGAGTCTGATTCTTAAAACACCAAATTCATCTTTTCCTCATTTTAGGATTGTAGGCCACATAAAGTTTACAGTCAAGTTTAATCATTAGCCTGCTAATATGTTATAATCCAGGAGGTTATCTTAGACCAGGTGAATGGGACTTCTGCAGGAACATTTATGTTTACAGTTTTGCCTTCTTTCATGTTTTCATACTCCACATGGTTCGATTGACTTTCAGCCTAGAGATGCCCTCCACACTCAAGGTGTTGTGTGTGTGTGTGTGTGTGTGTGTGTGTGTGGGGGGGGGGGGGGTGGGGGGGGGTGGGGGGAGGGTATGTGACGGACGCCTTTACATGGACAGATTTGTTTGACAACCGATTTCACAACCCCATTTTTGACACATTAAGTCAGAAAGCTTGAAAAACAACTTTTGTTATAATTGACATCATTGACTGTAAAACTCAAAGAGGGAGTATTTTGCTTTTCCATGCTTTAAACATGTAGGGTAACAATGCTGTTCAGACTAAATGTGTGCAGAGCCCTGAATCTGTTCTAAAACAGCACAAGATCTTCATACTGAAATGATTAGGTCATCACGTAATGATCACATAACTGGTTCATCAACACCAAGGTCTTCCCATAGCCCTGTCCCAAACAGCTCTCCAGAGGCCTGGACAGTCAGAAGAAAGGGGTTTGTGGAGCAGGGAGTTTTAAAGAGACAGCAGCTGAACATAAGTGTTTCAGACTGAAGTTGAAATACGGATTTTAGGGATAGGGAACAGTAGAGAAAAAAGAGACAATACCCTCTCTTTAATACAATGGAAAAAAGAAACTGTTTGAGAAATGTTGGGTCTTTTTTACTTCCTTCTAAAAAAAACAACACTACCCATGCTAGCCTGACCAGGCTGGGATCCAAATATTTTTTATCATTCTTTGCCCAAAATTCAGAATTTCTTTTACCAATTATGTTTGTTTGGCTGTCATAAATTAATCACTTTATGCAATGGGATTATTTGTTTTGTTCTCTTCAAGACATGAAACCCTGCTTAAAATAACACCCCCTGTGTATCTGCAGCGTGCAGAAATAGAAGCTACACACACTTCATACACACTTTATGATTCACTAACGCTGTAATTCCTGTGAACAAGGCGTAGCTTGGTTTGTTATTTCACTGACTCTACCCTCTGCATTCCCGCCCCACTCTCTTAATAACGTCCTAATTATGAGGTGCATGAAACAAAGTGACCTCAGAGAACTGCAAAGCACAGGAAACGTTTGATGACTGCACGAATCCAGAGTGTTTTGAACGCTCCCGCTGTCTTCAAACACACAGTATTGTTTTATGGAAATTAGCAGCCATGCTCAGTGATATATTGTGACAGGCGACTTAGCCTCTGTGCGGGTATAAAAGCTCCGCTGATTCGGCTGTATCTGCTCCCCCATTGTACTGACTGTCACACTGATCCTCTTTGTGATCTACACAGGGGATGAAGAAGAGGCAAGTCCTGCAAGCCAGCACAGGCCCATTCCTCTCTCTCTCTCTCTCTCTCTCTCTCTCTCTCTCTCTCGCTCCCTCACACACACACACATACACACACAAACACAGGATGCAATCTGTCCAGCTGATTACGTCCTCACGCTGTCTTTCTCACTTGTGCATATCTGTGCGGACACTCGTGAAACACACTGACATGTGGAGACGAGGACTCACCGTGATGTCAGGGGACACACACAGCCTGAAGCCACACCACAGGGCTTTACGGCACTGCAGCTGTGACCGGGGGCTGCTGGGCAGCTGTGGGGAGATTCACACCATGTGAGGAGCAGCCATGATACATTCACACGTAGATCCGCGTTGTGCTTTTTGTCTGTGTATTTTCATTCCTATGAGCGTGAGAGAGAAACTATGACCTCTCATCTGTATGACCTTTAATTTCCTTTGCATTGATCAGATGGTTTTCTCTGTTCCTGCTCAATAAAAATGTGTTTGTATCGCACAGGAAATCTTTAGACTCTTATATCATCTTATAATCAAGAAATGCGGCATGTTTTTTTTTCTTTTCCTTTTTTTTTTTTTGTATTTAAGTATTATTAATCCTGTTGGCCAAAGAGCACCTGTGGCTCATATCCTTTTTGGTGTTTCAACACATAAAACAGTCTCCGATCTTTCAGTCTGTTGTGGCTTCGCTTTCTGCATTCCACTTTTATTGTGGGAACTTTTAATTGCCATGTGCACATAAGACAACAACAATAATAACTACGGTGGACTTACCGGGTTGTGCTGCTGAATCAGCTTACTGCCTTTCAACAAAATGCCCATCTGTTGCTCCACTTCTGTATTCAGATAAAACGCATTTAATATACACACCAAATGATCAGCCCACCTCTTCCTCAGTGAAGGGCTACCAAAAGACACCTACAGGCCTGCTATGCATACTACAGCGTTTCTGTGTGAACAGATTTTTGCATTTTTTTTGAGTGAAACACTGTGTAAACGGGGCCTTAGTGTGAAGATGTTAATAAAAAATAAAAAGCACACCTGTCTTTGTCTACTGATTGAAAACAATATTTTTCTGTAAAGGGAGTCTGACCCACTGTGCAAACAGAAGAAGACAAAAAGTTAACAGGTTCACTTTAGCATCTGAGCCACTAAGATGACCTCATCCGATAGTGTAAGCTCAACTCATCCAACCAGTGAAAGTAATAAGTATTCAAGGTTTTGCTTGAAATTTGAATGACCTATGCAGGAATAATGTAAGACACATTTACTTATTTATTCTTCACCTCAGGTTTATTGCTGGTAGAAATGTATGATTTATGACTTAGTTATGGAAAAGCTTTGATAGATGACAAAACAAAACAAAACAAAAACTACATTTATTCTCAGTTCAGAAGAAAGACAGATAGGTAGGACTTTATTGCCATTGCATTAAGTACAACAAATTCTGGATAGCAATATTTAAGGGCAGAAGCAGCTTTAACGACAAAAAAAAATAACATATATAGTACAGATGTTGTACTCAATGGTTCATATTGCTCGGTGAGTGTTCACGTGTTTTAAGTGTTCAGTTTAATGATTGCCTTTAATGTTTTTGAGCCTTTTTTAATGATTTAATAAATATGCAGAGGAGGTTTGATTTAAGGCTTCCAAACAAACATGATAAATGTGATTTGGAGGGGAAAAACCAAGAAGAGCTTTTATTTGGATGATTCCAATGTTTGAATGTTTAACTTTAAAGAAATCATCACACGTTTGTGGTTTTAACTCAACTCAACTTTTTGTTTCTTCTTTCTTCTTTTTAATCTGAAGTTTTTCAGAAGCCTTTCGGATGAGAGACGATTCGTCCTCAAGAATTCTACCAACTCCAAATGCCTTTGAATAGATAATAAAAAACTAATACCTTCCCATCAGAAAGCAAAGTTATAATGCTGATTGGTAGCAGGCTGCCTCCTGCCCTCTCTGTTTAGACTGTTTACCTGCTGAGGGTCTTTTCTCAAGGCAGATCAAGCATGAGCAGAAATAGAAATGGAGGAAACATTATCCTAACTTGATTTCAATTCATTATAAAAAAAAATGGTGTCCTGCCACTTTTTTCATTTCTTTTTCTTGTTTTTTTTTTTTTCATCATGTGGTGGAGGATTTGATATGTTATTCGGGTGTTTTCGGGGCCGGTCTAATCACATATTCTGCAGTAATAGAACATCACTCATGGAGAATTGTTCAGATGGTGAAGTTCCTAATCCCTCACCTTCAGGATCAATAAGAGCAGCTGGATCTGCTCCTGGAGGGAAGTGTCCCCTCTGTCTAATATGAGGGATCAGCCTCATCATGTATTGATTGTTTGTCAATGTAAGACATTCAGGAAATGATTTTGCACTCGATGCACTGATGTTATCTTATGGATGAAATGATATTGAATAGTTAGGTGGATTTCTCTCCTCAGCTTTAAAAAAACAAACAAACAAAAACGCTTTATACCTCGTAAAGAACCCTGTGGGATCGGCTCTGTTTTGTAATTTCCACAGACTGTCATGCAGGAAAAGCCAAAAGTACGTGACTTCATATAGTCATTCTTAAACGGCTTTTCTTGGGGCTAAGAAGACTTAATCCAGCATCTCAGCGGGGTGGTTACACCTATCTTAAAAGAGAGAATTAATCACTCCCAACACATTCGTTTGGTCGTGTAATTTTTCTCGTCACCAGTCCAGAGACCAAAACGAGCTGAAAGCCCCGTTTACACTCGCCTCACTTTCTTATTCCGTAATAAATATGCACTGTAAAACTTTAAACAGAAAAACAAAAAGGGAAAATCTGCCAAATCATGACGGAGTACCTCATTAGAGGCAGGAGAAAGGAATCTGGGTCATCCTGATGGTAATATCTCACAGCTGGCACATCATACTCTCATTCATGTGTGGACAGTCTGTGAGGTTTGCATAGAGAAAAAGCCATTACAATGCAATTACTAAAACAAGCACTGTCTTTGAGGATGGATTAGGGAGTTTATTCAACTAAATAAATATATATTGGCATTTATCGTTTCATCTGGAGGTCCAAATTGTAAGCATTGACCGGGATAATCTTGTTTTGCTGGATTGCAGCAGCTCTACAAACAAGCAGGGGATTACTAATCCCTGTTGGATAATTTTTTTCCTCCCCAGAGAAGACAGATAGTGGCTGGCACCTGCGGCTGGGACTTGATTTCTGAACAGTAAACATTGATGTTCCCCCTCGCTGGAAGAGCTGCAGTGTGTCAGGAGAATATTTCATATTGATAATAGCATTTCAGCGCGCTCCTGTAAATGGAGTTGGATACTGCAGGTGACAGCGTGAGGTGACCTTATCAGAGTGTGATAAACTGGAAATGGGAAACTGGAATCAAAATACCATCACAGAGAGGGACACAGAGGGAGGCGGAACTCACCTGCTGTTCTCCTCGGATGACAGCAAGGTGTGGGGGGAGGAAAAAATGAAACGTCATGTTCGGAAGAAGATTGCACGACAAGGTCTTTGGCAACATGACAGCGGAATCTGCGCGACTCAGTCTGTGAGCATTATCCGTCCTGGGCGGAATCAGATCTCGCACACAATACTCTTTGAAACGGTCTTCAGCTGTGATCACTCAGGCTCAGCTAATCACGTCACACCTTCAGAGCGCTGCAGTTGTTTTACGGGGAGGGGGGCTCATTAGTATTCAGGAAGTAACAAACGGCAATTTGGACCTAATTAAATCTTAATGGCACCTGATCACTCACACACACACATGGTCACACACAAATCAGCATGAAATGGGACAACTCTCTCCCTCTCTCTCTCCCCCTCTCTCTCTCTCTCTCAGACCCAAAGCATGAATATAAACTCATTCTGTTCGAGTCTTTGGGCAACAACTAAGGTCAGGACAAATTGAGAGTCTTTGCAGGAGCGAGTGAATTGTAAATTAGCGAGATGAATATCAACAGAAGGACAGACCCAGAAAAAAAAAAAAAAGAAAAAAAAACGGAGCGAGCACACACAACCTGTACACCCACACGCAGACAAGAAATATGGAGCGAGTTTTATTATTCCTTTTAAATCCACGCTAGAAAGTTTATCTTTGACAGAACCGACTCCATTAATTCTCCGCCCTGGATTCACAGGTCTTTTAATTTCATTTCAAGGCTGAGGAGTCAGGCCTTATCTTCAGCTACAACAATATGTTTAACCACTAACTAGCTAACATGAGCTTTTAACAACTTCCAAGCTAATGATACCGTTTACCAGAAAGTAGCTGAATGCTAAACAGAGCTGCTCCTGTGAAGCAGCTCTGCAGGATATCGGGTCTGCGCTGGTTCCCACTGATATTTCCTCCCAGTTCTTTGGTCTATTAAAGCTGCAGGTTTCTGCTCGGTCATGTCTGTCGTCATGGCACCTGCACTGCCCTCAGACCTACATTCCTGCTTCCTCCCAGCATCCACCTGCAGGCTCCAGCTTGGATGTGTATGAATAGACGTACAACCTTGTGGAAGAGGTCACAGCCTGATGAGCAAACACGATGATGTCATTTTTTTTTCCAGCTGCAATAAAATGTTTCCTCAGTGAGTGAACAGGCTAACTTTTGCGGTTGCTCCTGTTCATTCTTTGTTTTTTAATTTTACTGTATTTAATAAACATGTTAGATTTTTTTCTGCACTCCATCTCCACTCCATACCAATGTTTGTTAGTGTAACAGAACATACAACATACATGTTTTCAAACGTAAACTCTGACATCAACACGAAACGCAGAAACTGATGTGACAGCAAATTGAAGAACAAAAGTTTCCCTCAGTGTCAAAAAGATTAACACCTGAAATTGTCTGCCTCTCTTTGCCATCAGCACAAAGCAGGTTAGTCCAGGAGTGTCATTTGAGTTTGAATACAAATGTGCAAATCAGTTATATAACTTCCATCAAGTCGAACCAGAGCATGCACATTTTATTTTCACACTGCTGTGAGATCCTCTCTCTCTCATTGACTTAGTCACCCTGTCTTCAGCACACAGGATACCTAACACCTATCCTTTTAGAGAGCACTCACTCAAATACTTTAAAATTCAACATTGAATCTCCAGAGTGCTATTGGAGAGCGTAATCAGACTTTTTGACTTGTTCAACTTATTATTTTTTTTTCTTTTGTTGTGTTTGCAGAAGTTACCAGTTAAAGCTCCTTATCTGATAATAAGTCAATATAGATATGCATCTTTTCTCTTTATGTTAATTATTATTCGTTTATTACATATTAATGAATACCTGGCTTTACTGTCTCATTGTATAAAATGTTTATTGTAAACTTATCTCTGCAATGTTTTCACATATGTTAAAGGCAAGTTCAAGGTAAAAGGAAAACATACAGTTCACATGCCGCGCTTAAGAAAGGACCTTTATATTGAGCAGAATAATGTCTTAATACAAAAAAAATAAAATAAAAAAAAAATAAATAAAACCCAGATGTTTGTTTGTTTCTTTTCTATTACACCAATAGCTGATTTTTATTTTATTCTTTCCAAGCAATTCAGGCATAATTTTTCTCTTTTAATATCTTGAAATCAGAATTTTTTTCTGAACTTTTTGGTTAACGTGGCCCATAAGAAACTTTTAAATTCCTACTCACATTTCAGTTTTTGCAGTGTATTGCAATATAGTGGATAGATAAACACAGATTCAAGCGTTTTTCAGTGTTGTGATTGTTTTCAGATTCTGATCTACTCTTTTGTTTAATGTTCACTACACATGGGACTCTTACCAGTTTAATTAAGGTTTTGACATGATGTATATATTTGCAGATTTGGTCTTGGTCTGGAAACTCTGGTTTTGAGGTGGTGTAACTACACCTCCCTCAGGACACTTCAGAAACACAAAAAATGCTTCAGCATTGCAAAAAGACTCTCTGTGGTATCAGGAAATGTGAAACTAGGTGCATGTTTTATTCTCCCTGTTTCCTAAAGTGTGCCGCTCTTTAGCTGTAGTGATATGTGATGATATCTGACATTTTACTCATTTGGTTTTATGACATTTAAACTGAAGACTCGGGTCTTGTATTTGGATGTCTGCTCAGTTATTTTCAGGTTTAGACTGAGGCTCTTTTCTTACCAGTGACTATATGCTGTCCCAGCAGATGTCAGTGTTACTCAAGCTATTTAAGAGGCCATACTGACTGAATGTATGTACAGCTGAATAAAGGAACGGCTTCTTTGCTCAGCTGCCAAAATGTTCCCATAATAAGACAACCTTCAAATTACAGACACATTTGCTCGAGAGTCAAAATGCTAAGTATGTACACACACTGTTTATGAGCAAACATTGTAGAGAAGCAGGAGAGGAAGCAACAAGCTGCTTAACTGCAGCATGAGAGGGATCGCCTGTAGCACACTCAAGATTTCCATCCTTTTCACAGCACAGTAAGCCAATTAAACAAGGTTTGATTTAATAAGTGCCACCAGTAATTTCAGCGACTGTGTTTGTTTTCTTGTTTGTGTGTTGTCTTCCTCTGCCAGAACGGGTGACTGATTAAATGTTACACATAATCCACACTGTAACACACGGTGATTGAAAAGATTCTTACAGGGTGGAAAATGGAGGAGAAATATCAGCGTAGAGATCAAAGCCTGTTCCTGTGAGGTATCTATCTGCATTTGTTCGCATGATGCTGTGTAGGAGTTGGGTGGTTCAATAAGACTGACTTCAGGTGAAACTGGAGAAAAGAAAACAGCTTTCTGTCATTTTGGAATGCTGGTTCAAATCTGGGCTCTTACTTACACACTCTGTCTTTTGGAAAAACACAGTGGACCAACAGCAACACATGACATGACACCCCAAACCATCATAGACTATGGAAGCCTGTGCAGTCACTTTGGCCAGTGCAAAGTTTTTCTTTTCTTTTTTTTTTTTTTAAATAAATAACTTTGGGCTTCACGGTGGCACAATAATCGGTGCTGCAGCCTCACAGCAAGAAGGTCACCACTGGCCTCTCTGTGTGGAGTTTGCACGTTCTCCTCATGCATGCGTGGGTTCTCCGGCTTCCTCCCACAGTCCAAAAACATGCTCATCAGGTTAAGTGGTGATTCTAAATTGCAGATGGTAGATGTGAGCGTGAAAGGTTGTCTGTCTCTGTGTGTCAGCCCTGTGACTGACTGGAGACCAGTCCAGGGTGTACCCCGCCCCTCGCCCTAAGCCAGTTGGGATAGACTCTAGACAACCTTGAACAGGATAAGCAGGATAGAAGATGAATGATTAAAATTTGTTCCCTTTTTGGGGTTTTTGTTACTTCCCATAGAGTTTTCCAAGAAGTTCCCTGCATGCATGATGCTCTGCACCTGGCTCGCTTTCATGGTGCAATTAGTTAATTGCCAAATTTTTAGCAGTTGCACATGCCCTGCCAAACACGCTGGAGCCAAATCAGCCGTTCTATAATGGTACATTAGGACTTATGATCCCAATTGAGTAATGACTACATGTTCAGGCCCAGAACTGGATTTCTGGAAGATTTCTGGAAAATGCAGACTGTTTTTTTTTTTATTTTATTTACTTTCTTTTTTCTTTTAGATTTTTTTCAAAGATGTGCATCCATGGCTGTAGGAAGAGTGGTGGGTCTCCTTGGGACAGAACCAGGTTGGCCATGTTAACTATTGCTCAAGGGCTGCTGTCAGAGATGTGCCCGTCAAGGCTTACCATGTCTTTACCCACCCATTTTCCCAACACTATGCAACTGAGCCTAAACTCTGCAGGGTATCGACCACCTCCTGTTCTGTGCTTTCAGGCCCTGCTGAGACCTGTCTCGTGCTCGAAGGCCAAGCCAAATCATGCACCAGCTTCACATGCATGGTGGACTTCCAGGCTGTGGCCATCACCCAGAAAGGCGACTCCTACCAATGCTCCAGATCAGTGCCATGGCCGTCCCCCTGAACTTTTGCTCTCGTGTCGTCAGCCTCCCAGCTGTTCCCTGAACTGTCAACCAATGTGGTTTGACACTTGAGTCCTTCCAGCCTTACCCCTTCACCCACACAGATTTGGTGTATCTCTGGTAACTTTTAATTAAATTTTGTTGTGGTAGGACATCTGGAATTCATCTCTTGAGGATGGCGTGTTGTCTTGAGTTGGCTTTTTTGTTTTGTGTATTCTTTGCTTTTCCTGTCTTGTGGGTTTTTATTGTTTCTATCAGCAATGTTCAATATCAGTATTGGGGATACTGATCTCATACTGATTGTAAATAGTAATAGATATACTTTATAGATCTATTGTTATTTTTTATCCATCTTTTCTAGTATATACTTTTCTAAGTTCTCCATGATTGATGATCAGTTCTTTCATAAACCTTACCTGGATAAATCAAGGCTTTTTTGCCTGTGTGAAAATACCTGTGATACACATATTGTTACTTTAAGCTGAACTCATGCAGCTACTTGTTGAAGCGTGTATTTATTTTGTTACTTATTTCACAACCATTTTTATTAATTTAAGTATAGCTTGAAGCTCAACATCGTCTCCCTCTGTACCTGGAGAGGGCCTGCCTGCAGCACTGAAGGACTCAGCCAGAGATGTCTGTCTTGGCCTAGAAGCAGATCCAGTCACTGCGCTCTCCTCTTCTGTCTGCATCATCATAAATGCCTCATATTTGTGTTTAACCTGGTTTTACCTGAGGTGATCTCACAAGGTTGGTTGTGCTGCCACAGCTCTGTACCCTTTTCCCCACAATCATCACAAACAGCGTTTTGGCTGTTTGTGGAGCTGAAAACAGCTGTGTTCCTGTTAATGATATGCATCACCTCAAATGGCTGAAGTATCAAAAGTATTAATGTTTTTATTTCAGAACTGATTTTAGACCACAGAGATCTGGTATTGGAGGTATCGATATTTCAGTATCGATCCGCACATCACTAAGTTTCTATGTGTTTTCAGTGTCCTTCATGTAGAGTTCTTATCTTGTGGGTTTTCACTTGTGTTTCTTTCGAAGAAGACAGAGTGTGTTTGTTGTGTAATGTTGGTGAATGCTCATGTCCACTTTATGATGATTTAAGAGATTTACTTTTTTGGAAAATGTCTTTGATTAATGCTGATTTTTTCTGGTTTGATGACTATGAAAAACTTGAGTTCTGCTTCAGAAAAGGATCTTTTGCTATTGCAGATTTTATTTGCAAAGCTTGGGAGAAAAGGAAGAGTGTACTGTTTACTAATGAACTGAGAAAAGAGGCTAGGTTGTAACTGTTATGAATTTTATTTATTCACTTATCCTTTTGTAAAACACTGCAACGGTATTTTGGTGTCTTTTAAACCCATAAGGGTTGGGCACTTTTTGTGCATGACACGTAAATAAAGTACAATCATCATCATCATCATCATCGTCTAGTTTACTGATTTGTCTGGAAAGTCTGAGTCACTAAACTCAACTTCAAAACTTCCAGTCCCATTTCTCTTCGTGACTTACAGACCCTAAGTCACGTAAGTATGTGCCCGGGTGAACAGATTCCCCTTTGAGGCTGTTTGTGAGAGAAAAGTTGGGTTAGTCTAGAACAGCTGATGTGCTCCTAATCATGTGACCAGACTGAGAATGATTCAAAAACAGCAACTGGTATAAACCGCAAGATACAAACAGGGAATTTAATTGCAGGAATCATTTGCCAGCAACAAAAGTGAGAACTGGGCTCAAAAACAAGATTTCATGTCAGTAATGAGGTCCACAAAGGCAAATTATTCCACTTTGCCTGCAGCAACAGACCAGGCAACTGTTCCCACTCTGAACCACGTCCCATTTGCCTTTGATGTATTTAGATCAAGATATCATCAACAGCAGTGCAGAAAAAGGCATCTGCAAACTGTGGCAACTGTCCTGAAGAGACTCCAGGGAGATTCTAAATGAGCTGCAAACTGTGCTGTCTGGAAGCAGATGAATGGATCATGCTGCAAATGATGCTGATGTAAAGAGTTACATTTGCAGAGCAGCACTGTGGGTATTAGAGGCAGATGTTGGATATTTACTACAGTATGACTTTCTGACACCATGAGAAAGAAGATGTATCATGCCTATTTCTGAGCACACATCAAAAGCTGTCTGTTAAGCAGGCTACAAGCAACACTGGTGGTCAGACTTTGAGTTAAAGCCCCCAGTTACCCAAATCAACATTACCTCCTACCTGAGCTATTACTGTTTTATTTATATCTTTCAAATGTAATAACTGGAGAAACTGTGACATATCAATGCCCGCACATGTGCAACAAAGTTATCATTCTCCTGCTCAGCCCGTCTCTGGACATCTTAGGGGACCTGCCTCTGCTGTTAGCTTGCTTGCTCATCACACACTGCCTGTAATCTGTTGGTCTGTGTAGCTGTCTGTCTCTCTGCTCTTTGTGCCACTTGTGTGTGTCATCCCTGGCTGCATATCCTCCTTTGAAGACACCAGCTTGTCTGTCCTCTGTAGCTGTGGTGGATTTGGAGAAAAACTAGGCTGTTTTTGTTGTTACTGTAGATCTCCACCTTGTCCCCTTGCACTTCAACCTCCATCTCTCCAGGTATCACATGTTCCTGATGTCTCAAACATGGGGACCACATAGTAAGAACACAATAAACGTTTGTAACTCAGCACTCAGAGAGCCTTTCAAATGAAAGAAAAAAAGATCATCTGGTTTCAGACATGCAAGGCTTAACTTCACACTCTCTTTCTGGTTTGCTCCCATAGACTGTATAAAATATGGACGTAGTCTCTGCAACATCACCCGTCTGTTCCTAATACAGTCAAATGAAGCTAATCATTGGATGGGGCCATATTAGATGCTTGATATTGGATATGATGCAGACTTTGGGCTTTCTTTCTAACAGCTATAAGGTGCCCGTCAGTCACGTGAGCTGAGCTCACTTCTGATTTCATGTGTAACCATGGTTACAGTGTTTACATACAAGACTTTAGCTGTTAGCAGCCCATAGCATGCCGATGCTAACTGGTCCAAAGTTGGCTGGGAGCTGAGGAGAACGAGGCAAGGGAGACTACAAAGAGACGACATCAATTCCATCATTTTGGAGAATGTTAAATCTATCTACAATGAGATAGACGAGCTAGCCATGCTAACGCAGCACCAGAAGTAATACCGGCAGACTGGCATCATGCTATTCACAGAGACATGGCTGATGGAGCTAACACCGGATGCGAACCCAACACTGAAGGATGTAATCTGCTGTGAACAGACAGGATACAGGAGAACGAGACTGAACAGACTGGTGTAGAAGACCAGATCAGTCCTGGACCCTGTGGACTCTGAAGAGGTGGTGGCTGACATGAGAATTATGGCCATCCTGATGTCTGATGGGCATTTTTTTGTTGTTGTTGCTTCTTTTGCACTTTACACTTTGTTTGCTGCTGTGACTCCTGAATTTCCCTTTGGGGATTAATAAAGCATGTTCTATTCTATTCTATTCTATTCTATTCTATTCTATTCTATTCTATTCTAAAGCAACACATGGAACTTAAACACCACCAACAGCTTTCTGTGAGAATTTTCTCTCGCCTCCAGCCAGTTTTTCTAATCACATATTTAAATACAGAAAATGTCTGACAGTGTCTCAGATAGCAGACTGCTGATTTAGATGTTGGTCTTATTATGCTGCAGGAACTGACAGCTCGAGTACATCCAGCTCCAGGGCAGGTTTGTTAGCAGGTTATCACACAGTCTGCTTTCACAGCTCACCAATCTTATGAGCTGAAACTCATCTTTATTACCAGTGACATGAAAGATAACAACTGTCGAAACAGCAATAAGAGATCACCCTTCATTTCTAAGTACTGGGCCTGCGTCATATTCTTCAAGTGTGCCCCTGCCTTCTTATATCTGACACCCGCTCGCTGCACAAATGAGCTCTCTCAGTTGGCTGCTGTGTGTTGTGGAGGAGGGAAGTGTTAACAACTGCTCTTCAGTAAGGATAAACAACATTTAATGCCAAGCTGCAAAGCAAAAGATGTTTACACCACCTACAGACGTGGGTCTGCACCTTCTGCAAGTGCATGGTATGTTTCCAAACAGACGTGTTTTATATGATTAGAAATATTACATGAATGCTACAGATGCTTGGTTTAACTCAGCAGGCTGTTCATCAAGATAACAGAAAGTATTCGGCAAATATTTTCTAAGGATGTGAACAATTCATCCGTCATTTTTCTTGTTGTCACACATTGAGACTAATTTCAGAGTTGTTCAAACTAAAACTAAAACTTCTCTGCTTAACACTTCTAGATTACAGATTACAGGTCAGTAATGTCATAGAATTAGAGCAGAATAGCTAACATTTGCAGAGCTACATCTATCACTTGGCTTATTTTGCATGCCAGTATCATTTTCTTCCCTTTAATGTATTAAATAATAAACATGGATACTACAATTATACAATTTAATTTAGCAGACTCTTTTGTCTAAAGTGATGTAGAACATGAGCAAGAATTTAGACCGGAGGAAAAAACCTTAATAAGTCAGACAAAGTGCTTTGAGTTTTTCTGGCCGCAGGTGCTGCCATGAAGAGCCAGAAGAAGTTTTTTTTAACAACTAATAATTCAATATCAACAATATCATTCAACATTCAACAACATTCCATATTCAGTGCTTTCATTCAATTGGACCTACTGATTTATTCGACCCCTAAGGACAAAGAGGAGAAGGGTCAGATTGCTCCCTGAATAGCTGAGTCTTCAAACATCTCTTAAAAGTAGAAATGGACTCCGAGGATCGTATGGAGTTGAGTAATTCATTCCACCATTTTGGAACAACAGAGGAGAAGAGTCTGGCTGGAGATTTAGATTTAGACTAGGAACACAAGGTGTTAGTGGTGTGCCATACAGCAAAGTTTGGTATCAATCTGATACCGTGTAAATACAGGGCCAGTATCCCAGATCCTGACACAAACACACTCAGATTCACAATGGTGAATTTGTTCCTTTTGATGACTGCAAGAAATTTCACCAAGTGCTTATTAATGCCAAATAATAATGATAAAAAAAGAAGTTTCAACAGAACATTCCTAATACCAAAAAAAGGAAGAAACTAAAATAATCTTCTGTACTGTATGATTATTTTCTTTTTATATTTGTTTATCCATCTAATT
This sequence comes from Labroides dimidiatus, assembly GCA_030710495.1. NCBI lineage: Eukaryota > Metazoa > Chordata > Actinopteri > Labriformes > Labridae > Labroides > Labroides dimidiatus. The sequence goes on from CM061159.1 coordinate 7,110,458, forward strand.
TGTTTTTAATTATTTTTTAAATTTATGTTTATATGTGATTTTTACCTACTAACCAAGATCAGTCTTGTACAGCTGGGGGGAGTATTTCCCCTCTGACAGCAAAGCTCGGTCAAAACCTGAGCTACGATGGTGACTTGACTTTGACTGCTTGTCAGGGGCAGGCTCTCTGTACTAGGACCCAGAGCAGTAGAACTCGCAGGTGGTGTATAAGGAGAAGAGTCGGGGACCAAGCACTGACCCCTGGGGTACCCCTGTCAACAAGCCATGTGATTCAGGCACTTCTCCTTACCATGACACTCTGAAGAATCGACCTGTGAGGTAGGACTTGAACCACAACAGGACAGATCCTGAGATGCTGAGTTAAGAGAGTGTGGAGAGAAGAATTTGATGGTTCACAGAGTCAAAGGCAGCAGACATGTAATTAGAAGCACCCAGTTTCTCCTGGTGACACCTTCATCAAAAAAAAAAAAAAAGATGGCACCAGTGCTGACCCAGCTCCAAAGTGGCCTAAAGAGGTCACCAAGCAGAGACAAAGGTCTTCATTAAATTTCCTCTCAGAATTTATCACCACAGTCTTCGCTGAATCCATTTCATCCTGTATCACTCTGTCTCTTACAGTAACTGTTCTCGTCCATCCTCTTGTGATTGAAGTGGATTCGTCATGTTTTTACTTCTTTGGCTTTGGGGGGGCATGATGATGCAGAGGGTGCATCAAAAGTTATAAAATCAAGAATTGTTTTGTGGTTGAATTGGCACATTTCTAAAGTAAACTTTCCTTAAACTATGTTACCAGATTTTGCATCAGGATGAGGAGCAACGGGACTCCAGAAATGACTCCGTGTCAAAAGCATCATATTGTGAAGCAACAGGCTCCAAGCTGCCATAGTATTTCAAAGCTAGATGTGAGAACAGGATTACATCTGGAAAAAAACAAGCATCACCGCACTCTCCTGACTTGAGGCAACAAATCTACAACCGAGACAAACGTCTGAAAGCAGGGTAGCTGTCACCAGCCGTCTCAGCCTGTGTAGAAAATGTCAGGAGAGGAAGGATGACATGTGTGTAATTGTTTCCATGCTTTGCTTGTTTCAGTGTTTGTTTCCCTGTGTCATCCAGTCGAGGAAGAACAGATTGCAGGTTCCGAGAACACACCTGAGACCAGCAAGCACAGAATCAGGCAGTCGACCTTCGGGGAGAGCAGAGGTAAGTGAGGCAGACGCTGGAGGGACCATCCATCCATCTTTCTACTGGAAAACAGACAGAAGCTTTGCCTCACCGGGTAAATTGCCAATTTATGGGTGAGTAATTAATTTTGGGTTTGAGACGATGATGAGTACTGCTCAAGCTTAAAAGTGAAGTGTACAGTATGTTTGGGGAGGTCATTAAAACAGCTCAAGGACACCTGGTTTGGTTGTAGTAGGAAATATGGCAAAACTTCATGATTAACGTGTTTATTCAAACTGACTAAAAGAGTCACTGATACGTCTTCACAAATCTCAGGGTTAAGTGAGTGAGAAAATCCCCAATGTCTGTTCTTGTAATTCTTCTTGACCACCTCGATAACATGTACGTACTAAGAGGATGGTTAGTCTATGATGGTTAGTTGTAAAAAACATACAGACAGCTCTGCAAGCAAGAAAAAGAACAATGGGTTAATGCAAGACTGACAATGAATCTACACAAATCCCTACAAATACTAGACTGGAGGATAGTCATGAAATAAAGTCATGCCTCACCCCTGATTGACTTGCTTCCACCAGCTATGGAGCACCCACACATTATGTAGCTGTGGAAGTGTGATGTTGCATCGTCACTGTCTGCTAATTATTTGTTTATTTTTTTATTTTTCTAAAAGTTTCTTGTTAGTTTTTCAGTTCGAGGCCACAAAGTACAAGCCGTCTCTCGGCTAATTTTTTTTGTTTGTTTGTTTTGAGTTGAGAGCTAAAATTTGAGTTACAAGCCAGTGAACACCACAACATCCACCCAGCATGCCTCACTGTCACCCTCGCTCACTTTAAGCGCTTATAGCTCACAGCAAAAGCATCAGTGTTGTGCTTGGCGTTTGTGCTTGCAGTTATTTCGCAAAACTCTTAGACTATTCAAAACAAACACTCAGAAAAAGTTGAAACTGGGTGTGCGATGGTGCTATTTAATGACACTTGCCTAACTCATTTAGAGACATTATGAAAGGAAGGATTTCATAAGGAGGAACTTCAAGTCGTCTGGTCTCAAAGGTCAATGCTGAACATTATACTTAATGAAACCAGTTAATATCTGTTCATTCTATTGCATTGTGTTTGTATACAACATCCCTCATTTATGAGTACATTTAATAGCATTTCAATTCATTTCAATGGGGAAAACTGAACAAAAACCAGTAATGTGAGTTAAGAGCTTGGAATAAATTTAACTCATAAGTCAAGTCACTGTACATAAACAATGCATCTGTGGCATCCCTCATCTGTTTCTGATACAGAGTTTTGAAGCCTAACTCAAGAGAGAGCTGGGCATTGAGCCTTCTCATCGACTGCTAAACTCTAAAATAAATCATTCCCCACAACAATGTGTGCCATTACAGAAGTTTACTCTTCAGACTGAAGTCATATTTAGCATTAGACTGTAAACGTGTTTAGTTTTGCCGGAGGTTGTCTCTTATCTGATGCATTGGGTGATTCTTGTGACTTTCAGACTTTTCTGATCTGCTGTTTCTGGGGGATCAGCTGTGCCCATATGGCATAGCGCAGCTAGAGTACATTCAGGGAGAATCTGAACGGACTCCAGAGAATATTTAACTGTCACCGTAAATTCATGAAGTAAATTTTGTTAATTTATAAGAAAAAAAAAGTTTCTTATTTTCAAAAACAATCTTCCAGATTTATCTTCATCCTTCTTGATTTTTCTTGTTGTCCTATCTGTTTATTTTCATTTTCCTCTAACTCTGCTGCTTTGTTTGGATCTCATTTCATTACTCTGACAACCCATAACATCAGCCTAATGACAAACTGTGGGATTATAATCTAATGGGCTGTTCCAGCACCAAGTGGGCCACAGCTGGTGGGTCAGTTTTTTTCTCCTTTTTTTGTTTGTTTGTTTGTTGTTGTTTTTTTGACCACAACTTGTTTAATGCCTGGTGGTGGCCTTGTGACCCACCAGGGAGCCAAGCCCATCTGGCATTTAACAGAATTGTTGGATTGCCAGTCTGGGCCTGCCAAGTACAGATAAGATCATTCACAAAAATGGTGTGTCCAACGGTGCTGAAGCATAGATGTTGCACCCCATGGCTCAAGGAATTTGGCCGGCATGAGACGGTGATCAGAAAAATACACAAAGCCAACAGTGACAGACTGTCTGCTGTGAAGCATGGCTTAGCAGTTTATAAAAGGAGATCTAAAATGCTGCAGTACCCACCAGTGGCAGACCAAGGCTGTCTGATAGGCAAGGGCAAACAAATATAAACAGGGCCGCAGCTGCATGTGATGAGGCATCGGTGCACGGAGAGTTCACCAGCATGTAGAGAAGCATATCAGGCCACTGAAAGGACACTTTATCAGCTTTTATTCATTTTAGGAGCAACCAAAAGGATGTCCTCGGTCAAGTACACACACACACACGCAACCCTTTATTCATCCACCTACGCAGAGCAGAGAAAAAGGCAACTTTTCTGTGCCCTGAACTGACATAATGTTTTCTTCACACCACGACCTCGTACTCTGGAGTACTCGACTCCCAGAAAAAAAAAAAAAAAAACACTCAGGAAAAATAAAGAATATAAACTCTACTTGTAGTAAGCCACAAGTGATCAATGGCCGTGTTTATGTCTATTTTTTAATCAACCAAATTAACCCTATAGAGCCCAACGGAGCGCCTGTGCTACGATTTGCATACACTTTTTTGATAGGCGTGGGTTTGAAACCAGATAAGTTAGCTCAATTTTTCTTTTTGCATATAAAATCTGAATTTTTACGCAAACATTTCACCCATCCACTATGTTTCAGAGTGCTTTTTCGTTCCAGTGTTGGGCTTGTGAAAATACACAATAAAGCTCACATGACAAAAATCATTATAAACAAGACCACGGGGTATTTGAGGCACTTTAAATAAACGTCGTCATGTTGTCATTTGTGATCCACTACTTTAAAGTTTCAACCAAGCTAAACATTTTCGTTCTATTTTCAAATATAGTTTTTATGGATGATCAGGGGTTTATTTTTGTTTGTTTTGTTTTGTTTTGTTTGTTTGTTCATATGTATCTGGCACACTTAGACATCTTAATTGCACGACTATAAATAGTTTGATTTGATGTTCATGTTGTCTCTTTGCCAATTTTGCAGTAATTCATTTACTTCTTCGTCCCCAAGGATATTGTGCAACTTTTTTTCCTTTACAAGTTTGAGGCATACTTACAGTAATTTGTTGAACTTTTAAGCAATTTATTTTTGTACTTATAGGGGCTTTGAGGACTTTCTCAGTGATCCAAAAAAAGTATTTCTTCTAGGTATCTGCCTGATTCTAATCTACAACTTAAAATGAGATTATCTGCACCAACATAGATTATTTCTAAATGCTATTTCTCAGCTTTCTCAGACAGGACTGATACGATATATGGCACATTGAAGTTACTATGACAACCCGACGCCAGCTGACGAAGTTTAGTTGTGAGAAGAGAGATCTGAGTTTTTTTTACTGCTAAAAACAATATCTGGGATTTATTTAGTACTAATGGTTGACACTGGAGCTGAACTGTCAGAAAAAGGACGTCAAAGCAGAAGGAAGGAAGGAAACGGGAGAGCAATAGAGCACAGACTAAAGGCTAAAACACAAGCTAAGGGCTAAAACACAGGTTAAACTGTTTGGGATAATGTTCATTCCAACCCACACACAGCAGTTATATCAAACTTGAGAGTCTGTCAATAAAATGAAGGGTGAAGTTACGTTAGTTCTGCTTGGTAGATGAGCAGGACATAGGGATTTGCTAATGTTACACGTTAGCCTACAGATATGTCTCAGAGCAGCGGGCTGAGAGTAGCACCAAAATAGCAGTCTACTAAATTACAGTACAAACTGACAGAGTTTACTTTTTTACGTTTCAAACAACAGCGATGTGTAACTGTTGTCAAATACCTTACCTCATGACGTTGTATCGGGTAAAAAGTTGTCTTGAAAAAAGAAAAGCAGTGTTAAAAAGAAGATCTGATCTCTATTCATTTTCAAAACAAACACACACCTTGTTAAGAGTCATGTTATCACAACAGTTTGCGTGCAATTCCAGCCAAAGATGTTGATTAAGTTGCGTATCATTAAAGTTTGGGACACAAAGTTTATATTGATGTAAAGCAAAGTAAAACACTCCAAAACATGCACAACAGAAGGCCTTTGTAAAAATATAAGAATGTCCTGGTGGACTTGCGCAATGTTAGGTTTTAAAGGGTTAAATCAGTTTTGATTAAATGTTTCATATCTACTGCTGCTGCTTGTGGTTTGGAGTGAAAATTATCACAAACAGCTTAACCCGTGTTTTAGTCCATGCTCCATCACTCTCCTGTTTAACTTTCTTCTGCTCTGAAGTCCTTTTTCTCTTTGACAGTTCAGCTCCAGTGTCCACCATTACTACAAAATTAATGTAAGAAATAGTTTTCAGCAGAGAAAACACAGATCCCCCTTCTCCTGGATTGTGAATGGATAATTATATAAAAGTGGAGTTGCTTATTAAGTCCTCACAGGGAATGAAAAACAGAAATTTACATGTTGCCACAAATTGGGCCTATCAGCTCGTGCACCCATGGGAGATCCTGAGTCTATGCAGACAGATGTTACAGCTATAGGGGGATATTTGTTTGATGTATGCATTGTTTTGATGAAATGGTATTTGTACAGTGTGTGTTTTTTTTTTAAAGCTTTCAGGTCAGAAGCTGCTGCCTCAGCCTGACAGTTGTACCCCTCAGGTCCATGTCAGCGCTGACAGGTGTTTCCATGAGGAACAGCCTGTTCCAAAGACAGCACTAGTTTAATTTGTCCTTTTTTATTTATGTACTACAGTTACGACAGTACACTTATAAAGTGGCATCTCTTGTTTCATGTCTGTGTATCAGAGAATATTCTGCCCGAGGAAGCTTTCCCTGAGCGAGGATGTCCCTACCTGTAACTGTGTCTGGAAACTAAAACGTCAAGTGCTCGCCTACACAGAGGTTCTTCTTTAATTCTATATATTTGTCCATGTCATTCTTCTCGCTACACTATTACACTTACACATGATTAATTCTATTAATACTAATGCCCTCATGCTGTGGTTACAGTGTGTTAGCATGTCATTTAAAGCTCCAGCATATGCTGGTTTCATATGGATGATAGAAACTAAGTAAAAATGTGTTGCTGCCATGAATACTTACTGAGGCAGAGTGTGAAAGAGAGAGATGGATGTGAATTTATAAGCAGCAGTAATAAAAATATATAAAGTATAAGAGTCACCGTTCATAATGCTGTAAGGTGAGAGTGTGCAGCTCAGAGGAGTAAACCTCTCTCTGTCTTTAATCAGACTCACACAGTGACGACTCTGTGTGCTGCAGGAGGAACCTGAGACCTGTTATTTGAACCACACGTTTGTTATTATACAGGATCACTGAGGAAAAGAGTTATTTATTTATTTTTTCTTTTTTTGTGTTGTAGTCTAGATTTGTTCTGTAATTATAAACCTGTGAAGCAGGACTCATAATGTGATTACTTGTTCAAACTGATACTAAATTAATTTCCTTTTTTAGCTATTGTTATTTTTTTTATACTTTACAAGTACATCAGGTGTAATTTCGGTGTTGTAAAGGAATTGTGAGGACTTTCTCAGTGTTCTTGAAAAAGTCTCACTTCTAGTTAAGTAAGTTAGTAAAAACAACTTCAACATATTGATTGATGAATCTGTAGAAGTAAACTCTTCTTAAGACAAGAAGTGAAGTTTTAACAGCTTTTCTTTCGCATCACTGCTCTTCTTTCTCACAGACTGTTTAACTGAAGTGTTGTATTGTAGTTGTTATTTCGACTCTTTCCAGGAGGCTGTGGTAATTCATCTAAACCTAAATATGTCAACCCCATATCGTGCATTGTGGGAAACAGTATGCCAGGTAGACTGGTCCGATGCATACTGAGAAATTTTCCCGGATCAGAAGGACATCCGGGGATTTTTGGCGTACTGCAGATTTTGCAAGTTTTGGCAAACTGCCTTCTACATACTGAATTTCAGCCAAATCAGTGGGCACTGCATGTTTAGAAGGCTGCTTGGAAAACAGCCTATGATTACCACACACTTAAGAGTTCAGGTTTTGCAGTGCTTCACATTCACATTCAACAGTTGCACAAAATCTGATACCACAATTTGAATTTCTTTCCTCTTTTTTTAATTAGATGAAGGAAATCAACAAAACAGAAAACAACTGAGACAAAGGAGGAATGCACTTACTTAAAGGACAAATGGGGAAGGCCTCCATGGTTTGTTTTCATTCAGACAAGAAGCCAGTATGTGATTATTTTAGCAGAACAAAGCAGTCCACACCTGCCTTTGACATGATGAAGCTTTTTTAAGTCTGCTGTGGACATTTGGACCCCAAACCGGGAAGCCTTAGATGATAAAACATGACACCATCAAATGAGAGATTTGTCTTTAAAGGTGTTCAGGTCACCAAATAAAATATATTTGACAGATAATTGATTGTTAATGTGTCCTAACTTAATCATTTAAAGTCACTTTAAGACTAAGAAAAAAAGGGGAAAAAAAACAAATAAATGTAAAAATCTGAAGAAATAGATTGTTTTTATCTGAAAGCATGCAGCACGCCTCGTCAGAGAAGCAGAGGAAACGGTTTTCTCCACCTTACTGTTGTATTTATTACAATAAAAGGCTGCAAACTGGAAACCTGCATGTATCTGCTTGTACAGAGACAAATTGCTGCCATTAGGAATGCAGCATGTCTGCAGGTTGTTTCTAAACTGCTGTGAAAATAACAGGAGAGATTGCTCTCTGATACGCAGAGGTGGTATCTGGTATGAATACAAACATCACCGCTGTGTTTCTGCTCCTGTACACCGGTGTGTGTATCATGTACAGCAGGAGTTACACACCTGACAGGTTGGCATCTTTTGACCAAACAGGATCATCTCTGAAAAATAGGCTGGGACAGTGCTGCTGTTTCTGTTTCATCACGAAGCCAGCACATCGCCCGGGTATCAAACTGGGTCGGACAAAATCAGTTGATACCTTCCATCAAAACACATTTGCTGTGAGCCATTTTCCCTGTATGGGCTGAATGTTTGGAGCTCCAGCAGGGTGAGAGCCAGAGTCCGACTGTTGGAAAAAAAGAAATGAGCTGGAGAAATGGAGCGTGTTACTTCTGCTTGGAGAGTTTGGAGTGAGAGTATTTGTTAGCTTTAGAAAGATTCCTTTGACTGTTGGAAGAGAGGCAGACAACAGGGCATTTAAAGAAGTCGATATCTAAGAGAAGAGGGCGCCTTTCTCAAAAGGATCAAGAGCTCTGTAAATATAAATCTCAATACAGATCCAACCAGGCAGCTGAAGGCAGGAGCAGGTTTAATTATGATATAAATGAGCTTATTAAGTTTGTACACTGCCAGATAAAAGCTTATAAGGTCTCACTTTGATGCTGATGAACCACCAGTTTAACACAACAACTCACAACAGCTCGTGCTCCTGATTTCCAAAGAGAGGCGCGCAAAGAAGTCATTAAGATCAACATTCTTTCAAATCACCAGCAGGGGGCGACTCTGCAGCTTCCTATAATAAGTTTTAAAGTTATTTGTTTGCTTGTCTGTTAGAAATTGGTTGTACTTATGACCGATAAGCACTTTCCTTTTGCGTTTATGTGGAGAATATGACGATCGAAGAAATCCAAAGATTGCACAAGATTTTGCAAGAAGAAATCAAATGTGTTGCAGCTCCGCTCTGTTGTGTGTTGATTGCGTTTGTCAACTCACACCGGCTGCGTGTTCAGTCCGACCAGCCGCAGGACTGACAGACAGCTGGAGTCGTGAAATTCCTGAGCTTTCCTCTCCATTAATAAACTTCTCTTCATTCATGTTGTGCTGTTAAACCTCAAACCTGTTGACTCCTGGCGTGTCTCTGTTCATTGTGACATTTTGTTGCATTGTTAAAGCTAAATAGGATCTAATTTTGACAGTTTTATTTTGAAAGTCTCAGGCTCTTTTTAGGTAGTTTCTGTGCACTACTTCCTGTCCTGCTCGATCTTCTCTACTCTGAATTGATGCATCACAGCTCCGGCATCCGGCAAAATAGGATGGCTGCGGATTAGCTGTAACCTGTTGGACCAGCCACGCTGCTGAACCACAACGGAACGGATCCAGTGTGAGTTGACACATTGCCTTGAATGGAAACCTGTTGATCTGATCTGGTGCCATGACGGAGCGGAGCTGCAACGCAGACACAGCCAGTGAATTTCAGCCGTGACTGTTGCACAGTGGAAATGATGTGTCGCACCATGGTTGAATTTGTTACAAGTGATTGTGTGCTGTTTCTTCACCAAGAGTGTTTAGAATGAAGAGAACACCGATTCCCACGCTAGTATGCAGATGGAGACAAAAGCAAATAGGCACAGACTACACGTGGTTCCCTATTTATAGTTGCACTTAGTTTTATAATAATTTCAGAGGACGTCTGATTTTTGATCCTGCAAATCCACCATGTCTGTAATTTGTAAGGTAAAAGTTCCAGGACAAATCATAGACCATATTTCGAGATACATAGAGGTCCTCTAATAACACTAATCCAGTCTGAATCGGCATCTCTGTAATTTCAGGTGGTGATATATTTTGCAAAAGTTTCTGCAGCTTTTTCTTAAAATTTTATGCTCAAAAATGATTATGAAAGCATTAAACAAAGGTTTCAACAGAACTTTTAATTGACATTAGATAGAAGGAAACTCGGTATGTACCCGGATGTCATCAGTGAATAAGCTATAAGGAGTCTTCTTTATGGATGTATACGTAACAATGAAATAACAAAAAAAAAAAAAAAAAAAAAAAAAAAAAAACTGCAGCCCAATATATAGTCAGTTCCATAACCCAAGAGGTCTAAAAACACAGAGCGTAAAATATGATTTGGAGTCTCTCTCTGCGCGCAGCATGTTGGGACTGATGTGCTGTATCAGAGCTCATGATCATATTACTGAAAACACACATAGACACACATAAAAACACACAGTACATGTCGTCTGCTTCTGTCTAATGGTTGTTCTGTGTGGACAGAAATCTGGAGATCCAGATGTGGATTAAAGGACGGAAAGCTTTGCTGCAGACTGCGGTAAATAACGCGTTCATTGCCTTTGTAGAGCTATCAGCGTGTGCACATTATGGTAACGTCAGCAGCAAATGAAAAGGTGAACTATCTTTCCTTATTGAACACTTTAGAATTAAAGTAAGATCGCAGAGCTTTAGTTATGGTTGCTTCACAAATTCACTCGTGCAGACACGTTCAACTGATGGTTGAATATCAGGGATAGGATTAAAAAAAAAAGATCTTCTGCACAGCAGCTTTTAAGATTTAAGATCATTTCACTTATTCTGCATATCCAGAAGTTTTCAAAGCACATTTTTTAACTGAAGCTGGATGTGGACGTCTTCTTCTTCTTCTTTTATCAGAGTGTACGGCTGGCTGTGTGCTGCAGTGAGCTGCCACATTTAAAGCCTGGTGGGTCTGTGCAGAGTGTTTTCAATCAGAAACACAAGAAACATCAAGTTATTTACAGGCTTCACTTAACCTGAACGAATGTGCTACACCAAAAGCTAACCAGACGGTACCACAATACAAAACACAAGAAAACATATTTAACAGCATCAACTCTGCTTATTTCTTAAATATAACTTTTATTATTATTATTATTATTATTATTATTATTATTATTATTATTATTATTATTATTATTATTATTATTATTATTGTTATTATTGTTATTATTGTTATTATTGTTATTATTACTTGATACAATTTTATGAACTTACCATGTTTTTATCTTAAATTTATTTTTAAGAGTTTAGTTTTCATGGGAATTGTAGCTCAGAAATATTTGAAATTTCAAGGGTTTAATTTTTTTTTTTTTTTTTTTTTTTTTTTAATGTTTGTTTTTTCTAATTTTTCCTAAAAATTCCTGGGAAATTTTGTCTCTGGAATTTTTCGTTTATTTTACGTTTATGGACTTGTTTAAAAAATATTAGCATTAGACATTTTTGCATGCATTTATTCATGTGTATATATATATTTAACATTTATTCATATATATATATATATATATATATATATATATATATATATATATATATATATATATATATATATATATATATATATATATATATATATTTATATTTAACATTTATTCATGTATATTTCCAGATAAAAGCAATTAATATTCTTGATAATTCCTTTTAAGTTCCAAAAATTCAGATGGAAAGTTTCCAACTTAAAATTCCTGGAATTTCGCAACCCTAGATTTAACAAAAAAAAAAAAAAAAAAAAAAGGAAAAAGGGAGAGCTTTTCAACAGATGACTTGCTTTTAACTTGTTACACATTATTAAGTTCTACTACATGTTGATTGGACACTGCACTCTGCTTTACCAAACAATTCTACTAATAATTATATTAATACTAACAACGTTGTACTTTGCCATACTTTTTTCAGCTTCCTCTGTCTGTGTGACTGGTGACATTTCCACATTGACATTTATAAAAGTTTGCATGCACAACATGGCGTGATATAAATAACTGTGTGACAGTAAGCCTCTGATTTGGGTAAACGCACTGATGCAAAAAGAAGATGCAAAGATCAGCCAGCAGGGATGAGAGCAAAGAGAGATGAAACAAACTTGATGTGTGTACAAATATTTGAACACTTTCTCTCTTCTGGAGCATCTTCTGCATACAGATTATGCTCTCCACGTTTCGGCACATCTCCCAGAGCCTCCTGAGCTCCATTATTCCTCACTTGCTTCAAGCTGTTATTCCCCGTCACCTTCTTGCCAGAATTCTAATGTTGAAAAGCAGAACTGCAGATACTGCAGCTCCACAATCACTTGGAGGTATTAGTACCACCACCAGAGAGTGAACTCATGGTCAAGGGCTGTCACCTGCAAATTTCTCCCGCAATTGACATCCCATTCTATCTGCGAGCTTTAAAAGGTACTTCTACCAGACCTGCTGAACTGTAAAGGAACATTAATGGAAGAACACCGACTCAAACCTGCTGCCACTCTCTGCAGCTCATGTTTCAGAGCTTTCCGCTGTGAGTGAATTAATATTCCAACGAAGGAGCCGTTTTCAATTACTGCCAGGGTTTCGTCTGAATCTGAAGCCAGCTAAATTTAATAAATGTTATGCCCTAAATCCACGATGCACATGCAGATTGAATATTTTGGTCACAGAGCTGTGACCAACTCCACACTGAAGGGCTTAAATTTCTCACAAATGTATGCTCCGCATTATAAGAACCACTGGTGTCTGCTCAGACAGAGGTGAAATAAAGATGCTGGTTCATGAAGCTGCATTGTGGAGCTGTTTTAATAAATAACTGCGTCACGGAGTACATTCATGGTGTCCTTCAAGTCAATACATTCCTCCTGGTTTGTGTGGAAATGACTGAAATCCCATCAGCTTTCATTTCCGTAATAATGTCATAGTATAGCTGTTATTTCACACACTGCTCAGGACTACCCGGGACCTGACTTGCATATGAAAAATTGGAAATCAGCACCAGGAAAATAAAGTGTCTGAACATGTTAGCAAACTGAAGTGAGCCTGTACTGCACGCTGTCAGAAGCTCTCCCCTCTGCAAGCTGTTGCAATCCTCTGCCCTCATCCTGTTTGACCTGCCAGCTGCATTCGACACACCACGACTCCCTCCTGCCTGGCACTCAGACACAAATATGACTCGGAGAAAGCAGGCTTGTTTGGATCTGTTGATTTTCCATTTTGCCAAATGTACCTGGCAGGTTTTTTCCAGACTTCTTCACAGTTGGTTTTTCTCACCTTGTGTATGATGTCTCAGTCCATTGCACCTTCTGTTGTGTGAAAATGGGCGCTCACAGGTGTTGGTAAAATGTTTAGACATCATGGAGTCAGTGAGATTCCTCTTGTGTGCAGAGAAACACAGATTGAGATGGCGACTTTGTTGAGAGAGAAAAAGAGGTATCAGTGGTTGAGGGGGTCAGGGTCAAGAGATGGATGAAACACAATTCATGCTGCAACAACAAAATCTGAGAATGTCTCAGGGCAAAAATTCAAGCTTAGATCTTTAAAGAGCAGGTATTCTGTTTTCCCATGTTTTAAACATGGATATAAAGTAACAAAGCTGGATGTTTGGACTAACCTGTGCATATGTTCAATCCTCTACATATTCATATGTTGTAGAAATCCAAGTATTTTTCTGTAAACTGATCAAAAGTTCTTAAGAAACACAAGATCTCCATGAGATCTTCACGAGATCTTAATTCAAATTGCTGAAATGATGAGGTCATCACACAGGGATATCCAAACTGCACTCTAAAAACTGTGACCATTGGCTACTTAAAAAAACATAAGGCAACAAAGTGACACTTAATATAAGTGAATAGATTTTCTAAAACAGCAGTGAGAGAAAAGTAATTATTTTTTGAGCCATAAATCATGTTAAGCAACTACAGGAGCACCAGAGGGACAATACAAAGACTTAAAAAAAAAAAAAAAAAAAAAAAAGCACACACTTCAGTGGACACACCTTGGTGCTCAAGACCCACCCCTATCTGGTATCACAAACCAGTTTGAAGATCCTTATGTGATGACCTCATCATTTCAGAAAGTCTCATGAAGCACTTGTGAAGATTTTGGAACAGAGTGTTTTGATCAGTTTACAGACAGATTCAGGGATTTCTTCAACATATGAATAAGTAGAGGTTTGAAAATCTGCACACGTGTAATCTGAACATCCATCATTTGTTACTTTATATCCATGTTTAAAATGAGAAAGCAGAGTACCCCCTCTTTAATGGTTGCAGCTTTTACTCAATAAGCTATAAAACTGCTCTTTAAAGCAACATCATACAAAGCAGCACTTAATGTCTCCAGAAATGGAAATTCTTCTTTCAGAATAGTTGGAAGCAAACCAAGTATTGTTGCAGCTGGATTAACATTAAAAGGAAACTCCTGTTCCCTGAGCTGGCGTGCCTTGCTTTAACCTTTCTTTTTTTGTTCTGGTGGATGCATGTTGGCTGCTGGATGGCTTGATGCTGCTTCTGCAAGCAGATAAGAGGCCGTCAGACAGGCGTGAAATGACATGAGCCATCTCTTGCCTCAAAACAGTGGTTGATAGGAGGCTCTCCTGTTTTTATGTTACTAAATCGTATCAGCTGTGGATACACTACTGTAACAATTAAAGGCACAGTGTGCCTGTGTGCCTTGCTCATCCCTCTTACTAGTGAAGCTACAGTGGCCTTTAAGGACAAGAAGCTCATGTGATGCATGACAAGTTTGATCCTCCAGTTTTTAAAAAGTTTTTACCATCAAAAACATTGATTCATAAACAGACTATATATATAAAATATATAACTACACCTGAGTGCATCCCAGCATATGGGAGCATACAGTCTACCTCCTGTGGGCTTTCAGTACATCTGTTGACTTATCAAATAAAGGAAGAGATAGACTTATATTGGTGTGAATTCTCTCTTCATCTTTCGCTCCCTTCCCCCGGTCTATATGCAGTGTTTTAGCACATGAATTTAAATTAAAGACCTGATTTCCATTTAAATGAGATCTTTTTAGAAATCTAAATCCCTGAAGGTAGAGCAAACAGCCAACTGAGTGAAAATAAATTAATATATGTATTTTGTTTTTGTTTATTAATCAAAATTTATAGTTGAGCACACACCACTTTCCCAATTCTGTTGAATGAATCTCTATGACATTCATGAAGCCAAGAAATTTAAATAAAAGACAGCAAACTTATGACCTCATTTGAGGTGGAAAGACCGAATCATCGAGCCATTGAGCATCTACATCTAATGTGGAAAAAAAAATGTTTAAAGATTCAGACCAGTCAAAATTCTGTTTTGGATGTTTTACCATCAGCCTATATCATCTTCTTGTCATGGGTGTTATTCAGAGGAAATCAAATAGATCTTTCTGCCTCCTTTTGGCACAGTCAACCACTTTGAGGCTTTAGTCCGCCTTAAAGGAACGGTTGTAAAACTCCCCCATTCATACTTATCCAAGAGATCTCATCCATATTTTTTATTATTATTATTTTAAATTTCAGATGTGGTGCACCACAAGGATCTATTCTTAGCTTTCTTCTGTAGTACACCTACATGCTCTCCAGAAATGTGTCTTTTCATTTGTGTGCTGATGACTCACAGTTGTACATTCCTCCACTGTCTCATAGACATTAAGAGCTTTATGTGCAGCATCTTTTTTAAATCTCAGCCCTGAAAAATTTCAAATTATAATTGTTGTTCATTAATACTTCCTCCCTTCTTGATCACAAACTGAAAAATACCGTCCAAGAGAAAGCTAAAATTCTGTAATGACATTTGACTTACATCTCTGTTTCTCTAATACTCAAAAAATACTGTAAAGTCATTTTTCTCTTAAATAAGATGATTTCTTTCCCCCTCTGATCTGTATGAAGTTTGTCTCTTTTTCTGAAGACTAAGTTGTTGCGGGTTTTCAAGGACAGAAGCCTTGTTGTTTCTGACTGCTAAACTTCAACTTTTTAGCCAAAGTCCAATCTTCAGAAAAGGCACAAAGTCCAGAGCCCAATCAAAGAAAAGCAGAAGTCAGCAAGTGGAGTCCACAGGTTTATCGAGTCTCGAAGCTGCAAGTCCAAGAAGTGAAAAATACAGTCCGGGAGGCATAATTTATAGTTTTCAGAGTAGGCGTCTTTAATCATGCAAATCAAGCTAAAGATGACCCCTGTTGTTTTGCTAACCTTTGATTGGCTGATTTTTAATGATGTGATTCTGTTTTTTCCTAGTCTTCAGATCAGGATTCACTTTACTCCATGAAGTCATTTCTGATGGTGTCTGGTGTTCACTGCTGCCCTCAAGAGATTATTATTTATTTACTGTTATGTACAGTGGTGAGTGGTACAACTTTGGAAAGTCCCTGCAGCCTTTGCTGTGTGTGCATGTAAAACACAACTCTACAGATGTCTTCTCATGTCTTGAGATAGAGGCACAGAGAAAAAAATCAAAGCGGCAAGAATTTCTCAAGGACAGAGACAGAGGCAACTGCACATTCTTTAGCGGGGTCAAACATGGGGCGCTATCTTTTTACTTATAATACAGTGGCTTTAAAAGTTTCTGCATATTAAGGTTCCTGTCAGACCTTTATTAGTAAAATATATGCATATAATGTATGTAAATATCTCTTGTAATGAGTGTGTGGAAATTATAACTGTATAATTATGTAATATGTGTATGAAAAAATAGGTGTGAACAGCCAAAATGTATTTAGACACAAGCAAAATTTTCTCCATCAGAAGTCATTCATGAGGATTTTTTTTTTCTTCACAAAGTGATCTCTTTATTCAGTTGACCAATATCACTGGTGTACTGAATAATATAACACTAGTCTTTCAAGTTAACAGTTACTAAGCACAACACTTTCAAATGGTAAACTGCCTTTTGTTCCTTGAATTCTTGTACACACTGTAGGATAGATGCTGTTGGCTGTCCCAGAAATCACCAAAAGTTGCCAAATAACATCATCGCCTAATTTGCATACGTCATTTGCGAGTAATTTCCATGGACAAAGTAAAAAAACACTGCAAAGTAAAAAAATTGTGTGTAAATGTCAAAATATAGGGGCCAACAGCAGCACCTGCTGCTCCTTGATAAGATCAATGCATGTTTTTTTTTTTTTTTTTATCAGTCTCCAAACTCCAGAAAGGGTCACCAGATTTGTCTTAAGTCTACTTTTTGAAATAAATAAATAAATAAATAAATAAATAAATAAATAAATAAATAAATAAATGTCCTAATCAGATAAAATCGCAGCTCTTGTTGGAAATGCAGACATAAGAAGGTAGTTAAATCAGGAGTGAAGTTACTGACCTCAGGTGTGTTATTATCAGGAGTGTGTGGAGTGTTCTCTCCAGCCTCAGACGAGCTGAGTATCACTCATGAGTTGTAATATATGCGCATTAAACTAATGTTTGGGCCCAGTTTGTGTGTGTGCGCGCGCATGTGTGTGTGTGTGTGTGTGTGTGTGTGTGTGTGTGTAGCCTGGCTCAGGAGTATTCCTGCTCTCTGGCCCTCTAACTAATTAGTGGCTGTAATCTACAGGCTCAGTCTGGGATTGTGGCTCAGAGGGCACCTGGGTCCCAGAGCACCAGTCCCGACCTGCCCCGCCGTCTGCTGCCCCGCTGACACACAGATGGTTCAAAGCAGAGCGTGCTCCTCCTTCAGAGTTAGTCCAAACATCACTCCATCACAGAGATGAAGACCTTTCTAATACACAGCATTAAACTTTTCCTCAGCAACAGATTTGCGGTTTGCCGAGCTGTTAATTTGGACAGGGAAGCCTGCGCAGACAGACTGTGTGTCCCTGAGTGCAGTGAGATGTGACCAGGCTTATCTTTGATGTAATTAGGTCCCTTTGATGGACTCCACTGGTCCACTGAAACTGAATTAGAGGCTGAGTCTGGCTCACTGGCCTTTTGCTTAAGTTACGTCTGTTGAGACTCAGAAATTGTGTCCATTACTATATTTGTATATATACTGTCATATTCTGCATTAAAGAAAACAAACATTTCCACATAGTGCTGTTTTTAAAGCTCACTTTATTGCATTTCATTTATTCTTATTCTTATTCTTATTATTATTATTATTATTATTATTATTATTATTATTATTATTTCAGCAACCCAACATGGCCACATTAAATGATCAGTCACATGTCTGTCTGAAGGCATGTAAAAATGGAGACGTCACACATCTGTGTGGGAGTGATTTTAGAAAAGGCCTTCTGATACAGCTTTCTCTTCTCTGTCAGGAAAAAAATGTTAATAACTAAATTCAGGAGAGGGTTAACAAGTCTCAGGTGCCTCTTGTGCTCCCTTTTATTGTCTGCCTGCCACTCCAGCATCACTCAAACCCACCCACACATGTCAACACCACACTCATGACAGATGATTACTGGGTGAGATGAATAACTGATTGCAGAACTGAAGGTATTTGTATTACTTTGTTCTTCGCTCAGAAACTAGAAACAATAAAGGAGAAACTGCTGCTCTGTTGAGCCTTTTTGAAGTGAACCCATCATGGACAGAAACACAGAGTCTAAAATCAAAGCACTTTTTGAAACTTTTCTATTTATTCAAAAGAGTTCAAAGTTCCTTTTTGAAAATATGATAAAAAGGGCAGTGATGAAGACTCTTCTTTCCGCTTTTATTGCCTGGTTGGTTTTGAGGTTGGTTCCATATATACTCACCGACCACATTATTAGGTACACCTTGCTAGTACCGGGTTGGACCCCCTTTTGCTTTCAGAACTGCCTTAATCCTTTGTGGCATAGATTCAACAAGGCACTGGAAACATTCCTCTACTTGTGCTCTAAAAGGTGCTCTATTGGATTGAGATCTGGTGACTGTGGAGCGTTATCCTGCTGGAAGTAGCCATAAGAAGATGGGTACACTGTGGTCATAAAGGGATGGACATGGTCAGCAACAATACTCAGGTAGGCTGTGGCATTGAAACGATGCTCACTTGGTACTAAGGGGCCCAAAGTGTGTCAAGAAAATGTCCCCCATACCATCGTTGATACAAGGCAGGGTGGACCCATGCTTTCATGTTATTGACGCCAAATTCTGATCCTACCATCCGAATGTCGCAGCAGAAATCGAGACTCATCAGACCAGGCAACGTTTTTCCAATCTTCTGTTGTCCAATTTTGGTGAGCCTGGGTGAATTGTAGCCTCAGTTTCTTGTTCTTAGCTGACAGGAGTGGCACCTGCTGCTGTAGCCCATCTGCCTCATACACACACATTTCGTTTTATCCTGAAATGCATAAAATTTGCTTGTCAGATTTTGACAACAGCTTTGTATGTAATTACTCAAGCACTTAAATTAGGACTATTAGTTTTATAGGGATTAACTATTCAGAATTTATAAGTATAGTTTGTTTTGACTGACATGACATAAGAAAATCATAATGATATGAAACAACAGATAAATGCATTGAAGCAATTGATGCATATCTAAAAGTATTTGCTATTTGTTGGAAAGAATGAGAAACTGTTACTCTAAATGTTGTGGAGGTTGACCTAACAGTTATGAGATTTTAAATTCTGTTCAGAGAAATGCTCCAAAGTGACTGAGAAAACTGTAAATGTAACACAATTAGAGAAGTTTAGGCACTTGTAGACTGGTTCTTATTCAGGGTGCAATGTGTTAACAAATTAAAATAATGATGTTCATTTGAAAAGGTCAAAAGATCATGAAGTCTTCTGACAGAAAGTTTCAAATATGCAAAATACAAACTGGTTTGTCCCTGAGGTGGAGTTGGTTTTATTTTTCACTTACATGCTGGCTGCTCAGACACATCTCAGGTCTCCAGGCAGCAATATGCTACACGATATTTATTAGATTGGGAGTCAGAAATCCCATTTACTGCTCCTTGTCCACTACTTTTTTTATGGTTTATATTCAACATAACCTTTGCCGATGCCACGCACTCACAAACTGGCACGTGTGCTGCCTCTGCAGAATTCTTCTTTTCACATTTGCAAATGTATCCGCTATCTTCCCCATGAACACTGTGTGACAGAGCTGATTTCCCCAGAGCCATATTACACTGAAATTGGTTCAAAGTCCCCTGAGTATTTCACCAACACTCTCCAAGTATTTGGAGTGCTACCCTAACCAATAACTTGTCGTGCAGGCACACACATACAAAATTACAATATAACACACACGCACACACACACACACACACACACACACACACACACACACACACACACACACACACACACACACACCTCTGCTGGAGGCAACCTGAAATAAGACAGAGTTATGTTTGCTGTTTTCCATGGTTTACCAGCTCAGAGAGATGGATGGATGGATGGATGGATGGATGGATGGATGGATATATGGTTATTCAGTTGATGGTGAAGTCAGCAAACAGATAATCTGATTAATATAGTGGAGGATTCATCTGATGGTTGGCTGAGTGAAAGAAAATAATGTAAAACAAGTTTTATACCAACAATTTGGAGCTGGAAACATTTAATATCATTATTTTTGGGTCCAAAATGAGATGCATTCCTGCAGGAGGAGTTGTACAATGAAATAAAAATTGAATCCCTGAGCTTACATTTAATGGCCAATCAGAGTATGATGCTGTATTGTCATGGTGGTATGAAATAAACTCTTGCCGCTTCCGATCTAGACAGTCTTCAGAGGCCCTTACCTTTCTTGGGGGCCACTGGGTTACAGCATTTGGATAAAACAGCTGAAAAGTCTTGCCCAAAATTCTTCTTGTTTTTGCTTTTTTTATATAAAGGATAGCTTTGGGTTTACAAATAGGACCTGTGCAAAACTTCTTCCACTTAAAATAGCATCAGTTTGTTAAAATGTAAACAAAATGAAAAGGCCATAAAATGTGGTAACAGCTGTAACCTTTGCAGGGTCACTGACTCCAAGGGAACATTTTCTTTGCTAATGACATACCCCATGTAGCTGGGGCTGAATCACCAAAAAAGAGTCTGAGTTCCCAGTTGTTATTAAAAAAAAAGTGTTGGAAGATGTTTTGTGAGAAGAACACTTTAAAGAGGGGGTATTATTTTTTTTTTTTCTTTACTCCGTCTCTTGGGTGTCTCTGCTGTAGATTTACATGATTCACAGCTCAAAAAAAATCCCTGTTTTTCTCACACTCAAGGTTTTGGAAACCCTTCTGCTTCAGTCTGAAACATTTCATTTCAGCGGCTGTTTTGCATTTAAAGAGGGGGTATTCTGCTTTTTCATAATTTAAACATGGTCATAAAGTAACAGTTTTCAAACCTTTCCATATTTATATGTTGTAGAAATCCCCGAAACTGTCTGCTTTTCAAAACCCTCCATTCTATAAATAAAAACAAAGGTCCACCTACTGAATAGTGTACTGTACTTTTCTTTAAAAAAGGGGTTATTATGGGTTTTAAGTCTTTAACTTGTCCCTCTGGTGCCCCTGTAGTACCTTCACATGATCAGCAACTCAGAAATGTTCCTACTTTTCTTCCACTAGTGTTTCAAAAAAACCTTATTTCAGCCTCTGACTGAAACATTACATTTAGCTGCACCCCTGTCACAAACCCCATTCCCTTTGCCAGTCAGGAGTGGAACTATGGGCCGACCTTGGTGTTTGAGGCCTGCCCCTCTAACATGTCATAAACTAGTACGAAGATCCTTATGAGATGGCATCATATCACATCCAGGAAAGACCTTGTGCTATTTGTAGAACAAGGTGTTTTTTTTTATCAGTTTACAGACAGATTCAAAGATTTCTAAATTACATGAATATATAGAGGTTTGAAAATCTGCACAAGTTTAAGCTGGACAGCCATGTTTGAAATATTTGAGAGTACTCCCTCTTTAAGAGAAGAGAAAAAATGTTTGAAGAACTCTTATTCTTTAATTCCATGTTGAAATTATATATATAAAAAAAAAAAAAAAATGTGAGAGATGTTGAAAACAAGGTTACACCCAATGTGTGGCCAAGACCTTTATTTACATATCACATAAATATGTATTAAAAAATGCATCTGCCAGAGGTCTGTGCAACATGTTTGGAATATAAGTGACAGTCTTATAGAGTAAAAATGAATAAAACATACATGGAAAAATAATCAAATAAATATGAATCACTGCAAACCAAACATCAACAATGAAAAGGACTGAAAGCTATTTTATGAGACCCAGAGCAGCAGACTCACTCAATCTTTACTTGATGCAGGGTTCAGTGCACAGGAAATCTATTCACTGCATCAAAAAAAAAAATGCTCTGCTTCAAGAAGCTGTTAGAAACCAGAAGCCAAAATCACCAGGTAGTAAGTGTAGATATAATACAAAACAAAGAGGTGATTAAAAAAAGAGTTAACTTTAATTAAAGAGCTGGCAAATGTATCTGGCAAATCTTTCAAACGTTGACAATAATGACACTTAAACTAAAGTGTTTTCAACAGTTGGTGAAAAGACATGCTGCTATAATGTACACTATTAGCCAAATACAGCTTTTAAGTCATAGTCTGAAATAATTGTGATGGCACCTGACGCTGAGCACTGGCTTCCAGTACGTTTGGATAATTTGTGTTTCACTCACCTTGGATGTCACCTTCAGATAAGTCCTCCACCTACATATAACACTATGAATTTTAAATCACATCCTCAAACAACCAGCTTCAGCAATATTTTTTCCCCAACAGACAAAAGCCTCTTCTTAAAAGTTTAATCACATCAAACTTGAAAGAAAGATGAAGGACATCAATCGTCTCTAATGTGCGTCCTTCAGAGCAGCTCCTTGACGTACAGCGCTTCCAGATGTGATTCCAGCTCTCTGCAGAGAGCTTGGCCTGATGCCACAGGTGTTTCAGATTCGGCCAAATGGAAGCTGTTCTCCCATGTGGAGTCAAACATGATTAATGGATCCACGTCCTGACAAGCCAGACAGACCAGGTTGACAGCTTATGCCTCCCTTATGATACATCCGTCACTTAGAAGACTTCAGTATGCAGGACTTAAGGCATCAGGTGTCAGCTTCCAAAGAGAATAATGTGACATATGTGAGCTAAATATAGACCAGCCAATCTGCATACCTGTGTCAGGGTTTCACTGTAGCTGCTGTAGAAGTTAGAAACTTGATCCGTATTATGCAGGAAGAGGTATGACTAAGATAACATCATCAAAGTATGTGAAAATAGTCACATAGAGCTCCAAACCAACAGTGTTTCTGGTGCACTGCAGTAAAAACTTGCACCATTACAGCGTGTGCAGCATATCCAAAACAATCCAGTATTTATCTTGATGACAACTACAAACTGACATAATAAGTGGAGCCTGGCCAGGAGTCAACAAGTTTGAGGCTTTCAAGCCCAAGCAGACTGAACACGCAGCCGCCAATTGACAATCGCAGTTAACATGCAAAGAAGTGAATCCAGATCATAAACACCTCCAGTGTGTTCCCTAGTTTTACCTCCAGCCTGTTTCCCTCCTCTTTGATTGCACTCAGTAGCTTCACCTGTGTCTTGTCTCACACCTCTTAATTTACCCTGTCTGTAAGTCTCTTGCTGTGTCTCTAATGGGACACCTCCCTTAGGACACTTACCCATAGAGCAGTGCACAGATGTTTACAGGGTGTTGTCTCAAATCAAACATCACCACTCTGCATTTACCAGAAATGACATCACATCTGCTCCTATTCATTAATTGAAACTGTCAACATTCGTTTGATTCGGTTGATCTGTCCGTTATGCTACAAAATCAAGATGGCGACCACTGCAGGTGAGCAGTGTCCAGTGTTCCACACTCAACTTGCTGATCATTTCCAATGGTTGTGTGTGTAGTGTGCAGACGGCACATGTTTACAGAGCAACCAGCTCGGGGTGATGCCACTGTAGGGTCATGGAAGCTGAGTAATTTCTAACATTACTGTTCTTCTATTTCTGTTGATTCATCAGTGCTTAATGTTCTTTTTTATTACTGATTTCCACCGTTGCCTCATCTTTTTCTCGTTTCTTTATTGTCTTTTTCGTGTCCTTTTTTCACACCTCAGTTGTGTTTTCTTTGAAGTCTTTTGGACTGTAACTTGACAGTCTTTTTTTTGTGCCAGTCATTGTTTTAGTTTGCATTTTATGATCGTTATTGTCAAGTTAAAGACACTGTTGGTAGACACTGAAAACTAGCATAAATTTGAATGTAGCATCTCCTCAGGACTCTGTTTAGCCCCCACACCCAGAACTCCTCCAAAACGAAGCCCCTGCTCACATGCACGAGCGCCACTGATTCACGATCATATGATGGTGACTGATTTCAAACCACAGATTCAAACTGGTCCTCAGCACATCGTAGTTTTTCTGCCATTCTCCAGTGTCCTTGGATCCCTCTTGGTTATAAGCACTGATTCAGGGCTGGTGCACGCCTGCGAAACATACGTGCAGGAGGCGGGCAGAACGGCAGGATGATATTTGATTGGTTTAATAAATTGGATACCAAATGCTGGGATTGGTTGGTGTTTTCCTAGGTTTTCTCCTGCTGTAGACAGCTGATATTTTCACTCTAGTTTAAAAAACATCATGTATTGATTGACATCAGGACATAAAGATCATTTTAACCAGTAAAACAAAAAGTGTATCTAAATCTGATTACCAACACTGACTTTAAGGCCCAATTTTGTTTTAAGTTATAACATTTTTTTTCTTTTGCCCTTAGCTTTGGTTAAAGCTTGCTTTATTTTGTTGTTATTTTCTGAGTTTGACCTATTAACCCTGTGCCAGGTATATTAGCAGGGCCCATCTGTAAGATGAATTAAGGATTGATGCCAAAAACGAATCATTGCACTCAGTAATGCTGCAAGAAGTTCAGTTTCAGTATCACACACATTTTCATTTTCAAAGTAATGACCCACTTACTGTTCACCAGCTCTCAAGGACTGTCACCATAAAACAACAAAAACAATCTGCTTGTGCTCATTAGTCCATCAGTATTATTTGTGTGTCCATTTCTTCCTTCTTGTGGCTGTTTGTCTCAGATTTAACACACTGTATGAAAGCTCAGACAATCCATGCACGGACATCTTTCACCTTTCTTTTGACACTATGGTATTTAAAGCTCCTTAAAGCGCTCAGGGATATCTCAAACCAAAGCCTGTCAGTGTTAGCGTGTCCCAGCATTATGAGAGCAGACAGTTAAGGAGAAGTTGAGCGAACAATGTCTTAATAACTTTGCATTTTTAAAACTTTATCCACACAGAGGTGAAAGGTCACAACAGCTGTCTCTAGATATGTCAGTCTTCACATGTCACAGGAAAATGAAGCCTTTTGGTTCAGCTTTGCTTGAATAACGATTGAGATCAAGAGTCTATACTGTGTTCAAAGCCACTTATACGGCAACATCACATCACTGAAACTGATCAGCGTCTTTAGGGATCAAAAATCAATATCATTCAACAGTGAGGACTGGAGATCTGTATGAGCCCTGTGTCCAATTATACAATGAAAAACAAGAGCAGCTCTTTGGTCGTATCTATACAAGGCACTAATCAGCCCAAATCTCAATCTTGGCCCACACTGGGACTTGAACCAGCAGCTCTCCAGTTGCCAAGCCAAGTCCCTATGAACTGAAGAAACAGAGAGAGAGGGTTCAGACTCTTCATTGACTTGGTACTGAAAAAAAAGAAGTCCTTGTCACTTTGGTCTGCCTTAAAACAAATAGAATATAAAGTCTGCAGGATGTTCATCTAGTAGAGGAAAACAGTTAACACTCAAGTCTTTGGAACCATCATAAACTACCAGAAAACATCACAAGAGCCGACTCTCTAAGCCCGGCTCACACTACAGGGTTCTCAGGCCAATTGGACCACAGTTTGACCCTCCCGACAACAGGTAAAGAAATCTTGTCCGGGGCCAAGGTTGGCTCTGATGTTTGGCAAAAGATTATCTTGTGGTGTGAGTGGGTGACGGATCAACCCACGATTAGCCCACAGACTCGTTGGAGCCGCCCTCAGAATTTTCAAATATTTTTGATATTTATCGTAATGATTCAATTTCGCTAAGGATGACAATAGCCAATTAGAAGTGCCGCCTACTAGAGACTGGAAATGATCAGAAGTTATCAGAGACAAGATGTATCTTCCCAACCACTTCTTCATCCTGATGCATTTAGTCTTATTTTTCCTTTTTTTTTCCACTGCAAAAAATGTTTACAGCCAGCACCGCACTAGTCTCCATTTTTTGTACTGTTTGTACAAAAAAACAAACTGTGGCTCAAAATATAGAGATGGACATATAAAACAGGTGACTCCACATGAAAGTTTTTAACTTTTCAACCATACACTTCATGGAAAGCTCCCATAAAGCCCTAAAATGTTCAAATGTAGGAAAACAGGCGAGTTGAAACAAAAAGGATGGTAAACCTAAAAAAAAAAAAAAAAAAAAAAAAAAAAACCAGAGAAGGAAAGGTGCTGGACCAAAACTTCTGAACATTTCTTAATTGGATTTATCTTGTAAAAGAAATAAATCCAAGTCAAATTTGACAAGCTGAGACAGCCCAGCCCATTGCGCTCTTTACCGCACAAAAAAAAATAAGATCGGATTAAGCCTGTTGGATAAATTAAGCAGATTTTCACTGAGGAAATCTGTGATTTTTATTTTATTTTATTATTTTTAGATGTAAATCTATAGCTGGTAGGACCACAACTTTTGACTTCTGTACAGAAGCTGATTTTTGTTCGTTCAGGTCTCTTCTACCTACAAGACATTAGAGGGATTTAGATTTTCTGTGTGGATAAATGAATCCCAGAAAATTACAAGCCATTAGTCTGCTTTTACCACAAATTTCATTTTGATGCACATGCCAAAGTGAGAATATCTGTACTGCTTAAAAAGGCTGTGGGGGCTGAATTTTTTAAGTTTTCCAGGTAGCCGACTTCCTGTTGCCAGTTTGGTAGCACTCTGCTTTTTGAAAACTTTAAATGGATGGACATGTTCAGTCTGGGAGCCCTCATAAGATTTTTTTTTTCTTTGTGCAGTTATGTTGAAGCATACATACATACAGCTGAGCTAAAACAGTTCAAAATTTCATGGCAAGACATGATCTTGTATCAATCAGACCAACATCTCTCAACACTTTGACTTGAAATGTTACAGACTTGATCGAATGTCTTTGAGACGTCACTCCTAATTTAGCACCATGACATTTCTGCATGACTGCAACAATGGGGCGCCTTGACTGTGATCAAATATCAGCTCATTGATGTGTTCAGGCCTGGTCTCTTTGTATGCATAGTGATACTGGGACAGATTGGAGCATGCATAGCTGAGAAAACAAATTTCATCCTGTTACACGGCAAACTATCCAGGGCATGTTAGAGCAATGTCCATCTGCCATGGAAAAAAAAAAAAAACAAACTAAAATCATCTCACTCTTGCACTTAACATGCTTTCATGCTGATTAAATAAGCACCTCAAGGACAATAACATGTATGGACCAAAAAAAGAATGATTTTTACCAGTTTCACCCATATATCTCACTTTCTGTCAGCATTTCTGTTTATGGTTAAGAGATTTTGTTTTAGTCTCAGGAAGCTGGATATTTGTCTGAATTTCACTAGTGTTGATACATATGAAAAAAAAAAAAATCCAGGATATTTCAAACATGTTATGGTTCACTAAAAATCAACTTGTTACATGGAAAAATATATGCATAAAATTGATCATTGGATTTGCAATAAGGTCCATGCAACATTTGTCCTAACCAGCTCCTTGGATGGCTTCCAGCCCAAACTAAGAAATCTGCAGTAACTAAACCCAACAATCAGTCTCATGTCAGGAGAAAGAGAAAGAAGAACCAGCAGGAGGAGAAACAAAGGTGAAGTGTCGGGGCAAACCAATATGCCTTTCACCACATGCTGCATCAGGAGTGAATAGCAGAGAGGGGCACTGAGTGCTCCCTGCCCCTCTCTGTCACCTCCTCCTTCCTGAGCATTACTGACACTCTGGGGCTCAGCAGGCTGTGGAAAGAGGGAGACGATGAGACAGGGGCTGTGTGTGACATCTACACACTGACATACCACCGACTTCACACTCAAACTCAATGTGATTCACTCCTAAACAGACAGTTTCTGTGTTGTTATGTAACAACAAACTAATGCAAGTCTTTCCTGCATCACATGACTTCATCAATCACATAATCTAGTCCAAGCTATGATGGCTAAGCTAGCTTGACCCAAGACAGAGAGCCCAAGTAGACCAATCTTAAGAATGCAGTCACTCAGTCCTTAAAGCAGCCACTTCCAAAACACTAACAGGAGGGGGTGTGAGTGTGTTCGTGAAAAACAGATGGGAAGTACGTCTATTACCAGAATCATCATCTAGATAAAATCCCAGGAGATCACCATAGAGGTCCCAACATGTTGTTTTCAACTGAGACAGATGGACAAATGGCTAATAACTGCTGCTTATTTTTATTAGTATGGTGTTAATGGTACACACAGTTATGTAGTTACAATTAAACATGGTTGTAATGGAACTCTTGAGTCCAAAAGTTAGAATAAAACAGAATAGAACATACTTTATTAATCCCTGAAGGGAAATTCAGAATGGATACACACTTTTATTCATAGACAGCAGCTTGTTTTAGTTGGTTGGTTTTTCTTTTCATCCAGCAATGGTTTTCTTTGTCATCGTATTTTGACTTTGCTTCAGAGGAAATTCGGTCGGCCCACTCAAAATTTTAGTGTTTTAAAATATCTTTAAATTGTTACATCTAAACATTTGCCTTCACTAGTGATGTTTTTTAGTGATAGTGACTTGGGTTTAAAGATTCTTGGTACATAAATGGAATCAAATATTAGAAAATGTTTGAGGACTCAGTTAAGAAACTCAATCCTGCAGTAATTTCCGCTGGCCAATACGGCCCCGCAGTCACACTTCTCCAACATGAACCAGACTTTAGACACATGTATGGCCTGCCAACATCACCATGAAGCTTTTTTGGTGATCGTGTCTGCGTGCTCATGCATAAAGTGTACCGTGCCAAAGCACACCTCTCTGAAGCGTGCCAAAGAGGAGAAATGAACCGTACTCAAGCACGGTACACTTGCAGTCACACTGGTCAAACAAACTGGACTTTAAGGCTGAAGTATGCTTGGGCATGGTATGAATGGCCAGTGTGACCACACCTTAAGTTCGAAGTTAGCTTCGGTGTCTCTGAACAGCTCCTTGCATTGCCAGGTCCCAGTGTTCAACACATACAGTATTGCTATGTAACGGACCCTGGCTCCAGATAGGGAAAAGTCTGATACTATCTTCCTTACCTTATGGCCCTAAAACTGCAAAAAGAGGCAGAGTCTGGTGTTAGGTGTTAGAAAGAAGAGAGAAAAGGCAGAGCCATGAAAAGAAACCTGCATGTTGAAGCTAAAAATCATCCTCTACCTCCTGGGAGGAGACCGAGAACGGTGATAAGAGTCTTCCCATGAGTTTTATTGGCAGAGGAGGCTGTCGTCTTGTTTTCACACAAATGAGTGTGAAAGCGTTGCTACTTCCAAGAGACCAAATAAAAAAAAAGAAGATGTCTGCTCAGTCCAGCATCTCTCCATTATGAGGGAATATAACGCCAATACAAGTTTGTGCATTCAGACTACAACACTTGTCCCAAAGGTTTCTACCTCACTGGGTCATCCTTTGTGACTTTGCCCTGTGGAAGAAGTTCCTCCTAATAAAAATGACCTCATCATGCCCTCACAGCAGTGTGAGCAGTGACACAGTGAAGAGGAGCCTGTGCCTGCACTGCTGAGGGCCAGATAACAGCTAATCAGATGTGACAGCCAGGAGAGAAAACAGGCCCAGCTGATGGGGCTAAAATGAGAACAGAAGGTCCTTTGATTCATCTGCTTTAGTTTTTACACAGAGGGGTTAAAGTATGCAAAGTAGTGGCTTAGTAATGATGAATAATGGAGTCGAGTGTATGAGGATGAAAGAAAAATAGAAGTTTCATAGTATAAGGATAAAAATTTAAACACTTTTCATAACCTCATGTATATGCATGGTATTTCTTTGCATTACATAATATTTTAGAATATTTTTTTTGGTGAGGTTTTAAGTGTGTTATATCTCCATGTTACCTGCATCTTGAGCTGAATGGTTAGTAGCTGATTTCTCATCCTCAAAAACTTCACCAAAACCTTTTAAGCTGAAGCTGAAGTGAGATGCAGCATTTTTTTTTTTTTTTTTTTTACAAACTCAATAATGGGCCAAAATGGCATCTTCATCAGGCAAAACTTCTTTCCTGATAAAAAAAAAAAAAAAAAAAAAAAAAAAAAAAAGGACAAGTACAGCTTGTATTACAAGTTTTAACAACATGTTATTACTTGTATAAAAATGCAATTTGACAAAGTTATTTATTTGGTTTTTATACAGAGCATTGTTTTGGCTCCACACTGTGTCTGTGTTATTAAACAGACAGAAACCTGGTGATAATAAAGGCTGAAATTTGCCACGTTTCTTCTGTCCGGCTCTGCTCTGTCACGACTCCAGATCAGACAGGTTTGTGTTCAATTTACCTTTAGGCAGATCGAACAGGACAGAAAGTTTTACATAGAAACTACCTAAAAACACCCAGTGACTTTCAAAATAGGTTAGACTGCTGTCTTTAACCTCTCTCTCTCTCTCTCTCTCTCTCTCTCTCTCTCTCTCTCTCTCTCTCTCTCTCTCACACACACACACACACACACACACACACACACACACACACAGACACACAGTCTTTTAAGACTTTACAGATAAATAATGACTGTTTTAAATAATCAACTCTTCTCTGAGCCTCACTAACATATATATCATTTTAAGAATATTTACTGTAATGATTTGTCCATCTGTTGGTAACGCAGCCTATTCTCACATCACATCCTGATGCTGTTATTGTTTTAATGCTGAGATAACGTTGATGTGAGACATTAGCATGAGATCGCCAACTAGCGAGACAAAAGGTCACTGTCCAAAGCAACGAAAAGGAAAGTTGACAGTGACAGACGTCAGAGTCATTCTACCTGATTTTATACATGCAGTCAGTCTGTCTCATCTGTAACGAGGTTGTTGCAGTTTGCAAGGAATAAAATATCTGAAGGCACCAAACGAAGCAGCTTCAAGAAAAAAAATCCACTCCAGGCAGATAGAAACTTAGAACACTGATAGCTGGATATACAGGTGTGTGCACGTCAGGCCAGTGTGCATCCAAAGTCAAAAAGATGCTGCTTTATTTAATTGATCATATTTTGTCAGTTCAGGACTTTTGAAAAAAAAATGTTCTGTGTAGAATTGTTGTTTTTGGGATAGCAAATATATATAATTTTGTTTTAATCAATTTTTTTTTTTAATCAATGTCATTTGGCGAGCCAGGTATTAATGACGACGTGCCAATTTTGGCCCACGGGCTGCCAGTTGCCGACCTCTGCCCTAAATTTTCCTGAAAGAGACCGACCAAGACTGCTTTTATAGTATATTTTACAGCAAAATTTAAATTTCCATAAAAGTTCTTTATTTGTGGATATGACTATTATAACATTAGAAACCAAATGTTCACTTTTGTTTTACGTCTCCCTGTTGGAGCCCTGATTCAGATAATTATCTCTATATTTACAAAAGTACCTCAGTCAGCATCCGGTCAAATGTTTCTGCTGAGTTCACAAACATCAAGCACTGAAAACCGACAACTACTCATAGGTTATATTTCCAATCAGAGGGAAGGCTTCCTTGCTTACTGAGCCTCCTTCAGCTCTTTGTAGCCCCGACTCCTGGCATAGCATCACAGCCCACTGAATGGATTACCTCAGACATACATGTCTACATGTACTAAGCTCATTTAAAAACATTTGGTGCATAAATATGTTTTTTAAACTTGATTATTTTTATGCAACATGCAAAATAAGTGTTAAACATAATATTTGTCAGACAGTACATGTGGTTTCATGTGATTGGTATATATTATATGATCATCTGTCAAAAACAAGAAAACTATGCAGCTTTATGAATTGCTTTCATTTGAACTAGTAATTTCAAACTGAATTCAGGTTTTTACCTCCAAATTTGATTTAGAAACTGAAATTCTCTAAGAAGTCAGATATTAATCAAGAGGAACACACACCCACTAAAACATGTTTTTCTGTTCAGAAATGAAAGTAAATAACTGTAATTTAGCAATCAGAAAATTATAATGTGCTTCCTTCTTTCACTGAACAGAACATTTGGAAATTCATGGATAACAACAATTATTTCATTTCAGCATTAGAAATATAATTTTGATCTAAGAGCTTGCAAATCCTGGTGGATTAGTCACTACAGAAACATAAATAGTGTTTTGGTAGTCAACTATTGACTATTAATTTAGAGCAGTGGAGGCTAACACTGTACTCTGGGTGGTTTGTATTTGTGGCACACTAAGCTCTATAGTTCCATATCCTGGAGTTATGATTTTTTCAGTGGGAGAAAGTCAGTAATCTGCTTATACCTGATGGGAAACAGGACTTTTCTCTGCCAATGAAATCACTGCTGACAGATATGTTATTTCAGTTTATACCATAGACTGAAAAATCAAACTTTAAATAATTATTACACCTTATAGAAATGTTTCTCACATCCATATGCTGTGGTGATATTTAGATATTATTGGACTGCATTGTGTTCAAGTCATCTTTTTTTCTGAAATGGTTCTTTTTTATTAGTTATTAGGGGTTAAAAATGGGGTTTTATGTCTTGATGATTGACAGCTGCTGTTCTTGTGTACTTTTTCAGGAATAATAAAATACTTCAAGAAGGAGAGTTAAGAAGAGATTAGACTGTCGAAAGAAAAAAAAAAAAAAAATTCACCCACTTCCACTCAGATTTTCCCAGAGTTCCTCGTAAGTCTCCACTGCGCAGACTCTGGCTGCACAATGGCGGCCAATGGCGGCTCCCGTGACGGAGGTTTTTTGGCTTCGAAACTGTACAATGGTACAAGGTGGAGCCACTCTGTCCATTCTCTATACAGTCTATGGTTTATACCAATATGACTGCACAAATATGAAACATGCTTTTATAATTAGCTTTCTTTTTTTGGGTGAAAGACTCAGATTTTTGGAACCTCAGCCAAAACTTGTTTTGTCTCAAAGTTTGGATCAGTAGAAGAAAAGAGGCACGCAGTTATTTCTTGAGAAAGAGTTTTTCAATCTCAATGGGACATTCCTGGTTAAATAAAAAATTCACTTGTCACTGGATGACTATTTTAGTTTAGTTTAGTTTAGTTTAGTTTAATTTTGTTTAGTTTAGTTTAGTTTAGTTTAGTTGTTTAAATACACAGAGACAGTGCACAATAATAAACATTCCTGTAAATATACCAATTTAGCCAAGTTTGATCATTTTCAACCGTAGTCTCTGGGGTAGGTGACATGAGCACTAAAACAATTAAAATGCATTAAAACAGGGGAAAAAAACAGCACTGTACCTACTTATCAAAAACATTACCGTACAAAACATTACAACACATTCAGTAAAATGTAAAAAGTTACAGTTTTAGAGCAAATGGTCACACACTTGACCATCTCTTAACCATAATTCTAAATTTCTTTTGAAAGAAAGTTAGGTGTCATGTTCCCTGAGCTGTTCTGGGAGAGTATTCCAGGTGTAAGCAGCTTTGTTCGTGGCGTTTCTGATGTGACGGGAATTTGATAAGTGAAACTTTGTTGTGTTTACTACAGATTTGATTTGTTTTTCAAATGTGAGATCTGAATCAATTTTTAATCGAAGGTATTTATTTTCAGACAAAGCTGTCAACTTTTTCCTGTTCACATAGACTGAGTTATTCATTGCAGATTTTTATTTATTTATTTATTTATTTATTTATTTATTTATTTATTTATTTATGATCCTTTAGTTTAATGACCCTGAGGCTCTCATCCATGCCTTTGTTCCATGAAGACTGGTTTATTGTATTACTGTCCTTCTGTCAAAGAAGTGTTGTCAGGGTGTGCAGATGGTTCAGAAAGCAGCACTTCATTTTCTGACTACATCATGTTCATACACACATATAGTAACTGCAGAGTTGGCCTCTCTTCTTTCACTCTCTGTTCAGACCACAGCAGACTGTCATGTGTTGCTGCTTTCTTATCAAATTGTAAATGGCAGTGCACAATCGTACTGAAGTGACCCAGTTAACCCACATGTACCAGCATGGGCACTTTGCTCTGAAGGGACTGCTCATCTTACTTTCCTGAGGTTAGACAGGACAGTAAATGATCTATACAATCATACATATTACATGATGTTTTAATTACTTTTAAAATTTCCCGTGAAAAACAGGTATGTCAAAAATAACACGAAATTCACTTTATTACAATAACACGTGTCATGGATCGGACGTTATAAAGTGATAACTGGTTTGGTTTTGTTTCAGCCAGAGAGGAGGAAAGTGGAAACGACAGAAACAATTGTCTCATGCATGCCTATTATCTTTTCTGCTTTTCCTGTAGCCACAACAAAAACCACCAACACGTTAAAAGTGAGGAACAAATTGATTCTGAAACTGTTGGTGCTCCAGCTGCTTTTAGCTGAGTGGAAGTGAGAAGAGGCGACAGACACACAAAACTCACTCGTTCTGTGTGTTGACCCACACGTTGGGGACTGCCAGTGTAAAGCCACTTAAGCAAGTGGCAGGCTTTAGATTTGAGAGGATTCAAGATAAAAAATAAACAAATAAATAAAAAAAAATCCAGCCTGGTCTCAAAGACTCTTAAAGGAAGAGTTTACATTTAAGTTCTCCATAACAGTGTGAGAGCTCAAGAGCTCCTGAGACAAATCACTGAATATATGGCCAGAGATTTGTTATGGATGTTATCTTAGGTCAACAACAAAGGTAAACAAACATGGTGGGGCCAAAACATAAATCCAATCACAGCCACCCAGTCACTTTGTAGGTTTGTTTGTTTGTTTGTTTGTTTGTTTGTATGTTTAATTGTTTGTGTGTTATTTATTTATTTATTTATTTCCTTCCTCTTTGTTGTTTGGTGTGTGTCTGAGAGGGATGAACTGGAGCACAGGGAGGTCATAATGGACTTAGTTGACTGGTGTTCGCTTAACCACCTGCAGCTCTACACCAGTGAGACCAAAGAGAATGGTGACCAACTTCTGCAGAAAGACACCCAAGACTGAGACTGACTGGTGAGCGTTTAGGGACTGAACGTTAAGAGGGTTAAGAGGGTGGAGAAGCAGAAATGTATGTGTGTGCAATTCAACAATAAACTAAGGAGGGCCACAGTCCCATCTTATCTGATATGAATAACTAAAGACATCGGGAAAGTTTTTAACATTGGTGTGCTGCCCTCAATGAGCATGTATTTCAGTTGTGTTTAATTTTTTCTGTAATGTTGTCAACTTATGTTTGAGTTTTTTGGCCCTGTAGGGCTACCACAGTGTAGTCGGCAGTGTTCAGAGAAGCAGCAACAAGAAGGGTTTTTATTTGTTTATATTCACAATCATCTTTAAAGTTCTATGAAAACATATTTCTGTAAGTATAGATGTCTGAAGTGTTTTCCTGAAATCACTAATTTGTATTTTTTTAGATGTTAAACTTGCCATACTAATAACATTAACCCGTCATTGAGATTTTCTATTGAAGTTACCATTAGGCTAGCATACTTTTGCTAACTGGTTGTCCATCTAGAGCTGGCGAGTTAAGAATAACCATACTTAGGTTTGTCAGGCTGAGCATCAGTGACGTGTGGTAATGTTCCTGGCTGGTGAGACACTAACATCAGTCAGATTTAATAATTTATGAGCCACACAGAGCAGCTTATTTGCAGTTCAATTAGCAGCCTGACATTAACCCTCAGGATCCCAAGCTGTTTCTGGTCCTTTTTGCTTCTGTCACATTTTTTCCTCACTGTGGTCTCATTTTT
The DNA here is from genome assembly GCA_030710495.1 of Labroides dimidiatus. Lineage (NCBI taxonomy): Eukaryota > Metazoa > Chordata > Actinopteri > Labriformes > Labridae > Labroides > Labroides dimidiatus. Next base: position 7,146,115 of record CM061159.1, read on the forward strand.
CTCAGCAAACTGAAGTCCTGCTCCTCTATAGATTCAGGACAACCATGACTATAGACTGATGGAACTCAATTATGTCTTCATGCAGTGTGATGAAATGTAAAAGCTTTATATCAATAGACAAAAGTAAAAACAGATATTGAATTTCTCTGTTTAAAAATGGTTAACTTTCAGGTCGCCACACACCCAAGAAACATAGGAATAATCTTGGTTGATGGCTCTGCATTCAAAGAATCTTCAAATGTTGATGTTTGTAATGTTTTTTTCCTGACTGTGGTCTCATTTTTCACTGCAGTATGAAGTCCTGCTCCTCTCTGGGTTCAGGATAACTCAACAATGTCCCCAAAGCAACATCAGAATGAAACAATTATTATAACATTATTACAAGATATTTACTCTTTATAAACTATTTACAGTCAGTACTGTCACTAATGTTTACACTGTTTACAGTCTACACTGCAGAGGCATCATGTCCATCTGCAGAGAAGTTTCTGTCAGTAATGAGACAGAGAGCTGAGCGGCTCTGAGCAGAAATTTTATGCCTGCAAGACAACGACAAGGGAAGCAAAACTCCAAGAATTTTTGAAGTGGAACTACAAGTGTGTATATGGATCATTCAGGGCTTGGTGAAAGCATTCAAGAGCTCTGAATTATTTGCTTTTTCTTCACAGAATTTATCAACAGCAAATGATTCATTTTCTTCAAGTTTTCAAAGACGTCACAAGAATCAGAGTGATGTTGATGAAATTCTCCTGTCGTATCTGCTCTGTGGAAACATGTTGCTAACATCACATGTGATACATTCAGGTACCTTCAGAAACTTAAGAATCTGACAATTACCCCAGTTTTTGTGTTGTTTTTTTTTTTTTTTTTTTTTTTTTTTTTTTGTACAAATGGTTTGTAAATGCTAGTCATTTAATAATAAGTGGTACTTTGATGCCACCAGTGAGATTGGGATCCTGGGAGTTAAAAACTAGTAAAAAATGATCTCAGTATTCTTTTCACACACTTAAGTTGGGAACATATCTAACCATAAGGAGAATTTTCCAGCAGTTCAGAGAACATTTTCTACAGCAATTTTATATTAATTCAACACACTTAAATTATTGGTGTGCAAAAAACTTTCTCTTCTGACCTGATGTTTGAAGCAGACCTTGAAGCCTCACTGTTGGTCTCCCTTTATAAATTAGATCCTCGTTTGATTGATTGTCCAGTTTTGAGAAATTGTTAAGATATATATATATATATATATATATATATATATATATATATATATATATATATATATATATATATATATATATATCTTAACATATAAATCTCTTATCTTAAATATATATATATATATATATATATATATATATATATATATATATATATATATATATATGTTTTGAATGTGCTCAATATATAAAAGTTGAGTTGAGTTCTTGCCTCTGCCTTGCTTCTGGGTTCTGTGAAACACAGCTGGTTGAACAAACCGTCACAGTGTGCACCTCACGCTTTTTGTCTATGGTTTTATCAGCTGAACTGAGCAGCAGAACTAAATATGTAACACACTAAATACATTAACCAAACTATGAGAAATCAGAGTGTGAATTAGAAGTGTCTGAAAACATATTGGAGACGTAAAGAGAGACAGAAACAGGCACTGTTTTGAATCTTTGCGCTAATCTATGATGTTTCACTTTTGTTTTCATTGAGCTTTACAGAATCTCTATGTGCAGGGTCTGAATAACAACACTCTCTGCCAACTAAACACCTCCATTCAGGGAGGGCAGAATAATTACAGAAATGTTTGTTTTATTCGCATAGTTTTGTCCATTTTTTCCTTGTTGGTAACCTCATTCATTATGACGCCATTTTTATTATGCAAAATATGCCATGTCACTTAAAAATGCGTAACCACAAGCTGACTGAAGTTTTCTAATCATGCCCCGGCTGTGACGTCTTTCAACATCTTTCATCTTTCATCATTTAGCATCAATTTTACACAGTTATGTAAAATAGAATCCGTTTTCACAGAGGTAAAGGTATTTCAGATCAGCATAACATCCCTCAGTGATGTGTGTGTGTGAGGAGACTTCAGGCTGAATAACACGTGTGTGTGTGTGTGTGTGTGTGTGTGTGTGTGTGTGTGTGTGTGTGTGTGTGTGTGTGTGTGTGTGTGTGTGTGGTGTGTGTTCAGTAATTACAGCCCTTCAGTGACCTTGTTAATGTGAATTATGAGGATGAGGCTTCACACGCAGCTCTGTCCTTGTCTGGTAAAATGGGGAGGTGTGTGAGTGTGTGTTTGTGTGCATGTGTGTGTGTTGAAATTGTTGTTTCATCAATAAATAATGGCAGACAGAGCTGTGATGGCCACACAGTTTCTCTGATCTACGATCAAACAGAAAACCCTGTCCTGCTTTCAGACTGCAAATACAGCCAGACACCTAAAATCAAACACACTAACACACACACACATTCTCTCTCACACACACACACACTGACTTATTGCAATCCTAACAACCAAAATAAACTTGATCCATTGATTTGAAAAGGCTCTTCTTTGCAGCTTTCTTGGCGTCACCTGCTCACAGCTTGTGCTTCCAGGTAAAGTGAAGCCTCTCTAGCAGGTCGGGCCTCTGAGCCTGTTTTCCTGCACTCAGGAACTGAAGGTGCACTTGAACCTCCCCTTGATATCTTAGCTCTGCTCCTCACACTTGGCTCAGTCCAGAAAAGTACCCCGTCTCCTCTGGACATGAGTATTTTTTCGCCTACCTGTCTGCAGTGCAGAGTGCTGCTTCGGATCTATTTGCTGCTTCTTTTCATCTCCTCTTCTCCCCCTTGGGGAACAGATTCGTCAGGCAGGTGGCCGTCCAGGTTTTTATCTCCAACTTTTGGTTTCCAGCGCTTCTGCCAATTCTGTTGCTACCAGCTTGTGTAACCATCTGTACTCCTATCGTACTTATAAAAAATATACTTCTGCTTGAAAGGGTTTGGAGAAGTTGTACAGTGTGTCAGTGGCCGTGCACATGCTGAGGGTCTGCTGTTTGAATCCTAGAGGGAGAAGCCTGACAGACGAGTGATTCTCGGAGCCGGCTTTTTCTTATGGACGCTGCCAGTACAAAATGTAGTGCCATGGTATTCCTCTATTTCCCTCCTCTCCATTCAGATTCTCCATCCTGATCTATTAGCTGCAGATTAAACTGCTACAGCTGTCTGTTCATATATTTTAGTAAACCCTTCACATCGGATGACAGAACGTGTTATAATTAAACCTAAAACCAATCTTAATCACATTTTCCAGCAAACATTTGTCAAACATGGCTTTGGGGTATCAGGACCAGGGACTCTGTTCTGCATTGCTGAATGGTTGATGGAGCAGAGATGAGTGTTCAAGATTCACTTCCACTGTGGCATCTCACACACGTAAGATCAGAAAGAAAGCTAGATAATAAAGAGCACAAACATTGTTATTAAAGGATAATTTTGTATCACTGTGCTCTACGTTGACCAACCTATTTCAAAGAAAATCATACTTAACAAAATTTTAAACATGTCAAGGTCATTGTGTCATAACTCAAGGTCAAACACCAACAACATCCATTTATGGAAAATACTGATCATCAACAAACACAGCATATTAAAATGCTTTGTAATAGAGAGGTTATGTCCTCACAGAGGGTATTGCAACAATGTTACTGTTACTGTAGACAGCCTGTATCACCTGTGTGACACACCAACGCTGTCTACACTCTGCTGCTATAAACAGTCAGTGCCCTTCATGATTAAAACATACAAATAAACAGTAACATATGGACATATACCTTAAATTGTTACAACACAGAGCGCAGATGGCCTAGTGGTTAAGGTCATGCTCCATGTGGGCAAACAGCCCTTGAGCAGGCAGCCCGGATTTAAGTTCGACCAGTGGCGACTATCTGGCATGTCACTCCCCAATCTCATCCTGTTTCCTTCTCTATCCACTGTCCTGTTCTTTCAAAAAAAATACATAAAAAGCCTGAAAAAATAACTAATAAAATTTACAATACCCAAGTTATGTACTGAAATCCACTACGCAGTATTGTTCCGTTAAAATAAATCTAAATTTTCAGTTTTTAATGGTGTTCCACTGCTTTTTTTTGTTTTGTTTGTTTTTTTGTTTGTTTCTTTGATGGTTCATTTACAGCAACCACAGCTGCTGGTATTTTACAGTAAATTTGACTGATTACATTTTACAGTGTAGAGTTTCCTCCAACTTCTCAAACTGCAGTGCATTCTGAGTTACTAGTGCAATAAAAGGGATAAGTACAGATTCATATACCACAAACTTTCTTGAAGATAAATGTACAAAATGTAAAATTTGCCAGATCCTCTTCAGTCCCCGTGTTTGTTTCCTCCCTAAATTGACTTTTCTTGTTTCTTTCTGTTGGTATCTCTACTTAACACCTTCCCGCCTCCTCTCCCTCCCTCTTCATCACAACTGAATACTGAATACTAAAAGTCCTCCTGCATGACCGTACAGTAGCTCTGTTTAAGCTCCTGTTTCCTGCCTCATGGAAACATGATTCACTCTGACTTTTAGTGTGTTTGTGAGAGGAAGCCTCGTCGCTGCACGGCTCTTTGTTTTAGTGTGTGTCTGTGGTTGTGTTGTTGCGGTTTTTCTTCCACCTCTGTAAAAGTTTGTGTAACACAACTGAACTTCAGCTGACATGTTCTCCTCTGCACTTAGCTTCTCTTTCATGTTCCTTTTTCTCATTTCTCTTTTGTACGGTAACAACCTCAAGCAAAGATGTTTTCTCTCTTACATATCGGTGCAGCTCAGTAAGAGGTTGATGCTCTTGACCTTTTTGGTTTCTCACATTCTGCTGCGAGCAGGAGGAAAATTCATGCAACGCTTCTACAGAAGGATCAAGTTTTTATTCACCTTTTTTTCCCCTGCTTCTTTATAGTTAACGGACAAATGCAGATGCAGGCGAGACTGCTGGCTGTACACAACATGTTTTATTTCTAAACTTTAACTCCTCATTTTTAAAGCATCCTGAAAAGAAAAATAAAACGAAGAAAGTCTCTGTGATCACGTGGAGACATTTACTCCCTTGGCAAAAGAACATCGAATTAAAAATATGTTTAAAAACTGATCGATAGTTGACTTTTATAATCTGGAGCAGAGATCACATCAGCCCAGATGTAGCTGCTGTCTTGCTCTCCATTCAGTTAACCTTAAGGGCTGGTTCGTCCTCCCCCTCCTCACAGTCTTTCATCAGTAAGGACCAAAGCTACACTCTCACTCCCGGGTTGACTATTTGCCTTCAGGAGCCTTGCATTCATCTACTCCTGGTTTATTAGACCTTCACAGTAGCAGCTGCTGCTCCGCTCAATTATTTTGCTGCACCTCTCACTGCTTTGTGGTTTCATTTGCACACCGAGGTGCAGTTTGTAAAACAAACACTCGTTTTCTCAGTCCAGTCTGGTGGCTTTAAGAAGAGTAATGTAGAGAGCAGCTTTTAGGGGTTACAGGAGTCTCCTCCCTTCGCAGAGAGGTGCACATACAGTATATTATCTCCGATCACAGGGAGCTCTGCAGAGCTGAGAGTAATCTTTACTGGCTAAAAATAAAACAACATTATAACTATCAATTTAGCCATTCAAATAGTGGCTTCTCTTATTTATGAGGGTGTTACAGAGCAGCTGGCAGAATCTTAAGTGCATCTGTCATTTTGCACAGCACATGCAAAACCAAGGTGAAATCATTTTCTCAGAGCTTTTTGAAAGAGTGAGGGTAAGCTAGTCAGATTCACATGAGACCACAGGGTTTGGATGTGCCTGACTGCCTATAGCAGACAAACAAAGCAAATATGAGCACAGGGTAACACATTCTGGGTGACTCCTCAGACCTGCTGAAGGAACCCTGTGTTTGTGACAGGCTGTGGGAGATGTCTCTCACCTGTTTCCTCAGGTAGTAAAGAAAGCCATTGGACATTGCTTTTTTTATTGTTTGACAGATTAATATAAATTTGTCAGGACCTAAAATAGAATGTATTTACTTATTTATCTATCTACTTATTTATTATTACTATTATTTTCTGTTCTTTAAAATGTCAGTTAACCAGAGTGACCATATTTTGAGAGCCCCCAAAATGAGGACACCCTGCTGGGCCTCTTGGAGATGCTGCAAAAATACCCAAAGATACTCAAAGATGACTAAGTAGCTTTTTAAACCATGCATTTATTGAAAAGAAAAATGTTTAAAGTTGATTTTTTTTTTTATTAAACCTCACAACATTCTGAAATAAAGACAAAGAGAGGAAACCCACTGCTCAAAAATGTATTTCTCCTGTGCAGAAATATAAATAATGGCTCAAAAGCTTAGTTAAATAAAAGAAAATGGAGATATTCTTCAAAAAGAGAGGTCATCTATTCTTGTTTTATTTGGACTAATGTAAAAATGTAAATAATATGAGGTCTGCTGGAAACACCTTTAATTTATACTGGATTATGCACAAACCTGATAATGAATTGCACCCTGTGGTCACAACCTGGTATTCACAAAACATCTAAAAGCTAAAAGTAGCTCCTGACTTGCCTATTTAGGAGAAACTCTCAAAAATAATTGGCGTGTCAGTCCTAATTTAGGACTCCTAAATTTCTTGCCTAAAAGTATTTGACAAAGCATTTTAGTCCCAAAACAAGCTCCTAAACCAGTGAGAAGTTAGACGTTGTCACTCAGACCAGTTCAGAAAGAGTCTCAGCATGGCTGCTGCTGGAAATCCACCTCATGATCAGGTCAACAGTTTGTGTTACTCTTTCTTTTCCCTGTGGTTTTCTCTGCCATGGTTATTACAGAATCCAAATCATTAAAAGGCTGCTTATATATAGATCTTATGTATATATCTTAAAATAATGCATGACTAGTCATTACATTCCTTGTGGTTTTCTGTTTAATCAGTGGCCTACATTTTTTTATTTTATTTTAAGGTCTTTATCTGAATATGCTAACACGACACCTTTATCTAAATTGAGTGATTTCGATGTAAAAAGTCCTCACAAAGACACATTCCCTGTCAGCCAATCATTGTAGGCTTAGTAAGTCAAGTGGTTCCTGAAACATGACATCATCCATAGCAGCAGGGTCAGCTCCACCCCTTTCTTTTAGAAGAAGAAGAAGATTTACTTTATTAATCCACTTGGGGGGAATTCAATTTTAGATCAAGAGTTCTCTGAATTCCTTTGTAAGAGTTTGTCTCAGCAGCTCTGTGAAAAGGTTTTAAGAGAAAACTCTAAGCGAGCAACTTTTAAGGTGTATTCACACCTGGCTCGTTTGGGACAGTTGTTCTGGAACAAACCTTAAGTCTGGATCGTTTGAGCATATGTGAACACAGTAATCGCACCCGGATGCTGGTCAAGATTGCCAAAATGGGGTGGTCTCTACTCGCTTCCATTCGAGCCCTGTAGCGGTTCCTTTGCAATGAGAACACAATCACCTCAGCAACCGACACAACTGACTCATAACTGTGGTTCACACTGTAGTAGTGGGGGGTGGGGGGAGGGCAGTATTGTGATTGGTTGTCAACCATTCAGTCAAAACAATAGAAGAAGAGAGAGTAGAAGAGCATTAGTAGAAGAAGAGAAGGTGATATAGCGATGATTACCGTATTGACCCAAACATAAGACGATCCTGGATAGAAGACGACCCCTTTTTCCAAGACAGATTTTTTTTAAAAATAGGCTTTTAGATGTCAAAATCTTGTTTTATCATGAAGAACGTTTGCATGTTCACAGCTCTCCTCTGCTCTCTGTATCACACACAGCAGAGTTCTACCCTGATTTCTGACCTATGAGAGACAGATTTGATCGCACCTGGCATTTGTTTACAACTGTGGACCACAAGAGACTTTTGCTGTGTGAACACAAACAAACCAACCAGTGACAACTGCAACAATTGTATCATTTTTGCCCCTGAATCAGATCAAAGCAAACAAGCCACAGGTGTGAATACACCTTTAGTGTCATTTAGGAGTCCTCCTGGAGGAAAGATAAAATGCTTTGTGAATACGGGCCCTGGACAACAACACCTGCATGTACCATCTTTCACACAGGATTTACTTGACATGTTTGCAGCAACACTTTCCTTGGCAAGCAGCAACAGTTCATCTTAGGCAACTGCAAAACATCCAGCTGTCATGATGGCTAACACTCTGCCTCGTCTTGATTTCAACACACTGACCTCCCTCATATTTCAAGCCAAAAGAACAAATCTGACAAGTTTAACTTGTGCTCATGAAGACTGCAGCACAACAAACACTCTTTTATCATTGAAGTGTAACACCCTGAAGTCTCTAAGTTTATGTAGGAAAAAGTAGATACATTCAATATATGTTAATTTATTTAAATGTGGTGCCAATACTGCGTTTTGTATTCCTCCCTATGAGGCATATTTTAAAACCAGTGCAGAGAGATCAATGCATCTTCCCCACGGGTAACCACAGAGAAACAGAGCTCGCAGGTGGATTTGGAGCTGGGGGTGAAGATGGGGCGTGATCTGCATAGGCAGTAGATCACACCCCGGGCGGGCTGGAGAAGATGCAGAAATGAGCAGCCAGGCTGACTGATGATGTCATATATCTGTCAGCATTTACTGAGCCATTACAAATATCCCCAACCTTCACACGCCGGTTTCAGCACCACGAGAGCTCCAAATTTTTCTGTGCAAGAGAAACTTTTCTGAAAATCAGCATGTGGATGATGGATACAGGGAGCTTCACGGCAGTCTGAACATCTGCAGAACAACAATCTGAGAAACAGGAACAACCGCCATTATAAACTCCACAACTGTTTAATTATAACTCAGCAAAATAATTAATTTTTTTACATTATTTTGATGAAAACAGCAGCAGCAGCTCAACACGTCAGCTTTAAATATACTCCTTCATTCATGTGTTTAGGGTGACAGAGCGGTGAGTAACTTAATGCTGGGCCTGTCTTCCTTCTCGTTGGGTTGTCAGTGGCTGACAATCCAACCCAAAGAGTCAGCCATCAGTGGTTGACTGCAGTCATAATTGGAGAAGATTAGCGTTGCTCACACTGTGTAAATTGGTACGTCTGGGTGTTTGTTTGACGGAGCAGAGCAGGACAGGAGCAACGGCATGAGCAGAGCAGTGGTCACAGTGATGTTTATGCTAAAAACCCACAAAAAGTGTGCAAATGAGCCAAAACAACATCCTCTAATTCACAGAAGGCGTGCAACAGATTGAGGGTTGTTTGTTTAATTTACATACATTTAAATGATCCTTTATGAATGCAGTTTTAGCCCTTTTTGCCCCTGAATATCACTAAGCACTTACTTTCATAAATAAGACCTTGACATGCTGTTGTGTTGAGAGTTGAATGTTGTGACTTAGTGTTTGTCTGTTTGTCAGTCGTTCTTTGTTTGTTTGACTGGTAGGCTTCAAACTAAATCACTCTTCTGGGATCCATAAAGGTCCTGGTTCTGATTCTGATTCAAACAGCTGCAAATCTTCCTGATTTACTCGATGATAGTCTTCACTGAGGTGCTTAAGCTGCCGCGAGCTAAGCTGAGGATCACTTGAGTGTTTTAGTCTGATAACATGCAGGCGAGGCTCAGACTGAATGTTTGGTGATGAATTCAAAAGGAGTGACAGTGAAAGTGTGGCGTTTAAAAAAGATGGCGTTGCTGTGTTAATGCATTTGAATTCATCAAGATTATCTTTACGATGGTCTGATCACATGATTTACCGCACATTTTTGTGACGAAAGTTCTGCGGCTTTACCTTAGTACAAAGACTAAAACCTGAAATAGACCATGAAAAAACACAAAAATTAAGAGACCACTGGAGTGCAGATGGCTTAGCATGTCACTCGCCACTCTCACCCTACTCTACTCTATCCACTGACATGTTCTCTCACATTAAAGGCATAAAAAAAAAAAAAACAACTTAAAAACAAATTAATAAGAGACCACTGCAATTTTTTTCCTAAATCATCATTTCTACATGTATTACAGCCATTTCATTCCAATTTCTGTTGAATATCAACACAAACACACCTTTTTCTACTTTATTAAGTATTGATTAGATGATCACCTGAACCAAATCCTATTTAACAAGGAATAGAGTATTAGTACTACTTCAAAGATTAAAGAAAAACGATGAACGTGCCAAAAAAGTTGAAAATTAAAGTTTAGAGTGAGGAAAAGAAGGGTTAAAGTCTCTTTACTGTCAGGGGAATACAGTAGTGATGGGAAGTTCAGCTCTTTTCAGAGAGCCGGTTCTTTTGGCTCAGCTGCCAAAGAAGAGTCAGCTCGTTCAACTCCCTAAGGGCTCCTAATTTAGTATTTGTTGTAGTCTCATATTTTAGCCTAGCCTAGTAAATATGAATGATTTGTGTATTAATAAACCCCTTTTTCATTCAGTGTTTTTATGAGAAGCTTCATAATTACCTCATTTTGTGCATTCGCTCTGTAGCAAAAGCAAGCATTCTTACATTTGTTACAAAAGCAAAAGTTAATGAAACTTTTTTTTGGCACACATGCTGCTCCATTTGTGGTTGTCACTCATATTTAGGTGTTTTTGTGACACACTCTCCTTCTCATCAATGTTTGCTGTCTCAACTTACTGAATGCTTTACCTGACTGACTGTCTCCCTCCCTCTGCTAATGCTGTAATCCTATATCCTCACATGTGATTTGCTGCATGGCTGCTATGCTGTCAGTCAAAACAAAGTTCTGCATTGAACAGAGCTGACTGACTAAATGAGAGTTGAGCAACGAAAGGAAAAAAGTTGGGAGCCGGCTCTCACTCGATGGCAGTCGGCTCTTCTGATTCACCGCAAAGCATCGGCTCTGAGGACCGCAGCTTTTGAGGATGACACATCACTAGAATACAGCGAGTGTCAGGTTGTTTCCATCCTTCAAACTTCTGAGATGACAAATCATAAGAACAAGATCAAGAAACAAACAATGGAACAACAAATCTACGGACCATCAGAGGACAAAAATGTCTCTCTATTGAGCGACTGTCGACTTAGTCGAATGTCATTCAACAACTGTAGGATGACATCATGGGACTGCCAAAAAAAAAAACAGCTGATGGCAGCTGGGATGAAGTGCACGGCAAGAATCGTTCAAAACAGGCTCCTAGTGGCAGAGCTCAAGCCAGACTGAAGTTTGACAAAGACCAGAAGGACTGGACCATAGAGGATTGGAGTAAGGTCACCTTCTCTGATGAGTCCAGTTTTCAGCTTCTCTAATGGTTAAATAGGGACCTGGAGAGGCCTACAAGCCACAGTGCCTCACACCATCTGTGAAAGGTGATGGAGGATCGGTGATGATCTCGGGGGACTTCAGTGAGCTGGAATCGGGCAGATTCATCTGAGTGAAGGATGAATGAACTGAGCCATGAATGACATCTTCCTGGAAGAAAACCTGCTTCATTCTGCTCCAACAATGTTCACCAACTCTGAGGATTGCTGTTTGTTTTATTTAGTTTTGTTTTTTTCAATCAGGACGATGCTCCATGACACACAGCTTGGTCAGTCAAGACATGGATGAAGGACCACCAGATCAAGCTTCAGCTCAAACCCTAAACCTGTACCCCATGAAAAACCTCTAGACTTTGATCAAGAGGAAGATGTATGGTCATAAACCATCAAACAAAGCTGGGGTGCTTTTTTTTTTTTTTTTTTTTTGTCAGGAGAGGCATACAGTCACCCAACATCAGTATGAAAAAGTGGAGGAGAGAGAGGAGAGACTGGTGGAGACAAATGTTTATTTTACTCAAACACAAACCTATAAAAAGTCCTCTCTGAGAAACTGAAACTTCACTGGCTCACTGGCTGGGAAAAAATGAATAAAAGATGAACAAACCTGGGTGTTTATACAATTCTACAATTTCACTTAGCAGACGCTTTTTTCTAAAGCAACGTACAACACAAGCAAGAATTTAAACAAGAAGGAGAAACCTTATTCTTATTATAAAGTCCTTATTCTTATATAAACCTTTTTATAAAGTCTACCAGAAAATGTGTTCTCACATTATTGACATCATCAGTAAAAAGACTGAGTTTATGGTCTGTCTGCAGCTACACTGTGTTCCAAATTATAATTCATGTGCTGCTTTCTTTCATTCTTCTCAAATAATCAGTAAAAACATAAATCTGTTGCATTTTCTGGATTAGGATACTTTTTTTCCCTCCTTGTTAAGTTTCTGCTTTGATTCAATTTGTGGATGCCAGAATTTCCCTCCAAAGCTGCTGTTTTGAGGTATGCAGCCGCCCACTCTCATAGATTTTCCAGTGTAGCATAACATTCATCAGTAGGTAAGATGATTTAAAAAATGATCTCTTTCAATGTAAGCACTGGCTGTGGGTGCAAACCTCTCAAGGATCCAGAATCAAGATGTTCTTGGGACTCCAGAGGCACATCTTTATCTGAATAAAACTGCTGCACCCTGAGTCACACACATCTTTTCACAGTATGATGTGCTTGAGTTTTTTTTTTCCTTTCTTTTAAGTTTCAAGTGTTTTATACCTTTTTCAAGGCATTGCACTATTTCATGCTTTTCATCCGCAGAAAAATCCTTCTCTTTTGAGAGTATTGAGGGACAGCCTCCTTTATTCTTTACTGCTGAATTATATATATATACATATATATATATATATATATATATATATATATATATATATATATATATATATATATAATCATATATATATATACATATATATATATATATATATATATATATATATATATATATATATATATATATATATATATATATATATATATATAAAATCATATATATATATATATATATATATATATATATATATATATATATATATATATATATATATATATATATCCCTTTGAGGATTATCATTCCACTACAGGCAGCTAAAGTTGTATTTTGGCCCATTGCTATCCTACAAGAAGTTGCAGTTAGAATAACGTATAAATTGTTGGTCATTAAAAAAAAAAAAAAAAAAAAAAAAAAAAGAATAATTTCTGCATTGAATGAATGCATATGTACTAAAATCTTTACTAAAAAAACAGTTGCCAAAACTGCCCAATATGTCAAATATGACACAAAAAATATGCCACAAACAAAATAATATTGCTCTTTTTTTGTGTATTGTTGTTAAAAAGGTTTAAAAAAAAACCCATCTCATTTTCATAAAATAAGAATTTTCTGACTATTATTTTGGTAGGACAGGTTTTTGAGGGCTAAGTCATGTCCCCTAAATTATTGAAAAATTAAATTATTGTTTGCCATGTCGAAAAGACATGACAAACAACACAAGGGGAATAATTCATTAAAAAAAAAGAAAGAGACAGAAAACAAATGATTATTTAATAAACAGAAATCCTAGTTGCATAATAATTTTGAGCTCATTGTAAGCTGTCTTGAAAACAGAAAGCTTAAAATTGTACAAAAGCCAAATGATAAGCCATTATTGTTTTAGTTGAGTCACCAAGCCCCAAGTCTGATTCAAGTCTGGAGTCCTTGGTGTTCAAGTCTGAGTAACCAGAGAAGAACCTCAACCCTGACCCTGACCCCAACCCTCTTTGGTTTAAACCAAAGATCTGCTATCTTGCTCCAAAGTCTTCACTCTGTGAACCTCGACTGAATGTGGAACCTTTTGCATGTGCGAAAATCACATTTGATTTACTCACAACTTATTCTGATCCTGTTGGTGTGTCAGGAGATTTAAATTATATATGAAGTTTCAGTGCTGTTCATTGTGTATAAATGCAGACTGCACTTCTCTAACCGAGGGGGATGCACTCATTGATTCTGCTGCCAAGGAATCAGTGCAGGTGTCTGATTAAAAAAAAAAAAAAAAAAGAAAGAAAGAAAGAAAAATACCAACAAAACATCAGCTTTTGCCAGAATTTTAAGGAACCAAACATGTTGGACTGGATTTATTAATCTCACTAAATGTTCTGAGTTGATCCTGGACACATGTCTGTAAAAGCCTGAGCTCTTCATGCATACTATGGAACACACTTGTCAGCTCTATTTGCAACAGTACAACACAATTACAAAATAAATAAATAAACAAATAAAATAAATAAAGGAAAACTCTGTCAATAGATAAGTCTGAATCCTCCTCTCTAAAACACCAATCTGTTCATACAAATTTATAAATGATTACGAGCCATCCAGAGGGTGCTGCAGTGGGAACAAGTCACTGGCACACTGATTTCCCTGTGCTATGACCCATTTGGTTCCACTAAATAATGGATAAATGAGTCAGTGCGGCTCTGTTATGAATGAAAACAGCGTGAAAGGAAACTGAGCACATTTGTATGCAGTAGGACCAGTGCCAAGCTGTAGTACCAATACCCTTTAAACCAATTGGATTCTGCTTTAACAGTCTCTTCTCATATTACAGCCCTGCAGCCTCATGACACTGAACGCTTGTTCTTGCTTGTGCCATCCGCCGCCTTTTCAGCGACAATCTATTACTCGCCTCCATTCAAAGACTGTGAAGCTCTCATTGAGACACCAAGGTTCAGTGAACGCTTGCTCACTGGCGCCAAGAGACAGACAGTGTTCTCACAAATGTATCCCCTCCAATAAATGTAAGCCTGTGTTCACTATTGTTACATTTCAGTGTCTGGGTGTGCGCAGAGACTCACTGTCGATGATTGTTCTTTTGTAAAGCCCACCAGACAATACCCCCCATGTCCCCAATCCCAAGTAGATTATGTGCCAGCTGACTGTTGATGGTTCTTCAGAAACATTTTTTAAACTTTCTCTCTGCTTTCTTGGAGTCCTTCCCTAAATTCAGGCTTTGGAGTTTAAAATTCTGGTCTTGCGTCAGTTCATTTGGAGCGATTTATTGGTGGGTGTGTGTGTGTGTGTGTGTGTGTGTGTACTCTCTCTAAATGGATTAGCTCTGCACATTTGAGGGTGACAGGTGCAGGTACGCCTCACTGCATCTCAAGAGTGACACTGACTGACATGTGAAATAAGCAGACAGCTTTGCCTTTCATTGGGGTTAACAGCTTAAACTGTTACCACACTTTGAAATATTCCTGAAGATTGAAGCGTCTGGCTTCACTCGAGCTGACAAAGTACAAATGTGTCACAGAGCCGCATGAGTGATGCAATCCCCTGGATAGGTGTCAAGGTGATAAATCGTCATGCTCTCCTTTTTTTTTCTTTTTTTTTTTACAGACAAATTTTCATGTAAGCTGTGAGCAATAAGAGGTCAAATAATCCGACATGCCCTATCAGTGACACATCAAAAAACAAGACTGCATCTTAAAAAAAAAAAAAACATCTCCCTTTAGTTCCTCAGTGGAGTGAAGAGCACTTTGGTTGGCATGATTTACACAAGTGACGGTCGAGGACATAAACATGAAGTGGACACACGCCCTGGTCATCAGCAGCTAATAAACCGTAGCTTCATTTTCACATCCACTTTGACTCTGATGATTGCAATTAATCATTTTGAGTCTCGGAGATCAATGAGCAGCTCCGAGCTCTGATGTTGTCTGTCGTCGCCTGAAGGTGTGTCATTATGATAAACGACTTAATCACCTAAAGCTGAGGGGGCGACACCTTATGAGTAACACTGGGATCAGAAAGTTGTAGGTTTAGGCACAGACTTTCTCTTGAGTAATTTTGATAAATATGCAGCCTTAAGGGAGGACTCAAGAGCCGAGAAGGACTTCCAATGTGTAAAAGAGTCTACCCTCGAGATTATTTAAAGAATAACAACAGAGCATGACTTCTCCCATTGTAATTCATCACAATAAGGACTCTAAAGACACCGCTGTATTACTACTGTCTGCTCTAATGTAGATACTGTCTCGCCTCTTGCAACTCAAGGCAGCGCTATTTCCAAACGCCTTATTTAACCATTAGGGGCTTACTGAGACAAATAGTGCCCCCACTAATGTAATACATCATGCTGAGCAGCTTAGGCACTTTGCAAATATTCTGCATAGGACCAAAAAGTTTCAGTCTGCTGGCCTGAAATTTAAGAGCACATTACCAGTTTCCTCCAGCAGGAGCATAATGAGTCGACAAAATCAGGACCACTATGTGTTTTGAGTTCCTCTTGATAAACACATTTTCATTGTATTCCAAAAATTGTATCCAAATAAAATCAGGGATCCATTACTGACAAAATGTTACTGAAACATAATAATTTTGTTTTTAACTTTGATAGTTAATGTTTATAGTCCAACCATACATTAAACAACCATACCGCACCTGGGCAGACGCAACCGGTCTCCCAAGTGCAGGCAATTGTTGTGACAAGGTCCAGTACAGAGCTTCAGGTTGTTTTGATTCTGTTTCCCTAGAAAGATGAGGTCTGTAGTATTTTTCTGATACAAAGACTGCATTTCCCAATAGCACCATCACTCACCATGGTTTTACTCACTTTTAACCCCTCTTGTCTTTGTGAAGGATTACCTTTATCATCCATCAGAGAGATGAGGTCATGTAGTGATTTGTAGCTACGACAAAACTTCAAAAACTCTGATTTATTTTGGTTGGTTGGCGAACAAAGAGGGAAGTCCCACCTCTGCAGTAACCCTATTGGCTAAATCTGCAGTTCGTTGAGTGTCCACTTGAAGCTGGCTCTGGAAGTACCAGAAGTCACAAACACACCCAGCCCAAAAGAAAATAAAAAGACCGAAATAAACATGTTGCTTCAAAAATCTGTTTCAGAAGGAGACAGGTGATGTCACAGAGGCTACGTCCATTAATTATACAGTCTATGGTTCACAGTGCTAATAAGCCCCCATCTACTCTGAGCATCATTAACATGTCTGAAACATGTCTGGGGAAGTCCAGGTGCAGCAGGACAATCCGTGCAATGTAGACTTTTAACAGAATTATCTTCATTCTTGTGTTTGGAGCACGTATTTGATAAGTAAGTACTTTACTCTTCATAACCACATAAATCAATGCACGGTTAAGGAGCTTTTTCATTCTGGCTAATGTTAGTTTAACTGAAGTTATTGTCTACAGTACTGGTGCGATCCAAAAGCAAGTTTTACCCAGGAGTGCAAAACAGTTCAGATTCTACTGCATGCAGCCCAGGTGTGTTGCAGAACTACTTTTGTTTCAGCCATCGTGAACTACAGTCGGTAACAGCACTGTTTACTCATCATATTTAAGTCAGCTTAACATATTTTTTTTTAAGTTATGTTTTACGGTGCAGCAAAGCTCCGATATACTTTCTCTGTCTGAAACGAAACTTTAACTGAAAATGTTTTTGCTTACCCTGCTTCAGAATCAGCCACGTGGACAAAACATGTCCAAAGGAAAGAGAAAAAAAAACACTTTTTGAGATATGACCTGAACACAGACACTAAAATTTAGTCCAAATAAATAGATAATCATGTGGCTAATTATCTCATTTAATGTTTGGGTGAAGAGGGATCAGAATACTGCTGGACCTCACAGAAATAACAGCACTGAACATGTTCACTCCAGTCCTGCTCTCAATCAAAACAACTTCAAGTGAGAACTGAGCCAAAAGCTCTCTCAACAACAGCGCTTCGAGTGTTGGTAAGAAAACTCTTGAGCTGTGAGATCCTCACTTGACCCCCTGTGCTCTGACTGGAATGTTTCTGTTGGAGTCTTTTTGATTAAAAGCCACACAAAGACATGGATAAACAAAGCCGTCTTCACACATCCACAGACTTTGTAGACTATTGAGGAGATAAAATATTTATGACAATGAGACAAAGTTTGCATGCTAATTATCTCCTTTCTCTCACTTAGCAGCACGATACACAAACACCCTCTTAGCTCATCTTACAACACAAGCTCATGTGAAAATAAAACACCGAGGTGAGATCATGTCATAAATCTGTGGAGGCATTTCTGACTAAATGGATCTTCATTTCTTTATAACTCAGTCTGGGTTTAGAGAAACTGATTATTAATGTTTGTATGCTGGCCTTCTACTTCTTTGTCAGTCGACAGGTTTCCATGTTCACCTTTTTCTTGAGACTCTGGTTTTCACTTGGTCATGGACACGAGCATCAGTCAGACAGCATTAGTTCCTTGTAAGGCAACCAAAGCGTTGCTGGTTTCAGATACTGAACCATATTAGTCTGAAGGCTGGAGAGTTGCCAGTTCATATCACTGCCAATGTGTCCTTGAGCCAGGCACCTTTCAATCTGACAGCTCATATTTTGTTCATGTCTGTGTACTTTGTAGCAGTGTTCATTTCATTAACAAAATCTTTTACGTTGAATGTTCATCATCCATGACGAAGACAAAATGTTGTCTTTAAGAGACTGCACTGTGATATTACAGTGTTGCACATATTGCACTTTGTCTTGTTAGCATCCTTTTGGTAAAGTGAAGCCAAGCTTTCCAGTACTTCAAGCTCTCCGTCATTGTCTTGGAAATTCTGCTGCTGACTAATGAGTGTGATTGACATGTGGCGCGTCATGACACTGGCGTAAGGTCTGGTTGCTCCAGCGTAAAGGCTTGTCAAGGGAACTGTGAAGCATAAAGGCTAATGATGTTTCTGATCGATTCTTAATAGGAACTGGTCATCGACACTAGACCACTGTAAAAGTGAAACTGTCCCTGTATTGTGTCCATGGCACTTTTATTTGAACAGATCCATAGTCTGTATGTTTACATGTACGCAGCAGTCTGGCTACGGTCATAGAATAGAATAGAATAGAACTTTATTTGTCATTGCAACGAGTACAACGAAATTGCAAAAGCCCATCAGTCAGTGCAACAGTGCAAAAGTAGATAAAATAAAATAAAGTATATATGTAATAAAATAATGTAACTAAGGTGCATTATAGAATAGTAAGTCTGATTCAAGTAAGTAATGACAATAAGGTGCAGGAGGTAGTACAGTGCAATGAAACGGGTATAACAAAAGACATGGGGTATTTATCTAATACAGTAATAACATGAGGTAGTTAAATAGTGTCCATAATTATGATGACATGGTAATGATTAGCCTGTGTTCAGGATCCTAACAGCTGTGGGGTAGAAACTGTCCCTGAGTCGGTTTGTCCTTGCGGTGATCGACCTGTACCGCCTGCCTGACGGTAGCAGGTTGAACATGTGGTGTCCAGGGTGTGAAGGGTCCTTGGTTACCTTTCCCGCCTTTCGGAGGCAGCGGGAGTGGTGCAGTTCTGTAAGTGGGAGGAGAGGGCAGCCGGTGATTTTTTGGGCCGTGTTGATGATCCTTTGCAGGGCCATCTTCTGAGCCGCTGTGCAGCTGGTGTACCATACACACAGACAGTACACCAGGATGCTCTCGATGGTGCACCTGTAGAAGGACACCAGCAGTCTCTGGGGGATGTTGTTCTTCCTGAGCACCCTCAGGAAGTGCAGTCTCTGCTGAGCCTTCTTCAGTAGCTCAGAGGTGTTCACAGTCCAGGTCAGGTCCTGCTCGATGTGGACTCCGAGAAAGCTGAAGACCTCTACCCTCTCCACACAGTCCCCGTTGATGAGTAGGGGTGAAATGTCTGTTTTAGCCCTACGAAAGTCGATGATCAGCTCCTTAGTCTTAGCTGTGTTGAGGAGCAGGTTGTTGTCTCTGCACCACCCTGTCAGCTGCTCCACCTCAGCCCTGTATGCGGACTCATCCCCCCCAGAGATGAGCCCCACTACTGTGGTGTCGTCAGCAAACTTGATGATGGTGTTACTGGGGTGTGCAGGGGTACAGTCAGATGTGTAGAGGGTGTAGAGCAGGGGGCTCAGCACGCAGCCCTGGGGGGAGCCGATGCTGAGGCTGATGGTCCCGGAGGTGTGGTCCCCCACCCTCACCCTCTGCCTGCGGTCTGACAGGAAGCTGTATATCCACGTGCACATGGAATGTGGAAGTCCAAGGTCTCCCAGTTTACCCACCAGTTTGTGGGGGAGGATGGTGTTAAACGCGGAGCTGTAGTCCACAAAGAGCATCCGCGTGTAGGTCCCCTGCTGCTCCAGGTGAGAGAGGGACACGTGCAGCGCTGTGGCTACAGCGTCCTCCGTCGATCTGTTGGTCCTGTAGGCAATAGCTCGATCATGTAGTCACAGTGAGGAGTCTAGTCTTGTCTGCATATACATGCAGAAGAGAGAATCAGCCTTCTGGCCAAGACTGACTCACTCACGCTTCGATAGGTGGCGCTGTGTCCTTTTTTTTTTATCAGCGAAAGCTGCGTACTTATCAAACTAGTTTTAGTTCACCCGAAGAGAAAACAACATTCTAACGACAATGACCAGGATGCGTGCAGCTGTTTTTATTTATGTATAATGCCATGGTGTCTGTTTGTTGTGTTGGAGCCAAAGACTGTTTGAATGCAAAGACTCTGTTTATCATGGTCATCTACTTCCTCATCCAGCTTAACTGCTGAGTCCTGCTGAACCCAACCACAGCCTGATAGCAACCACATTATGTTGGTGTGTCCATCAAGCTTTGCTCAGTCCGTATTCGGTCCAGTTAAGCTGTTTACATGCATGTTAATAGTTTAAACTCACGCTAACTAAGCTCATAGTTCGATTTCTGAAGCTGTCAACATCCTTATCGTGTCTTTCATAGAGAGAGTGAGCCCAACATTTAAAGAAAATAAGGTCTAATACCACACAAGCTATCATAAACTCAGTTCACTGAAGCTTCTTTTCTAAATGTAGTTAAAACTCCAGTTAACTATCATCAATCTGGCAGAAGATGTTTCCACATTTGAAGTCAAAACAGCTTGAGATGACTGGGAGTTGTCTTATTGATGCCATTGAATGATTGATTTCCTTCATAGTAAGCCATCAACAAACCCAAACATAAGTTAAACAAAGAGGTTGTCATCCCTGAGTTGTGTATGTAAAAAAATAACTTCTTCTGTATGAAAATGTGTTTCCTTCCTTCTCTAATCTCCAAAATTAAGGGAAATCTATTTAACCACTCATGAAAACCACCAGGACAGAGCCCAAACATACTCTGCATTTGTTTGTGTAAGTAAACGACTCTGATTGTACCCTGCACTCTGCAGTCATTTTTTTGAGAAGTGAACAATAAAACAGATTTATTTCTAACTGCTGGTGGTATTTAGGCTTCTCTTTAAAAACTGCTTAGAGGCAGAAAGAAATTGGTTTCCTTAATG
The DNA here is from genome assembly GCA_030710495.1 of Labroides dimidiatus. Lineage (NCBI taxonomy): Eukaryota > Metazoa > Chordata > Actinopteri > Labriformes > Labridae > Labroides > Labroides dimidiatus. The sequence goes on from CM061159.1 coordinate 7,167,206, forward strand.
GTGCTGGATTGAGTAACAATGAGCTGATAAAGCTGTTTCCTGACGGCTGCTTTTAGAATACATTGTTCTCTTGAGGTGTTTCCTATCAAAGGGTGTCAGGAGCTCATAATGCTCGGCACTTCCTTTGAATTGGACTGACAGCAGCATGCCGCTGCACAGGATCATCAAGCAGACAGATCATTACAGTCTGCTCAGATTAATGGGGAAGAGCGGCTCTTTTGGTACTTTTATTTACACAGGGTTCATGTTTGGATGGGTTCTTTTGTTCAAGGCCAAACACTTAATTCATTTAAACATCTGAGCCGCGTGTTTCCTCACACACTTTCTTAGACAGTTTAATTTGCTGATGCAAATGAGTGTTGTGGAACATCCTTAACTCGTCTGAGCTCAGGCTGCACCGGGTCTTTTACCCTTTTCTTTGCAGACATTGAAATTGAAGGCAGAGCTTTTATATCACCGATACAAAGTCAGACTGACAGTCCAATTAATTCCAATAACAAAAGAAAAATAAAGCCAACAGGAGGCTGAATGTTTCCTCAAGGTAACTCCTCAGAAAATACACAACTCGCCCGGCATTCTCCATCTCACTCTAAAACATTCGTACAGCTTTATGCCCAGGTCAGCACTTTCTCTCTCTCTCTCTCTCTCTCTCACACACACACACACTTACACACACAGAAAGAGCAACCTTATAACCAGAACATAAAAGTGGCTTCTCTGCTAACACTCCTCTCTCTATTAACAGCTACTGACAAGGTGCCCTTGAGCAACCCTCTGCCATACTGCATTTCTGAGCAGTGTGTGTGTGTGTTTGTGTGTGTGTCAAAGAACCTCATGCTTTTCTTTTTGGCACAGATTTTAACAGGATAGAGCATCCGGCCGTGCGAGCCGCCTGGTTCTCCTGTTAGAGTGAGCGGTCATGTGGACGTCACGACGCAGCCATCACACCTTTCACGACACCGTGAAAATCAGTCCACAAAATAAACCAACACCATCCGTTCCCATTCAAACTTCCTGTCCATACGATGGAGCAATGAATTTTTCAATAAAAGGAAATAAAACATTAAATTATTCATGACGGGCGCAATAATAAGAGCTCTGAAGCACAGGCGATGTGAGGAGCAGGTTTACTGAGTCTGTTCAGGGTAAGTGACTTTGGTTTTGTGTTCCTCAAAGTTTCTGGATTTTTGGATCCATGATCTGTGTTCCAACCATGTTTCACTCCAGAGCTGTCTACTCCTGGATGGACAGGTGATTTTATGAGTGTTCATGGTCTCCCTGCCCATGTTTGGGCTGTCTGTGGTCATTCTAACATACTCCCAAAGTCGACAGGCAGGTTGTCTTTACTTGTTACACTAAACCAGTTCTTAAGTTGGTGAAATATCTGCCATTACTCCCCCATGTAGCTGTGTTTTGTTTTTGTTTTTTTTAATCTGGTGTAGGAGCACCATTTAAGTTTATGGCATTTGCATTAAACTTGTAATTATCATTTGTGTGTGTGTGTGTGTGTGTGTGTGTGTGTGTGTGTGTGTGTGTGCGCGCTTTTTTTGTGGTGTGTCTTAAAGTGTGTTGCAGAGCACACCATAAAGATGGGTCACAGCACATACCCTCATTGACCGCACACTCAGCAGTCGTGTTCGATCATGAGATTTTCATGTTTTAGGTCAGGTTTAGGACACCTCACACATTTTTTTGTTTACCTTGTTTTGCAATAAAATTTCAATTTTGCTGCAACTTCAAGAATCAACTCTCACTGGATTTATTTTGGATCATGTCTGCGTGTCTGATAAACTGTCCCTGTTTCTTCCAAGGTTGCTGCTTCATCTGGTGTTAGCAAATTGTTGTATGTTCTAAATGTTTTTAGTTCATAAAGAAACCTAAAGATAACACTGATTTTCAAAAGAGGGTTTGGAGCTTCTTGTAAAACCACAATACAGGGTGTGGGCATCTCTTGTAGTGCACGATGGGTAATGGGATTTTTGGCTACTATGATGAATTGCAAAAAAGAGACTGTGATAAATAGAGCATAGCAAAGGGGTGCTAGCAGCTCAGAAGATGTCCCGCTATGCAAAGGGTTAGATGTAGAACTAGCAGACCACATTCTGGAGAGTACTCGTCTACCTCAAGTTCTGCTCTAGATCCCAGTTTAAGTGGTATTCCAAGGGGAAGACGGTGGACTGACTGGAGACCTGTTGCCCAGTAAAATGGGATTTGTGAGCAGAGTGGACAACCTGTCATAGATGTTGCTGTGAAACTGAACTTGTATTCATGGATGAGAATTGATAAGATCTAATTGGATAAAGAACTGGATCAATAAGCAAACCAAAGATGGCTCTGGTATCAATTTCTCATCAATCCCTGTATCGTCCACAGCCTGCATGCTTCATGCCAATCTTCAACACAGGACAACACATACGTATGTACCCTTACTGCTCTGCTGAAAAGAGGTAGCACCGAGGAGCTTTCCAGACCGTGAAGAATGAAACCAATGTGCTCCATACTTAAGTCTTATTGAGGCTGGCTCTGTAAACATCGTAATCACATACACACACACAAACACATACACACAAAAATATCTTTGCAGCAAAATAAACCTTTTTTTGGTCTTTAAAGCTGATTTCTGCATTTGTACTGGGTGTGATTTTTATTTTAAAACACACCACTGAAGTTACATCAGTGTATTGCACCAACAGAACTCTTTGACCAGCAGCTCTCTTGTGAATTCCACTAGGTTTTGAAATAAAGAGGTGTTTTTTTGACTGCATTTTGTCATCATATTGAAAATGATAAACTTAGATGTATTCAGAGGGACTCTCAGTGTTTGAGCTACTGGCACATTCCACTGAAAGCTGCAGATAACAGGGTCAGGGTTAAGTTATGGTGCATTAATCAATGTTTCAGCCTGTTGCTGGTGTTTCCACCCTTGCTTGTAATCACACTGCAACAGACATTGCACATTCCGCTTTTAGCATCACTTTGCATAAAATTACACCTTACGATGGACCACCTCTGTCTCCTGTCCACTATGATTGGTGGACAACATCAATCAGGGAACTTCTAAAAATAAAGGAAAATTTTGTCAGTGGCTCCAAGTGGTTGGATCCACTTTTCATTTTGAACTTGTTAATTTTACTCCCTACTGGTGTTATAGTCATAATAATTCAGCCTTTCGTACTCAGGGGTATTTTTGAACCACGCATGTGCCTGCAGTCTTCTCTCCTGTTAACAGCAGAGGTCTGTCTCTTCTAGCATCGTGTTCAGGCAGTCAGGGACAGAGAGGAGGTCAAAACAGGAGCAGGACTTATCTTGTACTCAGTTCTGTGGTTATATTTCCTCCCCGTCTCATCCCTGTCATATTTATTGATATATATTCTGGACTCAAAGCACTCCTTCTGACCTGACTGCTTGTTTCTCCAAAAAGATCCGGCATGAGACAGGGATAGCTCCAGGTGTCAAGAAATGAGCAGAATGTAAAGTAGGGCAACCCAGACTGCACACTTAGCAAAAAAAGCATCCCTAGATAATGCTGACGGAAAAATGAAAGGTGTTACTTTATATTTGTCAAAAAACAAACGCAAGGACAATATAACATGTTAAAGCTCATGTGAGGAGAGCTTGGCTGGTTGTAACAAACAAGTACAAAGAAAAGTCGAGTCAGTCATGTCAGAACGAGCAAACTTGTACACTGTCCCACAAAGACAAAGTGCAGCAACTACACAGCTGCTAAAATTGAGTTAAGGTTGGAGTTTGAAATGTATCAGTACGGCACTCATGGCTCAGTCCCTCGACAGGAGGATGGTTGAACTCACCTTGGAACACAAATACCTCAAGATCCGTAAGACAGAGAGCAAGCTAAGGCAGCTAATCTGTGAAATAACAGTATTGTAAACAAATAGCTTGCTAATTGCCAGAATAAGCAAAACAAAACAAGACAGACAATTTAAGCTTCCCTGCCTTCTTGAATGGGATATCCACTCCACAAAGTCATTGTAATCACATTAAGCTTAATCCCATTGGCAACAGTAATTGAGGAACTTTTTTTTTAATACTTTTTTTTTTTAAGTTTTGGAATATCTTGAAGAGTTGGTTTGACTTTCGGTAGCAAATCTTAAGTTTTATTCTGTATCTTTTCTTGTGCTTGATTGCCCTGTCAAAGTTTAGCATGATGCCTTTTGGACAAAGTCGAGTTTTGTTGTATTTGTTCTAATTTAGATGCCGTCTACATCAAACCAATGTGAAGGTTTTGTTGAACTCATTAAATGAAAGTGATGGGAAATGTAAAGAATTCTGAAGAATGTTAAGTCAAAACAATCATTTCTTTTATCAGTAGTAAATCTATCCAATGGTGTTCTGCAGGGTTCAGTTCTGGGTCCAACCCTCTTTTCCATTTATAGTCTCCCTTTGGTTAATAAATCATAATTCGAATGTCTGTTATCACTTCAGTGTTAATGGCACACGCCTTTCCTGATTAGACATAATGACCAAACATAAGATTGAATATCTAATTTTCAATGTTGGTAATCTGTCAAAATATGTCAAATCCTCAGCCACAAACCTTGTTGTAATTTTTGACCAGGACCTATCTTCTTTTTTTTATCAGCTCAGAATTACAGCAAAGGTAAAGTTCCTAATGTCCGCAGAAGACCTTGACATAACCTTTTTTTTTTTTTTTTTTTTAAATCTCCCAACTTGTTTATTGTAATTCTCTTTACCAAAGTCAGAAATCAATCCAAATAGTTCAACTCACAGCAGTTATTTTTTTAACCCAGAAAATGTATTCATAATAAATAAATAAATAAATGAATGAATGAATAAATAAATAAATAAATAAATAAATAAATAAATAAATAAATAAATAAATAAATAAATAAATAAATAAATAAATAAATAAATAAATAAATAAATTTAAAAAAACATATTAATGTTACCCCAATTTTATCTGACCTTCAATTGTTACCTGTGGCTTTTAGAATTGATTTTAAGATACTTTTCATCTACTTCGAGGCCCAGCATGGACCTGTGCCTCTCTATATTTCTGAACTTTTTATCCCCATGAGAGCCAGGATCCAGTCCAGATTAAAGACCTGATTTTCTGTGGGAGCCCCAGGACTTTGGAACAGCCTGCCAGAGGAGAGCAGACTTGCACAATCAGTCCTTTGTTGTGGTGTAGTGATGAGTGAGAGTTGTACTTTCTTGTCAGTGTGTGATGCTGACATGGCAATAAAGCGCTGAATCGTTAATGTTGTTTTATTGCTCTGTTCAAGACACAATTTTACAGCAAGGCATTTATTCTGTGATTTAATCTCATTTTAACTTGTATTTATTTGCTTGTATTTATTTATACGTACATATTTATTTTATTGCCCAGCTTCTTCTTTTGTTTGGTTTTATCGTTTGCTCTTTATTATTTAGCCCACCGTGAAGCACTTTCTTACCTGTATTAAAAAGTGCTATATTAATGAAGTGTTTTTATTGTCATTAAGGTTGCATTAACATAGTGGTGTAAGGACATTTATCACCTCTGAACCACCTTTTCTCACTTCATGTCAACAATCTTGCGGGTACTTTAGGTCCAGTCTGCTCATGATCAACAGTTTTACAGTAGTTTAATACAGTACAGTATGACAACTCTATTAAGGAAGAAAATCTGCTGTTCCAACATAACAGTTATCTATGCTATGTGTGGCACATGGCACAGTTTTTTTTTTTTTTTTTTTTGTCTCTGACATTTTGTCTTGACAGTCTACACTCCATGTCATAAACAGTCAGTGCCTTTCATGGTCAAAAAAATGAAAACAGTAACATGTGGACATACTGTATACCTTAAATTACTGCAATACCCACAGTTACAGTAAGAGGCTGTACAGTAAAATGAAAATGAAACTATCATTCTACAAGTTATTGATGGAAAAGTATTGTTCTGTTTAAATAAATCACAATTTTCCTTTTTTTTTTTTAATGTTTTTTTCTTTATTTGGATAGTGCATCCATGGCAACCACAGCTGCCGGTATTTTACTGTAAATTTGACGGGGTTCTTTTTACAGTGTGGGGTGAACCACTAAGCAGTTTGGGAAGTGACCACATGCTGTTGAATACAGGTTGACTAAACTATGACCGTATCTCTAAGATATAATGAAGAAAGATGTTTATTGTGTTCCACTGATGTTATCTTACAACAGAAACTGATCAATGCAACAAAAGGCCCAATGTTTGTACCTTTATGATGAATAGTATGAAACTCAGTAATATCCCTCTTATTAATATACTTATACATCTTTATTTAATACTGTCAGGGCTGCAGATAACATATTATATCATATATGAGACACATAATCGATTATGGGAGTACATGTGTATTAAACAGTCAAATGTTTCATGCACTGTAAAGCAAAATATATATATTTTTTCTGCTCATGCCAGTTGTTTACTCTACATCCTGCAAATGCAGCTCTATTGATTTTAGTGTAAAGAGTGTTATCAAAGTTTACTCTTTTGTCAAGATGGTATTGCTGTTTTATACCAACAGTTTGTCTCCTCCCAAGTTCTTAAGGATTTCTTCTCTTCTCACAGTACACTTGGCTCAGGTTGCTGCCTGTGTTTATGTATAAAACAATTAATGAGCCAACATGTTTGTGGTTCTGCCTCTTGCACACATTAGCATCATGCTGAGCACACATGTAGTTTAAAGCACACACCTCCAGCAGGAGGTCCACCTTTGACAACTCGTGAGACTGAAAAAAAGCAATAAGATGATATTTCATACCCAGCGGAGCGGCTCCAGACATTTTTAATATTTCTGTTTGTCTTCACATTCTGTTTCATGCTGTTTCTGTTTGAGGTACAGCCAACCTACAGCACATCCACAGCAGCCATTAACCTCGCATTCAGCTCAGCTCACACATGGCTCACCCAGCAGCTTTTATAATGTGAAAATGACTTTGATTTATTACTATGATCATCTGCAGTTTAATATGAAAAGGCTTTTATATTAAATAGTATGAGCAGGTGTGACCTACCTTTGTGTGTGGTATTAATAATGTCAACCATATGGAAATACACAGTGGAGCAACCTCAAAACACCAGAAACAGGTAATTAACGGGGGACTGTAAATCTTAAAATTTGAATAAAGTGTCCAAATGCACATGGATTAGCGCTGCTGCCTCACAACAACAATCTTGAAACAAGTTCAATTCTTGAAGACAGAAAAAGCCTCCTGTTAAGAAGCGTAGGTGAGCACTAAGTACGCCGCCTACTTACACCTTCCTTCCCAGCATGCTAAGTGCTTTCCTTGGACCCAGTGAGGAATGGAGACACAGCACTCAAGTTTGATTGATAGACTGCTATTGATCTGCGCCTGATTGAACCATAACGCATCACACACAATTCATCAGTGCTGCAACAACTATCAGGCAGCAGAGCTAATCCGTCATCCTGCCCGGCATCAGACTGCTCTGTCATTTCTCTGAGACACAGTGACTGCTACGGATGTAATGGAGCCAGAGTGTGCAATTCATCCAACTCTGTGCGACGCACTAGTTGTCGGATTTAACTGCACACCTCACTGAAACAAAAAGATTTAATACGTCCCAAACTTCAGTTTTCTCCAGCACTCACCTGATGATGTGGTAAAAATGATTTGGTTGGCCCAACTTTCTGGATGTTGTAACAGTTTGGTCATAAATAAGCAGCACTGATGTACTCTAAATTTGCAAAAAGGAAAAATCTATCAACAGTATTTCAGTTTGTGTGTATTTTGGATTCAGTTTATTCTTTAGACTGTGTAAAATGGACAGCTCAACTTCTCCCAAAACACTGAGAGCTCCCCCTAGTGACTGGCTGCTGTGCAGGTCATAAAGACAGCCTTCTACATGCAAACAGATGGGACATTGTCACATCACTGTTTATCAAACATGGTCTCTGATAATATGATGAGGTCTTTCTGTGCTGAATTATGTGTAATTGTGCATTTATTTTTTATTTTACAAGAAGCTCAGTTTTCAGTCAGTTTTTGATGCTTAAAGATGAAGATTTTACCTCATGATTACCATCACCAGAAAAAATCGCGATGACTACGTTTCTGCAGCATTTATTGAAAACTTTGAAGGATATGAATCTTCAATTATAATCTCTCATCTCTTCTTTTGAAAAATCCTCTGAACATGAACATCGGGAGGTGAAAAGCACCTGTAACCATATTTGTACAAAGAAAGGACGTGTTCTCTCATGATGAATGAACATAATAACAAAGATTCATGAAAAGGCATCCAGAGAAACTGGTAACAGGCCCATTATCTGACAGCAACATGCAGACATAAATCACAAACCTGCTGATGCAGGGATGGTAAAACTGTATTAATACAAACATGACTCTGTGGTCTGTATGGGCTCAAAATCACTTCAAGGAATTATCTGTAAACACACTTCTTTGCTGTATCCACAAATGCAGGTTCTGGCTTTATCAGACATAGAGGAAACCAGATGTAAACATGATCCAGAAACAACTGAGACTTTTCAGGACCTTAACCGATTTAAAGGCTCATTTATGCTCAACATTAAATACAGAGCCAGATACAGACGTAGCCTTCTGTCCTTCTGTCTCTGCGTTCATTTCGTCAGTATTTCTACACGTTTTCATAAAGTTTACAGATACGGACCAAACAGAGCAGTACCACCAGAAACTGTGGGGACAGTGTTGCTGTCGACCCATAGACTGTAAAAAAAAAATGGACATCATCTCGCTCAGCTCACACTGAGGTCACCACAAAAACGGCCCCCTCTGCTGGCTGGCTGCAGTACAAGTCAAAAACGCTGCCTCTCTTTTCATTCCAGATGGGATGTGTTCAAACTTTAAAAAATTATTTCACCTCGTAGAAACGTTTCTCACATCCGTATGCTGTGGTGATATTTAGATATTATTGGGCTGCATTCCGTTCAAGTCCTCTTTTTTCTGAAATGTTTCTTTTTCCTTAGTTGTTAGAGGTTAAAAATGGGGTTTTATGTCTTGTTTAATGATGATTGACAGCTGCTGTTCTTCTGTAGTTTTTTTGGGGGAATAGTAGAATACATCAGGAAGGAGACTTGAGAAGAGATTAGACCAGGGGTCGGCAACCCAAAATGTTCAAAGAGCCATATTGGCCCAAAAAAACAAAAACCAAACCTGTCTGGAGCCGCAAAAAATTAAAAGCCTTATATAAGCCTAATATGAAGGCAACATAGGCTGTCAGTATATTAGCTATATAAGCCTATTATTAAAATGACTAAGTAGGCTACAAATAAAAAATGAGCATTCATGATTAAATGTTTATTTTCCTGGCAGCACATCCTGGAGAGAATGACACACTGCGTGACTACTCTGCTGTACAATATTTGGTGCTTCAAGTTTAACTTCCATTACAATATTAATGTTTTATGTTTTGTTGCATTGATTAAATTATAGAAATACAAGTGTGGCGCCCTGAGTATCATTGGGTTGAGCACCGCGGAATAGCAGAATAGCATCGGTGAATGGTTTCCCACGCTTTATTATCTCCCGGGCTGCAACAAAACTTGCAGCAGTAGTAGAGTTTGGAGATGCAATCCCCTTCTTGAAAACTATTTTTACGGTCCTCTAATTTTACTGCAATTGCACTTTTTCTCTCAGTCCCAACTGGGTGCTCGGCTGCAAATATAGCATGTTTTACCCTGGAAATGTCGCTCCAAATTGCCCTTCTTGTTATTTGACAACTTCTCATTGCAAATCAAACATGCAGGCAGTCCTTCAGCACTGGCAATGAAAGCAAACGATTCTGTCCATTCTTCTTTTAATCTTCTGTTCTCAACAGCAATCGTTCTCTTTTTCCCTTCTCATTGCCCGTGACACACCCTCGTTTGTTTACAACAGCCACCTGTACTGTGTGTCGCAGCTATGACGCAATTTCTGCTATTGGCGCAATTCTGAAATTCAGTATTTATTGCATTAATTTTTACAGCATAAGGATATTTGTGTCAGCCCCCCCCCCCCCCCCCCCCCCCCCCTAAAGAAACCATATTAAAACAACAACAACAACAAAATATCATTTTTTTTCCATTTTCACAGATTTTTGAAAAAGCTCCAGGGAGCCACAAGGGGAGTGCTAAAGAGCCGCATGCGGCTCCGGAGCCGCGGGTTGCCGACCCCTGGATTAGACTGTCGAAAGAAAAAAAATATGTATATTTTTGTCACCTGCTTCCACTTAGATTTTCTCAGAGTCTCTACTGCACAGACTCTGGCTGCTCAATGGCGGTTCCTGTGACAGAGGTTTTTTGGCTCCAAAGAGCCACGCTGTCCATTCTATGCACAGTCTATGTGTCTACCTGATACAAACCTCTATTGAGACAAAGAAGAAATAACAATGACAGAATTTTTTTATGAAAAATTTCATGAGGAACTTGCTGCTCTGCTTTTGTGTTTTATGCAAGAGGTACATTAGCAATACCTCCTGCACGGTTGCCATGTTTGTTTTTGAGTCTGTTGTTGTCATAAACTTTCGACTCTACCCCCCCCCCCCCCCCCCCCCCATGTGAGCTACATTGTTTGAAACGGACATGTACATTTTTGCACGTGAAGGAATTATAACTGGGTCTTAAGGTGGACTGATGGGAGGAGGAAAACTGTCCTGTGGTTGAGGAACTATAACTCTGACATTCTTTTTGGAAAGCTGCGTCCTCTGCTCTAAAAAGCTAATGGTTCAAAGCCAGGATCCCTGATGGTCTCAGAAAAGTCCACATCTGGTGAAGGCTAACGTTGAACGTACACAGTATATGCAGGTTGAAGAGGAAGATACTCTTTGTTGCCATCCACAATGACTTTTTTCAGAGATTACCTTATTTCAGCAACACAATGCAGCGAGAGAGTTGTTGATGAAATTCATGAAAATAAACAACAAAGAAACAACAACCTGCAGCATGTTACAGGCTTTGCTGTTACAAGACTGAAGAGAAAATGCAGCCAGAAGATTCACCTACCGTATAGAAGAGAAGAGAAGAGGACCTTACACAGGTGCTGCTGTTACTTTCTGCATTTGTTAAGTGTGACGATGATGGAAAAAAATACTAAGATTCGAACTTCACTATGAATGAAACCATCACTTAAAGCCTACAAGTAGCCTTGAAAACTGTTGTCATAGAAGCACTACCAACAGTGAAATCTAAGGAGCTACTTTTCAGCTGCATAAATGGTTTGTCTCACCTGCTTGGATTCTGTTTTACATAACCACCCACTCATTATACATAACTTGGAAAATTATAAGTAACACCATCCCAACATCATATCAGTCGGATTATCATTGTATTATCAAGAACTTTAACAACTTCTTAAATGTCACCATAATACTTTTTTATGGTCGAAGTCATGCTTATACTGGCACCCACGCTATAACACAAACAGTCGGATACAGGCCTTGGTTGCCCACCCCACTGGTTCACAACACATTATTTCCTGCCAGGCTGCTTCACATAATCTCCCTCTCACAATCCCTTCAAGGTGAGAAAACGTATTCCTCTCATTTCAGGTGCTTTGGGGTACATATTTGCATTTTCAGACTTCAGACTCATTTACCATAATTTCAGGACACCAAGCTCCCCTGTGACACCAGCAGGGAGTTTTTTTTTTTTTTTTCCAGTCCAGTTTTCCTGTCAAGAGAGACTTCTCCTCTACACAGGAGTGAAGGTTAAAGGTCAACGCTGCTTTATATTTAAGCATCAATACACAATGCAAACTCAGAAGTACTTAACTCGCTCCACTGCTCAGCACATGCTGCTTATTTACGCACACTACGTCACTTTGGACATAATCCTTCAATGTTATTGACCTCTGCATACATTGCTTGGAAAAGTAATCGATATTTATAGTTAAAGGCAGCCTGTAAGAATAGATTTTAACATAAATGCCTCACAAGCACAGGTTTTATTGATGAGAGTCAGAAAAGACAAAATGCTGCTACTGTCTTGGAACAAAAAAGTGATCTACTTCCTGCGGAAAGTCTTTGACATTAGGGGGAAATGTTGTCTCACTAAATGTCAGACAGTGTGAGGCAGGAGGGAACTTTTTCTCAGTCCACACTGCCGTTTTCCCCAGCAGGCTTTGCAAAATTACACACCTTCACTCAGGTAGAACTCCGATATCTGTCAAAGAAAGGATTGCTAAAAGAAAATTCCTCACTTGAACTTTTTTTTTTTTACACACTTTGCAAGGAGAAGACTTGACAGCGGGTGGAATATAAAGTTAAAGTTTCCCTCTGCAGGAAATTTTAGTGTGTTTCTGTGCAAAGCTAAGTTAGCCGCTTGAGGCGATTTGATCTGAATAATCCCAACTTCAAATAGAAAAAAATATACTTGAAATATTCAAAATAGACTTTGCTTCAGTATTCAAATCAGCTGAATGGTCGTATCTTGCTGTTCTTAGTCCACTGTGATTCTGCCTCACTTTCATCCTCGTGCCTCCAGCGGATCAAAGGAATCTCAATCACCTCTTCACATTGGGTCAGCTTCTCTTCCTTGTATGGTTTATCTTACTGTAAATTTTACCTTGTTGTTATCACCTCTCTTCTGCTGTGTGTGATATCCAGGGAAAGATACACAGAAGAAAAATGTCTTTCTTGTGCCATTGTTCGTCTACTGAGGTTGGGATCGATGGTGGTTGTTCGAAAGTGCTGCAATAAAACAGTCTATGGATACCCTCCAGTGCATTGAAGAAAAGCAAAGAGTCTGTTCTGAAAAGTCTGGTGAGAAAAAGTACAGATGTATTTGTTGGTAGAAAGAGGGAAGTATAAAGTAAGCTTAAAAGTATGTCTGGTAACTATTTGTTCTTCACGCCTCTGGGACTCGTACAACACACGACTCCTGAATCAACTCTCAACCAACTCCTCTCATCATCAACAAGCTTCACAGCAAATCAACAGTAGACAGAAAGACCAAATCTCCAGAAGAGAATAAGAGCTTATCTCAGCAGTGCATCAGTCAACTGGAATGCCTCAGAGAAGAAGACAGCAGGATGTAAACACAGACATAGTAACAGCAGCGATGCAGAGAAGAAGAAAAAGTCTTACCTGGGAAGACAAGCACAGCAAACACAGAGGACAGGATGAGGAAACACACCGAGTTATACATGCTTCTGCTGATTCTGATCTGCTGCTTTGTTTTACACAAGCTCTGTTTTTTATCTTTCCCACCACAGGGCTTCGGAGAGCTGCCCACTCTGATTTCTCTCTCCTGAATGTCAGTTCTGATAGCTTCCCAACTGAAGATGCTTTAAATCCTGCACAAGTAGTAGTTGGCAGATCACACACACTCACACACACAGATACTGGCTCCTTGCAGTGTTCGGTCTCCCTCTCCTCCGCGTACTACAGCACACACAGGGACCAGCACTCTGCAAGGCTGGGGGAGCAGGGGGGAGGGCGGTCGAGCTCTGCTGGCATTGGCTAAAGCATCTGTCAATCACTCATGAACAGTCTTAGCTCTGTTTTTCTTCTCTTTTTTTTCCCCCTTCTTTTGCCTGCCATGAATCCTCAGCCATGCTTTCTTTCTCTGCCCCTCTGACAGAACTAGAGCAGGATTAAAAAAGATGATGCAGGCTTGATATTCAATAAAGGCTGAATAAATAGCAGCCCCCTAATTTATGCACAAGATGAGGGCAGTATTTGGAAGCTCTGTGCTTTTTTTTTAAGTTGTTTTGCATGTTTTCATTCTGTTCCTGAGATATTTTGATGCAGTGTGGGGACAGCTTGAAGCTGCTCTATGCAGCAAATGCTGTTCATTTGTGGAGAAACAGTCCCAAACTGAAAAAAGTGAGGTGACACTCAACGTGTGATGAGATTCCCCTCCAAACTCTCACTGCTGCTATTTTTGGTTAAGTTAATGGGAGAGATTAATTTCAAAACCTGGTTAAAACTTACTGCGAAAAAACAATTTATGCATTCGGTGCAGGTTTGTGAAAATACATCTTGAACATCTTTGTGTTGCTTTTTGATGTTTTTCAGTGTTGTTCCAGTAAAATGAGCCTGATAAAAGGACAGATGGATACAAAAAGTCTTTGAATTGTTCGACAAATTACTCCAGGCTGTTTTTGCTGTTACTCAGTCTTTCATGACGGATGCACCTGATCACAGATGAAAGGTATTTCTCCTGCTATTCAGGCTTGCATTCTTATTTTAATTTTTCATGTTACCACTAACAACAACCAACACAGAGGTATGCTGTTTGTGTAGATTTGATGGATGGAAAGGTCAGCCTCTAATGCCAACAGAATTGAACTACAAAGCCGGGATTTCAGTGTCAAGAAAACGGCCCACTCCTGCCTCCACTGATTACTAATATTACTGTGTGGTTTTGTTGTTTCATCCCACACAACCATATGCAAACAGGACATTTATTGTTCAAATTGATAAACTTTTTTTTTTTTTTTTTTGCAAATATTCACTCATTTTGAATTTGATGGCTGCAACATGTTCCTAAAAAGCTGGGACAGGGTCATGTTTCCCACTGTGTTCCATCACCTTTCCTTTTAACAACACTCAATAAGTGTTTGTGAACTGAGGACACTAATTGTTGAAGCTTTGGAGGTGGAATTCTTTACCATTCTTGATTGATGAACAACTTCAGTTTCTCAACAGTCCGGGGTCTCCATTGTTGTATTTTGCACTTCATAATTCTCCACACATTTTCAATAGGAGACAGGTCTGGACTGCAGGCAGGCCAGTCTAGTACCCGCACTCTTTTACTACGAAGCCACGCTGTTGTAACACATGCAGAATGTGTCTTGTCATTGTCTTGCTGAAATAAACGGGGACGTCCCTGAAAAAGACGTGGCTTGGATGGCAGTATATGTTGCTCCAAAACCTGTATGTACCTTTCAGCATTAATGGAGCCTTCACAGATGGTCAAGTTAGCCATGCCATGGGCACTAACACACCCCCATACCATCACAGATGCTGGCTTTGAGACTTTGACCTGATAACAATCCGGTTTGTCCTTTTCCTCTTTGGCCTGGAGGACACCACGTCCATGATTTACAAAAACAATTTGAAATGTGGACTCGTCAGACCACAGCACACTTTTCCACTTTGCGTCAGTCCATCTCAGATGAGCTCGGGTCCAGAGAAGCCGGCGGTGTTTCTGGGTGTTGTTGATATATGTCTTTGTCTTTGCATGGTAGAGTGATAGTAGTGATGAACTGTGTTAACTGACTGGAGTTCAACTTTTGTCACTTTCTCTGTTTCTTGTTCACTCCACAGCAACTTTATCAGGTACACCTTTTTGCTGGAAGGTACTAGAAACCTTCCTCTGGGATTTTGCTCCATGTTGACATGATAGCAAAGCTGCTGCAGATTTGTGGGCGGAACATCCACAATGAGAATCTCCCATTCCACCACATCCCAAAGGTGCTCTACTGGACTGAGATCTGGTGACTGTGGGGGGCATTGGAGTCCTGTGAACTCATCGTCATGTTCAAGAAACCAGTTTGAGAAATCACACCATTACAGCAGAAGCAGCAGGCTGAAGTATTGAGTCAAGGTAGGATGGATCCATGCTTTCATGTTGTTTACTTCAAATTCGTAGCCGACTATCTAAACGTGGAGCAGAAAGCCAGACTCATCAGACCAGGCAATGTTTTTCAGTCTTCTATGGTCAAGTTTTGGTGAGCCTGTGTGAATTGCAACCTCAGTTTCTTGTTCTAAGCTGACAGGAGTGGCACCTGGTGTGGTCTTCTGCTGCTGTTACCTGCCTGCTTCAAGGCTGGACGTGTTGTGTGTTCAGAGATGCTCTTCTGGTGGTAACGAGTGGTGATTTGGGTTCCTATTGTCTCTCTCTGTCATCTCCAACCAGTCAGTCCGTTCTTCTCTGACCTCTGGCAAAGGCATTTTGTCACAGAGAACTGCTGCTCACTGGATGTTCTTTTTAGGACCATTCTCTGTAAACCCTGGAGATGGTCGTGTGTGGTTGTCTAATACCCAGACCACCAGCATCACATTCAAAGTCTCTTAAATCACCGTTCTTCTCCATCCTTCACCATGGCTACATGACTAAATGCTACAGAGTTGCTGCCATGTGATTCGCTGATTAGATAAAAAGATTTGGGTAGATTAAGGCTGTTCCCTACATTTATTCTTAAACAGGCAGACTTATACTTCTGAAGCATCAACATTGGTTTTAAGTTCCGCAGTTTTTGTTTGTTGTCTCTTTTTTCCATGTTACGTGTTCTTTTACCTAAGGAACCCCTTGTTTCTTCAGTTTCGTGTCACATTACAATGCACTGTGGGTAATTACCTCACGCAAAGTCTGTAAATATGCCAACTAAACCCGGGCAGCCTGCCCTAGGGCTTTTGCCATATGAAGCACAACCTAGACGACTAGGCCATCTGTGCTCCGGCACACTTTACCGTTGGACAGTGGGACAGCTCTAAGCCTTTACAGACTTCGCAGTGACGCACCTCAAAGTCAGTGAGTGTGGCCATAGAGACTGGGCCATTGTCATTGTCACCCTTATGTGCTCATGCTGTCCAGCCATGCTCCTTGTGTATGATTACCTGTTGAGTGACCTTTGGATTGGATATTGGATTTGGATTCTTGTATTGTACTTTTGGATTTGTTTGCCTCTGTGGACTGACTTTTTGAGTATGAACCTCTGAACTGCTGGAGTAAAGACCTTTGCCTAATATTCTGCACCTTGTGTCCTGGATGTCCCTCTGCACCTGGGTTCCTGTTTTGCCTCTGAAATGCCAAACTTGGTTGGTACTCTTTGATGGTAAAAGTGTAACTTTTTTTTGTCTTGCTTGCTCATGGAATGACTTACATTCATCGGCCTCAAGAAGAGGTGTGAACAAAAAGTAAGTAAAGTGGGGCAAAAAATACAAGGCAGGTGTGTTTGTACTATAAACCAAACATCATGCCAAATTTTTGTCTAATACTTGCATAAAGCATCCTAAATGCAACAGCAAAGACTGGATTAATCAAGGACATACCTTGCAAAGAGCTTGCGGCACCTACTTGTGACTTCAAATTTCAACACTTTTACAGCATAATTTCAGAGTTTGATGATTGACAGGTGGATTTTGTAAAAATGTGCCACAAACCCAAGCAACCAAAACAGTTTTCTGTTCCAGTCTGTGGATAATGTTGAATGTGTTTTTGATTCAAAGCTGAAAACATCAAGCTTTGTGGGAACTAACTCGCTGTTGGATTTAACATCAAGTGGTAATTTGAGGAACCAAGAACCCGGAATTCATTCAAATGGTGTGGACTATCAACTAACTCCAAAGCACTGTTCTACATCCCTTTATTAAAGTGCTTAGTGGTAATCGTCAAGTTTAAACCACATTAATCTAACCCAGTGAGAAGAGGGGCTTTGGTGCTTGTTTCAACACCGTTCCATTTTCCCAATCCCAGCCTGACACAGGCCATGGCACCACACTCAGCTCAGCGAGCTGACAGCCCATCGGACTGGGGGCTGCACAAATCACTGAGTGAGTGATTCATTTGGTGATCTCTGCCCTGAGCTAAAAGTCCAAACTCAGCCAGACTCTTACTCACTCACCCTGAAGTTCAATGCTGCAGTGGTTTACAGTGAGAATCTTCAGTTTAACCACCCCTTTTTTGAAGTTTGCTTTTAATTTGCTCTGATTAGTCGTTGAATTAAGTTGGTGATGAGCTGGTTTTGTTTCCAAGAAGCAACTGTTTTAACAAAGAACACACATAAAAGGTCTTTACTGCATGATCATTTTTGAGTTCAAAATGTTAAAAAATGGGAATATCTTTAAATCCTTTACACTGAATCCAGACACCTTCAGCAAACCAAATGTTTTGTTTTCTTTGAACCACAGATCTGAGGGGTAAAACATCTCTAACACAAGGATTTTTTCCCCCAACCCTACGATAGAGAAGTAAGGGTCAGGAAACATACACATGGAGGAGAATAAAGTGATTATAGGACCATGTTAATCATTCCTTTTAATAAAATAGTGACACATCCTGTAACAATGCTGTATGATGAAGGAGGCTCATGATTCAGCTTTGGCCTGGAAGTGCTTTGTTTACTTCAGACTCATAATCAGCAACATTCAGCGACAAAACTGCAGCAAATTGATCTATTGAGTGCAGTTAGACAGTTACCTTTTCCGTCTCTCTAATCTTCCATCGAAAGCCTCATTACTTGCACAAAGGAAATTGCTCTTGTTTGCTGGGAGTATAACAATCATTATCGTCTGCAGAACTGAAAGGTAAGACACAGATGATGCATAACATCCATACGTGACTTCCTGAGACATATTGGAATACTTTCAGTCAAAATCTAAGTATAGGGTACAAATCAGGATATCTTCATGTCTCTGAGTCAGATATCAGATTTTAGATGAAAAAAGCATCAAGTCTCTGGAAAATCTCTGTCAGGTGTCTTGAAATGTTTAATGATTAACCAATTGTAATATAGTAGAAGTCCATGCATATTAGAAAAGTTCTTGTATACAAGCGTCATGATGCAACAAGACTGTTAGACCACACACTTAACTTAACATAATCAAACGAGACCTCAGAAGTTAAACAACATCATCAATCATCCTGGTGTGTTCTGTCATGAAGCAACAAAAAAGGAGGAAGATATTCTAGGTAAATAAGATCAAAAGCTGCTCTTCTTCTTTAGTTTCCCTCTTGGCTCTGAGTATTCTCTACTTTATGTTCTCTCCCATGCCCATAAGCTGTAAAATCCAGTTGATGAAGCTTCCAAGTCGGCTCCTCACATTGGTTGTCACAGGTATTCTGTCAGAGGCAGTCTAACCAGGAATTATAAACATTAACATCAGGGAGGCTCGGTTTGGAGCTGAAATTACTTGTGTTGACACATTTGAGGATAATTTGGACAAATTGGTTACGAGGAACCCCATCAGGTCATGGAAGACAAATTGGGCTCTACATCGGGCTTAAAATTATTTGTTGTGTCACCAGCCTACAACGAAAAGTCTTCAATCTAAAGGCCTGAGAAAGGCATGTGCATGTAAACAGTAACAGAGCATATGGGGGGGGGGGGGGGCTGAATTCATGTAAATTTTAATCCTTTTAATTCATATTTAATTATTTTGTACATACAAAAGTTTTTTCTCCAAGTTTTTATTTTTCTTTTTTTGAATTTTAAGCACTTCCATTACAACACATAGCTTGTAACTGTGCAAATTAGAGTAGTGAACTGCCAGAGGTTAAGAAAAAAAATGTAAGGTTGTAATGGCCTTTTGACAACTTATAGCTGTTCTGCAGAAGTGAGAGATTGATAACACCTTAAAAGTTGATGCTACTAATTCCTACAGGTGTCACAAGTTGTCTTGATTCATTGTAACCATGTCTCTGTGTATAAAAGAGATGAACACACAATGTGGTACCAGGCCCTCATGGTGCGTATTGAAGAGTTTTGTACTAAAGAAAGTCATGTAATGCTCTAAAAATGAGAAGAAAAAGACTAATCTTAATCAAAGAGAAACTGAGCACCAGAACTACCTGATTTGAATTGCCCAACTACAGACAATTGGTAGAGTCTCTTTCTACTTTAAAGAGACGTCTGAAGACCCAGCTGTTCAGGGAACATTTAGGCACTTAATCTGACAAAAGTGACTGCTACAAAAAATTATACAATTGTAGAACATTTCAAGAAAAAGGTCTTTCCTACAAAGAAATGAAGTAAAAAAAAAAAAAAAAAAAAAAAAAAAAAAAAAATTCAAGGTGAGGTCAGTGTCTTCTCTGCAGTGCAGTTTCTGGAGCATTTAACCTTCACAACCAAAGTCTGATATATTATGATATATTATAATATTATCTTCTGAATCTGATGAAGCAGATACGACACTCAATTGTGAGGTTGCTGATAAGCAACTGGTGAGAATTCTTAATAATATGGACTTAAAACTAGGTATTAAAAGGTTTTATGTTTTGTGTTTGTCCTTCTTAAGGTTTAATCATATCTGTTACTGTATTCCAGATCATCCAGATTCTTTGTATCCAGTTGGTTTTAAACTTACTCCAATAAGAAGAAAAACTTTCTGCTTTAGCCAGTAAAAATCTAGGACCAAATAACCTGATATGACACTTTTCTTACCTTTTTTTTTGTTTTTCATTTCTCAAAGTTTGACCCGGTCTGCTCCTTCTGTGCAGGCAGAACACCGGTTGACAGCTGGACCCTGAAGGAGCGTGAAGGAAGCTCAACCAAACATCTGAAAGAGCAGGTATTCTGCTTTTCTTTATTTTAAACATGGATATGGAACAGTGCTGGCTGTTCATACTAATATGTCTAGAGATTACCAAACCTTTTTTAAGTGTTTAGAAATCCCTGAATTTGTCTATAAACTGAATAAACTATACATGAACTAAACTATTAATCCAAATGTTTGCATTACAAATGGCATGAGATCTTCACACGACTTCAGGAGGCAGGCCAACCAGAGGGAAGGGGATTTGTGGAGTGTGGGGTCTTAGAGACAGAGACTGAAATAAGAATTTTCTACATTCAGCCTATAAATAAAAGATTGACTTTTTTGACTTTATCTCAGTCAAAGAGGAGCTTGGTAAAGCTTGGTTTAATATGAATATATGGGTTAAATCACTAGACTGTGTCATTGTTACCCAGGACGATATGGATGGAATGACCACTGCAAGATTTCAAAGTCATCAAGTATTATCATTAAAGGCTGTTGCAGGAGCATCATTTTTAACAAACACACTGTATTACATAGAGACAGGCAACTGTTAAAGCTATAAAATATGTTTTAAGTCTTTAATATTTTAATCTTTAATTTCATGCAACAATGTAACTTTTGTCGCAATGCAACTGTTAGCAAATATACTGGTTGGATGGCATTTTATTTGTCTTTGTTAAAAAACTAAACAAAAAAATGCAAAATCAAATAAGTCACCATGTGTAACCAATTATTTTTTTTAAGTAAAACCTTAAAAAAAACTTGAGGAAAAACTCCTGGGCACTTTCCTGGTGTCCAACTCCTGACTGTGAGGGTAGTTGCAGGCTGCCTCAGCACTCAGGGTCCGCAACAGGTCTGCAGGAAAACCAGGTCGTGATCTGACCCTCCCAGTGTTGACAAGGCAGCAGCTCTGTAGACATCCCTGACACTGACACACAGCAGATCAAGTGTTTTATTCTCTTTGGTTGGACAATCAACAAACTGTGTAAATCAAGTCAGGTGAGAGGAGAGGGTAACATGACTGACGTCTCCTGAAGGCCTCGGGATGTCTAGTCTGTATCCTGTGGATAGTTTCATGGATACCATCACATGGAGCTTCAGCTGCTGTTGCTTTGTGTGGAATGGATACAAGGACTTTCATTATTATATGTCTGAACTCCATTGGAAAGTGTCTCAGACCAACTGCCAATAGTTTGATATCTTGACAACACATCTTCTCTTTGACACCATCATGAGAAGGACCACACCATCTCTGATTTACAAAAGAAGCCATTACCCCACCTTCTACCCTGCCACCATCTTTAGCATCTCTGTCTGAACATATCCAATGCACAGTAGAGTATCGTATTTCGGGTTGTCGGCCACACAAATGAGTTTTTGCTCATTATCTGCAGCATGCAGCTCACTTCAATTTCATCACCCACCAGTTTAACAACTTGACTGACGTTTTGGGCTTGTGAGGATCATCTCTCCCCTCCCTGTTGTTGCACTTTGTGAGGTTGTGGGGCTTTCCTCTATCTCCACTGTGCTACTAAAGTCTATTTCATTTGGACTGTGGCATTCACAGTCACTGTTTGTTCCTTGGCTGCAGAAACAGGACAGTTCTCTGTGTCTCTGCGTCCCTGGAGTTAGAGACACAATTTGGTGAACTTTGATGGTGCCCATCATGACTGGCAGCTTTACAGATACAGCTTTGTCATCTTTCTCCGAGATCCAGAAGTATTTTATACTAGAAGTTGTTTCGTCTAATGCATCAAAGAGGTCTTTCAGTATCTGGATATCAGCATCTATTTTTACCTTTTCATCAGCAGTGTGCTTCACAGCAGGACCAACTCAATCTGGTGCATCTATTCCATGAGCTCTTTCCAAAAGTTCCATGTAACTTCTTTGAAGCCCTGAACCGCTGCAACGCTAGGGCAGGCAGATTGGCTCTTGCTACCAGCGATTAGCCAGTGCCGGCTGATTAAACAACAAGGAAATTAAAAACTACCCTGATCAAACAAAAAACACTGTTCCTGTTGAAAATCAAGGAACAATTTTAATTAACAAAAAAACTCCTTGTTCATCAAAGAAAATTGATTATATTTAGGCAAAATAACTCAAACACAGAACACATCCAACCTGAATAACGGCTTCCTGATACTGTTGTGAATCCATTAACAAAAAATACTCAGTCCGTAAATGGAAAAGAAAGTGACCATGAGTCCTGATAATCCCCCGTAACAATCCACAGTAATCCACAGTTGAAAAAGAGTCCTATCTCAGTTCTGGGCAGCTTAGATCCCCATGGAAATAACAGAAAGAAGCGACAAAGGTCGTCACAGCTGCAGGAGCTGCCATCCTGCCTACAAACCCGGGTAAATCCAACCGACACCTGAAGCTCCTCAGTGGCTCCAACACAGGTTGGACACACCTAAAAACCTTGTGGTCTGAGACAGAAAAGGTATTCCAAAACGTGGGGTATAATCCACAGCGGTCTGCTCAAAGTTCACGGACGCCACTCTCCCCTATAGCACACCTGCACACTTCTCTCCAACATGCGTTCCCTCCCACCTTAAATTAATTTTTGTGAGAGTGGTTTTTGCGCATCACTCGCTATGCTGACCAGTAACTGTGAACCACTTGCTGTTTTCAATAAGCCACTCTGGACTACTTTCTCACCAAGCATCTGGAAATTTTTCATGGTCAATGCATTTGATTCTCTGACATAGAGGCTTAAAAACTGACTACATGAGAGTGTATGTTCCTTTTTGTTCCCTTTTCAGTTGTGCTGCTTAGGGAGCTCTTTCAGAATTTTTTGGAGGACTCTTCTCTTGTATCTTTTTTGTTTGTTTGTTTTTGGTCACTGTGTCTGTTTTCCCTGGTAGCAGTCTGCTGTTTTCATCCTTACACAGGAAGTGTACAACATGTGCTTTTTCTTTCTTTAACCTTGCAAGTTGCTTTGATGTGTTGGTATCCTCTCTTGCTGGTGTGGATTTTTTTTTTTTTTTTTTTTTTTTAACTGACCTGCCTTGCCATTTCATTACTAAATCACAATACCTTGCTCTCTTTTTCTCAAGATGCTCAGCTCTAACTTGTGGGTCAGCATTCTTTCTGCTCTCTGCATCTCTTTATTAGACAGTGGCATCTGGAAGGACAAAACTGGACCTTACATAACAAAAGTTATACTAAAATATTTTTTTCTGAACTAGCTCTGCAGGCTTTGCATCATATTGTGGCATCATTTTGGTTCATTTTTTGGGCAATGACTTCACAAAAATCTATGATAATGACCAGTATTGGTATCATTGAATAATGTGAAAAATAACAAGAATGCTATAAAAGTTCAAAAATACATTTTGTTACTAATGGTTACGTTCCGTTACAGTGGAACTAGGAAAAGGGAAGTGGGAATGACGTCATCTCTGAGTTGGCAGCGTCCACAAAAGCTGTTCTTGCGCCTGCCCTGTCCAAACATAAGCAAATTCTGACAAACAGCAGTCCTTTTTCCACCTACAAACACAGTGGATGAAGAGGAGACACAAAGGCATAGAAGGTAGTCCATTTTTTTCTTTCGGCATGTGGAATTGTTTTTTTCTAAAACTATCGATCACATAAAGTACTATCTAATCTAATCTAATCTAATCTAATCTAATCTAATCTAATCTAATCTGACTGAATTAGAACATTTCCAGATGTCATCCACAGTTTCACAATACACTAAAAAAATTAACATTTTAAGACAGACTCAGAGACCTTGTGATATGTTTTGGGGTTCCTCAGAATCTGGTGGTTGATGCAATAGCCTGTTACAACACAATATATGGCTACATGTGTGCAAAAGTGCTTTTTGTGCTTGTCTGTGTTTATAGCATGCATCATTCAGGGTGAAAATAACTGAATTTCCTCCAAGATAAACTTAAAGTATATCTTCTCCTTTATGTGTGTTACTGAGGAAGGACGTTTGGAAATCCCAACAGGGAGACAGAATCATTACTTGCATAAATAAGATCTGCATAATTAGCACATCATTATGACTATATTTGCAAATTTCAACAAAATTATGCCCCCAGTACATCATTTTTAACATCATTTTGTACTTAGATTTTAAGCCGAACCCTTATTAGAAACCTCAGATTATAATGCCCCACCTCTGTTGGTCACATTATATGGATACATTTACATAATCCTCTGTCTTTTTAGCCTTTTTTAAAACCTGTGCTGAATCATGATGAATCATTGTTATAAAAATGTTTGAAATTGTCTCTGTTCTTATCTTGTTGCAGCTTCCAACAATGGAAGCAGGATCACGTCCCACAGAGAATGCACAAACATTTCCCAAAGTGCATTGCTCTCTGTTATTGCCCTTGGCATCCACCAACTGTGATGTGAAAAATAATCTTTTTTCAGCATCATCACTGAGGGGGCTTTGAATTCTCCGGCTATCTTACCAGATCCTCTGCATACCCGAAATTATGCCGAATGGAATCTTTGTGCACACTCATGTCCCTGCCTGAAGACCTTATACTGTAATAATGTTTATATGTACACAGCTGATCCGATGCTTTCAACCACCAATCACCAATGAAGAGTAAACTCCACAACGACGCTGAACCCTAAATGGAAACCATTTGTTACTGTTATTTGCTTTGCCATACATTTCAGGTATATATGTTCACATGTCAGATATGATAAAGAGACACACGGTCCATATAATTATTTTTCATCCACTTTTAATAGCAGCAAAAAAAGCTGACAAGCAAATTGATCATATATTTCTGTAGTTATTTGCATGCACTGCCCACATGTGAGTTCAATTTTATGGGAATATGTCAATGCAGATTTCAGTCGGCAAGAAATGAACTAGGTTGAAACTAAATGTAAAGGCTCCACCTCGGGAGACGTGATCTTCACAAATAGAACAATTCTTGAAAAAACAAACCAACAGGAGATGCAAAAGAAAATGTGACTGTCGTAACAGCTTGATCCAGAAACTGAAGATAATGTTTAGACAGCTCTGACAACAGAGGGTCTCATTCAGAGGATGGTGATGTGTTTCTGCAAAATTAATGACAGTTTGTCTATTCAAAGCTGTGAACAATGAACAGCGACTTGTCTTTGTCTTGGACTTGTTCTACATTTTTCAAAGTTGACTTTAATGTCTGACACTGTCAGTGATTCTTTGTGATGCCTGTGATGTCTGATTGATTTTTTTTTTTTTTTTTTTTTACTTCAATTAAAACTGGCTTCATAATGAAGTACAAGCTGAGAAAATATGACTGTCATTTATTTTTTTTTTTTTTCATTTAATGCGTTTGGAAAATATGTGATACCTTAGTGATTAGACTCTCCTGGAACAGCAATATGAACTCAAAGAGGGTGGTGAGGTCATCGAGAACAGGGAGAGTAGAGTGTATTTCTGATTAAATTTGTTGTGATTTGTGCAGACCAACCAGAGTGATGGCACAGGCTAAAGGCTAAAACATGAGCTAAACCGTTTGTAATAATGTTCGTTCCAACCCACATGCAGCAGTTATTCTGCAGTGATCTGATCAAACTTGAGAGTCTGTCAATAAAACAAAGAGTGAGGTTACGTTAGCTCTGATTGGTAGATGAGCAGGACATAAGGATTTGCTAACGTTACACATTAGCCTATATACATCTCAGACCACCGACTGCGAGTAGCACGAAAATAGCCAGCTAGCCAGCTACTTAACTACAGAACAAACTGACAAAGTTAACTTGTTGTCACGTTTGCCGACAGCTCATACCCACTCATAGAAGCCACTCATAGTACCGTCAGCAGCACCAGTAGTGCTAAATAAATCCGGCTACTGAACTACAAACAGACAACATTTGCTTGCTGTCACATTTGAAACAGCAGCGCTGCTTAATTGTTTATAAATACCTTACCACATTGTGGTGTATCTAGTAAAAAGTTGTCTTAAACACAGAAAATTTATGCGCAAAAGATCTGCTCCCCATATCCAAAACAAACAGACAGATTATTAAGAGTCATGTCATCAAGACAGTGTGCATGTTTTCAGTTTTTTATGCCCCCCCTTTTATGATACATTTCCAACATTTGACATTTGATACATTTTCTTGTCTCTGTCCCTCTCTGCCTCCACCTGTTCTGGTGACCCGTGCTTACTCCTGAGTTATTAAACCAACATGATACAGTCTCTACAGTCTCTGCCCATCTCCACCCCAGTGACCTCCAACACATGTCATCCATGTCCCAGATCTTCAGCTCATCCAGCATTGATCCTTCACTGTACAAATGTGTCCTACCCTGCTCTCAGTGACCTCATCACCTGCTTTGAGTTCATGAAGATATTACAGTGGAGCCTTGTGACACAGGAGAATAAACCAGGCTTTTTTATTAGATTGTTGAATTATTTGCTGTCTCAGTCTCTCACAGAGTGGTGAACCTCTTCTCATCTTTACTCCTGAGATACTCATGCCTCAAATACACCGGCTGCGTCTGCATTGCAGCTCCACTCCACTACGTGTTGACTGCATTTGTCAGCTCCCACCAGCTGCGTGTGCAGTCTGGCAAACCGCAGGACTGACAGTCAGCTGGATACGATCTTGTTTTGACATGGTTTGTTTTATTTTGAAAGTCTCGGGCTCTTTTTAGGTAGTTTCAGTGCACTACTTCCCGTCCCGCTCGATCTTCTCTACTCTGAATTGACGCTTCACAGCTCCAGTATCCGGCAAAAATAGGATGGCTGCATATTAGCTGTGACCTGTCGGACCAGTCACATAGCTTGATTGCAGTGGAATGGATCCAGTGTGATTTGACACATTGACTTGAATAGAAACCTCTCTGATCCGGTGCTTTGACGGAACGGAGATGCAACAAAGACGCAGCCGGTGTATTTCCGTCGTCAGGCTGTGTCCCAAATCACATACGTACGTCAAAGTGCAGTGTTTTGCAGTATAAATCAAGGGGCAACAAGGGGGAAAAAATGAAGCCTATGTGGAGATTCTAAAAGTTGCTGTTCACTCAGAATCTAATAGAGGCTGGTGGCAGAAAGACTGGAAGTAATGTTCACACCAAGCCAAAAAAACAGACTTTTACAGCATTAAAACATATTTACAGCCTGGTTCAAAAAACTGCTTGGGTCTGAAACGTTCATTTTGCTATCGGCAACTTTGCTATTTAGATGATATAAAGATTACAAGTTTGTCCAATCAGAGGCTGAGCTCAGTTCACGTGACTGACGGGCGCCCTGTAGCTGTTAGAAAGGAAGCTCAAAGTCAGCATCATATCCAAGATGGCCCTGTCCAGTGATTGGCTTCATTTGACTGTATCAGGAACAGACGAGTGATGTCACAGAGACTATGTCCATGTTTTATACAGTCTATGGTGTAAATGCACTCGTGTGTTCAAAGAATTCAGTGTAAGTGCAGAAGTACTTGATTTGAGACACAGCCTCAGCCTCTCTGGAGTGTCCTTTTTATACCCACTTATGGACTAACCCAGGGGTGGGCAATTAATTTGTATGAGGGGCCAAATGAGAAACCTGAACTGTGTCTGAGGGCTGCACCAACAGTAACATGGACTTTATTCTGCTTATTTTCATTAGCTGCTACTGATAACCAGAAGAATGAGGATATTCTGTAAATATGTGAAATTGTGGTGCAGGTTGGATAGGAAAATACTTCAACAGAAGTAATAAACAGTGTTTCATTTTATGTTTAGCTTGTAAGTCTCCACAAATACTGAAAACTTTTATGACAACTTTATACTAAATAAATAAATAAATTGAATGTTTTTCACTTCGTTTAAACTTCAGTGAGAAAAATCTGATCTGCCTTGGGCTTGAACAAACGCACTGAAATCTGGATGAATTTCTGAGATTTTCCTTCATGTTCTTATTTATGATTGACCTCACACGGGCCACAAAGAGATGCCCAAAGGGCCGAATGTGGCCCTCAGGCCGTAGTTTGCCCAGGTCTGGACTAACCTGTTGATGGTTCACCTCATTAGTTGGGAGAAGTTCCTCCAGGTGGTTTTTAAAGCATTACACAAATTTCTCAGTGTTTTGTTTTCCTTTTTTTTTTTTTTTTTTTTTATTCCAAGTGGTCTAATTGAAAATGTCTCAGTTAATGAGTTTGTAGCGGTTCCTGTAACATACTGTTTTACTCAACCTGGGAAAATAAATGGCCTAAAGTTGCACGTCCATGTGCCCAACCCACCTCTGCAGTGACCCTATTGGCTAAAATAAAGTGGAGGTAAATGATTGGATCTTTCTGACTCTTTTTTCCTTCTAATGAACCACTTAAACGTTATTCTGTAGTATCATTTTCCATGACCCTGATGATGACCTGAAGTCAAAACGTGTAGGGTTGTTCTCTTTCTGTGTTGTGGGAATTCCTCCTCATGCATTTGGAAGGAGGTCACATTGTGCCAGAATCCTAAACACTTACTGACCCTCATTTATCAATCTTGCGTAGGAACTGGTGCAGATTTGGGTGTAGAAAGCATCTTACAGCAAGGGTCACGTGTGATTCATGAAACTTGCATGCAGGGCTAATCTCACCTGATCAGGTATTGGTAAATCTGGCGGCTGAAAACAATCATAACTTAAATAGCACGCTCCTAAATATCCAAGGTTGAGCAGGCCTAACTCACTGAATTTCTGGAGACTGAAACCAACGGAGCAACAAAGGCAGAGAGAAATAAAGCTGTGTTGTTTGGCAGAATGAAAAAGGGCGTTAAAGAGAGTAAAAAAAAAAAAAAAAAAACACGTCTGGAA
This sequence comes from Labroides dimidiatus, assembly GCA_030710495.1. Lineage (NCBI taxonomy): Eukaryota > Metazoa > Chordata > Actinopteri > Labriformes > Labridae > Labroides > Labroides dimidiatus. The sequence goes on from CM061159.1 coordinate 7,196,141, forward strand.
GAAAATCCTGCAGCCGTCAGCTTTGTGGATGTGACAGACCAAACAACAGCAGAGTTTTAAACATTTAATTTAAACATCAAATAATTCTCCTCCACAGATGCATTTTCCTTGCTGCACCGCACTCTCTTCTGACATGAAACTTGCGTACACAGACTCAGACCTCGCATGGCCCTTGTGCAGATTGATGAATGTCGAAATGTGCATGGATATTGGCGTACACCCATTTTTTCAGTTGTATGCATGCTTGAGAAATGAGGGCCATTGTCCCTGTCCCAACTTTTTTGAAATGTTTCTGGAATTAAAAGAACTTTTTTCAGAGAACAGACTTTTTCAGTTTTGACGTCTGATAGGTTGTCTTTGCATTATTTTCAATGAAATTGGAATCCAGGTTTTATTTCAACTCTTCACTCTTCAGCTGAGTCTGTATCTCATGCTGTGTGGAGGTGTGGGTTTTTACTGCGCAGGTTTTGTAAAATGTGAAAAAGCATAAAAGTAGTATTATAGATTCTAATAAAATGGTTGGCAGCCAGATAATTAATAGGGCAGGATTGTAACAGCAGATATGTGGGGGTTGAAATAGAGGTGGGATATGCATTAAGGGAAAGAGAGAGTCAGCCCTTTAAGAGAGCCTGTCAGCATACAAGATAATTACCAGCTCAATTTCAAATAGAAGCCTTTGAACTGTCAATTGCAGCAAATTGAGTTTCCATCCAGCCTTCTCTTATCCTACCACACAGACTCACATAAACGTCATCTGAAGACTCAACATTAAGAGTGTGTTTTTCTTTTTCTTTTTTGATGCTATGATGGGTAAAAATATGTGCACTCAGAAACAAACATCAGTTTTGACAAGCAACAAAACTTTCTTCAAATTTCAGTTTAAATACTTAAAGATGAAGACGGAGCATTTAAAAGGGAAACCGTGTTGGTGTGTTCGGAGATGATGTTTGATTTTGGGTTGTGAGTTAGAAGATTGGATAAGATCTCTCAGGGTTTTTATTTTTTCATGAAAACGACGCAAAATCCTTCCTCAAAATATCCTTTTGACTCTTGTCCTTTGGCCTTTAAAGGAATTTAGAGGTTTGATCTCCACTGATCTCATCAGCTCTGCTGAAACTGACCCTGCACTAAGAAATCGACCTCAGATAAGAGCCCTAACGTTATGAAAATACAAGAAAGAAAGAGAAACCAGTGAGGCACACTGATGTAAAAGCACTTTGGGAAACAGAAGAGGGAGATACATAAGGTCAGGGTTACTGTCGAAAAATGAAGAGGGCAGACTTTCTTAGCATGTAAATGACTCTTGATGCATTGATAATATTATGCTAATGTTATGTTAGCATTAGAGCTTCTACAAACAGCCAGTGTCAGGGCTCTCAAGTCTCACACAATGAGTTATAAGACACAAGCATTTCAACCTGTTCATATGTCACATCTTATTTTTCTAACGCAGAGAAATTACAGGGACAACACCAACAAGTTGTGATGCCAAAAAAAAAAAAAAAAACCTGTGGAAAGTTAGGATTCAAGTGGGTTTTCTGTAGAGTTCAGAGGGAGCTTGCCACGCACCAGCCAATCAAAAGAAGGAATGAAAATTCCATTTGCTTTCTCTCGCTCTTTCAAGAGAAAAGCTGAATATTGGCTTCACCACCAGAGCTACTCTCGACAGGCTCCTTTAGGCTGGAGACATCACATCTCAGGAGTGTTCAGCAATCCCGGCAGGCAGCACTGGTGTTTCTAGTCAGGGTTGTGGGTTAGGCCATCAACAACCTTCCCCTGAGGGAGGCCTTTCTGCAGTACACAAGATTTGTTGATGTGCAGCAGAGGGCTGAGTGTGCTCTTTTTTAGATTTCAGGAGCTACTTTTTTTTCCCATGGACCGCAGGAAGAGGACATGATTAGTGGTGTCCTCAACCGAGAGTAAGGTGAGGTATGTTTGGCGCCACGACATACGCAAAAATAATAAAAGCAAAGCATTTGAGCATATAGGCCTTTGATTCCTTTTTTTTTTTTTTTTTTTTTTGGAAGGTGTCTGGTTTGAGACAGTTTGGGAGGCTGTTTGAAACAATGGAGTGGTCAAAGCTGTTTCAGGCTTTTTTGAACTGACTTTAACCTGCAACGGCTCTATCCTTCCAGCTTGTCTCCTTTCCAGTGTCTACAAATCCATCTGCAGTTCAATACACTGAAGCATTGATGAAGCGTCAGAATAAACAGCTTTACCCAAGATCCAGTTGCCAGACCCAGGCCTAACTTTCTCCTACTTTTTATAGCCTTCCAGCAATGCCATTGTTTTTGTTTTGCCCAGTTCATCACTATAATGGACCATGGCCAAATTATGAGTGATCCCTCACTCTTCTTACACTTCCTGTAAACACAATTATCTGACTGGAACATGCACGTATAAATAACAGTTCATCTCTTGCTGTTTGATTCCTGGGAACATGAACTGAACCTTTCCACATATCATTTCGGGGCAGGCTGACCTGCGTATCTGGTTCTGAGACCTGAAACTTCAGAACCCTTTTTGGATGTCAACTCAGGACAAACTAGTTCCTGTCAATTAATGATCATTCGCCACCACAAAATCGTGATCTAAACTTTCTATGGCATCATTTTTGCTAAATAGTCTTCAGTGATGTCATACTGCCCTCTACTGGGCTGGTGCTGATTTGCAACTACTTTTATTTTTTTCTTCCATAGGTCATTGTGCTGTTTTGTGTTATCTGTCAGGGTCTTCAGCTACAGGACTGAAACAAAGACAAACAATGGGCCACAGTAACAATTTCATTCTGGGAAATGTTTTAACAAGAACTCAAAGTTCCTGGATCCTCTGGTCGAAACTCAACTCCTGACTTGAATTGAAACCTATCAGATCCGGTGCTGTGACAGAGTGGAGATGGACTGGAGACACAGCCGGTGCATTTCATCCATAACTGTCCAATAACCCAATAAGGGGCATGTATGTTGAGTCGAGGTGTACGGTGGCCCTCAAAACTCACAGCACTGCAACTCAACCCTTAGCCCTGTGAAATTTAAATTCCCCCACTTTCCTCCAGTGCTGAATTTATTTTAGAAATTACTGCTTCTGAAATCATTCGACATGAGATGAGATCTTCACAGAGATGACCTGGGAGTGCTTTAAAGAGGCAGATTTTTTTCTGCATTTCTTGTGATGTGATTTTTTGGACTCTCTGTCCTACACATGGTGTGCTTGTGTGTGTGTGTGTGTGTGTGTGTGTGTGTGTGTGTGTGTGTGTGTGTGTGTGTGTGTGTGTGTGTGTGTGTGTGTGCACATGCTCACGTGTTTGTGTCTGTGCATCGGAGCAGAACTGTCCCCTCTCCTGCACTCTGCGCGTCTCCCTCTCCAAGCGGGTTTTCCACAGTCATCGCAGCCTGGATCGTTTCTCGTGTGGGCATCACACACTTTACAAACCAATATTTGTGGGTCTTTCTAAGATATATAGAAATATGTTGGCCCTTATCCAGAGAAGTGCATGCAGCCATGGTTTTAGCTTGCGTCATCACAACATGCTGTTTTGGCCGTGTTGTTTCGGTGATAAAAGTCTTTCAGCCAAAAACCAAAAATGTACTTTTGGGCCATTTTCGCTGGCCAGATTTTCGGTGCATCCCTAACAAAAAACAAACGTTCTTGGTCTCAGTACTGGTGGAAACGAGAGGGCTGATGAGTATTCTTGGTCATAGCAAGTGAAGGGTTAAGAGAATACGTATAAAAAGACAAAACACAAGCAAATTAAGAAAGCATCTTCATCAATTTGACAACACATGCAGCATTTAGAAAATATGTTGCAAGGACCTGAAGGAAATATTAAGCTGTATTAACTGTATTTTTGTGCGTTAATCAATGATGATTGTGCTCATTGCAGTCATGTATTGTTGGATATGTAATGGAAGGTTAAAAGCTCCTGAGAGGCTACAGCTCACTCAGTACAAGGAAGAACAAATCCACAGTACGAATGACACACTTTTGCAGTATTATACTTTTACAAGTTTATGTTTTTGTATGTTTATACTTTTGCAAGCCTATACTGAGACACAGAGGGCAAAAAAACAGAAGGATGCTGGGAGAGGTATGCAGGAGGAAAGTACCCAACTCAAGGCCAAACGGCTATAAGATCTCCCACTGTCCCAGCTACAGACTGATATGTGGTATATTTTGAGTTTGCCTGTGTTGGCAGCTGTTGGTGTGTGTGTGCGATGAAGAACGAGGAAGATGATGCAGCTGACACTCTAAAGAGGAAAGCCCCCATGAGTTAAAACCAATGTCTAAAATAGGAGGAGTTTTTAACTATGAAAGGGTTCGAGGGACATTACCGGGCGTTGTGATGCAGTCAGACCTCATACTTGTCTGTTGTTAGGGCGAGCTAATTCAGAACCAAGAGACTCTGTTTGCACATTTCTTGATCCATTGTAATCAATAAATTTAGCATAGACTGAGAACTCAGCCGCCTCCTTCTACTTCTTCCATCCACATCACCATGTGTTCATCGCTAGAAAATTGCAAAAGGTAAACAGGAGTCAGATTCTCTACTTTTATACAAATTAATATTTTACTGGATGATGAAGGGTGGCTACTTCCAACAGACTGCAACACAACACATTAGAAAATGGAAGAGTTTCCAGAGGACACTTAAAAATAATGCACACATCTGGCATTAGCCAATATGCCAATATCTGAATCATGCAATCACAGTGTTAAAATAAATCAAACACACTTTCTTTCATCTCATTTTCCAACACCAATGATGGACTCAACAGTGGGCTGCCCATCGGTCAAGTCGGCCATGCACTTATTGGCAAAACCCATAAGATTCATATTTTAAAGATAACCAGTCACAAGAAGACTCATCTCCTGCACAGAGAATTAAGCTGTCCCTACTTTTTTTTTTCTTTTAACCAAGCTATGGACATGTTTGTTTGCACTGTAAAAATCAGCTTTTTATCTTGATGTGTATTTATGGTGCTTCTGCAGCCACCCACAATTGGAAACTACTGGAACTGCAATTTTAGGTACTTTTGCATCAAAAATTGATTTAAAGTATCCCGTTTATACTTTAAATATTTCAGACTTATTGAATCAAACTGTATGGTTTCCCATTCAGACTGAATTTAACTTGACAGTCAGACCTTTAATATATTTGTCAACAATTACCCATAAAAACCAATCCTGAACATTAACTACATTGGCTGCCATTGATGTCTATAGATGTCAATTATGTATTTAAAAGGGTGGGGGTGGTGTCTGACGGAGCTTGTCTATCAATATGGTGGCAGTGGTGCTCTCTTTAAATGAGAGATCAACATAGATATGAGAAGAAGATCTGAGGTGACAGAGACATGGCAAGTCAGAAAAGTTCAGGCAGCTCACACTCAAACAAAAAATGAGTCATTGTAGTTTGTAGTATATATGATCTATGAGATCTTTCTTGTAGTACTTAAAAAACAGGTAGAGATATGCAAGAAGAGAGTCTACTGTATCTCTTGGTAGTTTTGGAGTTTACATCGTCATAGAACACAATATTTGGAAAGATCAGTCAAAATGAAATATAAAAAGGCTAGCAGCAAATAAGTTAACATGATGCTCCATGGGATAGGTTTTTCAAGAGATTAATATTCACCTTGCATACTGTTGTAATGAACAAGGACATGGAGTTTGAGGTATTCCTATGTACAAAAAAAACTATTCGCTCTATTCAAAAGAATAAATACGTGTGATGAAGCTTGGGAAGACATTACCTTGAGCCATGAAGAGTTTAAAACCTGATTCTAAAAGTATTCAATTTTCAAATTATTATCCTTTCATGAAGAAAAATAAAATGTAAAATGCTTTCATAACCCCAAATCGAGCCTCAAGAAAGCAGTGCAGACACTATCAAAATGTTCATTTGAAATATGTTCAAATGCAAATCATTTTAACTGACAGAGTATTTACAGTCACAACCCAACAATACAATTGGCGCCATCCAGCGAGAAACTCAAAAAATGGAGAAGACACACAACTGTTAGTACCCGTTGCTGTTGTGTACAAATATGAATAAGATTCTTATTTGTGACAGAATTTTGTTTGAAACCCAGAAACATTGGACGAGATGGGTAAAAATACACATCAACAAACTGCCGACAATGCAACTGGATGTGACGTGTAGTTAGGTAGAAAGTCTGCTGCTGTTCCAATAGTAGTGGGATCATTCTGCCTTCTGAAGTCTCTGGAACAAACTTGCCAAGTCTGAACTTCCAGAGAATGAAACTTTTAACTTGTCAACTTTAAACTGAGAAACAGCTCGAGTCTCTCGGAAGGAAGAGGTTCACCACTCTGTGAGGGACTGTGTATGTTATACTGTAGAAAATCATGAGCCAACTCATCTCCTGTACAACAGATTTATCTTTGCAGGAACTGCAAAAGCAGAAAATACAGGTTAAAGAGCACACCTGGTGCTTGAGCTGCGCACTGCCTCATCACATACTACGGACTAGACTTCTTCTTACGGGACGTCAGATACTAATCCATGTGGCACTGAGTGCCCTATATTACTATATTAAAGCCAAAATAACAGTGGCACTGAGAGCTCACAGCACTTCAACTTAAGATAGCACATGTAAAAAGACAAAACATCAGCAAATTAAGAAAACATCTTCATCAATTTGACAACACATTCGCAGGATTAAGAAAACACGCTGCAAAGATCACTCTTCACAAAGTCCACTGGAGATTTAAACACAGCAGGGTCATGTGTTGTTCTTTATTACCGCTGTCACACAGGAACTGATGATCCTTTCAACCAATCAACGGACTTCAGTGTTATTAGCTCCATCTTCTGGGGGTTGGACTGATATGTCTGGCATCTCAACAGAAGAGTACCAAAATGTGGGACGGTACGTGTTGATGATTTTGGGGACCTGTCCTAGTTTTAGTCGAAGGAAACGCCACAAAATGTGTGCCATACTGAGACGAACCAAACTGAACCGCTTGGTGGAAATGGGGTTAAAGTTACAATAACAGTGACACCATGTCATGGATCGATGGATATTATTGGCTCTGAAGTGACACCCTGTATCACCCTGGTTGGTCAAATAAGGTGTCAAACAAAAGTGGAGAGAGCCTTCACTATGATGTTGATACTGTACTTTTAAGATTTGAAACACCTCACAGAAACTACAAGGCATTGTTTTTTAGTGTAAGTCAAAACAGACTGCAGGCAGGTAGGCAGGCTCCTGCCTGTTAACAGGTTAAGGCACCTCAGTCAAATTCTGGTTTGACTTTCAGCGTCATTCTTGCTGAAAACATTCTATAGCATGAGGATCATAAACATTGACAAACAGCTGTGTTTTGTTTTGTTTTGTCATGGTCTGTGTATATAAAATTACTATATTGGCTACTTCATAGCAGACTTTTGCATTCAACATCAGCTGACAACAGTTCACACCAAGCCAGAACACCAGAAAATTGTCAGTGGGGGACTTAAAGTGTTTGGCCATCAACAGGCTGGTAAACAAGCACCTGTAGCACACTCAGAGTGTCCAGCAGTCATCTGAGAGCAAACATTTAATTAAGTCTTGAAATTGATGACAGCTTTTGAAGTGCCTGTCATTTCATTTTTCTGTTTCAAGCACAAGGTCACTCCGATAAAAGCCTGGATACAAGTGGGACTCTTCAGAATAATTTCATTCCCCTATCCAGGGGAATTTATTTTAGGAGGGCAGGGCCACATCCAGCCCAGCCCTCTTTCCTCTTAATTCGCCAGCAGCACAGTAGAAGTAAATAGTTTGTCCAAGCGAGAAGGCCATTTCAGACTTGGCTTTCCTCGTGGGGTCAACAGTGATGAGGTTTTGATCCCTTGGGTGGAACTATTAGCTTCCTCCACCGTCTGCGCAGATGGTAGTGTGCACTTTACTCTTAATTTGGCCACAGAATGAGAGGCCTGAGGACAAGCAGATGAAGAGGGGAGAGTGTTGGCGTGAGGAAAAGATGCATAGGAGGAGAACTATCCTTTTTTTTTTTTTTTTTTTTACATCCCCTTCGACATGGCAGATTCATCTACGCTGATGGGAACACCTCCAAGGAAGGACATTGATTAGCAGAAGTGAAGCAAATAGGCTGTGGTTGAGAGTGGATCTATCATGTCATGGTGCTTTGAGCTTCCCTGCTAGCCAGCCCATCTGTGTGTGTGATATTCTACTCAATATGGCCCAGCCGCTGCCAGATCTTTAATCAAAACCAAACCCCGGCTAATTTATGAGCTTCATGGTAATTAAGGCATCTTTGAATTTACCACATGCTGCTCGATACAAGTAGAAAAATGATTAAAGGAAAGAGATTCAAAGAGTTAGAACAATGGAGGAGAGCACATTATGTTGGCACTTAAAATTAAAGCAAATCTCTGCCAGTGGCTTGTGATCCCTGTTGCATAAAGTCTCACATAAAGATATAACTGTAATAAATAAGGGATAATGATGGTTAGCAGGTGGTTATGGGAAATGGACTCGGCAGGATGTGACAAGACCTCCACGTGATGGTGAAATAATGGAAGGAAGAACAAACCGGAGCAACTGTAACAGGCTGCATACACAATCTGCAAATGTTCACATACATACTGAGCAGCCACTTAATGAGGCACACCTGTTCAGCTGCTCGTTAACACAAATATCTAATCAGCCAATCACATGGAAGCAACTCTGCAGCACTTAGTCATGTAGACATGGTGAAGACGAGCTGCTGAAATACAGAAAGAGCATCAGAATGGAGAAGAAAGGTGATTTAAGAGACTCTGAATGTGGCATGGTATTTGACAAACTGCTGATCAACAGAGATTTTAACCCACAACCATATCTAGGGTTCACAGAGAACGGTCCCAAAAAGAGAAAATATCCAGTGAGCAGCAATTCTCTTCATCTCTGAACACATGCCAAACTGGGTGACCCTCTGTCAGCTAAGAACAGGAACAGGCTACAATTCACACAGGCTTACCAAAACTGGACAATAGAAGACTGAAAATGCTGCCTGGTCTGATGAGTCTGGGTTTCTGCTCCATGTGGTCGGCTCAGAATTTGGAGTCAGCAACATGAAAGCATGAATCCATCCTGCCTTGGATTAACGCTTCAGCCTGCTGCTGCTGGTGTAATGGTATGGAGGAGATCTTGGCACACTTTGGGCCCCTTAGTACCAACTGAGCCAGGTTCAAGTTAACAGCCTACCCGAGTATTGTTGCTGACCATGTCCATCCCTTTATGACCACAGTGTACCCATCTTCTGATGCAGACCTCCAGCAGGATAACGCGCCATGTCACAAAGCTCAAACCATTTCAGACTGGTTTCTTGAACATGAAAATGAATTCACAGGACTCCAATGGCCACCAAAGTCCCCAGATCTCAATCCAGTAGAGCTCCTTTGGGATGTGGTGGAACTGGAGATTTTCATCATGGATGTTCAGCCCACAAATCTGCTGCAAGGAAGGTTTCCAGCAACTTGTTGAATCTATGACACCAAGAATTAGGGCAGTTCTGAAGGTAAAAGAGGGTCCAACTCGGTACAAGCAAGATGACCCTAATAAAGTGGCTGAGGAGTCCAAACAGAATAGAATAAAATACAATGTACTTTTTTATCCCCGAAGGGAAATTCAGGATATATATCTATCTCAGTGTGTGTGTGTGTGTGTGTGTGTGTGTGTGTGTGTGTGTGTATATATATATATATATATATATATATATATATATATATATATATATATATATATATATATATATATATATATTTTTTTTATTTTTTTTTTTTATTTATTTTTTTTTTTTTTTTAATGTGACATTGGTACAGGATTACCATAATGTGTATAATAATTCATTGGATGGTCAGAGACATGGCAGCTGCAGTCCATGATATTATTCATTCATTCTATTCATTCTATACTGGAGCCTATCCCAGCTGCCTTAGGGTGAGAGGTGGGGTACACCCTGGACTGGTCTCCAGCCAACCACAGGGCTGATACATAGAGAGAGACAACCTTTCACTCTCACACCTACGGGCAGTTTAGAATCACAAATTTACCTGAGCATGTTTTTGGACTGTGGGAGGAAGCTGGAGTACCCAGAGAGAACCAAAGCATGCACGGGAAAAACATGCAAACTCCACACAGAAAGGCCACCATGCTTAATGGATGGATGGATTCGGACCAGCGACCTTCTTGCTGTGATGCTGTAGCACTAACAGCTGCACAACCATGCAGCCCCACTATTCTTAATTTTACTGTTAAGTAGTTTCAAATACAACAATGATTTCAGAAAAAGTCACAACATTTTTATTCATCAAACTTCATAATGTAATGAAATAAAGATCAGTGTCTGAAGCCTGAGGATACTCCAACACCTCAACAGTGCTTTGTCTGTGTTTTAACAGTTCACTACCTGCACACGAGACTTAATCGCAGAGTTTAATTACAGTCATTATGGTCATTAATTCCAGAAGCAACTCATTCAGCTGTGTTGTGTTTATGACTCATGATGCTGAAGAACACCTTATACGCTGATGAGAAACAACAGCAGACTTGAAAATGAGAGAGCATTTCAAGGTTATTCCAGGTTGCTTCAGGAGTTCACCTGAGAATTTTCTCTCTTCACTTTGAAGCCTTCAACATATTTCTGCTCTTGGCTCTGCCAGCGCTAATCCCCGAAAACAATATCCTCTTTTCTCAGGACTCAAGGGGTACCTGAAGAGGTAACCCCCCCTCCTCCTCCTCATGGCCAATTCAAAGTCGGTGATGTGTTGTACGTGTCTCTTTTTAATACTATTTGCTCTCTGCAGTTCTCACATAAAAAGGAATGTGCTGAAGAAGAACCAGTCAGATAAAAAAGGCATTTCAGTCACTGTTTGTTGAAATTGAAAAGGTATCCCTGTGAGGCTATATTTATACTTTTTATGCAAGGGTGCTCGGATGGTTTTGTAAGATTTCATAGAGCATGAAGTCATTGTGGTGTTTCTTGTCTGATAGTTTGGACATGAAATTGCTCAAAAATGTGACTTAGATCCACTTTGATTGAAAAGCTGAGGTGTCATCTCAAATAATATATGTCCTTAAAACCCTTTGACTGATAATGGGAAGCAGCACTGGAGTCCAAGACAAGTAATCCTACAGAAACAATAAAACCACATCACATCTTAAAGTACTGTGTCATGAAACAGCCTAATTTTGCTTTCACCTCACCAGATGTCCAGACTGTCCAGACAGACAAGCTTTTTTTTTTTTTTAACTTTAGAGGTCTGAGGCATTTTTCTCCACATTTCTGAACTTGGTTTGCTTTTGAAAAAAGTCAAGAATAAATCCACAAGAATGGAGCACAACCATTTAATGTAACTTTTGTTTTTATTATTATTATCATTTTTTTTTCAGTAGGCCCAGGGGAATCAAAGTCAAACCCTAGTCGCACAGTATTAGTTTCATCTGGGGACCTCTATAATTTGTAATAATTGCAGAGGATGTCTGTTTTTAATCCTGTGTGAATGAACTGTCTGTAATTTGTAAAGTAAAAATTCCAGGGCAAATCACTGACCACATTTCAAGCTCAAAAATGGATAAAGATGGAATAAGACTAGTCATCAGTAAATACACAATATATAGTCTAATTTATAGACGTAAATATAACAATGGAAAAAAAAAATTACATCACTGGTTAAATGTCACTCACAAGAAGAAGCTCTGCTTCTCCGGTCTTCCCTTTCGGACATGTACAATTTGATCAACTATTGACAATGTGTGATGTTGTATAAGTGTGCTGATGTGCCCGGAATAAATAAAATAAATAAATAAATAAAATAAATAAATAAATAAAAATAAATAAGATATTAAGCTGACACAACCATAATAACAACAAATTAATCATACTACAGCCAAATACACTACTCACAATAAGTTAGGGATATTGTTATATTATGAGTGCTTTTCCTATTTGGTCTGAATTTTAATGAAATCAGTAATAGCTCCCTTTGATATTACAATTAATGAATGAGAAGAAACACCATTTTCATTACATCAATATTTATTACCCCAATAATTTAGATAATAACAAAGATAGCCCCAAATAACCATAATTGACAAGTCAGTAGCATGTGTTTCCACCATTTGCTGCAATGACAGCTTGACAGCGATGCCTCATGCTCCTCACTAGCCTCATGATGTTGTTCTGAGGCAATGCATTCCACTTCTTCAAAAGTGCTACATACAGTTCAGCCAGGTCATTTGGCGGTGGGGTACAAGCATCCAGTCTCTGCTTCAACTGGTCCCAGACGTGCTCTGTGGGGTTCAGGTCAGGGGACATTGCTGGCCATATCATGTGAGGCACTCCGATTTCCTGAAGTCCAGCTGTGACATTTCTGGCACCATGTGGTGGAGCAATATGATCCATGAACAGAAAGTTGGGGGTGTGCTGGTAGAATTGGGGGATGATGATGGTTCTATGATGTCTCTGAGGTAAGAATGTGCAGTGACTGAGCCATCTACAATAAACAAATCTGTATGGAGCTGACTGGTGACGCCTGCCCAGACTGTTGCACCTCCTCCACCAAAGTGAACCCAGGGGACCATGTTGACCTCGGCGTATTGCTCACCTTGCCTTCTCCAGCAACGCTGAAGACCATCATTTCTGTGCAAGATGACCCAACACTCATCAGTGAACAGGACGGTAGACCACTGCTGCATTGTCAAGGTCACATGGTCTTGTGCCCACTGCAAACGGTTACCGGGTTGTCTTGGTGTCAGTGGAGTCACCTGCGATGGTCATCTGGCTTTAAGCCAAAGTGGTGGAGTCGGTTGTGAATGGTTTGTCTGGAAACTCTAGTACCCCTCACTTCTCGTAAACAGGCCTGCAGCTGTGTGGCAGTTACATAACGGTGTCTAAGTGCATAGGTTCTTACCTTCTGGTTCATAGGTACTGGTTATCATTGCCATCCATCATTCATGGGGCTCCACTCTTGGGTCTGCTGGTGCTGGGAATAACTTACTGACAACACCAGCTTTTTATACTCCCAGACTGTTGAAATTGATGGCACATTGAAAAGGGTTGTCTTTTTGTATTTTTTGGTATTGGCCCCAATACCAAAAAATTATGGTGAGTAGTGTATTTAGAAAACGTCATAACCCAAGAGGTCTAAGGACACCAGAGGTATCCTGACTAAGACCAGGAAGCAGGCCCTCATTACTCTAGTTTTAGAATGATTGCATTGGCTCCCTGTGTTTTTAGGATTAGTTTTAAGGTTCTTCTACTTGTTTTTTTAAATAAATAAATGTCTTAATGGTCTTGGGCCTTCTTATCTTTAAGATCTGTTTTTACCTAAGGAACCTTCACGGACCCTGTGCTCCTCTGCCTAGTCATTCGCAAAGTCAGGACATACACTCACGGCAAGGTGTCTTTCCACTCTTGTGGCCCCCATCTATGGAACAGCCTGCCAGAGGACCTCAGGGCCACAGAGAATGTTCATGTTTTATGAGCAGGCACAAGACCCACCTTTTTAGCTTAGCTTTTGGTTAATATTTATTTACCTTATCTTTAATTATTCTTGTATCTTATGCTCATTTCATAATTATTTATATCCCCCTTCATTATTTTATAGGCTGTCTCATTCATATTTTAGTTTTTATCTATTTTTAATCTCTTATCGGTTTTATAAAACTGAAAAACTGTGAAACAGTGCATGACTGTTGACTGTGGGTTGTATGGTTGTGTGGTGTAAGGGTGGTTGGGTAGAAGGGCATGTGGGACTGTTTTTAATGGAATGTAAAGCACTTTGTGTTACATTTATTTGTATAAAAAGTGCTTAAGAAATAAAGTTTGCTTGATTGATTGATTAAAAATACAGAGTTTAAAGTATGATTTGGAGTCTCTCTGTGCGCAGCAGGTTGGCCCCGCACGCTGTCGGTGTTAATTTTTCTTATGGTTGACTATTGTGAATAAGACTCAATATGAAGTGATCTCTTGTAATCTCTTGTAAGATAATTGAATTTAAACTGCATGTCCGCAAGTTTTCAACACATTTTTTTTCTGAATGTGGACGTCTTCTTCTTTTATAAAAATGTACAGCTGGCCGTGCGCTACAGAGTGAGATGCCGTTGCTAAAACATGGAGGGTCTGTGCAGTGTTTTCAATCAGAAACATGAGAAACGTCAAGTTATCCACAGGCTCCGCTTATCCCATGCAAATGTGTTAAGTTATCCTTAACACTAGAACGGCCACAGCAGTCTGACGGACGGTTTGGGACTTTCTCTGAGCTAAAGTTAGCCTAACGTTAGCTCCTATCTGTGTTGTTCTTTATGTCTCTTTGTTTGTTGGGAGTTCACTGACTTATTTTGTTCTAGTTTTTGTTCTTTGGTGATCGTCCATCATTGTTAGCTGTTGTCCAAAGGGTTCTAGTTAAACTAATGTGAGCTTCTGGAGCTTAGCTTCATTAGCTTATTTGGTATGGCTAAGATAACAAAGGTTGGCAATTCAATGTAAATACTGTAGCAGCAAACTAACAGGAGAGACACTCTTGATAAAGACAGTGAAACGGCTGTTATTTTTTTCATGACCAGTGCTGATCCTCTATCTTGTTGTCTAAGATGGTGATGGTAACAAGATGTTGTTTATTACGTTTGCACTGGGACCTGTAAGTTTTGTCTTGTAACTGAAGCTTTTTATGGAACTTCTCAGCAATAAAATGATTCATATATTGTTTAATGCTTAGTTTAGAGCCTTTTGACTTCTAGATGATATGTGATATTTCTGTCTCCAAAAATCATCAATGGCCTCCTGTGACTCTGACTGTGACACCTGCCATCGCATCTGTCTCTGAATGTTTATTGTTTGTCTTGGGGCTTAACCAAAGTTCAATTATGTAAGCAAAACAAAATATATAAACTCAGGAACTCTCTACAGGCAGTTATCCGAGCAGCATGTCTGAGGACGAGAGCGGCTGGTCAACTGGAGAGTGTCCACAGGTGAACAGGCAGGGAGGTCACAGACTATCTGGTGTGCAGCAGGACCGCTGTAGGCCCACAAACTAAGTCAAGAGCGACCTGTGGCACAGGCTTGACTATAGCTGTCCCTTAAAGGCAGTGAAAGCTGAGACCAAAACTAATCTGCAAACTGGGGGCTATCTGTCCGAGGGGATGCTGTGGTTTAGAAGAGGGACCAGAGTAGCTGTCCTCACATTCTTTAACCCAGGTGGCAATCTTATCCCATTTACTTCAAACATGTGCAGAGACAGAGCAGCCCCCATGTGCTCAGCAGTGACCCTTTGGGTGTGATGTACACTTAACAGCTCTGAGTGAAAAAAAAAAGGACTTTGTGATATCCTCAATATCCTCTAACTGAGTGTTAAATCCACAGAGGAGGCAGAAAGGAAGGACCAAACACAGATGGTAACGGGCTCACTGGTGCAATTTACCGTGAAGTTTATAGCTTAAAGGCAGGTGGTGGTAGGCGGGCAGGTCAAGGATTCAAGTGGAAGGAAAATTACAGGAGGACAAAAACAAATTACTGCACCAGCAGATTACAGTCAAATGATCAACTTGGAGCTAAATAAATAACAGTCTCTGGTGTTAGGGAGGCTGATTCAGGGAAGAGGTGGGCTGTGGACTTGTGAAACTACAGGCTGATTTAAACAAGAAGCATAAGAGCGGAATTTGAGGGGTGGGCAAGGTCAGGAAGTCTGCAGCCACTGGAGGCAGGAACAGAAAGCTTTGCTGGTTTATGTTTATAATGTAGTAGCAAGTGAATAAACCACTCATGAATATTTATTTGATAAAAATGAACATTTTTGAGTTCCTGGCACTTCTGGGTCTCTAACTCAAGATATGTAGATGAAGTGAGGATGATCTGAGGATGTCAGCCCTGAGCCACAGGTGAAATGATCAAGACTGAACTGGGGGCTGTGAGGAAACATATTTTAATAGACAGCAGCAACACGATGAGCAAACAATGAGTTTGTCTGGCAGTGTCGCAGCTGAAACTGAATAATGAGATCAGCTAATGACTGAGGATAGGAAACCTGAGCGAGCATGCCTGAGGGCAGTGGAACTAAGACGGTGAAGCTGAAGTGATGAACTGGTTTGTATTTATAGTTTGTATATTTGTATATCTGACAAACAATCTTTGTTGAAATGATCCCACACTGATCCACAGACAGACAATGAACCATGTGGATCCTGTGGCAAAACAGCTTCTTTTTTTTTTAACCTCAAAATTAAATGAAATCAAACTTTATTTAAAAAGCACTATATTTTAAACGTAGCACAAAGTGCTTTACATAAAAAAGCACCCACCACCACAAGGTCCAAAGGGTCCAGGACTGAGCTGGCCTTCTTCACCAGTCTGTTCAGTGGAGCTCTCCTGTATCCTGTCCACTCACAGCAGGGGAAATCCTTCAATGTGGTGTTCATGTCTGGTGTTAGCTCTGTTAGCCATGTCTCCGTGAATAGCATGATGCTACTGTGCCCTCTGGTATTCCCTCTGGTGCTGCATTAGCATGGCTAGCTTGTCCATTTTATTGTAGATAGATCTTACATACTCCAAAACGATGGATGGGAAGATGGGTTGATGTCTTAGCTCGCAGTGCTGTACCAGCACTTCACCCTTGCTTCCTCTTCAGCTCATAGGCAACTTTGGACCAGTTAGCACTGACATGCTACAGGCTGCTAACAGCTGAGTCTTGTGTATAAACACTGCAACCATGGTTACACATAGGATCCCCAGACAAACATGAACAGAAAAGGTTAAAAAAAAAAAAAAAAAAAAAAAACACCGCAAACGCAACCAGTTTGGTGTCAGTCACTGACAAATGAGCCACAAGAAGTGATGACAGACTCTAAATATGGAGATGACTTCAAAGATAGGAAACAAAAAAGGGAGAAAAAGAACAGTGAAGAGAGAGCTATTGCAACAAGCTGCCATGCGAGAGGTGCTTAGCAACAGAAAAAATAAATCAACCAATATGTGAACAAGATGATTCTAAGTAGTTAGTTCAACTTTTGCTTGAATGGACTCCTAAATGAAAGTACGTCTTTCAGCACCGTCAGGATGAGAGCTCACAGCTCAGCTCCAGGCAGAACAGAGTGGAGATGCTAACAGCTCATTTTAGTCACAGTCAGGTAGAGTTTAAAGCAAACTGCACAGAGCTGCAGGACTTCGTGGCTGTTTCTAAGCTTTCATATCATCAGAGCAGTTTGTGAATTAGACCTTGAGAGGAAGCAGATTGTGAGGACAAATGATGGGCAATTCTTGGTGCTTTTCTCATCTGCAGTCCACTTGTGGATAAGTCCTCTCTGAGTGTATCACATGACTTTCAAATTATACTTAAAGTTTTGGACTAAGCATTGTGGTTTCATTTAAATCATCTAATAGTGCCTCGGACCAAAATTAAGTGGGTGAAAAAGAAGCTGCCAGCCAAACATTTAAGAGTAACACCCAATGACACTAAAAAGCTCAGAGCACAATATCTGAACCACTGCGCCATGTAATTGACCTTGCCTGCTCAATAAAGACCCTAATGTTGAATGGGTGCAGACAGAAAGGCTGCGTGGTGAAGTGCATTTGAGGGGATCCTCACATAATTACACAAGGTTCTGTAAGCAGTGCAAAGCTATACAAAATGCAAACAGGCGCTTATTAATTTGGATACAGACAGAAGGCAGATGGAGCGAGTAATTGTAAAGAGTCACAGAGCAGCCAGTGTGTTTAATGGAATTAAAATGTGATTTTACTCTGTGGGCAATAAATCTCATCTGCTTTGTTAAACCTTCTTTTAACAGTGAGCGAAGCAATTCTGCATGTTCACTTCCACACACACCTCTGCAAGCCTGTGTTTCCTCCGCAGAGGCTTCATTCAAAGGAAAAGCTTTGCCCTTGTAAGCAGTCATAAGCAGTTAAGAGCTCAGTGTTATTCTCATTTTGTAATGGAAAAAAAAAAAGTGTATTGATTCTTTACACGAGCGTCTGACCTGAAAGTACACTGAGAAGTTTTGTTAATACAGAGATGTTTCTACAATGACTAAACACTCCAGACCATCCGTGAGAACTTTATTCTGAGTATTATCATAGATTTAATACACCAAAAGTGTGAAGTCTTTACTAACAGTTTCCTGGAAATATTCTCTCTCATTGTCAACCACCTGAGATAAATCAGGTGAAGGTTTTGGAGGGGAGAATGTTTAAACAGCATTGATTAATGGTGCTCAGGGAGTCTCTGATCTATGCAGGGTTTTGCCCACACAAAGAGCAAATGACTGGCTCATGCCGGACTATGTGACAACCACACAGAGTGAATCCCCTCGAACCTGCTTCACAGACTGAATTTGGTCATTGGATTCCAAACCAAGGAAATACCTTCGGAAAATGTGACAACTTACACACACTGTCCCTTTTTGGAGGTAGGTTTTTTGGGGGGGTGTATTTAATTGTTGTGCTATTACACTGTATAAAATATTGTAAAAGATGGAGGACAGACATTTGGTTTTTTTCGTTTTCTTTCATTTTTTTTTTGTCAAATTTTACCGATAAATCAAGCAGAGTCCACCCCATTTCTTCTGTACACTCTAAAAAGTTTGACCATTGTCTACTTAATAAAAATAGGCAACGAGACACTATAATTGAATAGATTTGAATTAAATACCTTGATTAAAAACTATTGATTTAATTAAGCAAAATAAAACAAGAAATATTAAATACAAAATAATGAAATCATAGCTTTAAGTGTTTTGGATTTACTAACAATATAACAAGTCTTGAGTAAATCCTAATCTATTTTACAGGGAAAACCGATGAGTAGATAGCTGAAAAAAATAATTTAGATATACCAAATATCTATAAAAAGTTATGTAGATTTAATACTTCATTGGTTGAAATTGACTTATATTTACTTTTTATCTAGCTGCAATTGGCTGTTTGGATACTTAGTAAATATTATTTTTTTTTCCCCAAACTGATTTGGATTAAGTCAACAGTCGCCATATTATTCATAAACTGAATTGTTTTCTACCTGTGATTTCATTTAATTTGTATTTAATAGTGTTGTTTAGATTTACTTAAACCATGATCAGTTTTTTTTTTTCTTTTACAGTTAGTATTTTTCAGACAGTCTTTTTGAACGCTCCATCTTCAGATGTTACACTCTGTAACTCCATATATTTTGGCTGCCTGATGGTTGTTTAACGTCTCTGCTGCATTGAGCGTCATTATCTTCAAATTAACATCGTAACTTCACATCAGTCGTTTGTTAAACTTGCCCAACTTTTGGTCCTCTTTGTTCTGGACGATCACCGCACTTCTCCATTTTTCATCTCCTGTCACTGCGTCTCTGCTGTGATTGGCTGATCACTGCAGCCACTGTGAGGTCACTGGCTTCACAAAATGCTGGCGCCCTCTGCTGTTCTGTCATATAGTAACTCTAGACAACTACTGTATCAGCATGTGTCAATGGTTAGACCCTGATTATAAGACGTCCCCACTTTTTCACATTATTTTCAATGAAAAAACCTTGCCTTATATTCGGGTCAATACGGTACTCCTCTTCCTCCTCCAGAGTCACCTTTTTACCCTTTTCCTACCCCTTTGCTCTCCTTCCTTGATGACTTCATTGTGGACTTGGCTCGGCATTACCCAATATAAACTGTCTCTGCTGTTGTCAGCAGGACAGTGTCTCTTCTCAGAAAGATTAAAAGGGCGTCAAACAGCTCTGAAGGATGAGATTACTTCATCAATATTTAGGCCCCGTCCCCCTGAAGTTTTGTATGCTAAACGTTTTACCACATAGTCTCAAAGAGGACTCAGCGTCTGGAGGACAAGCAGAATTAATATTAAGTTAGACGTATAGAATTATGAAAGCATTGTGAAATACTGGATTGGTTCTGAAAGAGTTTTTGGCTTTAATTTAAAGGGTGCTCACTGAAGCAGGACGAGGTCGACAGTTAAGATGGCTTCAAAAAGGACGAGTCTTTAGGTGAGAAACTGTCAAGTGCTGCTCACTTAATTCACATAAACAGATAATGGTAGATCCCCATTATACAGATCACACTTCTATAGAGTCAAGTAGAAGATAAAGCAGGTATCCTGTAATTAACAAAGTGTTAATTAAAAAAGTTTATGTGTTAAAAGTCAGAAATGTTTGCAATTAGAGGAAATGTGCATGTACACTCCATTTAATTATAAATACACTGATAAGGAATTTCATTATGAACACAAACCTAAATATTGTGTTGGTCCCCCTTGTAGACCTGACCGGTCAAAGCATGGACTCCACTAGTCCCCTGAAGTTGTGCTGTACCTGGCACCATGATGTTAGCTGCAGATCCTTTAAGTCCTGTCAGTTATTATGAGGTGGAGCCTCCATGGATCAGACTTGATTATCCAGCACATACCATAGATGCTCGATTGGACTGAGATCTGAAGAGTTCTGAGGCCAATTCTGAACCTCAAACCATAGATTCTGATTTATTTTTATGCTGGTGGGTGCTCAAAACTGCCACTTTAATAAAGCAGCAAAAATGGTGTTTAAGCATGTTATTTAAAAGCATTGAAAGTGCACAGATGCAAAATGCAAACAGCAACCGGCATGAATGCACACACACACACACACACACACACACACACAAACAGAGGCGCACACACACTACAGCAGCAACCAGCAAAATTGCACACATGCACACAGTCATGTAATCTCACTGTGATGTCATACATTTATTTTGAAACAACAGTTACTGTTTTGCAATGCTTTTATTTTGAAAGGTATTTTGTGTTAGTTAAAAGTCACATGGAATCCTGTTAATTGGATCAGGAAATGAAAAGAATTCACATGTCAGATCAGCACATGAATCCAGTCGCATCCTGAGGAAAGGACTGATAAATTAATGTTGTAAGTTGTTTAATTTGGTTATGTACATGTTTAAGTTAATATATTAAGGATTATTTGATTAGACTGTAGTTCATAAGTTAAGGTTAGAAACGTTTTTTACAAGATGGTTCATGCTAGTTCATGGCTTTGTATACTGTACAATGAGTTTGTAAAAGAATGACAGGAGATTTGCTTTGTATTTTATTATAATTGTTGCAGTTTTCACTCCATGTCATCGTGAAGTCACTCGTAAATCAATCTTTGATTGCTACAACTTATGTCTTCATTTTGAGTGGAGTTTAGCTTGGTGTTTAGTTTGTAGCTCGTACACTTTGATGAGAACATTAAACTCACAAATTTGATGCACCGCTCCAACAAGTATTTTTATGAGTGCAACAGGCTCTAGTGGACGGAAAGAATACAGTTTAGGCTATAACAGATCTGAAATCCAACTCCCCAGAGACTTGATGGCTAAACTATTCACTGTACTTTAGGCCATGAAGTACGGAGCTGTCCGTGGTTCTGAAAGTTAATGCCATTAATCAGTATATGCCAGTCTGCCACAAATCAGCATCTGCAACGGTTTTCATGAATTATCATCATTCAATTCTGCTCTTACTGCTCACTGTGGGGCTTCAAGGAGATAGATATAAGTTTACAGCAACACATGCTAGAATAGTACTGATCACAACTAGGGATGTCCTGATACTGATCCCTAATATCGGATTGGGCCTGATCTTTGCAATTTTTAACTGATAGGTGATTGGATATATAAGCTGATCATCTCAATCGATCATTCACATTAGCCTACATTAAGCAAAAGTTGCTGCCAAACACTGATGTGTCAATATAAGGAGTGCTCTGAGTGCGCCCAGCCTCATTAAGTTGATGGAAGAATAACAGTAAGGTACATTGATGTAGAACAGCAGCCACACTGAGCTGTATTTCAGAACACATGAACCCAGCCAGACACGTTACAGCAATAACATCTGCTCCCTCATGCTCTGGATGTGTAACATGAGATTTTGGGGAGCCGTGTTGACAGTTAGCATTCATGAGAAAAAGTAAGCATAATTTTCAAAGAAAAGCACAGTGCTGAATTTCTGCAGGTGTATATGCAGTCCACAGGCTTTACCTCCAGCATCACTTTTTTTCACTTACACTGAGGTCCTCAAATAAATCCATCAGCGCACTGTAGTTGGAGGCTATGGACTGTATAGAGGCTGCAGAGAAGGTGCTTCTTTGCCTTGAAACTCATGGAACAAGGTGAGGCGCTTTGGAGGGTTATCAAGTCATGAATAAGTGCCATGAAGTTGCCACATGCTGGATTGTTTTGGACAACATCATGAACAACCAAATTAACCACATGTGGGGTACAATGTACATACAGCATGGGGCTACTGCACTAATACACACACTTGCAAGCCAGTTTTTAATGACAGACATGTTTTGCTGCACTGTTGTAGTACTGTCCTCTACAGCTCTGAATTAACAGTGAAAATCTGAACATGTTTTAACAGTTTACACACAGTGTCTGCTGATGTTTTGATGCCTCATAAAATCCAATGAAAAGTTCCTCTGGCCCCAAATCTTCAGCCACAAAACAGAAACAAACAGACTCCTTCTCTTTGATTCAAATATTGATTCTCAATCATTATCACAAAAGAAAAAAAAAAAAAAAAAATCTCACGCACATTTATTTCTTCAACCAGTGTTCTCAGCACATCATGGCCATGATTTCAGTCATCTCATTCAAGGTAGCATGCAAGAGCCACTTGTTCTTTCTTATGAGCAAGCCAAGGGTGTAACGCCGGGATATCTTGAGCACACAGGTTGAACAGCTGGGTCAACATGGACTCCTCATCAATATTTCCACGGATGGCCAATCTCTGGCGTGAGAGGCACTGAACTGATGACAGGATAGCCAACAAAGCTGTCCTTGCATCTGTCATCTGCTTGTGTTTATCTACAGGTATTGAAGCAGCAACATTTATTCCTGAACTTCACAAAATACCTTGTTTTAGTTGCATCGTACGAAATCCAAGGAAATTTTCCTTTCCAGCTGGCTTGAAAAGTCAGCCCCTTTTTCAGGGCAGCAGGTAAATCGATACCATCACAAGTTGAGTTGACAGTGTTTTTTTTGTTAATTTAGGCTTTTAATTACATTTTCCTTCTAGTGTGTCATTGAAGGAGTTGCTCTCTAAATTTTGGTAGTTTTCCTTAGTTTACTTGGCAATGTGTACATATGCTGGGGGCAGGAGTTTCATGTTCCTGCATCGGCATGATTGGCACACGTAGGTGCTCCTTATCTCCATGGGACCTCAGGATTTTCTGTGGGTAATTGGGTCCGTTACGCTTCATATACTCCAGATGCTTTTGCTGTCCAGCTGTTGACTGCGTTTGACATCCTAAACCAGTTGGATGCTCAGTCCAGCAAGCCTCAGGACTGACAGACAGCTGGAGTTACGAGGCTGAGGAATTACTATGCTGTCCTGCTAGATGTCTTCACTCATTATGTCATATTCTTGCATTGGTGAAGCTACATACGATCTGTGGAACCTATACAGTATAAGTTGCACATTGACTTGAATAGAAACCTTATCTGATCAGGTGCCATTTTGGCAAATCAATTAGACTTTTCCCCAACCACAGCCAGTGCCTTCCAATGACTGATGAACTGTTCCTGTTCTTGGTGTTCCTGTCACTGGGTTTGAAGGGGAGAGATCTGGGTGATCGTTTCAACATTCATCAGTCTACCATCATCAGGATGATCAAAACCTTGGTCACTTTCTTGTACACCTTACTCGGCACTGTTGGGATATGGATGTCTCCTGAGACAATAAAAACAGCAATTCCCAATGTGTTTGGCAAGTGCTCTGACACCCAAGTTATTATTGACTGTACAGAGACAAGATCTCAGATGCCATCATCTTTACTCTTACGGAGTGATGTTTTCCCAGTATAAACCCCAGACTACTCTGAAAGGAATGATAGGGCTGTCACTGCATGGTGCTGTCACTTCTGTTTCCCCATTGTGTTCTGGCTCTTTCAGTGACAAAGAGTTGTTCAGGCAATCTGGTATAATCGCTCTTTTGGATGAAGACGTGGCTGTAATGGTGGACATGGGATTCAGAATTGATGAGAATTGACAATCAGATGCGTCAAAGAGAACAAACTGTTTGACACCATTATCCCTGTGACCACCGCTGGCAGTATCAACCAGTTGTTTGCAGTAGCCTGTACTGTGGATTTCCCAGATGCAAACACAGAGACAATGATGACCAGGAGAACACGACCAAGCTCCAGCCTCTCGGGCCTCTGGGACCCTCGGTGAGCGGGTCTATGTTCTGTGCAGCACGGACAATCTGTGCCTCCCTGTGCAAAATCCCAAAGTACAGCAGGGTCTCATACCGTATGAAGGTCTCATACTGTTTATGGCTGTACGCCATAAACAGTCAGTGCCCTCCATGGTTAAAAAACACAAATAAACAGTAACGTGGACAGATACCTTAAATTGTTACAATACCCACTGTGACAGTAAGAGACTATACTGTAAAACTAGTCTGTCATTCTACAAGTTATGGACTGAAATCCAGTATTGTTCTGTTAAAATAAATCAAAATTTTCATCTTTTTTAATGCTTTTCCTCCTTTTTTACAGTATATTCCTGGTAAACACAGTTGCTGGTATTTCATCATAAATTTGACCCCCTTTTTTTTTTTTTTTCTTCTTTTTTTTCTTCCACTTAGTGTAGGAGGGCAAAAGTGCTATACTGCATTTGAAGGTATTTACAACCCACATAGTTCTGCACATTTGGGCACTTTAACTCAACCAGTCAAGTCACCAAATGCTGGCTGTGCAAATGGATCGAAGATGAAGCCATCTGCTGAGGCACCAAGCCAGTGGGCATCAGGGTGAACAACAAGGCTACAGGGAGTGTAGTTAACATTTTCCATTTTGCAGTAGTCTGCTGCCACCTCGAACTCCATGTCTGCCCCTTTTTTTCATGTCTCCAGACTGTCTTGTTCCTTTAAGGCTTCTTTCTGCTAGACCCTCTGCAGAGCTGGCTCCCCTCACAAAACACACCTCTCTAAAATGTGAAGAGGTTATTCTAGGCCTACGGAGCTGATGCCACCCATGATCTGTGTCCTGTTCTGTTGTCAGTGCCTCAATGTTCAGTGTGAGTAACAAACTTTTAAGGTGAAGGCGTTCCTCCTCAGTGCAGGCATGCACACTGAAGATTAATTTATAGACAAATCTTGAGTTTGTTTGTTGTTGTCATCCATTTAGATGCAGTGATGTCACAATACCATAATTTCATCATAATACAATTAACAATAATATCTAATTCCCAACAAGCCTTGATTCAGAGGTTCAGCAACTCGTCTGAGCGCGTTTTGTGTTGGAATATTAATAAATAATAATAATATTAATCTCTCAACTCTCACGTAGTTGTGCAGTTCTGCCATGTATGACCATTATTATTATCATTATTAAAGATGCAAACAGTGGAGCTAAACAGACTTGGGGAACAAATATAAAAACCTCCTTCAAAGCGGTCAGTGACAAGGCTTTATTTCTTCACTCTGCCTCTGATGTTTGGATGAAATCAACTGAATTTATTTATTCATGGATTCATCAGCTGACAAATGTAGTTCAGTCCATTTGTTGAGAATCTGAATCTCTTGTACAGGATGACATCGTGAACATCAAAAGGACCGCATCTACTCTAAAAACTCTCTCTCTCTCCTGAGCGCTCTGCGCACCAAAATCGACAGGATCTTCTTAAAATGGGCAAGGTCTTTTCCAAGAAAGATGACTGGACAGACCTGCTCTGGAGCAGGTTAGCTGTTCAGCATATGTTACCACGGTGATTCATCTCAGTAAGAAGTGAACCAGCTTCGTAGGAGACAAAATCCAGGGTTAACCCAGAAGTTACCTCAATAAGAGAAAATCCAGCTTCATAGTCCAGGCCTCTGGTTCCTCCCTCCATCAGCCTGCTAAGCCTTGGTCTGGTGATGATCATTTTGTTTATTGGCCCAGGTTTCATGCCCAGAAAAAACAACAACAACAACAACAATCTCAAGAATAAGAGATACTCATTCTTACTGACATTAGTATTTATTTTTATTTGTCAAAAAAATGTAGTAGAGGTAGAATATTTGTAGTGGTCCATGTTTTTATTTGTTTGAGACTGGTGAAAATAAACAAGTGATTAATCAGCGTGATGACATTTTCAATCTGCTGTGATGAGCTACAGTTAGCGTTAGCTTACACAAGCATAAGGTTAGAGGAGAATAGCATGTTTTCTAATTCTATCACCTAAGTTTAGCTGTGTTGTTTGTTGCTATCTTCAGACATACAACATCCACACTATTTGCTAAGTTACTGCACTAATTTTAGCAAATCGACACATTATGTATCCTAGTAGCTACATATGTAAGACGAAGCAGACAGCTTAAAACCTTTGTCCATTTTCATGGCAGGAGTTTTAGATCACCCTGCAAATGCCATGGACATCTATACGCTCATCTTTGGTAGCTCTTGAAGACATCCTGTGTAAAACAAAGACATTGTAGACATTTAATATTTCTACAGGTGCTTTGTCCTGGTCTCCTGCCACAGCGCTCTGCCAGTGACCTGAACCGGAAGGAAGTGCTTTGTCTTGTTTTGCTGAATGCTGAAGTTTGGTCCCCATGTGCTTCACATCTTGGCACCCATCAAAACCAGCATTTACTTCTCAATTTGAGCGACAGTAGCACTTTCATTGGATGGGGACAGCCTTTGTTCCCCATGTGTATCAGTGAGCCTTGGCCACACATGACCCTGGCACCCACAAGAGCTGCAGTTTTAGAGAAGAGCTGACCCAGCCATTCAACCATCACAGATTGGCTCTTGTCAAACTCACTGAAATCCTTGTGCTAAACCATTCGTCCTGCTTTTAACACACCAACTTTGAGGACAAACTGTTCACTTGTTGCCTCATATGTCCCTGATAATATGATGAAAAGAGAACATTCACTTCACCTAGTGGTTGTCAAGTTATTCCTGATTGTTGTATTGGCTCTTTTCTTTCCCTCTACAGTTAATGTCTCTACAGTTAATTAAGTTATCTGTAATACAGCTGTGTTTTCTGAAATGTGTTTTGGACTTCAGGGCTACCATCAAAGCACTTGTTAAGACATTTTAGTGGTTATTGAACAGACAGAAATTATGACTGAATGGTATTAAACAAAGAAGACCATTATAAACTCAACTTAACATTCCTGCATTGTAATTTATGATCACCGTCACTGCTACATGGGGGTTTGTGTCATGCTAGATAGTAGAACTCAGAAGAAACAGATGGTTTTCTTTTACTTTTTCGTACTGAAAGAGATAGAGTGACATACGTCTCAGTGCAAAGACAGCGGGATGAGTTTTCACTTGTGGATGTCCAGAAAAAGATAAGCAAAGAGAGTATTATTTCATCCACAGGGGCGTCAGGGTTGACACAAACTGAAAGTTCCTCATAGCAGCTTTTAAAGGCTTCACTGCTTTTATTGGTCTCTCAGGACGTTTAAACTGCTAGGCTCAGACTCGATGTAAAGCGTTTGTAACGTCTCTTGCATAAATAGTTCTGGGAACGGAGATAATACCAAGAAGGAAAAAAAATCAATAATAAATAATAGTACTAATACTGTAAAAAAAATGCTTTAAAACCCAATGCCTTGCTATGAGCTGGTAATGTGAGGCAGAGCTCCAAATGAGCACAGCAGCACATTGACACAAACATGGTAATAAGATCCGTTCACTTTGAAGAGGAGCAATAATGACCGTCCTGGCTCATCAGACAAATAAAAGCCTACAAACCCAATTAAAGCGGCTTTATGATGGATGAAAGGCACTCTCTGTAATGGTTTGTTAATAATACGTGAAACTTCCCGTTTAGACAACAATGATATAATTAGCGGGGACTGTTGGGATGTGACCCATTTGTATAAAACATCTGCAGCCGCTCACCATCAGTGTGATTCACTGAAGTCTGTGACAGATGAGGGGGGATAACAGAAGGTAGCAGAGCAGCCAACTGACGAAGTACTTGGCAGTGTGGGTAGGTAGTGATGCGTGCGCTGCGAGTGCCAACATGGGGTACAAAACACAGAGAGGAGAGATCTTTGAAAAATGGCTGAACTTCATGTAGCATTTATCAGACGCTAGAGGCAAAACAGAGTAATTGGTGGTTATCATTTTGTCTGACTGACTTTAATGATGATGTAATCACTACTAAGACGTGCATTAGCTGGATACAAAGTTTATTTGTATGTGTAGTTTACCTTTAAGGAAGAGCTGAGCGCAGAGTGAAAGTTTGACGATTAGCAAAGAGTTGGCGGTAGAGTTCAACATAAATAGCAGTGAGCTTAAAAACATGAGTAAAGCTCAAAATGCTAATAATAGCTTTTATTTCCAGTCTTGCAAATGCATTTGAAACACAGCAGATTTAATTCCAATTCTTAAGATGAAGAAAAATCCATTTTTTTTCTTTCCTTCTTTTTTTTTTTTTTTTTTGGATAATTTCAGAAAAGTGAAGAAAAGGTGATAGGCTGTCAAAAAATCACCGTGTCTGCATTTGTCTTTACAAACTCAGACATTTATTGTAAAAACTAAAATATACTTGAAGATTTTTGCTTTCATGTGAATCCCTGAACTAATGTTTATCCACAATTTCTGCATTTCTTTAGAGTCACCTACACGTTTTCTATTAGACTGAGGTACGCGAATTGGGCTGGCAATCTTCTATCTTGTTTTTTCTGGAACTATGATACTACTCACTTACTGGTGTGTTTATGGACGTTGTCTTGTTAAAACACCTGTTTAAAAGGCACTTCCTGTGTGGCAAAGAGCAGCACGACATCTTCAAGTGTTTTCATGTATTCAAGCTGAATTATGATCCCTGGTGTGATAGATAGATAGATAAAAGACCCAATAGTATAAGAAACATCCCCATATCATCAGGCTTGCACCACCATGCTTCACTGTATTCACAGTGAACTGAGACTTGAATTCAGTGTTTGGGGGTCATCTGACTAACTGTCTGTGACTCCTACACCCAAAAAGAAGATTCTTCATTTCGTCAGTCCGCAAAGTGTTGCACCATTTCTCTGTAGGCCAGTCACTGTGTTCTTTGGCAAATTGTGACGTCTTCAGCCCATTGTTTTTGTTACAACGGGACTTTGAGGGGGATTCTTGTCAAGAACTTTGCTTCCTATAGCATCCTCTTGTGACTAACTGTACTCTTAGGTAACTTTAGACCTTCTTTGATCTCCCTGGTGCACATCATTGGCTGATTTATTTATTTTCATTTTAGCTATTCTTCCATCCATTACAATGGTAGTTTCCCCACTTTCTTTCACATCTTTCTGATTTTAGTTGCCACTATGAAGGATTTGAGACCATTTTGGCTGATAATCATTTCTGCACTTATTTATGTTTTCCCATCTCCAACTAACCTGTAACCTGTGTACAACATGGGATGCCTTTGTCCTTAAATCAGTGTCGCCTTTTTCACTTTTTTTTTTTTTTGACAGAATGAATGACCTCACTGCCTGAACTTACAGAAGTTTGAATACAGATGAGAAAGCACAAAGAAGCTCAGGTCTGTGCAGCAAAAACTGGGGATCCTGGCAGCTCATCTCAGTCGAAAGAAAATGCAATATCAGAGCAGACCGCACACAGCAGCTGAACTTAGTGAGCCTTATGAGCTTTAATATCATTAGCATATCACTCTGCTCTGTGAATTAGACCTTTAGATGGAGCAGATATCAGGGAAATGATGCTTGATTGTTGGTACAAGAGCAACTTCACAGCACCACCAGATCATATATGGTTAAAAAGTTATCTATAAAAATATCACTTCTGAATGTTTACATCACATATAGCACCATTGTTCATTGCAAACACGACACTACAAACAAGCAAACATCTGTTTTACATTTCCCCATTCACCTCAGTTTATGTTGTTTCCAAAAAAAAGGGGGGTGACTGTCAAACTGGGTAACGCAGCACTCTTACAGCACTGTTTACAACACTGGCTCATTTCACCACAGTGCACGCTTGCAGGTCATGAAAGCACAGTTGGGCACAAATTGGATCCATTTCTAATTTAAAAAAAGACAAAAAAAAAAACAGACAGAAAGACAAGATATGATGAAGATAAAGAGTGTAAGGAAGCAGCAACTGAATTAAACATGAAGACACTGGAGAGGGAAGGAGCAGACAAATGGCAGATGTTCAGAGTTAAAAACAAAAAAAAAAAAACATGTTAGAGGAACACAGGAAATGTTAAGAGAAATGGATGGATCAATTCTTATTTGTTCTTCATAGCACAAACCCTCCTGCGCCTGTTTCAATTTAAGCAACTTGAAGCACCATTTCAAAACTCCATTCAATGAAAGTTATCTGCCTGGCAGTGAACTCGGAAAGTGAAAACACAGCACAGCTTACTGCTTCACTTTATGGGCAGCAAAATCTCATCAGGCAGTCAGAGCATTCCAAAACAAAATAACAACTCTGTGGATTCCTGATAAAGAACTCACCTCTCTCCCAAAACTCACAGAAACAACTACAATTGATCCATCTCTGCTGCAGCTTTTCAGCCACAGAGGATTTGTTGAGGTTTTACAGGAGCCTAATGGTGTTTGAATTCAGATTCAGTGACGTGAATGAACATAAGGAGATTCTCAATTTTGTTGAAAATCCCCTCCATGTGGATGTATCCTCTCCAACCATCCAACCATCACACAGCTCTGGAATCATGCCACTCTAGAAACTAAATTAATAAACTGCAAAGAAATGATATTCCCCACAACTCTGAGCAGCTGTTGGCTCATGTAGAGTTTGGTTTCTGAAACAGACTTTCCCACTTGGAAACCATTTGAATGGAAAGTGATGTGTTTCTTTGAGTCAACATTTTCAACCATGAACACTTTCAAAAGGAAACAGAAAGCAGCTGACCCACGCTCATCTTGGATGCCTCATTGTGATTGCAGCAACAGACTATAAAAACAACAAACATGCCAACATTTCTTCATCCCGATATTAAGGCAAATATGGTCTGAATTGAATTTTTTGGCTATGTTGTGTCTTTATTCACTTTTTTTTTTTCCTTTTACTTGTGGGATCACCAGTATGTAGAAAGCTCGTACAATAGAATAGAATATTCTTTACTGAAATTTCTCATCTGTGTGGGTGCCTCTTGTGAAGAAAATAGTGAGGATCACATCAATTGGACGACATGCATACCAGACTGCTACAACATAGATAACTGGCTTGTGGATTGTTCGGACTTGATTTCAATGGAGAGAGCAGCTTCAGCTCTCAGCAATTATAGCAAACCCATGGCCCATGGAGTATAATTAGGTGAAAGTTTAAATGATAAGATGAACTGCATAAGACCCTATGTAGACGTTTCTGTGCATAAATGAATCAGAATTATGAATTGTATTAATAATGGCTTCTGTGCACCCCTCCCTCTTTTTATTATTTAGTAATTTATTTATTTGCCTCTATGTGTTGTCAGCCAGTACTTGTGTTGTATATCACATGGAGACATGATGCTTTCTTTGTCCTCTTTTTTTTTTTTTCTTTTTTTATGTGTATTTTTTTATTCTGTGAAGGGTGTGCTGTCATTGTCTTTGCTGTTTTCTGGAAAAAAAAAAGATAAAAATGTAAATAAATTAAAAACAAAACAAAAATAGAAATATTCATGTTAATTAATCAGTTATTTATCCTGTAGATAACTTTTTCTTTTCCAGAAATTGATTATAGTCTCAGGAATTGGAATCGAGCTGTTGCAATAAAAAAGAGAGACATTTTCTATCTTTCATTCATTCATCCATCTTCTGTCCCTCTTATCCTGTTCAGGGTCACTGGTGGTTGGAGTCTATCCCAGCTGTTTTAGGGCAAGAGGTGGGGTACACCCTGGGCTGGTCTCCAGTCAGTCACAGGGCTGACACACAGAGACAGACAACCTTTCACACTCATACTCACACCTTTTTGCTGTAAGGCTGCAGCGTTTACTGTTGCGCCACCATGCAGCCTCTGCTAATTATGAATTACTATGATTTTAAGAGCTCCTGAGACGATGAAATAAATACAATTTCAGTTTACTGTTGATCAATTCATTTCATATACAAAAAAACCTTCTAAGAAGGGAAATTCACAGAGAATGAAGACAGCTTCAAATTGGACCATGAATAGGTCATGTTTGCCCCCACTACCTGCTGTGTTCTGAAGTCCATTTCATAAAACATACTGCACAATGATATGCAAGAGCAAAACAATGAAAAAAAGAAAACTCTAGATTTTTGCAGTTTGCTCCAGTTTTGTATTTTGAAATGACAGAGCTGAGCTGTTCTTGATGGGGGGAATGGAGAGGGAGAGTCCTTACCTTTTATTGTGGAGTTGTTTCATAACAGATGTGGCAAAACCCCTGATAATGGTAGAAACAGTTGTCAAAGTAATATCAAAAGACTTTATTTATGCTGTGTCATTTCTTTGTCATCTGGAGGTGGATTTGTTGTCTTGATCATTGTAGAGTTTGTGTGTAACAATACTCCGGTGCAGGTATCACCAGCTCACAGCAGATGGTAAGAATGTCCCTCTGACTATGAGTGGATGTTTGTGTTGGTAACTCTGGTAATTTTGCACACGGCTTGTTTGCATGGAAAGTAGCTTATTTCCTCCATATTAATGCAAAATGGCTCATTGAAATGTATGCAAACCACACAGGCACACAGTATGCAATTTGCACTGTAGCAGAGTTTGTGAAGCATTTTTCTCTTTGTGTATGCTTTAAGAATCAAACAATGTCTTCTTGGCTCATTTGAATAAAGGCAAACATCCATAGAGTCTTTAAACGTGAAACCTTACAAAAAATTTCATGAATACTTTATATTAAGCTGGTATTCCTTAAATATTTTAGATGGTCTATCAGTTTCTAAACAGCAGTACAAAAGGTTTTACAGCTCTTGCTTAAGGAACTTTCATGTAACCTGCATTTATCTGGTCACTAATTTAAGGAATGGATAAATCTAACCATGTGGTGATAACAGAGAGCAGCATCCTTGTGTTTGGGAAGCATGACGGTGTCTAAGATTCATACCCCGCGTGAAACCTGCATTTACAGTTCTGCAAACAAATCCAAAGTCTTACAACCTCAATTCCAAAGAAGTTGGGACATTGTGGAAAACATAAATAAAAACCAAATACATGATTTGCAAATCCTGTTTAATCTATATTCATTTGAACACACTACAAAGACAAGATATTTATTGTTCAAGCTAATGAACTCTTTTTGTTTGTTTCTTTGTTTTTTGCAAAAATTCACTCATTCATATTATTTATGCCTGGAACACAGCAAAAATAGCTGTAGCAGGAGCAACAACAGATCAGGAAAGTTGAGGAATGTTCTAAAAACACCTGTTTGGAACATTCCACAGGTGAAACTGTTCATCGTAAACATGTGAGTGTCATGATTGGGTATAAAAAAAAGCATGTCCGAAAGGCTCAGTTATTCACAAGCAAGGATGGGGTAAGGTTCACCACGTTGTAAACAACTGCACGAGGAAACAGTCCAACAGTTTAAGAACAATGTTTCTCAACAAAAAATTGCAAAGAATTGATGGATTTGATCATCTACAGTCCATAATGTCATCAAAAGATTCAGAAAATCTGGAGAAATCTCTGCATGTAAGCAGCAAGGCTGAAAACCAACATTGAATGCCCGTGACCTTTGACCCCTCAGGCAGCACTGCATTAAAAACCAACATCATTGTGTAAAGGATATTACCACGTGGGCTCAGGAACACTTCAGAAAACCATTGTCAGTTAACACAGTTGATCACTACATCTACAAGTGCAAGTTCAAACTCTACCATGCAAAGACAAAGACAAAGACATATATCAACAACACCCAGAAACACCGCCGGCTTCTCTGGACCCGAGCTCATCTGAGATGGACTGACGCAAAGTGGAAAAGTGTGCTGTGGTCTAACGAGTCCACATTTCAAATTGTTTTTGGAAATCATGGACGTGGTGTCCTCCAGACCAAAGAGGAAAAGGACAATCTGGATTGTTATCAGGTCAAAGTCTCAAAGCCAGCATCTGTGATGGTATGGGGGTGCGTTAGTGCCCATGGCATGGCTAACTTGACCATCTGTGAAGGCTCCATTAATGCTGAAAGGTACATACAGGTTTTGGAGCAACATATGCTGCCATCCAAGCCACGTCTTTTTCAGGGACGTCCCTGCTTATTTCAGCAAGACAATGACAAGACACATTCTGCACCTGTTACAACAGTGTGGCTTCATAGTAAAAGAGTGCGGGTACTAGACTGGCCTGCCAGCAGTCTAGACCTGTCTCCCATTAAAAATGTGTGGAGAATTATGAAGTGCAAAATACCACAATGGAAAGTCCAGGCTGCTGATCAACTGAAGTTATTCATCAATCAAGAATGGTAAAGAATTCCACCTCCAAAGCTTCAACAATTAGGACAGTTTTTAGGAACATGTTGCAGAACTAAAAATCAAACTGAGGGAATATTAAAAAAATAAATAAAGTTTCTCATTTTGAACAATAAACATCTTGTCTTTGTAGTGCATTCGTTTGAATACAGGTTAGAAAAGAAAATCTGTGTATTCTGTTCTTATTTATATATTACAAAACGTCCAAACTTCATTGGAGCATAAGACACAGGAACTGATAGGTGCTAGAAATGTTGTAACATTAACTTGATGCATCATCCTCAGCATTTTAGGAGGCCTTTATTTGCCTGCAGGAAAGCTGTGTGTGGAAGGCAAAGGGAAAGGGATGTGTCAGCTTTTATGAAACTCCAGTAATTATCAATAAAGATGCAAGCTTTAATTTATGTTTAAAAAGTTATCTACATCTGCACAGATAAGTGTTTACATTATTGACCCCTGAAGACTCAACTTCAGTATTAAGTTCTTGCTCCATGAGGCTTTATAGCTATGAGACAACTGAATCATTCTGTAAGTTGATCAAAATGTTCTGTTCTAAAAATAGCACCATGTCTTCACAAGATTTGCTGAAATGAGGTCATCACATAAGGATATCCTAACTCACGACACATTAGAGGGGCAGGCCTCAAACACCAAGGTCTGCTCAAATATCCACCCTCATCAGGCCCTTACCAGGGTGAGGAAAAATTAAGAATTTTATTTATTTATTTATATTATTTATGTTATTTTATTTTTGTTTCACTCTAAACATATTAAGATGGTACAGGAGTACCACAGGGACAGATTAAAGACTTAAAAAAAAGCCCAATTTGCCTTTAAAAAAAACAGTCAATAAAATGACTTAATGCCAGCTGCAGATTTTTTTTTTCAGTTGATAGTGGTTGGTTATATATTCACCGATAATGAATTGAAATTTAGGCAGCTCTGTGTGACTGTCCTGGACATAAATGCCCAGCATCAGCTGTCCACCTGCACTCCTCTATAAATATTCTGCTGCCATGTGCACTGATCCTGCTCTTATAACATCTGCTGGTCTAAACAATGCAGCAAAACACAAGGGCGTTTGAGTTTGTTCATCACTGGTAAATAATATCTGGTTGGCAAATAATATAATGAGGCCTTTACTTTGAAATTCTGTCAAGCACAAGGGTATTTGGGAGCTTTGAGTACTCTGACAAAGTAACAATTCTCCAGTGGATACTTTTCACCCAAATGTCCTCGACTATAAACTAAGAGCTGAATAGAAAATGAAGAAAGACTGACTTAAATACCAGAGAGGAAGAAACTTTAGCTCTGAGTTCATCTTGGGAATAGATGATTCTAATAAAGCCAGGATTATCTTTGGAAACAAGACAAAACAAAGTGAAAATATGTTCCTGCAGAGCAATGTCAATGAAGCTTTACCACTTGTATACACTCTGTGAATTATATAACACAGCTGCAGCTTTGTTGTATTATCTGTCACATCACATCATTGTGCTGCTGCCATGGCTTCATTCATGAATGACATAAAAGGACACAGCAGGACAAATGTATCTCCAAGAGAAAGCGGTTTCTGCTGTTTGACATTTAGGTGACATTGTCGTCAGCTTGGTGTGCTCTCCCACCATTCATCTGACAGATCTGCTCAGATTTCCATCAGGAGCTCAGAGCTGATTCATTTCTCTTGGATTCTTGAAAGGCCACAATCACTCTAAGCCCCAAGCCAAAGAGAAAATATCATTGACTTCAGTTCTGAGACTTTTTTTTTTTTTTCTTAGATACTGGCACAAAATATCCAATACAACTGATAACAGTTAATAAATATTTCTCTGCCTCAGCATAACTTGGTTATATTTTGTTTAAAGAAGATGGGTTCACAGAGGTAGAGTGAAAGGAAAAATATATTCAGAGCTGTTTGACTACAAAAGTAGTTTTTACTTTGCAGATGACTGATGAATGGACTCTACATCTTGAATCAGGATTTAGTCAATAAAGTGAAGTGTGTGCCTATTACTGAAGGCGTATTATGACAAAAAAGGTACAGTTGTAAAGCATTTTTTTCCACCTGTCAAAGATAATGCAAAAGTCACATGACCATTTCTGTATTTACCTACTTCCCTCCAGATCTCACATGGCGGTAAATACTGTTAAATTATGGAACAAAGTAATAATTTCATTAGTATTTAATCCCTGAGAATTTCATCTGATGTACACTGAATTCAACACAGTGCAAAATGCATCACCTTACCTCACTAATTTTACACCAATATGCTACAACAGCTAAATAATGATTGAGCAACTTGGGTTGTAACACACCTCTAATAAATGTTATAAAGTTTTCTGGATTGTTGTTTCACTTCAATAAATCGTATTTGAGGCATATCACAAGGAGTGGGCATTTGTTTATGTGTTTTGTTTTTTCTTTTAAATTTTTATTTTGTTTTTTCTACTTTGTTCTACTTAACTCACATGTGTTTCAAATGGGTAGGTAGTAATAAAGAAACACCATGTATATAAAGTCAGCTCAAAAGGAGTCTCTGGCTCTGAGGGCTTGAAGGCTTGATAGCTGAGTGTGTTTAGGGTCAACATGACTATACCCTTAAGATAAAGGAACTTTATCTCTTCCAAAGAAAGTGCTTGGATTTTTTTCTTGGATTTCTATGGCCACATTGTTACAAATCCATAAAAATAAATAAATCAAAAATGATAGCCCACCCAAAAACAAAGCAATGAATATGGAGTGCAGATGGCTGGGTAGTTAAGGTCGCGCTCCGTATGGCAAAAACCCTTGAGTGGACAGGCCGGTTCAAGTCTGTCCTGTGGCAGCTTTCCCACTCTCCACTCTCACCCTGTTTCCTACTCTATCCACTGTCCTATAACTAAAAAATAACTTAAAAAAACAACATAAAATCAAAAGATTCAAAGTATTAAGGTTGATAAAACATGGTTTTGGTCATCATGGTTCATTTTAACATGCTGGTTTATGTTTTCTTTACTCCTGAAACAGGATTTGAACAAGATGTCTGGCAGCTCTGTTGACAAATAAACAGCTCCTGGAGGACAGCAATAAAACGGCGAAGGAAGATCAGCAAGAAGCAACAAAATAAAAGTCTTACACTGACATAAACGTTTGGTTAGCATATGTGTGTGTTAGCTTACATGCTATACTATGTTTCAACACCCGCCTTGTCTTCTGAAGGCAGTGAGTGTGTTAGTACGCTGTGACCTTGTCTTCCACAATCTACCAGAGGCCCTGTAGTGTGTTTTTCATCATACATCATAGCATATGGCACTCACAAAGAGTACATTTATTAGGACCATCAACAGGTTAAAAATGTTACTTGACTCAGAAAAGCAACTTTAGACTTAAACCCACCATGTTAATTTAACTTTTCTTCCCTGATGCATTTAAAATGACTCCAAGAAATAAAGAAAGGGTGCACTGATCATTTTTCTCTGTTAGACATGGTCTGAAAGATATTCAGACCAGACAGCCAGTCTCTAATGACAACCTTATTCTAATGAATTTCAATGACTTCTCAAACAATTTCAGTGACTTGACAATTTTTCAATATCAGAATAAAATCAAGGAGACATTTGCTGCAAATGCCCTCCAATCGACTTAATTGTTAGGTGTGAGGTAGTAATAAAACTCACTTTGATGTCTTGACTCGGTCATTTTCTTTTCCTAACTTCTGATTAGATAAATCCTGCTGACATTCTTGAAAGTATTTTAGACGGTGCTCTCTCCTGAGTGAAGTTTAATGACATGAAGATTTTTAATAACCAGTGGATGGATCTCTTCAGAACACAGCAAGAAGCAGATAATTAAAGGCGGACAGAAAGCCCTGCACCGTACTGTAAGGACCAGGATCTTAGCCGATAGGAAATGCATGATACATCCCAGTCCTACTTCTTCTAGATTGTTTGTTGTTTGTGGCGATGGATGGAAAACTCCAACCTGTCTTTTTATTAATTGTGCAGCAGTTTTTCAATGGAATCAAGATGAGGCAAGGGCAGAGAGTTGGGTGGGGATGGAAAGGAAACCCACAGACTTAATAAAGAGTAGAGAATGCATTGGCTGCTGGGATGCAAGAAATATGGCCGCCATATTGGTCTGGTCATCCAACCTGTAAACATAAACTGAAGCAGCGAGGAATCCAAGATGCCAGAGCACTGTGCAGTGTACTCTTATGCAAACTGGCAGACTATTGAGAACAGGGCTCCAAACATCATTACTGGTTATGTCCACCAGTGAAATTGTGGCCAGCTAACATTAGCTAGGCTATGTTTACAGTTGGTGTCCATCCTATTATTAGGCTATTAGGCTAACTGAGACTTTATCAATCATATATTCCATAACACAGACTTTGATTACGACTGACACAAGAATGCTGTAGTAGAAACAAAACAAATACTACAATACAAATAGTAGAACATTGACCAGCAAATTTGACACACGTGACACATTCACATGCAATTCTTTCACCCTGACAAAAGTAAGATACATTACATGTCATATCCACCCCACTTACTTAAAAAACAGGTTGATAAAAGGTTCCAAGAAATTTGAAAGAAGAAAATAAGCTTGACCTCCAACAAAAATGTTTTTGTTTTGACCTTCTCAAATCTCCTGTTTTCATTTTGAAGGTTTCCAAAGAAAATGATATGAAGAAGAAGTGGGGGGTGGCTTTGAGGAGGGAAGGATTCACTGCAAATGAGTCACCCGTGATTTGCAGCGAACATTTTAAGCAGTACAATTTCAATATCTTGAGCCTCCAAGTTCACCTCCAACGAGTAGATGTATCATCATAAGGCTATGAGCATTCATAAATTTTCTGTTTCAATCTATTTCTATTATCAATCACAGGGTGGAATACTTATCCCTGTTTTTTTTTTTTTTTTTTTTTTTTTTTTTTTTTTTTTTTTTTTTATATATTTATCTATTTT
The DNA here is from genome assembly GCA_030710495.1 of Labroides dimidiatus. Taxonomy (NCBI): domain Eukaryota; kingdom Metazoa; phylum Chordata; class Actinopteri; order Labriformes; family Labridae; genus Labroides; species Labroides dimidiatus. Next base: position 7,235,456 of record CM061159.1, read on the forward strand.
TCACAGTGGCAGTTGGAGTGAGACAATAATACTTTCAAAGGGAGTTCAGCCGTATAATAATGATCCTTGTGATCATTCCACTGAAAGCAATTGCTGAAGATCCTTGTGATGTCATCCATGAAACTGTTGCCAGGATACAGACTGGACATCTTGAGGAGGCACCCATAGTAATATCAGTCATTATATATATATATATATATATATATATATATATATATATATATATATATATATATATATATATATATATATATATACATATATATGTGTGTGTGTCTGTATATATATATATATATATATATATATATATATATATATATATATATATATATATATATATATATATATATATATATATATATACATATATATATAAAAGAGTCTTTTGAGGGATTTGAAGGATTTGAATCGATGTAAATCTCATTCTTACACTCTTTATTTAACCTCTTATTTCAGATATGGAGGGGACCTTAGAGAGACTCAAAATTTCCCCTCCTTCGTCCACATACATTCCAAAGGTTGTCTTAATGTTGTCCAATTAAATTTCTGAAATTAAGCGTTTGTATCAAAAACAATCTCTCCACCTCAGACCACTTCTTTTTGCTCTATTGGGAAGCTGCCATATTTTACATTACAAAACTTAACTTCTGATCAGTTTGGGCACAGAAATTTCCTACCCCTGTGAAACTGAATGAAATTCCATTCGAATTCAGCCTCTTAATTCTGTTTGAGATGTTTATATGGAGCATTTTTATTCAGTTTAAGACTATAACCCAATTCCAAAGGAATATTAGGCCCCATGCAAACCCAGCTGGTGTCACGCTAACAAGAAGCCGTGCTCAAAAAGACATTCTCTGAGGTAAGAGGAATACAGCTCAGTTCAGGTACACTCTATCGGACTTAACGTGCATAAATGGAAAGATTTCCCACTCATACAGCGGTCTCTTTATGAAGTTTTCTAACTATTAGCAGAGTCACTGCGCTGAGCTAATGTGCAGCACGTCAGGTTTATTAGCTTAATTTTTCATATTAAAATGGAACAACTTCAGGTATCATCTCTGCCTCTCCAAAGTGCTCAGTTAGAAAATAAGATGGGGCTTGAGTGGGAAGGCAGATTTTTAATCACACACACACTGAGACAATATGTGAAACAGACCATTTAACTCTAATGAAGAAGCTGCATTATCTAATTTGATATGCTGATATGAGTATTGTTTTGCAGATTTAATGAGTTTCAAAAGGACTAAGGAGTCACATATCAAATTTCCTCCAAGCTAATGAAGAACAAATGATAAAGGCATGAAGTGAAAACACAGGGCCTGTGAGGAAAACTGAAGTGGTCTGATCATGTCCTGACCCTGGATGCCTGTGCGTGTACTTCTACCATAGAACAAAATGTATTTATGACGTTGGGTCTCTGTTCATAATATAACATCAGCAGGTTTGGATTTGTTAATGTTAGTGTAAAGTGTATTGAGGTAAAGTTTATTTTGATTTGGCATTGATTGATTGATTGATTGATTGATTGTTCGATTGATTGATTGATTATAAAGAACTGAAACATAAATAAAGAAGTGATGCAAAAATGGCAATGATAAGGTTTTTTTTATAGCATGCTAACTCTGGTTTGAAGTCATTGTGAGGGGCACTCAGGCCATGTCTCAATTCAGGGGATGCAGCCTTCGTAGGACCCGGCCTTTGTAAACCACAAAGACTGAACTGAACTGAGACGCTGTGGTCTACAGAGCATTTCCTGTCTGTCACTCTTGACATCACACAGCCCTGCCTTCACCTATCAGGCTTACATTACTAACCTCACCTCACATAAATCATAACTATTTTCATGTTGATAATTTAGCAACGCCTCTTTGCTCGCTAAATTCAGTACTGCAAACTTTCAAACACATGTAAACTAAAATGTATTTGAAACAGATTTTTTATTTATTTATTTATAGAGTTTAAAACCATTTTGCACATTCACATGTAATAAAACAGACTTAAGCAAAATGTACATTTTCAACATTTGAACAAACTAGGGGGAATAATAAATTGAATTTAAAAAGAATGTGAGCTGTTGTAGTTTAAAATGCTTTTCTTATTTTCAGAGTACTGAAATAACTGAATGTATTGTTTGAGTTGAAAACAATAAAGGTAGTTTTTTTGTTTTTGTTTTTTTTTTCCCCACAGAATTTATGAACTTTGCCATAATAAGAAGAATGTTCGTAATGTAAGAGGAAGTGTTTTCCTTTACATATTAGTGATGGGAAAAAGTGTTGTGAAAAAAAAAGTGAAAAAGTGTTCCGTCTGTGAATCAGAAATTAATTTATAAGTTGAAACACGGCCGAATGAGCTCTACTCAGAATCGTACTCATGAAACGGTCAATGGTAGTTAATAAGCCAATGAGCTGAGAATTCGGTGGGATAAAGCTTCATTTTGCAAACTGAAAGCTTCTAAAACAAACTTGTATTTTCCCGACTGTTCTGTTTATTACATTCAGTACACAAATCCTTCACTGACTGTCTGACTCGGAGGCAGAGATGCTGTTCAGTTAGTTCAGGGAACTGACTGAGGTTGAATGACTCCCCAGCCTCAGTTACACACACACACGCACACACACACACACACACACACACACACACACACACACACACACACACACACACACACACACACACACACACACACACACACACACACACACACTGTACTGACTAAAACACAATCGAGTGTTAAAATGGTCAGCTGAGTATAATTAAGCTGAATATATAAACAGTTTGCAAACTGACAGATCATAAATAACTCTAAAAAGCGTATACATTATGTTAAACTAAATATTTGCTACTTCCTCGATTTTAGAGACATGAGAGGGAGCTTCGGTGGCGAAATTGAGTGACACACAGCTCCTTACAGACTCTGCTCCTTTGCTTCAGCAGGTATGTATCGCTGACATGAAAGGGAGGGGGAGGGGGGCTTGTCCAAAGAAAGAGAGATGAGACACAGGAGAGCGCAACTGAAGTTAATAAATGAACAAATGTTTTCAGTAAGTGATTCAGTTCAGTTTGTTCACCCAGATGATTTGTTTGTTTTGCACGAATCGCTCACTAACGACACGTCACTACTGTTTATCACTCACAAAGAGCCCAAACAGAACATTTTTCCACAGAAAAACAAAATAAAATCCCATTGCTGTTGTCAGAAATCCTTCACAGCGGGGTAAAACAAGAGTCCTCCTGGAGTTCCGCCGTGTCAATCATCTTCAGGGTTTATGCACAATGAATCTTGGGACATGAGGCGGTGAAGGATCCACCGAATCCGTCCTTCGTGGCACCTGATTTATTGGCTGCGTTTTGGAGGAGCCTTTGAAATGGAACAGCTGTGATGTGATGAGTCTTGAAATTCAGCCTTCGTGGAGTGCAGCCCCTGAATTGAGACACGGCAACAGCCTCAGTTTGGCCTGTCTTTGAGCTCTGTGAGGCAATTATCACAGAGCAGGGTCAGGTGTGTGTGTGTGTGTGTGTGTGTGTGTGTGTGTGTGTGTGTGTGTGTGTGTGTGTGCACGCCTGATTTCTCCTGGTCTGGAGCAGCTGTGGGGGGAAACTTAGACATGTATGTGCTGTGGCTCTCGTTCCTGGTGCTGACTCATTATTACCATCCTCGGCAGTGAGAGGTTCCTTCTGGCTTTTGATTGTGGCCCAGTTTTCTATTCAGCTGTTTGATTGTTGGAGCTACAAGACAAGAATCACTAAGATTAAGACATAAAGGATACTTAGAAGACAGCCGGGTAGCAGGCAACATGAAGCAGGCAGTTCAGGGGACAAGCCTTAAGGCTGATGAGTCCTGGGCAGGGCTCACCTCTCTGGGCGACAGTAATGGCCTGGGATGTTGGGTGTGTTGTTGTGTGCAACATAAAACATTTCAAAACAAGTTATTCATAAATTGATTGAAAAAGAAGCCCTGGTTTGAAGTAAATGTTGACTTATTATTATTATTATTGCTCAAGCATCATCAGTAGGAGTTTACTGACGTGTTCCTTTTAAACATTTTGCAACTTGCCATGAATGATGTACGGCAATTTTTCCTCTGTTAACAGAAAACGTTATTTCCCTGGCATTGTGTTTCCCTTGAAGCCCGTTTACTGTTACAAAGACGAGCTGATAACATGCAATTTGACAAACACACCCTTTAAAAGAAAGCTTTCAGAGAAGCCAACAATTAAGACCGAACAAGATGTGAGTGCTGTTAATCTAAGCAGGATGTCGGCTATCAAAGTGCCCGTGCCTACAATCAGGAAGCCCGGCAGAGAAATACTGTTATTTGTTCTTTTCAAAGTCCCCAAATGATAGCTCAGCATTTCTATGAGACACTTCCCTCCAGTGATTCAAGGAAACTTCCCGCTGAGCCCGACGTACCGTGTTTAACAGCCCCCGCAGTCTGTCCACCGCTCGCCGCCTGAGACCAGCAAAAAGCCTTTCACTGGATCACACAGATGTTTCATGAGTCTCCTTCTGTCTTTACTTTGTAAATCAGTGGTTTGATTCAAATATAAGTCCACAGTAATCCTTAAAAACAGACAAACAGGACTGAGACCAAAGAATCACACCATGAGGGAAATTACTCTGAAACAAGCAGAGAGGTTATCGCCTTTCATCACAACAAGGCCACAGTAATAATCTTCCACTTTATCATTTGGAAAGAGTTTATACATCATCTTCACCGTCCCTCCAGATCTCATTCAGGGCAGCGGGGCACACCTGAGAGCCTGGGGTCCTTCAGGCTTAACCGAAGAAGTAATCAAACACAGAGAGTGGTTTTCATTTCGTGTTTTGAACATTCATTTGACCCCCCCACCCCGACCCCCACCGTCAATGAAAACATTTGGGAGGGTCACACAAATTTGTTCCATCAGACCAGCTTAGCTGCATATTGTGAGGGTCTCTGTGAGGGTCTCTGTGAGGCTGCTGTGGTTTGCTGTAATATTTCTGAAGCTTATTTATAATCTCTGACTGAGGCAGAGTCACACAGTTCAAAGGAATGCTTATTATTATTGTCCAATTAGCTACTTTGCTCAGGATTCACATGAACATCCTGCACCCTCGATTCATCAGGTTCACACATCTTCATTCACATAAGTGCATTACATGTAAAGTAAAAGTACACATGAGTTGAGCTGCTTTATTCTTGGAGGTTGATTCACTGAGGACTGATTTTATCTTTTTTTTATGGGAAGAGGAATTAAAAAGGAGCTTGCTTTGAGGAAAGAGAGAAAGGAGTTTGGATTTTCTGTAAGTTGTGAAAACTTTTGTCCATCACTTGAGTCCAGGTTTCGATGTACTAGCATGTTAGCACTTCAACAGTCAGCTAACCAGCTTTATAGGCTCAGATTTGTGCCACTAGAAACTGAATTTGAATTATAATATTGAATTTAAAAGCTTGATCTGAAATTGAATTAATGTTTTGAAATTGTATTTATTTGTTTTGAAATTGTGTTTAACCTACTTGAAAATTCAACTCTCTATATTCCTTATATTTAAAAATAAAAAAAATCAATTTAATTTTGCAAAATTCCATCACAGCTCTAAGTGGCACAACCATCACGTTGCTTTACAATACTAACAGCCAAAATACACCAGATCAGTGTTGCCAACTTATCAGTTTTGTCGCTATATTTAGAACGTTTTCAGAATTCTTGACCAACTCTTTTTTTGAAGAAAAAAAAAAAAAAAAACTATCCATAAATCTAGAGACTCTGGCTTGAAAGCACTTATCAATCTTACTCTTCTCATCAGGCAGCCCCTCCCCCGGTTTTAAACCACTCACAGGTGGACACGTCCTCCTCACTTGCAGCAGTCCCTACCAGCTGCAGCCAAAGTAGGCATCTGTATACAACTGACTTGCGTGTCTCTTTCGGGTCAAATGTTCTAGTCCCAAGCCGAGATAAAAGAGGAGGGTCTTTATTTGACATTAAAAACAAAAAAAAGAACCAACGGAAGAAGTTATTTTTTTTCTGGTCTCTTACATGCTATTCCATTCTACCACAGCATCAACAACACCACACCAGCTGTGTCTGCCCTCCCTCTTTGCTGTGCATTAGCCCAAAAAGTTGCATTTTTTTTTCCAAGTTTATTTTTTAACCTTTTTAACTGCAGTTTTTTATTGATATAAATAGTTATGCTTTATTTTGAGACCACAAAAACACATGAAATGATTATCTTCAATAAGTCATGCAAAGACAATTTTTCTTTTAACAAAAAGATTTACAGTTACAATACTTTTTAAAGTATTATAACTAGTAACGCTACAGGCTTGCTCCGTAAGTACCAGAAGTCACAAACACACCAAACCAAAAAAAGCCGTTTTCACAACAGAAATAAACTTTTTCACAGCCCGAGACAAAAAATGTCTCCCATCTGGTTTGCTAATTTTGCTAACTGTGATTTTTTTTTTTTTTTTTTTTTTCTGACTCAGCAGTTAGGAAGATATTAAGATCACCGGTTCATCCAATCAGAGGCAGAGCTCAGCTCACATGACTGACCGGCACCCTATAGCTGTAAGTGTGGAGACTCAAAGCCCACCACATTTCCAATATGGCTGCACCAGCTAACTTGCTTCAAAACTCTGTTTCAGAGACAGACGGGAGACGTAGAGACTACGTCCATTAATTATACAGTCTTTGGTCACAACACTTTTCAGGCTGCTGAAGAGCACAACTTCCTTTCTTTCTACTCCTTCAGTGCCTGTGCTGCTTGAGCAGACAGCAATCACTGATGCTAATGAAATTATGTGATGGAGAAAAGCCTTGAAATGACAGCGTCAACTGATAAAACCACATGAGGAATGGGAATGCATTTATCTCTGGCAGCAGTTTTCTCCTGTGAAAGCTTGTAGAGAAAGTCTGGAGTAATGCTTATTGACTATTGATTGAGATTAATGCTCAGGCTCATGGGTATAAGCTCTTAAACAATAACCCATTACATTGGGTAATTGATCATTTGAAAAATCCATGGCAATGCTTTCCTGAGGCAGGAATGAAAGTCTCTTTGGGGCGTCATTCATTAAACATAAATAAATGAAGTTGGCTCATTTCCACAAGTGAGAAGTTAAAATGCAAAAAGGAGGAACGGAGCCTGCTTACTTGTTGCACAAGGTCACTGAACTTTGTTTTCTTCTCAAGAGACTGGAGTTACCAGGGAGGGACGTGGACAGACAGCCATGTTTTCATTGGACTCTAGGATGGCTGTAAATGAATCCATTCTTCCCCCATGTCCTTAAAATCCATGCTTTGGTTGAAGATGCCATTAGATAGCACTTTAGGTCCTCCTTCACAGAGACATTTCTGAGTCTTTTTCAAACCTCCTGTTTTTTTTGCTCAGATTTCTTACTCTGAACTTTATGGTAGTAGGATGAAACGACGCTGTATGAATAGAGTGAATGTCAGTTCAGAAGGATTGCAGTGTGGGATGGATGGGTCCCACTGAATTTTATATGGAATTCCAAAGATCTTTAAAATTGCTCAGAGTACAGAGGATCCAGAAGAGAAGAGAGGAGGGACATTAGAGAGACAATACCAGAGGATACACAAGAGCATTTCAAAAAATGAGAACTGTGTACTTCGTCTTTAACCCTTTGAACCCTGATCTACTTTTTCAGGTCACTGTCTGAAAGTTCCATACCCATAATTAAATGAGAACATCTCTGTAATAATAATAATAATAATAATAATAATAATAATAATAATAATAATAATAATAATAATAATAATTTAGAACAGATGTGTTTCTGCTGTGTAATGCTGTTTACAAAGAATTTAGCTCTATAATGAATCTGCATGTCTCTATCTCTGTCACAGATTGGTCGATTTGAGTGATTGACACCTCTTTAGAATCATTAGAGGCTGCAGAATGACAATAAACTCACTATGATGATATTGACAGTCGTATAAAATCAACATAATGTTGGGTTTTAGGGGAGACCCAGCCTGCTGCAGCCTGCTGCATACTGACACTTTAAGGGTTCCCCTCAGGTCCTAAAGTCCAACAGTGCAAGCAGGAAAGTTTTGAGTGTAATACAAGATGTGTGGCTAACAGAAAGTACTGGGGATTTTTTTTTCTTGGCAAAACAGCAAAGGTAAGAGAAATTTTAAAACTTTCAGTTGGAAGAGTGCTTTTTGTGATTCTTTGGCGTCTGTCACTCTGATACTTTGCTGCAGAGAGATTTGGCTTATGTCATTAAAATCTGTTGAGCCTCTGCTTCCATCTGAGGTGTTGATCTTTTGTTTAGCATTTAGCGTCGCAGCGGTAGAGACGGAAATGAGCCGAGTGGGTTGACACAGCGTAGCTCAGGGGTCTCAAACTCATCTTACCAAGGGGCTGCTGGAGGTAGTGTCTGTGTTCCACAAAAAAAAAAAAAAAAAAAAAATACAAATGATCCATTCCTCTCAGTCTTAACAGTTCTTCAGAACATTTGACTTGAGGGATGAAGAAACTGAGACCCTCAGTATGGCTTTAAGTGGAGAAGAGTTTTTACACAGATAGGTGCTGCCAAAAAGGCACATGATCCAAAGACCAACAAACACCGTGTAGCACGAGGTGACAGGATATATTTTCCCTCCACTCAGTGACACTAACATGTTACAAGTGACCAATTGCTAATTTGTGTTGTTGTCATGAGCCTGAGCTATGGTAGCCCACAAGTGTTAAAAAATATAAAACACCCAGATGCATGTAAGAAAAAACACGTGGGACGCATTAACACAAAGCTTTGATTTCAGGCAGGGGGCCACAAAATATTGTTCTGGGGGCTTCAATTGGCCTGCAAGTTTGAGACCCCTGGTGTAGCTGTACAGAGTTTTATATGTTGTGGTTTATTTAGATGTTATTTGAGTTGTGTTTGTGGCATTTAGAAAAGGTTTATAGTCATGTAGCCCGGTGTCTGCTGTTTAATTTGATGTGCACTCATCACTGTATTCTTTCATGATTGGTGTATTATTTCATGCTGTGTTTGCAGAGTGATGTCAAAAAAAGCCAAAGGGGATAAAAGGGTTAAAGGGTTAATCTCTCAAAATGATTTCCAGACATTTAAACCTGTAATCAAGAGAAATGTTCCCCATAATTCAACATAATGACAACAACTCCAAGCTCAATGATAGAGAAAGAGATCTCTAACTCTGTCTGATCAGCAGTCAGATTCAGAGACTGTCTGCAGGACTTAGATGACCTGATGACCGTCCGTCAGGTCAGGCATTTTCAACGCCTCCAGATTTTGAGTTTTGCAGCATTTTAATTTGAAATATGGGACACTTCCTCTGAGGCTTTTGGAAAACATGGCAATGACCCAGCAAGGGATTTATTTACTGCTATAAATAATAATAATAAAAAAAACCTCAGTCACGTTGGACTGCATGTGATGATGACAGACAAGTTCAAAAGTTTAAAGGCTGCACTTTGACGCTCTTGGTACGCTTTTCTGGCTATCTTAGAAAACAAACAGCAGCATCAGAGCTAGCCAGGCTGCAGAGAGGATGGAGAGAGCGGAGTGAAGTGGTCTCATTCAGCAGGACGGGATTTTACAGACTTCTGCAGGCAACACCATCAGTGTACCCAGGATGTCAACATATCCTTCAGGCACAAAAGTCTTTTTAACTCTGCAAGCTGGTTTGACACTTTATACACTGACACTTATGAAACTTTAAACACCAGAGAGAGGAGAGATAAACAAATGTGGACCCCATTTCAAAATGACAGTTACCAGCTGTCCACATTTTGTTTCACAGAGAATAAAAAGATTATCAATAACCAAACTTCCTCAAACATATTGTGGGATTAACAGATCTTCAGAAGAGTTGTTGGATTTAGAAGAAGTTTCTTGCTTATCTTTGTGTGTTTGTGTGGACAAAATGCTGTTATTCTCGTCCTGAGGCACAGCGAGCTGAGACTGACGTGAAGGACACAGCAGACTGAGCAGCAGAGAACATCTCTTTGTGCCAATAGTTTTTGACAACAGCATGAGCAGACTGCAGCTCGTGTAGAGAACCATGTGTTGGTACTTTATGACGGAGCGTAGCAGCTGATACCAAAACTGATTAACTGCCCGAGTCTGAGACGCTGAATTACAAATTATTGAACTCAAGCAACCCCGTTTTCCCATGGAGGAACAGTTTGGCCAATTTGAGCAAAATGAAGGAGCTGATGAAAAATCCAGTACTTCAAGTTTGTTTTGAAACTCACAGTTGATTATCTTCCATCACAGCCCAAAGTACATTTTCAAACACCATTGAAAAGCATCATTTTAACAACATTTGGCACAGACTAATCATTAATGTCCTATTTAATAATGTAAATAATGATGATGATAATTTTATTTGTATTGTACTTTTCTATACATATAACAAAGGGCTTCAAAAAAAGAAGAAGAGCAATGAAAGCATATAAACAACAAAGAGTCGAGGTGCTCTAACAGCGAGAACCTTGTAACCTTTAGTTTTTGGTTTTAACAGCCAGCAGAGCACTGCCAGAGGACTGTGTCCTGGCTCATAGGGAGATAAAAGCTCTGATATATATTGAGGGTCCAGTCCATGTAGTGCCTTTAAATTGGTAGAAGGAATCTTAAATCTTAAATTTAAAAAAAAAAAAAAAAAGAATTGTGGCCCTTGATGAGAATTTTAATAATCACGTGTCAAAAACTGTTATATTTGAAGTTGTTACTTAGCTATCTTGATCATGTTTTATTTTCCTTTTATTTATTTTTTTAACCAGCGGATGCCCTGGTCCTCTCCTGGCTCCCTTTTATTTTCAGCAACCAACAGATAATCCCTGTATCATCTATGAATTGCCTTCATCAAGGCAGAACAGGGAGAAGTGTGATCATTTGGAAATACAAATGAAAGGCTCTTGGACACAAACAAAGATTTACACAGTCTGATAGCATGTCCCTGTATGTTTCACAGGAACACCATGGAACTCCAGGTAGGCCAGCAGACAGCAGGACTTGATGTCTGTGTCAACACATCATCAGTGCATCAAAAACCAGGCCAGGCTACCAACCATGGCTAATGATCTGGAACTTTCAGTCTCCAGCACTTGTAGAAGCTGCCATGAGAACATGAGTGGTGATAATGAGTGGAGACTGCAATTCTAAAACACACTCTGCATCCATTATACTGAGAAGTAACTGTGTGATATAACCTTTATTATTCTAGCACTAATTTAAATAACACATAGTTTAGCAATCATCTTAAGTGGCTAGTCTTTATTACTCTATGCAGCTGGTATAACAAATATGTAGGGTAGCCTAAACCAGTGGTTTTCAAAGTGGAGGCTGCCAAGGGGCACTAGGGGGGAGTAAATTGGAGTAAAGGGGAAATAAAAGAATTAAATCATTTTTATTGTTAGATTTTATTTTTCTTTTTATATAACCATGTGTCCTGAACATACAACACATTAAATGCTAAATGTAATCATCAGATTCTCAAGTTTCTCATTGTACTTAAACACACCTTGTGTGACAGTTTGAACTTGGGCATGATGATGTCATCTTCTGTGATGACTGGCCGTTTACACCTGTTATCAAGCTGCAAAAAAATGAAAAGGTTTTTGACAGGAAAAAGAACGAAGGAGCAGTCCAACAGCCCTGCCGTGGAGGACTCTGCTGCAAAAAAAAAAAAAATCTAAGAACTCATGGGCAATGAAAATTCAAAAATATGAGGCAGCAAACGTTAAGTATAGATTTACAGCCACACAGAAAAATGGCCATGATTGCCCGAAATGTGTCCTATGTCTGGAGACTTCTTTAGACGTAAAGAACAGCATTAGGTCAGACAATCTGCTGCATTCACACAGCAAGCTACCTTGCCCGAGTTGGCCTTGAAGCATCATTTCTAGCCTCATACCATGCACCAAAATTAAAAAAAAAAAAAAAAAAAAAAAAAAAATCTGTTGGTTTGCAAAGAGGGTCCCCGGCCAGAAGTTAATGCTGTTTGGGGGGCCTTGGCATGGTAAAGTTTGGGAACCCCCGGCCTAAACCATCCTCTGTGCACGTCCATCTCTGCTGCTGTAGAGCATCTACTCCTTCTTGTTGCTGTCTTGGCACGACATCTCCCGTCCTTGCTCGACCTTACCAGCTTATTTTAGGCAATACTCCAGCAATAAACAAAGATGTTTTTATCAAAATGTAAATCAATTTATCTATCAGCAGCTGCAGCAGCCTGAAACAGCTCAGTGGCCTGGCCAGCAGTCATTGACCTTCAGTGTGAAATTACAAATTCAATGAAAATGATAATGAAATGATCTTGTATCACACCACATCTCATATAGTTCTGCAAGATTTGTCAGATAAATAAAGAGACTAAATAAGCTTCTAAAATTGCTTAAAAACTCTTGGGTTGTTGAGAAAAAGAGTTTGGATTCTTTTTGTAGCCAAAAGATCGCCAGTTCGTCCAGTCAGTTCGTCATATGTTCAGACTCTGTTCCGTCATTCTACAATAAAAAGCTCAAATTCTTAAGCATAGAAAAAACATGTCCTAATTTTTTACTTAAAAAAAATATGCATTCCATTGTGTTATAACCCTGACCAGGAGAATACTTTTATAAAAAATCACTTTGAAACTTTTTAAGTTTATAGATATTTCTCAGACAGGAGCAGCAGGTCCTGCACAGTCCACACTCACAGCCTTCGGGGATGTACCGGAGCTTTAAAAGCCTCCTGGAATAAAGACTACAACTGGCTTCAGTATTCTATATACCAGAATTTTGCACATTGTTTTGCATGCAGACAGTTTTCACTCCCTTTTGCTCCTGAAACAACATTCACCCCCGGGATTGGTTTTTCAAACTGGAAAAAGGCAATGTATAAAGATGGAGGACTACAGATGCATGCAAAGTCAGAGCACTATCTAAATGTCATTGATGCATGGACAGAGTACGGGAGGGGTGTCCTGAGTAATTCATCTTTACGCCAGGCAATGGATAAAGGAATCCAAAACCAGTTGCAGAGATCCTGCTGTGCACAGTCACTGGATACACTGCAGAGCGAGGTCACCGAGAGTCATGTGACTCAGGCAACAGCGGAAACTTTTTGGTCATCATGGTACTTATTGCCAAGAATGATAATTTTGTTAGTGGAAAAAATGGAGAAAAGAGATGCCAAGTACACCAGTCACATTGCACAAAGTGAGATTTTGGAAGTGCTGGCACTAGGACATTGTTGATGAAGTAAAACAAAGCTTCTTCAGCATCCAAGCAAATTATAACAACCTTGCCAAAACAAGAACAAACTTTATTAGCTCAGGTACTGTTATAATGGAACAGTGCATGAAAGTTTAATGCACTTTGAACATGCTGAAACACTCAATGCAATTGATGTGGGTGATCACAAGCCACCTGAACAGTATGCATACCATGTCCATCCAACAAAACGTGCGTTAATGCAGCAGGGGGTGAAGTCTCCTCAACCACGGTTTGGCCCCTGGAGCCCACCGCTCTCCCTGTCCCTAAATCTAATCAGATCCTGTGTTTCTGTAAAGACTTTAAGAAAATGAAGGTCATCACCAAACCAGATTCATTCCCACTTCCATGCATAGATAACTGTGTCAGTCATGTGGGATCCTCCAAGTGCACCAAACTCAACCCCCCTCCTTTTGGGTGGTGCTGTGCTCTTCCTTTTCAGCTCCTGTCAGGCAGCATCCGCTGCGTGATCTTGATTTAGAATGTGTGCATTGCATGCAAGCATTGGCGTAAGGATGTGTTTCTGGTTACAGGAAGAAACATTATACAGATGGCGTTAAGATAGCAGAGCTATGACTCTTTGAGTCATTTGGTTGTTTTCTTTATTTGGTGTCTAGTATTTTTCTGTTGGTCAGGATGGGATAAGTGCTTTTACAGCCAATGTGAGGCAGACTGTCCACCTGCCTATGGACAGACCAATCCATGTCATTTTATGTTTATTTCATTGTTTGTGTGTTATTTGTTTTAATTTACAGGTTAGATTGTGTTTTGGTATTTGAATTTCTTGATTTTTGTGCATGAGGATTAGGGTAGCTGAGGACATGAGTAACTAATAATTCTTATCTGTGGGTCAAATGAGCAGTAGTTCCCTTCCCTAATGGTGTTCTTCATAAATCAGATTGTTGTTTTTTCACAGAGCTCTGCCACCATGGTGAGCTCCAGATCTGAAGTTTTATTTGTTAGCCTCAGTAAAGTTTGTTGGCTCCTTATTATACATATTTTGATTGTCTGTTCCATCCTCTTTAAAAGAGAGAATGTTTTTTTTTTTGTTTGTTTTGTTTTTGTTTTAAGAAATAGAGTGTTTATATTTTCATACCATCACATCTCCTGTCCTGTTTTCCTAAACCTGTGTGCCTTGAAGTAGACACATTGACCTATTAAAAACAAAAGTATACTCTGGGGGGTGGATGGCATTGGGATTATCCAAAAGTAATTCATTGGACAATATAAACAGGCAGCACTCTGATCACTCAATTTGACTTTACTACAGCACAGAGGTTTGGGGCATCATTATTTAAGATGCAAACAGTGGAGCTGAACAGACTTGGGGAACAAGTACAAAAACCTCCTTCAAAGCGGTCAGTGACAAGGCTTTATTTCTTCACTCTGTCTCTGATGTTTGGATGAAATCAACTGAACTTATTCATTTATGGATCCATCAGCTGACAAATGAAGTTCAGTCCATTTGATGAGAATCTGAATCTCTTGTACAGGATGTCAGCATGAACATCAAAAGGATCGCATCTCTCACTAAAAACTCTCTCTCTCTCCTGAGCGCTTGGCGCAACAGCATCTACAGGATCTTCTAAAAATGGGCAGGGTCTTCTCCAAGAGAGCTGATTGGTCAGGAGGTGTCGTTTTTCTACTTGTTGATCTCTTATCCAGATCTTAACCTGCTCTGTAGCAGGTTAGCTGTTCAGCATACGTTAGAACTGGTTAGAAGTGAACCAGCTTCGTAGGACAGAAAATACAGGGTTAATCCAGAAGTTACCTCGCTAAAAGAAAATCCAGCATTGTAGTACAGGCCTCTGCTCATCTTCTGGACACTGAACTACACTACAAACTGAGATTATAAAGTTTGTTGTCACCTCTCAAACAATAGCTGTATTTAACTACAAATAAATACATTACCTCTTTGCTTTGCATCCTGGGAAAATTTGTCTTGAACAGAGAAAAGTAGTGTTAAAAAAGAAGATCTGATCTAATGCACGCTTTGGTGAAAGTCACGTCTTTACAACAGTTGGTGTCTGTGCTCATGGGAAATGGAGTCTTTATGGAGTGTTTGCTGCTGCAGGCAACAGCAAACACCTGCTAATAAAAAGCCACCTCTTAAAAAAAAAAAAAAAAAAGACATTAAAGAGAAAATCTAAAGTATGAATGGGTGATGAGCTGATGTACAGGTGTGACAGACAAGTTCTAATGAAAAGCAGTAAATGTCTATAGATATGAGGTCAGTATTTTCAGAGTTCTCTGTGGTTTCATGGTTTCAGACGTGACAAAAAAAAGCTGAGCCTGTTTTTTTTTCTCCTCAGAGTCAGTCTGTTGCTCAGTTATTTGATAAATAGCTGGGATGACTGAAGCCAAGGGCACATTATCAAAAGAACAGAATGTCTGTAGAAACACACGATATTGGCAGTAAGTGTCAACTTTAATGCTTTCTCAGGGTAGCATGTTCTACCACAAATCTAATCTAACTACAGCCTAGAATGAAAGACACCATACACAGTTAGTATGAGGTCAGTTTACACCAATGTGGCAAGGTAGGGAGTTGCACTCCCTGCCATAGGAGGCAGTGTGGCTGGCCGTAATTAGTTCGCTACTTATAAATAGACCCGGCCTGCTTCTTTGTCCCCCTCTTCCTCTTCCTCCTTGACGGAGCCGACAGGTGTAGGTATTACACATTGGACACCACACCTGTAAAGCGTAGAGCGGCGTCGGGCAATCTAACAAGGTAGGCATGCTGTGCAGTCTTGCTCGATCCATTCATTTAAGTGGGCGCTGCGTTTACTCCGGTCTCGCTCCGTTACAGCAGTGTGGGGAGACAGAGACCTGAGCTTCGGAGATCTGTGTGGGAGTGGTGCGTTCCGGCAGGTGAGGCGCTAAGTTGTCCGTCTTTTTACATCTAGCTGTTGATGTTCTGGTGAGGGAATTAACACACGTTCTCTCCCAGCCATCGCTCGTGGGATCGGGGCTGTGTGCTTCCTTCATACTGCCGCCTGGCGCGTCAACCGTGCGCTCTGGTAGGAAAACTGTTTTCAGTTGGGTAATTTGAGGATTTTTGAGTTAGTTTTGATTGATTTATTTTATTTTACAGTAAGTGGGCTTCAGTCAACGCCCGTGGAAGCTGCTGTTTTGGCTCTTTATGAGACATCTGAGTCCCAGTTGTTTTTAATTCACCCTGGGTATAGGCTGCAACGCTCACCGTCGGAGGCAGGCGCAGCCGCCGGCAGGCCTTGTACCAGCCGCCATCGGGCCCTGTTTTATCCAAACGTGTTTAATTGATTTGTGGTTTATTTCTTCTTTCTTTTGCTTGTATTATTTTGGTTTATTAGTTGATCTTGTGTTAGGATTATTTGTGCTTTAGTGTCATTATTTCATAATGTATTGCTAGTTAAGTTTCTTTTCAGTTAGTGGGTGTTTTATATTTTCTTTACAACAGGTTTTGTTACATTTTGACATTTTGTTTAGTTGTTTTGCTTTTGTTTGTGGTATGAGGGCTGCCAGGACTGCATGTTATTAACTGTTTTTCTTTCCCTTTGTGTTTGACAGGTGCTGAGGGCTTTGGATCGACAGCGGTTCCCTGGTGGTGGTCCCTTTTGCTCACTTTTTGGTTTGCTGTGTCACGGGTGCAGTGCAGTTGGATCCTTCCCCTTTTTGTTGTTACCGCTGTCGGGGTAAGCCCCAGCCCTGCCCTGGTTTATTTTTCCTGGCAGGTCCCCCATACTACTCCTTACACTTTAGTTAGTCTGTTATTTTTTTTTAAATTACATTGGTTAATAAAATAATTTTATATCTTGGAATCACGGTCCTCTGCCTGGTGGATTTTATTGAACCTGTGTGTCTTTGGTTTCTTTTGGGTGTATTGTTGAACTATTATTTATATCCTGGGGTGCAAGTCCCCAGGTGGCGTTGTCGTTATTTAGTTTAGTTTTCTGCTCGCCTTGCCACACCAAGGATACAATCCCTTCAACTTCACATCATCACAGGACCAGTAATTAAATCCCAGAGCAGATTAGCTTGAGTGGAACCTTTCGTTTGCCTTATATATTCTCAAAACCTGATGCGAGAAATGTAACAGTCTCTACAAAGCAGTGTGACCTCCCTGTATGAGGCAAACAATAAAGTTGTTCCCGATGCCTTCCAACGCCGTCATCAGGTCTAATCTAAACAGTCAAAAGACTCTTAAACCTCATCTCCTCTAAAGGTGCCACTCTGAGCAGAGTTTTGGTGAGTTTAAAACAGGAGTAAATGATACTTTACTCTGTAGACACTGTAGAACAAGGAAA
The DNA here is from genome assembly GCA_030710495.1 of Labroides dimidiatus. Lineage (NCBI taxonomy): Eukaryota > Metazoa > Chordata > Actinopteri > Labriformes > Labridae > Labroides > Labroides dimidiatus. The sequence goes on from CM061159.1 coordinate 7,252,960, forward strand.
AGATAAAACAGGGGGACTGATGGGGGCATTAAAATCTGACATGAACAGCACTGGAGTACAGTCAGGAACATGATTCAGTCACCAAGCATTACTCATGCTCCTATCACCCCCACAAAGGTTATTGTCTTTGTTTTTGTTTTATCAAGTTTACTCAAAGATTTCTCTGTGTGCAGTCCATCAAGATGAACAAGTGGACATCTCTTTCTGTCTTTCTTTCATTCGCCTCATAAAACTGCAGTTCAGTGAAGATCTTCAAGACACAAACAGCTTTTATCAGAAGGGGCTTTCTAACACACTACATGATAAAGGCTCCTCATGACTGCCTTAGATATTTGCATTAACCTGATAAAAGTCAGTTATGTTGTGTTTTTCTTTCTGAAAGAGAGTGAGTCTGATGAGGATGAAAACACCTGATTGATATATGGACTCACATACATTTTTACCCCAGGAGAAATTCAGTTATAGCAGTCTACCTTATACACAAGAAAAGGAGAATAACATAGTGGTAATAGAAAGAACAAAGAGATAAACACAAAACAAAGAGGAGACATAGCTTATATGCTCCAGCTCTCTTATATCCCCCTCGCCTCCTCTGGATCCCTGTGTGCCTTAAATATCCAGACTTCTGCAGGAATCTCCAGTGTATCCAGAGTTTAAAGTTCATGCATTGAATAATTGTTTAAAATGCACAAATAATTAACTGTAAAAACATCTCATTTTATATATCATGACACCAAAACAAGTTGAGCCCCTCTTTCCAGAACAAAACCAGGATGGAAACATTTGGTCGTCTGTTGCGTACTCAGTGTTTCAGTGGGTTTCTGCCATTGTGAATTGGAAGCCAGGATGAACAATCTGCAGACAAGTCTGTGCTAAATCTGCAAAGTCAAAATCTGGAAACACAATGCTCGCACTAATGAGAATAAATATTTATGAGCAACAGCAACCTGTTTCAAACCGGCTTTTTATGGTTTTTAACCCTTTATTGCTGAACCTATCATACTTAACACATGAGTTTCAAAGACCTCTATCTCACCAACATGATAAATAGTTTCCTTAAAAACCTGCTGCATAAGACCTGGTTCATGTTTTTTACCCCTTTGAGGATTATCATACTGCTACAGGCAGCTGGAGTTGTATTTTGGCCTTTGAAAATGACTGCTTTCATGAAATCATCACCACATTTTTTTTTTCCAGGAAAATCATTCCAACTTTTCTAGAAGTTGCAGTAAGAATAACATCTAAATCATTACTCCTTTTAAAGTATTTTCTGCATTGAAAAAAAATCATGTTTTCTAATTAATTTATTGTTTATTTTTCAGCTTAATTGTGTTAAAATGTCTGTGTGAAGTTTGATAGTCGAGGTATTTATCTCGCTTTTCCTGAATATTCATGTAACTTTTTGTAATGTAATCTACATTATACCAATGAATGTTGAATGGAATAGAATATAATTTACTTTTTTAATCCTCGAAGGGAAATTCAGGTATAATCTATACCTGATATAATAATAATAATAATAATAATAATAATAATAATAATAATAATAATAATAATAATAACAACAAACATTCTAATTTACTTCAATAACTGAAGTACTTTAAATAACGAATGAAGTGCCATCTTCAAATGCAGCTTGAGAACTTTAACAATAACATTTCCTCTGAAATCAAAATCAAAATATTGACCAAAAAAGACTCGAGGATGAAGCAAGAAAAAGAATACATTGAAAATTTATTCGATGGAAACACAAGTGACATGGAGCAGTTAGCAGAAGATGAGGAGGATGAGGAATTGACTCCTCAGGACATGTATGATGATGAAAGTTCATATAATCCAGATGGAAAAAATAGAATAGAAACCTCCGTCTGTTGAATTTATTGCACGTGTTGACGAAGACACAGAGGACAGGTGTGATTGGACACTGTGCAGTCTGTCAGTGAGAAAATGCTCGACAGAACAAAATAAAAAAAAGAACAAAATAGGGCAACTCATTAAAAAAAGGTTCTCAGTATGTACATGCATATATGCAGGTTGAAAATCTTTACATGAGAAAGGATGGCACTGACCATTTTCCTACATGGGAAACCAAACAGAGAGTTAAGCACTGCAAAGACCAACATATGCTGAGGAATTGGTGAAGATACTGTTGAAGAGCAATGGTGAAGGTATTTGGACCTGATACATGGAAATAGATTTGTGTATCACCCACATAACAGTGATGTGAAACACCAATGAATGCAGATTTGAAATACCTCTTGCTTAACTTGGACTGAAACCAGTTTAGCCCTCTGGCTCATTGAGGGCTTTCACTATGTCATGCCAGTTCTGGTTCCCGAACCTCATTTTGAACCAGTTGGCATGTTCAGACTGGAAAAAAAATAGTTTGGAACCTGTGAAGTTGGTTCCAGCTGGTGAGCTCTATATATGTGGGGGTGAGAGGGCTGAGGTGAGAGAGAGGAGAGGACTCTTCAGCAACAAGAGCAGAGCACCACTGCTCTACTGGGGCTGGTGAGAGGATGGTCTCTGCCATCGAGGGTGTCAGCAGCACAAATCAGGGATAAAACTGAACATTTACAATGAAGTTCCTTATACTTCTGAGTGTTACTTTTTGTACAGAGAGTTTTATTGATTCACAGTCATGTGTGTTTAATTGAAGTGTCTTTATTTACATTTTATAACAAGAAAGACAGGGCACTTCATTGTGAATCTGTGTTTACAAAGTTTGATCGTCACTTTTCGAACAATAGTTGTACATATACATATATATGAATAAATACATTACATTGTCACTTTGCATCCTGGGAAAATTTGTCTTGAACAAAGAAAAGTAGTGTTAAAAAGATCTGCTCTCCATTCATTTGCTTCAAAACAAACACATGACTTGGTAAGAGTCATGTCCTCCTGATAGTTGTTCAGAAAGTTACAGACGCACATCAAAGGGCTAAAATGCTCAAAGGCCATGACTTTCACCTCTGATCCTGGAAAACATTTTTCTCGTGCTTTTAGGACTTTGAGTTTCTTACAGAGGTCAGTGGAGTTTCTTACATTAAGACACACTGCAGCTTATCATGGTCGTCCAAATGAGAGCTGAAACTCACACCTGTTTTGATGATTGAATAGTCGTGGATTTTAGAACTGAAAGAAAACTGTATCGACATGTATAAGAACTCAGCTGTTGTTCAGTGATCCGCTTTCTTTCCTGCTATGGTTTTCACATCTTGCTGGCGGCTCTTTTCTTCGTAGCACTGAGTCAAATGCAGCCAGACTTTGGACATTTTACAACCTGTTGGTGTGAATCAGTTTTGTTGTTGTTCTGAAGAAGTCAGGCTCAGCAGACAGCAAAGATGTCTCGCTCTTGAGTCTTGTTTTTATTTATTTATTTTCAGCTGTGTACGCACACACCATGTAATATAAATCATAAAGTCCTGACTCTGCTCTCCTGAAAGAGGTTATTTATTTTGCTTGTTTTTATACCGTTTGTTTGTTGTTGCTAAATAACTATAATAATAATTCTCCCATTTTGAACTCTACCTTTCTAAGGTTTTGTTTACAGTTTGACTATGGGATGTTGTGCTATTTGTTAGTCTTTATTCTATCCTTCTGCTGCTCCCAAAGTAGCTCAAAAGACTCTTAATTTTCTGTCACAGGTGCTTTAGAAAACCCTTATTTCAGCCTTTGACTGGAACACTGCGTCTTAGCTGCTGTCTCTTTAAGGCTCCCCGCTCCACAAACTCACTCACTCTGATTGGTCAGCCCTCTTGTAGCCTGTCAGGGTGGAGCTTTGGGCAGACATTAGTGTTTTGGGATCGCCCTGGTAAAGTATCCTGACTTAGTTAGGGGATCTTTGAGATGATGTTTTCATCATTCCAGCAAGTTTTGTGAAGATTTTGTGCTACTTTGAGAACGAATCATTTTGATGAGTTTACAGACAGACTCCGGAATTTCTGTTCTATAATATGTAGAGTTCTGAAAATCTGCAGACTAAAGCAGGATACACACTTTTTGGACCACATGCTTGCTTGCTTTCTGTATTTGTCTTGTTGTTATGCTGTTCTTTGTTTTGTTATGTTGAAACAGTCAAGGCAGCACATGTCTTGAGCTGACCCTGTTTCTGACATGTTTTAAAGGGGATATTTTCCCAAGTTTTACCAATAGACACAAACATCCAGCATTCAGATCCTGCTGCTGAGGAGAGAATTTGTTTTGCACATCGATTCAGAAGGAAATAATAACAATATTGGACAAACTGTACCAGCATGGGAGTGACAGATGTGAACCCTTGTATCCAGTAAGAAGTCCAGGTGCATTGTAAGTGCTCTGGCAGTGATTATGCTCTTTGTTACACACACTGTTGGACACTACAGGTAATTGAATTTGCAGCTACAAGGCAGAGGTCAAACTTTCTCTAACTGTTCCCCTCATGGAAATGAGTTTGGGCCTCTGAAAACCCTTGGTCATCAAACTGAACAGATCTGACAAATTATTGTACAGAGCTGCATAATGATGCACCTGACTCAGCATCAGCAGAATCTGCATCCCATATTAACTGGACAGGACTCTCTTCAATTCATCTGCGGGAAAAGTCTGAAACTCTTATAAGACATTTCACAGACTTTAGAGTTTTGTATTTCTGACACATTTACAATCTAACATCATAAATATTAAAGATATATGGATGTAAGAGTTCTACATTTTCCGAAATGTGTGATACTTACTCACTTTAGTCTTTCCTCACTCAAGCTGCTTTTACCTTGAACTCAAGTGGGTCTCCGAGATGTTTTTAACCACTTTCCCTGAAGGCATTTCATTGCATGTTTGATCTTTCAGCACTTAACTTTGTACATAGCCTGAGGGTCCAACACATTTCATAATATCATCTACAGACACCCTCCAGGAAAGGTAGATAAGGAGGGGATGTTGAGGAAGGAACATTTGTACTTTACTACAGCAGAAATAACGTGTTGTGTGTTGGATGGAAAACAAGTAATAAACTTGTTTTAACTTAAAAAAAAAAAGACTTATTATGAAACTTTAGCTTTCAAAATAAAATAGGGCTGACCTAATCAGATGCCTGACAGAGTTTAGTTGTGCCAGAAGTTCCAAAAGCCTCAGCATGTGGAAAACAGAACAGCTGTGTCTGGAAGTTGTGCGACAGCAGCACAAAACAACGGGATGCTGGAAAAGAAGGAGTGTGTTAATAAAAGAGGAACAGAGAGAGAAGCACTTCAGCATTTATGAGCCCGTTTGTTCCCACTGGCAACAATAGTAGCTGCATTTTTTTTTTTTTTTTTTTTTTGTCCTCTGGAATCTCCTGAAGTGTTTGTTTGACTTAAAGTCACTAATTTTGGTTTTCAAATAAAATGATAATAATAATGATATTTTCTATTATTTTATTTATAAGTTTATTTGACAGGAACCATGCAAAACAAACTGGGAAGCCAGCGTTAGCTATAAAGCTAATTTTTATCTGTGGTCCCTGGGCAGGAAGATGTTTAAAATGTACAATACAACAATAATAAAACAAACATACTAGTATTTAAAACTATACATACTCAGTAAAAGACCATAACTACTAACACATTTTAAATAAGATTTCACTGTCTGCAGTTAATGCATTAAGAAGTTTAAATTTTCCTTGAGCCATAATTTAAATATTCTTTTAAAAACACTGAGGCTTGTACAGTCTCTAATGTGGGTTGGAATTGAGTTCCATTTTCTTGCTGCTCTAAATGAAAAAGCAGACTGTCCAAATGCAGTTTTCCTAAGTTTAGCTGAACAGTCTCCTCTCGCTGATGCCCTGGTCTGATTGTTCATGCAGAGTAACACACATTGTTTAAGTGGTGGTGGCACCTGATCATGAATTAGTTTATACATCAGACACATTTCTGCATAACATAGAAAACTGTCAAAGATCAATAAGTTATTCATTCATTCATCTTCTATATCACTTATCCTATTCAGGGTCATGGGTGGTAATAATAATAATAATCATTATTATTATTGTTATTATTATTATTATTATTATTATTATTATTATTATTATTATTATTATTATTATTATTATTATTATTATTATTATTATTATTAATAATAATAATAATAATAATAATAATAATAATAATAATAATAATAATAATATAATTGGGGTTCTCTCTGGGTACTCCAGCTTCCTCCCACAGTCCAAAAACATGCTCATCAGGTAGATGTGAGTGTGAAAAGGTTGTCTGTCTCTGTGTATCAGCCCTGTGATTGACTGGAGACCAGTCCAGGGTGTATCCTCCTCTCACCCTAAGACAGCTGGGATAGACTCCAGACACCCGCGACCCTGAACAGGAGAAGAGTAACGGAGATGGATGAATGGATTGAATAATAATAATAATAATATAATAATAATATAATAAAATATAATAATAATAATAATAATAATAATAATAATAATAATAATAATAATAATAATAATAATAATAATAATAATAAATAGCATTTTAAAATATGAAAAAAATATCACACGTTATGTGTGAGGAAGGCTTGGGGAATGAAATGCATGCTCTTATTTAAAAGAGAAAAAAAAATACATTAAACAGGTTAACTTTGAAAGGTTTGCAAATTTAAGCAACAAAGGTAATGAAATGAAACGTACGCAGAAACTGAAAACTTTCACCTCCTCATCTGGACCTCATAGTGAATAAATGATTTGTACGTTGTGGAATAGTTTAGAAAAGTCACAAAATGCTGTGTTTGCATTGTAAGTACTGACAGTTTTTTGGCATTAATATTTTTGGGTGCCAGTTTAGCTGAATCTCAAACTCTGTATTTGCTGCAATGTTGATCAATAAATATAAATGATTTACTGATGGTGATGGAAGCAGGGTTACCCCTGTAAAGGAGGTACTGGTCCCCCTCTCTTTCTGTCAGGTCTTATCCTCAGTCCCCACTGGGATCAATCAAGTGAGGAGAAATCAATTAAAGACAGCGACTTGAGTGGTGAACAGGACAGAAATTCAGTGACGTGTGTAATGGAGCGTTCACACCTTGCACTTATAAAGTTATTCGTGTGTGAATTACAGTAAAGTCAATGTGAAGACATGAGTTCCTGTCATGTAGCACAAATTGGATGCTACAAATGAGAGTACTGATCACGGCTCATGTATCAGGAACATGACGGACTCATCTGCGTGTGTCTGTCCTGATCTCTGTAACACTACTTGCATTGTTACTTACAATTGTGAGATTAAAAATAATGATATTAATAACTGTGTCCTCGTCATACGATGTAGCCTCTATTTAACAGCTTCCAGATCTTCAAACACTCTGTTTTCTCACTTGGAAACACTGTTCCAATGCACACTGGAAGCACTAAACTTGTCTACTTAATAAATGTCAGCAGTTTGGATCAACTGCAGTTTGTGATCTTAACTGCAAGACGAAAAAGAAACTGAGTAAAAAACTCCAATAGTCAAATGGTTGAAAGATTTAATAGAATAAAAAAGATTAAAAGAAAAAAAATGTGCAGTTTGAATTCAGTCTCTGTATTAAAAAAGATCTAGGAAGGGATCACAGCCAAGAGAGCAGAGAAACTGTAATCCAAACTCAGGTTTAATTTTTGTCTTAGGGAAATGTTGGATTATTCAAATCGATCGGCACAGTCTGGAGTGTCAAGCTGCAGTCAGAAGCTTTTACAAAGTCTTCTCCTTCACCAGCTCTCTAAACCCTGGAGCTGTGCAGTCCTCCCTGATTCAATCCTCATGAGTCGCTCTCTCTTCAGGCATCAGAACCTACACGGGAGATACAGCTGCTTTTTGTGCCGTGGATGTTTAAGGTTGTTCTGGTTCTCAATGCTAAAGCTGTCATATGAATGTAACAGTACAGTGAAGCTGGATTTAGGGTCAGGTCCAGCTGATAAGAAGTCAAAACCTTTTTTTAAAAAAAGTTTAGTTTAGTTTGTCATCTTGGACGCAGCTGAAGAGCAGATTTTCACTGAAATCTGTCGGACAGAATTGTATTGGTTGATTGGAATTTGTTGTGATCTGTTCTTCACCATTTAGACAAGAAACAGTTTTGAGTTTCATTACTGAAACTTGCAAGAATAAATTGTGCTTAAGACGTCATCAAGTCCAAACTGATATGCTTAGAAAGTTATTAAGCGTTCCGTGTTTGCAGGAAGCAAAACATAGATTATTCTCAGCTTTACTGAATGTACGAAGGACCAAAAATAAGTGAAGCAAAGGATGTATTGCAAAGGAAAATTTCAGAGAGTGCACTGAATGATGTTCAATACAACAGACATTTTTGCTGAGCTTCCCAAAAACATGCCTCAGAAGGGCGTTGCATTTTTAAAGCAGTATAAACGAAGATTGAGAATTATAGAAAATGCATGAAAAATGCATAACTCAGGGGGAAAAAGTCAATAAAAATGATTAGAGATTATATGTTTAGGGGAAAGGATTAAAAGAATCCCTCGGATTCTCCGGGAAGACAACACAGAGCCGAAGCTCTCTGTGCTGAGGTCTGGCCCTGCGCTATGACTCAGAACATCACTGCATGGGGATCTGAGGTCAGGCACAATAGTCCAATCTGAAGAGGAGCTGAGCCATGAAGTGCATTTATAGTGGTCAGTAAAACCTAAAATTAAATCTGAAAAGTGACTGAAAACCTGCGCAAAAAGAAGGAATTCAGAAAACTGCTGGAAGCAGTTGTTAAAAGACAAGCAGCTGCATTTAGTGCCAGATGGAGGCATGAGAGTGTTTACCGTTGTGGGCCAAAGCATGAAATCTACCAACAGGAATCATCCAGTAAGAGTGACCACATCTACCTTTGATTTAAAGTCTGTTTTCTGTTTTGGAGCAGTAAGAAGGACTGAGCAGTTCTTCCTGCATTGAGGTGAGCTTTTTCTCCTCTCCTTTCCTCCAGCTGTAACCTGGCAACAAAGGCTGTACCTGTGTGTTCAGAAAGAACCAATCATGTTAGAGAACAGGGGCACACAGAGGTTGTTTTTGGGCCAGAGCACAAAACTTCAGTGTGTAAAGAAAGGCAGCCAATAAGAAAGAAGCTCGGGTTAGCTGACTGGCAAAAGTTTTGGGGCTCATGTACACATCTATGGCGGCCAGCGACCAGGACGTACAGGTACATCTGAATAAAAGAGAACATTGTTTCTTGTAATTGTGATTATTTTAGCTCACAGTTATAGAAAACACAAAATTCAGTTTCTTCTAAATAAGAGTAGTTAAAAAGCTGAAACTAATGGTATCAGACTCTAACCAGCTGATGAACTGTAAACACCTGCCTTTGAAATCAGTGGTCCTCACACTACAGCCCGCAGGCTGGATACGGCCCGCCTCCACATTTGCCCCCCCGAACAATACCAGAGATGCATTATCATTTTTTTTTCTCATTTTATTTCAGAAATAGTGTTACTAGAACTACTGACAATCATTGCATTGCCATTTTATTCCTGTTTTTGTTTTTTTATTGTTGCTGATTATGGTATGTTTGTGTATATACATATATATATTATATTATATATATATAAACACACACACACACACACATATAGGGGTGCCTGACTTTACGTTTAGGTACCCCTGTGATCGTCACGCTTTTTCTGTCACAAACTGACCCCTAAGTTTAGTTTGGGGACCCCTGGTTTAAATGGTCTCTTAGTCTGGTTCAGTCAGAGACACAATCTTGGTGAAAACTGCAGACTGACAGTCGTTCAGAAGACAATCACTGACCCCCTCCACAAATAGGGGAGACTAAAGGTCACTGCTAAAGACTCTGTCTGTGCACAGAGTGCTGATCCAAACAGATCACTAGATAGAGGGATGGAAGGAAAATGTGTTGCCCAACCAACAGGGATACTTGCTTTATGTTTGATTTTCTCAACTGGCTTCAACCCAAAGCCAAACGTCTGTTTCAATGGTTTCAATTTATTTCTAAATGTGTTCATTTCAATTCTTCACCATATTTCAAAATTCTTCTTGTTCCATTTACATCCATATATCCACTTGGACATCTTTTTTTTTTTTTTTTTTTTGTTTTTTTTTTTTCCACTTGTCCTGTCCAGCATCATGACAACAGAATTGTGGTCTGGCTGTCGTATTTGTGCAGAACAGATTTACTTTGCCAAAAGGAGCCGTTTTTGAATAAGGCTCCCCTTGAGTTTTAAATGATACTTTTTATTGGTGCTTTGTAATTTCTTTTATATATATATATATATATATATATATATATATATATATATATATATATATATATATATATATATATATATATATATATATATATATATATCCACTTAGACATCTGAATTATCCTTTCTGCACCATTTGCAGCATTCAAAAAGAAACTGGTCCAAGGTCTTTTAGTTATAAAGCTCCATCTGACTGGAAGAACACCCCCCCCCCACCAGACCATTACATCTCTCCACAGTTTTAAGTCTAATCTATTAACCTATTTAAAAAAAGATGCTCCTGTTTTTTGTGGTATTTATTCATTCATTCATTTATTCATTCATTTATGGGTGTTCATAATCATATACTTTAATGATATGCTTGTGTGTGGAAATAGTGTGGTTTGTCTATGTAGTTTCTGTGCTTCCTGAGTTCCATGGCAGTTCACTGTGGTTGTTGCGTGTTGATGTCTTTTGTCATGTCATTCATATCTCCTCGTGTTCTGTCTCCAGAGGCCTGGACTATGAAGCTGGATTTTCTCTTATTGAGGTAACTTCAGGGTTAACCCTGGATTTTCTGTCCTACAAAGCTGGTTCACTTCTTACAGTGCTGAATCGCCGTGGTAACTTATGCTGAACGCCAACCTGCTCTGGAGCAGGTTAAGATCTGGATAAGAGATCAACAAGTAGAAAAGCACCACGTCCTGACCAATCAGCTTTCTTGGGAAATACCCTGGCCATTTTCAGAAGATCCTGTCGATGTTGGTGCAATGAGCACTCAAGAGAGAAAGAGTTTTTAGAGTAGATGCGATCCTTTTGATGTTCACGAGACATCCTGTACAAGAGATTCAGATTTTCATCAAATGGACTGAACTACATAAACCAAAAACTGAAAATATAAACCAAAGGAAAGACACTGATGAAGAGCTCTGCTCCAAATCTCTGCGCTGTAATAAAGTCAAACTGAGTGATCAGAGTTGCTGTCTGTTTATATTGGCCAATGAATTAATGTTGTATAATCTCATGAATTTATGCATAAACTGATTCAGCAGTTTTCTGCCAGCATTCCTTCCTGGATTTTGCTGCAGTAACAGTGTTGCTTTTAGCCTGATGATGTGTTTGAATTCTTTGTATTATTGAAGATTAACTGTCTTATCCTCCATGGTAAAGTCGGCTGCTCTGCAGGGTTTCTCCCGTTTCTCCATGTTTGTGATTGGTCAGACGCTGCAGACTCCACCCCTTTAATGTGAGCGCGCACTGATCAAGACTGGAAGACTCTGGATTCATTGAGTGAGTTGATATCAAGCTGCGTAGTACCACTCATCAGGATTGCGAATGTCTCGTTAAGTCAACATAGAATAGAACAGAGCCATAAGCCACTGCATCTGTTCGTGCCGCTATCTTGGTAAAATATTACAACACAGGTACAGAGAGAAATACAGGATGTGTGAATCCAGCTTTGTAGTACTCTGTTGTAGGTCGCTGTTTTCCTCTTGTAAGTTTTTCTAGAGTTTGATTTTTTTTTTTTTTTTTTTTTTTTTTTTTTTTTTTCAGTTTGCCCTTTTGAAATTTTGGATTTCTGTTTTGATGGACTTTGAGTTTTTTAATAAAACCTTTTTGAGTTTCAGCTGTGCCTGGGTCCTCCCCTCTTTTATGTTTCTGGCTGACTTGTGAGAGTGCACATCTTTGAGACGCTCCTTTGATTAATAACAACATTTAAAAAGTGTTTTATATTATGTGAGTAGCAACAGAGTTATATCCTCTAATCATTAGAGGATATAACTCTGTTGCTACTCACATAATTAGAGTCTAATGTAATGTCAGTTTTTGTCTCAAACAGTCAGTGTTTTCTTTTGGTGCATGCAGCATAGAGACAGTGTGAATTAGTAAGGTAAAAAGTGGCATTTCCCTGGTAATCGTCTGACTAGAAGCAGAGAAAAGCTGGTGGATTTGCTGCTGTCAAGACCTTATCAGTGTCAGGAGCTGACAGATGTGACTGTAACGTAATGTCAGCCTCCATTTTTCAGTGTCATCCCTCGTCTTTACCTGCTGACAGCTTGACTCTGACACTGCAGGTAAGCAGCTTTTCAGTGCAGTGAGTCAGGATTGAGGGCTGAACTGCTGTTAAACATGGAGAGGGCTAGAGTAGAAAAAAAGAAGCTTGACTATTTAAAGCTTTTTCATGTGAACAGGACATGTTTTAATAATTAAGGAATACTGTGTAGTGAGCAGGTGGGTCTGTGAAAAAGGATCCTGACGGCCAAGACATGAACTCTATCACAGTGTTGTTTTTCATCAACAATGACGATGACAAAATTATTTCATTGACGCACTTTTTTTTCATGACAATAACGAGAGTGACAAGCTGAACATGGTTATTTAATGACTAAAACATGACAAGACATGCTTGAGTTTTCGCTGATGAGACTGGACAAAAATGTTAGTGGGTGGTCTGTCACACTGACGATGCTAAATCCAGTTTTTACTTTACTTGACAAAACTATCACATATAGAAATGACTAGTATGTGACTAAAACTAAGATAGCTGCCAAAACAACACTGCTTCATCAATATGAGCTGAGGTGAATCAAGTTCCTCTAAAGGAGAGATTTTAAGTTTCAGACACGGTTATCTATGTTGATAAAAGAGTTTTTGGTGTTTGTTGTGAGGACCAAACTCGTCCTTTAAGAGTCCAGACCTCCGGTAACCTCGGAGTGATCCCCTGAGACAGCCCTGCTGTAGGTCCATCTGCCCTCTGTTTACACTTTCCTTTTCAACAGGCCTGACCTTTTTACCTGAACAGACAAGGTTAATACTCCTGACTAACTTGATTAGTGTTTTCAGACTTGCTGCTTTTAAAGAAGAATATCCATGTAGATTCTCATTCATCAAGGTCATGGTTATTCTGATGACTCGAACAAGGCAACTGGCAACCTCTCAGCCAAGAAGCTTCTTGGATGAGAGGTGAAACGTCTATCCAACTCTGCGTAGTCCAGTTGCCTTGTTTGAATCGTCAGAATTTTAAAGAAGAACAGTTCCCTTTTTTATGCTTGACATAAATGTTAATTCTCCAGTTGTTGCTTTGCCAAGACAAACATGTAGAAATTCCCCTATTGTTATGATATCAGGCTGTTTCTGTTGATACGCTGAACTCATGAGAATAGAATAGTCAGGTTATTACAAAAAGAATGATGTATCATGAGTGGGTTGTGATTGCAAAATTGAAAGTGGGTAATATGGCAATATTACACTCATTGAGCAACTGTTTGATAACAACCTACTACTTCCTGCATGAATTTCACCGTCTTTTAAGCTTTAGATGAACATCATTTGCATGGTAATCATGAGCTGCTCATAAACTTTTAGTTCCTGTTAAAATATTTCACAGAACTTATTTGTGCCTGTGGCCTGTTATTGTCTGGGTTTCAACCACTGGGCTGATTATCCGGGAAAATTTTGCAAAACAGGACAATGACGTATGAAGAAAAAAAAAAACAGACCAGCAGAGGGCAGAGAGACAACAACCTTTCGGCTAAAATGACATCACAGAAAGAGACAGACAAGCTGCCATCTTTATGTGCAGCATTGCAGTTAGCCTGTTAGCATGGAGGATATTCAACCTGAGTTGGTTTTGATCTTGCTTTATTGCACTGCAGATGAATTTGTTGACTCTTGAGAAGAGACTAGCTCCAGTGGCAAAGCCATGGCTGGTCAAAGCCATTTCAAAAAGCCTGAAACAACTTTGACCGACAAACACTGCTCTATCTCTGCCTTTTAAAGCATGAAGACAGCAGAGATAGACCAGTGTTTCAGCTTAAGAATAAAGCCATTGAAAACTAAACAAGAATGTGTTGCTGAGGACTTCTTCAGCTCTTTTGAACTGGATATCCACTGACACGTTCAGCTGAAGGTCCCCAGTTTACAGGGTCACTCTTCAAACTGTAACACCGGGAGCTGACAGAGACACATTCACACTATCAGGCTCAAAGAAGACCAATGTTTAGGAGTTATTAGACCAAGTCAATCACAGCTGAGGGGTCTTGTTGTAGATGGATGGTGGGAGAAATGGAAACCCTGTGGGTGCTCCACCAATTAGAAACATTCAGCTTGCAGGCCCCGCCCCCCAAAGTTCCTGGACATTGTTGGAAATGGCCACCCTTTATCAGCCTGTAAAATATTAATTTGTCTAAAAGAAGAGAATCTGACTCCTAAATACCTTTTGCCATTTCCAGTGATGAACTTGTGATGATGTGGATGGAAGAAGTAGTAGGAGATGGCTGAGTTCTCAGTCTATGCCAAATTTATTGATTACAATGGATCAAGAAATGAGTGAACAGAGTCTCTTGGTTCTGAATTAGCTCGCCCTAACAACAGACAAGTGTGAGCAACAGAACACTCGGCTAATGTCCCCCAAACCCATTTATAGTTAAAACTCCTCCTATTTTAGACACAGGTTTCTACCTCTTGGGGGCTTTCTTCTTTAGGGTGTTGGCTGCATCATCTTCCTCGTTCTTCATCGCACACACACACCAACAGCTGGTTTCCTAAAAAGGAGTTGTTACTTTCTTTCACACCACTCCACAAGCACGTCTCACACACAGGCATACTCAAAATATACCACATATCAGTCTGTAGCTGGGACAGTGGGAGATCTTATAGCCGTTTGGCCTTGAGATGGGTATTTTCCTCCTGCATACCTCTCCCAGCATCTTCCTGTTTTTTTTTTTGCAAAATTAAGTACATGGTTAAATGTCAGGCTGACATGTCAGGGTTTCCTCATATAATCCCTCTGTGTCTCATTATAGGCCTGCAAAAGTATAAACATACAAAAACATAAACTTGTAAAAGTATAAGCCTGCAAAAATCTGTCATTCATATTGTGGATACCTGTTCTTCCTTGTACTGAGAGATCTGTAGCCTCTCAGGAGCTTCTAACCTTCCATTACATATTCAACAATATATGACTGCAATGAGCACAATCATCATTGATTAACACAAAAATGCAGTTAATACAGCTTAATATTTCCTTCAACATCCAAAAAGTAATACCCCCAGGCAGGGAAATTTACTACATTACAACCCTTGTTCTGGTATTCAAAATGCAGATAGTTCCTGGGGAAAGCTCGGTTGGAACAGCTACATTGTTAAAAATCGGGGGGAGTTAATGTACCTCTTGAGAAAAAAATAAGTAAGTCAAAGTTTCTATGAACCCACCACTTTTCAAAAGCTTCATGAATACATTTATGTGTTCTCATTAATGCATTAATATGGCTTTATAATGGTTCTTATCCGAGTCCATAAACATTCTGATAACTTATATTAATGTTTATGAAGCAATATAAGAAATGTACACAATGACCAATCAGGGTATGATTTATAAAACATTATATCTTGATTCAAAAGTAATGATAGAATATTTTAAATTCTTGGTTTCAGAACACATCATAATAACTGAATAACTCTATGCAGCTTTAAAGGTCCATAGAGAACTCATTCAATGTATAATAAGGGAGTATAATTTCTGTGATTCTCAAATGAAAGAATGCCTTAGAGTGCAGTCACACTGGCCAACCATACCATACTTGAGTTTGTTTGGTCAGTGTGACCACAAGTATACCTTGCTTAGGCTAGATTAACTTCTCCTTTTAGGCACCCTTTGGAGAAGTGTGCTTTGGAGAAAGTACACTTCATGCATGAGCACATGGACATGATCGCCGTGTCTGTCCTATATATATATATACATATATACACTATATATATATATATATATATATATATATATATATATATATATATATATATATATATATATATATATATATATATATATATATATATATATATATACACTATATACTATATACCATATACTATATACTATATAACTTTGAGTTATGTCATAAAACTAAACAGCCTGAACCTTGGAGATGCCTCCTTTTACTGAAAGACCTCTGAAAAACTTTGAAAATCTCTGGTATCAGTGTAGACACCACCCTTTGTATTGATTTCAATTATACCAGCCGTCATAAATGTTGGTGTATGCAGGCAGGTCTTAACCTGCTGTTTTAATAAAGCGTCAAGAGATAACAACTGCTATTATTTGGGCTTTTCATTGGCCCTTGTTGCACTTAAAAGGTTTAAGTTCAATGGTAGAAGTGGGGATTCAGCATTGGTGCCGTCTATACAAATAAGAGAAGGTCGCTCAGTTTATTTTTTTTAATGAACAGAAAACAGCAGGAATATGGTCTAAAGAGTAGATAATCATGAGTGGGAAGCATGCTTTTTAGAAAAAATACTATCCAGTGTTAATAAAGAGCTCTGAGAGGGTCAGTTAGAACTACAGCAGATTAGTTTCCTTAATAGGCTCAGTCCACACTAAACCACTATATCACTGACAAAGAGCTGTGGGTTATTGAAGATCCTACTATAAAAGAGACTGAACTCTTAAAGTACATTGAACATATTAGTCAACCGTGTTTGTTGAATACAGTACAAAGTTTTTCCTATGAGATACTTTTCTTACTGTTTCATAACATTAGAATAGAAACATTTGATGGTTGTGTCTATATCAGTGACGGGTATCTTTGAGTTTCATCACCTGGCATTCAAGATACATCTTACCTGAGCTCAGAAAGAGAAGAACTCTTGGACTGTTGCTCAGTGGTCCAAAGTCCTCTTTTCAGATGAAAGTCATTTTTGGTCTCATTTGTGAATCAAGGACCCAGAGTCTGGAAGAAGAGTCGAGAGGCTCAGAATCCAAGCTGCTTGAAGCCCAGAGTAAAGTTCCCACAGTCAGTGGTGGTTTGGGGTGTCATTTCATCAGCTGAGTCAACACAGACATTTACCAGAATATTTTAGAGCACTTTGTGCATCCTACTTCTGTTGAGCTGTATGGAGGTGCTGGTTTCATTTGGCTCCTGCTCACAACGCCAAACAAACCAAAACCTGGTTCAATAACCCTGATGTTACTGTGCTTTATTGGAGAGGAAACTGCCCGGACCTTTTGTGTTTATATTAACTGTAAGCTATAATAACCACAAATAAAATAAATTAATGCTGAAATATTTCGCTGTGTATACTGAATCTGTAAAATATACAAGCTTCATTTTTTGAGCTGAACTACTGAAATGAATTAACTTTTCCAGCTTATTCTCAATTATTGAGATGTACCTGCTTTACCTCTGAATATCCAACCCCAACACAGGCATCTGAAATTGGTGCAGAGAAAAAAAACTTGTTGCTGATAATCTCATTTTCCTGTGTGGGTCACAGATGGGAAACATAATCAGAAAGACACATTTCATAGCATGTTTGAAACTCCTGGACGTGTCTTTCAGAGAGGATGAATTCATCGTTTGAACCTGAACATGGTGAATTCTTCCACAGGTTTTTTTCTTATTCCCTGTTGAAAATACACAGAAACTGCCTGTGTACAGCACTCCTTCCCAGTGCTGTAATCACATTTTATGAGCTTCAGTCTTCAGTGTTCATTACGTGGTCCGTTGTGATGTGATCCGTGCTGAGCAACATCAGATCAATTTCGCAATGAACTGAGGTCAGCTCAGCCGTGCTGAGCGGTTCACTATCAGCATCTTATTGCGAGCTGTCGTTACTTAAAACACATTTTAAATTCAGTGGGGATTTGACCTCGGCTTTTAGATGGGGGAGGGGGGGGGTCTAAACAGTAATAACCAGGTAATTATAAAACCACAATACAAAGGTCTGCCTGTATCACACTAATCTGAGTGGACAACAGCTCCCATAATCAATACACATTACCATTTTCTTTACATCAGTCTTTATCAGATGTAGGAGATGTCAGTTTGGTCCGTCTAAAAGCAGCTCAATCTCCTACACCCACGACTCTTCACCCTCACCAGCTTCTCATACTGAGGTTTCAGGTTTAGCTTGACATTCGGTGTAATGACATTCAGAACTGAAGCTGGATAGAGGGATGCAGTGCACTGCTACACATGACTGTTTGAATTAGCTGCAGGATACATCACAGTGAGCACGTTGCATCACCTCTTTGTTTCTGTTGCTCCATGAGTCCTGATGTTGATCATCCTCATGCTTCAATCAGTCAGTTTGAAATTTTCACTGCCATTCTTTGTCTGCTCTATTATCAGTGTACCCGAGTCTTCACCAAGCACTTGGTAAGCTCTTTAGTGGTTTCCAACAACTCTTAGCTTTCTTTAGGTGTTAGCATCTTTGCACTCGGTTTTTCGGTGTGTTTCTGCCTCTTCTGCTCACTGCTGCATGATGTGATGGATGTTTAGCTCTTCTCCATCCTCCTTTATGATGATGGTACATGTATGAAATTTAGTTTATTCACAGCCCTATAAGTGGTGGTGCAGCAGGTGTTCCTAGTTGCTGTGGTTTCTCTCTCTCATTCCTCCTCTCTCGTGAGCCTTGGTGGATTGGTGTGGACAAGAGTGTGTGACTGGTTAAGTGTGGGGACCCAGCAGGCCTCCAGTGGCAGTGGAGCCAGCAGTGTTTTATTCACACCTGGCTCGTTTGCGGCAGTTGTTCTGAATCGAACCTAAAGTCTGGTTCGTTTGAGCAGATGTGAACAGCGCACTTGGATTAGTTGCCAACCGTTCAGTCAAAACAATAGAAGAAGAAGGAGTAGAAAAATCAGCAACAGCAGCAGAGGAAAAGAAGGTGATAAAGTAATGATTACTGTATTGATTCAAACATAAGACAACCCCTTTTTCCAAGATGATGTGTGACAAAAAGGCTCTTCAATGATAAAATCTTGTTTTATCATGAAGAAAGTTTGCACATCCATAGCTCTCCTCTGCTCTCTGTATCGCACACAGCAGAGTTCCGCCCTGATTTCTTACCAATGAGAGAAAAATTTTATAGTACATGGCATTTGTTTACAACTGTGGACCACAAGAGACTTTTGCCGTGTGAACACAAACAAACCAACTGACAACTGCAACATTGTATCATTTTTTTACCCTGAATTGGAACAAAGCAAACGAGCCACAGGTTTAGTTGCTTGGTTGTTGGTAGTTGTACTACTCTGTGTTTATCTTGTTGGCTCTTAGCCTCCCCCCAGTGTAATGCATAATTATTGATGTCTGCATGCCAAGCTGACTGACCTTAACTGTGTGCTGACAGCTTCCTCAGTTTAGTCAGGGTAGTGTCTAGCTGGGCTGTGTCAGCCTTTCCAACAGGAACTCATTTATTCTTTTGCCCTTTTTTTTTTTTTAATTTATTTTCGGATAATCCTGGGTGGAGATTTAAATCCCTAAAGGGGGCTGGTGGTTCAGGGTTTCAGCCACTGATGTGTTGCCTTAAAGTTGCCTCAAGCCCAGCACACTCCAGAAGATAGGTAGGTAATGTTAAACTAGGCAGGGTAACCACAGCTGTATCAGCCCACTGCAAAAGGGAAAACCATATAATGGACTGATACCTCTGCTGGATTAGGGAGACCACTGAGATCAGGAAGTGTGCCCACAGGACTGTGAACCTGGATGAGGGGGCTTACACACTACTTCACACTTGGGACACGGTCCTGGGAAAGCTGACAGACATTAGGGGGCATGATCATCCTGTCAAACCAGACAGGATGACCTAACATGCCTAAAATCAGCTGAAGACACGTCACAGCAACATCACGTGACACTTTTGAGGAAGACAGCAGTGTCAGCAGTCGAAACACGTCAGGGTATGACTGACTGTAAGAAAATTAAGGTATTATGTTTGTTTGTTGTTGTAGTCAAGCTAATAGGATCTAATGTAGCCACAGTGTATTTGATTTTGAAAGCCAACCAAATGTTTTAATGTGGTTTCACTGCCTGACGTCCTGTCTCACTCAGTCTGATCTGTGTAAACTGATGCTTTGTTGCTTTGCTCACCGGCAAAAACAGATTGCACATCTGATCTGGAGGGCTCCTAATGCAATGAAGCAGTGATGGAGTAAGTGAACACATCGACTCTACTCGAAACCAATTGGATCTGGACACGGACCTGTTGTGATTTGGCTGTAACACAATGTGAATGGGTGTTAATGTAAATGTGTCTGTATTATATAAATGCACCATTCGAACCACACTAAAAGTAAAAAAGTAGCAGTGAAATAAGAGCTGAAAGGAGAGCTGGGATGAATTGTAGTCACACCATGGATAAAGTTGTTCTGCAGAAGTAACCAGATGGCAGCAGGTGGAACATGCTGAGGTTACTCAGCATCTCTAAGCTGCGCACAGGCACCTGATCGTACACATACTGCTCATGTTCATTGGGGGGAATCAACAAGATGGGACTTTGAATCACATCATGGAGATTCCTTTCAGTGATTCGTTAGAAAAAAAAAATTAAATGTTCTGGTGAAAAGACAGAAAAAACATGGTTAAAACTAGCTGAGAAGTAAAGAATTCACACACTGCTTGTATTCATTGGTGTCCTGCTGCTGTCACAAGATTCCTCCCACATTTCAACATACAACAGCAGCCTGCATCTTGTGTCTGAAACTAATGTGATACAGTGCACAAAAAAAGTCCAGTTGGATCCAACACACAGGCCTGCTGCTTGCTGTTCCTTCACTGATGCAATCCCATCAGTCACTCAATGCAGTCAACATCAAGGTCTGTCTACCTTTGCTGTCAGAGCTGCAGAGCAGACTACCTGTGCAGCCATCGCCTCTTTTACCCTCTTCTGTTTGCTTTAGCATGTCTCTGAAGCTTTTTATAGTCATAACACAGACACTTACGACACCCTGACCAACTGCCTGCCCGACATTAAATCCTGGATGCAAGCAAACTACCTCCACATCAGCTGTGAAAAATCCAACCTCTTAATCACTGGCCCAAAATCCCTCACCACAACCATCAACATTTTCAACCTCTCAATTGATAATGTTTCCTTCACCCCGTCCTCATATGTCCACAATCTCTGAATCATTTTTACCCCCATTTCACTCTGGAACATCACATCAAAGAAATCACCAAAACCGCCTTTTTCCACCTGTCAAATATCGCCCATCTCCGTCCATCTTGCTCCTTTTCCACTGTGGAAAACCTCATTCATGCCTTTATCACTTCCAGACTCGATTATTGCAGTAGCATCTTCTACAGCCTTCCTTCCCAACAACTCAACAAACTACAATACATCCAGAACTCTGCTGCCTGCCTGCTCACCCTCACACACGCTCCTGAGACCACATCACCCCTGTCCTCAAAACCCTCCACTGGCTCCCCATAAAACACAGAATACATTTTAAAATCCTCCTCACCCATAAAGCCCTCCATAACCAGGCCCACCTCTTCTCCCTACCACCTCATACAAAGCATTGAACCTGGGGGGACATAGCTTTCCCTGTGGCCGCCCCCACCCTCTGGAACACTTTACCACATCCAAAACTGCCTGAACCTGTCCACTTTCAAAACCCTCACTAAAACCCACCTGTTTAGAAATGCTCTTAATGTATGACTGCTTTTTTATGTATGCTTTTGCTCTTCCTGTTTTTATTATTATTATTATTATTATTATTATTATTATTATTATTATTATTGTTATTATTATTATTATTATTATTATTATTATTATTATTATTATTATTATTATTATTATTGTGTTGTTTTTATGATTTTTTTTCATCCTCTGTACAGCTTTTTGGAGTGTTTAGAAAAACACTTTATACATAAAAATATTATTATTATTATTATTATTATTATTATTATTATTATTATTATTATTATTATTATTATTATTATTATTATTGTTGTTGTTGTTGTTGTTGTTGTTGTTGTTGTTGTTATTAGCAGTAGTAGTAGTAGTATTAATACTACTTGCATGACTATTAAATGTATTTGCATTGACCCAGAAGGTAAAATATTGAGTGAGATTATTCAACAAGAGCATATTTTAGGACACGTGGCACATGGAAAAAAATGTTTTCAACCACATTTCAAAAAATCTCAGTGAAAATCTCAGTTAATTCTCATTTACTTCCTGTTCAGCCGGTGCAGAAGCAACACCGTTTGTTTTTTCCACTCATAATCATGATTTCTATTTCTGCTCCATGAAAGTCAACAAAATTCTAGCAGTAAGAGTTCCTCTCTGTAAGTTTCCCACAGCTGCGACTTATTTACCTGGTTTATGTTCCTCATGAGCTGTTCTCTGTAATGCTGCTTTCTGGTAAAACAAACTGATGACCTGCTCCATTAAAAGTCTGTGTATCTTAACAACAGAGTGTGTCTTTAAGCTATTCGCAGCAGAATTAGATGGCTAATACTCAGGCTTGGAGAATAATGGAATACATGTAACAACGTTACGTAATTAGAATACAAACAAAAGGTAAATGTATTCCACTATAGCTAAAGAAAAAAAAATGTAATCAGATTACAGTTACATTTAGTAAAAATTGGGATTATTCTGCAGGAATACAATTTCAATGCGTTTTATGATATTGTATAAATGTGTTTTTTATTCAAAACAGCAGAGACAAAGAGATGGCGTGCGCACGTCCCACACACATGACTTGCCACTACGACACTTCAGGAGATTCACAGCACCGTGACCTGTGCAGTGTTGCCAACTCGGCGACCTCATCGCTATGTTTATCCACTTTTTCAAAATCGCAACTAGAGACAAATCCAGCAACTTTTCTGGAGTTTGGAGGCTCTGACATGAAAGCATGTATTGATCTTACTCTTTTCAACGAGCAGCAGGTGCTGCTGTGGGCCCCGCCCCTATCCAAAACACTCAGACAGGCAGACAAGTCCTCCTCACTCGCAGCAGTTCCTCTCAGTTTGTTTTTTGGCATTTTTTGTCAAAAATTTATCAGGTGAACACTTGTTGTGTTTAAAACAGTATTATGGGTACTCTTAATCCATACTGTGAACTAAAACAAAATATTGTATCTGCCATGTAAAAGACAGTTTTTTTTTTTGTTTTTTTTTTTTGCCTCATAAACTGGATTATGTGGTCAAGACTTGAGCACTTTCATTGTAGGACTATAAGCTGCTGCCTAAACTTGGTTTCCTCATTTGTTTTACAAGGTTACATTGTTCAATTGTCTTACACACAAGTTTGTCATCTCATTGATATTTAGTTTCTTTTGTCTTTTTAGCATATTTTGTCTTGAAGTAATCCAAAAGAAGTTAAAAGGAATGAAGTTACATTACTTTCCCGACCCTGCTTATACTCTAAAAGTGATGCTCTCATTCAGAAATGTGCACAGAATCACATCACAGAGAGATGCCAAACAGTAAACTGACTCCCTCTGCTGTGCTTTGCATACGAGTAACTGTTTTGTGGATCTTAACAGAGTTATCTGGAGGATCGGTTCAGTCTGGATTGACAGCGTGAAAAGAGAGCTGGTTCCACCTTTGATCTTTTCTTTCTCTCCACCACAGCCTGAATCATTGTGCCAAACATATCAGAAACATGAGCACAAACAGCGTTGAGTGTTGGTGTGTGTATTCAACACAGTGACACAGCTGAACTCACTGAAGTTTGCCAGCAGTTTCATGACTCCAGGAGGCTTTGCTCCAATCACAGCATCTGCAGCCTGCACACACTCACTATCTGTGTGAAATTGGCTGCTGCACTGAGGAATTTCTGAGGAGTCCGGCAGAGGAGTCTGGACCTGCTGAAGGCCTGATAAGGCTGATTTCAATGAGACCACATCCCCCTTTTGTGTTGATTATGTGAATTATAAATATTAACATTGACCCCTCTTGTGATGCAGCTCTAACTTGATGCATTCCAGACGTAAAAACAGTCTGGACTGTCGTTTAAGCATGACTCAATGATGCCCTCAAGTGGTGGGAGCCAACCAGCTGCAGAAAATACCTTCACAGACTGCAGGTATGTTTCTACCTTTGTGTTTAGTTCTGAGATGCTTCAACAATGCAAATTTAAGACCTTTCATAATCACCATCTGTCGTCTTTCTTTTTGTTTTTTGTTTTTTTTTTCCACTCCTGTGTTCTGTCTGGATGATGATCTAAAGGTACGACTTCTCCTGATATGGAAGAAGTTTATAAGCAAAGTATAATCAGTAATAAACCCAGCGTTCATCTTGGCATTAAAGAGCATCATATTTCCTGTCTATAAGTCATCTTACTTTTTTCACTATAAAACACAATGTACAAGGCATTTATTTAAATCAACCTGCTCCAAAATGAAACACCTACACATGCTTTTTAATTGTACTCAGCACCCGTCCATTAGAGCTTTGTGTGCGCATTATAAATCCCACATCTGCACCGAGTTCCTGCTGCACTCAAATTGCAGCTATTACCCACCAGGACAGGCTCCTGTCTTTGTGCCTCTGACTATATCAAAATAATTGCAGAAAAAATCACCGCTGTCACACAGCAGCAGCAGCAGTCACACATGGGGACACAAGCGAACACTTTGCATTAAATTTAATTCTTTCAAAGTCAGAATGGAGTAATGGAGGCTCTGAATGCTAAACCTGTTTTCCAGAGCCTTCCATTAAGCCGCTTCTCACTTAATCAACACAGTGGGAGAAAATGTAAACCACCTGTTGGTTCCTGAATAGGTCACTGAGGAATGGAAGCTGCCAATTTCAAGAAAATATCTGATATATATACTATCCTGTCTTCTCAGAATAATGACATAATCGGTCCATCTTGTCAGATCTATATTTCTCCACAGTTGAAGCATAAAGCCAGCTCTGTTGTCATCCTTTGAATGTTGAGTTTTAGCTGCTTCTTCTTCTTTTTTTCTTGCCATCCATTTGTTGCTCCTAAGAGGATAAAAAGCTCTACAGAAACACTTTTGAGCTAAAGTGCTACTTTAAGCTGCAGTTGATGATGCACTTTAACTGTGTAACCATGTAGAGTGGGCATCTGTCAGATATTTTTTCTGACCTGATTTTTAATTCCATGATGTCTGGTTTTATATATGTTGCCTGAATGTTCTCTGAAATTTAAATTGCCTCTGATTAATTTTGTAGTACTGGTGGACACTAGAGCTGGACCGTCAAAAAGACAAAGAAAAAGAAAAAGGACAGAAGAGCAGGAGAAAGCTGAACGGCAGAATGATAGAGCACGGGCTAAAACAGGGGCTAAATTGTTTGTGATGCATGCAGATCTGTTCAAACCTGAGAGTCTGTCACTAAAATGAAGAGCTTAGGTTAGCTCTGCTTGGTAGACGAGCACTGGTAGGACATAAAGGGGGTTTGCTAACGTTACACACTAGCCTGTACAGATATGTCTTAGAGCACCAGCTACTAAACCACAGTACAAACGTACAAAGTTTGCTTGCTGTCACATTTTAAACAATAGCTCTACTTAAGTGTTGATGAACACCTAAGCAAGAAAAGTAGTGTTAAAAAGAAGATCTGATCTCATTGAACATGCAACAGACAAATGCACACAGACGCACAGAAGAGTGTTCTGTCCTGTTTGCTTTTACAACACACGAACAAAAAGAAAAAAAAATCCTGCTAGGAAAAGCTGAGTGTCTGCCGTCCTGTAGTAAGACTTTTTGTCTTTACTCTGCCCCTATGGTTCCCTCGTATTAATGTTAAATGACTTATATCCATTAAAAAATAAATAAATAAAAAATGTCTCACTGGTGTTTGTCACTGTAGAAAACACCTTTTCAACCTGTCTGAAACACTTTGTTTTAGCTGCTGTCTCTTTAAGGCTAACTCTGATTCTAATATGCCAGTCGTCTTGATGTCTGTTGGGGGCTCAGCAATGGACCGACCTTGGTGTTTGAGGCCCGTCCTTTCAGTGTGTCATAAAGGAGTGTGAGTATTCTGTATTCTCCCCAAAAGAGCTTCGGGCTGTGACCTGTCCACTTCTCTCTCCCCTGCAACGGCGGCTGCCACACCTGTCTTGCATCAGGCTCGTTAGGAGGCAGCTCTTAAGCCCTGTGGAGTCAGGAGTCCAGCGCCATCATATTCCTGCTTCTCCAAGCGGTATTTCAGATGCCTCACAAACAGATAATTAGCAGGGAGAACAAACATCACAACTAGAACCTTGCAAATACTAAACTGTGACTTTCTTTGTCCTCCAGAGCCTCCTTGAGCCTCCTGCACACCAGCCCAGCCACAGTCACACTCTCTTTCTGGATATTCACCTGCACTTGCTTCAAGCCTCCCCTGCTCTCAAGGATTACACACCCACCTTGGATTTTGGCTCACTCTCCTTCACTAACAACTGGTACAAAACCAGAACAGAGAGATCCTCATGTGGTGACATTATTTCAGCAAGTCTTGCGGAGATCTTGTACTGTTTTTAGAACAGAGCATTTTGATCAGTTTACAGACAGATTTGGGGAGTTTTAAGTTTTAGTAGTTTAAAAATTTTCACAAATTGAGTTTGAACATTGTTACTGTTTTTTATCCAAGTTTAAAATATGGGAAAGCAAAATACCCGCTCTTTAAAAGGACAAATCATCTGAAACTCGGATGTCCCACAATTCAAGATTTATAATAGATGACTGAGGATTTCAATGAGGAGAAACACCAGTAATCACACAAAATTCATTTATTCAGAACTTAAAACAACATAAAATACTTTAAAAAGCATAAATTTAAAAAAAAAAAAATTCTAGAAAAGTAAAGGACATGGAAATAAAGAAAAAACAGATTCATGAGGTTAATGTACCAAAAAAAAAGTTGTTTTAACTTTGAGTGTTTTTCTGTTCCTTCACTAACATTATTATTTCCAAAACTTACAGTTTATTAACTCTACACATGTGATGGTAACATATGTGTTCCCGTGTCCTGGCAGTGTGGTTATAATACCCCCCCCACTCGATGACATGTGAAGAAGAGAATGCTCCAGGAACTAAAAGCTGAACACTGACAAATCAAAATGCATCGATATTTTCCTTCCAGTCAAATTTCCCTGGTTATTCTAAAAGAGGTCATTTATCCCCAGACTCCAATAACCAAAAAGCCCTGACTGCTGTGCTGTCCAGACTTTGTGGGTTAAGTACCCCTGCATTTACAGCCCCCATCCTCCCCATGTGGGTAACACATTGATTCAGTCCTTAGGAGGCCTAGTAATGACTAAACGGTGCGGTCTCCTTCAACTCATGGTACCCTTGGTGGTTTGGCTCTGTGGAGAGACAGAGAGGGCAGTTAGAGCTGAGAAGTACCACAAATCTATCTCTCCAACATTAGCCAGCGCTTTCAGAGGATTATACACGGTCTGCAATTCAGTTCACTTTTGAAAGGGATGAATAGAAAGCAGTGCAACTTAAACTGTTATTGAAGGAGAAATCTAAGTTTTGCCGTCTTTTCATTGAGAGATATATTAAAGGATGGTTTTGTGGCTTTTGTGTGGGGATCTGCTCTGTGGAGTACAATTACTGAGCCAGAACGACCCTGATTCTCCAAACACTTTGGTTTTCTTCATTTTTCTGATAAATAAAGTGATTTTTCTGTTATGTACTCCAGTGATGGAGGGCTGTGATAGTCCTTTTTGAGTTTTAATAATGTAGCCAGGTCTTTGTAATCGAATACAACGAAGAGAGCTGCTGTCTTTTTAATATGTTACAAAGTAACGCCTGGGGAAAGTATTAACTCTCAGCAACAAAAAGGGAAAAAAGGACTTAACAGTGTTATTTATACTCATGTAAGTCAGAATGTGTTGACATGTAGACTCAGATCCTCCCTCTGCGTTCAGTGACGTCTCATTCAGTGGCCTCATATCTAAAGCTCTTAATTTTCATTCCCCCAATTCTGTATCCGTGTTCTTCACATCACTTTATAATTTTCTGTACATCCCAAATGATGTAGACAAAAATAGCAGCAAACAGAATACGTTTGAGTGTGTAGATAAGTGTTACGGTACCCAGACTCATATTTTCCTCAATGAGAGGCCTCTTCTCGCTGCAGTTCACCACTCGTCCCTGAGCCGCTCCCAGAACAGTCATGATATCCACCAGGCTGAGCTTCCCTTCCTGTTTGGCCTCCTCCACCTCCTCTGACAGCTCCTTCGCAGCCTCTTCACGCTCCTCGATCTCCTCCTGGGTTAGCATCGCATCCAACCCTTGGCCTGCAGTAGCGTTGCCAACCTGTGGGGGCGCCAGTGAGCAGAATGCCCTGACGTTTCCGTATGACTTCAGGTGCGCTACGTTGGCACGCAGGAAGAGCAGAAGGACGTTGAGGTCATTGAGTGGACAGCCGAGCCTGCGCTGGTTGATCAGATCCAGGGCCGGGAGGACCTCATAGACTGAGATGAAGGTGGTGTCCCAGACGAAGAGCCGCAGCAGGCTGAACAGCACGATAGGAGCCAACAGAACATAGATGGCGCCGTTCGCCACACTTATAACCTGAAACACCAGCTGGCCGATCATTTTACACTGAACCAGCTCAGGAACCCAGTTCTGGTCTCGCAGCATGCCTGTGCGGACGAAGCAGCTAAACTCATCCTGCAGGAAGGCGGAGAGGTGGAAGTACGCCAGGTAGAGACAGGCAGCCGTCATGAAGGTCAGGAGGAGGAAGCCCCGCAAGAACAGCATGCTGACCAGGAAGTAGGACTTCTGTTTGCACTGCATGTATCTCTCCAGCAGGGGGTACTCAAAGTACCGCTTCCTCTTGGCCCTGAAAGGAAGAAGAAGAAGGTTTGAGCCATGTTTGCCTGCATGTTCTGTCAGCTAAACATTACCAGCTGGGAGCCTCCCAGCCCAACCACTGACTTCTACTTTTGACTACAAGCCTCTGCCAACCACACATACAGCCCTCCATTAAACATGCTGGAGGTTAGGAGCCATGTGCATATTAGTGTTTGAGGCCAAGGGGACGAAAACAACCTCCTAACCTTCCCTGAACATGTGGGCGCTGTAAGCAGGGCCTGAAGTTTCAGCCTTAGAGGTTTCCTTGTTTCTTTTTGTAGCTCTGACACTTTAGAATCAACCAATCACACGTCAGCATTGCAGCAGCTGGTCTATAACAGAATCATATACAGAAGTTGGCACCAAGAGGCAGACATCCCCTATCATTGCTTAAAAACAAAACCTCAAACCAATTAGAGGAGGTTTTGTTTTGCTTTTTTTGGTGTAAATGTGGAGATTGATTAAACATTACCAAACAGTCTCTTTTTTTGACTTCCCACACCAAAGATTCAAAGTTTTAAGTAATAGTGGAGCAGGAATATTTCTCGTCTCGTCTCTCACCTTTGCAGTTCGGCCTGAAACGTCAGTGGGTTCTTGGTGTTCTGTCGCATATCCAAAATGCTTTGAGCCAGCCTGATGGAACGGTTGTACGACTTGTCCAGTTCATCGATGATGAAGAGGAGGTCAGAGCCCAGTGTAGGCATCACAAGCTGGCGCCAGATGAGAGCTGGCAGGTACATCAACACCGCCATGACTAGAAGAGAGTATGGGAACATCTGGAGGGACAAAATGGAGGTAAAAGTTCAGGTGAAGTCAAATAAAATGGGATAACTCAGTTGTTTCTCTTTTTTTTCAACAAAATATGATCCTTCTGATGTTTTGGGTTTCAGCAGGTGTCAGAAAAGTTACCACAGGGATAACTGGCTTGTGGCAGCCAAGCGTTTATAGCAACATTGCTTTTTGATCCTTTGTTTTTGGATCTTCCTATCATTGTGAAGCAGAATTCAGCAAGCGTTGGATTGTTCAACCACTAATAGGGAATGTGAGCTGGGTTTAGACCGTCTTGAGACAGGTTAGTTTTACACTACTAATGATGTGTCATTGCAATAGTAACGATACGTCATCCCCAAAATCTCCTAAAGTTAGGAGAATAATCGTATTTTAGTCTTTAGCTTGTCTATCAGAAGAGCAGCCACCTGTACAAAAATAAAGAACACAAAGCATCTTGTGAAGTTATACTTTAGTTTAGGTTTGAACTTGGCTCTAATCCTCTGTGGTAGTGTGGTTGCCTACGGTGCTACGTGTTTCAGCTGCCTTCATCAGAAAGCTCCAGGTTCTCTAACAAACTACTGGCAGAGATATTAAGAAGGCTGTTTGTCAAAGCTGGAACACAACACAACTTCATCAAGAAGATGCTCTCACTTCATCCTCTATGAGTAGGAGGATGGACGCTCCTATAAAACAACCTTTCAGAATAAAGGTTTGTTTTTTAACATAATTTAAATTGATTCATGAATTTAATCTGGGAAATTTCAGATTTTATTCTCGTAAATCTGTGACTTAATTCTCATAAAATTACTTTTTTTTTAACATTGCCCTAATCCTCCATCGTACTTTAAACACGAATTAAAACTAAGCTTAAAATAAAAAGTCAAATGAAATAAAAACAATAACTGAAGAAAAATGCTAAATAATAAAATGTACTTGATTAATCTGCTGGCAAGTTATTAATGGAGCTATTTTTCCCAAAATCTGTAATAGAGACATAAAGTTACTTGTTTGCAGTTAAGCTGTATGGAGCGCCTTGCATTAAAGAAGTATAGTAATGTAAAATAGTAGTAACAACCGCCTTTGTCCATGAGCCTGATGGCTATTTTGGAACCGACCAAAAGAGCACCGGTACCAGAAAATAACGGTTCTTGATACCCATCCCTCGAACCCGCACTCCTTAAACATTCTCTAAATATCTACAGATTCAATTCAAGTGTTTCCAATTTTAACCAAGAGCACAAAAGGATCTCATTTAGTTTGTTTACTGTTTGCTTTTGCTTATTTTATTATGACTTGTTTATGAAATAGCACCACCACGCTTAGCCTCCCAGCAGCAGAGAGAAGAAGAAACCATGCTAACAGCTAACAGAGCGCTGGGCTCTGGGGCTTCAAACAGACCAGAGATTATTTCAGACAGAGGCTAAAGTATGGGGCCATCATCAGCTTGATATGTTGTTCTGAGCTGTGAATCATGCAAAGCCTCTCTGGTGGAGTCCCAGGATTAAAGTTATCACTATAAAACGAGCATATAGGTCACTTTATCACCATCAGCTGATCTAAATGGGATCTGCATGACAAGAGAACTTAATTAGAATTTCTCATCTTACTTTGTGTACCCAGAGCGAGCGCTCCTCGAAGTTCCCATCGCTGTCAAACTCATGATGCATGAGCGAGTCCCAGCAGTATGTGTCCACGTAGCTCGCCTGCTTGATGGTGAAGTTGCTCGGAGGGAAACAGCTGATCTGAGGCCCTGCAGAATAAACAAATGTTGATCTGTAACATTATCTGCTAATGTGGGGAATTAGATTCAGCAGCCTGCTCTGATCCCGTTAGTAATCTCTACATTACCATATCTTTCCACGCACACATACAAACAATCTGCCAGACATGAGCGTGTTCATGCCCCTGGTAGAACAGATTTTCACTGGGGAAATCATATGTTTCTGAATTGCAACCTGGCACCATGAACTCTGGGTGTCTTCATGCCAGAAATGTACTTTCCACCTTATATTTAGTTCACCTTGATACACCCACATCGAGTCCAACCACTCACTCTGAACCCATCTGTCATTTCTCGAAAGCGCTCCACCCTTAAACAGAGAGCACGGGGATTGAAATGAAGTTGGGGTGTGCCCAGAGAAACATGGAGCTTCTATTTTTACGAGCATGCCCCATATCTGTAAGTAGAAACATGCTGCTACTCATTTACCGTCAGGATGTAATTCCTACTGCCCGTCCACCTCATTATACGGCCGACCACAGCATGTGTGTAAACAAAGAGCCCTTTTTAACTTTTTAAAAGCGACATCTAAAATATAATTACATGCAGTACTCCTCCGAAACATATGGGGGCAGTGCGGTCTGTATGATCGTCAGAGCGTCTTTTTCTGGTCCTGCTGCATTTCTGCTTTTTCACTATTGAAGCTGATTTATGTTGCTATTTTTATTATACAGGAGACGTCAGAGGAAATGGAATCTACATCCCATACGTGGTGATTCCAGAAATGCTGTAAACAAAGAGAATACAATCCTGAGCAGGGCTCACAATCCGCATCGTTTTGACTCATAGTTATATTATGGAGAAGATGCACATAAGGCTTTTTTGTCGGTAAGGAGCAACACCGACCTGCTGGGTAGGATAAGATATGACCGGAAACAGAAGAATAACTTCAGTCTAAACCTGTTTGTATCTCTGCTGGTTAGTGTTTCACACAGACAGCCATCTTTAATGCTATTTATCTTTCTGCAAATCAAAGTACAAAAGCTGCTCTTCATGTTTCACCAACTCACGAATCATTATTCTGACTGTTCAAAACCAAGCGGCAACCTTCAGTCTGAAAATGTGAGACAATGCTGAAGTGCTAAAATCTGCAGTTCATCGGATGTCCACATGAGGCTGACTCCGGAAGTACCGAAAGTCACAAACACACCAAGCCAAAAAAAAGCTGTTTTCACAGCAGAGATAAACATGTTTACAGCCTGGTACAAAAAATGTCTACCGTCTGAATCACTAATTTTTCTAATGACACACACTGTGCGGGGGGTTGAAATTTTTTTCTAACTCAGCAGTTTAGAAGATATTAAGATCTGCAGTTCGTCCAATCAGAGGCACAGCTCAGCTCATGTGACTGATGGGCTCCCTATAGCTGTTACTGTGGAGACTCAAAGCCCGCCTCATTTCCAATATGGCCATGCCAGCCAATTTGCTTCAAAATCCGTTTCAGAAACAGACGGGTGACGTCGCGAAGGCTACGTCTGCAGAAACACCGGCAACCCCTTTACACACCCATTCATAAAAAGCTGATCTTTACAGCAGAAATAAACATCTTTATAGCCTGGTTCAAAAAATGTAGTTAGTGTGAACTCATTTCTACGGTGGCCCTGAGAGCTCACGGGCAAACACGAGCAAATTAAGAAAACATCTTCATCAATTTGATGTGCAACACATATGCAGCGTTTCAAGAAACGCACTGCAAATAGGCTGCAACACAATGGAAGAGTTTCAAGAGAACACTTAAAAATGCACACGTCCAGAAAAGCTTGTTGTTGATGCAGATTTTGAGTCACAGCCCTGTTACGATTCTCCTTTATGTTAAAATGAATCAAAAACACTTTTATCTCATTTTTTCAACACCACTGACAGAAAACAAACAAACAAATAAAGCTTCTTAGTTTTGACATTTTGCAGTGTAAAAGCTGTCACTTTGAATAACTTGATCAGGTTACTGTTTTCTGTAAGTTGCAGACTGATCGTTGAGTATAGGTTGTAACTGTGTCAAGGAGAAAGCAGGATCAGTGCAGCGAGTGCTGTGCTAATAGTATAACCTGTGCTGTATGCAGCCTCCTGAGCAAATCTCTTTCACCCACAGAGAGCCGTACATGTGGGTGCAAATGACGACAAGTCAGTCTAACTCAGATTAACAGCACATCGCTTCTCATCACAACTTGTGCAACACTCTCCCCCTCCACTCTGCACCCCTGTGAGCTATTTGGCAAAGAGAGGTGAGCTAAATGTCTGCCTCTGCTCATATCTCCTCCTCCCACTCCTCAGTTAACTTTGGCACACCAGCCCTGTTTTGTGTTTCGTAGTTTGATTCTTGGCTGGGAGTGCAGGTGCGAGTAAAGCAGGCTCCAGACAGCAGCGCAATCAAGCAGCGTTCAGAAACCGACAGTCTGGCAGATAGGCAGCCAAGATCCATTAGCTGAGCCACGCACCTCCGACACCACATCATGTTCTGCACCCCCTCCTGTTAATCAACACATCCTCTCATTTGACTCAAATCGAGGGAAGCTGCCACAGAAGAACTTAGCCTTGTAATTAGAGCGTGCCGGCGATACTGAACGCTGCTCTCAATCATCCCTGTGGAAATTAGCATGAGGAGCAGCAGGCTGATTGCAGACCAGCCCTGGGGAGATGGTGTTTAGCTCCAAGTCGGGGGAGTCAGACTCCTTACTAATAGAGCTGACTCCAGACCACAGACCTGCCTCTGGGTTGTTAACTGTGCTTTTTGTGTTCTTCGAATGGACACAGACACAGAGAACTCATCATCGTATTTCAGTCACTGTTAAACTGTTGTTGTTGTTGTTTTTACTGCTTCAAAAGTTTCACATTTTCCTGTGGTCCAACCTGAAACCATGATCATCTAATACTTTGGTGCAAAGTTATTCCAAAATGTGGAGCTGTGACCAGACAAGACACAGGACTGAATGACTGGAGGCCTGTACTACGAAGCTGGATCAACACATCCAGGATCTCTCTCTGTTACCTGGGTTGACTTAACGAGACATTCGCAATCCCGATAAGCGGTACTACACAGCTTGATATCAACTCGCTGAGTCAATCCAGGGTCTTCCAGTCTTGATTAGAGCGCGCTCACATTAAAGGGGTGGAGTCTGCAGTGTCTGACCAATCACAAACATGGAGAAACAGGAGAAACCCTGCAAAGCAGCCTACTTTACCATGGAGGAGCAGACAGTTATTCTTTAGAAATACGAAGAATTTAAACACGTCATCCGGGCTAAAAGCGACACCGTTGCTACTGCAAAATCCAAGAAGGAATGCTGGCAGAAAACTGTTGACTCTGTTAGTGCATTATTCGTGAAATTATCCAAAATTAATTCATGGGACAATATAAACAGACAGACCTCTGATCACTCAATTTGACTTAGTTATGGCACAGACGTTTGGAGCAGAGCTCTTCCTCGGTGTCTTTCCTTTGGTTTATATTTTCCATTGAGTTTTGAGGCTCAGCAACCTGTCTGAGCGTGTTTTGTGTTGGAATATTAATAAATAATATTGATATTAGGCCCTCAACTCCCACGTAGTTGTGCGTTCCATAAATTCCTGTTTCTGCATTTCTGCCATGTGTGAACATTATTATTAAAATCATTATTTAAGATGCAAACAGTGAAGCTAAACAGACTTGGGGAACAAGAACAAAAGCCTCCTTGAAAGCGGTCAGTGACAAGGCTTTATTTCTTCACTCTGTCTCTGATGTTTGGATGAAATCAACTGAATTTATTTATTTATGGATCCATCATCTGACAAATGAAGTTCAGTCCATTTGATGAAAATCTGAATCTCTTGTATAGGATGTCATCGTGAACATCAAAAGGATTGCGTCTCTCCCTCAAAACTCTCTCTCCTAATCGCTCGGCGCACCAACATCTACAGGATCTTCTAGAAATGGGCAGGGTATTTGACAAGAGGGCTGATTGGTCAGGAGGTGTTGTTTTCTACTCGTTGATCTCCTGTCCAGATCTTCACCTGCTCCGGAGCAGGTTAGCCATTCAGCATACGTTACCACGGTGATTCATCCTGGAAAGAAGTGAACCAGCTTCGCAGTACAGAAAATCCAGGGTTAAGCCAGAAGTTACCTTGTTAAGAGAAAATCTAGCTTCATAGTACAGGCTTCTGGTGATAGTCAGCTTCAGTCGAAATAGTCTCTTCGACTGTTCATAACCCGTGATTTAAAATTAGATTATCAGCACAAAAAAGGGTTATTTTTAAATTATATTTTTTCAGTTTATAACTTGTTGATCTGCATTGTGCCAAAAGTTTTATTGAACAGGGTCACGTCTTTACGCTAATGGGTGCTCATGGGAAATGGTGTCTTTTTTCCTGTTAAACACTACTGGTTCCAGCCACAGATGTCACTGCAATCACTGTCAAATGAATAGTCCTCAAGTTTCTTTAAAACTGCCACCTGCATCAATTTATTTTTCTTGCAGACTGAACTGGCTTTGTTGTTCTTTTATTGCCAAGATACATGAGCAACTCTCAGTGTGTCATCATTGTTAGCGCTGGAGCTCGTCTTCGAGGATTTAGAAGTCCTGCTGCATTTTGTCTGTTAGTAAAGATCGAAAACCCAGTTAAGATCAGACATCATAGTCTATGTATCTGAAACAGTCCTCTAAAGGCTTTGAGGGCTGGACCAATCAGAAACCCTGAGCTCTGTAAGTCCCTGAATGTTCTAGAAGAAGTTTCCTCCAGCAGGATTAAAATAAAGCTTTATTTAGATGTTGCTCTTTCAACAGTCCTCATGTGAAAACTTCCTGCAGCCCAAACGAAGCAGCCAGCAGGAACAAAGTGTGATGTCGTCATATCATTGTTGTGACATCAATCCAGTGAAGTGTCTTCACACATTCAGCTGCGACATCTTTTCATTTCATGATAAGATGCTGTGTAAGTGTTGTCTTCGCTTCCTTCCCAGCACCCTCCTTTTCTTCAGAGGAGTGCTGTGTGATTACAGCTCAAGTTGGGATCACTTTTAATATATAGCTCCCTTAAGCAGGATGCATCTGAGTGCAAAGATAAGAGGGGGGCTGGAGAAGAGCTCAGATGCGCTCACTCGTCATGGTTCAGGACTTTTAACTCGGCTCAGAAATAGGTCATAAGAGTTATTTTAGTTCAGACTCGGGTGTTAAGTTTGGATTAAAAAACATGGGCCACATGAATAATAAGTTTCTCTGTGTTAGTATGTATGACATTCTTCCTTATCACACATTGCAGTTTAGCAGGTAAATAATAAACAATTCAAGGACAGACGGAGCATGAATTCTTTACAGAGGGCGCAGAAGCAGAGACACAGCCATGGAATAAAGAATAAGCTCTCATGAATACAGGCTGTAATTACAGGCACAACCAAGAGGAGTCCAGAATAAATAACCTCACATTTTTCCAGGAAACGGACAGAGAGACTTTCAGCTCACCCAGGGAGATCTCCCGGGCGAAGGCCATGCACACCAGCAGCAGCGGCAGACCCACAGACACAAACTTGATGACCCTGTCCAGAGGCAGCTCCAGCTCCAGGTGATGAATCCGGTTTATCACCGAGCCCTCCTGCAGCAGGGAATCAGATAACAAGGCCTTGGCCGCTGCCTGGGCGATGGACATTTTGAACACCTACACAGCGATAAGAAGAAGGTTCACTTTCTGACACGTTCAAGTAGATAAGGGAGATAATGTGGGATGTCAGTGCTGTTAGAACAAATCAGACTCATGACCCCTGCCATACGTGGCTGCTTGGCTTTTTCTTATCTTATCTTCTCTGTCATTCCAGTGAACATGTGATGTATTAGAGCACATTTATCTTTGAATGAAGGGTCATGAAAAATACACTTCAGATTTCTCTAACAAGAGGAAGTTTAATCAGAAATCCTGGAACAGCTTTAATAACTACATCATCAGTTATACTCTCACCTGTGGCCATGAACCAACTTTCCCTGCATTAACATGAAATACATGTGGAAATTCAAGTCAATCAGAAATGAACTCAGATCGCTATGGCAGGTAATTTTTCTTTTTTTAATGGTAGAAATGTTATTTTAAAAATGGAGATGTGTCTGATACCAGAATAAAATTGTTGTGACCTCAATTTAAAATTACATTTACTCACAACAAATCACAGAAAACAGCTTTGATTCTGAGCTGTGCAGCAGTCATCCTCATTTGTAGAGGCAGAATCTGAGGCCAGATGTTTTGGGGTTTTTTTCTCAAAGTTCCATCAGTGATATTTCTTTATGGTCCTTTAAATATAATGAAAGTTAAAGTCCTCTTACCTGAACTCTTCCAGATTTCTCAGGTGTAACTATCAGATTTAATGTCTGCAGAGCCAAATAGTTCCCCCAAAGGCCTCTTCGGTGCTGGAAAGCTGTTTAAGTATTCAGGGAGGAACTCTGTAAATGAGAGGTTGGATCTGGGCTGGACCAGGCCGAGCCGGGCCTGACTTTAATTACAGAGAGGACATCTGGGAGCTTGTAGACGCCCAGATGGCAGTGACTGCAGCAAACCTCCTCTCCCCACCACTGTGCATGCATGTGTGTGTGTGCGTGCGTGTGTGTGTGTGTTTCTCTAGGCAGTCCATGCTGAGAGGCTGGGTGGCTCATGCCCACTTCAAACAAGCGAACCATCTCCAGTGGCTTTTCCAGCCTCTGTCATTCTGGGACTATTTTTACTGCCCTCCATCCTCAGAGCTGCAGAGAGCAGACACTCTCTGCACCATGCAGCAGGGATGGTCCCATTTCTCACCCCTGCAGTAAATCTGTTTGAAGAACTGTGGGGATAGTTTGTACAACTCCATTTCCATTGAAGTTGGAACCTTGTGTAAAACCTAAATAAAAACAGAATACAATGATCTGCAAATCATGTTTAACCTATATTTACCTGAATACACTACAAAGACAAGATATTTATGTTCAAACTGATAAACTTTGTTTGTTTTGCAGATATTCACTCATTTTGAATGGACACACCTTTTAACTACAAGGCATGACCTGATCAGTGATGCTTTATGAAGGCCTGAAAAACATTACAGAGCAGAATAGAAAGACATCTTTAAAAAAAAAAGAAGAAAAAAAGGGAGACGAGTTTTTAATCAATTAGTAAAACATAAGTTCCTGTTGACAATAGGGGGCGCTGTAGTTTTAGGTGAAAAAATGTATATCGATGCATTCAGGCTGTGATACTGAACATGTGTGTGCATTTTGGTCCAGATCCAACACTGGATGCTGCTCAGCATTTCAACATAACTACAAAGCCACGCTGTTGTAACATGCAGGATGTGTCTTGGCATCGTCTTGCTGAAATAAGCAGGGACGTCCCTGAAAAAGACGTGGCTTGGATGGCAGCATATGTTGCTCCAAAACCTGTATGTACCTTTCAGCATTAATGGAGCCTTCACAGATGGTCAAGTTAGCCATGCCATGGGCACTAACACACCCCCATACCATCACAGATGCTGGCTTTGAGACTTTGACCTGATAACAATCCAGATTGTCCTTTTCCTCTTTGGCCTGGAGGACACCACGTCCATGATTTCCAAAAACAATTTGAAATCATGGAAGTCATCAGACCACAGCAGACTTTTCCACTTTGCGTCAGTCCATCTCAGATGAGCTCGGGTCCAGAGAAGCCGGCGGTGTTTCTGGGTGTTGTTGATATATGTCTTTGTCTTTGCATGGTAGAGTTTGAACTTGCACTTGTAGATGTAGTGATGAACTGTGTTAACTGACAATGGTTTTCTGAAGTGTTCCTGAGCCCACGTGGTAATATCCTTTACACAATGATGTTGGTTTTTAATGCAGTGCTGCCTGAGGGGTCAAAGGTCACGGGCATTCAATGTTGGTTTTCAGCCTTGCTCTTTACGTGCAGAGATTTCTCCAAATTCTCTGAATCTTTGATGATATTATGGACTGTAGATGATGACACCGATCAATTCTTTGACATTGTATGTTGAGAAACATTGTTTTCAAACTGTTGGGCTTGCTCACGCAGTTTTTCACAAAGGGGTGAACTTCACCCCATCCTTGCTTGTGAATGACTGAGCCTTTCAGGGATGCTCCTTTTCTACCCAATCATGACACTCACCTGTTTCCAATGAACCTGTTCACCTGTGGAATCTTCCAAATAGGTGTTTTTAGAACATTCCTCAACTTTCCCAGTCTTTTGTTGCTCCTGTCCCAGCTTTTTGGAATGATGTAGTGATCAAATGCAAATTGAGTGAATATTAGAAAAATAATAATGAAGTTTATCAGTTTGAAAAATAAATGTCTTGTTTCTGTCGTGTATTCAATTGAATAAAGGTTAAACAGGTTTTGCAAATCATTGTGGGGTTTTTTATTTACGTTTTACACAACGTCCCAACGTTGGATTTGGGGTTGTATTTCAGTGATTGTTATTCTAAATCTGAAACAACACACATGTAACAACACTTTAAAGCATGTAAAAGCTGTCAAAGATGTATTTTTGAATTTCCATGCGAAAGTATAACTGGATGAAAAAAAACAGCTTTGGCTATTTGTTGGAATGTCAATGGGAGAGATAAACAAATAGAATTGAACACTTCGCAAAACCCAGTGGTCCACACGCTCCAGGCCTCATCTTCATGTATTTTTCCTCTTTTTATTGTGTGGGCGTTCTGCAGCTGTGAAGGGAGGCAGTATGAAAAGCCAAAGTCTGCTTGTAAGAATGATGGATGGTAAACATACATAAGTGTAGAATGAACAATCGTGACCTTTGAGTGTTTTGGTAGCGAAGCAAAACAAGAATGTGGCACAGTCACTGACAAACACTCTCCAGATACTTGATTAGGTCCACCTGTTGAACTGCTCGTTAACGCAAATCTCTAACCAGCCAATCACATGACAGCAACTCAACACATTTGTAAGATAGGCTGTTCTGAGTATTTGTTTTGA
This sequence comes from Labroides dimidiatus, assembly GCA_030710495.1. NCBI lineage: Eukaryota > Metazoa > Chordata > Actinopteri > Labriformes > Labridae > Labroides > Labroides dimidiatus. The sequence goes on from CM061159.1 coordinate 7,293,153, forward strand.
TTTTAATCCACAACCATTTCTACGGTTTAGAGAGAATGGTCGCATAAAGAGAAAATATCCAGTGAGCAGCAGTTCTCTGGGACAAAATGCCTTGTTGAAGCCAAGAGAAGGTTCATGGGATTCAGCTCTGAGTGACTGTAGAGGAATGGCTTATGCTTCACACACACCTCTCTCCATCAGTGAAAGATGAGGTTCACCTGAGAGGAACTGTTCATTTTAGGGGACATTTTCAGGGAGAAAAATATATAAAATTTGCTTGATAGAATTTGACAATTAGTTCAACATTTTTGTATGGAATGACTCAAGCAACGAATGAGTATTCAGCATTTATAAGTATGTTATGACTGACACAAAGAATGTTATAAAACAGCAGAGAAATGTATGAAAGCAATCGATGCATGTCCAAAAGCATTTGCAAATTGTGGAAAGGAAAAACAAACTGTTACTACGATGTGCACAAATGACTAAATGTTGCGAAGGTTGAACTGAGAGTTATGAGAACTTTAATTCTGTTCAGAGAAACGCACCAAAGCAACCGAGAAAGACTGTGAGACAGCTCTGAAGGTGTAAGGGGTCCAGCCCGGTACTACAACACGGTAAGCGTGTTACCCATTATTGCATTTCCAGAAATTGATACTTCCCCAGCTTTGTTCTGACAGGACAAATGAAGGTGCATGAGCTGTCAGATTTGACATGATGAGAAGGGGAACATTATGCATATGGGAAGAAAAAAAAGCTTTATAACTTTACACATCTATCAAATAAATAACAAACTACTACCTAAACCCGTTTGATGATCTTTTAAGATGCTACGCTCCTCTTTAATGATTAAATTTAATCATTAAATTTCTAACTGAACTGTTGTGGTGGAAAAAGTAATGTGTTGATGTGCTACAGTATTATTTGTAAATAGATCCATAAACTCATTAAAAAAAAGATCCATTATTGCAAAGATGAGACAAATGCACTTGCAGATCAACAGAGGTGAAAGTATTTGATGGGAATCCCAGAACATGATCTGCTTTGCAAAGAGAACAAAAAAAAAAAAAAAAAAGCAGACAGTTGTTCTCCTCACCATCATGAATTTAAAGGTGATGATGGTGATAGTATGAAGTGAATAAACTCTGTGGAAAGCTGGTTTAATGAAATGACTTAAGTGCACCTATCAAACAACTAGCAAGGCCAGGCTGGGGGGATTATTTACAGCAAGCCTGTGAGCCTGATCTCAGGGCAAACAAACCCTCGCTGTACATGTTTGTGGATTGTGTTGCATATTTGTACATCGTGCACAGGCAGAGTCTTGTTTAAACAAACAGCTTATTGAGAGGCCAGCCTCAGATGTATCAGAGGAGTGGTGACTCCTGTGTATTTTTTTTAAATCATCTGTAGAAATCAGGGTTTTAGTGCTAAGTGAATAAATTTGTGCAGAACACATTATGGGAGCCTGTAGGCAGGTGTGTCACTATTTACACAGCTGGTTCCAGCCTGTCTGCTTCCAGCTGGGAGAACAGTAGAGAAAGCTTCTGACGCTGAGCTTTACGACAGAGCTGAGGCCTGAACTACGAAGCAGGATTAAAACATCCTGGATCTCTCTTGGTTACCTGAGTTGACCAGGTTAATGAGACATTACTACGAAGCTGGATATCACCTCGCTCAGTGGATCCACGGAGTCCTTTTGAGGCTCCGCCCCTTTTGTGCTGGAATATTAATTCCTCACCATGGCAGCAGGAGTAGTTGTGCATTCTATAAATTCATGTTTCATTTATACCATGTGTGACCACTATTAATGAACTTATTATATCAGATACTCCTGGATGAAATGCATTATATTTGTAACATATGGCTCCATCAGTTAAATGTAGCGCAGTCCACCTGGTGATAATCTGAGTCTCTTGTACAGGATGTCATTGTGAACATCAAAAGGATTGCATCTATCCATAAAAACTCTCTCTCGCCAATGTGCTCCTTTCATGATCCGTGCTCCAGGAGGAAGACAGGATCCTTTTCCAAGAGAGCTGATTGGTCAGGAGGCGGTGCTTTTATACTCATTGATATCTTATCCAGAACTAGTGTCTGTAGCCGTTCAGCATAAGTTTTCATGGTGATTTATCCTGTTAAGAAGAGAACCAGCTTCATGGGACGGAGAACCCTGGGTTAACCCTTAAGTTACCTTGATATGGTTAAGAAAAAAAATGGTTTTGTAGTACAGGCCTCTGGTTTTCCCCTGTTCAAATCCATGTTTTGAACACTCTAAGGCAGGCATGTCCAAAGTCAGGCCCCGGGTCAATCGTGGTCTGAAATCTATTTTCATACAGCCCCAAGCTTTCATTTTACAAAGTATTAATTTTGTCAATGAATCCAATGTTCCAAATTATGTGTACATTTCCATTTTCTGTCAAGGTCACAACAAATCAATCTCACAGCTGACGTCTTTAAATGAATGAATTTATCAAAAGGTGAAAATGTGAGAGTTCAAAAAACACGTCAGAGGACACAAGACGAGATTAAAGTTATGAAATAGTGGAGAAAAAAAACAAAAACTGGTTCGTGAAAATAGTTCAGAATGCAGGATAAGAAATATTTGGGGCTAAAAATGTTATTTTCAGATCAAAATAATCTGAATATGAAAAACAATCCAAATAAAATCCAGATCCTGATCCTTCTATCCTGACATATTTTCCCCATATCGCCCCTAGTGGAGTACAATTTCCTTGGTCAGAAGCAGAGTTTTCTGCAGTCTTATGCAGCATGTAACACTGCAGAAAACTGACCACTGATCATCTAGTATCAAGAGACACCTGAGGGACAGGTGAGGTTTGATTTCATCAGTCTGATGGAACGAGGATGTTTGAGCCTCTTAATGACTGATTTTTACAGAAATCACTAAAAGAAACAGTTAACAAATAGAGCATTCATATGTTACTTTCATTTATAACAAATGTGTCAGTAAGAGACACTGGCTCTTGGTCATTTCCACTAAATCAAATGTGGCCCTCTTTGATCAAAGGTTGGAACCCCCGCTCTATGAAGTTGTCTTGTAAATGTGTGAATGTGTATCATCTGTCAAAATATTGTTTTGCTTTAAGAAACGTCATGTCAGTGAAAGTTCAGCTTCAGTTTTAGGTGTCTTCTCTCCTGTTTGTTTATGGGTTTAAATCTTTCAGACTTCACACTGGAAAACAGAAACAGTGACACTGTGGCTCTTACATCATGAATTCTATGTCACATCCGGCCTCCTGAGACTCGTATTCCTCCCACACCCTCCACCCTCGTGCTGTCACTTGTGAGAAAGTGACTTTGGGATATTATGGGGTCAGAGCTCTTGTATGTAAATGTGATGTAAGCTTTGTACCTGCAGAGAAACACCTGTTAGAAATGTCCTTCAGAGGGCAACTTCTAACGCCAACACACAGACTAATTTAAGATCCTGGACATGTTCACTTTAACTTCCAAGTAGAGGACACGCTGCTAAAAGATGAGAGGTTTCTTACTGTAAAGTGTAGATGCAATTAAAGCTTGACCTTTTCAGGAAGACAGGAACAATACAATGATGTAATTACACCCCAGTGATTGAGCCATGTAAATCAATAGAACGAAACACACCCACAGGCGTGATTATGGTTTCCTTTGGAGGAGCAGGATCCACATGGAGAAGTCCAGGCCCTGTGGTCTGCTGGTCTCTGAAGGTGGGGAGCGTTTGGGTGGGTGTTCTTCCAGTGAGTTAAATCACAGGCTGCAGCAATAAGCAGTTAGTGGGAGACTACATGTGACAGGAACGTGAGGGAAATAGACCAATATTTTCCCACTCTGTAATCTAGAGACACAATGAGGCTGAGCCTGAGAGGCTTTTAAAGGGCCTTACAAACTCAAACGAGTCCTTCACTGTAATCCTGGTTCAGATACAGATCAGTGAACACTCTCTCTCTTCTCTCATGGGTTTGTTCTTTCGTTTGCTGCTTTTTTTTTTTCTTTTTAAAGAAAATCAGACCTTGTCAGAAACATTCTGCCCTTTTCAATGGATCAGAAATGCTTCTCTGTCATTTGCTTCAGTGCTAAGCTAATGCTTCGATAATGTAGGATTCAACCATCTGTTTTTTAGTCGTTAGGGTTTAAAGCGTTTCTCCGTCTAACACTTTGTTGGAATGTCTTAGTTTTGATTCAACTTAACCATTTAATGAAGCAACACCTGCAAGTGAGTTCAGGCCAATAACTTGAAGTGCACTGATATCACAATTACTGATTGCTATGTCCATATCATGCTGACTTTATTGTTTATCAGAATGTTCAGCATGCTTTTCTTGGGTAATTGATCTACATCTTTAAAAGGCCTTGCCCTTGTGGGTAGTACTTCCCAGAGGTCCAGGAACTTTGGGTGGGTGTGGTCTGCAAGCTGGTTGCTTCTGATTGGTAGAGGTGCCCCTCCCTCCCTTTAGCTACAATAAGATGACCCCCAGCTGTGATTGACATGGTTTAGTACCTCCTAATCGATGGTCTTCTTTGAGCCTGATTGTGTGAATGTGTCTTTGTCAGCTGCTGGTGTTCCAGTTTAAAGAGTGACCCTGTAACTGGTGACCTTCAGCTGAACGTGTAAGTGGATATCCAGTTTACAACAGCTGTTCAAACACAGAAGAAGTCCTCAGCAATGCATCCAAGTTTAGTTTTATATATTTGACAAAATATTCTTTTAAGATAAGTATCTAATGATGATGTAAAAACTTTGAGAGGGATTCATCCAGCTGGGAGTTGTCAATCAACAGCTCATTAAACTGAAACACTGCTCGAGCTCTGCCCTCTTTATCCTTTAGTCTTACTGCCCTCTGCTGGTCTGGTGGTGTCGGACAGTTACTTTTATTTTTTTCTCATCCTGCCTGATTTGCCTTGAGCTTGAAGCCTCAGTAGTAATGCAGACAACAATGAGCCACAGGAACCATTTAGTTTCTGGAAGAGAAGGAAAAGCAAACTTTAGGTGCCTGTTTTAAACTTTCTGGTGCAAAAAAAATATCTGATGTGAGTCCAGTGTTCAGGTTATCCCAAATCCAACTGGTTAGTTCAGAAATGTTTATCTTGCTGCCAGAGAAATGTTTGTGTAATCAAAAATTTGTATTCAAAGGTCATTTTAATCAGTTTGGACTTCACATTTCAGATTTTATTATTGATATATTTCAACAGATATTAAGCAGCATTATGAGGGGTTCAAAAATATTCTATTCTGTTCTATTCTTTTTTATTTATCTATTCATGTATTGTTTGTTTGTTTCTTATGCCATTAATAAAAAAAGACAACCGTTTATTCAGTAGGACAGCGGTAAACTGGCTGCAGAAACACCTGAAAACCACATACACAGCCATTCAAAAAGCTGATCTTTACTGCAGAAATAAACATTTCTACAGCCTGGTTCAAAACATGATTTTAATCTAAAGGGGTCATTTCTCTATCAGCCCTCACAGATTTTTCCATAACTCATTATTTGTGAAGTAATTGAATTTAAACTTTTGCCCATATAAGGTCACGGTTGACTTTAATGAATAAATACCCATCTCTTTACCTCATCCTAACTTGAACATGGTTGGGTTGAGTCAAGCTTCCAGACTTTTCATCTGACGTCATGGAAACTATGCATGCCACCAGCTTTCAGGGTTACAACCTGTGCACAGGTGTACTTTACCTCCTAGGACAGTCAACATTTTGACAAGTCCATATTTACCCTCATCAGCCGGAATGTTTCACGCTTAGAGGATTCACTGCGCTGAATTCTGACTTCAACAGGAGCAGATGTTTTATATCACAAAGTCAGAGTCAGAACCTTTACATGTTTAATTATTAAAATCAGTCTATTGAAACACAATAGATCATGACGACAAAGTGTACAAATGAAATAGAAATATTTCCTATTGACTGTCGATTTCTCTGGAAGATCCATTTAGAAAAAAAAAAAAAAACAATTGAAAAAATATTAATGGGCAACAAACGTCACAATGAACAATCTGACATTCAATTAAACATGGTTTTCTTTTTCTAGACGTCTTCACATTAGAGTCGAGGGACTCCGTTCTTGTGTTTTAGTACAAAACAGAGCTGAAAGTGTTTCACAGTTTCTTCAAAATCCTTCACATAAAGTTTAAAGACATAACTACTCGCCCCTTTCCTCCGTCAGTTTCCTCAAAAAATCATTGTTCTTAAAAAAGTTTGTCATGTCAGGATCCCAAAGTGTCCTCTCTTGATTTTGAGAAATGGGTGTGATGCCTGTAAGCGGTCTGTTCTTCCCCGTGCTCATTTTGTGATGAATGTCACCAGAGTCACAGGCGATTATTTCTGGAGTCCATGGTTCGAGTCACTGTGTGCGCGGCCACCAGGTGACAGAGAGACAGCTTCAGGAAGATTTCAAAGTATCAGTCAGGTTGTTCTTTGAGCTAACCTCTGAAAAACACAGTCATAACTGAATAAATATGCAAACCACTAGAAAGCAAATGTGAAAAATCCAATGTACAGCCTACATGTGCGGTCAGTGTTCACTGGTTACCCCCTTTTTTTTTCTTTTCTTTTTTTTTTTTTTTTTGCTCATGGGATAAGTGAAAAAGATCGTTTCAAAGGTCATGCTCTAAAAGGTTCAGTGGAGCTGTCGGTCAGACGGTTCTCTCTGGATGAAGAGACATGCTGCATGAAAGTCTTGTTCAACCTGAGAACCCGTGAGTCAGTTAAAAGGCGAGGATGACGTCCGGCGGTATTACACCTCTGTGTTTTCTTCTTTGTAAGTCCCTCGCTCTGACTTCAGGAAGCAAAACGACACATTTACCATTGAGTCGGGACAGTTGCTGAAAAGTTCAAGGTATGTTCAGTCATTTCAAACGAACAGTTTGAAACCTGCAGCCCTTTTTGTAGCTCATTTCAATGTGCCAGGATACTGAGATTGATTACATTCAGTTTTAGTTTCTCTCCAACTTATTTTTCCCCTCAGTCTAGTTTTAACAGCAGCCAAGTCAGCAGCTCTGAGCTTCTAACCACCAGGATCAAAACACAACCTACGCTCATCTGTCTCAGAACCTAAGGGTCACACTCAATGACTGTTTAAGTTTGGAAGCAGACACCAACTTTTTAGGCCTCCGATGAATCTTGAGGTCACCTCTGGCCATGACGTGCACTGGTGGAGCTTGAGGAAAATTTAACTGGAGTCCAGAACTAAAGTCCAAGAGCTAACCTTTCATTCAGATATTTTGAAGGTGTTTCAAAGTTAAATTGTCATCAGACAGTAGTTGATGGGTTCAGGGACAACACTGTGGCCAAAGTATTTGACATCCACAGCACCCAACATGGACCGTTGAACAAAATCCATTTCCTGCTATCTTAAAAAGTTGATTCTGATTGGTCAATTAATACATTCTCAACAGCAAAAGTGACACTAGAACCAAACAAATCGCACACATTGGTCAAATCAATTCACAGAAAGTAGTCTATTATATTCCCTCTGCCTGCTGACACGGTGAAAAGGTTAGCGCTCGTCTCAGGCTGGTCTCAGAGTGGGGAAATAATGACAGTTAGCAGCTCGGACTTGAGTGCAGTGTGAAGACCTACTGGACCTCAACCATCTCTGATAGAGAAAAGTGGAGCAACTTCCTGTCCTGCAATCCAGACAAAGACAACCAGACCTAGAGAGAGCATCTCTAAGCTGCAGATCTCTACAAATTCACTTCAAACATAATTTGTTCACACTAGACGTGAATAAAGTCATTTGTACAAGTCAATCAAAGGTAAAGCCAAATATTGCGACATGTTCAATATTCTGCTGACTTCTGATTTCGAATCATTTGAGACGGAGATCAGCATTGAGCTCCTCTTGTGAGGTATGACTGAACAGATTGATGGAGGTAGATTCATCTGTAAAATCTGGGGCAGATTGGTTGTATCTGTGTTTGTCTTCCCTGACCTCTGTGACTCTGCCCATTTTAACGGGAACAGGAATAAAAAAGGAGTTCACTTTAAAGAAAGCGAGTGATGAGGTCTGATTATCTGTCACTTGATTCCAGCTACTGGTTGTACAAGCAAGTTAGAACAGCTCCAATTAGCATAACTGACTTCACCCCGCAATGCAGTGAAGATCAACGGACTTAAATGGGGTTTGAAGGAAACTCCTCTCCTTCCACAAAATTTGAGTCCTTACATACTTGAGAAAACAGTGAGGGGAAAGTGGAGGGAGGGATTGACAGACAGATCGGGACACTATATTGGTCCGTTGTGGAGACCAGAGTGAGCTGAGCCAAAAGGCAAGGTTCTCAATTAACCAGCCAATCTACATTCCAACCCGGGGCTCCGACATCTGGGAGAGAGTCAGAGTAGAGCCGCTGCATCGAGAGGAGCCAGATGAGGTTGTTTGGGCATCTGGTGAGGATGCCTCACTTGTGAGCTGTTTCAGGCATGTCGATCTGGGAGGAGACCCCAGGGTAGACCCAGGACACAATGGAGAGATTATATCTCTCAGCTGGCCTGGGAATGCCTTTGTATCCCACCAGAGGAGCTGGTGGAACTGGCCTGGGTACAGAGGTCATTAGTCTTTGCTCATGACTTTGCTGCCTCTGAGACCTGGACCTTGATAAGCAAAGGAAGATGGATGGAGGTACTCGAGAATTAAGCTAGTTATTTGATCAAATTAAATGAGTCGACAAAAACCAATTAGTGGTCATGTGAATTACGTGATTATTCACATTTGGTGTGATCGTCACATAAGAACTTCAGATAAAAGCAACGATGTTCAAAGCCATTTGACTGTTTTCTGTTTATAAGACTGTCAACATCAAAACTCCGAGAGGAGAGCTGAATGAGGACAGAAATGTCGACAAATATTCCTGCAGAAGTCCTGCTCACCTTGTCTAAAGTTACCTTCAGTGGAAATGTTCACTTTACTGTGATTTAAAACAAAAAAGCAGGATCAGGTTTGAACAGGGCGCCGTCTGAAAAAATCATTTTGAGATTTGCTCACCATGTTGACACTCTGATCTGCATGATCACCTGATCATTATACATCATAACTCTGATCAGTAGCAAAGGTATCTTAGCTGATGTCTGTCATTTAACTTCAAGTCAACACTTCCAACTGGTGTCACGAATCTGAACCATAATCCTCTCTGCAAGACGTGGGCTGGTTTCAGCACCCCCCCTACTGTCGCCACAAGCTGATTGATGCTTTCTTTAAGCTCTGAAGTCACTTTAATGTCCATCAAAGCACTAAACAAGAAGTCAGACTGAGGAAGAACAGTCCAGAGCAGCATAATGAAGAACTGGACCGCTGACCGTGCAGATGTAAAGTGGGAACAGGCTGGTTTTTGATACATGGTGAAACTGTTTGACTGTGCAGACTTTATCCCTTTATACGGAACCGATACACACGCTTCATTCTCCTGCCCAGCGTTTCTTTCTCTCCACAAAATGTCAAATCTGTCAGAACACAATCAACCTCTCTAACTCTTTCTATAAAATCTGTGAAAACTTCCTCCATATTACCCTTGCAGTATTCTTTAAACCTCTCAGTTCCTGTGCCGAGAGCCAAAGAGTAAAAAAAGATGTGCTACCATCCAATTATTTGAGGAGCCCACTGCATGAAAACGTCCTATATTAGAATGAAACAACACATATTCATCATGAAACTAATCATTGTCCCTAATGATCATGATCAGGGTGGTCGTTGAGTCTGATTAGTCTCCATGGTGGCTCTAAAGACGAGTCTCTGAGGAGTTTAGAGAAAACTTTGACGTCCTTTACTCTCTGAGGAGTAACTCAAATGAAACCGTACTGAAGTCACATGGTCCGTCTACTCCAGGTCTTCTCTGTGCTCCATGCTCAGATCTCTCCTCCCTCCCCCAACACTGGACATTTGTCTCTCCCTGCTGTTGTCCTCATCTCCGTCGTCCTCCTCTTCTTCATCTTCCATCCCTTCCTCTTCTTCCTCCTCCTCCTCCTCTTCCTCTTCCTCCTCATCGCCATCCATGGAGTCGTCGGCTCCCAGCATGGCTTGCTGCATGGCGAGGGTGGCTGAGTCTGATGAGAGAGAGTGGAGGGAGTCCATACTCAGGGGGTCTGAGGGGAGAGGCAGAAACAGAGGAGATTTAAACACGACTGCCCTCCGCCTCCACCCGTGTACCTACACACAGTTCATCAAAACAAACATTTTTAACCAAGTTTGAGTCATAAAGCCCGCCTCCTCCATGTCAAAGTTTCAAGCTGCTGTGAGGAGTTTTAGGTTGTAGATGAAAAAGACTGAATTTTATACTGATGTCTCTTTATGAGCCACAACAACTAACAAAATCCTAAACCACAGGACTGATTTCAACCACAGCTCCAGAGTCACGACTGGGGGGTTGAATCGGGTCTGTATCCATGGGTTAAGTCCAGATTCTCTGACATATGTTCACCCATATTTACAAAACATGCCAGGTTGATGGTCACTTTAAATTGTCCTGAGATAATATGTAAGCCCTGTGATTGGTGGCAAACTGTCCAGGATGTATCCCATCAGCATTCTGGCTCCCTGAAACCCCAAATGGGATAAACAAAATGTGTGTTTCTCTGCAAACACACACACACAGACAAACACAGTGTGATGTGTCTCACTTTTATAAAAGAAAACAGGATGAGAGTTTTTTCTTCCAAAAGAATGACACAAGAAAAGAAAAACAAACAAACAAAAAAACCTAAATAATCATTTGTCATCAAATTATTGCTTCTTTCACAGGAGGCGCCAAAAATGTCATAAACTGAAGGCTCCAGGAGAGATGATGAGAGCAACTAACACTTTAGATATTTCCAAGAACTGCATGTAGTCCAGGAAAAAACATGACTTTCAGTTTGTTTACGCTGTACACCACATTGTTTACTATCCTTTGGAAAGAATAAATAAATAAAAAGGTATGACAAGGCACTGTTTGAGCAGATAAGAAGTGAAACATTCTGTTGCTCTTGGTCTGATAAATGGATGCCTTTGACCTGCTCTTTTCCAGCAGGGATCACTGTTGACCTTTCATTTCGTACCTCTGTCAACATTTCCTCCCCTGGTTTATGGTTTAAATCTTTAATTTCAAGTCTTTCTGTCATTACAATAAGGGCTTGTGTCTTCTGGCAACATAGACAAACTCAGTATTAGAGGCCTCCTCACTGGCACGAGCTGTTACTTTGTTGCTCTTTCACTACTTCATCTCTGCTTTCGTTAGCAGGATACCACTGGCCCCCAGTCATGACGGCACTGCAGCGTCAGTTTTCACTGTGGAGGGATGTGAAGAGGAATCATGGAGTCAACAAGGCAGCCACAGCCTAAAATAAACCCATCTTTATCATTTGTTCTTCATTTAATGTGACCATAACTTGTAACCCAGCGATCTGTTCATAAGAGACTCAAAACCAGCGACTGAGTCCATAAACATTGGAGAAAATGTAGACTGAGGTAAAGAATAAAGTGTCAGCAGTGACCCCTGCTGGCATTCAGGAAAAATGCATGTCAAAGCATTAATAAAGGCTACAGTATGTCCTTCTTCTTATCTGGTTGTTCCTGTGCCTAAATTTTCTCCAGAGGACAGAAAACAATATGTTTCATGTCCTAAACAAACTCAAAGTCATGCCTGTTCCTGTAACACATGCACTTTTTGAAAGCTTCTAAAATGTTTGTTCCTCTCATCATGTCACATTAACAAGAGGAAGAGTTGAAAGTAGGCTGCTGCTGGGCAGATGAACCCATGAAGCTTTGCGACCCGTCCTTTACTTCCAACTCTGTAAACAGAGTGACACCTGGTGGCTGTTCAGTCTTATCGCAGCCATGACGTGAAGACAACCTCACACCTTACGATCAGCAGGTCCAGTTTCAGCCCATGGAGGCTGTGTCTCATGATTTAATTGCAGTGTTAAAATTTCAGGACCTTTTAATGTTACTTTAACTCGATTCTATTTTTTTTTATTGGTTTCATTGACCTGATATCAGAACGAAATGTCTTCATTTTCCTCAGTGCATCCCCACATCATTTCTGCTCATCTTCTCTGTTTAAAACTTTTTTTTTCCTTTTATTTTCACCACTTCCTAAACTTTGAGACTCTAAAAAGAAACACTTTCCTCAACAGTCACTTATGAAGCTTCAGATGTCAATATTACAAAAAAGCCTTCTGATCTCTAAAATCTTCCACCTACGTACCTCAGAGCCAAGAGTGGCACCCAGTAGACAACAGTTCACTTTAAATAAAAAGATCAACTTTGCCTCTTTTGACTTTCTTTTGAGAGAAACTTTTCTGTTTGATGTGAGGGTTTGCATACTGTCTGAGTTGTTTCCTGATTGGGATCTGTGCGTCTGCAGGACTCCGGCTACGATGGAGTCGGGCCAGAAGCGCTGAGTCGGACGGTGCTGGGACTTCATCTTCTTGGCTTTAGGAGCCGGGTCTGGATTACTGGCGTCTAACATGGGCTGTAGGATACGCCGACGAGCATTAATAAACCTGTAAGATAGGGGACAGAGATGGAGGGATTATTGCTCAAGAAACACACAAGATACTCTTCATTATCACCTTATATTAACCATCAGAGCCTCTGTGAGCAGGTAGTATATTGCTCTTTTTGGGTTGTTTCTGCAGAATTGTTTTTTTTTTTAAGTTCCTGCTTGGAGTGAGGTAAGTGCATCATGATTGGTCCAGCCGTAAGTGTAAGTTCATTTAAAATCCAGTTCAGTGTGCCAAACACCATTTTTAAATCCCACTGTAAGCATTAGCAATATACAGGTGTATAACAGTCAGTAAAAGCCCTTTAAACGTTTAAATTGGAGAAACACTCAGACAAATAGATCAGCAGTGAAGTCCGGTCTCGAGTAAGTGTTCATCCTAGGATCCTAGGAGTTCTTTTGGATCAGGACCTGTCCTTTAACTCTCACATCCAACAGGTCTCCAGGACGGCGTTCTTTCATCTTCTAATATTCGACAAATCAGACACATCTTGTCTCAGAGTGATGCAGAGAAGCTGGTCCATGCTTTCGTTTCCTCCAGGTTAGATGACTGTAACTCTCTTCTATCTGGTTGTCCTAACAAGTCTATTAGGACTCTTCAGCTGGTTCAGAATGCTGCAGCCCGGGTTCTGACTGGGACTAGGAGGAGGGAGCATATCTCCCCAGTGTTAGCGTCTCTGCACTGGCTACCCATAAAGTTTAGAATAGAATTTAAAATTCTTCTTCTGACTTACAAAGCTCTTAATGGCATCGGACCATCCTATCTTAAAGAGCTTATCATGCCATATTATCCGTCTAGATCGCTGCGTTCCCAGTATGCAGGCCTGCTCGTCGTACCTAGGGTACGAAAAGTAGTCTGGGAGGTCGAGCCTTTAGTTATCTGGCTCCTCTTCTCTGGAATCATTTACAGGTTGAGGTTCGGGGAGCAGACACCCTCTTTACTTTTGGGAGTTGACTTAAAACTGTCCTTTATGATAAAGTTTATAGTTAGAGCTGGATCAGGTCTGAACCAGCTCTTAGTTATGCTGCTATAGGTTTAGACTGTCGAGGGGGAACTGACACACAAGGCTCCTGCTTCCCTCTCTTCTCTATCTGTCAGTCTAACTTCTGATCTTAATGTCCCATTAAAGTTATTAACCATGGATCTCTCTGGGAGTCTCTGAGTTTGTCTGTTAGGTATCTTTGGATTGTTGCTGTGGACGGCCTGCTGTCATGGACCTGACAGACTCCACCTGCTTCGGCTTTTTACAGTTTCTCCACGATCATCACTACAACACAGAAATGTGGACTCTGTGTTTGTGTCTCTCTGTCTCTCTCTCTTCTCTCTCTCTCTCTTGGGTCTCTGTTAATAAAATTTATTACCATTTACAGGTCTAGACCTGTTAATGCTTTTGGAAAGCATCTTGAGATAACGTTTGTAATGAGTTGGCGCTATATAAATAAAGATTGATTGATTGATTGATTGATTGATTGATTGATTGATTGATTGATTGATTGATTGATTGATTGATTGATCAATGTGATCCTGACTCAACAAAGTGTATTATCAAAATCTTTTAAAGTATTTCCAAGCAGCTCAAATAGGATCACAAAAAGTAAAAGAGGACAAGAAACAAAGCAGGTCTGAGAGAAAAACTGATTACGGTTCTTCCCTTTTCGTCTGCAATACTGCAAACAGATTTTAAACCCTGATGCTTACACTAACAAGCTGCCAGCAGATATTAATAAACTGAACAAATTAAGATCAAACCAGACGAATGGTCCCACACACAACTCACAGATTAATCACCCTGTCAGGGATTATATCACATTTTCTACAGATTTAATAAATGAAACTCAACATAATGTCATGGGCACTAAATAGGCAAGCAAGTTTTAAATAATTTCTTATTATTCCCATCATCTTCCATGAGCTACATCACATAGAGATTTACACAGAGCAGCCCCAAAAAGCATTGGGCTGCATTTTAACTATCAATCCAACATTTATGGTGCCTCTGGAAAAATGTGTTCACTGTTGAGATGCGATGAATGAAGTTAAAGTAACTCAGGTGCTGAGTAGAAACACAAACAGATGAACTGTGGATCCCACATGAAACCAAACTCGTCCTGCAGCCTCAGCGTACTCCTCCTCTGTTCTGTGATTTTATTATTATTTTTTTTTAATAAAACTTTAGAATCAGATTGTTCAGTCTATTTATGGAATAGAGGGACACATGGCCACTCTTTAATCCTCATGTTGTGTTCCAGTCAAATCTGAACAATCTGAAAATTTTATCTTAAAAAACTGAGTTGTTTTGATCAGACTGACCTGAGGTTTCATGACTTTGTCCACACAGATATATATATATATATATATATATATATATATATATATATATATATATATATATATATATATATATATATATATATATATATATATATATATATATATATATATGCATAATTATTATACACAATTTAGACACTTTTATGTGTTCTATTCAACTTTGTTTCACTCTTGGTGTTCAGTCAAAAATTAGCGCTCATAGAAATGAATGGGGGAAAGAGACCATGAAACTGACAAGTGAGGATGGGTTAGAGGAGGAAGAGTCAGAGGCAGATACTGACACCTGCCTCTCCTCCTCTTGTTGAATGTTCTTTAATGTATTAAGACACTGGTACTGTCTACTTTGAGGATCATGTCCATTGTACACAAAAAAAATGCTCACAGTCACTTTTGACTGGGATCACAATATAGGTGTTATTTTTTGTGACTGTTTAAAAATATTAAATGGTTTTAAAAGTCTTCTGTGATAAACAGTATGTTTCATCTGATCATTTCTTACAGTCAAAATAAAACAGAAATATATTTTTAGAACTTGAATTCGTCTTGTATAAGCTCTGATCAATGAGGCCTACAGGCCATAAACAACAATACAAGTTCAGAGTTAGTTATGATGAACATGCACTGAAGTTGATTAAAGCAATCTAACACAAAAAACTTATAATATTTGTATTATTACTGTTTTTATTATTGTCTTAACAGTCCGGTCATTGTTGACAGGAACACAAAGATGTGAAACATGAAAGAACACAACATGAGGGTTAACGTCATGATGAGTGGTTTGTTTTCCCCCACAGCAGAAACTGAATGTGAGACTCACACTTTTTGTGTTTATGGCAGTGGGGGATGGAGACAGAACTAGGTCCTCATCGTGTGCAGTTTTCGGGGAACTATCTTACATGTAGTGGATTCAAAGAATGGATGACTTTTAAATTTGACATCAGCAACATTGTGCCACAGCAAAAGAATTTACACCAGAAGTTTGACATCAAAACCACTCTTAATTTTGACTGAAGATAACGTGCCCACGTTCGCTACAGCAGCATGTTTCTCGGGATGGGTCTGTATCTGAAATATCAGTGAGGGCACCAAGAGTCCTACATTTATGAACTAAAGAGAAGAGTGTGCACACGTGGGTCTTAAATAAAATCCTCATCTTCAAAAATCAGTGCTGAAGAATGGCACTGAAAGAAGAGAGCAGTTTAAATTTATTTGTACAGGCGTAAAATGTCCAGGAGATGGCGCCACTTTGTCAGAAATGTCCCGAGGAGCACCAGCAAGCTCAAATTCACTTTACAAGTCATGAACGTATTCGTTTCTATAGGAGCACCATCAGTTAGAACAGCAGTAACGACTTTCTCTGACATAAAGAGACGTCAGGACAAAAACACGCAACACAAAAACAATAATAATAATAATAATAACAGCAATATTTTAAATTTAAAAAGCAGGTCTTATATCATAGGATCACAGTGGTGAAATAAAGATCATGTAAAGTGTTTGTCTGTCCACATGAGGACAGCATCTTACCAGTTGTTCACTTGCAGGAGGGTGAGATTGGTTTGTGCAGCGATCTGTCGTTTCTCGTCTTCTGTGGGGTAGGGGTGCTGAAAGAAGAGAGGGTTGATACCTCGGGTCAGGGTCACTCTTGTCATAGTTTAACCCATAAATGATAAATACAAACACAGCCGCTTTGGGCTCCAAAGGTGTGAAGATGCTCATGCAGCTAACTCCTCTTTTCCTCACCATGAGATGCTGAAAGAGCCAGGAGCGCATGATGTTGGTGGCATGTTTGGGGAGGACCCCTCTCTTGTTTTTGGATTTCTTGTCTTCGCTGTCCAGCAGAGACGCAAGGTCCACATTGACCTTTAAACAGACACCAGAAAGAGAAGAGAGGCAGGGAGGCAGGGAGGGAAGAAAGGAAGAAGAAGTGGATGGAAGAGCTTAGTTATTGTTGCCAAGGAAACAAAGGGAGACTACCAATTACCTGTCTTTTTTTCAGTGGCAAGGGCAGAAACACCTCCTCAGGTGTCCCCATGGTAACTGAATTTGAGTAATGGTACTTGAATAAAGAGGCAGCAACCCTGGCATGGAGGGAGGACGGGGGTCAGGGTTTGGTGCTCAGTTTCAGTCAGAAGTTTGAAAGTCACAGTCACAGCAGTGTGTGTGTGTGTGTGTGTGTGTGTGTGTGTGTGTGTGTGTGTGTGTGTACAGTGTGACAGAGTGTGTCTGTTTGTTTTTGTCCTCACTCACTCATCATTGTTTATTTGTGATTATTTTGAGCGTGAGCAAGTAGAATGAGATGTCCCTCAACTATTGACAGGCTCTGCCAAGAGGGAACAGCATGGACCACTGTACCACCGTGCAGCCCGACTTGTAGAGATCACATCTAGAGATCAATCTGTTTCAGATTGGTCGTACTTTTAGGCTGTTTGGAAACAATGTGGTTAAATGAAATCAATTAAACTCCAAGTAAAGCAAAATCATCCTTTTTCTTCCTTAACATGTTAAATCGGTCGCAAATGTATTTCCTTCAAACATGTAAAAGTCATTCAACCATTTAGGATTTAACGGTGGAGCTCGGCTTCACAAACTGCGTTTACATTTCTGTGTTCAGGATTTAATGAGCAGGTCAGAAATCATAGCTGTGTTACATCACGGAGCCATCATTAGCATAACCCTATATCCTGCTGCCAACACCTACGGTCAGCCATATAGTTGCAAAGCAACAGTAAGACATTAACCGCTAATAGAAGTCATTAGCAACACCCATAGTCTTTTGAAGAAACAGGTTGACTGACAGCCTAACTGTATTTATCTTGGCTGTAACGTTACTAGTCTGTAATCCACGTTGCTAAATGTGATAAATGTTAGAAATAAATGATCATTCTGATGGAGACTGTGAGGAACGAGGCTGAGCTCTATCAGTGTCTGACTCAGAGTCAGTTTCTGGCTCTGATGGCTCAAACAGGTAGGGCTGGCTCCGTCCCATCACGCTGCTAGCGCTAGCTTCCATTGTTACTGTAGGTAACGTTCTTGTACAGTACACGGAGGCAGCTCCCCTTCCGCATGTGGGCGTGGCTCCAGCGTCTCTAACTGACACGCCCCCAGAATTCCACAGTAGAGAGAAGAGCTTATTTTTCTATGATTTTCAGACCTCATTTATATATTTAGCAATTTTTTTAATCTTTCAAATTCAGCTCAGTGGTCAATGACACGTTTCTGTGGTGTGACAAACTCATAATACCAATATATTTCTGCTTCACATGGACTTTAAGGTTGGCAAGTTGTTTGATTTTTTTTTCTCATTAATTAGAAAAAGATTTGTGGGGCCATGGATTGGAGGAGCTTAAAGGAGGTATGGTGCTGTTTTGAAGTCTTAATTTTGTCCCTCTGGTGCCCCCATAGTAGCTTTACATGATTAACATCTCGGATCACACTGGTGTTTCAGAAAACCCTTTTTTCAGGCTCTTTCTGAAACATTCTGTTAAAGCTGCTGTCTCTTTAAGACTCATAAACCCCTTCATTCGGATTGGCCAGCCCTCTGGAGGCCTGTAGCCATGGTTGGACCTTGGTGTTTGAGCCCCTCTTTTTGCTATTTATTAGAATACAGCATTTTGACCAGATTACAGACAGATTCAGGGATTTAGAAGGGGTTTAAAAATCTGCTTGTTTATCCAGTGTCATTACTTTATACCCCCTCTTTAAGTTTTAACTCATCAAAAACAGGAGGTTGTTCTTGTCCTCTCACTGGAAACATGATGCAGCCAACATCTCTTCACTCATTCATTCTACACTGTCTGGATGCTTGAATGAAACTTAAAGTCAGGCAGTAACTTAATCATTCTGTCCCATCTCTTTAAAGTTTCATAACCAGCGGTCATTCTAGTATTTAATGTCTGCGTATTTGCAATAACATCAACGCTGCATCCATGGGTATTCTTAGATGTTTCAATGAGACTTTTGGAGGCTGGAATCCTTCAGAGATAAGAGTACTAATGAACATTACATATTCATAAGCATACAGGACAAACTGCATGCATAATAAAAAATGCAAGCGTAGTAAAGAAGGAGAAATTAAGCTCTTAAATGCAGATTGTGTTCGTGGAAGGACATAAATAACAGACCCCCCTACCTCCATAACACACACAATGTCCATAAACACACATCCGCACACACTCATACCCTCCTCAAAGTCCCCTCATAAAAGCAGACTCATTAGATTTGCTGCTGGGTGTCACATGGGTGACCCTCCTCTTATCCCCATGTGTGCGTGTGTGTATGGGCGTGTTTCAGGGGAAAGCAAGGTTGAATTAATGGCGGCAGCGAGCTCAAGAGTGTGATTACTCGGGGCTTATGGGCAAAGTGGCGACAAGGCTGTGTTCAATTCCCTGCTCACATGTAGCTCTCCTCCTCAGCTGGGTGGTGGAGATTTACAGAGACCTCCTCTGACTGTCAAACAGAGAATTACCTGTGTGACACTCAGACACACTTCGAGACTCTACCTGCCCACAGAGCACCGCTGGAGCGACCATCCTCAAGGGCCTGGATGATAAAAAGAGGACGGTGGGTATGACGTGGAATTGTGAGTTCCAGTTACTCGCTTACTTGGAGTTCATCATGTAGGTAAAAACACCACAAATCTGTATTTAAATGTCTTTTAGAAATGGTTTGGCCCAGTGGTTAAGTCAAATGTACACAGGCTGTAGCCCTCAAGCTAACACACTGGATTAGAATCAGAGCTGCAGCCCCCTGATTATACATCACTCCCCCAGGTTTCTGCCCCACAGACCTACAGCATAATTCAGCTCATTTTTAAGGAACAAAGCTGCTCCTCATCAGCAGGGACCATGTGGAGGGAGAGGGTCTCTGTCACGTTTGAGGAGGTCCTGATCTGCAGCTACAATTAAAAAGGCACAGCAGAGACTTTATTTCCTGAGACTCCTCTGGAAGAAGCACCTGCACCTGAAACTACTCGTGTGTTTCTAGTCAGCTGATGGGAAAACACTCCAGGAGGTCAGCACCACCTCTCAGAAGATCCTCAACTGCCCTCTACTGTCCCAGGATGAACTTTACAGTTCATGGTGCCTCAAAAGAGCCCAGACGTCCTTAGGGACCCTTCACCGCCAGGGCATCACTTGTTTGATCTGCTGCCCTCAGGCAAAGGATTCAGCACCATCAAAACCAGGACGAACTGGTTAAAAAACAAGTCCGATCCAAAAGCAGTTACTGCGTCTAATGCGCTTGGCTTGACATGCAACAGTCTAAATGCTGTGCGTGTTTCTTTGATTTATCTATCAGTTATGTTCCTGCAGTCACATGTTGAAGTGTCCTTGAGGAAGACACTGAATCTTGGGTTGCTTCCACTGTTGGTCAGTGACGTGTGAATATGTACAGATGAGACTGGCTAAAACTGACGGTCCCTTACTGTAGCAGTCTCTGCCATCAGTGTGTGTAGAAGGGCTCTGAGTGGTCAGAAAAACGAGGAAAGAGCGAGGTCAGTACATGTTCATTTACCATTAGTCTGTTAGATTCTAAATCTGAAAAACAAACATTACGTGACAGAGGATGCACAAAGTCAAAGCAAAATAAACAACTTAATTACATTTTTGGTCCCAAAAAATTTCTGTCTTTATTTGTTTGCTTAAAGTTCAGTGAGTTTATCATGATGTGGATGTTTTCTCTCTTTCTGCTCCAGGTATCTGTCTGTTAACCCTTTACTGCCTGAATTAATTTACAGTTATATATATTTATATGTATATAATACATTTTGTTTGTTTTTGCTTTCTTACAGATGCTAAATCAATACAAGGGATGCACTGATCCAACTTTTCTGGTCTTGATACCGACATTGATATCTGGGCTGTGGGTATTAACCGATACCGATCCCAATCCAATACCAGTGTTAGAACAATAACTTACTGTGGGATAATACTGATAATGTCTTGGGTAAAAGGCAAAAAGTGAGTGCATAGGGAATTACTGATGTTGATATTTACTTTAGCTATAAAGTGTTTAAAAGTTTACCAGCAATTTGGTAAAAGCAGTGCTTAATACTCAATTGTGAACTTGTACACCCTGTAGACTGGTAATGCAGTAAAAAACAAAGAAAGTGCATCAGAGGGAACATTCAAGTACAAACCATGTTACACAACTGTTTGTAACCACATACTGTAAACAAAGTGATAAAATAGTGTGAAAAAACTGGTTTGATTTAATCCTAATTTAACTTCAGTGTCAAGTGTCAACAGAAATTCAAGTACAAAATACAGGAGCGCCAGTTAAAAAAAGATATAGAGCTGGTTGCCTAGATTGGCACCACAGATCGGCTCTTTCCTACTGATACCTGATCTAAGTGTTCAGAGAGAGAAAGGCTGCAGACTTGATACAACCTTAATTTATACCATTTTCTGATTGGCTACATGAATGAATTCAAAGAGAAAGTTTTGACTAAAAGTAAAGACTAAATGTATATTGACTAAAACTATAAAGAGGCTATTGAGGGGCTCGATCCGGCCGATACCCGATACCAGGGTCGGATCGTGGTATCGGAGGATACATCAGAGGTGCATCCCTAATCAAGACCTGATGTTGCAAAGTCGCAACAGCCGTCTTCAAGGGGTTAAAGGAAGTTTGTTCCTGCCACTGTTACTAACTAAATGCTGTAAGGGTCTCTTCTCCTGGTTAGGGTTCAGATAAGATCATGCTGAGTCTGTTCATAGACTAACATTAGCAGGTCTAAACCTAATAATATTTTTGGAAAGTGTCCTAAGATAACAAGACACTTCTTATCTCAACACACTTTCATGCAATGTGATGCAATATAAATAAAAATTGATTAATTGATTTCTTCTTCTTCCAACTTAACTTTTTCTTTAAATCACATGAACAGAAACAGATCTGAGCTTCATCTTGACTGCTTGCAATTACATGATTTTGATTAAAAGTTGAACCTGACAGCATCTGCTAAGCTCCCTAAACCTGATGAGAATAAACCGTTTTCATTTTGTCTGCTGCTAGATGAGAAGGAGCTCCCGGGGTAGGGGGTCCTTTGAGGGATGCAGAGCTCCTTTAATAAAGACTACAGGAGATTTGGGCTGGGACAGCGTACAGAGTGAGTAAATGTGTGGGTCAAAGCGTTATCTGTAGAGCTGCGTTACCTGTGAGTTCTGGATCTGGATGGTTCCCGGTGGCAGCGCCTGCGTTAACACTTGCCCTTGCGATGTCACCATGGCAACCGGCTGATACAGGGTCCCACCTGAGGGGATAATTTGCCGTCATGAGTATTAAGTGGCTTCAGCAGCTACTGGCAGCCACATCCTGCACTGCAACTGGAGCCTTACTACCTCCCTGTCAGCTCCACGCAAACAGAAACGCCACAAACAAGAGACGAAATGATTAAATTCAAGGAGCGTCGTCGTCCTTTAACCTGCAGAAAAGAGAAGAGGGCTGTTTCTGCTGCTGGCTTAATTAGGCCTGATCAACACACTCTCATCACAGTCTGTTTGAGCTCCGCAGTGTGTACGGATCAAAGGCACACACATCGATTTATTTGGGGTTAAAAGGGATTTCCAGAGGGCAGGATTAACATTTCACTGTACAGGCTTGACATTATAAGAAGCACCCTGTGAAGAGCTCCACAATGGATTCAATACACACACACACACACACACACACACACACACATACACATACACACACACACAAATCAAGCTTGTCACAACAGATGTATATTTAATAAAAACATCAAAACACCAGCAGCTGTACTGAACATGAATCTAATGCAAACAACAAACTGGTCCGTAGAGTTTCAAAATGATTGTTTTCATTTTACATTGTTTTTATAAATATTCTCACAACAGCTGAGTGTCAATGTAAAAAATACTAAATTAAAAAAAAGTGTCTTTTACTGACAAACCAGGTTTGTAAATGAACTGAAGAAGTGAAAACAAAACCGAGCAGCTGTAAAATCGGCTTCATCACAACAAGAGTTGAACATCTCTTCTTCACCACAGGTTTGAAAATATCACTGTGCTATCAAGTGAACTGAGGAACAGTTTACTCTTCTGTTAAAGCTCCTGTAAAGACTTTTCAGCTGATTGTGAAACTGGCTAAAACTGATCGTGATGCTTCTTTAAAACTTAGAAACACGAACAAGACCATCCAGAAAATGACCAACAAGCTCTGAGATTATTTTTAATGGCTGGAAACACTGTGAGCGGGGTAGGTTTCAGACCATGATGGCCTGTCTTTATATTTCAATTTTTGACTGTTAAAAGAAAGCAGGGTGAGATTTTTGTGAAAAGATAAAAGACATACATCCTTGTCCACTGTGGGGCACCAAACATGACTCTTACCAAAACTTCCTTGCAGCAGCTTTAAGCTGACATGACATCTTGGCTTGTGTTCAGGCTGAAGGAGAATCTAAGTTCATTCAAGACTGTGTGCTTTTCCAGAAGTGTGTCTGGGCTCAGATTATTTATTAACTGAGGTGCTCACAGTGTGGTGAATTTCATCTCTGTCATTTTCCGGCTAACTAACCCCAAATGAATAGTTTATCATGTGATTCAGCCACAATAAACATCTGAAAAGCATGACAAAATGACTCCATTATGATTCTGACTTGTAAAGAGTCTGAATTCTTGCTTTGTCAGGTCTGCCTGGGGGATGAAAACAGCACTGCATGTTGACACTGTACAATTTTATAGATTCAAGGTTTCCAAAACCAAAATCACAACTTCACCAAAGCAAAGTAGTTTGTCTGGTCTCATGAAGAAGAGCTAATATCAATGCTGATAAAAACTCTGACAAACATGTGTTTTGTTTTCACTGTATGTCTAATCTGTCAGAACATAATCAATACATTCCTGTAACAGGCTCACTGCGTTAGCTGAGTTAGCTGAGTTAGCAGCGTTAGCTCGGTCTCTTTCCTGTAACAGGTGTGCTGTGGGTTTGAGTCATGCGGCAAACTCCGTTTTCAAAATATGAGACAATGTTGAAGTGCTAAAATCTGCATTTTGTTGAGTGTCCGCTTGAGGCTGGCTCCAGAAGTACTGGAGCTACACACACACATCAAGTAAATAAATAAATAAATAACTTTTCAAAGCAGATATAAACATGTTTACAGCCTGGTACAAGCCCATCTGAATTGCTCATTCCTCTGTCAGCACACACACTGTATAGGAAGTTTTTTTTTTTTTTTATAACTCCGCAGTTTAGAAGATAGTAAGAATGAAAGTTTGCCCAATCCGATGCACAGCTCAGTTGATTGACAGGCAGACGCCCTATAGCTGTTAGTGTGGAGGCCCAAAGCCCCACCCCCTGGTGTCAGAAACAGACGGGTGACATCACAGAAACTTATCAATTTATTATGGTTCAAGTTCTGACCTCCTCTCTACGTCCTTCTCATGTTTATTGATGACTTTAACCCCTCGGTGTCCGTTAGAGACTAAACCACAACCGGCTGCTGGGCTGATGTCTGTTTCATATTTAACCTCTGAGGTTTTGTTTGCTGCTGTTAGCGTTGATAGCGCCGTGTCTTCAGCTCCATTTTTCCTTGTTTGGTGATCTGTTTGACAAATTCAGTCAGACGTTTGGAGGTTTTGATCAGCTCTTCATCATCAAAGATGAAGAAGCAGTTCAGAGTGCAGTAAACTGTCTGTCCAGTGTCTGTCTGTCACTGTAGGTGTACACCAAAACAGCTTAACATTGAGAGGGGAGTCCAGGATCAATTATTACACTAACATGTCACACAAGAGAAAGTGTTCAGAGAGAGAGAGAGGCTGCAGACTTGATACAACCTTAATTCATACCATTCTCTGATTGGCTACATGAATGAATTCAAAGAGAAAGTTGTGACTAAAAGTAAAGACTAAATGTATATTGACTAAAACTATAAAGGTCAGAGAGAACTCAAAGCCAGAGAACTCCAATCATTGTAGAAAAACCCTCATCCGTCTTTCAGTGGGACATTACACAAGAAAAATGATGCATTAAAAATCTTTGGATAAAAAGAAAATGTTGATGTTTTAGGGTTTTAAACCATCAGATATTTATGTTTGTTGTCAAATGCTAACCTGAGACCACTTGGGAGTTGATGGTAGTCATGGCCACATTGCCCTGTTGCAGACTCCCGGCAGGCACCACAATCCCCGAGGGGTTAACAGAGCTGGAGACAGAGGTCATGGATGGAGAGGAGGTCTGAATTAGTTCCTGGGGGGATCACAGAGAGACACTAATGAGTGAAATCTGAAGAGGGATCTCTACTGAGTCTGGCTGGAGAGAGAGGATCTACCTCAAAACGCTGCTCTGGGAATGATAGAGTCAGAGAGATGCAGAGAAAGTGGACTGACCTGCTGCATGTTGAGACTGGTGTGTGACGGAGAATAAGGCCCTCCCAGGTCGTTCCGGAGGAGGTTGTCGCTGTGCATCTTGGTCTTGAGGCAGGTGATGTAGCGGTTGCAGAAATCTTTACAGAGCTCATTGACCTTCTCCAACTCCAATAAGTGGATCCGCAACACCTGGATGGCTTTTACCATCTGAGGGAGACCAGGAACAATCCATAAACACTGTCACCACACAGAGTATATTTGATCATGAGTGTAGAGGGTTAGTTAAACAGGTTGTCTATTGGCTGTGCTATGACTTCTCAAAAAAGTAACTAGCTTTTCTGTGAGTGGCAATAAGATAGCCTTATCATGTTCAAAGACGGAGCATTTTCCTGTTTAGTCTTTATACTGTCGCTCTGGTTCCACAGAGGTAGTTTTACATCATTTATAGCTTAGAAAACCCTATTTTTTACTCTCTCTCTCTCTCTGGTGTTTTAGAAAACCCTTATTTCAGCCTCTGTCTGAAACATTTCGTTTTAGCTGCTGTTTCTTTAAGGCTCCCCACTCCACAACCCCTCTCTCCTCTGATTTGCCAGCCCTTTGGTGGCCTGTAAGGGGCAGAGCTATGGGTAGTCCTTGGTGTTTGGGGCCAGCCCCACCAACTTGTTGTGAGCTATCTTGGAAACCCTCATCATTTCATGACCTCATCATTTCAGTGAGTCTCGGGACGATCTGGTATTCACAC
Organism: Labroides dimidiatus; assembly: GCA_030710495.1. Lineage (NCBI taxonomy): Eukaryota > Metazoa > Chordata > Actinopteri > Labriformes > Labridae > Labroides > Labroides dimidiatus. The sequence continues at coordinate 7,319,017 of CM061159.1, forward strand.
GCAAAGGTGAATACCCTCTCCTCCCTTCCAATGACTACTTTTGCTGCCTGCCAACTTCATTCATTCATTCATTATTTATTTTTTAGAATAGTAAATTTATTTGATGACCTGTCCATGTGGAAGTAAATCTTCTTGAAAACTTGTTCCTTTTTTTTTTTTTTCCTATTTTTGGGTCTTACATCCATATATGATACAACATTTTAAAGTTTTTAAAGGGAGGGTAAAGCCACTCTGAAGACACAATATTTTTATGTGCAATGTGCACATTTACCTCCAAATTGTCATGGTAAGGGGAGTACTGTCTTTTTAAAACTTGAAAGCTGTTTTATTGGATTCCATGACCCCAAAAATGTAAACTTTGACACCAAATTTGTCATTATAGCTATACCAGAAGCAAAGATATTGGCTGTAGAGCATTTTTGAATTGGCGGCCAATTTTTGAAAAAACTGTTTATTTCTGATACAAAGTGTGACCTTACTTGTGTCTTAGGATACATTTATTTCTATGGTCCTAAGGTACTTCCATACCAAAGGGGACCTCAACATTATGACTTGAGGTCAAAGGCTTATTTTGGGGCTTAACCTCCCGTCTACCACATGTGAATGAATTTCTGGTTACTCAAAATGTAAATTTTCAAAAAGCCGCCTCAGGTTATCAGTGTTTGGGTGGACACAGCCTAGGAAGCACAACATAATACAATTATGTTGAACCTGTTGACATCATTACTGAAATCAGAATCAGTGTTTCTTTTTTTTCGAGAGTGTGTTTCCTGCTTCGGCTGGATTTCTTTTCTTTTAAATGATTATAACACCAGAGGCCCACAAGAAACTGCTTTCATACCAGCCAAACAACTGAGAACAGAACAGTCATTCGTAGACAGTATCACCTTCACATTGTGACATATGATAAAACAGCGTGTGAAATCTACAGACCTGTTTATTGATGTTGTGACTCTTAGCTGTAAAATTTAAAGGACAGGGTGTGGTCCACTCCGTCTGAAGTTTCTGTCTGTATTTATGTTGTTTGAACACTGAATGGATGAAAAACCTCCTTTCCATCCATCCATCAGATGCCCGCCTCTCACCCACTCTAAGCAGCTCTGTAGTTCACTCCTCAAAGTCATAACTCAAGGTCAGCAGAATGGATGGAAAAGTGCTTGGCCAAGGAGGAGATAAATCAGCTAATTAAACCGAGCTCACTTAATCAAGGGACCAGTAACTCTTTTGCCATCACAGCCAGTCAGACTCTGCGTTACATTACGGCCCTGAGGAAGAGTTAGAGCCCTCTGGGAGGGACGCCCGCACCCAGCGCCTCATAAAACACACAGATGCAGGGTTAATTGACTGTTCAGCACTTGTCGGCAGGCCGTCCAAAGTACTGTAGCAGCAAGACTGCACTTCTTTTTCTTGTCTCTGTCTTTGTCTTCAACTCCTCCCCCTCTTTTTGTCTCTGAACATGATCAGCATCCCCCTTCTCTTAATTTGCAATTACTGCTCACTGTTGTGCGAGGTGAAGTGCAGGGGGATGAAGGGGACGATGACGATGAACGAGGAGGGAAATCATAGGCTAAACGCTGTGAATACATAGGTGTTTCAACAGATTCAATGATTCTTCTTTTCTCAAGTTTTCTCAACTTAGGTAAATCGGTCTGCTTCCTGGATACCAGAGGTGTTATTCCAACAGAGGTTGGTTCATGAGCTTCAGAGATAGAAGAAAGATGGCTGCTACAAATCAGGTCAACTGTATTTCTCCAGACTAACTAAAGAAACTCTTCATTTACAGAAACTATTTCTCCAAACTTAAAATTCATTCAAAGTTACACTTCAGCCAAAGAGATGCACTGAATCAAATCTGGAGCCTGTGACGTGTCAGTGAGGTTCAGTAGGTCTTACCAAGTTGTCCAGCTCTGGGTCTTCACTGAAGAAGGGCTTGTGTTCTCGCTCCTGCTGGTGCACGAAATTTTCAATATCCACATCGAAGCTGGCCGATGTGATGCACTCGGATCCCTGCGTGGCCTGCTCGCATTTCTCAAACAACAGAGCCAGCAGAGGGAAGAGAGGATGCCTGCGGAGAAGGAGACAATAAAAAACGGTTGTGTCATTTATTGTCCGATGTTTTCTCATATTGAACTACACGTCTAGATCACTGACAGCTTGAGTTGTCAGCAGAGACGTTCAAATTAAAGATGCACAGACTGTGAAGTTCAGAGCTGATATCAATGTTTCTAATAACAAATCAGCCAATTCAGAAAAATAACATTAGTGTTTTTAATTATCATGACATCTGACGTTTCTGAGTTATCGCTCAAAAAACAACACTGGAATAAACTACTGAGACACTAATACTTCCACACTGCCAAGAATATTTGACTCATCAGATTGTTAAACTAATTGATTTGTCAGACTTGTGACTTCTCCCCTTCACAAAAAAAACTCACAAGCTTCCCAACAATAACAGTATTTGATGTGGCGCAGTGTATGGCACATTGTCTGCCAATGGGCTAATTTCTGTCATTAGAGCTACCTGAATTTTTATGATCAACAATTATGTAAATCTAATACCGATGATATAGGCTCCAGCCACCCGTGACCCTGAACAGGAGAAGCGGTATAGAAAATGGATGGATGGATGGATAATACCGATGATGGTAACAAAGCTGAAATTCCAGCACTAAAGTGTCACATGGGTGTGATATGAAAGCAAACAAAAAAACAGTTTACCTTGTCAAAACAACACTATTTCCTATCACTTACTGTAACGTGAAGATGTTTTTACAGTGTGTCTGGTGTCAGTAATCTTTGGGTTTATAAATTTTAGAAATGAAAAAAAAAAAAAACCTGACAAAGAACTTTGGATTCAGAAACATTCAGGTCCCTACAGACTACAACCTGAGCCAGCATTAACAGCAGCACAGAGTAAAGGAAGATTCTGGAGCAGGGAGCTTTAAAGAGACAGTACCTCAGATGGAGTGTGTTAGATAGAAGCAAGGAATTTACTGAAACACCAGTGAGACGAACAGGGATTTTCTACAGCTGTGAATAGGGTTGCAAAATTCTGGGAAGTTTTAAAGTTGGAATTTATGGGAGTAAACTGGAAATTAATGATGAGGAATTTTTATCAGAATCAGAATCAGAAATACTTTGTTAATCCCAGAGGGAAATTCAGTGTGACCGTTGCTCTTACATAGTACAGGAAGAGTAGGAAAATAAAATAAGTGATAAGATAAGTGATAAGATAAGCAATAAGATAAAATACAAATAAGTGGTAAGTACCAGGAGTGATCGATAAGTAATAAGTACTAAACAAGAAAAACAAGATAGAAGAAACTATTTACATTGTGGGTGAGGCAGTGTATAACAGTGTATAACAGTGTAGAACAGGTATTGCACTTATGATCAGTGTAAAACCGATACTGCACTTAGTGAACAGTAATAAACGGATATTGCACATAAAATAACAGATATTGCACATAAACAAAAAAGCAGGTGTTGCACATTAAACAGATATGTCAAAACAGCTATTCCAAGTGTTAACAGCTATTGCGAAGTGTATCAGATATTTCAAGTGTATTAATGAATTGGCAAGGTGTAATCCAGTGTTTATGTAGCTAGGCTACACATATTGTAGCATAATTTTAGCTAAAACAACCTGATTTAATGCAAGTTCACTTGAATATCTTCGTTATTCTTTGATCACATAGCTGCACCTTGCTGACTGCTGGGCTATTGAGGCCACACTACCTACATGCACTCTGCATGATGCCCAAAGCACAAGATCATTAAAGGCACCACCTGAGGACCACATAAAGTCAAGTACATGATAAATTTCCCAAGCTTAACTTTCCTTGGAAAGTTTCTGGAAATGTAGTAGAAAATTTCCCACCTCTTTACAAGCCTAGCTGTGTACTCATGTATAGGTAATAAACTGGCATCAAAATTCAGACTAAAAAGAAGCACAATACCCCCTCTTTAAGGCTGCAGATCCATTCTAGACTTTTTCCAGCACTTCTTTCATTATCGAAATAACTTTATTTTGTAAAACATCCATACACACTTTGATGACAATAATATATGCTTGCTCTAATCTTGTATTTACACATCTCAACTGCTCTTTGGAACTAAAGACACATAAACTGACTTTAAATAGAGCGACCGAAAATTTAAGACTTCTTACTGGCTCTTTAAGAAACCCTTCTCTCTCCCTGACTGCATTTGAACAGCTCAGCAGCTCTGTTACATCCCCCAAAGGACGAGCTGAACATACGGACAAGGTTCAGCCTGAGATCAGAGTAAGGTCTTTAAGATGAAACGATATGGTCGAGTAACAAAAGCAGCCTGCAGAGTCACCTCCACTGTTACTATCTGCTTTTTATAGGGGATGACACTCGTATAAGATCCCTCAGACACACAGTGTGATGGTCCATGGCGTGCTGCTGCTGTATGTAGTTCATGACCAGTTATTGAGCAGTGAGTCTTCCACCATGTAATGGCCATGCTGTCAAAAAATGCATCTGATTTCATAACATTTTTGACAAATATTATTTTGAACCTTTCTTCCCCAAGAGACACATTTTGGAGTGTGAATCTCTGCCACCATAAAATTCAGACTCTATTGTTCCTCTTCCATCCCTGCGTGAAATCAAAGGGAAACGTCCTCTGTCTCACTTTTGAAGAGATAACCACCCTAACTTATTAAAGAGTTTTTTTTTTTATTTTATTCTAAGATCCTCTGATGAATTAAGACAAAAAAATCATGTTCATAATCAATTAAAAATTACAGCGTGAACACAAAGATGAAGGAACAAGTGAAACACTTTTAAAACAAGTTTATACGGTTTCACAAAGAGATTTATCAAAGGAGAGGAAAAAAAAGAAAGAAATTTTGAACATTTAGACCCCACTATAAAAAGTTTTAAGAACAACCTTAATTTAAAACTGAATTATCTTAATAAAACAACAAAAACAAAATGTGGTGGAAAAACAGATCACACGGTTTCTCTGTTGACATGTTAACAGGCCCGTTACCCAGCAGAATAAGAAAGTAACTGGATGGATCAGCACCATGGACAGCTCTACATTACCTGAATTAACCTTATAACACAGAGCTCTAAACAAGTGTTTGCATCTTTGCAGACTTAATTTATCTTCTTTAATCTTCTGATCCAGTACGAACCATCAAGATCACTCAGGTCATCTGGATCAGGTCTACTTTCAATCCCAAGAGTTAGAAGCAAGCATGGAGAAGCAGCAATCGGCTTTTATGCTCCAAGTATCTGGAACAAACTTCCAGAAAATATCAGGTCTTCTGAAAATCTAAGCTCCTTTAAATCCAGGTTGAAGACTCACCTTTTTACAGCTGCTTTTAATTAAACAAATCATTTTAATATCAATTTTTTACACCTCTGCATTCTGCACTCTGACTTTTATCCTTCTTTTTTTGCCATTTTACTTTCTTTTATTTTTATGCTATTATTATTCTCTTTTAATTAATTTTTAAATTGTTTCTTTTAATATGTTTTGCCGCTATGTGAAGCACTTTGAATTGCCTTGTTGCTGAAATGTCCTATATAAATAAACTTGCCTTGCCTTAATTTGAATCACATTCACCTAAAAAGTGCAAAAAATATCTCATTTCAAACTAAACAGGTGCAACAAAAAACAATTCAGCTGTCATTTTTCTCCCTTAATATCTTTAAATGAGACATTTTTCTTGAATTTCCAGATGAATGTGATTCATATTAAGTCACATGAGACAATTTTACTTAAAGGTTTTGCAGCGCAGACCACTCAGAGCGCTTCATGACCGTGCATTCACTGTCAGAGGCTGCATTGAAAAGAGCCCCTCAGTATTGACCAATCCCATTTACACGCGGATAGCACAGCAATAGGGGGAAGTTTAATGTTAAGTGACTTACACTACTACACTCTGGCATGTGAACAGAGACCTGGGATTAAACCCCGACTCCACCGCTGAGCTACACCATTCCCCAGATACATTAAGAAAAGCTCGAAACAGCTTCTCAAACACGGACAATAGTATAAACAGGAAGTGGTGTTAACTTTATACACAAATACACACCCTCTAGATCATGATCTCCTAAACATGAGATAATCTGCTGTTGTCAACAAAGACTGCCTGAATACCCAAGTAGAGACTTCAGGTTTCCTTACAGTACCTGGAGCAGCATCTGAGCTGAGACTCTGAAACAGACTTCTGCTCACTGCCAAAACAAAAAAAAAACCTCCACTATCTTCATCCCTATAGCTCCCAGTGTCTGCAGACTGAGCCCCTGTGACCCCTCCTGGCATACACTGGGTCTGCTCTCTCCCCACAGATACTCTCAAATACATAATACATATAACGCAGACATGCACCTGAACTATATACTGGACCAGCTGGTCAACAGTCAGACCCAAACACAATACTAAGAGACATAAAGAAGAGTTGAGATATTCTTCACATGAGGAGTTTTGATATCATTTATATTTGGTTTTATATTTTTATGAGTAGAAAATATGAGTCTTGATAAAAATGGAGCTGTTTTGTGGCACCAGATGCTCCAAGCATGGCATAGAGCTAACCAGTATTTTGTCTTGGTTAATTATGAGCTGTTGGTACAACATCAAATGAAGAATTAAAACAAACAAGGAGACTAAATTTGTGCAACAGACATTAATATTCCAACTAATTCACACGTGTGAAGATAAGAAAATACAAAGGATTGAGCATGACTCATCTAACATAGCTAAACACAGGGGCACAGAGTCTGCAGGTGGGTGCAGCTAACATTCAAAGAATAGCAAGTTGAGCTAATAGAAACAAGCCTTCCCTGATTTCTGTTGCTATTCTTTATATTTTACTGAATTTATTTGACCATGTTTGTGTTTCTGCATTTTTTCTTATTTTATCCTATTCTGCTGAACTGTTTTCATCCGTCTAAAGTTACCTTGGGTGACCTGAAAGGCACTTATGAATAAAATGTATTATTATTATTATTATTATTATTATTATTATTATTATTATTATTATTATTATTATTATTATTATTATTAGAGCTAACCTCATCAGCCCTTAGTCCTTCTGGATGGTTGAAGTCCACATGCCTGGTTACTCATTGATTTGGTAATCCTTCATTGGTGCTTGTTTACATCCAGGTAGTAGATCACAGTAACGTTAGTGCAGCAGACGCTAAGAAGAGCACTTTGTCAGACTGTCCACTGGCTGTCAGTTTAAAGAATCTCCAGAAGAAACCAAGACTTTGAAATTTTCAAATCCTAACATTTTAAACCAGTGAAGTCTTGAGTCTGATCCTGATTCTCCCTCTAATAACAAATGTTTACTTAATGCCTGCCTCCTGGATATATTTCACTTTTTATTTCCCAAATGTGTCATTGTTGTGGACTTTGCCCATGTGTGTTTCTGTGTGTGTGTGTGTGTGTGTGTGTGTGTGTGTGTGTGTGTGTGTGTGTGTGTGTGTGTGTGTGTGTGTGTGTGTGTGTGTGTGAGAGAGAGGAAACATTACAGACACAGCACTGACGAAGGGGCAGAGTGGGCCCCTGCTCAAGCTCTAACCCATGGCTCTCATTTGCAGCCTTTAATAGTCGTCTATATTATACTCTAATCTGCCTGATCCCAATTTAATGCCGCTCCCTCAGCCAGACGTGGCACGAATACTAAACAGGAGAGTCATGTGCAGAGTGGAGAGCCCCAGCCTTGTCTGTTTTATGTCTGCTGGTGGTGGGGAGGAGGGGGATTTGGGTGGGGGTTGAAGGAGACGGGAAAGCAGGGGGACTCTCAGCTCCGCAGATGGTGTCTTAACAAGTTCTTTACCCCCACATTCAGCCTCTGTGTTATTTTTACGACAGAAAGAGCTTAAATCTGCCAATGGGTTGAGAATATTTCACTTTTTTTTTTCTTTCTGTTTGAATCTAAGTGTCTATAAACACAGAAGAAGAAGAAGAAGAAGAAGAAGAAGAAGAAGAAGAAGAAGAAGAAGAAGAAGAAGAAGAAGAAGAAGAAGAAGACGTGTCAGCCCACTAGTGTCAACAAAACCACTTTGCGCGAGTCGTGACATAAAATTACAAACACTAGCTCATCTATTCACAGCTATCTGCTGTCAAGAAGATGTGGGACTGCGCTGTTTAAGGACCCAGGGGCATTGTGGGTAGAGTTACAGTAAATGACATCTTTATTGACTGGTAAACAGAGCTCTGTGTGTTCATGACAGCAAAGACGCGAGCGGAGCTGAAAACAAGCAAACCAAGAAATTAAAGGTGATAATCTGTGTGATGTTTATGCTAATGTTCATATAATCTGTATTAAAATGCTGAATTTTCCCTTCAGCGTCCACATTCTGTTACAAACTGTTGACTTGTTTCACTTCAAACATCACAAACATCTCTATCTTATTATGATGTTGAATTTAAAAACTGTAGTATGGGGAGCTTCAGCCAGTTATTTTCCTCTTTTTAACAACAACCCTAATTCAAAAAAATGAAAAAATGAAAAATAAAAAAATACAATGATTTCCAAATCCTTTTCAACCTCTATATTTAATTGAATCCACTACAAAGACCAGATGTTTTTTATCCCAAAAAAGCTTTAAGGAATGCCATACCTGTGAGTCTCATTTGAAACCAAACTGTCGTGTTGCTAAAAGATATCATCTGAATTTGTCACCAAAATACAAAACATGCAAGCTTCTTGAACCGTTAGCTTCTTCTTTGAAAGCTCAACACTCCCATGCAAGCAGAATTATTAACCATACGAGAGACGGCAACAAGTATGTCTCTGAATGCTGCGAGTTTGTCGTTGCTTTTAACTTAAGGCATGCAACGGCACAAGCTGCTTTTCAGAGGATGTTTTTTTCCATTTGTTTTAAAAGGAAGTAGATAAAGTAACTGTTTTTTTCTCCTCACCAGGGTTATTTTTTAATAATGCTCTGGGAGCTGCATTGAAAGCTCTGGTGGGTCGGATTTGACCCCATGAATCGCAAGTTGACGTTCGTTGATCGGGGGGATCCTTTTCAGCGAGTGTCATGAAGATCTCATTACAGTTTTAGCACAGAGCGTTTTGATCAGTTTTCAGACAGATTCAGGGATTTCTACAACATATGAATATGTAGAGGTTTGAAAATCTGCACACGTTTAGCCTGAACATGCCGCTTTGTTACTTTACATCCATGTTTACAATATGGGAAAGCAGAATACCCCCTCTTTAACTTATTCAGTTCAAATACTGAAAAAGATCCAAACAAAGTAAAAAAAAAAGACTAAAAGCTTTGATAACTTCAAGGACAATGGCAAAAAGCATACAAAGTACAACATGAAGCAACATAAAAAACATTCATTATTACTGATACCCCCTTTAAACAAGCTCTGCAGGCTCACTGCACTCAGCCTTTACAACATAACATGTATTAGAACACAAAACATGAATTAGTTAATTGTATATAAGCTTAGTTTATGATAAATTATTCTCAGCCTGATGTTTGTTTTTATAATCATTTACTACAATAAGCTACAAGAAAAGCCCAAATGGAATAAAAATGCTTCATATTTTCACAGAAATCAGAATGTAATACAATGTTTAGATTGTAGAAAAAAAAAGACCACAAAATAAATAAATAATAATAATAAAAAAGTCATGCTATGGTTGAGATCATCATATATGTTTAAAGTTAAACGTAGTTAGTGGGTACGTTCACAGAATTATAAACTCTATCTTGTCACTGCTGCTGTGCAGCTCTGAGCTGTGTGAAGATTTGGAGTAAATGTAAAAGTTTAAAGTCATGAAGGCAATCATGGTCTGCACGAGAAGACATCTCTCCTCAATGATGTACCGGTGTGCACAGTTGGACCTCCAAACTCGAAGTGAGGTAAAAACACCACCCTTTGGCGCTTGTCCTGACCTTTACACAGGAAGTTGGGATTAAGGTAGATGGGGTGTGAAAAAGCATGCATTTTTATGAACGTGAACATAGCTGCATGTGTCAGTGTGCTTAGAGTGTGTGTGTCAGTGGTGTGTGTGTGTGTGGGGGGGGGGGGGGGGGGGGGTGTTGCATGGTCACGCAATGTGTGCTTTTCAGTTTCCCCCTACCTCCTGCCACCATCCTGAGTCCCCCCCCTCGTGTGGGCTGCCAGAAGCGGCAGGTTCTATCTGCAGTGCGGCGGAGTGGAGATTGCCGGCTGGGGGATCATTACAGGGGCCATAAAAGAGCGATTTACAGGACGGCCAGAGAGTGGAGTCAGCACGGTCCCCACCCTCCAGCACTGCACCGTGCTGGGTCACCAACCAAAAGCCCAAAACGCAGAATCAGAGGCCAGCAGGGAGACGTGATGACTTAAACATGAAGGTGAGGGACTCGGCTGAGCAGAGGCATCTGCTTTATAGTCCGTACAGGATGGAGACGGGAATAAGATGCAGCTTGATTTTGTTGTTGGATCAGAAAGTAATACACTTTAAAAAGTAGCACGTTGTGCCTTCAGCATCCCGTGGCTGCATCCAAGTATTTAATGTCCACTTGACTGGATTGTCCATGTTAGACTGGACTTCAGGGATCAGCTCCTTTGTTAAACATTAATATAATCAAGAATTTAACTTCAGTGCTGTTTAACTTCAACATTTCACACAGAGGAGAACTTAAAGGTGGGAAGATTTAATCCACCTGCTCTTTGTATGGGGTAACTTGTAGATGCTAGCTCTGTTAACAACACCTCGGCTAATATCAATCATTCATAAACAACAAGTTTCCTTCATTTAGTCTCTGTTTTCTTTTCCACTGATCTTAATATGAAGCATTTTTTTCTGAACTCAGCAGCTGGCTGAGTGAAAACAGCTCCTCCTCTGTTTGTTAACGGTACTGCAATGAACGCACCCATTTCACTGAATAAATGAAAACATGCATAACAGAATGGATGAAAGAATAAATTAAAGATGCATGAATACAGGGATGAATACCAGGATAAACGAATACATGAATTAATGGTTAAATTAATAAATCTATCAAAGAACAAATGAAAAAGAAGGATGGATGAATACATGACAGAATGAATGAATGTAATAATGAAGACAGAAACAAATGATTGGACGAATAAATCTACAAATAAATGAATTGACAAATCAATGATGCACCAATAAATGAATGTAGGAAAACATGGATGGATGAATGCATGACTGAAAGTACAAACAATTGATAAATGGATATATGAAAAAATGCATCAATTCATCACTCAGTACATCATTCAGTGCATCAATAAATGAACGTATAAATAAAGGGATGAATGGATGCATGACAGAAAACAATGAATTAATGAATGAAAGAATACCAGCGATTAAACAATGGATTATATGAATAAATGCATAAATGTGTGAGTGCATGCATGTGTTAAAGAAGGAAGAAAGTTATACATGCATAAGTGAATGGATGAATTTATACATGGACATATTAACAAATGAATGGAGGAATAAATGAAAGGAATGTATGCATGAATAAATACATGAAAGAATCAATGGATTCATCAATCAATAAATATATGCATCAGTAAATGATGCATACATTAAAGGACAAACAATGAATGAATGATTACTACATATATTTATGGGTAAATTAATACATGGAAGAATGAATAGTTGAATGAATGAATGAATAAGTTCACTATGAAATTCACCCCGCTTTCCTCACTGCCAGTGTTCTGATCTCTCAGTAGTCGTCACTTTTAAATGTTGTGACAGGAAAATAAATATTTTGTTTGTTTTTGTTCATAAACCAGGTTGGTCCAGACTTAAAGGGAAGACTCTTTAAAAAAAAACCCAGAAAAGTCGCCTTTGGAGAACTTTCTGTGGTAATTCACTGTCAACATAATATCCACTCATGAACAGCTGTAATGTTTTGTTAAAGTCTAAAGGTCTTTGCACACCGAGTCCTTTATTTTAGGATGAGTTTTTTGGATCTGTAATCTGAGAAAAAAAAGAAGAACATCACACAAAGACACCTCGCACACCTAATCCCATGCGTTTATCTTTCAATTAATTGCGATACTTTGCAGTTTGATAAAAATGGAATCATTGAGCAGTGATCAAGCAGCTGATCCTGAGCAGCGGCTGTCAGTATGTTTGAGCTCGGCACGCACACACGCACACACACACACACTCAGAAGTCTTCATTCATCATCTACACACAGCCTGAAATGACAGAAAATGTGTCAGCCCATCTCGATGAACATTTTTTTCTTTGATAAATTAATCTGCCAGCTAAATTAAATGATGATGATGACGTTACAATTAGCCTACGCCATCTCTGAATAGTCAAACAACCCTTGAAACGACCTGGATGAATCCAAAAAACAGAAAATCGAAAACCTGTTCTGAAAAAAAAATACGACAGACAAAAGTTTCGGCGTCGGTGTCCAAACATGATCGACATAAAATTGGATTGAATTTCTTTTTAAAACGTGCGTCAATTTCGGATGAAAAAACTGACTCAGTGTTGGAGAGCGACTGTGTCTTATAGAGTTTCTTACCAGGACTGCCAGTCAAACTCTAACCAATCAAAATGCCTTTTTTTTTTTTCTCCAAATGTTGAACAGTGTGCAGTCCACAGAAGTAGGGCTGTGCACGAAAACAAGCTCCAATCAAAGCAGCGTGGTTGTCTTTAGAGTGGGACATGTTTGTCTGCTTTCACAGTAATCTGTCAGGCCACCAAGGGGTATGGGGGGGGGGTTAAAGGTATGTGTTTATGTGAATATTTGAACGTAGAGAGAGAGTGAGCTGGAGCACTCTCTCTCTCTCTCTCTCTCTGCTCCTGCTGTTTGGCAGCCTAATCAGGCCTGCTGTACCCCTGTATATTAGAAGCCAGTCTGTGCTGGAGTCTTGCTGCGTTTGCTCCCGACAAGGCCCCTGTTTCCCCAGGCTACGTGTCTGAAGCACACCCTGTGTAAGGGTGTCTGTATGTAGGGTTGGGGTACAAATACACACTCTCACACACACGCACATACACACACTCACACACAAAGTACCCCAGGCACTATCTGAATAAATCCTGTCTCCTTTTCTCTACTTTTCAAACTCCCCTTTTCATTCTCGTGTCTGGTCCTGAACTTCACTGGGGGTTTTGTTTCTCTGAGGCCTCCCAACCAAAAAGCCCCATCCACTCTTTGGTTTTTACAACTTCTCTCCCAACAAAAACCACGACCAGATCCCTGCTTGGAATTCAGATAGGAAGCCAGTAAAAAAAACCTGCTCATTTTCCTCCAGGAGGAAAATCAGAAACCTGCTCTTCCCATGAGAGAGTGACACAACGAAGGAGAATATTTCAAACCTCTATCTCATTGATATTTAGTGACCACTTGAAAGATAAAGTTAAATCTACACAGTATTTTTGTTATTGTTTGTTCTTCTTACCTAATTCAGCAAAGGTTACGAAAACAGCAGAAACAAACCTCTGCAAACATCCATCTCTCAGTTCAGTCTGTGACCCAAAGCTCCAAAATAAGACACTGTATGTTCTCCTCAAGATCCATAAATCCTTCTGATTTGAAAGCCCAGCTACTATATATATTTTTGGACTCTAAATATGTTATTTGGACATGCATGTGAAGTATGCAATAAGAATAAATCCGTTTGACCCACATAGACCTGCAGTCTAACATACTGGAAACCACGATCAAAGTATGGGTGAGCAGATTTTTAAGAAAGCTTTAGTTGAAAACATGAAGATGATGTTTACTCCTATCAGCATCTAGGTTTGCATTATGTCTGTTTGTTTTTGCTGTATTCTAGCTAAATACGATCTGGTTTTGACACGGTTTGTTTTATTTTGAAAGTCACTGGCTGTTTTTAGGTTGTTTCCCTGCATGATTTCCTGTCCCACTCAATCTGCTTGACAAAGAATTGACGCTTCGCAGCGCCCGCAAAAATAGGATGGTCACATATCTGCTATAATCTGCCACAGCCAGACTGCAACAGAGCAGATCCAGTGTAACAGCTTAAATACACCAGATGCATCTCCAGTCAGGCTCCCCTCCGTCACGGCACCCTATCAGATAGGACATACAACACATAAAAGAATTTAAACAGGAAGGAAAAACTGGATCTGTTCCAATCATAGTCTGTATAATTAATGGACGTAGTCTCCGCGACGTCACCAATCTGTTTCTGAAACAGACTTTTGAAGCAAAATGGCCGGCGCGGCCATATTGGAAATGAGGCGGACTGTGAGTCTCCACAGTAACAACCATAGGACGCTCCACAGTCACGTGATCTAAGCTGTGCCTCTGATTGGACGAACTGGCAAGCTTAATATTGTGGAAACTGCCGAATTAGAAAAAAATTCACCCCCCGTACAGTGCGTGCTGTTAGTGAAATCAGCAATTAAGACGGGAGACATTCTTTGTACCAGGCTGTAAATAGGCTTATTTTGGCCGTGAAAACTGCTTTTTTTGGCTCGGTGTGTTTGTGACTTCCAGTACTTCCGTAGCCAACACTCGAGTAACAGCAGACTTTAGCACTTCCACATTGTCTCATATTTTCAGACCGGAGGTTGCCGCTTGGTTCCAATGCATGGCTGGTCTGGCAGGTTGCAGCTAAAGGCCCATTTATGCTCAACATTACATACAGATCCGGATACGGACAGAGTTGTCTGTCTACGCTCTGTGTTCATTTTGTCCGTATTTCTGCACATTTTCACAAAGCTTACGGATACTGATGAAACAGGGCTGTACCACCGGCCCGAACCTTGGGGGCAGTGTTGCTGTTACTCCTCTGATATGTAGCTCTATTGAGACACAAAGAAGAAATAACAATGGCGGAACTATAAAAAAAAAAAAAAAAAAAAAAAAAAAAACTTTTTTTTTTTTTTTGGTGTTGGTGAGGAACTTGCTGCTTTGTTTTTCTTTTATGCAAGAGGTACATCAGCAATAACTCTTCCACAGTCGCCATTTTTGTTCTTGAGTTTGTTGTTGTCATAAATCTTTGACTCTTTGCTGCATGAAAGTATGTGAGCAGTGAGGGTAACATTGTTTGAAAAGGATATACACATATTCATATGTAAATGGAGTATGAATGGGCCTTAATCTGAAGCCATCCCATTTTTGCCGGGTGCCGGAGCTGTGACGTGTCAATTCAGAGTAGAGAAGCTTGAGCAGGGCAGGAAGTAGTGCACGGAAACTACCTAAAAAGAGCCTGAGACTTTCAAAATAAAACAAACCATGTCAAAATTAGATCAAATTTAGTTTTACCAATGCAACAAAGCGTCACAATGAGCGAAAACACGCCAGGAATCAACAGGTTTGAGGTTTAACAGCACAACATGAATGAAGAGAGGCTTTTTAACGGAGAGGGAAGCACAGGATTTTTTTGGTCTCGCAATTCCAGCTGTCGGTCAGTCCTGCAGCTTGCCAGACTGAACACTTAGCCAGTATAATTTGACAAACGCAGTCAACATGCAACGGCTGTAATGTGTCCCTTTATCTGTGTGTGCTACCTGAACCATTAATATTGAGGACTGTTGTTGATGTTACAGTTGTTTTCAGTCACCAGATTTATCAACACCTGGTCATGCGTACGTAGTGATTGGCACAAAAAATCATAAACATCCGGTGAAGATCTCGTGAAGTTATATGAGGGCTGACTGATAAGTTGTGAGCCTTGTATTGAAGAAGTTAAGCAGAGATGTCCCTTTTCAGCTCTGCTATTCCCTGACTATTTAAGGCTGTGTACCTGCAGACTGGTGTCAATTGGTCAGTTTATGAGGAAGAGGTAGCTCTCTAAAGTAAACAAGGCAAGAGACTTTTAAAAAACGGACAAAATCGCTGAAAGAGCACCTAAGGATATCCATACTGATATGGTAGCAAAACTAGGGAATGATGCTCCTTCATATGCTACAGTGAAAAGGTGGGTGGTGGAATTTAAGCGTGGCAGGCAGAGCCTTGAGGATGACGCCCGTCCTGGAAGGCCTGTCACTGTTACAACCCCAGAAATGGTCAATAAAGTCCATGATGTTGTTCTGGCTGAAGGGACAAACAATCAATGTCACATATTAAACTCAAGTGTCGTGGAAAACTCAGTAAAGGTGTGTTGTTCCAACAGGACAATGCCCCTGTTCACAAGTCTGTCATTGCCATGGCTGCCATTAATGATTACTTTCATCTATTTCCAAAATAAAAAAGGCCATTTCTGGTACCAACTTTTGGTCAGATGAGGACGTCATACATGCAGTGGAGAACTCTCTGAACGGTCAAGAAAAGGACTTCTTTAAAAGTGGCATTGAGGCCCTTAAACATCGCTGGCAAAAGCGTTTAGATACTGAAGGGGATTATGTTGAAAAATAATGCAACATGTCCGCCACCCTTAAATATGAGGCTCACAACTTATCAACCAGCCCTCGTATTTTGGTATACCATATATTTCATAAATAACAGAATACTCAGTCTTTTAGAACATCAGCTTCACATTCTCGTAAACATCAGGATCCTCAGCAAGAATCTGTTATGAAGAAGGGCAGAGTAAAGGCTTCAGATGTCAGTGTGCAAACATGACACAGCATGAGCATCTCTGAACGCACAACACATCGAACCTTGAGGCAGATGGGCTACAGCAGCAGAAGACCACACCGGGTGCCACTCCTGTCAGCTAAGAACAGGAAACTGAGGCTATAATTCACTCAGGCTCACCAAAATTGGACAATAGAAGATTAGAAAAATGTTGCCTGGTCTGATGAGTCTCGATTTCTGCTGCAGCATTCAGATGGTAGGGTCAGAATTTGGCGTCAACAACATGAAAGCATGGATCCATCCTGCCTTGTATCAGCAGTTCAGGCTGGTGGTGGTGGTGTAATGGTGTGGGGGATATTTTCTTGGCACACTTTGGGCCCCTTAGTACCAGTTGAGCATTGTTTCAACACCACAGCCTACCCGAGTATTGCTGCTGACCATGTCCATCCCTTTATGACCACAGTGTACCCATCTTCTAATGGCTACTTCCAGCAGGATAACGCTCCATGTCATAAAGCTGGAATCATCTCAGACTGGTTTCTTCAACATGACAATGAGTTCACTGGACTCAAATAGCCTCCACAGTCACCAGATCTCAATCTAATAGAGCACCTTTGGGATGTGGTGGAACAAGAGATTTGCATCATGGATGTGCAGCTGACAAATCTGCAGCAACTGTGTGATGCTGTCATGTCAATATGGACCAAACTCTGAGGAGTGTTTCCAGAACCTTTTTGAATCTATGCCACGAAGGATTAAGGCAGTTCTGAAAGCAAAAGGGGGTCAAACCCAGCACTAGCAAGGTGTACCTAACAAAGTGGCCGGTGAGTGTCGTTTCTTACATGCCTGGATGTAACGTGTAAACACTGAAAAAAAAATGCTATGTCAGCATTTCACAAACTAATCAGTGAAGGATGGTAAAAAGGAATTACCCATGAATCTTTACGAGGAAAATGTTAGTTTCATGAAAATAAATAAAGGTACATTTTCCCCGACAGCAGTGAGGTGAAATCATTTCCCCAAGAACAGATAACATAAATAAGTAAGTTTCAGGGGGAAAAAAAGAGCAAAGAAAAGGAAAATAACTTCCTTTCACATCCAAAGTCAAGCAGCGAGGAAACTCATAAAAGCGAGTATCTGAAAGAAACAGGCAATAAAAGTACTTGAGCTTTGACACAGTTTCCTGCATGGAGCAGCGGCTGTGTGCCGACACATGCTGACCTGCTAAATGGAGGAGGCTCGGCCTGCTTTAAGCCCGTCAGACATGCGAGCCTGTGCTCTGCTGGATGAGCTGCATGCTGCTGGAGGAAGCATTGATGCATTGTGTCAGTGAGGATAAACAGACTAATAAATAATAATAATAATAAACACGCCGTGTGTGACGTGTGAAATTAAACACACTCCCTCCTGATGTGTACAACACGACACATTTCCAAATCTGCTATTCCTTCATGGCATTAACAGCCAGTGCAGACACAGGCACAAACACACACCGGGCTGAATAATGAATCCGTGTTTCTCTCCCAGATTGGCGACTGTCAGCATGACGGCATGTCAAAGACACACACAAACCCTGAAATCCAGTCTCAATGCAAAACACCCGCACTGACCAGCAGGAGAGAGGCTTTCAGCAAAGACCCACCATGGAGGGAGTAAATGATAATATGCAGCATACAGAGCTCTGCGTCTTAAAAAAAAAAAAAACAACAACCAACCTCTGCCAAAACACAAGATAAATCCACTCAGTCCTCTTCTCTTTGACATTTTGATGCTAAAAACAAGTAGAGATCGGATGTTGATGAATGCTGTCCACAACAGTCAACCTGACCACTGAGTGGCTGCATGCTTTGTTTATTTAGTAATCACTAAAATGAGATGTTTGTGTCCTCAAGGTACATCAGAAAATGTGTGATTATCTTAAAACATCCAAAACTTCTTTCTTTTGTAAGCTATATTTTCTCCTCTGTGATTTTAACTCAGTCTATCTTAAAAAATCTTCAAACCACAGACTGTGTGAGGTCATCACATCAGGATCTCTTCACTGCTTCATGACACTTTGGAGGGGCAGGGCCTCAAATACAAATAATATCTGCCAGTAGCTTCCTCCTTAACAGGCCTCCAGAGGGCTGGCCAATAAGAGTGAAGGGGGTTTATGGAGCAGGGTGCCTTAAAGAGACCGCAGCTGAAATAAAGCATTCGTTGAGTCAAACCTTAAAGAGTGGGTACTCTGCTTTCTTATATTTTAATGGTCTAACAAAATGGTCTGTTTTGGAAGCACAAGATCGTCATGAAATTTGATGAAATGATGAAGGACGGGCCTTAAAAAAACACAAAACAAAAAAAACACCAAGATTGTACCATAGTTATAGGTCTCTCAAGGGCTGGCCAATCGGAGTGAAGGGGGTTTGTGGAACAAGAGCCTTAAAGAGACAGCAGCTCAAAGTGTTTCATACAGAGGCTGGAATAGGGGTTTTCTAAAACACCAGTGAGAGGAAAGCAGCGATTATTTTTATAAATCATGTAAAGCTACTATGGGGGCTCCTGAGGGACAGAATAAAGCCTGAAAAAAAGGACGATGCTCCTCTTTAAAAGTGGGTTTAAAGTTATTCTTATAGCTACGATCAATACTTTGTTTTTGGTATGACTTGTTGCTAGTTTAAACAAACAAAAGAAATAAAAAATGGTGATTAAATTAAATATCTGAAACATTTGTTGGGATTTATTAAGATTCTTACTTCAGTTTCTGTTCAAAGTGAATCCCAGAGGAATTCACGCATGAGAGAAGAGAGCAGTTCACTTAAACACACTCTTAAAAGTATGACCTGAGAACAGTGTGTTTCTGTAAACACAGCTTCCCAGACAGTTTCCTGAAATCATAAGGACATTGTGTCAAAAAAGACTAACCCTTTTAGGATTTTTCTTTTCTTCTAATTAAAAGTCTGTTTCCACGTCTGAGAAACACCAGCTCCCCTCGTCTGCAAACACTACATCCAAAACCTGAGAAACAAAAGCCCACCAGCTTTTTTAATAAGATGCAGAAAATCCAGAAGGATCTTTATAGTAAATGCCACAACTCATTAGTCTAATTACCCTATCACACATTTACTCTCTGCTAATAACAGCGAGTGCAGAGAAACGAAAGGGGGAGGGGGGCACACATCTCCTTGTAAAGTTAGCATTCCAGCAATTAGTGAAAAGGCACATTAAAGCCCACACAGACTTCCTGAGCAGAAATAATTAAAGAAAAGTGGCTTAGCTGTTGATTCTTTTCTCTGTTTTAAGTCTTCAGCCCCCGTATGAGCTGCATGTAAAAGCAGGAACACCCTCAGATCAGAATGTGTTTAAAAAAAGAGAGAGAGCACTATTTGTGTCATTTTGCATAATTTGACTCACTGTGGGAGACGTGACTCCTGAAGTCAGATTTAATTGTGTTTTTTAACAAGGTAACAATGTGCGTTCAGCAATTAACTCCATGCATATGCAAAATAAAAAAATAAAGTGAAAGCTGAATGTGCCGAGCCTCCTCTGAATACAGAGCAGCACAGATTTCTCTGAAGAGCTACAAATAATCCCGTTTTAACGGCTCCTGCTGCTGATTTTTTTTTTTGCTCCCGTTACTCCCCGAGCTCTCCGACTCTCACTCCGCTGATTGTGACATTTTAATTGGCCGTCATACACATTTACATACACACTCAGCTTCCTTGATACTCTCCATGGTACCATTTAACAGGTAAGTAACTCTTGTTAACATCTTCTTTCTGTTCTCATTATGTGTGTGTAATACTCTTTAAGTGGAAGCGCTAATGATTCACTGATTGACAAATTTAAAGTTCCAGAGCTGCAAAGAGACAAAAAAAAGCACACCAGCTTTGTTATTGCTTTGACATTGAATGGCCACAACATGAGAAGTTTTGCATCGCGGGCAGACCTCTTCTTCTTCTTCACCCTATTGTTATGTCCACTGGTTCCATCCTTTAATTTGTGCTCTTAAAATTTGCTCTTTTGTGTTTGTCCTCCATGACTTCACCTCCCTCCTCTTTGACAATGAGAAACACGTTCCCTTAAAATGATTCTGATTCTGTGAGGGAGGAGTGCTGTTCAAAAATGGCGCTGCTAGCCTTCTCCACGTCACATGGATCTCAGAGAATTAGCAGCTTGTGCTGCATCACAAATGAGGGAGAAGTTTGTCTGTGCCAACTTTCTGTCAGTTGGTCCATACCATAGACTATATATAGAATGGACAGCGTGGCTCCGCCTTTTACCATTGTACGGTTTTGAAGCCAAAAAAATCTCCCTCACGGGAGCCACTGTTGGCTGCCATTGTGAGTCTGCACAGAAGAGACTTATGAGGAACTCTGGGAAAATCTGAGTTGAAGTGGGTGACAAAAATATATATATTTTTTTCTTTCGCCATTCTAATCTTTTCTTAACTCTCCTTCCTGATGTATTTTATTATTCCCCGAAAAAACTACACAAGAACGGCAGCTGTCAATCATTGTTAAACAAGACGTAAAACCCTGTTTTTAACCTTTAATAACTAATGAAAAAGAAACATTTCAGAAAAAAAGGGGACCTGAACACAGTGCAGTCCAATAATATCTAAATATCACCACAGCACACCGATGTTTGACCACATCCCATCTGAAATGAATGGAGAGGCAGTTTTTAACTTGTACTGCAGCCAGCCACCAGGGGGAGCAGTTTTTGTGGCGACCTCAGTTTGAGCCGAGTGAGATGATTTTTTTCACAGTCCATACCCTTTGCCTGCAGAGCAGGAGCATGCATACTGCACCTTGTTTTCACAAACTATGGGTGCTGACACCCCCTTCCTGACTACAGTCTGCCTCCAGTAGGTTCAAAACAATTCAGCTTTTGCAGTGGACACCATTTAGCAAGACAGTGTGCTACTTCAGCAAACAGACTTTCTCTTTTAGTTTTAATGTTGAATTAAATATTGAGTGAGTATGAAGGTTTAAAAATCTTTTTTTTATAAAGTTTAAAGAGTGGAATTTGTTCTTTTTTTCCTTTTACTGTCCCTCTGATATGTGTAGTACCTTTACCTCTCAGTCTTCTGAATGACTTTGTTTCAGCTGCGGTCTGTTTACAGACAGATTTAGGGATTTCTCAAGGTGCAACATCTGGTAGAGAAAAAAAATAAAGCCTATGCGGAAGTGCTAAAAGTTGCTGTTCATTGAGAATCTGCTAGAGGCTGGCTGCAGAAAGACCAGAAGTCACAAACACAACAAGCCAAAAAACAGACTTTAACAGCATTGAAAAAAAAAAAAAAAACATATTTACAGTCTGGTCCAAAAAACAGCTTGGGTCTCTGTAATTTGTACTGGGGTAATTTTTTTTTCCCAACTCAGGGGTTAAGAAGATAGTAAGATCACAGAGGCTCAGCTCAGCTGGTGCCCTATAACTGTTATAAAGGAAGCTCAAAGACTGTGTCATATCCAATATGGCTCCATCCAATGATTAGCTTCATTTGACTGCATGAGGAACAGACGGGTGACGTTCGTATTTTCTACAGTCTATAGATGTCACACACAGTTGGAAAAGACACAACAAAGCACATCAAAGCAATATCGTAGCTTTACATCTCAGCTTCCTAAATGACTTTTTTTCAGCTGCTGTCTCTTTAAGGCTCTCCGCTCCACAAACCCCCTTCACTCTGATTAGCCAACCCTTTGGAGGGCTTGGTGTTTGAGGCCCACACCTTCAAAGTTTCATGAACAATTAGGAGATCCTTATATGATGACCTCATCATTTCAGCAAATCTTGTGAAGCTCTCGTTCTATATTTATAACGAGGCGTTTGATCAGTTTACAGACAGATTCAGGGATTCCTACAACATACCAATATGCAGAGGTTTGAAAATCTGCATACATTCAGAATCCAGCATGAACATATTAAAGTCCAAGTCCCTATCTTTATAAGCATCTTATAGTCACATG
The DNA here is from genome assembly GCA_030710495.1 of Labroides dimidiatus. Taxonomy (NCBI): domain Eukaryota; kingdom Metazoa; phylum Chordata; class Actinopteri; order Labriformes; family Labridae; genus Labroides; species Labroides dimidiatus. Next base: position 7,341,462 of record CM061159.1, read on the forward strand.
TTTTCAACAACATATGATACAGTTAAAAGAATGGATCTACAATTTTATGTTGAGAAATATACTTAAATATAATTCCTCTGTGCATCTTGCTGGATATCAGATATGATCAGCCTAAACCCTCACAGAGACAGTTAGCAGGAAGTAGAGTTAGCTTTGCTTTGCCAAATGTAAAACTGAGCACCTATCAACAGTCCTGAAGCCAACTCATAAGCTCCTCAAAGCTTGTTTGTTCAGTATGTGAGCAAAAAGCTAAATGTTTGCCTTTTTGTTCAATCTCTCCCCCCCATAAAACTGATGATTCAAACAGACTTAAAGGCAATGACCTCAGAAATATAACTCACTTTGATCACCTCAAAGCAGAAAAAAATGTTGTTGGGTAAACTTGTTTATCTGAGCACCATATATTTATAATACATGAGTAAATATATATCAAATGAGGTCATGATGTTTGATTTTTGATCGCTGTTTTCATTCATTTCCTAAAGTCAGTCAACTTATTGCCTGATGGGTTTGTTGGATGTGTCTCTGGCAGGCAACTTTTTGCTCTCCCCCATACAAGTTGACTGTGTAAGAATTAGCAGAGTGATGACTGAATAGCTTTCAGTATAATCTGTATACAAACTGTTCACAGATAATACTTTGAGTTTAGCACACAACTCATAAAACCCGTCAGTTCATCGCTGTAGGAGCAAACAGAAAAAGTTCATCTTTATATAATACATAATTTACATTATCAAATTCCTTTATCCTTTAATTTACTGCAAACGTGGAAAGCATAACACAGCTGAAATCCACTAGCTACAGCACTAATACTCACTTTAAAGTCTGTAAACACTGAGAGACCAAACTTATTTTCAGATGAATTTCAAATTCCTGCTCCCCACATGGCTCCTGCAGGACTGTGTGCAATGTCGGCTCATTTTATAGTACAGGATATCAATAAGCAAAAGGCCACCCTGAGCTTAACACTAGATATCTGAAACTATCTATGTGTCTAGTTTAGCTGGAAATATGAGATTTTTAAATAACATCTTTTAACACCACTGGTGGCTGAAGCCAATATGCATAATTTCATAAATTTACAAGATTTTTCTTTTTAAACATGGCCCTGATCCTCCGCCGTATGAGAGGATCAGAGCGCTAAGAGCTCAGAAACTGACATCATGTTGTGTTTAACTGCTTGTGTAGGCCTCCTTTGCTCTTCAGTGGTAATGGGGAGACCAGAGACCTCCATGGAGAGCTGGCTTGGTGGAAAAGGGGGGACATGTGGAGATGGAAGAGGAGCTGTTTTGGGCTGCAACAGACCCCCCTCCCCTTCCCTCCCCTCCCCCACCACCAGCACCCGGAGCTCCTTCAAACATGGCTGCTCACATCAAAGACAGCCGTGTATCTCAGAGGAGTCACCGAGGATTTTACTGCAGCTCGCCTCACAGGGGCTCGCACCTCCTCAGACAGCGGCAGCAGAGACCCGCTGGGGGAGCCCGAGGAGCAGGTCCAGATGCCCAACTAGGTCTGCGGTGTAAATGTTACAGAGCGGGCTGCGGCAGACGGTGCAGGGCAGCTGCAGTCTCACATCACACTACAAATTTATAGTAAGCTGCCGGTCTGCGGCCTGCACCAGGAGATCAGCTAGCTCGATTAAAAATGTCTGTGTTTTGAATAATTTAGCTCATAAATAGATAATACAAGCTCATTATAGGGCTGCATCAATATTCCAGTGATAAGCTGAGAGGGGAGCGAGGTGCACACTTTTTAGACTTTTTTTTATTTCCAGCTCAGATTTTTTCCTTGTTTCCGACAACTAACAAGCTGATGCCTCCGAGGGCGTCTGTGAGGTGAGTTAAATAATGTAATGTTGAACAAGTCTGTAAACACCCTAAAAGAAGGGTGAGAGGGGAAAAAAGAAAGAAAGAAAGAAGATAAACAGCTGATATACAGCTTCATTTAAACCTGCTGTGAAGCTTCTTCTAGCAGCTCACAACACAAAGTCTCTTTAAAACAAGTGGACTGACAGAGTTTTACAAGATTTCCTAATGTGTAATCACTAAATAAAGTCATTTTGAAAAGTTGAATCTTTTTTTTTTTACCTAAATGTTTCTATACTATCACTCTCTGAGTCTGGCAGAAGCAGTTTAATTCCATAATAAGAGCTAAACCACTTGAAAAGTGAAGCTTACCTTTGAAAATGGCTGTTGGCGTGAAAGAGAAATAAATTATAATTTAAAGGTCTGAAAACAAAACATCTCTGTTGGCCTGATAAACACTTTTTTTTTTGATATTGCAAATAATGTTTGTTGTAATACTATACAAGCCTATTTGGTGTTTATAATCCAAGAACATGACAAGGGAAACATAGAATCATTAGGTGAGAGAGTCTCTGAGTTTACACTTTGCAGAGGAACAGAAACAATCTGACTGCTGCCAGAACATCAAATGCGTATTTTAAAGCCAATTTATGAAACTCAAAGAGAAGTGAATTAAGGGAGCTTCTGCTCTGCTTTGATGACTGAAGCATTAACTGAAGGTGCTCTTTGCTTTACAAACCACGCAACGTGAAAATTGGAGAAGGCAACCTTCAAGTACAATTTTCAAAAGCTTTTATGTCACGGTGAGTTTATGAAAATACATTTAAAACAACACTCGTGTTTGTAGCACATCCTTGGCAAGTAGCACATCAAGTCAATTTGGTGCAATTTCTTAAAGCTGGTGTGGTGCTACAGAGAAAATACTCTCATTATTCTGAAGGACGAGCGCGCACAGAGGAATTCAAGGGCAGAGCGATTCACATTAACTATGAAAAGGTAAAGAAGTAAACTGGATTTGTCAAACTGAACTCCTCGTGAGAGACGAACCTACCTGTAAACGGCCCTCTTGTCAGACTCAAGCTGGGCCTGGGGGTCGAGGGTCACACTGACAGAGGTATTTCCTGCTGCAGAGGCTGCTGGGATGTGGACCTGGGGGGTCTTGGTGGATTGCTGAGTAGTGCCCGTCATCTGGCGAGAAAAAAAGCAACGACAGGATGAGTTTTATTCTCCTCTGTTAGCGCCTGTGTTTTCAGGATGCTCAGTGTTTGCAGGTTTTTGAGGCCACTTTGGACACTATGGTACCATAAGCTACATGCTAGCATCACCATGCTAGCAGGCTCAGTGACTAGAATGTGGTTATTTGGCATCGACCCTACCTCACTTCAGCAGCATACTGCCACTTTCTAACACATTGTACAGGTTAATGATTCAATCCTGCTTTGTTGAGATGGGCCAGCACTCACTGCCTGAAGGATTTTACCTTCAGCTGCTGTAAATGCAGCAGTGTCACAAAATTGGCTTTAATATCACACAATAATGGTTATAGTTGCTGATTATATGTAGGACAATAACACCTGAATTCTGGGGTACAGACCTATGCCTGACTTATATGACCCCTTTTCCAACAAAGTGACCCAGGTGCTAGTTCTGATTCAGGGTTCCTTTAAAGAAACAGATTCCTTTTTTTCACAGGCAAGAGCCACAACAATATGGTTAGCCACTAGCAAAGATGACATCCCATAAACTACATGTTTACACTGTAAGAAATGGAATATTTAGGGATAATTTAGCTATATCTAGCAGTCAGTCTAATATGAAACACTTGCTTGTTCACTCCTACTTTACAGTGAAACAATAGCGGCCTTAAAGAGAGGGTATTCTGCAATCCCATATTTTGCAATATGGATATAAAGTAACAGTGCTGGACGTTCAGACTAAACATGCAGATTTTCAAACCTCTTCATATTCATATGTTGTAGAAATCCCTGAATCTGTCTGTAAACTGATCAAAACGCTCCATTCTAACAAAAGCAAGAGATTCTCACGAGATCTTCACAAGACTTGCTGAAATGATGAGGTCAGAACATAAGGATCTCCTAACTGGTTCCTGACACTTTGGAGGGGTGGACCTCAATCACCAAGGGATTCCCATTGCTGTGCATTCTATGGGCAGGCTAATCAGAGAGAAGGAGGTTTGTGGAACAGGGAGCCTTAAAGAGACTAATATGAAGGCTGAAAAAAGGGTTTTCTAAACATACTAGCTGGAAACCAGAGACAGTTTGAAGCCTAAAAAAGGGCATTATTGTGTTTGGGGGGGGCAGCAAATGGTTCAGTTTTTCTCCTGCTGCACAGAACTTATGTTTCAGCTGATAAACACATTTTAATTACTCTCAGTTTTTTTATTGTATGTTTTATTGTATGTGAGTCACGCTCACATGCACGAGCACCACTGATCCGCGATCATATGCTCGTGACTGATTTAAAACCACAGACTACACTTCACTACGTTACCAGTAATCAGGGTATAGGTAGTTTTTCTGACGTTCTCCAGCGTACTTGGATCCCTCTTAGTTATGCCCATTGAATCAGGGCAAGTGCACGCCGGCAAAATGTACATGCAGGAGACGGGAAGAGCAGGGCGGGATTTGATTGGTTTAATAAATTGGATCCTAAACGCTAGGATTGGTTGGTGTTTTCCCAGGTTTTCTCCTGCTGTAGACAGCAGATATTTTTCACTCATTGAGACACAAAGATCATTTTAACTAGAATAACGAAAAGTGTATCTGAATCTGATCACCAACCCTGCCTTTAAAGACCAAACTGCAGGTCACATTAGAACCAGACTGGACCAAAATAAAAACACTCACCAGTCATTGACTTCTCCTTCCTCATGTCATGGACACACAGCAGCGTGTGCTCCCTGAGTAATCTTTTAATCACTCTTCCAAAGCAAAACCACGGAGTAACACTGACGGACTCTAAATGAGGGTGTAGTTGGAGTGAATCATTGTTGACAGGTCAGCAGCCTTGTAATGAAGCTGTTTAGCAGAATGAATGATGGGATAGATTCAGTAATTAAACAAGGCATGCTCAGGTATGAACTCCCCTTCAGTATTTATAATTAAAGCGTTTTAATGCTGCTGGATATGCAGCGAGGCTGCAGACGTGTTGGTCCAACATGGAGACAATACAGGATCTCTTTGATGTTATTTGTGCTGTAGGCTGGTGTGATGAGGACGCTCTGTTGTCTTCTTCATCCTCTACCCCACTTTCCTCTCTCATTCCTTCTCTCTCAGGAAATGAGTCGAACAACTGCACCCCCACTCCCTCTTTTTCCTCCTCTAGCTGGGGTGGGATGGGAGGAAGCTTCAAGTCTTAATCCCAGCACCAAATGGGAAATAAATTAGCTTCTTCACACTTAACTAGCTCTCATTTGCATTTGCCGAGTGCGCAGACTGCAGCTCGGGAGCTCTCCCTCGGCACTAATCCTCCGGGCAAAAGTAGACAGAGGTGGTGTGGATGAGGAGGAGGAGGAGGAGGAGGAGGAAGCTGAGGCTGAGGCTGAGGCTGAGGCTGAGGCTGAGGCTGAGGCGGTCGGATGAACCTGCTCCCTCCATCACAAGGTGAGGTCTGCAGCGTGTGACAAAGTCTGAGTCCAGCCACTGAGGCTTCATTTTTCACTCTGACCTGGCTGCTGGGGGTTCGTGTTAGAGGCCTGTGCCTGTATTCACAAAGCTTCTTACTGTCCTCTCCTAACTTAGCCTAAAAATTCCCAGCAAGGAGTCTTAGCTTAAGAGTGATTCAGTAACTCTGAGCAAGAGCTCTGATTGGTCGTTACAAGAAAGGGCACTCCTAGTAATGAACGGACAGTAAAATCAACCAATCATAAGACTTGGACTGTATTAAGAAATGCGTGATTGTGACATTAATTTTATCCCGTGATGATGAAACTCAGCAAAATTAAATTAATTGTGACACAGCTTCAAAATGTTCGAACGTACCTCATTCACATGCTGATTATACTGATTTACTTACTGTTCATGCTGCTAATTTTACTACTCAATGAATTTGATATTACTGGTGGACGCAGACGCAGACTCAGCTGTCAGCGGTTTGATTGGGCAGAATAACCAAAACAATGAACAAAACAGATAAAAGTAGAAGTAGAAACCCAACTGGCCACGATAGCAGTTTTGCTGTTGGCACAGCTCGTGGAGGAGAATGAAAGAGTAATAAGAGGGAAACTGGGTCCAGGGATCACAGCACAAGAAAGAGGCAGACTTAGGAGCGCATTGCCCAACAAATTAATGCTCTGTTCCCTCTCCTTGTGTGCACAAGTGACGAGTGTGAGGAGCACTAGCAATCCCAAACCAGAGTGGAGTTGTTCTCAAACAGTGTTGTACATAGACTGTATATAGAATGAACAGCGTGGCTCAGCCTTTTACCATTAAATGGTTTTGAAGCAAACCCCCGTCATGGGCCCTGCCATTGTGCAGCCAGAGTCTGCGCAGTAGAGACCATGAGGGACTCTAAGGAAATCTGAGTGAAAGCAGATGAACTCTCCTTCCTGACTTTTTTTACTATTCCAGAAAAAAATACACAAGAACGGCAGCTTTCAATCATTGATAAACGAGATGTAAAACCCTGTTTTTAACCTCTAATAATTCATGAAAAAGAAACATTTCAGAAAAAAGAGGACCTGAACACAATGCAGCCCAATAATCTCTAAATATCACCACAGCACATGGATGTGAGAAACTTTTCTACGAGGTGTAATAATTTTTTGAAGTTTGACCACAGCCCATCTGGAATGAATAGAGAGAGTTTTTGACCTTTACTGCAGCCAGCCACCAGGGGGGGGCAGTCTGTGGTGTTGTATGGCTGCTGAAATCACTTATTTTGATAATAATAATTGTAAGAATGTTACAGAATTTCATTTACTGGACTGTTTAGGGGGTGGATCAGCAGTTAATCAGCTATCGCAGGTGGCAGACCGTGTTTAGCGTATTGGAAAATCTGACACCAGCATCAGTGGCCACTCTTAGGCTTCCTAAAGGGCTCCTCTCTCCTAACAGTTTTTCCCCTTAGAAGCTCTCTTAAGACCTAAGATGCTTTGTGAGTAACTTTTATCTTACTAAAGTGGGGTACACACGTAAGGATTTTTGAACTCTGAAGAGATGTTTTATCTGTTAGAGACCGCAAAGATGAAGCTCAAAAATCATGCATTGAACAGTTTTGATCGTACTGTGTGTGGTGTGCTCCGATAATCTCAACATAGCTCACCACACACATAACCATTCCGTCTCACCACCGATCTAGAATCTCATCCTCCAAAACAGAAATCTCCCATGACCAAACATGATCCAACAAAAACACAGAGGAAGAAACATAACGACATAGCGACTACCGGAAAACGAAATGAACCATGGAAGAGGACATAGAAGAGGGAATGATGGTGGTCTTGGGACTATTTTTAACGGAAAATTTCTGAACAAAAAAACAAAAAGAAAAGACTGTGGAAAAAAATCCTGGAGAAGGCAGGAACACAGACTTTCCTCATGAACCTTCTGTCAGGTCAGCCATGTTTGTTTTTGTTTACGTCTGCTTCCTTGTTCATCAGTCAGCTTGCCTCCTGATTGGCTACATTCCATTCCACGTCGCAACTCACTGAGTCATGACCATTTTTGGTCGTAAATATTGAACAAGATCAATATTTACGATTGTCGGCCCCGACTCATTTTAAAGCTAATTATCAGGACAAGTTCACTCTGAACACACCTCAGACCACAGGATAATCTGATAAGATAATCTTGTAAAGCATAAGATGATCGGACGTTTGCCGTCCTTGGTTGAAAAGGAGGAAAGTCAGGACAAAAACAGCTCGATAATCTTTATGTGTGCACCACACTAAAGGGAAAACGCTAAGAAAAATCCAAGAGTTGAGGAATTCTAAGGTTTTTCTAAGAATGACATCACTAAGAGCTACTTTCAGCCTTAGGCTGTTTTGTGAATACGAGTCCAGATCTCTGATTCTCAGCCTCAGTGTAGAGTGGGTCTTTAATTATTGAAGGTATAGTGGTTTGATTCTGTCTCCTGCTGTTCACATGCCAAAAGGTTCTTGGGCAAAGAGATTTCAAAATTGCTCCAGAGGATGGGCAGTGGTGTGTGGATGCATGTAAATGTAGACAATCAGAACTGATGGGAACTTTTATAACACTATAAGAGTGTGAATGTGTTGTCTGAATAAGAGCTACAGTCCATTTACCTTTAAACCTGCAGCACATTTCACTTTTACTCTCGTGGCTTTGAGATGAGCTCGGTGTTGGAGAAAGCAACCAACAAAAATCATCCCTCAGTTTCCTTCTTCAACAAAGCTCTGCTCAAATCTTTGGACTCATAAATAAGACCAGAGAGAAAAAGCTCAGAGATGTGATGGCGAGTTTTCAAGGTGTGTTAAGATAAAAGGCTAGGTGGTTTTTGCATGTTGTTACTGTGTTATTGACTGAACAACCTGACAGTCAGGCATTGATTTGTGACACCACATGAACGTGTAGCAGCTCAGCTACTGTCATTGTTTCCACAGCACGCTGCATGCAAAATTAGCTGAATCATGCTGCTGGTTCAGTGCATCTCAGGGTTTCATCTTTTAAAGTGACTGTTTTTAATTGTCAGCACAGTGTTGTAGTCCAGACATCCACAAATCACTTCCACATTTGGGTTGAAGTGACTTCTGTTATTTCGTGTTGGTGATTATTTTACTTAAAGTCATTTATTTATTGTTGTTTTGCTTATGGGTGGTGTAGGATTTGGTTTATTGTGGTTTTTTATTATTAATATATTAAGGTATGCATTTCAGTAGTTTGATGGTTTTGCGCCGGGTGATGTGTTATGAGATGGGCAGCTGAGAATGGAGGGCCAAACCTGGGAGGGTGAGCAGCTTTTTACCAGAAGCACAAGGACGCTGCTGATGGTTAGTAAAATAAGATTCAAACAGATTCCTGTCAGTGTGTTCATATATTTTAATCATGCCAGGCCTGATAGGTGAATCATTTCAGTTGCTGACTTCACCATTAGCATGTTAAGCTGGTCTCTGTCTTCTCCTTGTTGGTTCTTCTATCCGACATGTTTCTCTGCTCTTCTTTGCAATTACTTAAAAATCTTTGAAAGTAACAAACACAATTTGAAGCTTCTTTCTGTCTGGACAGCAACTGCAGCAGAACAAGAACATACGTGAGGACTCATGCAGACAGATACACGTCAGTGCTCAGTCTGAACTGAATAAATGATCTGTACAAAGACATAAACAAAAATTGTACATTAAATTTAACTTGAATGTGGTACTAAAACGGATACATATCAGATTTTTTTGAAGGTGGCCACAGTCTGAACAGCCAGGTCACATTAATGCAATTTTGACGTCATTCTGGAGAAACCACAGTTCTATGCCGTAGACAAAAATGGAGGCTGAAGTCACGCTCAGTGAAAACAAGCATGGTAGACAGCAGTTATGGAGTTAGCCAGTGGAGGGATGATGAAGTTTTAAGCCCTAGTTAGTAGCCTGAGTGCCGTGACTGAGCAGCAACACTCATGGTTAAGCAGAGAAGGAGGGGAAGAGTGTGAAGTATGTTTGAGAGGAGCGCATGGAAGAGAGAAACTAAAAAGTCCACGTTTGTGTTCCTCATTGTAGTGAAGAGCTGGGAGAGAATCAGGCTGGGATCATACAGACAGCAAAGCAAGTACAAATAACCTACCAGAATTTAGAAAACATAGCAGTCTGCAGACAGGCTACATTTAAAAATGTAATCTGAACAGCTAAATAAAAACATGGCCTAAGTGGCCTGAATCTGACTGGAAAATTTCAGATTCAGTGTGACTTGTGCTGTTCAGACTGTCAGAAACAAAGCAGATTTGTCGCATTCAGGTCACTTTTATCTGCAGTGTGAACATAGCTTTCTCATCCAAAGAGGTGACTTACATGAATCGGGATACTTGTTAAATCACATCATTTAAAAGAAGTGATCATCTGCATCGTTTCAAGAAAGAGAATTTCCAAACATACAGGCCTAAACATGTGATGGTACTTTTCAACAACATTAAGTATCTGTGCAGATGTTTGTGTTTATTTGTGGTGTTGTTTATTGACTTTAACGATACAGTATGAAAAAGTGTAAACCCTGCAGCTAACAGTGCAGTGGACACGGTGATGTAAATAAAGATGATCTGGTTTTTATGAGTGCTTTGTTTTTCGTTTTGATCTTTATCTAAATTTGGACACCTCTCTCTCTTATCCTCCACGTTATTAAAATCTGTTTTATTTTTTTGTGCATCGACCGACTACTTGACTGCTTCTGCAGAAATGCTGCAGAAATGAGGAACAGTCGGAATAATGTTTACTAAATGTGATTTTTTTTTTTTACTGTTTTTTCCAGGTGAACACAAATAATTTACAGAGTAGTTTTATGCAGCCATCAGCTCATAATTTATGAAGAGTTGAAATGTTGCTGAAACAGAAGTTTGTAAATGATGTGAACAGATGCCATAGATCATGCAGAAAAATGTTAGTTAAAACATGACATAAATGAAGTTATAAGTAAGAAAGGGGGAGGTCCTGCTTTTGTCAAATGTCAATTATGAAACTAACCACAATACTCAAAGAGAGCGCAGACAGCACAGATAGAGGACAGCATATCTGTCATGGTGAAAAAGAGACAGATTCAGTTTTTGAAGGTAGCCTTGTGAAGCCTCTGACCTGTTGGCTCTCCTGGTACGATGGTGGAGGAACACTCTGGGTGGCCATCATTGTCACTGCAGGTGCTGAGGATGCATGTTGCATCATGGGACAGCTTCACATCCAGACTAGTGTAGAAAGAGAGATAGAGAGAGAGAGAGAAAGAAAGCCACTTAAACGCGGTGCAGGCAGAGATGATAGATTCTATTACAGCAGCAGCCACCAGGTGCTGCTGTGATTAAATAATAGAAGCTTGCTGCAGCTCGCTCTGCTGTTAACTCTCCTTTTTCTGGAGTTACTCATTTATTTCTCTGCTCTATCCCCACTCGCTCTGTGTGTACATCACTGAAAGAGGATGTAATGATACAGAATTATCAACGCTGCAGATAGAAAACCTCCCCACAGAAATACTTTACATACCAGCAGGTTCAAAACAACACTGAAAACAACCCGACGACTTGTTTACCAATTACAGGCCGCCATGCTTGTTTACCAATCACTGTACAGACGGCTTTAAAGCCTGAAGTCGGAGTCACCTTGGTCGTCTCTGTGTGTTTGCTGCTGCTGTTGCTGTTGTGCTGTTTTCGAGCCAATCAAGAGGGCTAATTAGGGCTCTTGTTGGTGGGCTAATTGCTATTGGCCGAGACCCCACAGGGCTGAGGGGCCGTACCCTGCGGAATGCTGCTGGAGCCGCGGCCCCCGCCCCCACATGAAGGAGCTAATTGGTTCAGAGTTACACACATATATACACACAGACATATACACACACGTACACCCCCCACTATCAGCCTAACTTGCTATAGGAGAGAACAGCAGGGGCTCCTTCCTGAAGCGACACATAACCTATGTGTACACACTGCGTGAAAATTTCCTAAATTAACTATTTGACCTGGGGGGGGGGGGGGGGGGTGATAAATGTGATGTGAGCTCTTTCACACCTGGGTTAAATGTTAAGCTTTTAACTAATATAAACCACAACCTCGGATTCTCACCATTTCAGTGGTCAACACTGAAAAAACTTCAATGTTTACGTCTTATTTCAAGTAATATTTTCTTTATTAATATAAACAACATTTAACTGACAAGTCAAGACAAATTTCTTTATTTAAAGACAAAAATGACGCCTGATTTGCTTGTTGAGTGAAAAAAAAAATACCAGCAGGGTAAGAAAAATTTTATAACAAACAATAATGTCTCCATTCAAGAAACTTTACAAGCATGTTTTTACCCCACTGACAGATTTTTCTTCTCTTTATAATCAACGCAGGCTTCATTTGTGTCCATTCATATCTTTAAAAAGACATTTTTTAAATCTTGTCTGCTGAATGTGGCTCATATTAAGTCTAATAACAAAATGTATGCTTAAAATGAGACATCAACCCTTGATTTCAGTTTTTGTAGTGTATTCTTTCACTGTTATGTTTTTTTGTTTTGTTTTTTTTAATTGCTTTGTTTTCTGTATTTCTGCTATTTTTATGCTTTTATAACACATTACTCTTTGGAAGGTTATGCATTGTTTACATTGTCTGGTTTTTGAACTGTTGTATCAATATACAAAATAAACAAATAAATAAAATGCAGAAGACAGTTCATTTTTTTGCTTTTTCTAAGATTACATTCTGAAAATCCTTTTTTCAACAACTGGCCTCACAACATTTGAGCATATATTGTATGTGTTCATAAACTTGTATTGCCATCATTCTTTTAAAAATAAGAAATTAAGTCAAGAAAATAAAGTAAAAAAAAAAATGTAAAAAAATCATACAACATAAACGCAAGGCCAAATTACCAAGTGAATACAATCAGACCAACAATCCACTCTCGTGTTTGAGACAGTGACGCTGTTCTTGAAATCCTCGTTCTTCAAAGTCTCCTAACGCTCGCTGTGTAACCTTAGCGCCTGGATTTATCGGACAGAAGCCTCATAAAGCCACTCTCAGCCTTATGTGTTCATGAAAGGCAGCCAGCAGTTAGTGCAGCCCTGCACTCTGACTGAACGGTATCGACCTGAAGGAAATGACTGATTATCAGCTGCTGGAATGAAACTGTAACATCTGAGCAACATTTCTGAACAGGTTACAACATGCGAGACAACGCCTCAGGAAGTAAAATACTGGATAATCCGTCTGACCACTAAAGCTGAAGGTTTGAAGTTCCTCTGAGGTGTGATGCTGTAGACTGACGAAAGTTTTAACCCTCCAACTGTTTTTTTATCATATAAATGACAAGACATCAAAACTAAGAAAGTTTGTTTTAGTTCTGGAAAAAAAAAAAATCAAATTTAAATATTTTACAAGTCATAAAATGAATCACTGATTTGCTTGTGCAGAGTAAAAAAATCTGCCAGTGGGATAGGAAAAATTACTTGTTTATCTTCTTGCTTTAAAACATTATTCTTATTCTAAGAAACTTAATGAACAATTTTTTTCAACCCCATTTTCAAGCCTTTTCATATCTTGAATTAAGATTTTTTTCTGGACATGTGATAAATTTTGACTTAAAAGAAAGCATTAACACTTGCTTGGACTTCAGTTTTTGCAGAGTTGTGACTCCTCAACTTATTCCAGTGTGTGTTCACACACCACTTCAATCTGCTCAGCTCACTTGCCTGTAGTTGTGTTATTTCCAACCCCCCAAAACTGGCAAAGTCAGAGACAAAACAAGCAGCTGAGGCCCTTCTAAAACTCAGCAGCATGTGAATCCGTCACTGCTGCCAACATTCTGATGCTAAGTGCTGGTTTAGTTTCATCCACGATTTCTAATTTGAGGTTTTAGCAGCAAATCTGCATGTTCTAACATGTCACACTGTGCTTGTGTGTGCTCAGTATGCATAAGTGTGTGAGTGTGTGTTCAGAGCAGCGTTACGATTGTGTTTGCGTGCCTTGTGTACGTCTCTGCGAGTCATTTTGTGTACTGATTGCGTCTTTTGGTTTCTGTTCTCATTCCAAGCGGTATCAGCTGAGAGGCATCTCCTCTGTTATCAGGCCTCATTTTAATTGCAAATGCACTGAGCGTGTTAGTGATTAAATGGAAAATTGCACATTAATTGATGAGACTGAAGATAAAGCAATTCCAATTACTGCACAGTATTTTAGGCGGCCTCTCAAGTTTCGCCATCCCTCGAAGGAACAAGTCACCAAACGCCAAATTTGAGCAGGCAACCGTGCTTCCATAAATATACACATTACAGGCACACAAACGTGTGATACCAAGGCTGCTGAGGCGTGAATGTACATACAAGAACAGACAAGAACAATAAAAACAGACACTAACACAAGATATTTAATTTAAACAGAATTAAACACATGCCTAAAAAAAAAGCCCTGAAGGTGCAAAACTCTCAAAAATGGAATATTAAGTATCTGCAAACTCCTCTCTCTGAACTCAGCAAAGGTGTGTGGTGACACAATAAGATGTAAAATTCATTTCGAGGACAAATGACATGTTTGTTCCTCAACAAAGGCCTTTGAATTATTACAGAGCTCATAATGCATATCAATTGAAAAGTGCCTGTAGACGCAATCAAAATTCAAAAGCAAGCACAAAATGGAAAATGAGAAGTAGGCATAAAATTATTCCAACAAACATCAAAGGCTTTTTGTGAATTTGGATTGGAGGCAGTCGCACTCTTTCATCGGCGTCTGTGCGGTAAGAAACACTTTTCAGCTTTCAATTTTCCAACAATTCTCAGGAACAGAGTGCGCCTCTATTGTCCTGATGTAAGGTTCGTCTGAGGCAGAGCTGCCGTTTCACCCCATTTATCCACGCCATTGAAATGAAAACCTTTATCTGGTCACATATGATGTGATCATACCTCCACACTTCACCCATGTCCAAAGATTTTCCTCGTCTGCTTTGGTCCTGAGGAGAGTTCATAATAAAGTGTTGGACTTCTATTAAATCAGAGCCAAGGTTCGAGGAAAACTGATCCTCCTCCTGATTTTAAGCACAGCAGGAAGCAGGAGAGAGAACATTTCTTACACTTCAAACCGTGAGCTGGCAGGAGTTAAACACCAGTTCAAAGATGTGATTCGCTCGTGCCAAATTATTAACACCTCTCTCCGCACACCGCTCTAACGGAGCAGCGATGGAGGTGACAGAGACACAGGTAGATTCAGCCGTTATGTCAAACTGAAAATAAACTGTGGTGAGTCGGATGTTTGATGCCACTGAGCTGTGATGTTCTGGTTTTTTATAGCACTCTTGAGCGCAGCTGAACTCTCTCCCTCCAAACCGAGGGCGCTGATGATCGCAGTGAAGAGACGTGATGAGTGTTTACAGCCCTGTGTGCTCTTAAAACACCTGATTTTACTATTTTTTGGGGGTGTAAAATCTTATTTGACTCATCAGCACAGTTTATTTATGAGCTAAATTCTAGCAGGCACACATACAGTGTCACATGGAAAAAGCTAGTATGCTAATACTCAAGACTGAGTGCTGCCACCTTCAAATGGGGCTGAGTTTACAGCGTTTACAAGAAGCGACCACATGAACTCTAATCATATTCATGACTCTGTAAGTTGAATTTATCTAAACACTTTGAGTTCACAAGTTGTGAAGTGTGTGATGATGTGAGAAATGTTGGAGCCAATGGCCTCCAGTCTCACAAGACATTACAATATGATGTAACTGACTGAGGAGCTAAGTTAGCTAACATTAGCCTGAATGCTAGCTACGTACGGGACAAACAGGAGTTATGGCAGGTGTTGATGTAAATCGTCAGCTTGTGCTGTGTTTCAATATCAGTAAAAATTAATACATTTGTGATATCTAACGACAGGACGACAACGACTGAATGCTGCAAATTTGAAACCCCAAATTTAACTCCCTCAAAGTTAAAATTAACACTGCTCCGGTGTTTATATGGGAACCACTGAGAAAGTGTTAAATTAACACTCTTCAAAGAGTTAAATTTTAGCACAATGACAGTGTCACCCAGTAAACTCTTACAGTGTAAAATAATAACACTTCAATGGGTTTAAACAACACTAAGCCGGTGTACATGTTCCTCCATCAGTAACACTACAGGAGTAAGAAAGTTACACTGAACCACTGTTCACTCAACACTTGTTGAAGTCATTCATTTTTTATTCTACTAATAAACTCTGACTAAGAATTAACACAGTCGGTGTGAAAGTGTTCAAATCCAAGTGATAATTCTGTAAATGTAGTTTGTTCACTATCATTGATGAAAACTTAACTGTACAGGTGTTTTTTTAAACATGAAAGGCACTGACTTTATGCTGTGGAGCAAGACAGATAGTCCATGTAGTGGAGCGCACAGTCGGTCTATGCTGCCGTTGCCTTGCAACTATGTTCCTATTCACCACTTATGCACCAAGGCTTTTAGCACAGTGGTTTCCAAAGACGGGGTTTCAAAATACTGACACAGGTGTCATGAAGTACCTTACAAAATCAAAAACTATCAACAATTCCATATTTCATCCCTGATTTTAAAAAATATAAGCAAAAATAGAGGTTAATTTTTATATAAAATCATACAAATAGAAGAAGTTTGATCTGTTTTTCACATTTCTTTGTTGAAGGCAGCTGAGGTGACGAAACCTGGATAAGGATGGAATCAGAGGAGGCAGGTTCATGAAGGAAACAGAAATACGTGACCATGGGTAGACTCAGTTTATGTACATCAGCTAAGTTAAGAACCCAAGTTGGAGGGATTTGTTTGTTTTGTTTTTTTATGGATTGGTCTGCTGGTGTGATCCCACAGCAGGTAGTCACCGGTAATATACTGGGTGCTGGGGCTCAAAGGTTTGGAGTTCCTTAGTTTATGGTCCCAGTCTTTAGTTTGAGTTTCAGTCTCAGTTGTTTCAGTTTATGGGTAGTGTTATTTCTGGTTCTCCCTTTTGGTTGAAAGCTGTAGAAGGATGCAGAGCGATGAGGTCACATGTTGATTTGTAGATATGTACAATTATTATTATTATTACCTCTAGTTTGCTTGCAAAAGTTGAGCTGACGCACTGCTTTGGTGTTACCCATCACATCCCTGGTGTCATTATGTGAGCTCTGGTGTTCCAATGCACAAATTTTAACTCTTAAGTCCACATTAAACATGAAATTATATTTTGCTCATAGAAATTTTGCTCTTCAAACTAGCAAAGCCCTGCTTTCAGAGTTTCTCTGTCTAAAAAAAAAGCTCACCAGAAAACCTTTTTGCTAATCCTGCTCCAGTGTAAAAAAAATCCCCCACAATGTCTAGAGAAAATTACCTAAAGAGAAAAACTACTCCTGCTTTATAGCTTACATCTCACTGACAGACTTTACCATCTGAGCTCTAAATAGACACTTTAGGTACTTACTTTACTTAACTTTACTTTCTTTTTTTTTTTCTAAAAGATCTGATCCAGACACAGACATTAAAATTCAGCGTAAGAAAACAACCACCTGATCAGAACATCAGTTTTCTCTCAGTACCTTCATGTGTTTGAATGTTTTTATACAATAATTAACGGGCAGCTCATCTCAACCTCGTTGAATTTTCAGACTGATTTAAAACCTAGACCTTAAAATAGACCCTTGATATGTGAACATTTTATTCACTTCTCTTGGTATTGATCACAAAACAAGACCTCCAGGCTTTTAAAAACTCTCCACGCTGTTTTAAAAACAACAAACAGTCTGAAATAAATCACTATTTGTGCACACTAAAAACAGCTGAGTTGTTTCATCTACTCAACTGCTGGGTTATGAACTGTTTAACACATTTCGGGTTATTTATTTGGGATTTTTGTGCAGCTCATGTGCTGAGTTAAATCCATCAACCCAACATACATCAGATGACGCAGCACTTGGGATGTTTGTGCTTCCACTGTCATCATATCATCACATCGACAGGTGTGCTCCACCACGGATTCACACACTGCACCAGGCTCAGTGCACCCAGTGCTCATGCAAATTAGCACCTTTTTAAATAATATCCTCTGTAAACAAACTTCAAAAACTGCTCCTTTATATATGAAGAAAATGGGTTAAGCAAAGCAATTTTTGTTATAACAGCATTTTGCAACAATGAGTGTACTATAAAAAAAATATGACAAATTTACGAGAAAATATTGTTGTGAAATATACTGTAAGGAAAATACAGCTATGGTTACCAGAAATGTACTGTAAAAAATGGGAAGAAAACTGTAAAAAACTGAAAACTGTGATTTATTTAAACAGAACAAAACTTTGTAGTGGATTTCAGTCCATAACTTGTAGAATAACAGATTAATTTTATAGTACAGTCTCTTACTATCACAGTGGGTATTACAACAATTTAAGGTTGATGTCCACATGTTACTGTTTATTTGTGTTTTTTAACCATGAAGGACACTGACTGTTTATGCTGTGACACATCAATGCACAGCAGGGTCTCATGTCCACTGTGTTCTTTCCTCACTCACGGTAAAAAAAATACCTGTTACACTCAAAAAACTGCTCCTCTACATTTTTGTCGTGACAGCCTTTGGAAATGGGTTAAGCAGTTCATAACCCAGCAGTTGAGTAGATGAAATAACCCACCTGTTTTTAGTGTGCACACACATTGCCAGGCTCTAAGCACTGAGCGCTCAAGCAAATTAGCACCTTTTAATCAAATATTCTCTGTAAGTTTAAAAAAACTGCCCCTTTACATATGAAGAAAATGATTTTGGCAAAGTAATTTTTGTTGTGACTGTGTCTTGTAACCATGAGTGAGGAGGGAACACAGTGGATATGAGACCCTGCTGTACATGGAGATGTTGTGCAGGGGGCACCGATAGATAACTGATCAAATGTAGCTGAAACAACACAGACTTATTAATTTGACCCGACATCGGGCCCAATAGTTAACTCATCTGTTGGTTTAAAATGGATCAACCCATCTTTCTGGGTCAAATTAACTCATGTTGGGCTGGTGTTAAAATGACCCAATGGTTGGGCTATAAAACAGACCAAATTGGGGGGTTTTTGTTGTTGTTTTTAACCCAGCAGTTTTTAGAGTGCGAGAAAGTCCATTTGCTTTCATTACTCTTAGAAATCTTTGAGATAATAAAACCCTCTGCTGCATGTGATGAGATAAATACTGTGATGCCTTTGATGCAGATGTCTCAAAAAACAGAAAAACAACAGAGCAGAGGCTTATCTGACTGAACTAGTGATCAATTAGATCCACCTCGAGGATCCTCCAGCTATCCACACAGATACCTCATGCATATTTATGAAAAACAGACTCGGGGTATCACAGCTTTACACCCAAGGCTCGATTTAAATCTCTAAATGTTGAAACTGTGACAGATTGCAGCACTTTAACATGTTCTGATACCTAATCTGATATCACAGGCATGAAGGAGGGAACCATCTGATTCTCATGTCTGTGGATGTGAGGAGCAGAGGAGATGTGATTTGCACATCCCTTCATACAAACCTCATTTAATCTGTCCTGTCTGAGTTTGTTAGTTAAGAGGTTGACCGGCAGACGCAATGAATAACATTTGGAAGTGGGTATGTCACCTTGGTCAGATATTATGCATCTTGATGCCATGCAAGAGAGGAAGATGAATAAATAAATCAGGTGTTTTTGAATACGAGAAGGATCTAATCATCGCCTTATTGTCAGGCCTGATTTACAATGCAAACACCGGCAGCCGAGGCCTTGATGGTGGCGGGTAAAATGGTGGAGGAAAGGGAGGAATGGTAATGAGACTGGGGCAGAGGGGGAGGGGAAAGGGGGGCTGTGTACACATTTGTGGTCAGACCCAACACAGAAATCAAAAAACACACAGCAAGAACGCAAACAGCCCGCAAACACGGGGGAATGGGTCTGCATGCAAACACAGGAATGTATATTAATGCACAAATGCCAACATCGAACACGGGGAAAGAAAAGCTTCAACCTGTGTCATCCTGAGGGCAACATCACACAAACACACACACACACACGCTCGCACACACACTCAAGACACAAGTGCATACACAGCCGGAGGCAAAGATGGTCTCAGCAGTGGTCTTAGGGCAACAAATCCCCCCCAGGCTAACGCTAACTCCTCACATACTGCAGTCAGGACCCAGACCACACTCCCAGACCACCTCATTAACCTGATCCAGCAGACCCCCCTCCACCAGACAGCTACACCCTGCCCACACCAGCCCACTCTTACACTTCTTCTGGTATTATTTATTCATCTGCTTCTGTTGATTAGACTCATCCTCGCCCACAAGACGGAGGCAGCGTGGATCCGAAGGTCATTTCTACATTTTAGTGGCCATTGTTAACTCAAAGTTCATAAAGATCAGGGAAAAACTAGCAAGTTGGATCAGGCTGATGTAAGTCTGCGTCTGAAAAGGTTTGTCTCCAGGTGGAGAAAGAGATGCTAGTGTGTGTTTCCTGTATCTTGGATGATCCTCTGTGTTACATTATTGCAAATCTGCAGGGAGGGACACAGAGCTTCATGTTTGGAGTAGCTACCTGGTCAAGGATGTTCTGCTTCTGAAAGGTTAGTACACCGAATACCCAAAGGGAGAACAAAAGGCAAACACATAGTTTGTGTTACACCATACATGCATATCTCTGTGCATGATTCAGTCTGAGATCCAGCATCCAAGACCAGCCTTAGGGCCAAGACAAATCTCCAGACCGGCCTGTCATGCCTCACAAAAATCACGTGATGGTTGGTAGAATTGCGTTGCTTTCCTTAAATTTCAAACAAAACCATATTTTTTCACATTTGTCATACAACGCTTTAAGCTCAATGTCTTGGATCTTATCAAATACCAACGTTTCTCTGCGGCAGACTGGTTAGATTGAAAACACTGAGGCTAAAACTGGGTGTTCTTATAACACCAATATGTGATATTACCCAGCTTTCTTACTGATCTGCTGTGTAAAATGCTTGATTCTGATTGGTGGAAACCCTTTAACGATGTTTATTAACTGTCACCAACATAGCCATCACCAGAATCATACTGATCACACATTGTATACAATCAAACAACCAGGGGATAAAAAAAAATCAAAGAGTTTGGCTTCTGCTTAACGTGAGGTAACACTGTTAGCTTCTGTTAGCATCATACTGGTAAACACGATGGCTAAACCATTAGCTTCGGTTAGTATCAAATTAAAGAATAAGGCAGCTAAAACATGTTTTGGTGTTAGCATGGGTCAGGGTTAGGGTTAGCAATGCTAGAGACAACAGAGCATGTGCAGAGCAGGTGAGAGGAACTTTAGGTTACCAGGCTCTATAAAGAGAACTCAAACCATGAGCAGTGGTGATAATAGGAGCAGAGTTCAGAGCTACTTATTTTTAAAGGTGTGTCAACCACAAAGATCAGAGAGGAGGGAAGTTTAAAAATTAAATAGTTTAAATGTACTTTGAGATGATATTTCATATCAAATAAATTATTTCACCAGTACGCTTGTATTACTTCAAGGAAGGTGAATTATTTATTAGTCTTCATGCTTATGAGGTCACACCATTTGAAAATTTATTGGGATTGATTTTTTAACTGGTTAAAAATGGAATGTCATGTGAAATACTATGACACCAACAGAAATGCAAACTACACATCTAAACAAACATCCAACATGTTGTTTCAACAAGTTTAAAGCATATTTTTGATGCCAACCCTTAATTTGTCACTGCCTTGTAAACATGATCAGCCAAAATCTTCAGCTTACCATTCCCTTTGTAAAATCTTTCTGTGAAAATCCTGCAGGAAATACTAAAAAAAAACGTATGGAAAACAAACTGGAAGGTTAATGCGACTGACATCACAGCATACCTGGAAGAGCGGCATGCAACAGGATGAATAAAAACACCCAAGGTTGAAGAAGGAGGATCATTATCTTGACAGGAACAGAGAGTACGTTCACCATCCATCCTGATTCTGACATCATGTCCCGCCTCCCAAGCCCCAAATCCTGACCTCATCTGATCAAGTGAAAATATTAGGGGGCAAAGCTCCTCACAGTGTGTCTGAGCTTTTAGAGTCTCTTCCCGTGCCTGAACATAGACCAACTCCAGGCTTTTCAGTGATTATTAAGAGTGGATGGAGCAAACTTTCACAAACTTTTGTCAGCAGTGTACATATGAGGGTGCTGGGAGTTTGAGAAATGTGTAGAATTTGAATAAATTAGATCAGAAAAGGGCAACTTTTTATTCCAGCTTGGAGGATCCAGAATTAACTGACAAATGTTTTCACTTTTCCTCTAAGTGAACAGTTTTATTAAAAAAAAAAAAAAAAGAGAGAGAGAGAAAGAAAAATAGGGAGTACCATCATTTTCCATCCTCTGGGCACATCATCACGTCTTAAAACATCTCTCTCTCCTCCCTCCCTCGCTCAGCCAACATTAAAGCGCTCCCCCCAACTCGTCCTTATCAATTTCCAATGACATTTTATGCTTGAATTTAAATCTTTAACCTTTCCAGTTTATTCTCTCACACAGAACTTCTTAATGAACGTCCTTCACATATTCAAATTCTCCCCACAGTCATAATGAAGACACGAGGATTTCCCTCGGGTATGACCGTTAGCAAGACTCATTGCTTTCTTCCTAACTGCTGACAAAGGCACCAGTGCTCCAATTTGACTGCAATTCGTGTATTCTTTGTATTTATGCTAATGTTTGTTTGGATATAACAGACTGGATGTGATTGTGTTCCTTCCTGCTTTTAAAATTGAGATTGAAGCCTGTAGTCAAAGGGATGGAGGTAAAACTACAGTACAGTGGAACATTTTTGTAATTCCCCGAGGACAGGCGGTTTGCATGCAAATAACCTTATTAGCATAGCTAAAAGCCCTTATTATAATGAGGGGTGTTTTTTTCTGAGGAGACTAAACATTTAAGACAAAGATGAAGAGATTATTCAGGCTGCAGGTAAACGGATGTAACGTCTTTGATCATTTGTGTGGAGAGGTGCCTGATTTATAACCTTATTACCTTACCTGAAAAGAAGGAAATAAAAGAAGCAGGAGAGGTTACAGTCATGTTTCTGTTCTATTTTACCAACTTCAGTTTAAATCTGTGAGAATCAAAAAAGAGACCAGCAGAAGGATGAGAGGGATTGTTTTGGGGCTGAAAACCTAGAGACTGTTTTTAATGGGTGTGTTCGTGGCTTCTGGGGAGCCTGCGTCGAGTGGACACTTAAAAAATGATAAATACAACATGGATGTGCCTTACAACATGTACCACACACACAGTACTAACGGTGTGGAAACAGAGCAGCTTTGATGAACTTCCTTTCGCTCTGTCGTTACACAAACTGGTGCTGCATCATTTCCTGTAGCAAGCACACGCTCACACTCATGAACACACACTCCTGGGAAGCAGGTGGGTGGGGTGGGTGCAGAGTGCCAACATGCCCTCCTCCCCTCCACACACAGAAATAGAAACTGTTACAGTGTGCTGCTGAGGGCTCAGAGAAGCATGGAGGAGATGATGTCTGATAGAAAAACATGGTCCTGCTCTGTGCATCACAGTCAAACTCTCAAACCCTGAATCCCTCTGTAAGCTTCACTCTGCTGTAGGAGTGCTATAAGTAAATACAATATTCAGAGAGGAATCACATCATCACAGTTTGATGTCACGTTTCTCTCCGGGGTCAGGGGTGCTGAAGCATACCCTAGATAAGACTGATCAGATAAATAACATCGCTAAATCGAGGTGGATGACGGCAGACATGATGCACAGTCAGAGCGTCCGATGTGTGAAAGTTTTCTGTTTGCAAAGCTGTCTCTGAAATCTCACGTAATTACTACTTTACAACTTTATTTCTCATGGCAAACTAAAAAGACATGAGACGTCCACGCCAACAGTGTGGGAGATGGCCTCGTTAAGTTTCAGGACCATGGATAGGGTTGATCAGGTGAACATGGCAGAGGATTTAAGGTGAACAGGCAACTCAGTCAGACCCTAATCGATTAAGATTTCACATCATGTCAAAGTAATTCAGCTAATGCTTCATGTGGCCTCTTCATCTCTCCCGTTGGAGCATCATCATCTGCAGCATTTCGCCCTTCTTTACATATCTGCGAACGTCTGAGCAGGAAACAAACACACGTCTGGCCCTTTAACAACGATGAAGAGAAGACTGTTCAGTGTGGACGTGTTCATTCTGTGGCGCTCATCAGTGAGGAAGTGAGTCGTGGCACTAAATACATGTTCGCAATCTGCAGGGAGTGTCTCCATGGACTACATGGAACTGCTGTTATGTTTTGTGGATGCTGGCTTTGATTTTTTGTTGTGCTGGTCCTTTCAAGAAGGACGCTAGGCTTCTCTGAACTCATTTTATTTTGCATTCGTTTTACAGCATTTAGCTAGCTATGCTAATTGCACTGAGACGTTCACAAATTCTGAGACTGCTGACGGTTCAGGTCAGGTGTAAGTTAGTTATAACAGTGGTTTTTAATCAATGAATTGAAATTCATTGGGCAGAGGTAGGGATGTAAAAACCCCAGGAGGGGTTGATCCCCACCATGGCCCCCCAACAAATCACACCCTGGTTCTCTGTGTAATGTTGATTTTTCGTCCTTCAGTTAGCGTCGTGATGGCTAGTCTTGATTTGGTAGCAGTGTGTAAAAGGCGTTAGTTTCAGATATCAGGTTTTAAACACACGATCCAATGCTTCATGAGCAGGTAAATCAAGTACGACCACTTTGTTTGGTTTTAGTGTCTTTCTTGCATGACGTGAGCTTCAGTGAAAATCAGATCTTGAAGATCTCAAAACAGTCGATATGAATCTCAACCAGATGACACAAACTGCAAAGATCCAATTTTCTCACTTTGTGGAGAAAAAGGTTTTGAAGTGCCTTTCCTGCTCTTTCAGCTCGAGATATTTAATCAACATCCAATAAAATCATTTAGGAATCAGTGTTTTGTTAATTCTAAAGTAGGTGGAATTGTAATAACCTGGATGATGTACCAGGAGCAGCTCACCCTGTTTCACCCTGCTATAAAAACCATGCACACTTTACACAGTCAGACATATTCCAGAAAGATTAAAATATACTGTTTTTAAAACAATTCACCTTCATTTTTTAGTACAGCTAAGACACTGTGTGTAGTTTTAACTAACTCTACATTCATCAGGAGCGTCACCGTTCCCTCTGATCCATCAGGAGAGCCAGAATCAGGAAAGATGTTACATAGAAGTCTCTCTCTCTCTCTCTCTCTCTCTCTCTCTCTCTCTCTCTCTCTCTCTCACACACACACACACACACACACACACACACACACACACACACACATACACACACTTCTGTGTGTACCTGTGATCCATTCAGCTGTGCTCAGTCAAACCCAAGAACAGCAGCTGAGCATTTTAATGTTGGAAGGTGTTGCAAGGGTTGAGTGTCTGCAGTCTTCACACACACACACACACACACACACACACACACACACACACACACACACACACACTCACACACAGGAGGAGCATTTCCTCTGCTAAGCTGATAACCATCAGGACACTGAAGGCAGAAAAATTCAGACTGAAATTGGAACGGCCGAGCTCATAGAGAGGAAACGTAATCTACAAGTTTCCCTCTGAATCCTTTCCAGACACTTTGCTCTGCCTCTCTTACCATCACACACACGCACACACACACACACACACACACACACACACACACACACACACACACACACACACACATACACACATTGTGCAGTTTATCTGCCGCTGAATCTGCAAAGGGTTTTTTAGGACCTGATGTTTTCACGGTGAGAGTGTCATCAGGGTCACTCCTCAACAACTTTAGCAACCTGTTGGGCAACGCAGTTGCTGAAGACTTACTTCAGTGAACTCTGTGTCACCATGTTCCTGGTCTGTCAGTGGTATCAGGATGCGGTGTGGAGCTGTAGTTATCTCTCTCGTATCAGTTTGAAGGTCTTGTCACTCAGTGTTTGGTCAGACTTTAAAAAGGAAACCTCTGTTTGGATGTAGTATAAGAACAGAAAATCAACATGTGAACCTTTCACTGATGAACTCTGTACGGTGTGACTTGATCAGTGTTAGAGAGTAAGACTGACTCTCAGATTCATTTCTGGTGAGCTGAGCTTTGAGGTCTATGTATACAGTTCACGACTCAAACATAACCAAACAAAGGTATCGATTGGAAAATCCAAAACAAGGGCCCTAAACATTAGATAAATATCTGTAAACACTCATAAAGATTGTCTTTTAACTTTAACTTGTCTAGCAGTAACTAACATATGAATAATTTTAAGGACATTTACTGTAATGATTCGTCCATCTGTTAGTAACACAGCCTATTCTCACATGACATCCTGATGCTGTTATTGTTTTAATGCTGAGATAACGTTGATGTGAGACATTAGCATGAGATTGCCAACTAGCAAGACAAAATGTCACCATCCAAAGCAATGAAAAGGAAAGTTGACAGCGACAGACGTTAGGGTCATTCTACCTGATTTTATAAATGCAGTCAGTCTGTCTCATCTGCAACGAGGTTGTTGTAGTTTGCACTGAATAAAATATCCAAATGCACCACGAAACGAAGCAATTTTAAAGGAACATCCACTCTCAGAGCACTGACAGCTGAATATGTGTTTGCACATCAGTGTGCATCCAAAGTCAAACAGATGCTGATTTATTTTATTTGATCAGATTGTGTCCGTTCATGACTTTTGAATAAATGTTCTGTATAGAATTGTAATTTGTGTGATAGCAACTATATATTTTTTTGATCTTTTTTTTTTTTTTATCAAGATCATCTGGAGGGCCAGGTATTATTGGAGGTGGGCCAATTTTGGCCTGCGGGCCGCCAGTTGGTGACCCCTGCTTTAGCCTTTCATAGCGAGGGTGGTTGGACATCGTGACACCACATCAGCTAAAAAACACCATCCACTGTAGTTCGAGACGTCATAGTCGACATGGTCAAAATAATACAAAGAAACAAATGTTTTAATGAAAGTGTCAGCAGGTGGAGGTGATATTATCTGAAGTTCATTAGCAGGTGGTCCCTCACTTTGCTTTGGGTGTTAAGAATAGAGCACATTATTTTCTTTGGACCAATTGGAAACAACTATTTAGCTTTCTTTACAGAAGCCTGCTGCACTGTAGAAAGGTTTTGTATTTCCGATGGCTTACAGATTTGCTTGTCAGCTTAGCATTAAAAGAAACATACAGGCAATCCAATTTGATATCACTTGGAGTTGTGACAGTCTGCAGACATAAATAGGAGTGTAACCATGGGAACACAGCTGATGTCATGAAAACCTGTGTTAACAGGCGACAGGTTCAGGTGCGCACATGTCACAGAGAAGGAAGCTCCAGATATTAATAGGAGGCGGCACATTTAGATTTTCACTGTATAATACGAGCACACTGGTGACAGCACGAGCATGAGATGCTGAAACAGGCTCGAGTCACATGAGAACACAAACTACTTTAAGTTTTTACGAGACAGGTGATCCTCGAACACACTCGTATAAGAAAATGACCCCATCATGTCTGAAGTTATCTCGAGCACACCGAGGGAGAAAATCCCCAAACAATCCGTCTGAGCTCCTAACTGATGACTCAAACCGCTCAGACTCATGTGTAGGTGTGCATATGCCGAAATTGGAAATGTTGGACCAAACAGAAGGAGAATGACTGTTTTAGATGGACCCAGGTGTCTGCCCACCAGAAATACCAACACATACACACACACCCACACACACAAAAATCAGGAGAAGGGAATATTTGAGGAGAGTGGAGAGGGATTAATGAGAAGAGGATTAGCAGGTGGGTGGCTCTCGTTACCTCCTCGGTTTGTGTGTTTGTGTGTGTGTACGCAGTGTGATCCAGTAGAGCTCTGGTCAGGTACAGAGGAGGGTGGATTTGAGTTTAATGGAGGCTGGACGACATGATTAGCTTTTAGGACATCAGCAGACCAGTTTGACTCTTTGAGCATAGAGGGAAAGGAGTCTCCAGTCAATAGTAAACACTCTATGAGGTCAAATTCAACCTATACTCCATATTTTTTCCCTGAAAACTTAAACACTCTCATATTGCTTAGAACAAAGAAGTCCTCATTACTAAAGACCTTCCCCCAAGTAGCTCATGTCACCCAGCCCATACCAGCTTAACCAAACTGAGATATCGAGTTGTGAGAGCTTGTCTGACAACTTGATATTCACGTCTGAAAATATCTGGCTGTGAGACGCATGTTTACACAGCCAGCTCATGAACATATCAGAGCCTGAATTTTCAGAAATGATCCAGAGATCATCGGAGGCTCATGTGTGAAAGGAGATGAAAGCGTGTGCATTCTGCTTTCCCATATGGTAAACATGAATATAAAGTAACAGTGCTGGATGTTCAGACTGAATGTGTGAAGATTTTCAAACCTCTACATATTCATATGTTGTAGAAATCCCTGAATCTGTCTGTAAACTGATCAAAACGCTCTGTTCCAGTAATAGCACCAGACTTTCACAAAACTTGCTGAAACGATGAGGTCATCACATAAGGATCTCCTTCCTGTTTCATAACATGTTGGAGGGATGGGCCTCAAACACCAAGGTCCGACCATAGCTCAGACAGGCCACCAAAGGGCTGACCAATCAGAGGGAAGGGGGATTGTGGAACAGGGGGTCTTAAATAGACAGCAGCTAAAATAAAGTGTTTCAGACAGGGGCTGAAAAAAAGGGTTTTCAAAAACACAAGTGAGAGGAAAAATAAGGACCTCTTTTATACTGGAAATCCTGTAAAGCTACTATGGAGGCACCAGAGGGAGAGACTAAAGACTTAAAAAAAGGACAAAACTCCCTCCTTTAAAGGGGCTATGAGGACTGTTTCACACACACTGTCATGATGACATGACTCTTAACAAGGTGTGTTTGTTTTGGAAATGAATGGAGATCGGATCTTCTTTTTCACACTACTTTTCTTTATTCAAGACAACTTATTACAGGATACAACACAATGAGGTAAGGTATTTATCAACAGTTTCGCAGCGCTGTTGATTGAAACGTGACAACAAGCAAACTTTGTCAGTTTGTTCTGTAGTTTAGTAGTCGGCTATATTTAGTGCTACTGGTAGCCTGGTGGTCTAAGATGTATCTGTAGGCTAACATGAAAAATTAGCTTCTCATCTACCAATCAGAGCTAACGTAACCTCACTCTTCATTTTATTGACAGACTCTCAAGTTTCATCAAATCACTGCAGAAGAACTGCTGCATGTGGGCTGGAATGAACATTATCACCAGTTTAGCCTGTGGTTTAGCCTTTAGCATGTATTTTAGCCTAAAGCTAGTATTTTAGCCTTTAGCTTGTGTTTTTGCCTTTCACTCGTGCTCCATCACTCTCCTGTTCAGCTTTCTTCTGCTCTGATGTTCCATCACAACAAAATTGATCTCAACAATCGTTTTCAGTAGAGAAAAACACAGAGATCTCTTCTCACTACCAAACTTCGCCAGCCAGCGTGGTGTTGTCATAGAGACTTTTAGAGAGCAGTTAGAAATTGCCAATATTGGTGCTGCAAATATCATTTTAATTTGTGGATTACGATCAGGCATATATCTGGAAGTGAGACTTTTTCAAAATCACTTAGAAAGTCCTCACAGCCCCTTTAAGAATCTAAAAATTACACATTATATGTTGCAAAAATCAAACCATAACAAAACAGGAGGAAATCTGTTAAAAAAGTTTTTTTGACAAAGCTTCATCTTTGCTGTAAACATATTAGTTTAATATTTTTATAAATGAAATAATTGTTAATTGTTCTTATTTGACTAACATCCCTGTTCATGTTGTTTAGGTGGTTATTTTATCATATACATGAAAAGCAGATACAATGTCTCGGCTTTATAAGTGAGGCTGAATATATGTTAACCTCCATAATTTCCAGCAGAGGGCGACTCCACTGGTCTTAGTTGTGTAAAATGAACAAATTATTATAGTCCAGAAAACATTCAGACACGATGAGATCAGTTTAGTTTCCAGTTGTTCAGACCAAAATGTAATGTTTCTATTTGTTTACATCTCTTAAAGAGCTGCAAACACTTTCATGCTGCTGATGCTCTCTGTAAATGTGCGGTGCTGAAAAAAAAACCACACAAAAAATAAAAATAAAATATTCTCACAGAGCTCCAGTTGATCCTAAACTGCAGCTGTCTAGGAAGGGAGTGAGGCAGAGGAGGAACAAACAGAGACTGATGAGGATCTCAGTCGACTGAAATGTGAAGACCAAATAATGAGGCCAACAGCAGCCCTGTTTGCTGCTCTTGGCTGGACAGTCTCTGTTTGTCTTAGTGTCGGGGGGGCAAAGAGATCCAGCGGCAGAATGGAATTTGTGGAAACGCCAAACAAACCCATATTAAATTTCTCCTGAAATGCCATGGGGAGAGGCGTGGAGCCGGAGAGGCAGGGGAGGATGGACAGAGAGGTGGACAGAGAGGTATAAACACACAGACAGGAGAGGAGGGGGAAGAGGAGGGGGAGGAGAGACCGCAGAGAAGAGTGGGTAAGAGCTCAAAATAAAAGAGAGCATGGAGAGAAAGGGGAAAATGAAGAGAGGAAGAGCTTGGCGGGTTGGAGGGTAAATATTACAAAAGTGGAGAGGGGAATGGGGAGAGCCAGGTCACACTGGAGCTAAAGGAGGGGCTGAGGGGACAGCAGCAGGGACTGTGAGGACTTTCTAAGTGATCTTAAAAAGTATCACTTCTAGATATATGCCTGATTGTAATCCATAATTTAAAATGAGATTATCAGCACAAGTCAGATGGGACCGGATTGATTTACAGCACGTTGAACACCACCCCATCTGACGAAGTTTAATGGTGAGAAGAGAAATCTGTGTTTTTCTCTGCTGAAAACGATTTCTGTGATTTATTAAGTAGTGATGGTGGAAAATGGAGCTGAACTTTCAGACAGAAAAAGGACGTCAGACCAGAAGAAAGGCACGGGCTAAAGGCCAAAACCAAGCGGCAATCTTTGGTCTAAAAATATGAGACAATGCAGAAGTGCTACAACCTGAGGTTTCTCAAGTGTCTGCTTGAAGCAGTCACATTCAAACCAAGCCAAATAAAAGCCATTTTCACAGCAGAAATACACATCTTCACAGCCTGGTAAAAGAAATGTCTCCCATCTGAATCGTTAATTTCACAAACAGCATGCAATGTATAGGGGGGTGAATTCTTTTCTAGCTTGGCAGTTTAGAAGTTATTAAGATCACAAGTTCACCCAATGAGAGGCACAGCTAAGCTCACCTGACTGAGTGGCGTCCAATAGCTGTTAGTGTGGAGACTCATAACTGTGTCAGCTAATTTGCTTCAAAAGTCTGTTTCAGAAACCGCTGGGTGACATTGCAGAGACTATGTCCATTAATTATACAGTCTATGGCTAAAACAAAAGCTAAAGGCTAAAGCATGAGCTAAAGGCTAAACCACAGGCTAAACTGTTTGTGATAATGTTCATTCCAACCCACATGCAGTAGTTATTCTGCAGTGATCTGATCAAACTTGAGAGTCTGTCAATAAAATGAAGAGTGAGGTTACGTTAGCTCTGATTGGTAGACGAGCAGGACATAAGGATTCGCTAATGTTACACGTTAGCCTACAGATACATTTCAGAACACGGGGTTACCAAAAGCCCTAAATATAGCCGACTACTAAACTACGCTACAAACTGACAAAGTTTGCTTGCTGTCACGTTTCAAACAACAGCGCTGCGAAACTGTTGATAAATACCTTAGCTGTTGTGTTGTATTTTGTATAAAATGTAAAAAAGACAATTTGTTATCCATTCATTTCCAAAACAAACACACCTTGTTAAGAGTCATGTCATCATGACAGTGTGCGCACAATTCCAGCCAAAAGGGGTCGCTGCAATCCACTCAAAACACATAGTCCTCACAGCCTTGTAAAAGCAAGCTTATGAAAAATAGTTAAGTCTCAAGTTCTGCTTTAAGTTTCTGAGAGGTTCACAAAGAGTAGACAGGAAGACGATGACATCTATGTGATCCGACTCAGCGGAGTGTTTGTGGTCAAGTTAAAGTGTCTGGGTAGTGACACTGGCCTCATTTCTGTTTAAGATGAGTCATTGTTAAAGCTTTGAGTAGGAGAGCTGAATGAGGACAGAAACATCAACATAAGGCTCTTCAAAAGTGACTCGTTTTCTGTGTTTACACAAAACTTTAAATACCAACTAACCAACTCGTCTAAGGGTAAAAAAAAAAAAACACTTTGTCAAAAAATCCAATTTGAGCATTTATCAAACATGGTTAAACCCAGGATCAAAGGTGTGGTTAACATAGGCAGAGATAGGATCACTACATCCTCCTAGACCAGATCGTAATGGTCCCTTTTCACTCCTGGACCCACCATCAGATGAATTCCTAAACTAACTGAAAGAGAGAAGATCAAAACTGCCACGTTAGAAACTTTTACTCATCTAATCCTTCAGGTGGTTTATTGAGCCAGATTTCATTCTGTATGCACACCCTCCAGCACAAAGGTGATTCACTGTTGACTTGTATTTAATACTTGGTAAGAGCAGTGATGTATGCAGGTTGGTGTGCTTACTTACAGCAGAGAAAACAAAAGCTGGGAAGAATGCACAAAGATTTATACGCACTTCTTATTCCAGGGACAGAAACAAATGCTTTGCAGCATGTTTTTATGGTAGAATAACTCTCTCCGGCTATCACACAACACAAAACTGCAGGTGCATCAACAACAACCCCCCTGAGGAGAGTGTTTGACAAACCAGAGCTGCTGCAGTCTGTGAGCCAGATCCAGGTCTGCTCTGAGCTACTAAAGCCTCTCTCTCTCTCTCCCTTTCCCTCGGCTAAAGTGACATCTGGAGCGCATTAAGGCACTAAGGACACCGGATCTCCCCCGAGCGCCTGACTGGATGGGTGGCCCGCTGCGGCCCCCTTTCAGCAGCAGGACCAGGCCCTTCCTGATTGATGGAGGAGCCCCACACGAACACTTAACACCCACACACACTGACAAATCCCACACGGCGTGGACCGCTGAAACACTGCTGCTGTCGCTAACACGGATTAGCATGGACATGTCCTCCCACCTCTCAGGGAGTTTGATCCATAAATCATGCATGCTGTATCTGACGTACATCACTGTGATGTTTCCTCAGAGCAGAGAGGTTAGATTCAGTCTGCTGATGTTCATTTGGGTTTTTTATTGGACTGACCGACATATGGAAGCAATAATGGAACTGAGGTACGACTCTGCACTTCATGAAGTTTGATAAAGCTATTTCTAAAACCTGATTACAAATAACCATTCAACAGTGTTTGAGGATATCAAACTGCATGTTTAAAGTGTTTCTAAAGAGTGTATGTGCTCTTCTTTAGGCAAGAAATACTTCAGATGGTACCGATTAAAATAAGTACAGGGACTCAGCATCATGGCATCACATGTCTGGACACAAACTGAAC
Organism: Labroides dimidiatus; assembly: GCA_030710495.1. Lineage (NCBI taxonomy): Eukaryota > Metazoa > Chordata > Actinopteri > Labriformes > Labridae > Labroides > Labroides dimidiatus. Next base: position 7,374,382 of record CM061159.1, read on the forward strand.
AACTCTCAGTGAGGAATTCACTCAGGATGGACTGAAGCTGCTAAGAGCATCAATCACTGTGCTTCATTTTTCCACTATCTGCTCTTAAGGTCTGATTCACAAACTGCTCTGTCGATATTCAAGCTCAGAAACAGCCATGAAGTCCTGCAGCTCTGTGCAGTCTGCTCCACTTTTCACTGTACTCTGACCGAGCTGAGCTGTTAGCATCTCCGCTTTATGCTGGACTCTTTGGACAACGTGCAGTCTGCATGAGAGCTCTCTTCATGTTTAACAGTCAGTTAACAATAACACACTCTCATAGGATAATTTGATGGCTTTTTTGCCTGTATTGATAGGTCAGGTGATGAGAGGGAGGCAGACGTGCAGCAAAAGGTGGGAGTCAAATCAGGGACTGTACAATAATAAGTAAAACATACTGAATACAAGCAGAAATTTAAAATTTATTTCTTTTTGTATGTTTAATTTTAGCAAATACAGTTTAGGTAAAGAGTTACTCACTATTAGAAAAGTATTAGTTTGATTCATTGGTGGCTAATTAAAAATGTTGAAGGTGGGGCTGTGCTGTGCCATGCTCAGAAAATTACATTACACATTACGGTACATTACTGTACAAATCTTGAGTATTATTTCCAGGTTACGTTTTGTTTTGTTTTTTTATGATCAGTTTTCTTAAATAAAAAAAAAAATAAACAACAAATAACTGCCAGTGCAAAAGAACAGTAAAAGTGTTTATAACTGCAAATGAACTTTCTTCTGTCGATTCTTATTTATCTATCTATCTATCTATCTATCTATCTATCTATCTATCTATCTATCTATCTATCTATCTATCTATCTATCTATCTATCTATCTGTTTATTTTTTTATTCATTTTTTCATTTTATTTTTCTTTTATTTACATATATGACAAATTAACAACCCTCCTCCTTTATCCAAGCTTGGGAACAGCAAAAGAGACCCAAAATAGACAAGCATAAGCGCGACCATTTACATGCTTTACAAGTTATATATCTAACATGTACACAAGTAAGAATTTAAATCTTGGCTAACAGCAAATAATTTGCAGTGTAAGTATTAATGTTTTTTTTTATGAAATAGGAAGATAAATGTTGCATTAATGTCAAATTGTCAGTCATACAATAAACTCTCAAGAGGCTGAGCACGCCAAAAAAACACCTCTGGATAACTGAAATCATAACTAACATACTTGTCCCTCAGTGATGCTCAGAAATGCTCAGTGTGAACAGAGCAACAGTTTGATTACTGAATTAAAAAACATGATAAATAAAAAAGCAAAACCACCTCAAGGCAGGAACACAACAGGAGCACAAATGGACTTAGACGAGGATGTTCTGGGTTTAAACTGGAACTTTTTTTTGTTTGATACACTCTTGCTAACACAGATCGAAGTCTCCACTGGCCTTACTGCGGACGCCATGATGTGCTATTTCTTTGAAAGCCTGATTTTCTAAACCCTCTCTCAGACTAATAAAGATGCTGATCAAAGCCCTCCTTGTCTTCAGATTGTACTTTGTCATTAACAGACAGGATGGAAGTTTCGACTGGAGCATCTGCTGTTTTCTCAGTCGATGCTCTGAAAGCAACGAGGAAACAAACTTCCTCATAGGAGGAAAGTTCAAAGCACCTCCTGATTTCCAGTAAATTGCTTCGCCTGATTTGCCATTTCAAATAAATTGCAGCGTTGGCCAAAATTTGCAATTCACAGGAAGTCGTCTCCTCAGCTGCACAGAGGAAGTTAATCCATATTTCACGTTTGAATATAAGATGGAAGCAGAAAGAAAGGGAAGATAGGTAACTCCTTGCCAGGAGATGAGCGGAAAAAGAGGAGGGGGGGGGGTGGCTCTGGGAGTGGAGGAAAGGCGAGAGAATGGGAAGAAACAGGCGCCATTTAGAGTAAATGGCATCCAAAAACCCTCTCCAATTATCTTTGCCTACCATGCCAGTGAGACTGACTTAATTAAAACGACTTGAGAGGGAGGGGAGAGAGGAAGGAGCTGCCAGTGATTGAGGGGGCAGGCAGGCGACGTATCTGCACGGAAACACAAAGCTCAGGCATCGCGCAGGCTGTCCACCACTCTGCCTTTTCAATTCTCCACTTCAAAAGAGAAGAAAGAAATACTAATAAAAAAGAGAGGGGGCTCTCAGCAGCCACAGACACGTAATTGTGCTGTTTAAATCCGACATTTTTATCATTGTTGGAATATTGGTTGGGGGAAAGTGGGATGGATAAAAATGGATAATAAAATAGTGTTTTTTGTTCTTGCCTGACTGCCCCCTCCTATAATCCATCTGCCTTCTTCTGAGGAAAACCTCTGACAGTGACCTTTTCGCATGGGGTGTGTTTCTATGGAAACATCGTCTAGCCCCTCAGTGTTTGGTGTTTTTCTGTCATCGAGGAGCAAAAACTGGCTCACTTGTGACTAAGAGGAAGACGACATCACATTTAAGGATTTATAAGACTGTCTTTTATTTCTTATTTTTACTGCAGGCCCAGAACCGAACAGAGCACAGCAACCACTGTGCTGTTTAAAGGAGCTGTTAAAGAGGGGGGTACTCTACTTTCCCATTTTTTTAAATATGGATGCAAAGTAACAATGCTGGATGTTCAGACTAAACCTATGCAAATCTCTTCAATCTGTAAAGTGATCAAAACACTCTGTTTTAAAAATAGCACAAGATCATCACGAGGAATGACCAGAGGATCTCCTAACCCTACCCCTCAAATATTGCAGTCTGCCTGTCCAGATTTTACTTAACTATAGTTCAATAAACTCCCTCTGGAAGGGTCTTCAAGACAAGTTTTCTTTCCCACGTTTATTCCCAACATTCACCCACTGGCCGTTAGTACGGTAAACAATGTTTGCTAATTAGGTCAGTGATTAGTTCACTTAGGTTGTAAACCTGCAATTTAAACAGAATAAAACACAGAATTAACTCAAATAAGTTTACAATATTATGTGGCATTAACATTTGCTTGAAAACAAACAATACTGACAAACACTCACCGACAAGGCGTACCAGTCCTGACAATCAATCACATCAAAATGAAACTTAAGACCATCAATGCACTAATAAGCCCCGCCCACTCCATGCACACAGCATGTGATCAGGTAATGTTCACCACTCAAACATCAAAGCAAGATTCAAAGCCACACATAATTACACATCGAATGCCTTTAATAAACAAACAGAACAATAACTCTAACTGCTGGAAAGTTATACACTGCCCATAGCCTTACCAACATCAGGCCTCAAGAGTGCTGGCCAATCAGAGGAAAGGGGGTTTGTGGAGTGGGGAGCCTTAAAGAGACAGCAGCTAAAATGAAGCGTTTCAGACAAAGGCTAAAATAATGGTTTTCTAAAAAACCAGTGAAAGAAAAACAAAGCCATTAATAAAACTACTACGAGGGCACCAGAGAAATGGAATAAAGACTAAAACGATGGCACAATAACCCCTCTTTAACTATGCAGAGTATTTAGTCTTTTATAAATGTTTGACTATTCACATGTCAGTGTTAGAACAATGTTCCCTGTTGAGGTTTTCAATTCTGAAAGTGAACAATCCTAACCTGTTATGGCTTATAGAGTATTAAAAATGTCAAAAATCTACAGCATCATGAGCATTTCCCACAACATTATACTAATGGAGGTATAAATCTACCAGCAGGTGCAGCAAGGTTCACTCAGTGTTTAAAATATGTGCATACATTTACATCTGAGTACAAGAGGGCAGCTTATTTAGGTCTAAAATATTAAACTTTCTAAACAGTTTCAAAACTCAGTGTGTGTTTTAAAAACACAGGAAGACATTTCAGTTCAGTTTGCACATGGTTCTCTCCATAAACACGCACGCACGCATTTACACACACACACACACACACTCTCAGCTGCACACTCTTCTCACACCTTGATCAGCCAACACAGTCAGTGCTCATGTGTCACAGCGAACACCTGTTACTGCGCTTTTGTCTTGAGAGCTTATTGTCAGAGAGTGTTCGGTGTTTCTCACTGAAGACAACACAAACTCAGGCTGTATCTTCAAATGTGTCTGCACAGAAGGTTGGTGGGCGCTCTAATTTGAAGTTTAGGTGTGAGAATACACTGTATATGATAATTACCAGCACTGAGACACCACTGTATCCGTATATAAGGGCTGTGAGGGGTGTGCAAAGGCAGCCTGGATTTAAATCATGCTTTAAAAAAGCAGCTATAATTAAAACTTTGAATGACCTTTCTGTGCTTTTTTTCCCCAGTATTTATGTGTTTTTGTCTTGGGAAAAACATATTTATTAAGAGCAGGAGGTATTTTTGTTTTTCTTCTAGTTAAAAACAAACTCTACAAACATCTGAAATAAAAAAAATGTTGGTCAGGAGCCAAAAGATTTAAAATATAAATGTCTGTTTGTCTTAAGCTATTATTAAAAAAATAATAACACAGGAAATAATAGATAAGATAAGTGACACAGGAAAAAGGGTCTGGTCTCAAACCAGTTTTTCAGTTCTGTGACAAGAAAAACAAAAAAAAAAGGTTTAAAGATCGATGCACATGTAGCCAAATAATGAAGTTTCTCTGCAGGTCTTATTTCAAAAGTGTTCAGTGTATCTGAAGCAGAGCTTCCTCCTGCTTGCTGTGTGTGTCTCTGCTCTGCTCTCGGTCACAGCTACACTGCTCCCTGTTACTCCCAGGTTGGCATGTTAAAAACATTCAGGTTACATTTTGTCAGCTATCTTAGATTAAGTTTTAGTTTTTGGCGCAATTTTGTCTTTTTGACCTTTATAGTTTCAGTTGTAGGTTGTATCTTTTACATTTCTCTCTCTGAACACTTTCTCCTGTTTGAGAATTGATCCTTGCTCTCCTCTCTGCTGTGCTGTCCCTGCTCATCTATAGATTAAATAAAGGTCCATAAATAAAATGATCCTTACTCAAAGTCAAGTCAAAACAAAACACTCTATCTATGAGAAACACTGTAGATCTATTTTTAATCTCTGCTTCAAATTAAAGTGCTCCGAACACAAAACACAAACTGAGTTTCACTTTTACGACAGTCCTGAAACGCACCTGTAGTGACAGACAGACACCGGACAGACAGCTTACTGCACTCTGAGCTGTTTCTTCATCTTTGATGATGAAGAGTTGATCGAAACCTCCAAATGTCTGACTGAATGTGTCAAACAGATCAACAAATGAGGATAAATGGAGCTGAAGACAACTTTTTGTTGTTGTTGTTTTGAACAGTTTTTATCCTGAGTGATGTAACCTGGCCATGTATCAAAGTTCAAAACAATTTAGTGACAGTCACACAGTGCAGCACACATGATTACACACAATTAAAAAAAAACAGTTTTTATCTCACTTATTTTGTTCTTACAGTGATTTTTTTCATTTTTAAAACGTTTGCATTTGGTTAAAGTGAGTCAAAGTATAGTGGCAGATGGACATGTTGCAGCTGTCTGAATGCTTTGTTGCCAGCTCTTTTATCAGGGTATCAGCAAGTCAAATTTAAGACTTTTCAAGACCTTTTTAATGCCAGCTTGAATTAATTTTTTAAGTTATTTTTTGGGGCTTTTTATGCCTTCATTTTGAGAGGACAGGACAGTGGATAGAGGAGGAAACAGGGTGAGAGAGTGGGGAGCAACATACAGGAAAGTAGCCACAGGTCAGACTCCAACCCAGGCCGCCCGCTTATGGGCCGTTTTTGCCCATATGGAGCGCGACCTTAACCACCAGGCCATCTGTGCTCCAGCTTGAATGAAATCTAAGACGATGGTTAAGAGATCCCGCTGTAATACAACTTAAGCATAGCTTTTGTGTCACTCCATGAGACTCATTCAAGTTTACTTTTGTCTGTTTATTGAACATAAAGTGATGATCAGCGCTCTCTGGTTCAATAGCTATATGTACAGGTGCTGTATAACTGCATTTTTCCAACCAAGTATACAAAAAATATACAAAAATAAAACATACAAAAAATAGAGTAAATTAGTCAAACAGTAGTGGAAACATCTAACAACAACAACAAAAAGAAAAACCTACTTGAGCTTCTGAACACACACGTCATGATGAGCCTCAGTTCTGTGGCTTTAATCTCCAGTTCTGCCTCCTTTTTTTTTCAGCTCACACAATTTATCTTTGTACCTCTTCCTGAGGACGTTTGACTTTGTAATGAGCCCAGCCATCAAGGTGCTGGACTAATCCTCAGCTTGCTCTGCAAACAGGTCTGCATCCTTCTCCAGAGAAGGAGATGCAGATAATGTATATCAGCAGCTAGAAGCCTCTTTACATCTCCTTCTCCAAAAGTCTCGCCAGAAAAAGAAAACAAAACATGAAACATTAACTAGTCTCGACCTGAGAAATTTAAGACCTTTGATTAACGCATTTAAAACCAGCATTTTAATGCAGCATTTTTAATAAACTTTTAATGAATTCAAGACATTTCAAGGCATTAATTTTAGATTTACTTTTTAAGGATGCGTGGACAACCTGTTTATTGATCAAAACATAGGTTGAGACAGCATTTCAAACATGGAGAGCTCAAAACAGCTCTTCAGAAACTAATGGGTAACAACACAGAGGCTATGATCATGTTTTATTCACTTTATTGTGAAGAGGTGTGGATGAAAAAGTACTCTAAGGTGATTCTAAGGTAATTTAAGGTGCTTTACGTCCAAAAGTTTCAGGAACTTTCAGTCAAACAACTCCTGGAATGTTAATTTGGATATAAGGTGTTATAACAAATCAGTCAGAAGGCTTTCACTTGCAACGCTCCCACCTGAAACGTTTCTGGATCTCCAGAAAGCAGGGTAACCTGGAGGGGCAGATCAGGACTAATTTTAAATCCTAGTTCCTGTGGACAAAAAGTACATATTTCCTCAAAAAGGCTTTGGAAAGTTCCTGCAGTCACCTTAAATATATTTAAACTAAGTATGGGGACTTCCTCTGTGTTTCAGCATCTGTCGTAAACACCCTCTGACACATTCAGCTGAATGTCACCAGTTTGCAGTGTTCCCTCTTCAAACCTTAAAAAAAATTCAACAGTTCCTGGAGGAAGTTCCTGTGGTTGAAAAACACTTTTAGATGAGTCATAATGCACGATGAACTTCTTGTAAAACACAGTTTGTTTTTTAGTTAGTGAAACACGTTATCTTAAATCTTTGAGTTTGAGTAGATGGTGAAAGGGAGTCTTTAGTTTCTGTGTGTGTGTGTGTGTGTGTGTGTGTGTGTGTGTGTGTGTGTGTGTGTGTGTGTGTGTGTGTGTGTGTGTGTGTTAGCAGAGACAGAGACAGGAAAGAGGGTCGACTTAGCAACCATTATTTTGATGGGGCCAAAGCCAAGTGTCTCCACATATCCACTTTCTCCTATTCATCCCCTGTGCTCTCTGTTTTTCCATCTCCAGAGTCCTCTGTCTCTTCTCCTCTTCCTCACCCTCTTCGTCTTTGCTCATTCTAACCACTCCTCCCTCCTCGTCTTTTTCCCTAAACTCGCGTTCTTCTCCTTTCGCTGCCTCTCCTCCCATTTATACCCCCTTTTCTCCCCGTCTCACCCTGCTCGGGGGAGCTTCACGTGGAGCTCAGAGAGGAGACAGAGAAGAAGCATATTAATCACCTCATCGCCGTCTTAATGTGGTTGGTTATTGGTGTTAAAATGATGCTGTGTGCTGCTCTGCTCACAATGCCAACAGCCTCTGAAATGAAAAAGATCCAGATCAACTGTCTACCCTTAACCCCAGGACTCTGCTTCCCACTGCCGAGATTGTTTCTTTACACACACACACATACACACACACACGTTCTCAGCTCCAGTTGCCAGGGAGACCGCCATACCAGGGCTCTGACCCAGGAGGTTTGGGACTGTTTTTCAACCCCCCTCCCTCCGCCCTGAAGCAGGAGAAATGGCAGCTGTAGGACAGCTGTTCCTACCAGGCCGAGCCTCAAACCACAACCATCATCCCACCGCCAGAGCAGCCCGGACGGCATTTTAGGGACAAAAACAGCCCGCAGCCAGAACCGTTACACACATCTGCCCTGTTCAGATCCTTCAGAGGAAGACGAACAGGAGGAAGAATCTGGAAAGTTTAGGGAAGTTTAGGGAAGGGAGTTTACTCTGAGTTTCTGTCAGATTTTAGCTTTGAGCTCACTGATCGGCTGCTCTCACTTCTTCTACATGCACTTAATTTTTCTGCACTGATCACGTCGCAGTAATCCTTCACAAGCCAGCTTTTGTGTCCCGATACAGATACATGAGAGGGCATCTGCTTACCATCATCAGGTGTCTTGCAGTAAGCTACCCTGAATCTATATTTTTTGTCCTTTGTGAAACGTTTTTGGGGCTTTTAAGCCTTTATTCAGGGACGACAGCCCAGAGAGAGCAGGATCAAAGGAGAGAGAGAAAGTAGAGGCTTGTAAGAAAAGAGCTTCGAGTTGGGGATAATGGCCTCTGCACGAGGTGCGTGACTCCTGATATCTGATTCATGAGTGCTTTTAGTGTCGAGATCCCAAAAAACTGTTGAATGCATGAGCAGGAAACAGAACCAACTGCAAATTATTTTTAACAAAATGTTTGCACTCTGAAGTAAACAGTTTTGTAATTTGAGATGCACCAATGACTTGCTGACTGTGCGCTTCAGTGCGTTTCCACCGAACGTTGTGGTTTGGCTCAGGACAGTTTGGCTCAGGTAAGTTTGGCTCAGGTAATCCTGGGCTCGCTTCAGCCAACTATACATTGCTTTGTAGGCGGGGATGTAAGCAGCTCTATAAGCAGCATGACACAACCTATAATCAACGACTGTTCAAAGATCATTTGTTTTCTCTAAGATATAAAGTAACAATGCTGAATTTTCAGACTAAACGTGTGCAGATTTTTCAAACCACTAGATGTTCATTTGTTGTAGAAATCCACAAATTTGTCTGTAAACTAATCAAATACACACATAAGTATCACCTAACTGGTTTATGACACAATTGAGACGCGGGCCTCAAACACCAAGGTCCACCCATAGCTCCACTAACCAATCAGAGGGAAGGGAGGCTAGAGAAACGGGAAGTCTTAAAGAGACTAAAATGAAGTGTTCCAGACAGACAGGCTGAAATAAGAGTTTTTGTGAGAAAAAAAAATCAGGCTTATTTTAGCTGTAAATCATGTAAAGTAACCAAGGCGCACCAAAGGGATGGAATAAAGATGAAAAATAGCACAATATCCTCTCTTTAATGTCCTTCATTTAATGTAAAAACCAAAACGTTTTGAGAACTCAAAATTTCAAGGCAGCTGTCTGCACTGGAATTTTGAGTTTGGAGGCCACCAAAAAATTTACATTTGGACCAACTTATGAGTTTTTGTTGCGATAACTCACAATTTTGAGTTCTACACACACACATTCTTTACACACTTTGTACAGAAAAAGCTCTAAACGTTTTCAATCGCTTCCATCCACCCACACACTGACGTGTAGATGAAGACCCCTGAAGATTTGAGCTGTAAACCCCGTTCTTTGCTGAAGAATAATCAAAGAATTTAGTTACAGCCTCAAACCTTTAAATTTCAGTTTTGCCAACTTAACTTATGAAATGAGACCAACTTTACACAACAAACTCAATATAAATGCTGCATTTGCTTTATTTTTTAACTATTTTCTTTGACAGTATCACAGACAGGATCTTAAATCTGTTATCTTGTGTTGTTTTAATCTTTTATTTGTTGCTTTAATATTTTATTTGTTTTTATTTCTTCTGATGTTTTCCTCTCCTTCATCTGGTGGTTTTTAGCCTTTAATATATTGTTGTATCCTTACGCTCCTCCTCACATTTCTCTTTTACTTCTCTTCTATTTCTATTTCTTTTTACAGTTTTTTTTATTATGTAAAGCACTTTGTAAGTTTGTTTTATTATTATTATTATTATTATTATTATTATTATTATTATTATTATTATTATTATTATTATTATTATTATTATAGCTAGTTGAAATAACTACTCTGAAGTAGTTTGCAACACAGTATAACATTTTTTGTTCACTTAACCAGAAAATCATTTTCAGGAAATGCAACAATTTTAGTTTTTCTTTTTTACAGTGTTCTTCCTTACAGAAATGGAGTTAAGTTTCATGAACCAATGATGTCAGAGGTCATCTCTCTGTCGAGCTTAGCCTTAGCACTTTCTGCAGCTTCATCCTCTCATCAGCCTCTGACAGCATCAATGACCAACAACACCAGTGTCTCAACTTCACCAAATGCTATTGTTTTCTGCTGCTCTTTAAGTCATTAACTTGTCACTCCTGATTGAAATATCCGTTTTCCTCTTGTCAACAAATGGTCCAGTCTGTTTTAATGCACTCTTCAGTTTCTTTTTTGACACACTGACTATATCTAGCTCAGGTATCTTTCAGCATCTGTTCTCCTCTCAAACACACTTTTATGTCCTCTCACTTTTTAAGTACCTTTTGTTTTGTTTTTTTTTTCATCTCACTAAAGCATCTGTACCGTCTCTAACATGTTGTGAGGTCAGTTTAATGTCCTCGTTGAAGGTTATTTTACGCTCTAAAACAACGTTTGTCTCTGTCTTAAGAAACCTTTATACATCTGTTCTTCTTCCCAACATGCTGTCAGCAGAGTGCTGTCTGTTTGATGAAGTTTAGCCAAATACCACCAACCACCATGTTTCTTTATCATCCTAACTTTATCGCTTTCATCAGGCTGAGCTGTCTGTTGGTTTTCTGTCTTTAATCTTATCTTCATCCTTCAGAACTTACTCATTCTTGTGTGTAGGGAAGAGGATCACCAGTTCGCCTGCCATGAAAAGACTTATGGCTCTCATACCTGATAAATAAAATGAAACATGATTTTTGTTTGGCTGCTCCAGTTTTAAATATATATTAAAAAAATGTATTTATGATGAAAATTTAGTTTTTAATTCCTTGTAAATCTTACATTATGGTCAATAGTTTGCTAACAAGGCGTAAAACTTATAAGCCAAAGGAACAAGGGTCTAATTGTGGTTCTAGAGTAACTGATCCAACCCTGACAGTATTACTTTCCAAAGCTCCAGGAATGTTTCTGATTGGTGGAGCAGCCACAGTGTTTTTATTTCCCCTCCCTCCATCCACAATAAGATGACCCCCAGTGGTGATTGACTTAGTTTAATGACTTCTTTGAGCCTGATAGTGTAGATGTGTCTCTTTCAGCTCCCGGTGTTACAGTTTAAAGAGTGACCCTGTAAACTGGTGACCTTCAGCTGAACATGTCAGAGGGTATCAAGTTTACAACAGCTGATCAAACAGAAGAAGTCCTTGGTCCTGCATCCTAGTTTAGTTTTATATATTTTTGTTATATATCCTCATCAAAGCAGTATTTCATGATGATCTAAAACTGTTTGAGAAGGATGCATCCTGCTGAAAGTCATCAACCAACAGGGTCAAACATGGGTCAACACCTGCTGCCATCTTCATGATTTCAATCTCAGAGATCTGCTTGTGTTTCCCTGGTCGTTGGTGTTTCGAAAAGCCTGTGTCTGCAGCCTTTTTCTTCTTTCAAATGTTTATTCAACAAATCCATCTGTACAGGCTGAATCTCTTCTGTGCTAACAGGCTAACTGCTGTGCTACACATGACCATGAGTGCGTCTCAATTGGAGAGATGCAAGGAAATGAAGGGAGGAGAGAGGAAACGAGGAGATCTGTTTAAAGAGAAATGAGATGTCCTTTCCTCCAGAGCATCACATGAGGCGACATGTTTTAGTGATGAAAGCATCAGCTGATCGCCACTTTTTTAACCCCAGCTCTATGACCTGTTTCAGTTCTATCCTCAGTGACGGTTTTCAGCTCCGTCTTTTTGTTAAACTCCAGTGATGTGAAGTTTCAGAAAAGCTTGAGCCGCTGCAGCATCCAATCAGTAAGTGATATCCATAGACTGTAAATAATGGACGTCATCTTGATTGGCTAAAACTGAACTGACCAATAAAGCTGCTCCCCCTGGTGGCTGGCTGCAATACAAGTCAAAAACTCTGCCTCTCTATTCATTCCAGATGGGCTGTGGTCAAACTTTAAAAAATTATTACACCTCATAGAAATGTTTTTCACATCTGTATGTTGTGGTGATATTTAGATATTATTGGGCTGCATGGTGTTAAACTCCTCTTTTTAATAAAAAGTTTCTTTTTTATTAGTTACTAGAGGTTAAAAACGTCTTTTACATCTCGTTTAGCGATGATTGACAGCTGCCGTTCTTGTGTAGTTTCTTTCAGGAATAATGAAATACATCAGGTAGGAGAGTTAAGAAGAGACTAGACTGTCAACAGAAAAAAATATATGTTTTTTTGTCACCTGCTTCCACTCAGATTTCCTCAGAGTCCCTCATAGTCTCTACTGAGCAGACTCTGCATACAGTCTACGGTGATATCCCATATGGGGACGTGTCTGTCAGTAAAAAGACTTCCATGGAGCCTGCTCTCGTGTCTCCTCTGCTCATAGATCCTCCGCTCAGTCTCCTCCCTCTGTCTGCCTGTTTTCTACTTCTATAGTTTCATCTTGGTTTCATCACTGTCTTGCCCTCTACTGGTCTGGTGGTATAGTGCAATTAATTTTATTTTTCTACATTTTTCCTTAAATTGAAGAAGACTTTGCTGTTGGCTTTAGGAGGCAGATGAAGACCCTTTAGTTTGGATCTGCTTTTATTTAACCTGTCTTTATCTGCTTTATGTGACTGTCTGTTTCAAAGGTCTGTTGAGATCTCTTTGATCCACCTTTAACCTGTGAAGCAGTTTGAAATGCCTGGTCCTGAAAGGTGCACGAAATATAAACGTACATCTCTCCATCACGTGAATGGTTTTTCTCACTGCCCACAGCAGTCTGTGGATAATTGGCCTAATTTCCAGCCTGTATGATGCTTCCTTGTTGTTTATCACGAAATTTCCCTTGACACCTCCTCTGTGGCTCCTATTTGCATTCTCTCCCCAAAAGAGATAATTACCTCCCAGAGAAGAACACAGAGCTCTGAACTTTTATACTGACTGAGGATTCCTTCAGATAAATCGTATGTTTGCAGACACTCGTACGCTGTTTTCCTCCACGTCAGCAGATACTGATGTAGATGACTGTTGTTTTTTTTCCAATGGTAAGAAAACAGAAATGATGCTGAGGTAATGCTAAAGCTCAATAACCAACAGCTGAAACACCTGAACTGTAACATCCTGAGTCCCTCCTTTGCTCCAACACACAGGGCAGCAGAAACCAGGGAAGTCAGTGCTGCTGGAGTATCACATCCACTTTACAGTATCCATTACCACACTGACTCCATAATGCTGCTCCTCATAGGTGAACAAGTTGCTTTACACAGCGTGTAATAGAATTTGGCAGAGCCATCATCTGCAGGAGCCAAAGGGGCCATCGAGCTGAAGTGTGGGCAGACAAAGCGTGTCAGCTTTAGGATGCTGCTGGGAGTGAAGGTAAAGAGTAACTCATCTGACTGACACTACAGAACACACACTGTGTGACAAAGGAGAGTAAAGTTGTGAAATACTTGTGTGGTCCAACCATTTTTCTCTGTAAGGGAAAGTGAAATAGTCAGACTCAAAGAAGGAAAAAAAAATACACCCTCTCTTTTTGTTGAGTTGTTTAACTGAAGTCCAGGTGTCAAGAGTTAAGAATGACTCATTTATATCTAAAATAAAACACTTCGGGTAAATTAATTTACTTATCCGCATTTTAAAAACTGAATTAAGGAGAATTTACCTGCATGTAGCTAAAATCTAACAAATAAAGAAACAAATTTAGGGTGTGGACTTGGCCTTCTGGTAGAGAGGCGCGTCCACACTTAGCTGCCTTTCAGCTGGAGGCCCCTGTCCCACATGTCATTTCCCAACTCTGTCTACAAGGTCCTGTCCTCTCGAAAAATAAAGGTATGAAATAAAAAAAATTGTAAAAGAAAAGAAAAGAAAAAAAAAGAAGAACTCTGAGATGTTGGCAGTTTTGGGAAAATAAATTAATTCTTGATTCTCTTTTACTATTTTATCTAGAAAACAGACTGAGAAGTATGCTGACTTTAATTTGAATGTAAAGTAGACTGAAATCGATGGTAGTTCCCATTCTTGACCTACAAAAGCTGTCAATACAACCATACAGAAAATCAACAGTTTCTAATTTTAATATTTAAATCGTCTCTTGGGGATCAGCGTTGCACAAAAAGGTTTGCACCTTGGAGAAAAAGCTTACTGCCAAACTTCCCAATGAGTGACAATTGTGACCAGTAAAAAAAGCAACTCAACCCTGTACAGGAAAAGGGCCAGGGCAGTGATGAGATTTACTTCTTTGCCCACAGAGGGCGCCAAAATTCATACAATCCAAAAGTTCCTTCTTGCAGCTTTAAAGTGACTGAATGAATTATTAAAAAAAAACAATATAGAGCTGAAATTTTTTTAAAAATGCAGCCAAAATATCTATTAATAAAACCCTGAAGAAAGCTTTTTTTTTCTTGTTTGTTGTTTCTTGCGATTTTGAAATTAAATGGAAAGGTGGTATTTTAAAATGGAAAAACAAATAATAGGTTGGATTTTAAATTCTGTAATCCTGTTAAATAAGAAGAATAAACGTACATGAAATCTAAAAATAAAAAAATGATGACAGATTTTTACATTATTTTTCGGTAACTAGAGGTTAAACATAACGCTACTGTTAATATTTTTGAGTCTGTGTCCATTCTGGCGCCCCCTGTGGACAAAGTGGTAACTACCTTCTCCTGCTGATTTGGCCTCTGCCTGTAAAACGGCTGCTTTAAACATCAAGTCTCAGTCATTGGGAATCTTTGTTGTGGGTAATTGGAGGATGTACTTATCTTTACGGCCTGTCACGTCATCAAACACAGCCCCCACCCCCTGCTGGCAGTTTGGGGTATCACATGACTACACAGAAATAGTCAGTCCTCTCAAAGATCATGATAAACACATCAGTGTTTGTTTTCGTCTGTTTGATGACTAAAAAAAAAGTTCCCACAGCAGCTTCAAAGCTTGAATTTCACCCGACGTTTGTCACCCTCCTCTGTACATTTCTAATTGTAAAATTTCGTCTTGAAGATTTGATTTCTTGCAGTAATTTTCTTCCGGTTAAAGGCTCGTCTTCTCATGATCTTTCTCTCTGTGCTTGTTGGATCCATACGGTGAGAGAACAGATATTTTTATATTAATTAGAGACGAATGTATCATCAGACAACAGCAGTAACAGATTTAACAGCTCTGAATGATATTACGACCCTCAGTGGGCCTGTGGTGGCGTGGGCTCTTCTCTAACCTCTCTGCACATTCACAGTCTGTATTATTGCCTCGCTCTCATAACATCCTGTTCCGTCTCAGACATGTATTTGAATCCAACCATGTTTTCGCCCTGCTAAGTCTCTCTCCGTCTAAATGAGGTGTGAAAAATGTGGGAGGATTTGGACCACACTGTCCACTTTCTCCTGAAATATAAAATTCATACATATCCTTTGCTGTAACTTTGCCAGGAGTGAAATATCTGCCTCAGAGACACGTGAAAGTAGCTGCTTCTAGCAGAGGAATTATACACATTGATCTGTTATCGCTGCGTCTGTTTTTCACTTTCAGTATGTCTCTCTTCATAATTGTCTTCTACAGAAAGATAACCTGATCTTTCTTTTTTTTTTAAAGAGTTTGAATGGTGGTGATTTGGCGCTCCCCCTCCATCTGTTTTGTTTTCCTTCCATCTCCCTCTTTTTGATGAGCTGGGTCTTCAGTCCCCCTTATAAAATCCCATTAGCTCTTAATGAAGTCGGGCTCCTAGCCTCTCGGCCTCACCTCATTTAGCACGATTGTCTGGCGGCCATTAGCATGGAGGCAATTACAGCCGCACGACAAGAGTAATTGGAAATGCCGACAGGGACCCTGAGAAATGGGAATAAATAAATATAAAAAAATATTCAAACTAATAAGCTTCCATTCAGATGGCAGGAGGGAGCCGCATGTGTCTAAGTTAAATCAACATAATTACAATTAGAGCTGGTGGGGTAAAGAGCCAGGGTGAGGGAAACAGATCTGCATGGATTGGAGGGTGGTGGTTAAACAGAGGTACAGAGTGATATCACACAGTCAAGATTACAACGTAGAGCAAGAGGACGACCCCGGATTCATGGAGAAGACGTCTTCCAGTCTACTTTGAGAAGAGGCGCTGAGTAGCTCAGAAAGAGTCCAAACCTGAAGTCATCACGCAGGGATCAGATCTGAGAAGATGATGGTGACCTTGAGTGTTATCATCCTCCGCAATCAGGATTCAAATTGTCTTCAGTTTTAAGGTCTCTGATTGATTGTGACATCATTTCTTTAACCAGGCTTTAGAAATCAGTAAGGTTCATTTTTTAAGGTAATTTTGTACCTAACTCTCCTTGGTCAAAAAGATTGGATTATTCCTTCTGTAGTCAATTTTATTTCATTTTCTATTAGAAATAAATCATGTCCTGTTTTTTTTTTTTTTCTTTAAATTTCTTGACACCAGGTGTAGTCACAGAGCAAAGGAAGGGGTTCTTCCACCCAACAGGCACTCTGAGCGTGCCAGCCTACCAGCCATAGCCTGATCCTGCTCTCGATGCATATCAAAGCGAGCCCCCGCCCGTCAATGTCATGCCACATGACCTGCTTCAACCAATCATCATTCAGGAGTAGCATGTTAGTCAGATGCCCTAAAACTTACACAGCCAGAGGTGGGGTAGGGTGGGCCATGACTTTCATTCCTGATAGGGTTGGGTATCAAGAACCGGTTTCTGTTAAAACTGTAAATAAATTTATAGGATTAATGGAATTGATGTGGTTCATGGATTTTGGTTCCTCTCTTTCCTCCCTTCTGATGAGAGGCTGCGGTTCATCATGACCAAAACCTTAACCAACAGAGATGGTTTCTTTTTGAGTGCAGCTGGTCTCACTGGTCCCCCACTGACCCCCCAGAGACACTTGTCATACGTACATTAATGCATAAAATGTCATGCACAATCTCAAATTTTTTGTACATGTTTTTTTTCTCCTTTTTTGGGCACCTCCTTTTAAAGTTATATATTTCTTTCTTTATAGAAAATGAATACATACACATCCTGTTTTCATATTTTGTAAAACAAACACTTCTGTTTTATGATTTTAAATGTTTATATTTATCTGTTTTTATTTATTTATTTATTTATTTATTTATTTATTTATTTATTTATTTATTTGTTTATTTTGTTTGTTTGTTTGTTTGTTTGTTTTTACCTGGTTTCTGCATCATAATTCTTTCATCCTTCTTCTATACCACTTATCCTGTTCAGGGTTGCAGCTGTCTTACACCCTGGACTGTCAGTCCAGTCAGTCACAGGGCAGACACAGAGAGAGAGAGAGACAACCTTGGAATCAAAATCAAACATCAGAAATCAGTAAGACCCTGAATCAGAGCCGGAATTGATAAAATCTAAATGATACCCATCTCTATCAGTGAGGAGTCTTTTCAAAGTTAAAGCTGTCTATTGTTTTATACACAGATTGGTGCAAACAGTTGGCCTCTTGGAATAAAACATTACAGAGAACCTGACCTTGGTGACTTCAGAGCTGTTTATTTTTTCCAAGTACCAAAATTTCTGATGTTTATTGTGTTCAAGTTGGCATCATATCGCTACAAACGGCTCTGTGGGTCTAATCAAACTCACAGTGAGTTAATACACTGATTTGAATTGAAAGCTCTCACATCCAGAGCTGCCACAGAGCGAAGGTGTAACTCTGAAATGGTTACGGCCCGCCTCTCTTATGGTTGCTCAGTTCTGATGAAAATAAAGTTTTTTGAAAACATTTTTGTTTTTATTTTTGCTTGGTTTCTAATGTTTCATCATCTCTGGTTGCAGCAGTGCTGTCTCTGAAAGTGCAGCTTCTTCATTCTAATCACTTTTTTCACTTAAAATGAAATGAAATCATGACCAGCAGTGGCTTAAAGTGTTGTTACTTGAATGTTATGTGTAATAAAGAACTGTTCAACACCATGTTTATCTGCAATGCCCTTGTTTTCTCAGTTCCCAAAGTTCTCAAGTACTCAGTACTGATACAGACTCCCAGATGTCTTGATTTAACTAAAATCCTCAGAGCGATCACACAATCTTAATGTGAGAAAACCTGAAACAAAGCAAATCAAGCTCTCTCCATGAGCACGTCTAAACAAGATCTTTAAAACACTTCACTGCCAGCTCTTCACCAGCATCCAATCTGTAACACCATGCTGAGTCTGTGAGATGAATTACAGCAGGTAATGTTGTTTTGTTCCCCCCAACGAGGAGGAAGTGTTTATGGTCCTGTTTGTTAGTCAGCAGATTAAAAGATGCTGAAAAAGGTCTCATGTTCCAAACTATAGATACAAAGATGATACAAGTCAAGGTTATAAGCTCAAAGAAGATTAGCCTGGAGAGAGAAGGACTGAGGTGTCAGAGAGGAGTGTGTCAGATTATCTTGACCAAAGTACAACAACTCGTTTCTGTAACTTGAGTGAAATATAATTTTCTCTGATTCTAACAAAGATTTTAGAACTGTATCATCTGTTAACTAGTGAGACCTAGAAGTGTGATAACTGATAGATTCACTTTTTCTGTTACCTGTCAGCACCAGAGGAATATGTAGGTGTCTGTAACTCCTACACAGGAGCAGTCATTTTCCTTAAAGGGAGAGTAGTGTGCGTCTTTTCGTCTTTATTCTGTCCCTGGTGCCCTTGTAGTATCTTTACATGATTTACATCTCAAACAAATATCTATGTTTCTCACAGTGTGAGAAGAAATTCTTCTTCAGCCTCTGTCTCAAACACTTTTTTAAGCTTCCGTCTGATTGGCCAGACCTCCAGAGGGCTGGCCCTACCAGTAATTTTTCACACCTGATGGTACGAAAGGCTAGGATGTAGTGTGCAAAGATAATTTGAACATCATGGCTCTTTGACCTAAACAAATAATGTATCTGTCATTACTAAAGCTGTAATCATAACAAAACATTTCTGAATCTTCTAAAATAAGCACCCCATGAGGTTGGTCCCGGTTTGAATCCAGCCTTTGGCCTGTTCCCCAAATGTCACTCCCCACTCTCACCCTGTTCCCGATTCTATCCACTGTCCATTACTCTCTGATTAAAGGCATGATAAGTGGAACATCGCCAAGTACTGAAAAGAAATTAATGTCTAGAGTAGTTTTAAGAGAACGATGAGCCTCAGAATGTTTGGTCAGTCTTTTAAAATAAAATCAAATTAAAGCTGGCACGTTGTTCTACTTTCTCACCACTGCATGAAGTAAAAGACAACTTTAGAAGTCTGGGAGTGTGAAACAACAGCAGGCTGTGAGCTGCAGGCTGGGTGCCAGATTGCCATGGCATTTGTCCTGTTAACACCCCCACTCCTCCATGCCCCTTGCTCCCACCGCCCACCACCACTGTTGCCCCCTTTTCTGCCTCCTAAGCTGAATGACAGGTGGCAGAAACCCGATCAGGTCAGCCTTCATCAAGGAAGCAGTCCCTTCACAAACGGGCACACTGCCCACTCGCCCACCCAAACGCCACAGCTCAGGGGGCTCAGAGGCTGGACGTGGTGCGTGTGCATGTGCGTGTGTGTGTGTGTGTGTGTGTGTGTGTGTGTGTGTGTGTGTGTGTGTGTGTGTGTGTGTGTGTGTTTGTGTGTGTGTGTGTGTGTGTGTGTGAATAAATGAGGCAGTGGATGGGGGATCTGGGCTACAATGGACTCAGATTCATTGGGGGGAAAGAGGGTGAGGGGTGTAATGGACTTTTTGGCAAAGGAACCAAGCAGCAGAGCTGGCACCGGGTGTGCAGGGCTCAAACGGGAAACAGGGGGCCGACTCCCACAATAGTCCATGTGAGAGTCCCACAGGGTCGCCCACAATAGCGGAGCGAGCGACTGTTGTCAACAGTGACCTCTGAGACCTCACTGCTTGAACTGATAGTCCCACCCTTCTGCACTTCCTTTTTAGCGTAGCCACATGGCTAAAGCTGGATTATTATTAGAGGCAACCTGATGTGATTCAACTGGAAAGTCCTCTGGTCATCTGGATCTCTGCATTTTAAAGTTCTCCATTTTAGAATACCAGATGCAAATATTTAAACTTAAAAAACTTCATAGAGCGCCCTCCTCTGGTGACCAGGTCTTATAGCCTGCCTCCTCCACATTACCAGACAGGATATGGGTTAAAGTAGATATTAAAATGCACGTCAAATACATTTGCAAACATTTGATTGTCTTTGGGCTGAATGGGGGTGCAGTTCCAGACAGTTCCAGGTTCAACATGTGCAGCATGTTAGCACCCATCAAGGCAGTGTTTTGACCCAAAGTA
This sequence comes from Labroides dimidiatus, assembly GCA_030710495.1. Classification (NCBI taxonomy): domain Eukaryota; kingdom Metazoa; phylum Chordata; class Actinopteri; order Labriformes; family Labridae; genus Labroides; species Labroides dimidiatus. The sequence continues at coordinate 7,394,717 of CM061159.1, forward strand.
ATACTTTATAGTATCAGTTCATCTCATTAGTTCTTCATATGCATGGAAAATCAATGAGAAAAGTGAGTCTCTTTCCAATTTCTTCTCATTTACAGATTTAGACAGACCCAGAAATAAATCTTACACTTGTCATACCGCAGAGGAGTCTGAGCAAGGAATGAAATATCAGAGTCTGAGGAACACCTTTCATTTCCAAGTTTCAAATAACATCAAAATAACATGACCCTCTCACAAACGACTACACCACTTCTCTGCTCCCGTCGTGTCCGGGCATGGTTTGCAGCCCCTCATCTTCATGAGGCTGAGACATCTTGATGTACTCCCCAACACTTCCTGCTTTTATTCACTAAATCTGATTTGGAAACCTATCGGCTATCTATAAGGACAAAGTGCAGCAGAGCATCTTGGCGCGAAATTGAAAATCCTCAGAGTAACACAGGCCTGTCCTTGTGCAACCCACTGTCCCTGTTCTCCATGAAAAAGTTTATTTGTGTAAAACAGCTCTGCGAGCAATCACTCCACGAGCTGGGATGATAGTCAGTGGTGGTGGGGGGGTGATATAATGGGGGGGTCTCCAGCCAGGAGGAGATTTAATTAGTGAAATCTCATTAAGTCTAACAGAATTAAGCGTAAAACAATCCTTGGTGGTGAACAGTGCTGGAGGTTTTTGGGTGATGGAAGGGAGGGCAGGAGGGGGAACACTTAGGGACTGAGAGGACATGGAGACTGGCTGTGCGATTAGTCTGGTCTTTGTGTAGGAAGAGACAAACGGCTTAGTAAGACCAGACCTCCTCTGGCTATCAAGTAGGAATTGCCATGTGTGCAGTGAAACCCCATCGTCTTAGCTTCTATTTTGACCGTGGCCTCTTTCCATTGTAAGGGCTTTCACAGGGTTTTACGACGAAGACTAATTAGGATTTAGAGAAACATTTTCAATGGTTAAGCGTTTCTGAAAAGATCAATTTAAATGGAGGGGTTGATACAAGAGTGGAAGAGTGACAGAGGATAGCAAGTTGTATCCAAGAGCTGACAGTAAATGCAGTCAGTCCCAAAACATCTACTTGGAATTCAAATCCAATTAGTTAACACCCAAGATGTTTAAAAGAGAGAGAGAGAAAAAAGAATCAAGCATTGAAAACAAACTGTCACTTTTTCTGAACCCGTCAAAGTTGTATCTAACCTTAATCTAACCCTCATTTACAGATCCTGAAAATCTATACCTAAGTCGCACCTTTACATGGAAGCACAGCCTGTTCTAGAGGGAAAAATGGTTTGACCTGTGTTACAGGCTTCCATCGCATTCAGCAATGTGTAGTTTCTGTGCAGCTGTGTAGTACTTCCTGGTATCACCATCCTGCCAGCAGCTCATAGAGTAGTTGGGCTCATTCTACAGTAATGCTGATTGTTGGGCAGTACCAATGGACTTTTGTCCTGTGACAATCTCACCGTGTCTCACCCCTATGCTGATACTTTGTCCGTAAATCAGAGTCTCTTCAATCACGGCTGCTCTTAAAAAAGCAGCACAGCTAAAATAGTCACACTGAGGTGGTTATTTTCTTCTTTAAGAGCCAACTTTTGGGTGAAATACCACAACACAATAGGATACCTCTCTCTTCATTTTACACTGGTATACTGGTTGCATGAATGTATCAGACGCAGCTTATAATTTAGGGTATGGTCACACCGGTCAACCAAACCCGCCCTCCCCTGCAGTGCTGCTCCTCTGTTGGCCAGTACGACCTGCAGTCACACTACTCCAACATGAACCAGACTTTAGGCACACGCATGGCCCGCCTATGTCACCATGAACCATAAACCATCTGTATATATGGAGCGCGGTGTCATCAGAGTCAGCACAATGAGACCCAGAGAACAGGATCACAACTTTAGTGACTTTTTGGCTCATGTTAAGTTGTTTTGGTCCGACACAGCCCTCTAACACCCGTTATTGCTTCAAATAACTGTCGAGAGGAGCGGTCGCAGCAACCGTGTCCACGTGCTCTTGGTCATGCATGAAGTGTACCATGCTGAAGCACACCTGTCCAAGGACTGTTTTTGTGCTCATGCAGGGTTCACTTACGATCACACTGGCCAAACAAACTGGATTTAAGTGGTGAAGCATGCTTAGGCACGATATGAATGGCTATTGTGACTGTGCCCTTAGAGTAAGTAAGACGGTAGGGAGAGTTCAGCTGCAGAACTGGACTGGTCTAATAGGAATGGTTTTAAAAGATAACACATCTCATAATGTATTTAAGAAACAATCATCAGCCATCTGCCACGGATTAATCTTTATGTGTTTTCAAATATATATGCATGAAAGTGAAGCTGATCTATTCTCAAACTCTTTTTCTCAACTCAACTCCATCTTTAGATGTTATGAAGGCTCTTGCACTGTAATCAATGTTAACTCAATGAAAAAAAAGAAGTCTTGGCCAGAAGCCTGCTATTACACCTTGAAGGCAATACAACTGAAAGTCCATCCACTCCTATTATATTTTATACATGGGACTCTATGTGATGTCTCATGTGCCTGTAGTCTCCCTGCTCCATGATATTTTCATTTCCAATCTGCCTCCAGCACATTCAATAAATGTTAATAATTAATCATCTGTGTGCACCAGAGTAAGCTTTGGAGTTCCACAAGGTTCAGTGCTTGGGCCGATTACTTATCATCTTAGATATGCTTCCTTTAGGTAGCATCATGAGGAAATGTGCCATCATTTTTTTTTACTGTCATGCAGATGACACTCAGTTATACCTTCTAATGATGCCCGAAGAAAACAATTAGTTAAGTGAACTAGACGCATGCCTTAAAGGCACTGATATGACATCATTAATGATCTTGAAATAATCTCACTTTTGTTTATTTGCTCTGTTCATAATCCACAATTCAAAACAAGATTATCAGCACCAAAATTGGTGATTTTTCTAAATGCTCGGATCTGTGGTAGGGATGGACTTTCCCTTGGGAACACAAGTCCATTAATGACACACAGACTGAAAGTTCCTTCAGTGACACCACACAAGCTGATCAGTGTCTCATTTTCTAGGTCTTTGAAGGAAGAAAAAAAAAAGATGCTTCCATGTAGGTCTGTTTGAGATGCTGTGGTAAGTGTTGCCATTTGTCTGAGATCAGAACATCTGGGAGAGGCAACTAATCAACATCAGGAGCTAACTAACCATCTGTGATGATTTAATGCTGGTAATGGCATACAAATCATGCCTCTTACAGGTTAGTGAAGTCACACAAATACTGCTCACCATCCTGCTGTCAGGGCTCCAGACTAACTTCCTTTACATGGAGCACAGCGGTGCTTACCTTAGAATTTTAGGGGCGCATACTGTAAGAGTTATGCAAAACCTTTAGATTTGCACAATAACCCCGAGAACCCGCCTCTTTTCACACATTAGCCAATCACAGTCACATTTACTCATACTGTCTCAAATTTTAGGAGCGATATGTGATCATTTAGAGGCAGTTTGTAGCCCTGGCTTTGCAGGGGCCAGGGTTAGAGTTGACACCTGCAGAACAAGTGGAGTCGACCAAATGGATCCTACGGTCAGAGGCCTGTATTCTTAGAAACACTGAGCTGCATCATAAGTGACATATAACACCTAAGGATGCCAGCATCTACATCTCAGACTATGAGAAACTACAAAGATTATATGAACAAATGTTAAGACAACTTGCTCAGTGTGTGATTGTGCAGCAGGAACAGATCAGCTCCATCACTTAAAGAGAGACTCTCAAAAAAGAAAATAGATTTTTTCTTTTTAATTTTCTGACACAGATAGGCTACTTGATATTTCACACAGCTTTTTTTTTGTATCAATTAGCTTCAAGCTTTTTGAAATGTGCTTCGTCGTGAAAAAAAGGTGTATAAACACTCACAGTTAGCTTGCCCACGGCAACCCAGCAGCTGAAAGTGTTGTTCTCTGCTCCTTCTCTGGTCTGTTATCCAACTCTCCTCACAGAACCTGTTGACAGAAGGCAACATTTGAGCCATGAGATTTAACACAGTCATCAGTATTCATGAAAAGGTCTTTAGTATGGGGGAGAGTCAAAGAGTAGTGACAAAAGATGTCTGCACTGGAAGTTTGTGATGCACTCCACTTTCTTAATCTGGTTATCAAAAATTAGTCAATGTAAATGCACTGATTACTTCAAAAGCAGAAATATATCTTCTAGAGTAACTAGAGCAACTAGAGCAACTAGATTAACTAGAGTAACTAGAGTAACTAGAGCAACTAGAGTAACTGGAGCAACTAGAGCAACTAGAGTAACTGGAGCAACTAGAGCAACTAGAGTAACTAGAGTAACAAGAGTAACTAGAGCAACTAGAGTAACTAGAGCAACTAGAGCAACTAGAGCAACTAGAACAACTAGAACAACTAGAGCAACTAGAGTAACTAGAGGAACTAGAGTAACTGGAGCAACTAGAGTAACTAGAGCAACTAGAGCAACTAGAGTAACTAGAGCAACTAGAGCAACTAGAACAACTAGAGCAACTAGAGCAACTAGAACAACTAGAGCAACTAGAGCAACTAGAACAACTAGAGTAACTGGAGCAACTAGAGCAACTAGAGTAACAAGAGCAACTAGAGTAACTAGAGGAACTAGAGTAACTGGAGCAACTAGAGTAACTAGAGCAACTAGAGCAACTAGAGTAACTAGAGCAACTAGAGCAACTAGAACAACTAGAGCAACTAGAGCAACTAGAACAACTAGAGCAACTAGAGCAACTAGAACAACTAGAGTAACTGGAGCAACTAGAGCAACTAGAGTAACAAGAGCAACTAGAGTAACTAGAGCAACTAGAGCAACTAGAACAACTAGAGCAACTAGAGCAACTAGAACAACTAGAGCAACTAGAGCAACTAGAACAACTAGAGTAACTGGAGCAACTAGAGCAACTAGAGTAACAAGAGCAACTAGAGTAACTAGAGGAACTAGAGGAACTAGAGTAACTGGAGCAACTAGAGCAACTAGAGCAGCTAGAGCAGAGGCAAAACTATCTTTATTGAGGGATGAGGCAGAAATCTAAATGAAAGACCAAACCTAATCAATGCGTTGGTCTCATACTCTCTTACTATACCCATCCACAATCATTCCTGGATCCTGTCATTATCTGATTCATTCTTGGAGCCAGCACTCCATCACAATATTCAAAATGTATCTGTTTTCATTTCCAGAGACAGGGATGAAAAGAGGAGGTCAGAGAGCTAGTCCTAACTCTAAATTCCTGAGAGGAATCGACCGGGTGGCCACACAGAGCACAGCGCTGCAGACAGACTTATGGTGCACATGCAAAAGATTTAAGTTCAATCAAGCGTTCAGGGCCGGACACCTGATCTTTCGCTTAAAGCTCCACCAGAACAGTGGGAGTGTGGTTGGGCCTCACAGCAGGCCGCCTACCTCCAGCAATCTGCTAACACAGAGCCTCTGAAGAGATGGTATTTATCCAACGCTGCACAGCTCAGCGGGGACTACTGTGTGTGTGTGGTAGGTGGGTACGACCAGAGGCCCGCAGAGGATCAGGGGAATTTGGAATGAGAGCTGCAGAGATTTACCGAGAGGAGCAGAAACCTTTTTAGAGCTATCCTCTAAAGGTTCAGGAGTGAAGAATTCCTGAATCCACTCACATTTTGTCAGTTAAATATTTTTGTTTTCACTTGTTAGCTGTGGAAAAAAAAAAACAGAACTGCAGATTTTTAACCCCATAAAGCCTGACCCATCGAAAAACAGCCAGAAAATTATAATTCTGTTTATTTTTTTCTGAACTGAAATGTAACCCTTCATATAAAATCTATCGAAAATATTGCTGTATCATTTTATCTGTGATATTTTCTGTTTCATATCTGACACACTGGCAATTTTGGCAACTTTTTAGTAACATTTTTACTAAATATGTATTCTTTCAATGCAGAAAATACTTGTTTTGTTTTGTTTTTTTTTAAATAATTAGTAATGATTAAGTTGCTATTCTCACTTCAACTTCTTGAAAATTATCCATAATTTTCCTGAGAAAAAAAAAAAAAGCTTGTGGATGATTTTATGAGAGCAGCTATTTAAAAAAAGCCAAAATCCAACTTCAGCTGCCTGTAGTGCTTTGATACTCCTCAAGGGTGTAGAATGCATTTTTTTTAGCATTTAACAGGTTTATTAGGAGAAAACTATCATGTTGATGAGATAAACGTCTTTAAAACTTGTTTGGCTTTATCCTGTTAACTTTGCAGTGTCTAAAAATAGTGTTTTTCTTGTGGCCGAAATATGAACTCCAAAAGCAGAGTTGTACAGATACTATTCAGTGTGCACATCGGGAGTGGCTGCAGCTGGTTTATTTATAGATTCTCAGCTTACTTCTGGGTTTGGATTCCTGCATTGTTTATTGTTAGAGAGGCAAGCTATCTGCAAATCCCCCCCACACAACAAACAGGCCGGGGGGGGGGGGGCTCACTCAGAGATGTTTCGGACACAGAAAACAGGGCCTGAAAGAGACACGTGATACGAAATGTGTGCGCAACGTACGTAAACTCAAATTTTATGTCTAAAACTATTATTATTATTATTATTATTATTATTATTATTATTATTATTATTATTATTATTATTATTATTATGCACGCATGTTTGCATACATGAATTTGCTGAGGTGGACTTGAAGAAATGTTGACTAATGATGCCTCTCACACTTCTTTTACTGGCAGAATTTTGTCACTGTTATCACTCAAACCAATCGTTTTTATTGGTTTGAGTGTTTCTTTCAACATAACATGTCAATAAAACAAAGTAAAAACAATGTTTGGTCCATGAAACATGAAAGTGTGCTTCAAAAAAGGCTTTTAGTCTGTAGAACAAATCGCTCTATCAGCACTCACTGTACAGGAGGATAAATTATTTCATAACTTTTTATTTTTGAAGTTTTTAAAGTTTGTTTTGCCAAATAAGTACACGGGTGACTTGACTGTCAGGTGAACACCCTGTAGCTTTTTGCAAACAGGATAAAGGCCGCCCCCTTACCTTTTCCTAACTCAAAGATCAGTTGAGTTTAGCTTTTTCAGTATGACCCCCGTTTATTAGAAATATCTGCAACTAAGAAGCTGTTTCAAGTCCACAGACAGAAATGCTAACCTCTTATCTCCATTAATAGCACATTACATCTTCCAGGGATTTCAAATAGTTGAGATAAACTCATTCACCCGGAGTGTTCGAGAAAGATCTCCAGAAAGAAACACAGAGAAGAATACAGCTGGGTCCTGGTTTAAGTCATCAGGAGATGTACAAACCCGTTGAATGACTCATAAAGTGAAGTGACTGGACACCATGCAAGATGGAAAAATTACAGTTGAGGGACTCACTCAGAAAAATGTCGGAGACGCACCAATGTTCATATGTTTTATGAATGTGAGATGGTGGGAAATTTCTGGAAGAAAGTTATAATATTTGTGAACAAAGTATTTGATAAAGAGCGACAAATGTCCTGTGTTTCGTACACAGGGAACAATGACAGAGGAGCTGAGGGAGTCAACAAAGCAAATACTTTGGTGTGGACTTGATTTGAGCACAAGCTGCAGAATCATTTTTAGACATTGGGAAGGAAAAATGTGTGTAACTTTCAGAGAATGGATTGAGGAAATGTGAAAAGTAGTCAGGTATGAGCAGTTATCTCTTAGAGTGATGGCAGAAGGGCCTGTTCTTGGGAATGTGGGTGCCATCTTTGCACGCAGTGGGAGACATGGGTATCATCACAGGAAATTGTGTGTGACTGATGTGTGAACGAGATGGTCCAACAGCTGTGAAGTGAAACCTATCTTGAGTTATTCGTTTGTTTTCTTAGATGCATATGATGTGTATTTTCTGAGATTATCAGGGCAGGTAAAAAAAACAACAGCTCTGAAAATGTTTCTACTCAGTTCAACTTTCATACAAGTTTAGATGAAAGTCGTGTTTGTCTGTTTTAACTCGTCTGAGAGGAGCCAAATGAAGAGGTCGACTGAACGCTGTACGTCCCACAGTTTCATTCTTTGGCTTACAGTCATGAAAAACTCAGATAAGTTTTATATTTGTGGACAAAAAGAGGCAGCAGCTCTGCTTGGTGCTGTCTTTATCTTCTCTTAAATGAATAAAAGTTTTACAGCTCAATACGTGATAGAAAATCACTCAAAGAGAATAAGAGCGTCTTCAAGATGTAGCCTGAGATTCCAGCCAAACAAACATCCCCTCTGACCACGGGAGGTTTGAGTGAGAGCATTTCTTCGGTTTCCTTTAGCCACAAAGAAAACATTTTAGCCCCTCGGTAATCCTTCCAAAAGCCCTCCCTAAGCTCTGAGGGCCCTTCCTCCCTCGGCCATCCCACCGGCCCCGGCTGGAATCCTCAAGGAGCATCTCTGCACACACACACACACACACACACACACAAACACAAACACACTGCCTCTCTGTGACCCCTCTGGGACATGGCTGACCTTCCTGTTGACGTCAAAGTGAATCAGAGCGAGAGTCGGTGCAGCGAGGGGCTCCACCCAGGGGGCTGGAGGTCTAATCACTGTATTCCCGTGAAAGCCGCAGAGGAAACATTAGCATTCCTGAATGTGCCGCCAACACTGACAGCGCAGCTTCAACATTCATACACAGGTACATACAAACAGTCAGGAGGAGGACACTCACTCAGAGATCTGGGTCTCATTTCTGGAGTTAACTGTGTTTGTTTCCTGAAATCAACGTCTCTCTTCAAGAGCAGCAGCTTTGGGTTAAAAATGAGGCTAAAGATCTGTTTGTTTTTCAGGCTTTGAAATTTATCAACAGTGTTGAAATTAAAAATAGAGATTGCATTGTTTTCAATTGTTACTTTTACATGACAGGAGGAGCCTGGGGGACTTAAAGGCTAACGCTCACTATGCTAAAGCTGTGCCCCTGATTTCAGTCTTTTATCAAAGTGAGGAGACTGTAAAGGACATCTTTCAAAACCTTAAATCTGCTTCCAGCCAGGCTGAATTCTCTTGCAAACTACAGGAGGTTAGAGAGGATTCAGGTTTCTCTTTCATTGGCTCCACCATTCGTCCAGGCTGTAGTGACCTGGTGGAAGAACCAGAGGGTTGCTGGTTCAACTCCTGGTGCAGGCCAAGTTATGAAAGTGGGCTGTTGGCTGGATATATTTCAGTGCACTTTTTAGGTTCTGCTTCAGTTCTCCACTACATGGCTCATGACTTAAACAGCTTTCCATTATTTTATACCCACCGCTTTATGAGAAACACCTGTTCTTCTGCTCGTTAACACAAATATCTAATCAGCCAATCACATGGCAGCAACTCTGCAGCATTTAGTCCTGTAGTCATGATAAAGAGCTGCTGAAGTTCAAACTGAGGAGAAAGAAATGTGATTTTAGAGACTCTGAACGTAGCATGGTTGTTGGTCTGAGTATTAAGTCAGGAAGCCAATTCTGAAAAGTGCTTCTGTGGACTAAGTGTTTTGCGGACATGTCTGGGCACCAGCGGTTAACCATTTTTTTTTTTTTTCAGTTAGAGAGGACCCAAAGATAAATTTTTAGAGTGATTCTCAAGTTGAATTTCTTGGGTGGGGACTTTTACAAGTAATTTCAGGTGAATTTTCAGGTTTCATATTTTAATATCTCCATAACTGCAAGGCTCATCAACATAAATTTAGCATCAAATGAAAGCTAACATTCATGTGCTGCCTGCTGAAGTGTCATAATCAATTAATTTGACAAACTGCTGATTTGCTGTGATTTTAACCCACAACCAGAGCTTTTAATTGTTTTTTCTTTTTCTTCTCAAAGTGAGATTGAGTGTTTTGAGCGCTTCAAGATCTGATTGGTACTGAAGTTTATGTCGTGCAAGAAAGACGAAAACAAGCACAAAGTTCAGGTATCATTTACTGCTTTTAAAGTGGCTTGATTAATTGAAAAAGTCAAAACTTTTCCTGAGTTTCTCCTCCCATGATGTGTTTTTTTAAGTTATATATATATATATATATATATATATATATTTCATCTGTCAGACATCTGAATTTCCCTTCAGTATTAATAAAGAACATTCTATTTTATTCTATTCTAAGCCCCTCACAGTCACAGAATAAAGCCACATGTGAAACATAAGCCTGCTTTTTAGGCGTACTCCAGTAACAACAGCACTACGGCCCTGAGTGCACAACTTTTAACACCATCGTCTGTATTTTTCTGCATTAAAGTTCTGCCTTAAACTCAGGTGTGGAAGTGTTTTCCTCATGTACAGACGTGTGTCTGCAGAATATTAGCCGTATCAAACAGGAAGAAGAGATCCTGCTCTTGTGTTTCGCTCTCAGCTTCATTATGACTGAAGGAATGAGACTCAGAGAGCGCTGCTCCCCAGACAACTTGTGCGTCTTGTGAAATGATTATTTTATTGTTGCACTGTGTACAACATTTGCTCATATCAATAATGGGATATGCTCCAATGCATCAGGCAAACCCTGAGAGAGAATCGAGCTTCATTTGACTCATTTGATTTCGCCGCCTCTATTCCTGGCAAAGCAGGTTTGGAGAGAAGACACAGACATGATTAAATATTCACAACTTCCTGCCCAAACTGACGACTAAACTAATCATTCACAGGCTCCGCAAAAACTCCAGATGGACGTCTTTAGGATTCCCAAATCCCCCTCTTTTTTTTTCCCAAGTAGGAGTTTTGGGGTCAAGGTGTAAAGGGAGGACCAAAAAAAAAAAAAAAAAGCCGTTTCCCACAATCCCTCTGCAGCTATAGCCCCCCAGCTGTTCAAGGGCTTCCATAACAACAGCTGCGCAGAGGTTTAGTGGTTAAGGTTGCCATGACAACAGCAGGATCAATTGGCATGCACAGACTCTTGGTGCTAATAGCAAAAGTGACATTATACCATAATTTCATTCCAATAAAACACAGGCAGGTTTTTACTGCACAGAGATTCAGGGGGACATAAAAAGAGGGCAAATAATTAATTTTACATGAAACTCGCAGGAATCTCTCCCCTCACAATTCAAAAACCGGCTCCTCGGCCTTGAGCAGCGAGTCTGTATAAATATGACTGTTTCCAGCTCACACAATAGGAGCTAAAAACGTCCTCATGCCTCACAGCTGTATGTGCCACAGATCAGTGACCGGCAGGATGTGCAACAATCAGAAATAGTTCTGTTCTCCTGACAAACAGGATGCCAGGTCACTCGGCCACCTTTACACTGAGGAGTCAGACCCAGTGGAGGGATTTACAGTAATGTACAGGACCACAAATAGCCAGCGCCGGCCATACTGTGAGTCTGTGAGCCTGACAATAGATGATGTGTCACCGGGAAAGATGGTGGAAAAGAATCAAAACTCCAATCTGAAGATCAGGTTTTTTATTAGACATAAATTACTTTATGACCAATGGACAAAGTCAGCGTCAAGGAGCCAGTCTGACTCACATTCAGGACAAAACCCTCTGAAAACTTACTGATATGAAACAAAATGATACAACACACCTTCAGTCAGGGGGGCAGTGTAGCCATCAGTTAAAGAGGGACTATTGTTCTTTCACATACTGAATACATGGGTGTTTGGACTAAACGTGTGCAGATTTTCAAGCCCCCAGATCCCTGAATCTGTCTGAAAACTGATCAATACGGTCAGAAAAACAGAACAATGAGGTCATCACATAAGGATCTCCTGAGCGGTTCATGACACATCGGAGTGGGCCTCAAACACTGAGGTCTGCTTATAGCTCCCCTCCCTGACAGGTCTCTGGAGGGCTGACCAATCAGAGAAAAGGGGATTTGTGGAGTGGGGAGCCTTAAAGAGACAGCAGCTAAAGCTAAGTGTTTCAGACAAAGGCTAAAAGAAGAGTTTTCAAAACAGTAGTGTGAGGAAAATGGGATTTTTCACTTCGAGGGGACCACAGAGACAGCACCAAGTCCCAAAATATAGCACAATATCCAAATAGTCAAAGCCAGATGAGCAAAAGGCAACCAGGAAGAAAACTTTGGAAAATGATGGAACTTTTTGAAAAAGCGGTATTTTGTCAGAAACTTTAAGACATCCTGTGTGTGTGTGTCGGGGGGGGGGCAGCTCTAGGAAGAGTCCTGATGGATCTAAACTTCCTCTATTTACAGATGATGGAGTCCGCTGAGCTCATTTGGACCTTATTGCCATCAATTGTAGTCATAAAAACAGCTAAGTCAACTTCGCGCCTAACGAGAATCGACTCATTTTTGTGACCAGCCCCAAATGGCAACAGATGGAACTAAAGTTTTTGACTTTTGGGTTGGCGTCTTGTTTCTATGCCCTGGAGGACTGACTTCAACCATTTGAGGATAATTCCAGGGAATCACGAGGGGGCTCAGGCTGACAATAGCAGGTATTCCCAGAGGAGAAACCAGAGCCGCTGAGGCGTCAGCAGCGCTCCAAGCCCAACATTTAACAAGCACGCAGCAGATACAGGCAGCTGTGGCAGACGAAACACCACACAAACACACTCTTATGTCCATGCTCTGACTCTGCAGCTGCCACACACACTACATCCAACATCCAGTGTGACACAAGGGCCTGAAAAAGTTTGTGTCCTGGCTGATATCTGACATCGATTACCCCCCTCTGTCTCAAAGAATACGATACCCCCTCATGAACAGAGGAGGGAAGCCAAACAGGAATCCACGGCTAAAAATACACACGGCGTGATGAGTCAGGATGGATGGAGCAAACAAAAAGAGGCCGGCCTGATTTCCTCCAGTCTGTGCCGTCGGTAAAGATGCTCGGAAAGAGATGTTCCTCCGTGTCACCAGTGAATTCCTTATTAAATGACTCATCTGCATCAAGAGGAGGAAAGTCTGGGATGAAGAGAGATCATCTAAATGAAGCTAATGAAGTGAGACAGGATCACAGACTACGAGGGAACAAAGGTGAAGGGATGAGAAGTGTTCACGCAGAGCTGTTTGGAGTGTTTGTGACGGTGAATTGATGTTGATTTGATTGAATAATTATTAATGTCAAATACCTTATAAACCTTTTACAGTTTTTACATATTTAACAACAAAGATGATTCATTACAAACAGCATCGACCTCCTACACTGAGGTCCAGTCGTCTTTTCATATTTCATTTTAATCCTCTTTGTTCACGCCAGTTTTTATTCCTCTGTAAATCAAACCATGCCTCGATACAGCATTGTTTTGTTATTGCATATTTCTTACTGTGTGGTACATTAATATATTTCAGCCCAACTTCCCGGATGCAATAAAATTGGCGCAGGTATTGAGCTCCTGCACTGAGTGTGTTTTACCTGAACCATGCTTTTCAACCCCCTCGGGCTCTGCTGAGACTCCTGAACTCATACTGTACGTTCTGTCGATTCAGAAAGGTAAACACAGAAATCCAGATGTCCTCTGATCCTGAGCTGTCTGAGCAAATTGTCTGAGTGACTTTAAACCATGATATTCTTTAGGTGTGTTACAATATGATGTGTTTGAAATACCCGTTCTTTTCAACAGCCTGAACCATCAGGAGAAAGTTGAAAGTATGCTTCTTTCAGAAACACATTCAAAAGTCCAGAGAAAACACAACAGCTGGCAAAACACACTGCAAAAGAGAAAACATGCTGCAAAAAGCCAAAATTAAAACAAAACACTGAATGATGGAAAAAACAAGGAACACAGAAACAAAACGCTCCAAATCAAGGCGCGAAGACTGAAGTGCTCCAGGCCTGTAGGGGGCACTATGTGACACAGCTTTAATGTTTTTCCACACTGACCCATTTCTTGTTGTGTCTTAAATAATGAAAAATATCAAACTTGTATGGTAGTTAATTGATACACCTGATGAGCTTTTGGTGCAGCGGCCACGAGGCTGACCAATCTGCAACAGTCCAGAACATCCTCATCTAGAGAGACCAAATTCTTGACACATTCAGGTCCAAAGACAATACAAAAAGTACTAACCCTCAGAAAAATGATATAGAACACTGCAGCACGCAAAACGCCATGCTTATACATAAACAACATGAATCTAAAAACTGACCTATACTGAGATGAACTGCAGATGGGCCGTTTGAAAATTAAGATCCCACATCCAAAGTGTTCCACTTAACAACATTTTTATTTATTGGAAATGGTGTCTTTTTCCTCCCATGTGCACTCATTTAACTCAAGAACAAAAACAAAAATGTCAAAGTTGTTTTTTTTTTTTTAATTTAGGTTAAAGTTAAAGCTGCAGGGCTGGTTTCAGAGCCTGGGATCTTGGACGTTGAGCTGAGTCTACTAACAGTATCACGAGCTGCACAGATCACCTGAGCCATCCTGAGCAGCAGTTACTTTATCTGAAACAGTTTTTTCAATAACAGTTTGGTGAGTTTTGTGTGCGTGTATTAAGTTGTGTTTTTGCAGTCTATCGCCATGTGTTCAGATTATATGTCTCGTCTTCCTCCCTGTTTTCCATGATTAATTGTTATCTACTTGTTTCTCTGAGCGCCCCCTGGAGGCCTGGAGCACTCCTAATGTCATGTCTCAAGTAGCAGTGTTTCTTGTTAAGTATATTTACGTGCACACAGCGGTCCGACTAAGGTCATAGCTCAATTGTAAAGTCACGGCAAGGGATCAAGTCTTTTGTGCGTATATATGCAGAGAAGAGAATCAGACTTCTGGCCGAGAACGTCTCTCTCTGCGGCGCTGCAGCCTTTTTTTTTATAAAGTGAAGCTGCTTGATGCCTAAATTACACTATATGCATCTTCAGTCCAGCTCTGCTCCGTTGCACGTTGGCTGCATTTGTCAGCTCACACCAGCTGCATGTTTAGTCCAACAAGCCACAGGACTGACAGACAGCTGGAGTCGCAAAACCGAGGAATTCTAGCGCTTCCTGACACTCTTTTCATTGACCACGAGTGTACCATACTTGAGTGCTTGTTTTTTTGTTAGTTTTTGTTTTTGTTAGTTTTGTTTTGTTTTTCTCTTTTCAGAAAGTTCTTTTTATCTTGAGCACATGTTCATGGATGATCATGCTTTTTCCTTCTGCAGGAATGTGCATTGTATCTGATTTTTCAATGGTTATCTGGTCACTTGTCAGCCACCAATAAAATGAAGATTAATTCTAAATCTGATCATTAAATCCAAATGTTCAGACTTTAATTAAAAAACTAAATGTAAGAACTGTTCTGATCCAGGAGAGAATGCTGCAGGAGGAGGACACAGCTCACTTTCTGGATAATGAAAAATGTATTAAAGGTGCATCTGAGACACTGAAACATAAATCTGCATCGTAAGACATGATCAAATGGACAGAAACCTTGCTTGATCTATTTGTTATGTAGGAAGTAGAAGGTAAAACCTACTGCAGCCGTTTAATTGGAGGGCCGTGAAATGTTTTGGCTTCACCTTTGAAAAGCTGATCTGTCGTTTATCTCCTCACACAGTGGTGCCTACGAGGTCCTGGTTTCTCTTTAAATCACTTCTTTATGGAGACTTAAAGGAATCCACGTCTTCCTCAGATTATTTATCTGTTGAAAACTCTTAGCCGCTCACTTAACCACTGCTAGCTTGTGACTCTTCAGACCAGGGGTCACTAAATGGTGGACCAAGTCTGGACCCAGATGCCATACTATGTGGACCCGGACCGGGTCATCATTAAATTATAAGAGGATTTTAAATTTGACGAAATGCTTCTATTTTCACCAGCGCAGCGTTTACGGCGTTTGCAGTATTGGTCGAGCAAAGCTGGAAACGTACGGACCAGTTGCATATGAGTTCAGCCATCCCACATGACGCCTCTCAGCCAATGAAGGCTCTGCATTCCAGGCTTTATATATGGCCGCTCTGCATGCTGATGAAAGTTTAGAAGCCAGGGCAGAAGAAAGGATGACAGAGAGAGAAAAAAAAAAGAAAGTGATGCAGAAAGAGAAGACGAGGAGACGAGTGAGGCTGAGTGAGAGAGAAGAACATCCACAAATTATTCAGTCTAAGAAAAGAAAAGTGGACCAACTCATTCATGTTCATTTTTACCTTTGACAGCACAAAATCAGTCTGATGCTCAGAGAGCGTGCACAATTACTAAACAACTGTTTGGATTCATTATCTCTTATTTTTAAATACAGCCCTTCTTAAATTTTATAAGATAATAACAATTTCACCGTCTACTGTAAATGTTTCTGTTAACTTAAATGTGAGACAACCATAAATATTATCAAATATATGTTAATATACAGTGTTAAACAAACTTATCATGAAAACGAGAAAACCAGCTCGCATCATGACGAGCTTCAATTTGAACACTTTTTTTTTTCTCAGAGAGTTTCCTACAAAACTTCAGGAGTTTAAAACTGATTTCATTTTTTTCCCCCTCAAATTTGAGCCGAAACACAAAAAAAGTTCCGGACATTTTCTCTGACTGGACCTTTTTGAATTTTAAGATGGATTTGCACAATGAGACACTCATACCACTTATCGCTGTATTTTTAACAACACAGCCTTAAAAACACACACAACACCACAGCTTTCAGTGCAGCTGTCTCAGAAAGGCGTTTAGTCATGCTCCCTATTCAATGAGGCTACAGGCTTGGGTTCATCTCCAAGCCATGACCCCATGCTACATGTATCAAGCCCACTTTCCTCCACCCACTGTCCTTCCTCTTAATAAGACATAAAAGCCCAAAAGTATGTCACATGTCCCTAAAATAAATGTGGTTTGTATTTTTGGACACTGTGAGAGATAGCTTAGGCTGTATGGTTTCAAGAAAAAAATAGTGAAGCACTTGGAGTCTGTGCAACAAATCACATAACTGCAAAAAACCAGCGTGATGTACAGTTGGTGCAGCGCTTTCAGGGTTAAACTCTATTTATTGTCTGAGGCAGGGGATAGAAAAACACAATGAACTTGGCAGAGAGACAGCGAGGAATTCCCCGTCAGTGTCTGAAGTGAGCTAACCTCGCTCCTCTCTTCTCTCTGACTCTTCCCTCCTGGAGAGAGTCCAGAGGAAGAAAAAGTTAACTCTTTCACACTCACACACTGGCTGCTGCCTGCTTCAGACGCCGCTGTGCTCAGAGAGTCTGGTATTAAAGCCTCGCATCCTTCTGGACTGAGACGGCAGTTTACAGTCTCTGCAGTCTCTCTGCTGTGCATTCACACACGTTCACACACGCTCACACACGTTCACACAAATTCACAATGCATCACTTCTTTCACTGCCCCCCTCTGCTCCATAAGCAGGACGTTAAAGACAAAGCAGTGTCTGTCCTTTTCCCAAGATGGAACATACTGTCTGTAATGTAAGGTGCTCTGCCATCTGTATTAAATGTCTGAGGCTGTTTATAAATACCACTGACCACGAGAGAGGGGGGGGGGCAAAGAGAGAGAGGGAGAGAGGGAGAGGAGCAGGGACAGCAGTGAGCCGCTTCACTGAGAAAGAAAAAGAAAAAATACATCCACAGTGCAAACTCTCAATCAATTTCTTTGACTCCCGTCTTTGAGGCTGCCTGTGCAAAATGACCACACACACACACACACACACGCACGCACGCACGCACACACACACACACACACACACACACACACACACACACACACACACACACACGCACACATAGGGGGCAGGTGCAAGTCCTTCCTTGTCTCTTGTCATGGTTTGTCTCACCTTCACAGTCCAGCTGACTGACAAAACTTCACTTGCCACCACTCTCAGAAAAAAACTCCCCACGCCTCCACGATGACCTTCACCGGTCTGAGGAGTACTTCAGCTGTTATTACTTTTTTTTTTAAAAACTGAGGCCTGAAGAAATGAAGAACATCACAAGACCAGAACGACAGACCTTCAGCCATGATGAACGCCAGCTGGTATGAGGCCTGGTTCCTTATTTAAATGTTCATACCACCAAATGGCGATCTGCACAAGAGTCACTCAACCTGCTCAGGAAACAGATACACTGTGTTTCATTTCACTTTTTCACACTCCATCTCAGACACTCCTTACAAACACTGAGGGTCCAGCTTTTACGCCACCGCTAAACATGGGACCTCTAGAAGTCATGCAAAGGGTTAAATGCTCCAGAGCAAAGACTGAATCTGTGTACCTCCATCCATCCATCTATCCATCCATCCATCCATCCATCCATCCATCCATCCATTCATCCATCATCCATCCATCCATCCATCCATCCATCCATCCATCCTCCATCCATCCATCCATCCATCCATCATCCATCTATCATCATCCATCCATCATCCATCCATCATCCATCCATCCATCATCCATCCATCATCCATCCATCCATCCATCCATCCATCCATCATCCATCCATCCATCCATCATCCATCCATCCATCCATCCATCCATCATCCATCCATCATCCATCCATCCATCCATCCATCCATCCATCCATCCATCATCTTTTACCACTGTTACAATTTATGACTAGAATTAGAGAGTAAACAAAGTAAGTATGCTCACAGCTTTACATTTGTTTATGGTGGAATTCAATTAAATAAGTTAATTCTAATTATTTTTTTACAGGTTAATTGCAGGTTCTGTAATAAATTGATTGCAATTAATCAACATATCAATATTTGACTCAAAAAGCAGCATTTATCAGTTCAATCAAATATAATTTTCAAATGTAAGGTGCAGTTTGAGTAACATTACTGTGTTTCCAGCAGGCAATGTTTGCCAGGCTCAACTACTAAATTAAAGTTTTTAAGGATTAAAATTACACTTTCAAAAACAACATGAACTGATGCTGGAGACAACTAAATCTTACTTTCGCTTCAATAAATCAGCTTTCTGAATATTCTTGCAACATTTTTTTTGTCACTGATTAATTGTTATTAGCTCATTTAAGTCCCAGCCCTACTTTTTATTAATCTGCATAGAACAGGTTATGGTTAGAAACCCCACAATTCAATTTGATATTGATTTCAATGTTGATTCAGTAAAAAATAGAAATGCACAAATAATCAGAGTACCTGTTGAATTTTTTTAAATATTTATTTTTATGCCAGTGTGAACATATGTTGCATGTCACCACACATTTTTGAGCAATAAAATATCTGAAAATAAAAATAGCATTATAATAACTTCCCTGTTTAACGGAGTACAAAAGTAAAAAACATGAACCATCACATCTAAGAGCCACTCTCTCTGCTGACTTCAGTAGTTGGGGAAAAATAATGTTGCAACCACCTAGAAACCCAGAAAAAAAAAATCTGCCTTTTCTCTCTCACGGCCATATCTATGAAGCTAAAGATGAAGCTTAAAGCTTCTGCTGCTTGCTTTTGTTGCCTTTTTGTTGTGTGGTTGAGTGAGGCCTCTGTCCATATCAGAATCACATGCACAGCGCCCGCAACTGGCCAGAAGGTGAATCGATTTTGAGGATTTGCTAAATTGATATTGAATTGGGGAAGGAAATATTGCAATGCATTGATGAATCTGAATTTTTACCTCCCACTAAATCTACATCATAATGCTTTTTAAGATATAATAAAGCTGAACAGTGAAACTAAGACTCACCTAAAACAGTGGAACTAGCCTGGGGGGTGTTTTATTTAGCAAAGATATCTGGAAGAGCACAATTTGCTTCCAGTCTGAACACATGATCACTTCTTTAGGAGCTGGACCGTAAGCAGCTAGACAATGCAGCACAGGAGAAAGGAAGTCAAAGTCATTTATCAGTAACTTATGGCTAAACCAGAAAAACAGAGAAAAACAGAAGCAGTCCGAGAACATGGGATGAGAAAAAAAAATCAGTAATTAAAAAAACAGTAAATTAAAGTTAACACTGATATACTGGCGTCAGAGGGGATAGTAAGAGACATTTCAGACTCTTTATACAAACTGCATCTGCCCATCAAGCTGAAAGAGACAATGTCAGAAATGATGCAGCTACACTTTCCTCCCTGTGAGAACGTGTTGGCTGTTTTTATGCACATCACCCTTTGACTGTCTCCTAAATGGTTAAGTCATGATGTTTTTTGTGTTTTATTTGTCATGTATACAGCTCAGAGAGTTGGTGAAAGCTTTTGCAAAACGCTTTAAGAGAATATCACCCTGTTCTCTCTAAAAACAGTGAGTCTCACTGCAGGGAAGCATTTTTAACTCTGACTCACACACAGACCTTACACTGAAGAGAAATAACATGCCTCCTTTTCAACAAATGACAAGTTCCGGGGTGAAGTTTTCCTCAATAAGATGCATGAGTCACCTTTTTCTAAGTGTATATGTTTATTTTAAAAGCGTATAACATTGTAATCATATATTTGTACGCACACAGGTCTTGAAGGCCCTGCTATGAGCTCAGAAACAGATTTCTTTAAGTTTTAAGGACAGAGCCGCTCAGCAGTGTGAGAGAGTCTGCGCGATCGGCCTCTCCTCTGAAGTTACACAAACAAATCTGACCCACAATCAGCACTATCACCTTTCAAACTCCCATTTGCACCACACTGACTCTGCAGCAATGCCGCAGCGGTGCCAGCAGCAGGACATACACACACACACATACGTAAGTACACACACACACACACACATACCACAGAGGTATCAGGACCTTGACCGCAGAGGAGCGACGGCAGGGAGGGACGACTGGAGAGATTTCTCTGTCATTTAGCAGCCGACACGACACTGTACCGCCTCCGAGCTGCTTTATTCAACCACACACACACACACACAACACAGACACACACACTCTGCAGCTGTTTATAAATCCCTCTAAGGACAGAAACACTCATCAACCTTTAGAGATGAACGTTTACAGAGTGAGACGGGGAGTGGGAGGTGTGTGTTTGTGCTCGATTCTTTAAAGTCTGCGCCGACTGAACTTCTCTAAACTTTCTTTATTTTTAATTCCTGGCGGACGCTTCATCTTCCTCTTCTCTGCAAACATTTGTACTTGAAGGAGTTTCATGGTGGTTTTTATAATCATCAGACTGAGTTTTTGAGTTGTCATCAGTAATGAACCCGATAATGGAGACATTTTCCCTTACACTGTACACACTGAATCTGACAGTGACACACAGCTGGAGGAAACCTGATCAGCAGAGATCTTCTGTTAGAAAAATGGATGAGATTTCTCCTGAAAGCAGGCAGTGTACCAGCACCCTTTATTGAGACAGTGGGAATGTATAGCAAGCATCCTGATTCCCGACACAGAGAGAGGACTCCTGAGTACTGATCTTCTAAAGAAGGTTTAATTGATATGTTATTTATTCACACAACTAAAATAAAAGAGAGTTGATATTTGGTAGAGCTTTCATGGCAGTGGTATACTTTTAAGGCAACATATCAAAAGGAGCATTAAACTAATAATAACATCTTTTTTTCCAAGAAATCTCAAAGTGCAAATGTTTCACTCACAGTAAAGTCAACACATTGGTGTGTTTCTGTTCTTATTATTAAAAAAATTTGAAAATACTGAATTACTAATTATACTTATACTACTAATAAAACAATTTCTGAGACAAATATAAGACCTGAGTTAAATCTAATAAATGAATAAATAGATAGATAGATAGATAGATAGATAGATAGATAGATAGATAGATAGATAGATAGATAGATAGATAGATAGATAGATAGATAGATAGATAGATAAATAAATAAATAAATAAATAATGGAGTCAAAAGCCAAGAATTATAGTTATCTTCAAAAAACCTATCAAGTACATTTTTCTTACCCCACTGGCAGATCAGACATGATCACAGGCAAATCAGATCTCATTCTTGTCTTTTTATATGTTGAAATATGATCAGTGTAAAGTCAACATGGCCGTTAAGTCAAATAATACAAGTTTTACTAAAAATAAGAAAACAGTGCTTCATTTTTACTTCTGTGTTTCTGTCCCTGGTGTCAGAAACAAACACACTAGTCAAATTGTCAACAGGAGCAGGTGAAATAAGCTGTGCAGCAACTTGCAGTGTATAAAATATGAAGCCTATTTCAAGTGCTGAAAACTGCAGTTCAGTGAGTGCTCACTTGAGGCTGTCCATATAAGGACATGGCCGACTAGACTGACAAGAGGGCCTGACACAAGCAAAGCTAGGTTGAGTTCAGCATTTCAAATATGGCCGCCACTGATGATGAGCTTCAAAACTCTGTCCCAGAAACAAATGGGTGACATCACAAAGACTACGTCCAGATATCATACAGTGCATGCCTCAGACTGACTCCACAGGATGTCTGTGATCAGGTTATCTGTTATATTTGCTGTTCAGGGTAATCGACTGTTTGCACAGTTTGGACCAATCAGGATCAAGTATTTAACATGACAGTTAAACGAAAAAGGCTGGGTATCAAAAAAAGAAACTGTTATATTAATTTAGTTGCATAAACCTTAACAACTAACTATTTCCAACCTTATAGAGCCCAGTGTAGCTTTGGAGCTATGATTTGCATATTAAGTTTTGATTGGTGGTGGATTTGAAACAAGATAAGATAGATCAATAATCATCATCACCTTGTTTTTATATATATATATATATATATATATATATATATATATATATATATATATATATATATATATATATATATATATATATTTACATTTTGAGGCATACAACCATGACATTACTGTTTTAAGAAAAAAATGTCAATTTTTTTATGATTTATTGCTCTTTTTTCGCAACTAACTAAGTTAGTCTGGACATAAGTCTATAGATTTTATTAGATTTTGGGATATAAGGGTTGCATTGATGTATAGCTAAGCAAAAGTT
The DNA here is from genome assembly GCA_030710495.1 of Labroides dimidiatus. Taxonomy (NCBI): domain Eukaryota; kingdom Metazoa; phylum Chordata; class Actinopteri; order Labriformes; family Labridae; genus Labroides; species Labroides dimidiatus. The sequence continues at coordinate 7,417,404 of CM061159.1, forward strand.
ATATATAAAAATGACACTGCAGCATGTTAAAAAGTAAATACATGCTCTGGCAGACTTGGTCTGGTGGGTAATAAAGGGTTAAGATCAAAAATAAAAGGAAATAGCAGAGCAGTGTTTGATTTTGTGGGTATGCTCTGCTAATGCTCTCCCTTACAAACAGGAGCTGTCTGCTCACACTGAGAATGATGAAGCCAATGCAGAAGTGTTAAAAACTGCAGTTCATCAAGTGTCCACTTAAGGCTGGCTGCAGAGACATCAGAAACCACAAACACATCCATTGAAAAAAGCAAAGAAAATTATTTTTATGCTCTCATTTTGAGGAGCCTCTGTCTGGTGTGAGTACCGATGAAAACAATAAACCAAACCAATCAATTAAATGCATTTTATTTGTGTTTGTCTCTGTACGCACTGAGCCCCTCGTACATGAGTCAAAGCTGATGTGATGGTAAAAACAAAGCAGCAACAATGTAAAATAAGATCTTTTTCTGATGTCATCAAAATTTGAATATCATATTATATGTTTCCCTCTTCTTTCTCACTCAGGGGGGAAAAAAAAGTTGTCTCAGAGAGAAAAGCTGGTTTTGTTTGTGTTCTCCAGACTTTTGGCTCAGGTTCGTGAAAGGTGTCACTGCCAAACAAGCTGCAGGGCCAAAAACAAAAAAAAAGACTGCAACTGAAACATTTGGCATCAAAGTAGCTCTTGTTAGAGAGCGATGAAAGAAAAGCAAGCATCCAAGAGACTCTGTGTGAACAAACTTTCATTTTCACAGTTTGCTTTACTTTGCATTTCAAAATAAGAGCAGCTAAAAGTTTCCACAAGTTGAGACATTTTTACAGCATTTTATTAAAACTGAAAAGCTGCTGAGTCACTATTTTCTGTTTTTCACTTTACTGATCCCTGATTTTAATGCACAGTGATGAGCAGACAGTTTTAGACTTCTCCATGAGAAGCATCATAACTGGACTCCTGATCGGCTCCTCATTGAACAAATACTGAAATGTTTCATAGCAGGGCCTCTTTAAAGTGAAAAAAAATCCAGCAGGTTTATCTTAATATAACTGGTGGGAAACTAAATAAAATGTGCACCTTTGAAATGCAAAAACATATGTTTAAATCTGTGACAGTGTTTGAGGAAAAGCAGTTCAAAGCTTCATTCAGAGGTTGGCAAAAGATCCAAAATTCAATTCCCCTTTCGGTCTCTATTTTCCAGGTCACCGGATGCTCAGACAGCAAACTAGCCATGTTGGTCCTTGCAGACAGTCAAACAGACACAGAATCAATCATGTAACACTTACACAATAATCAGCTTCAGTTTTTAAATAGATTTTTTTTTTATATCTTGAGCGATGTTACACTCAAAACATTAGCCCCGTCTATCTGAAACATGTCTAGTTACCTGCTGATTCAATTATAAATAAATGTGATTATATATTTTTTCTACCAAGTGAGGTTCTTCTGTAAGGCTCTCCTCCAGTTTAACTTATCCTTGTAACTTACCCTTTGTTTAAAAAAGAAAATTTCACATCTGTTGTTTTCTTTGTTGTGAATTTATTTCATTCTTAAGTAGAGGTTATACAATAAACCTGTTTTCACTTAAATGCAAAAAAAAGAATAAGGTGTGCCACAATCTATATATTTTTTGTTGTTGTTAGTTTTGCTCTGAAGCATTATATTCCTCTTTGAATTGTCTCTGACTGTGTGCACCTGTAACTCCACGTGATAGGATGAGGGAACTCCTCCTCAACAAGGAAACATCCACTCACAATCATAGACTGTATGATATATGGACGGAGTGACGTCACCTGTTTGGTTTTGATACAGATGTTTGAAGCCTACTGTTGACTGAGTCTATTTTGGCAATTCTCAACCTAACTTCATCCAAGTTAGGGTGAGGTAAAGGGGCGGGCCTTGAGCTTCGTTGCAGACAGCTTCAGGATGCTTACCTGTCAAACAAGTCAGCCATATCCTTATATGGGCAAAACTCGTAAGTTTAATAACTTAAAAAAATAACCAGTTATGAAAAAGTTCTGGTGCTGGTCTTGGCCAGGAAGCTCTTATAAAACAGATTTTTCATCTCACTGAAGTTTTCTTGGTTAAAAAAGCAATATTCATCCATCCGTCTTCTATACGGCTTATCCTGTTCAGGGTGGGGGGTGGTTGGAGCCTATCCCAGCTGTCTTAGGGTGAGAGGCGGGGTACACCCTGGACTGGTCTCCAGCCAATCTCAGGGCTGACACACAGAGACAGACAACCTTTCACACTCACACTCACATCTACGGGCAATTTAGAATCACTAATTAACCTGATGAGCATGTTTTTGGACTGTGGGAGGAAGCTGGAGTACCCAGAGTGAACCCACACATGCACAGGGAGAACATGCAAACTCCACACAGAATGGCACACTGAGTGAACTGGGATTTGAACGGGTGACCTTCTTGCTGTGAGGCACAAAGAATGTACATTAAAGGACACTGTCATGCTAAAAAAGTCAAATAAAGAAATGTTGAAATAAATAAAGTATATTTCCCTTTAACAGTCATCTGTTTTTATATACCAATTAGTGTTTATTGGAAATGTGGGAAACGAGCCCCCCTAAAGCAGAGACAAATAGCCAATAGGGACTTTTGCTTGGGCGAGAAACGTGCATTGAACCATGAATATGGCCAATTTTTACTAGTGCATCAACCTAAAACTGTCATGTCATTATTAAGATACCATATATTTCTTCATAGGTATACTATTTTTGCACATATTTCAATTTTTTATGTGACACTTATATTATGTACTTTTCCTGTATTTTAATACTTTTATGAATGGAATGCCTACAAAGAAGCTGTAATAGCTGTAATATATATATATATATATATATATATATATATATATATATATATATATATATATATATATATATATATATAGATAGATAGATAGATAGATAGATAGATAGATAGATAGATAGATAGATAGATAGATAGATAGATAGATAGATAGATCATTGAAACAATGCTCAATTGGTACTAAGGGGCCCAAAGTGTGCCAAGAAAATATCCTCCACACCATTACACCACTACCAGCAGCCAGAACCATTGATACAAGGCAGGACTGATCCATGCTTTCATGTTGTTAACGCCAAATTCTGACCCTACCATCCGAATGTCGCTGCAGAAATCGAGTTTCATCAGACCAGGCAACGTTTTTCTAATCTTCTGTTGTCCAATTTTGGTGAGCCTGTGTGAATTGTAGCCTCAGTTTCCTGTTCTCAGCTGACAGGAGTGGCATCCGGTGTGGTCTTCTGCTGCTGTAGCCCATCTGCCTCCAGGTTCGACGTGTTGTGCATTCAGAGACGTTCTTCTGCATACCTCGGTTGTAACGAGTGGTTATTTGAGTTACTGTTGCCTTTCTATCAGCTTGAACCAGTCTGTCCATTCTCCTCTGACCTCTGGCATCAACAAGGTATTTTCTCCAACAGAACTGCTGCTCACTGGATATTTTCTCTTTTTCGGACCATTCTCTGTGAACCCTAGAGATGGTTGTGGGTGAAAATCCCAGTAGATCAGCAGTTTCTGAAATACTCTGACCAGAAATCAACTGTCTTCCCCATTCTGAAGCTCGGTTTGAACTGCAGCAGATTGTTTTGACCATGTCTACATGCCTAAAGGCATTGAGTTGCTGCCATGTGATTGGCTGATTAGAAATTTGGGTTAATAAGCAGTTGGACAGGTGTGCCTAATAAAGTGGCCAGTGAGCGTATGTAAACCACATTAAAAAAATTTAACATGTGACTCCTCCGTACAGGAATGCATCCAAACAAACAGACGACTTCCAGCCTGCATATCAAAAAAAAATAAATAAATGCTACAGCACAGCTCCACCAACAATATTTTTCACCAGCCGCCCCTGTTATCAGGACTTATCATTACTACTGTGCCACACATTTAGCCTGTTGCTGTACAGTCCTAACGATTGGTCAATAAAGTTTTACCCGATCATGGTTTAGGAGTTTGGAGCGTCACCAGGGGAACCTAATCAGTTTTCAAGATGGGCTCTGATACCACCCTGAGCCAGCCTCCTGGTTACTTTCCTGCTTCTGTCTTAGATAAAACCAGCAGAACCTGCTGACTTGTGACTGAATCTGGTCTAAAGTGATCCCATCTGTCTTTTAAATCGGACACAAGTGATGCAGCAGACAGCTGACAAAGTCAAGTAGCATATCTGTCTGCCTCTCCTACAACAGTCTCCATTATGCTCCTGATTCTCATGTCTTCTGAATATTAAGTACTGTCTGTCTGAGACCCAGCGTAACAGGCATCAAGTGTTTCCTCTAAACAGTGAGGTGAGGTGAGTGGAACATATATATAAGACACTTAAGCCACAGTAAATATCACTCCTCTCTGCGTTTCTCTCTTTCTTTTTTTTCCTGAGTTTGTGGAACAATAATATCTTTGAGAGAGCAAACCTCTTATCAGGGCTCATATCCGAACATGCTAATTACCCCACACACAGTTTGAGTTCATTTATTATGCATGAAATAATCTAATATGATGACTGTGATAATTATGCGCACATAGATAAGATAAAAGAGTAGTAACCAATTATGGCCCTGGAGTTGGGAAAAGTAATTATTCTTTGTAGTGGAAAGAAGTCTGGGTACGGGAATAATAATAAAAAAAAGGGTCTTTTTCTTTTTATTCAGTTCACAGCGCTGCAATTAACATGTGGAAGCATGTCTGCACCACCTGATAATGTTTAAGGGATATTTCTTGATTAAGCACACAGCAGAGCAGGGACGTGGAGCCGTTCAGTAACGTATAAACCCTCCATGAGAGCAGCTTCTTCACTTATATCTGCACAGATTCAACCAAACGCGTCTCTGTTAGAATAATTGTGCACATACGTGTTTACATCCAGACCTTAAAGACAGCAGCAGAGGAAAACTGATGGAGTGATCCTTATGAGACGCGCACTCACAAATCAGACACGCACATGGCAGTGTCATTAAATATTACCACTTCTAAAATCAGAGCTGACGTGCGGTTAAGCTCACACCGCTTCGCAAACACACAAAACACAGCACAGCTTTCTTTGACACATCACCAGCCTGCAACCACAAATGACGGGAAACAGCAGCGATTCTGATTCTCTGCAACCGTTTTGGCTCAAATGGATTCATAAATCAGAGTTTAATGTGACAGAAAGTGGCAGAAGGGGAAGAGAGTTAAAGAGGAGTAATGCGTTTGCAGCCGTGTTTCACGCAGTAAAGAAGAGAAATGTTTGAAGATCTAAATTTGTTGACTGAGCGAGTGAGCCGAAGAAGAGAAAACATTGTGGAGTGGAGGAGAGAAAAGTGCACCAATGCACAGTTTGTCTGCTCTGAAGAGACATTATCTGGAGGAGGTTCGTCTTACTGACCTCTAATTAAAAGCACATTTATCTGACTCAGGAGGAGAAGCGTCATCTTCACACTCCACCAAAACCTCCGTCACACATTACTGTAGTTGACTCATGATAACCGCAGAGATGAGGCTTCAGGCCAAACATGTAACTCTCAGACCAGAACACAAATCGCTCTCCCTCCCCTTAAACAATAGAAAATCACATATCAGAAAAAAGGTGCCAGGTTTTCAGATTCACACCAAACATCAACAAGGAACCAGCTCCTGGAAGTAATGTCTCCATGGAGGTGTCATTTTCATCATTTCTAACAAAGAGACGGATTCAGACGACATCTTCATGAGCTCTGCATCTGTAAGTATAACCATCTATAACCAAAGATAAAATGCTCTGAACGTCATAAAGTGAAGGAAAGAAGAGAGGAAGGAGGGACACACGGGGTAAAACAACTGTCACAGCTGCAGCCACGTTTCATACGGAAGGCTGAGGTTTCACAGACGTGTGTCTGTGTAGAAACTTACAAAGTTCATCGGACTCAAAGACACGTCAGAGCATCAATATGGTGACTACAGAGAGAAATCACTGAGTGTCACTTTAAAGACTGAACAGAAAAAAAACATTTAAACAAAACTTTTTTCTTCTGTTAGACAGTTCACAGAAAAAAAGAGGCCCACTTTTAAGAAAGAAAGAGAACGAAAGAAAATGAGGGAGAGAAAGTCAGGAAGACAACGAAATAAAGAAAAAAGGAGGAAAGAACAAGAACTGAAAAAAGAAATAAAGAAACAAGGAAAAAACTAAAGGGAAAAAAGAAACAAGAAGAAAAAAAACAAAAAAGCAAAGCAAAAATAAGAGAGTGATAAAACAAAACAGAGGAACAGAGAGGGAGAAACAAACAAAAATGAAAGAAAACAATACAAATAAACAAACAAACAACATTAAGAAAGAAAGAAAGAAAGAAAGAAAGAAAGAAAGAAAGAAAGAAAGAAAGAAAGAAAGAAAGAAAAAGAATGAATGGAAAAGAGAGACAGATAAAAAGACGAGAAATAAAAGGAGGAAAGGAAAGGAAGCCTTTAATTTTATGTGGTTGTAAAAAACTACTTTGAATTTCTAAATATGAGCCCAGAACAGAGAGAAGACACTGACAGGCTTCAGGAAGTCAATTTGGAGTTTAAATCATTCAGAGGTACGACCATAAAAACACAATAAGCTATGAACACCATCAGCAAATATCATTAATATATATTTAAAGGTGATATCCACAGTGGTCATCGCTGAATGAAATGAAAACATGAGACATTCATTTTTCATCATCAACACTGGTCGTCTTTTCAACAGATTTGTTTTTGTAAATAAATGTTATCATGTGACGACGTTCCTTCATGATTTATGAATGTTGGAAAAAATAAAAATCTGTTCCTCAGGAATCAAAACGTGTCAAACATTTAAGATGGACTTTGAAAATAATAGAAAATGGTATTCAGTAATTTACAGCTTTATATTTATATGTTTTTCTTTATATGTTTTTAAGAAAACCAGATCCAGACTGGGAGTCCTGTGTGTGGTTAGTATGAGGTGAGACAGGGACGGTGGTTTCCTCTGCTGTGGTGAAGTTATAGAGAAGTAAAAACAACAGGTGTTAAATTTACTGTCCTGGACGTGTTTCGTTTTTTCTTAAACAACACCTGAACTGACATAAAGAACTCTTATTAGGAAGATGAGTGATATTTTTAATGAAGCAAAACATATGATTCATCTGTTGCAGTAGGATGTAAGGAGAACATTTTAGACTGTCTTAAAGCATTTAAAGATGTAAACCACAGCAGTTATAGATTCAGTGTTAGAGTTGGTTTATTCATGTCATAAATGTGGCTCCACGTTCAGCTCCTCCTCTTTAATTCATAATAAAAACTCATAGAACCAAAGATTCAAAAGTGAAAATCTTCAGTTTGTAATTTGACACATTAGTTCTTCCTTTTTGTCCCCTAACTTTGCTTTTCCTAAAGAGAAGACTTTTAGATTACCTCAAGCATTTCTGATTCCTGTACGTTTATTAAAAATGCAGTCTTTGGATATTTGACTGTAAACTTGGGTATTAAAATTACTTGATTTGACTGTTTCCATTCTTTTCTTCTGTGAAGAGTTTTCACTGGTTTTCAAATTGATATATTTGCCTTTTGATAACCTACAAAAGAAATCCTGACAGCTTCTATTTGGCCATATTTAATGCTTGAAAGGGTGTCAGCAAGCTGAGGAAGCAGCTTTTCTTTATGCTTTAGAAAAAATATTATTATTATTATTATTATTATTATTATTATTATTATTATTATTATTATTATTATTATTATTATTACTTAAAATATATCTAACCAGGAAAACTTAACTGAGATAAAAAATGTCTTTTATAAGAGCGTCCTGCTGAGACGTTCCAACAAAGCAGAAAACAACACGTGATTTGAAAAGGACGTCAACATGTCCTGGATCACAGAACAGAGAGTCATCAGTCAAAGCGTCTACCGCCTGATGCATCTTCCTCCAGCTCCTTCAGCTGTTTTCTGAAAAAAATTCAAAGCAGAGTCCGGACTGCAGATGCAGACAAAACTAAAACTCATCAACTAAAAGAGAGTAAAGACTGAAGAGCCCAGGATTTCAAGACAGGAAACAAACAACACACATAAGAGGGAATCAAACTAAAGCATCTCCTAATAAATAAGGACATGTAATGATTTCATCTGCAGGTAGACGGTGCAGAGCAGCCAACCTGAGCGTACAGAGAGCAGAGAAGAGTTAGAGACTCAGATTTGGAATTGACAGTGAGAGACAAAAAAAAACAAGATCAGAAAAGCTTTGAGATGCGTGTCTGCCACAGGATCTTTAAACCAAAAGTTCTTCAAAGTAGCTTTAAAATTAAAAATGTTCAGAGATAATTATGACCCTGTGCATGGGTGTGGTTTTCCTCTTACCTTACATTCGTTCAAATAAACATGATATCTTATTTATGACCTCATTAGGGTTCGTATCAACAGGTCGGTGTTATGCTGAGTGTTTGTGATGCATTTCGTAGACTGACACACTCCGTCTTAAAAGCTAGCTGTCGGGCTTTGGGGAAAACTGAGACCTTGTGTCACAGTTTGAGAGACATTCAGATCATCTGGGCTCTGATATGACTTTATATGATCTAACAGCGCTGACACATTCAGAGTGCTGGAGGCCTTAATGAAATATAATCCAGGAATAAAACAGTGTGCTCTTCTTTAATATTTTAAGAGCGACAAGTCCTCTGAAACACCGTAAAGGATGCAGCCTTCCCCTGAAAATAAAAAGCTCTTGAGCTGAAGCCTTCGCTGTCATAAAATCATGGCACTTTATAGCCAGGGACAGAACTACATAAAAAAAGTCATTTGCAGATAATGAGAGCGATCGCTAAAATGCATTAGGGCAAATTATTCTGTCCTTGGCACAGCACAAGGCTTTCACTAAAGTGTGTTGATAAGCCGCTGTTTCAGCCGAGAGCCCGCACACTAACAAGTGTTTCATCAGGCGTCTGCGAAGAACACTCCACATTAACTGCAAGGTATACAAATGGATGTGGAGAGAGAAAGCAGCTTTTGTTGAAGTCGAATGTCAAAATAAAGGAGCAGCTATAGACGGAGGGAAAATGTCCTTCAGATCAATGGCGTCCTGGAGTGCAGGGGGCTGAAACATTCAGATGAGACGTGAGTGGCAGAGAGAGCAACACTTGAATAATATCTGTGGAGAGGATTCTGAAAAATGGAGCCGTGCTTCAGTAAACAGCCTTTTGGAGGTCACAACTTTAGAGCTGTTGAATTTCTTTTCAAAGTGCTGCAGACTTCAATATGCTGCTCAACCAATAATCAAAGTGAGGTGGATTCAGAAGGCTGTACAGACGTGAAAGTTTCTGTCCTCTCTGCAGACTTTTGGCATGTCATCTCTGTGGCTGAATTATCTCTGCACAGCTGTTAATGTTCCCGAGACTGACCAAAACCATCCGAGGAGGCGCTCAGGGACTCAGAAACTCTGTGTAGCTTCTGCCGATGTGAAGATGGCAGTCAAACTTTGAGTCTGGATGAGCGGCCGTGGAATGAGAGGTCAGGGTCAAGATAAAGAGATAAATATCCGAGAGGGAGGGATTTTTCCTTTTTCTCCTCAGTTTTAGGATGGAGTCTGAATTCAGACAGAATTATAATATGTGAGTTAAAGTGAAAACATTCAGGCTCAAACACATTGATGTAAAAAATTTTGAAAACAGCCCAAAAGGAGCCCATCTCGTGCCTGAGTTGTGGTGCAACTTTCAGATGATTGCAGTGACACGAATGGACTAACTCGAAGAAACAAGCTGGTATTAAAAATGTAAATGTTAGAGAGTGCCGGTAGTTGTGTTGAATAATGCTAGAAAAATCAACAATCAAGTAAAGAATTCTTCAGAAAATTTACTGTCAATGGACTTACTATAGTTTTAAAATATATTTTTTGATATGTTTTAACAGCCCGTGGTTTTTATGATACAACCTCCAGACAGTGGTTCTGAAGAGTGTCTGCTTTCAACATTAAACAAAAATCAACAGAAATCTTCCACAATAACATCATAAGATTCAAAACATCAGGAGGAAGGACGAGCGCCAGTAGGTGGTAAAACAGGCAAATAAAATCTGTTTACAGTTTAAAAAACAAACTGCAAAAGCAATTGACTGATGGCTAAGTCCCGCCCTCAAACAAGGGCCACGAGCCAATCACAGTCCATAGAGCAATCCCACACACTCCGACATTCTCTGCCCGGATATCCATTAAAACGTATTGCACAGAGTCAGTTTTCGTTCAGTTTTTTGAGGTTTTTCTGAGATTTTAAGCTTGAAAATGGTCACATGGTGTTCATGGGGTTCATGCAACTCCAACACAAGGTATCCTGAGAGGCTGAGCAATGGAGTGTATTTTTTACCCTTTCCTTAAGCCTCTTCTCAACTTCAACTCACACTTCCACAACATCAACAGAACGTGAATAAAATTAACAATGATGTTTATGTCTGTTCTAAGGTAAGTCAACATCGTATTTTAGACAACATGTTGTCACTTTGCTGGAAAGAAATATAAAATTATCTTTAACACTAGAACAAGAACAGTCTGATGGACTGTTTGGGGTTTTAGCTAACATTAGCTAATGTTAGCCTAACGTTAGCTCCTAGCTGTGTTGTTCATCATGTTACTTTGTTTGTTGGAGTTCATTGGCCTGTTTTGTTCTAGTTTTTGTTCTTTGGTGATCGTCCATCATTGTTAGCTGCTGTCCAAAGGGCTCTAGTTAAACTAACGTTAGCTTCTGGAGCTTAGCTTCATTAGCTTATCTGTAATAGCTCAGATAACAAAGGTTGGCAAACATTCTGCTGAATGATTCAATGTAAATACTGTAGCTCCAAACTAACAGAGACACTCTTGATGAAGATGGTAAAAAGGTCGTTATAAATTTTTCTCATGACTGATGCTGATCCTCGATCTTGTTGTCTGAGATGCTGATGGTAACCAGATGCAGTTTATCATGTTTGCACTGGGACCTGTCCGTTTTGTCTTGTAACTGAAGCTTTTTTGTTCTCTGTACTCAGTAGTTATTAAAGCTTTTAATCACATTGCATTTGTGTATTTCAGGTATCCTGTTGATAGTACTGTTAAATGAACCCCTAAAAAATAGCTACTCCTCAAGAAGATACACAACGCGTGCGTCAAGGTTTATTGAAACGAATTTGAATGTGCAGACTCAACTAAAGGCATCCACCGTCACATCCGTCAATTTGTGTATGACACAAAAAATCTATGGAGACAAGGACGGCGCTGGATAAAGAGAGGAGTGGACAACTGAGGACGTGAGAAAAGCATTGATCATGTAGGACAAGCCTTTCAGAGTTCTCCTACAAAATTATTTCTTCTTTTGAAATAGTTTTAAAAAAAAAATTCAAAGTATAACCCTTATTTTGTAACAATTTCCACATTTTTGCTTTTGTATTTTTTTTTAATTGTTTAATTTAAGTGTAAAGCGACTTTATGGAGAACCTGTATGAACCAAAGTGAGGTTAACTCTCTGATGCATGATATATGAAAGCCAGAGTCAAGATTTTTTTTTTTCTTTAAGTGTTTATTCGTCTTATACGACATGTAAACGGTTTTTGGGTTTTGTTTTTTCAATGTTTGATTTTTGATTGATGTGGACGACATGTGCCTGAGCATTCAACATAAAACAGTTCGAACTTAATGTAAAAATTATTATTATTATTGTTACATTTGTTATTGTTATTACTACTGTTGTTGTCGTAAATAATAATAATAATAATAATAATAATAATAATAATAATAATAATAATTATAATAATAATAATAATAATAATAATAATAAATAAAAATAATAATCTTTTTGTAATTCCAAGTATAATTACTTAATTGTATGCTTTGTGAAGCATTTTAATATATTTCTAATTGTTTTAACTTGTGTTGGGAATATACTTGGTGTCGCTTTACGTCCACTTCGGTCGACACGTGGTTAATCCTAGTTTACTACTTATTTGAAACAAAATTTTTAAAAGTAATAACTTTATTACTTAGATGTTATACCGTATATCATCATATTCTTTTTTTTCCTCTGGGGTTCTTTTGGAATAGAAGGATTGAGAGGACATGTCAGCAGGGGTCACGATGTGGCTGTCTGGCGTTCATCTTGGAGTCAGAGAAAATTTACTTGCAGTTACAACGACTGACCACTGACTGAACCTCAAAGGAGAGTGGCAGCAGAGAGCAAAGACACCATCGATTTTAGGACCAAACAACTTTTAAATAACTGTCTTCTGCGGTCACCTCTATGTACCAGAGGGTTCAGTGTAAACTTTCTGAGGTAAAACAAGAACATGTCAGTCAAGTCCATACGTACAACTTTGCAAGTCATTTAATGGATCTCTCTTTTCTTTGGTCTGCAGGAAAAACAATTTGAAAAACCTGTGAATGGTTTGTCATGACTGTTGAATAGAGATTTTGTTCACTATGCAGAGAAAAAAGAAAGCTCCTGTCTCTTTGGGTTAATTTTCCTCTCCTGAAAACATGTTCTCTGAATTCTTAAATCACCAAAGTTAAAGTCAGTCTTCCGTCTTTCCTCCACATTCTTATTACTGATTTGCATCTTTTTTTACTCAGTCCAACAGCACTGCAGTTCACTACAACCACTGCAGTGTTAACTGGAGGTTATGTTAAAGAAATCAGCACACAATAGCAAGTGATGCTAAAAGCGGCAAACAATCATGTTTATTTGGCAGCAGAAAGCTACAATAAGAGCCCCAAGTATTAAAGCTGAGTGTTCAGTTTCTGCTCTGAAGAAGCTACTCTGACATTTCACTGATATTGGAGTTTTTAAGAGAATTAAGCTGGAATACATTTCCACTAGCAGAGACAACATTTTGGCCTGTGCATTTATTCATTTTTGAGGGGAACATAAATCTGCAGCCACACAGAGCTTGCTGGGATTTTCTCTGCTGTGATCTGCTGCTGAATTCAAATCAAATAGTTTGAACCTCACCCAGCTCAGCTGTTACCACGACGTGCAAATATAATAAATTCAGGATTTACTGGCAGGCTTCATATTTCTCCGTATGCGGCCCCGCTCATTTATTGGGATTATCTACATTCCAGCAGAGATAAGAAGCACGGGCACAATGAGGTTCATGCTCTTTTTAAAGGTCTTTAAATGAAGAATATATAATAAGCTGTTGCTAATTTGATTTTGGGCTTGATCCTTGAATAATAACCTCTGAAGTTTAAAAATAACACACTCTAATTGTTTTTTTACTGCCAAAATAAGGACATCAAAACGTGCTCATACAAACAGTATTCACACAGGAGACAGTGGAGACAGCCTTTGAATTCTCCCCCACAGTAAACAGTGTATCTGTGCGTGCATCCTGCTGCTGGAGAACCTTCAGCTTTGTTGGAGTCCTGCTCTCTATGCCATGACTTCGACTCGCTTTATGGAATGTGTCCCTGCTGGGTTTTCATTTCCTCTGTCTGAAAGAGGGAATGCAATCACAGTACTGATGCTAAAATCATTACCTAATGACTGCAGCCTTTGTGTGTGACTTCTTCCATGCTGCGCTCACTCTTCAAGCACACATCACATTTTATCGTCTGGAGAAAAGCTTTTCTAAAGTTTGTTTGAAGAGAGTCTGCCGGGCCAATTGAATCAGAGCTGCTCAGGCTGATCAATCACTGAATCACACGAGGACCACAAATATTGACTTCTCTTTCATGTGCTCTTTTTTTTTTCTGTAAAACGTGTTCGGATGACATACAGAGGGCTTCATCTGTTTTATGGGCCTTTAATAGACGTATCAGTTGCGGTGCGAGGGTTTTACATGTGAACTGTTTTGCAGAAGCGATGCAAAGACATGGCTGCATCATGTGCTCCTATTTCTTGTGTCAGAAAGTCGTCTTTCTGACGGATACGGTCGCAAACTTTGAGTCATGACATGGAAACAACACAGGCTCTTAATGGGGGAAAGAAATGACCAATGAGCCAACGAAAATAACACAAGCTCCTGGGAAAATTTTCACTTCTTCTTGTCTGACAAGTAGGATGAGGTCAGTTTAAGTCTAGTAGGCTACTGACTGCAGTTTTTATAATTGTCAGAGATGTCGTAAAGATTAGTATTTTGATTATTCTGACACATCTATGCAAGATTAGTCCAGCACACCGTGCACACTCTTAGCATCATCTGCAGCTCATGTAGCAGAACCATTAAACCTCTCTGAGGGCTGCTCAATAAGAAGTTAATTGTCAACTAAACCTGCTGTCCGAAACCTTTCCATGTTCATCTCAAATGTTCAGTATGCTAGTTTTCATTCAAATAATCTGCTAATGTGCCATCATCAGATGGATCTCTATGGGCCCTGAGCTCAAACTGAACACTTCACTTTCACAGTTTCAGGACAAAACCACTGCGTCTTGAGATATTAACAAACCTAAAGACAAATATTCCTGAATGATTAAAAGAATTTATGAAAAATTCTGAATGATGGAGTAAAATCAAGCATTGAATTTGTCAGTCGTGTGACACTGAATAATGTGAGGTTTATGACGAATAATTACCTTTCATGCTGAAACCCTGGGTTGTATTTTTTTGTTTGTTTGTTTGAATCCACACCTGAGGATATTTATTTTTATCATCATGAAGATGATGAAATATTTGCACTCAAGAAACTGACACCAGGACGTTTTTTTTTTTTTTTTTACCGTTTTACTTTAAAATCTACAAACAGTAGTTGGAGATTTCTTAATATTTGTCTACTTCTGGTACAAATCAATTCATTTTCCACAGCAGCTCCTTGGACACTGTCTCTAGCAGCAGTTTCAGCCCCAGTCTCTGCACCACATTCGTATGCTGGCCGTGTTTTCATGACATCTTCATGTCCTTCCGGAAACAAAGCTCCGTGATGTTGACAGTATGGAGGATCATTAAATTTGCCTGCTGCTCCTCTTGGAGCGTAAATCAAGCCAATCCATCTCTCTCTCTCTCCCTCTTTCTCTGACCCGGCTCCCTGGTGGCTTACTTACAACCATGCCAACGCAGCACTGGCTGAGGAATGAGCATGGGTAAGCATGCACGGGCTGTCCTTAAGCTGAGCCGTCTGACGGCATAAACAGGCTTCTGCCTTCTCTTGAGAGCAACAGGGATCAACCGGGCTTAATGGGCATGACCTGTGAGGGCCCAGACAGGGCAGAACATGCAACACAACACAACTGTCTCCAGGAACGCTGTACTATTGAACACATGAAAACTAGCATACATCACATCGCCCACAGGCCCGGAACAGGACCCAGATGCACTCCGCTGAGGATACCCAGCAGACTAAAGGCTTATGAATAATTCTGATCATCCTCTCTCTTTTTCCTGCCTGACTTAAGACAGTAAGGCCTCAAAAAGACAAATTAGACTTCTCTGAATTCTGACTGTCACTGTCTGTAAAACATGAAAAAATACCCATTAGTGATTCAAGACGTCTAAAAATATGTATCTGTGTCTTTGGCTCCATGCAGGGCGGAATTAGAGGCAAAGAAATGACAAGACATTTGCTCCATTTTAATTTGCTCAATTGTTTTATGGCCATACATAAATGCTCAGATTGGTTAGAAACATATGCTCTCCACGCTCTGTTTACTTCCTTCATTTAGTGTGACTGAATCACTTTATTAGTGATTGTGCCCCCAAAAGCTGCAGGAATGCACAGCATCTCACCTCATCATGTCGTTTACCCATATAGTAGGAACGAGAATATGCAAATAGTGTTGCAGCAGCAAATATGCTCCAGGCTGCTTGTCCAATGACACAAATCATCAATTAAGATCTCAGCGGGGATCAGGGGATAAACTAAATTGTCATTATTTCTATCCAACAAACTGAAGATGCAGTGTGGGGAACATTAGCGCAAAGAGCAAACATCACTGAATGTGATTGGTGGTACAGTTCAACTCTCGGTTTGTCTCTTTGGAAACGTATTCCCGCCTGAATTTTCCACTTTGAGACTGACAAAAGCCTTCCAAACGTTTGGGTTGTTGTAAAGTAACAGAGCTTCTTTAGGTCTTTAGGCAGCGACTCGCAGCAGCAGCAGTGACAACAGTGTCTTTCAGAGCATTTACTTGCACAGTTTAGCTCCTCGTGGGGGTTTACGCTCCACACTCAGCACCTGCCCGATGTGTCTGACGGAGGGAGCTAAAGTGGTCTAAATCGCCATTGTGATTTCTCAGGGAAGCAGATGATTAGTAAACAAACGGTTCAGGCATATTTAATTCAGCTAATGTACTCCCAGTGCTCTGTGCAGGCTGTGCTGTGACGGGCCTTTTCACCACGGCCAAATCACAAACACACTTCATTAGTTAGTCCTATATCCTTCTCCAGGAACTTCACATCTCCTTTTCATTTTCCTTTTCATTTCAGTGTTTCTATGCAAGCACTGGGTTTAAATTTGAGATGTGGGGGGGGGCGATATCAAAGCTGTGAGTCGACAGAGTCAACATGGTTTAACTCACTACAACCAAAACACGACAAATCACTGCCATCACAAGATTTTCATACAGGCTGCTGTGTCCCAGGCACGCTCGGCCCTGTCAAACATCACCTGTGAGTGAAACAGTTATTGGAGCAAGGGTGGAATAAACTCGTCATGTGAAACAGAGAGCGGTGAGTGCATGGCACACAAAGAAGGCCAGTGTTCAGTCAGAGAGGACTGAGGCAGGGAGGGCTGAGAGTAAACATTAGACCTCACTGACATGCAGATATTTTCAGTCTGAGGGGGGTAATCTCAGTTTTAAATAAATAAATAATTTAATAAATTGATTAACTAAAAAAAATCTTTTTTAGGCTTTAAGAAAAGTGTGACTTACACTTAAAAAACGAACTGCTTTTTATTTACAATCAAATTCCCGTGAAAGACTTTAAATAAGACACAACTTAACATTCGAAACAGGTCATAATTTACAGAAAAATGCAACATTTCCAACTGCAGGTGATTTTTGTTTTCTTCTCCATCTGAAATGAGTATCGCTTTATTTTTGAAACAAACCCGAACAGCAACAGAACATCTTCTAAAGAGGCTCGAGTTTAGAATAACAAAAGCAAACACGACAAATTAAATCTGACTCCGGCTCAATGGGATCTTGAATTATTTGACATGAATATTTCGAGATTTTTACGCGTCGACTTTTTCCTTCAAAATAAAATTTCTCCCATCATTAACACACACACACACGCACACACACAGAGAGATTAGAATTGTACGAGGAACATAAAGCCGCTATGAAAAGACAACACAGTGTGTTTTCTGCACACCGGAGTATCCGCTGCAGATCTACCGAACACCAGGACGCGTCTCTCCGGTGCTGGAGAAATCAGCTTCCCGCTATGCGCTCAATCCGTCCTCCTCACACCCTCGGTTCTCACTATTCTCTGAAATAACAACGATTTGCACCAAAGCATCCGCAGCTAATAAACCCTGAACACGTGCATGACAAACATTACCCACACATTATTTTTTAAAATCCAAACGCTGCATCAAGCAAAAGGAAAAAAAAATCCACTGGTCTTTCAGTCCAGCACAAAAATGCATCTCCTCTGCTGTCCCTCTCTCTTTTTTCTCCCCCACCTCCTCTCCCCCTCCCTCTCTTCCCTCGCTCTATCTCTCCCTCCCTCACTCTCCCTCTCTTTCCCTCCCTCTCTCCCTCTCCCTCTCTCTCTCTCTCTCCCTCACTGTGGCCTGGCTGCCTGTCTGACTGTATGAATAATGTCCTGCCTTTTGTAATGAAGGGGGGGTAAAGGGGAAAAAAGGACGCTGAAGTGGTGAAGCCCTGCTCCCATGCACTGACATTGAAAATGAATGACAGCTTACCTGCATGCCAATCTTCATCAGACTGACACTGGGCTGACAGCACAGCCTATACTCCTCCACACAGCCGCTGACGTCAGCCATGCCAAGCCCCTCCCACCTCCATCTCCATCTCCGCTCCCCGTTTTCCCAACACCGGGCTGCTGATGCCTTCCAGTGTCCGTGGGAAATACGGCAATCGAGGGAAGGTGTCCCCGCGAACACTTCACAGAGGATTCAGACAGGCTTTGTGTTGAGGCTGAAGGCTGCTGTAGAGCACTGACATGATGCAAAAAATGCACTTTACACCATGCATAATTCAATCAATGCATTACCCAACACACTTTGCACCCTCTATTCTGCTGTTCTCTGGTTGTTTTGCTGTTAGTATACAGTATTATTATTTTTTGGTAGTTTGATGGTTTAGCTATTTCTTAAGCTGCTTGTTTGTCTGTAACCCTGTCTGTATTTTGAAAGCAGTGTAAAACAAAAATCATGAACCTGACTTGTTGCTAAATTAAACTTATTACATTTGTTCTACTTCTAATTATCTTAAGTCACAGCAGCTTTTTTAAAGAAATAATTCAGTCACTCACCAGTTTTTTTCATGAAAATGTGCGTCCAGTGTGTAATTTGCTGTGAACAAAATTAAACAATTGTTTAACCATTTAATTACATTTTTTTATCTTTAAAGATGTCACACAATCTTCATTGAAGACGCCTCTAAATAAAAATAAAGTGATCTCTGCTGTGCCTGTAGCCTTGAAAATATAACTTCAGGTTTTGTGTTCATGTTGCAAAAAGTTTAAAGAAGGCCTCTGTGTTTATGCATTCTGAGCGCATGCGCATCACAGCGTCCTGTTCTGGTCAACATAAAAATCGTGTCACCAACACCAAGCACACACTTTACCTAACGCAGGATCAGAAGGCTACAACTAAACAGACACACAACGTTAAGGAGTCCGGATCCACAGTGCAGTTTTTGGCAGTTTTTAGGCAGGTGAAACACATCCTGAAGTACATGTCATACATGTCACGCCTTTTTATGTTTTAAATACACCGTGTAAACATGTTTGCTGTGAAAGATAAGTGTATTTAAAAGTGCAAACTCATTGCTTTTGTTTAGGCTTTGAAATCAGTTGTGTAGTCTCTTTTATAAGAGCCACTCTAAATTGGTTAGAACGGTACTCTGTCAAGATTAGTAAATAGGTTACCACAAGGTATGTAAAAGGATGCTTAAGGTGAGGTGATTTTGAGCAGAAAGATGCATCGGCACTCCTCCTAGAATCGCACACATGCACGCACCAAAACGCGCGTGGCTGTGTTTGGGAGATCGAGCAAGCCCCCTGTCGGTCCGCAACGATGGTTGCAACCTTCAGAGCTACAGGCACGACAATAAGAAAGATGGTGCGATTTGGTGGTCTAAATCTTGTGGTCACGCATCTAAGTCTGATATTGTGCACAGTCGAGCCTCGTGCACTACCTGCTGTGAATCACCCCTTTTATGAACAAATCAATCTATCAACTACACATCAAAGAACATCAATACAACACGACACCGTTTTGTAATTGTGGTATAACAACCACAAGCACAACAAAGAGCATTTAAAAAGCGTCAAAAGAGTCTTAAGAATAACTCCTTTAACATTTTTTATAAGCCCTCTTTTGTTTTGTTTTATTTTATACACCCTGAATAGAATAAGTTAACAGAGTGCAGAAACAAAATCCTGAAGAGTTTGTTATTTTATCTTGAGCGTTTAGAGGATGAAGAGGTGTAAGAAGACGATGCGCTGCATATTCAGCCTCGGGGAAGCGCTTTAGCGCGTCGCTAAGTAACAACGCATCCTATTGGTCAGCTGTAAACTCTCGCCCAATGAAAATTTATGAGGCTGTAACTAGGAAGTGTGAGACGCTTCACAACATCCGTAGGGTGAAGACGCTAATGATAGAAAATGAGCGGGTTAATGGACAACAAACATTTATTCTAACCATGTGAAAATACCAGGTAAAGCTATTTACCGTGACATTGCTCTTAAGTTTAACACGTAACGTCTGGTGTGAGTTTACAGGCGCCAGTTAACGTTTGTCGAGGTTAAAGTCAACCTGCTCTGGTGTCGTTTTCATCCTAGCATCAAGTAAAACAGTGTCGTTTGTAAATAAATGTTTGTACCTCATTGTGGATCAAGGTTTTCTCACGGTAGAATTGAACTGAAACACAGCTTTAACCAAAATGACCAACACCGTGTTGGAAGTGGGAACGGGCATTGTTGTCATCACGGCGGTGTGGATAGCGGCTGTAGTGATTGGGATGATGCTGCTGAGAGCATCTGGATCAGCAAAGTAAGTATAATAAAATCTTTACCTGAATATACTTTACATCGGAGGTTAGAAAAATAAGTGTGCATGTTAATGAACAGTGGCGTAAATTGGCTGTTTCAGGGGCAGGGTCAAAAAAGGCACCCGCAGTATGTAGCAGGCACAGCCAGAGAGAGCTGAGATTCATATAAATCTACCTCAAGCACATTTTTAAGAGTGTTTTGGAAGCTTTTTCTTCCCTCTATTGTGGCTGAAACAAAGTACCAGTTTAGGCAAAATCAAGGCTTATATTATGTATTTATTTGTTTATTTATTTATTTATTTATTTATTTATTTATTTATAGGACTTGTTGCTCAGACCCTATTGTAATGACTGACAAGTTTTCACTATTTTAATCTATTCTAAATCCCTAATTTGGTTCTTTTAAATTCTATTAAAAAAAAAAAAAGTTAATTTTTACAAGTTAAATAATTTATTGTTTTCAAATTTGGGTTGGCACGTATTGGCTCAACAGAGCCCAAATAGGGCCAAAAGAGCTCAGTTATTTCACCAAGAAAGATCATTTTTAGTATGTCTATAAGCCCCCGTTGTTGGTGGTTGTTTCACCGAGACACAGGAAAAAGTCTTTATCTTAGTCATGCATGCTCTAATCTGACCCAAAAGCACCAAGCACGATGAGGGTCCAGACCTGAACAATGCAATGCAAAGGCCTATTCGGTGAGTTCTGATCGCAGTCATAGAGCTCCCTGGTGGTAGCAGTAAATGTCATGCTGCTACTTTTAGGAACTTTATCTCCAAGACTGTTGGACATATCAGCATTATTTTAATGTCAAAATGTCATTGAGGCGTTGGTTTGCTTCAACATGAAAACTGTGAGTTTCGGTCTGCACACAACTGCAACATGCACCAGGCTGCGGTAGTTTCTTCAGTGCTGCTTGCACCTTTAATTTTTATTTATTTATCCATGAATTAGGAAATGGTTTCAGAGATTTTACTACTGCAAAACGCTAAAAAAACAAGTGCTTAGATATATCTGTCACATTTATAAAACCTACTCATCTTTCAGAAGCAATCTGACTGACCTAAAATCCAGTGTCTGTAACCTTTAATGTTGAATTTAGTTGTCTTAAATTATGACTTAAAGTCTGCAGTTTACTAACTTGTGTATACTAACTTATCTGTGTGTGTGTCTGTGTTTCAGGTTGGGCGTGATCCCCGTCTTCCTCCTGGCTCTGACCATCACTCTGGTCCTGGTGTTTTTCCCTCGTAGTCCAGAGACAGAGATCCCTTTTAAAGAGATAGAGGTGAGTTTTCTGCACTGGTCTGAACCATCTGAACAGACAGAACATACCACAGAACATACAGTATGTTCACATAGAGCTCAGTTGTTCTGTGAAGCTAACTGTCCATCTAATATCTGTCTTTAAGATGACCTGCTGCTGACCTTAACTTAAGTGTCACAGGAAAAGATCTTAAACCTTTAAGATCCATAAATCAAACCCATATCATCAGATGTTTGATTTATTAAAGTCTATTGTTCTGACTCACTGTTTTTTGGCTGTTTGTTGGGGTTGGGTTGTTATATGTAATTTTGATTCTCTTACTCGACACCCTCACGCCTCTTGTACTGTTTTATCCTGAGGTATGACTTGTGTCGTTGAGGTTTTGACCACGCTAAGTTATGTGTATTTAAAACTTAAGGGTATGGACTAGTTATTGTTTCAGATAAACTTCATGTCTTTAGGCTTCTGTTAGTGATGTACATGAGTTCAGTGTATGCACGGCCATCTAACCAATAATTCCACAGCTTCTTTCAACTAGTTGGAGTATTAAAGCAGTTTGTGGGAGCTTATCTTTGGGTTAAATGTAAATTTATCTTTCTTATTAACAAAACCTGCCTCTCTGTCATCTTCACCTGGCTCACTTTTCATACTTGATTACTATACTTGTACAAAAAAACATATGGTATGTACACAGGGACTACGAAGATACTTAACAAACTGAACACAAGACAATGACTTTAAGCAGGCGACCTTTGTCACAGGCTACGATTTATCACATGATTCAGCCTTATCCAGCTGTCATCTTTATAACATCAGGGTGAAGCCTCATAGTTTATATGGTACAGACCAGACCAGACTCTCATTGACGCTGTAACCATTCTCTGCTCATCCTTCTTCCATCCCTCTGCCTCACTTTCATTCAAAATCATAGACTGTATCATTACTGGACGTTGTCTCCGCGACGTCACCCGTCTGTTTCTGAAACAGACTTTTGAAGCAAAACGGCCGGCTATACTGGAAATGAGGCGGGCTGTGAGTCTCCACAGTAACAACCATAGGACGCTCCACAGTCACATGATCTGAGCTGTGCCTCTGATTGGATGAACTTAAAATCTTAATATTGTAGAATTTGCTGAGTTAGAAAAAAATTCACTTCCCATACAGTGAGTGCCATTAGCAAAATTAGCGATTCAGATGGGAGACATTCTTTGTACCAGGCTGTAAATGTGCTTATTTTGGCTGTGAAAACGGCTTTTTTGTGTCTTGGTGTGTTTGTGACTTCCGGTACTTCCGGAGCCAGCTTTAAGCGGACACTCGAGGAACAGCAGACTTTAGCACTTCCGCATCGTCTCATATTTTCAGACTGGAGGTTGCCACTTGTTCAAAATACAGCAGTCCCCAAAGAGCTCATTCTGTGACGTCAAATCCACCTGAGCTCCCTATGATGACTCAGTGGACTCAAATGAAAATTATATTGGGTTATTCCTTCACCCGAGCTAAATGTTTGATTTCAGCATCATTTGAACAAAAAGTAAGTACAGGGTTTTTTATGATCAAGGTTTAGACCACTTAGACCAGTGTTTTTCAATCTTGGGGTCGTGACCCCAAGGTTGATATATATATATATATATATGTGTGTGTGTGTGTGTGTGTATATAATATATATATATATATATATATATATATATATATATATATATATATATATATATATATATATATATATATGTGTGTGTGTGTGTGTGTGTGTGTGTGTGTGTGTATATATATATATATATATATATATATATATATATATATATATATATATATATATATATATATATATATATATTATATATATATTTAAATCTAATTATTATTCTTTTTTAAAATAAAACACCACCCACAATCCTAAACAACTGTATTCTATACTTTTACTTTCAGCAGCATATGAAAATATCTGAGCTGGCACATCTTGATTGACGGCCGCAATCACCTGACTTCAACCCGTATAAACAAACTCGCCATCAGTAGGGAATACAGAAAACAAAATGTAAAGATTTCTTCACCCACCCAGCCCCTTAAAAACTAGAGACTCTAACAAACAATCTAACAATCAAAAAATAATTCTAGGAAAAAAATGTGGCTGGGATCACCAGATATTAGTGATGTCGAAATGGGGTCACGGCCCAAAAAATGTTGGTAAACTTGACTTAGACAGTGGACCCGTTCAAAATGAACCCCCTCGCTGCGAAAGCTTTGAGGTTTTCTGGTGTCTTCATAACTCCATAGTTGCATCACTCACTGACCTGCTCACAGTGCAGCTCCTCAACAGCCCCTTAAAGTTCCAGCAGCACTCTGCTCTGTTCTCTACTTACACACTGAATCCTGCAACAGCATAATATTGATGTTCCAGTGTGTGATTTCTCATTGTAATGCATTATGAACGGACGAGATGCACAGCATGCTGATGCAAACACGCAGCGGTTACTCTGCATACACACACACACACACACACACACACACACACACACACATGCATGTACACTGTTCCAACCTGCAAGCTCAGCAGTTACGCACCCCTACTGTCTTCCACCTCTGTTACTACCTTCCAGGAGGCAGAGCGACTTTACTCCACCGCTCCACCCTGTGTGTTACACGCTGCAGACGAGGCGTTACAGGGTCCTAAAATATCTCACACTGGAGAAGCAGAGTGTAACAGCCTCATACAGACTCTTTTGGCTGACTTTCCACTTTACTGCAGCGTGATGGGATTCTCAACAGCTCTTTTTAGTTTGATCAAATCCTTTCAGTGTATTCCTATCTCAGGGTGACATTTACCAACGCTCTGTCACAAATAAACAGTGACGTCTGACTGGATTCGGAGGCAACTTCAACTATAAATACTGCTGCCCAAACAACAACAAGGAAATGTTCCAAACGAGTATTATGATAAGAGCATCTATTGTTTCAGAAGACACAGGCACATGTGTTATTCTAGTCTGTTACTGTGGCTCATGCATAATGAGTTCTTTATGTACAGCAGTTGGAATTAAAAGCAGGTCTGGGATCTCTTTTTCAGACATTTGGCTTCATTTACCACCAAATGTTTTGGGTCCTGAGATCACTGATGTAGAGCACACAAACAAACAGCTCTCTGTGGCTGAATGCTCACACTCATCTGGTCCTAAAGATAGAACCAACATGTATGGATTCACTATACTGATGCATTAGGATTTAAAATGTGCGAATGAGGTAAGTTACAAGTACATTTTTATATTTTGATCCGTCACTGAAGCCAAACACCAGTTCAGCTTTTAATTTTACCTTAAAAATGCACAAACAGGGTTAAAGGCTCTTTCTCTGTGGGAATATTTAAACCTTATCTTCATTTCAAGCCACAGCACTGTATACCTGAACATATCATATGTCCATGTGTGTGTGTGTGCACTTCTCTGTATGTGCATGTTGTAAAAAGCCTGTTCTGCTTTATCTTAGTCCAACAGCAACAAAGAACAAACACTCCCCCATGTTGCCTCGGGGTCGTGCCAATAAGCCAGCCAGAACTGCCAAGCAAGCTGCCATCCCAGAGAAATAGCAGAGCAGAGCCCGTCCCGGCCAGCTCTTGTTTTATAGCCTTTGTGCAAAGAGCGATACAGAGCTGCAGCATAGAGCGGCAGCAGAATGTTACACACTACATTTCTGTATGAGGCTTATGTGTGAGAAAAAACAAAACAAAACATGTTTTAAGAAGGTCACATTACACAAACACACATAAATGTGACACTTAGTGCTGTGGAGAAGTTATCAACACCCACTGGTTTGCTTTAAAATATGTGTTAAAGAGGAAGTTTAAACTCCGCCTGTCAGGAGCCGTTTGGATCCTGCTGCACATTTATCACTGAGGTTAGTGGTTCGATTCTGTAGAGTTCACCTTTTAGCCTTGATCTGAGCAGGGGTTTTTTATTTTGTCCTTTCAAACAAAAACAAAATGGGGGTCTTGTTTCTCAAACATACATTGGGCTCCACAAACTGGATTCTTTCTTTTTTTTTTTAAGAAAAGTTTCTTTCTTAGAAGCTTTTTTAATCTCTACAGAGAAATGAATCAATTTAAGACAGCAAGCCTTTTCTTTAACCCATTTAGTCCAGATGCAACATTTACCTGTTTTTACTCTGAAAGCCAGATGTGACGTGTTGATCATTTCAGACGGTGTCGTCATTTTCGTAACATGTGACCAATGAAACATGCTGTGATTCGCTGAAATACACGTGGAGGGAGTGAAAAGTTTGTGTTAATTTTTATTTCTTTTTACGACCGGCTTTTTGACAGCTGAGATGGATGACACCATCTGACCTGAGGGTTAAATGACCTACATGTCACATCCGGTCTTAAAGGGATTAACGTGCATACATGGCGTCCAGCCTTAAAGGTATATACACATAAATGTTTCATCTGGTCCAAATGGGTTCAGTCAGAAACTGGTTACATGTCTATTTATCTTGCAAAACAGAGTTTACTGCTGCTTCAGCTGGGACTTTGGTGTGTTACATGTTTAGCTTTGATCCATCATAACATAACAGTAACCACAAACAAATGTACTGTATGATCAAAGGGACATCATGTAGAGAAAAATGAAGCCTATGCGGAAGTGCTAAAAGTTGCTGTTTATGGAGAATCCTCTAGAGGCTGGCTGCAGAAAGACTTATTTACAGCCTGGTTCAAAAAACAGCTTGTCTCTGAAACACTGTTTTCGCTTTCTGTACGGAAGGTGAAGTTTTTTCTAACTCAGCAGTTGAGAAGATATTAGGATTCTGAGTTTGTCCAATCAGAGGCTCAGCTCAGCTCACATGACTGACAGGCGCCCTGTAGAAGTTAAAAGGAAGCACAAAGCCTGCATCATATCCAACAATCGGCTTCATTTCACTGTATCAGGAACAGACAGGTGACGTCGTGGAGACTACGTCCATATTTCAGACAGTCTGTGTGTGTGATGCGGTGAAATGACTCTTTATGTCCATGTAATAAATCTCTGTTTCAGGAACAGCCGAACATACTTCAACTTTTGTAGTGATACAACAGGATATGAGATAGTCAAGACCTTATTTTAGAACTGGGTGCATTCAGAGACTATATAGACATCTGTTTGGATGGTGCATGCTGAAACTCTATCCAAAAACATTCCAGTTTTTTAATCCCAGGATATGTAAATAAAGGCTTCAGGGTTATAATCTTAACTGTACCTCTTACTGTCATACTGTTTGCTGTTTTTTGATAGAAAGGTGTATATTTAGATATTGCAATGTAAGAAGAGCACACTTGCTGTAAGTTTGGATGAGTTCAGAGTTTGTAAAGTTCAGTTGATTAGATTTAATCAACACTTCACTGATGGCTTTGGCTGCGTGTTAATATTTAGATCGTGAGCCTCCCACGATCACAAGAATACACACCGAGAAAACACCCTTAAGCCAGATAATACCAGCAGAGCATCACACACGCACACACATGCACACACACACACTACTGACTGAGAAGAGATTTTTACAGGGACTGTTTTGGGAGGAGACTAGGTGTGTGAGTGTGAGAGATTGTGTGTGGGTGTGTGTATGTGACTGCAACTGTGTGTATGAATCCGCTGGTTGATGTATACCGTCTCTTACGGCTGCGTTTAACACATCTCACTTTTTAATTTGCCAATTACACAGCAAGCAGGAACCCAAAGTGTGGGCCATGTTTTATTAATGTGCTACTGAGCGCATGGGTGGGAGCAGGCAGGCGGGTGGGGGGGGGGTTCTATAAATCACCCCCACCCCGTCTCAGGGACTGGTCTAATTGGCACTGTGATATTCTCCTTTATTTGGACAGCATGAGGTTGGTCCATTCTTCCACTCTGCACAGTTTGTCTCTCTGCGTGGGTGTTAGATTCCAACTTTCTGTGTGTTGGCTGTACTCCTTCACCTTTATTCACATCTCATTAGCTGCAGGGTCCACATGCAATAAACACAACATACAATATATGCATAACATACATCAAACATATCAAAGAAGACACCTAACAGAGCTACATGTGTATTTATGATCATCTTCTGTTTGGAATACTCAGCCACAGTCACGGCTGAGGTTAGGATACAACATCATGTCCTTTTTTCACATGTAGTCTTAGTAGTAGTTTATTTTCCATTGATTAGCTTCTGCATGTGGTTTTTTCGCTCATAAGAAACGAACTGGAACTAATACCAAAACCTCTTTATGGGCTCTGGAGAAAATCTAACCTTCAAAATCTGATTAATTCCTTTATTAGTACGTTGAATACCTGAGAGTGCTGCTGCTTGGGAGCTGAAGTTATTAAAGACAAGTTTCCCACAGCTTTGGTTTACATTTTCCACAGCAAAAATTCTATTTTTCAACGACTAATTGAATAGTCCCTGAGCCTTCTACTGGGCGCCTCGCTGTCTTTGCAGGGAGTCTGTGGACTCATGTTTGGCCTAGCCGAGTTGTCACTTCCCTTTGCTATTTCAAAGAAGCTCTTCACTTCAACTTGATATATAATATTGTGCATTATTTTACTTTACACAGGCCTGTTATTTATGAAACAAACATCATTCTGTGTTGAGAAAGTCTCCAGAATTAAGATTGAGACCATAAACTCTTCAGAAAAGCGTAAACTGAGGAGAAAAATCATCTGAGAAGAAGCTTTTTACTCTCATTGACTTCCATCCGATCAGACTTGTTTGTAATCAGTGCAGTCACTATCAGCTGGTCATTATGAAGAACACACATTTATGGCATTTCTACACTGGCAGCTCTTTTTAAAGGGTTATTTCAATTTTTTTTCCAGATAATAGATTTTTCAGATAATTTAAGCATTTCATGTGTAGAAAAAATGTGTTCCCTCTGGTGGACAAATTGTATAATAGCTTTGTGACAACTTACAGTCACTGCAACTTTGTAAGACAGTTAGTGTTGCTTGGCATCAATGCTTTCTTCTTCTCTTTTTTTAATTTGCATTTAGTAAACAGCTTTCCAAGCGCTATTTTCACTGTAAATGCAGTCGTACAGTAACAAACTCAGGCTTTATTATAAATAATGAAACTGCAATTATTATGATAAATGGTAAATGGACCAGTACTATATAGCGCTTTTCTAGTCTGTCTGACCACTCAAAGCGCTTTACACTGCTGGTGTCATTTACCCATCCACACCATATTCACACACTGATGGCAGAACAATCTACCTATTGAAGGCCATCAATTTTATCTAACCCAGTCATACTCATTCAGACACCACTGAACAACAGTGGGAGCAATTTGGGGTTCAGTGTCTTGCTCAAGGACACTTCAACGTGAGACTGCAGGAGCTGGGAATCGAACCCTCGGTTGACCGATAGAGAGGCGACAACTCAATTTTTTAATAAATAAATGACTATTTGACTATTCAAAAATCATGATTCACATTTTTTTAATTAATAAAAACAACAGATTTACTGGCCCAGAAAAGTCAAGTCTGTAGTATTTTTTTCTGTTATGTTTATAGAACTTAGCCTTGACTTTTCTTGTGAAGACTGTAATCCTTTTTTTTTGTCCAGTGGTTTTTCATGTCCTTCATAAAAAAAAAAAAAAAAAAAAAAAAAAACGTTTTTTGACACTTTTTTCTTTTCAGTTCATAATTGTGGTTGAAACAAGAGTCACCTTCAGGGGACCTTCCATCTGTTTTGAAGTCTAGCTAAGCCCAGACTCTTTCCAACTTTTGAGTTCTTGAGAACAGATGTGGTTGTCAGGTCTGCTGAATTTGAATTAGGTTATCATAAAACACAAATATAAAATCTGTCTCTTCTTTCAAAGCCAGCAGTGGAAAGAACTCACTGGTCTATCAAAAAACAACCTTCTAAATTTGATAAAATTCTCACAAGTTGACTGTATGTCACAGTTTTAGTGCTCTCCAAGACAAAGAGAAACGATCATCAATTATGAGTTTGTTTTTGGTTTTTTTTGTTTTTTTCAGTTAAACATTTCACAAGTTCTTCTAGATTTTGCATGTGTTCAGAATTCCCATCCAAGCGTCTCAAACACAAAGCCTCTACAGCGGCTCTTTCCTGACACCTGGTGGATGATTTGAGGAAGTGTCTGAGCAGCAGATTCACCACAGGACAACTTGCACCAGAGCATGAATATAAAAAGTCTTTGACAGTGAACATGATTTTCTTTCTCTCCACAGATCGTAGACACTCTGTTTATCGGGCGGTACGTTCTGCTGGCCGTAGCGAGTGTGGTCTTTCTGGTGGCGTTCTTCATGCTGCTTCCTTTTCACCTCCTGGAGCCTGTTTATGCCAAGGCCTTAAGAACTCACTGAAGCTGCCAGGACCAGAGCTGGCCCCAGGATCACGTCTCTGATGTACAGAACTTAAAGACAAACAAGAGGCCTCCTCTTCATATGGAAACAACATGCAGAATGTGTCCAAACAGCACAGCAGGAAGCGCTGTTTGGTGAATGGCTGGATGTTTGAAGACTGTTTTTGTCCCCACAGTAAGACGGAGTCCAAAAGTTTGTTATTTTCTATTACTGAACATTCGGATAAATAAACAATGTCCTGTTTGATTTGTGTGAATCACTGCACTCGTTCTGTGTGAACCAGCACTGACACCTCCTGCAAACACTGAAGAAACTGAAATCTATACAACTGTTTATCTTATTTCTTGTAAAACAACTTCTAAGTCTTAATATGAGCCTCATTCTCATGACAAGTCCAGAAAAATGTCTTTTTTCAAGAGATTAAGGGACAAAAATGACCATAAATGGATTGTAAAGAGTGAACTGAAATGTCAGTGAGTACAGAAAAAATGTACTAATGTCAATTTCATGAAATAAAATAGTTTCTTAATACAAAAAAATGATCAAGTACATGTTTCTTAGTCCATTGGCAGATTATTTCACTCTTTTTAAACAATTCAGGTTTAACTTTTGTCCTTAATTATGGATTATGAATCTGGCTCGTATTAAGTCCAATGAGAGTTTTTTTATGGTCCCATTCATCATTTTTACTGTCAACACTCATACCCATGAAAAACCTACACTATACTGTAAATAACTACTTATTCTCAGGAATACAAACATCTCAAGTTTTTTAACCATCAGTTGTCAAGTTTTTGAGGACCGAGCACAGCAGGAAAAATCTACCCACTGAGTCAAAGTTCCTGTTTCCAGTTTAAGATGACATTCTGAAACCAGGATAATACCCATCCCGTCCATTTTACACACAAGTGTGCTGGAATTATCCCTAAAATGTTTACAGTCACTCAAAGAAAACTAGCCCTTGCTCTCTTCTCCCAGACAGGACTGCTGCACACTGTGAAAACTCAAATCAATCATTATACACTGAGTTTTGAATCTTATTTGAAGAATGTTAACAAGTTAATGTTTCGTGCTGCGTTGCACTTCTTTGCAGTGCATGTAGACCTGATAACACAGCTATATGTTAGAAGTTCCAGATTATGGTCTGTTCATTGAATTACAAAGTCAGTAGTTATTATAAAAAGCTAGCAAAGACAAAACTGTAGTTTTTACTTTGATAAGTTATTTACATGTGATGTTATGACTTTTTTTTTTTCCAAATACAAGGATTACTTAGTAAAGGTGTGACAGTTACTGAAGGACCCATTTAGCAACAGATGTTTTTTCCAACTACCACAGGATCAGTATTGTTTCCAAAAAACCTCTGTGAGATGGACCCTGAATCCAGCTCACTAATACGATTTTTTGCAACAAATAGTCTCAGAGCATCTTGGTCAAACTGATAATTCCACAGATAGGTGTTACTAGTCCATGAGTACAATGTTGGTCTGACTATAAGATGGCCTTGACCATAAGTCCACCCCTTCCCTTTTCAGGATTGATTTTAATTTTTTTAAATTTTATTTTATTTGTTTATTTTTTTGGAAAATACTTTTTGATGACCAAAATCTTCATTTTATAAAGAAAAAAATGTTTTAAAAAATGAAGAGAAACCGATAAAATGAAATTTCATCAAATCCTGTTTGAAATACTATTTTGATCGAGGTGTTACATTCAGATGAAATAAAAATGTTATCACATGGTTAAATGAAACATTTCTAGTTTCAGTACTGATCACTTACACTGGAAATGAAAACAATCTGTAGTTTATTAGCTATTAGTCATTCAGTCTCAATAATAAGCATACAGCCTCTATGGTGACCTGCTGTGAGGGGCAGGCCTTCCATTTTCAAACACACACACACACACACACACACACACTCCTTTCAGTCTCTTGGAGGCAGTTATTTTCAGGACCAGGCTAAGATTTGCTCAGTTTGCTCTTTCAGGTGGTTGTTTTGGACTTTCGACATCACACTCTGTGGCTCTATATTTGAGTTCAGTGTCAGCTTTTTAATGACTCTTTGACAAGAGGTGAGTTAACACAACCAAATGTTATCAGATTATTAAAAAAAAAGGCCCAATCAGAGGTAAACTGACTCGTATAAACTCCAGAATTGGATTGTAATTGTATGGAAATGTATTCTCATGGCCCCGTTTTTCTGAATTAAGGAGAGACCCAGTATTTTCAGCACTCTTTGTTAGCTCGTTCCAGGAAGTGAGCTGGTTATAAACTGGGGCATTTGCGTCTCATCTGACATGAATGGACCCTTACATAAAAAGGTAAAGACTTCCTCTCTCCATCCAGCTCTTCATGTATGTGGATAGAGCTCAGAGTTCACAGCACAGACTGGAGATGCTAACAGCTCCTCTCAGTCACAGTCGGGTGAAAACTGGAGCAAACTCCACAGAGCTGCAAGATAGATAGATAGAGGGACTGTCTTTCTATCTTTCCTCCACCCGGCTCTGTAGTTTTGAGTGATGGCTGGCCTCAGTTAAGAGGGGTCGACTTTAGATAAGTTGCTCGATCCACTGCTGTGATTAAATATTACATCCAAAAGTCTTGACCCAAAATATTGAACAATCCCACTCTTTCAGATGTACTCCAAGGAATTGAAACTTGCAGTGTGTTTGTGTAGAAGCTAATTCTACCTTATGGTTACATGCTCAACAAAATGCTGGCTGATATCCTGAACTGTGATTTCTATGGTTTTATAAACAACCATCACATGGTCCTGATGCTGATTCCACCGAGTAGAAACACGCAGATGATTCCTCGGTGAGTAATTTGAGCTTTTGCAGTCTAGAGGCTCGATTATAAACACTTGCCCCCTCCCACCTCCGTTTTAAAAGCGTGAAGCCTGAGGAGACGTGGAGTGGAATTCCAACCAGGACGATGAAAGAGAATCTAATGAATCAAAACCAATCCTATTAGTTCCAGCCCACATCTCCAAACTCGGCTCCTTTTCTGCACAACAATCCAGCGCATGATTTCACGCAAGCCGGGGAACCAGGGGGCTTCAGCCGGGTGGGATAGTGGATCTGAGATCTTTCAGACTGGACGGACTTGTTGCCTGTAATTGACCGCGTGATTACCGCAAAACATGATCTTTGCCCTCGCAGAAAAGTGGCACTGAGGAACCAGCTGTCCACAGAGCTGCTGAGACTGAAGGCAGGGCTTCAGCACCCAGAAATACTCTTCTTACATTCACTGTGTACTCTTTGGTTTCTCCAATAAAGACTCAGTTTCTCTTTTAAGGTCACTGAAAGTTGTTTGCACTAATTCCTCCCTGTCTTCATGTCTACGACTCAAGCTTTGGTATGATCTTTTTTGGTGTGCTTTCTCGTTCTCACACACTCTCACCCTTCCTTAACTTTTTAATCTTCCTCTCCATCTCTCTCCTCTCCTTGTTTTAATTTTTGAGGCTAAACTGTGTCTCAGGGGAGTGGGAAAATGAGCAGAACAAAGCGTGTGGGGGTTTGAGGATCATTTGGAAACTGGGAGACAGTCTTTGTGGTGCAGCCAGCTGGATATATAAAGAGACGGGGGCGGGCGAGATAGAGAATGGGGGAGCAATGCGAGGGCAAAGAGGTGTTAGACGAAAGCTCAGGGTGCTTGGTCTCAGAGTGCCGAAGGGACGGGGGTTTGCTGCTCTCTGGTAGATCCTGCATTCAGATGCACTCAAGCAGAACTTGTGGCTTGCCGTTCACATCCTCGAGCATCTTGCCCCCTGTTTGTGATACCGCCACTGCCCCACCCAGCTCTCACAACACAACAACCACCATCCATTAAGGATTTCAGGAAGGATTTCGCCACTCTTGTCCCAGATGAATGTTTTTCACTTCATGTTAAATCAAGCAGACAGTGATGTTTGCTGTCCTTTTAGAAAGTTTGGTAAATAAACTCGACGAGTGCTCCATGAGGTAAAACTCAAAATAACGTGTTCACTATAAATCTGTAACAGGCCTGGATAAAACGGGGACTGAAACACAAGTGGGTGTTAAGAACATCAGAGTTCACAGGCAGGGTGTTTGTCAAAGCCGTGAAAAGGTTTGTGATGGAGGGAAGAAATGAAGCAGGGCCATGTCACCACAGTAACAAACTATGCACTTCTAGAGCCAAGACCAGATTTTTCTCACCACTGCTTGTTTTGCTCTTTTATGCACCAAGGATGCCATTACTGCCACACACACTGAGGGGGGGGCAGAGTCCTCAAACTGAGATCCCTGTGCTGCCTCGGCCTTTTGCCTCTCTCTCTGGAAGGATTTGCCTCTTGGCCCCCCCATGAGGCAATCCTTCAAGGCCCAGATTAGAGGTCAGGTCGCCCGCCAAAAGCCCTCCACTGCTTGGACAGGGCACCCCATCGTGGGCTGAAGCTTGCACTATGAGGGGGGGGGGGGGTTTGACAGCGCTGTAGACATGATTGAGTTTTAGCCAGCTTATAAAGGCCAGCGGCTGATACTGATCAAAGGGAATGGTAACAGTAGTTGACGTGGGTGGTTTTATTATGGTGCGGATTTTGGACCATCCAACACATAAGGTATAATTTATATACAGGTACGTCTCAATAAATGAGAATATGGTGTAAAAGTTGGTTTATTTCAGTAGTCCAGTTCAAAATGTAAAACTTATTCTTACTGATTCAGCACACAGAGTGGAATATTTCAAGCAGCTTCATATGACCATCATCGTGGTCATTTTACCAGCTTTTGGTTCTTTTGGCACTGTGGGCAGGAGCCAAGTCCTGCTGGAAAATGAAATCAGCATCTCCATAAAGCTTGTGAGCAGGAGGAAGTATGAAGTGCTCGTAAACGTCTGCATTGCCTCTGGACTTCAGAAAACACAGTGGACCAACAGCAGCTGATGACATGACACCCCAAACCATCACTGATGGAGTTTAGTTCAGGAGGTTAAAGCAGGAGAATTTTTCCTTTTTATCTCTGGAAGCTGTCCTGCCTCTACAAACTGCTGTCAGAGTTTCTTGGCCTTCATGGTCTGACTGTCAAGTTTGTGTTATTGTGAGTGGTGTCCAACATTTGACGAATAGTCGTTCTGTTGGTTAGCACAAACTGTGTCTTGGAGCCGGCTTCTCGCAGCTCACATGGCATTAGATAACGTCTGAAGTAGTGGCACACTGACAGCCCTGTGATGGCTCGATTACAGTGTGACCATAAAAAGACCCAAAGTTAAAAAAACAACACTGGATAATTTTACCATCTGAGTCAGAACAAAAGAAGTGAGCAGTCAAACGCCAGACGTTTCTTTCTGATACAGTTTTGAAGCTTATCATCGACATATTGGGGCCAGACTAAAAATCTTCACTCAAACTAACTTGTTCCAGATGAGGTAAAGAGGCGGGCCTTTGGCCTCTTTGCAGACAAACTTGTTTTTATTATGTATTTATTAACCTGGTTGTAAACATGTTTATTATTGTTGTAAAAATCGACTTTTTTAATTGGTGTGTTTGTGATTCCTGGTGCTTCTGCAGCCAGCCTCAAGTGGACACTTCAGGAACTGCAGTTTTTAGTACTTTTGCATAGGCCTTACGTTTGGATACCAGAGGCTGCTGCTTGGGTGAATCACACATTTGAGACAACCTGTTCCATCGGTTCCAGTTCTGTCTATAGCTGCAAATATGGTGATGATGATGATGATGATGATGATGATGATGAGGAGGAGGATGGAGGCGGAAAACTAATTGGCTTGCTCAAACTCAAAAGTGTTCAAAATGTATTGGGCTGAAATGCATTCACTCCTGCAAGCTGCTTTTTTATTTGTTCATTAAAAGTTTAAAGGGACTGTTCTAAGTGATCTTGAAAAAGTTTCTCTTCTAGATATATACATGATTGTAATCCACAACTTTAAATGAGATTATCAGCACCAATATAGGTTATTTCTAAAAGCTATTTTACAGGGTCCTGATTGGGTCGGACAGGACCAGATTGATTTATGATAACACCACGTCGGCTGACAAAGTTTAATAGTAAGAAAAGTGATCTTATTTTTTTTTCCTCTACTGAAAATTATTTCTGGGATCAACTTTGTACTGATGGTGGACAGTAGAGCTGAACTGTCAGAGCTGAAGAAAGCTTAACGGGAGAGTGACAGAGCACGACTAAAGGCTAAAACACGAGCTAAAGGCTAAACCACAGACTAAACTGTTTGTGATAATGCTTATTTAACCCTCATGCAGCAGTTATTCTGCAGTGATCTGATCAAACTTGAGAGTTTGTCAATAAAATAAAGGGTGGGGTCACGTTAGCTCTGATTGGTAGATGAGCAGGACATTGATAAATACCTTACCTCGTTGTGTTGTATGCAGACAAAAAGTTTTCTTGAACAAAGAAAAGTAATGTTCAAATGAAGATTCAATTCCAAAACAAACACACGCCTTGTTAAGAGTCATGTTATCAAGACAGAGTGTGTATGAGTCATGCCAAAAGGTGTTGCTTCAATCCACTTCATTCAGGTAGTCCTCATAGCTTTTTAAAACTTATTGAGAGAGCTGACATTTTTCTCCTCAGCCCAAAGGTTCCCAGACTTTTCAGCACGTTACCACCAAAATAGAGGCGCCAGAGACCGGCAACCCCCTGCTGTGGGAATAAACTTAAATCCAAAAATATACCCAAAAAAAAGAACAAAAACAAGCCCGAGGTACTTAATTTAGCTGATGTGTATAAAATCAGTCTACCTATGTGCAGATTTTGTTGTGTCCCGAATGAATCTGCCTCCACAATATGTCGTTATCCTGGTTTAGTCACCTTGTGGATCTTTAACAAAGAAATGTGGAAAACAGATCAAATATTTTCTCTTTAAATGGTTCTCTATTTTTGTTTATATATTTTTTCAATAATGGATAAAATGTACATTTGTTGATATTTTTTTTTTATTTTGGAAGGTATTTTGTGACCCTACCGGAGGTCAGGACCTCTAGCTAAGATTGTGATGGATGAGTCACACAAATTTCAAGGGGAAAAAACTAAAAAAAACTAAATTGGAAACATATTTCTTTTTATTTGTTGGCCCATCATGATCATTTGTGTTATCTGTGACTGTTTTCATGTTTTTTTCTGCACAGAAGCTGGAAAAAGCCTGATTCCTGCTCATTTTTGTTCAGATGTAGACAAAGTGTATCAGAGGTGTCATCTGGACCCTCCGGACAGACTGACTGAAATTAAAGCAGAACTTTTTTCTGACAGGCCCGGCTGTGTATTTTTGTTCACGTCTTTAGATGATGTATGAGACCCTTACTGTGCAGACAGGCAGCGACAAATTTCCTCTGCGAGTTGACTGGTGGGAGTTTTGGGTGGGTGGTGCTGGGTGAGGGGTGTGGGTGAAAGAGAGAGAGGCCTTTGTACCCATTTTGTCTTTTTGAAGCTGTTGTTTGTGGAAAGAAACATTCTTCTGGTCTGATCATTTACATCTCAACAACTCAATATGGAGATCATATGAGAGGCTAAGAAATCAGCCAACCAGTGCAGAATGGCTTCCTAACTTTTACTGCATCCTCTTGTTTCAGAAATAATTTTGTTAAACATTGACCTTCAGCATCATCAAAGCAGATTCTTTGATAGCAGTTGTGTCTGGTTGTGGGATCTGGGCCATGCTGGGTGTTGGACCTATCAGACTCAGGAAACAGAGCTCTCTGTATCACCCTCTCTGTGTCACCTCCCCCTTGTTTCTGCATCTCCTCCAGAATGAATGGCACAGATGTTGTTGGACAAGACAGTGCCCCTTGGTCCCCTCTCCCTCGCTCCTCGCTCAGCATGAGGTCTGAAACTTGTTTTTTTCATCATTGTTTCCCCCCTGCTTTGCCCTCCTCAGGGGGGTAGAGAGGACCCGCAGAGGAGGGAGAGCAGGAGCAGCCAGATCAAACAGGGAGAGAGCAGGAGTACACGGTCGTGTATGGGGGACATGAAGACAGCGCACTTGTTCTCTCGTTTCTAGTAAAAAGTTGTCGTAGGACAGGTCTCACAGGGAGGAGTTGTACAGCAGCTCTGCAGCCGTAGGGGTTTTCCAGGCTGTGGGGAGTGAAGATGGAGGTCACCTCATGGCTCCTCTGGGTGTCCTGCTTCTCCATCTGGGCTGAGCTGTCACACAGGTGCACGTGCCAGGACATTTGTGCACCAGTGCCAGGACTGGACAAGAGGTCAAAGACCTGGGTCAAGGAGCATGTGCGTCACAGAGTTGGACACCAGCACACGCCTCACAGGAGGGGGCCACAGCGGAGGAAAGGTGAGCCTTCACTCACAGAACTCATCACACTGAGCTGCAGGTGTTTGGTCACCCTGTGTCGGCACATTCAAATGTGTAAAGGCATGAAACTGCAGGAAAAGACGGACTTACATCAAAAAAGTCAAACTGAGTGATTTAACGTCTGGGGATATAAATAATATAAATCAAAACAGCCAAATCTAAACTGTTTCTTTGCACCCTCATCCACCGTCATACTGACCCAATGCTGCATACATGAAATATTAAAATAAATGAATGATAATCATTATTCAGATTGTAATTTAAATAAAATAATCTATTCTCTCTGTTTCTAAAATAGCCCAAGATATTAGATATGTTTTAAAATCAATCCAACAGGACTGAGATATAAGTCACTGTAACTGCAAAATGATTCCATAATTAAAGCATTGAATGTTGTTGAAGTCATTTAATACATATATGATAAAGATATGTTTTAAAAGATGCACAACAAGTTTGGAGGTAAGATAGAAAAGAGATCAAACTTTCAAATAAATAACAGAGTGATTAACTTTCTTTTAATTTGCCAATCAGCTCTTTGAAAGTTATTGTACGAACACACATTATATTTGAACCAAACTCACCTTTTTTTCTTTTTTCTTTTTTTTAAAAGCACCTTATATACATTTAGACATGCATCCCAAAATGCCTTGCAGAAGAACAGAGACAATAGATCGCATCAAGAGTTTTAAAAGTAAATGGGGAAAAAAAATAAGTGCAATAAATAAGTCTGATACATTTTAATGAATATTATAAGACAGTTAAATAAAAGAATAATATGAAACAAGTTAAAATGAATTAAATTAAGAGAACTTAAAAAAAATCAAGTGAATGACACAAAAATTAAATGAACTCAGATAAAATAGAATAGATTTAAGTAGCTAAACAACGAATATTGCTGACATGTGACATGCTTGAGTTATACCAGAAACAAATTCTCAAACAAACTCCAGAAACAAATTCCAGAAAAAAAATCTATGAGCTTATGCTATTGGGCCATGAAAATAAATAAATAAAATAATCTAAAACACTAAATCATGGTGAAAATGATCAAGAAAGACACTAGTGTGAAGTGAACCGTGCAATTGTGTATGGAAGCCTCTTACTGCCACACAACGACAAAAAAAATCAGTTTCACTTGAAGTTTTTCATAAGAACAATATATTTTCACTTAATGACGAGCTACAAATTTAAGACCGTATAACATGAAACTTTTATTTTCATAACAGAAAGGGTGACTATTTAGTGTGTTAAAACTTATATTATTTTAATACATGATTGCTTATTTATTGTTCTAAGAGGAATCTTCTTTATATATATATATATATATATATATATATATATATATATATATGTATATATATATATATATATATATATATATATATATATATATATATATATATATATATAATATATATATATATATATATATATATATATATATATATATATATATATATATATATATATATATATATATACATATATATATATATATATGACATCAACATGCTTTAGTAATTCAGAAATCAACTTTTTGGATCTTGGATTAAAGTTTTAATCTGTTAGATTTTTCAAAAATGTGGACACTGTGAAAAAGATAATGAATCTAACAAAAGACTGATCTGCTTGACTGACATAGAAAAAAAAAGTGCAAAGTGTGAATGCTTTGACTGATTTATTAGGATTTGGAGGTACAGGAAACGTGTTTGCTTGAAGTCAGTCATTCGTGCTGACACCAATTGTTGATCGCTTCACAGAAAACCATTTGATCAACAATCAGAATTTACTCTGAAGTCACTTTTTAACACATTTCTCATACTAGCTGACACATTCTTTCTCTTTTTTGGCTCCATCCCGCCCTCTGTGCCTCATTCCAATACTACCCGACCTTTGCTCTGCCTTCTGAAAGACCTGCCTCTCTTCCTCACATCCCAGCGCAGCAGCATTCCCATGGGTTGTGTTTCTCTAGGACTCATCCTTCATCCTCTCTAAAGCTTTTGTTGCTGCCTGAAAGCTGGCCGATGCCGGGGCCATCAAGCCCAAGTTGTTGGATCAATATAAACATCCATCACTTAGCCCGGTCCTTTCTGAGCTGCACAAAGAACAGCTCACTGAACAATGTGTTATTTATGTGAGCCATTTGAGGGAATGAACTGAAGCTAGTTCACTTATTTCAGGGCTGTTCTCTCTGCTGTGAGGAATTTGTAACTCAGGAAGGTGATTTTTAACCCTTCTGGAGGGGAGGTGTCAGCCACATGGTGCAGTAAGTACACTTCACATCATTATTACATCATGGTTAATGAGGGGAAACTGCATTTCATGGCGGTTGCAGTGGATTCATACAGTATTCACAGTGCTTCGCTTTTAGTTATGTTACAGCATCATTACAAAATGGAATAAATTCTTTTTTATACTTAAGTTACACACAACACCCAACAATGACAAAAAAAAACTAAGTATTTACAGCCTTTTCTCAATACTTTGTTGATGCACCTTTGGCAGCATTTACAGCCTCAAGTCTTTTTGAATATGATGCCTCAAGCTTGGCTAACCTCTCTTTAGGCAGTTTGGTCCATTCCTCTTTGTAGCGCCTTTCAAACTCCATCAGGCTGGATGAGGATTGTCGGTGCACAGCCATTTTCAGATCTTTCCGAAGATGTTTGATTCAAGTCTGGGCTCTGGCTGAACCGCTCAAGGACATTCACAGAGTTTTCTTGTAGCCACTCATTTGATATTTTGACTGTGGGCTTAGGGTCGTTGTCCTGCTGAAAGATGAACTGTTGCCTCAGTTTGAGGTCATCCAGGATGTTTCTATACTGCAAAATACTTTCTTGACTGGTCTAGTGAACATGGCTCATATTTAGTCTAGTCTAGTAACCTGTGGGACCTTATATAGACAGGTGTGTGCCTTTCCAAATCAGGTCCAATCAGCTGAATTTACCACAGGTTGACTCCAATGAAGCTGTAGTAACATCTAAAGGACGATAAGTGGAAACAGGATGAACCTGAGTTCAATTTTCAGCCTCGCCTGTGAATACTTATGTACATGTGATGGCTGAGTTTTTTTTTATTTTTAATATTTGCAAAGATAAAAAAAACAACACTTTTTTTCACCTCATTATGGGTTGTTGTGTTAAAATTCCAAAAAATTATGATTCATTCCATGTTGGAATAACAATAAAATGAGAGAAAAGTGAAGTGTTGTGACTAAAAATAAGGGTAAAAGTTAACAGATAGGCTTGTATTTTGCACAGCTTACAGCAGTGAAGTCTGCAGGAGCTGCTCCTCAACCTGTCACTCCTAACTTCATGCTGTTTGACCTTGTTTCCAGTTCTAAATTCTGTACACTTTGTTGGTGTCTTTATTGCTTTTATTCTGTAAACTGTCTTGTAGCAAGTGGAAGAGATCCTGGAATAATCTGGTTGACTTTCAGTTAATGTGTCTGAATAATCCCAAGAGGGACAGGTAGTATTTATGATAAGACACCAAAAAAGAAATATCCAATTTTGGGAAAAGATAACAGGAGTTACACAAACATGCCTCTGTTCCAACTTCTAATGCAAGCATAGTGTAAGAATAACTTGGTGTCACCATCACACCAATGTGACATAAAAATACCTTGAACTGGGAGTCCATTAAAGAGCGGTTATTGTTTCTTCCCATATTCTAAACACTGATGTTGAGTAACGTTGCTGGATGTTTAGACTAAACGTGTGCAGATTTTCAAACCTCTACATATTTGTGTTGTAGAAATCCTTGAATCTGATCAAAACACTCTGCTCTAAATATAGCATGAGATCTTGACTTAACCTTGATGAGATCTTGACGAACTCATTACAAGATCTTGATAAGATTTTCACAAGACTTGCTAAAATGATGAGATCATCTTGCAAAGATCTCCCACTCACTGGTTTATGATAGAGGGGCAGAGTCTCCAACACCGAGGTCTGCCGAAGGGCGTGGTCACACTGGGGGGGGGGGGGTCTGGTCTTGTCTGCATATACGTGCAGAAAAGAGAAACGGACTTCAGGCTGAGGACTTCTCACTCTGCTTCGATAGGGGGTGCTGTTCTTCTTCGATGAGTGACACTGCGTAGCAAACAAGTTGCTTGAGTTCAGCACGATTTGGATGGCCAGTGTGACTGTGCCCTAAAGCACCACCAACAGACCTCCAAAGAGCTGGTCAATCAAAGGGAAGGGTGATTGTGGAGCTGGAAGCCTTAAAGAGACAGCAGCTAAAATGAAGTGTTTCAGACACCAGTGTAAGAAAAACAGGGATTTCTTTTAGCTGTAAATCATCTAAAGATACTAGGGGGACACTGGAGGGACAATATAAAGAAAAAAAACCTAAAACATTACCTTCTCTTTAAGAACTATTAATGACGGAAAGCATAATTTTGAAATCCTTTTACTTATTTTGATTCTCTTTTACAATATTTCCCAAGACATGCTGCTTGCTCATGTTGATAAGAAAGACTAAAAAACAGCTTTAAGCAGCATCTGATTCTTGTGGCTAACATGTTCAACTACAATAGCACAATGCATGCATGGTGTTTTTGATTATCCCCACTTCCATTCTAAACACCTTCCTGACTTACATAATACCATAAGAATACATGGGAGTTTCAGGTTAAGTTCCTTATAACTTAAAGGTTTTAGACTTTTGCTAAAGCTAACATTTTGACACAACATTTTGGTGTCATGTTTGGTCATCTTAAATTTAATTAAACCACTACAAAGAAGAGGCCATACCTTAAAACTACTTCTTTACAGTTGATCAAAAAGCATTGCTGATGGTTACAGTACTTCCTCCTGTTGTTT
This sequence comes from Labroides dimidiatus, assembly GCA_030710495.1. Classification (NCBI taxonomy): domain Eukaryota; kingdom Metazoa; phylum Chordata; class Actinopteri; order Labriformes; family Labridae; genus Labroides; species Labroides dimidiatus. The sequence goes on from CM061159.1 coordinate 7,460,240, forward strand.
AGAAACATGAGAAACTGAACTTCCTGCCTTTCATCAGTGTTGACAGAGTTCCTGCATACACAATACTGGACAGGTGGTCAAAACGTAAATAAGGTCTGTGCTGTAACACGGTGCAAGAAGCTTTCTTTGTATTTTGATGTGGCACAACACCTTTACTATAAGGCCTAATTCATACTGTCACTTTTGACATAAATCCTTTATTGTTTTAAGACCATGAAGCCTTGGCTCAGAATGTTGGTTGCTCCACACCTGTGTTATAATCTCAGGTAAAAACAAACAAAAAAAGACTGTTGATATACAGGAGTGAAACAACTTAATTTATTTCACATTTGTATTTCAATTTTAGATTCATTGTTGACCAGTTATATTATTGTTGAGTACACTTACATGTACGTATTTCATGTTCATATTTATATTCAGCATTTACATTTATTGAAATGTACTTGTTATGTATATTATACATGTATGCATAATAAATATATAAACTTCATGTTAGTTTGTTTAGATTTACATTTGAAATTATATTTATATTATATCTATATTTACATCTAACATATATATTTATATTCAATATTTAAACATAAAAGTTAATATAATTATAATGTGAAAAGGTTTTAAATATTACTCCTAATGTGTAAAAAAATTGCACACACTGTTTTTTTTAGACACTTTAGATCAAAATTTGGACAAGTGTTTGCTTTTATTTTAAGCATGTTATGAACAGAGCCCCATGGTATTACTGTCCATTTTGTTGATAGTTTTAAATTAAGTAATGACTGCTTGCTGAACATCATGACTTTTCCTTCTGTGAGGTTGAGTCTTTTCACATCACCGGAAACACAAGTTCATAACATTTATGCTTTTATTTTGTAATGCTTTACTGACGGGAAGTGTGATGTGATTACGTTGACTTGACGTTGGCTCAGCAGTTACTTGACAGCACCTAAGAGGCAGACGTTACGTCTGATTGTCATCACTGGACGAAAAGTTTTATTAAACACAGCGAAGAATTTAAAAATGTAGTCAATTTTACGAAATGGAGAAAAAGATTTAGTGAGGTTGGAATGCGTTTCAGTTTAGCCTTAAACGTTAAGATAGTCAGTTTAGTCAACTTTTAGGGAGCAGCTTATCAACTGGTTCAAGCATAACTGACCGTAAACTACTGCTTATGATGACCGGAAGCGTCTTAATCATCATATTTACTTTGTCCGGGGTCATTCTATCAGGTGAGTAAATTTAATAATTCCATGAAATCCTGGGTAACTAAAAAAAACTGTAATAGCTGTAATTTGTAAAAACGGAATTATAAATACTGTATATTTGTAATAAACTCTCTCAGTGCAGTTGTTGACATCACTATTAAAGCTGGGTCCAATATTTCAAACCGTTGTGGCATAAAAGTTCGTTTTCAATATTTGAAAGTGACTTTGTATTAGTATTTGTTGCTGGTTTTAAAGACACTATAAACAGAACCAAATGGAAGCAGCAGATTCCACCCAAGTACAGCAGAGTTCAGTTTTTAAAAGGTTAAACAGACATAAAATAAAATTTCAACTGAAAAAAACCCGGGTATTTCAGATGCATTTATTTGGATATGTAATGCTACATCTCAAATATCCGATTCAAATAGCTTTTTGGCCTATTCCACTGAACTGTATTGTACGTAAAAATAATTATCTTTCCTCCTGTATTTACTGACAGGATATTTATTTATTTATTTATTTAGTTAGTTTATTTATTTATTTATTTAAATAGCTTTATCAAGTCTTTGATGATTTTTTAGTATTGGAAAACATAAAAAAATTTCAAGTCTTACTTACATACTAGACACCATATTCATAATTATATATATTCACCACTGCACTGTTGATCCACTAATGGGTCAGTTGAATGAGCTATCATTTTATCTGAACCCACAACAAGAGCTCACAGTCAGCAGGTGTGTTTGAACATGATGAGTCGGGATGAGTCTCAGGTGTGTTGTTTGGCTGTTGTCTGTCTGTCCCTGTGCTTTTTCCAAGCGTTCCTGAGTTTTTAGTAGCATGTGAATTATTTATGACACATGGAAGCGTTGTTGTCAAAGTTGTCCTTGTTGTCTGCTACCCAAGGAGAATATGAATTCTGTATTTCAGTTGTCCTAAACGTTTCTTTGTGAAGGAGACAGGAAGCAAGTATTTGAGGTTTCAAACACTTATCACATGGCCTTCTCAGATGTATGACTGCAACTTCCATTACCAGAATTCTTGTTGTTGCAACCCAGTCCGTAGAATTGAATGTCTTTTGTTCTCCTGCGGATGTGTTGATGAGAGCTGATGTTCCTGAGACCCCCAGGCTTCCTCTGCTGTCAGGAAGCTCGGTCCTCCAGTTTCCTTCAGTGTGGTCATCCACCTCCACGGGAAGCTCAAACAATGGCATTCCTCTGCTGCTGGATGCAAACACACATTGTTTGTTGGTGATGTGGCTGTTTGTTGGGGGGTGTATTTTGACTATTAAATGAACTTATAAGTGGGGAGTTAGTGCTTAGAGCTGCTGCTGGGGTGTGGGTCTAGATAAGGGGTCAACACTTTTGCCTCTTGCTCCCAGAAAAAATGTCCTCCAGTTCACACGGATATATCCGCCTAAGGCAGGATTTTGGGATTGATACTAATGCAGAGAAGATGAACTGATAACAGTGTGGCTGCTCATATATGAGTCATTGAACTGGAATAAAAATAAACCAATTTCTTCTGGGATTGTGCTCCAACTTTGAACTCACAGCACTTGTAAATCTTAAAGAGTCTGACTTTAAAAACCTCCATTGGGCTCCTGATAGGAGAGTTTAGCCGATTAGAAATCAGACAGAGGGGAGACAAATGAGGGCTGCACAGCGGTGAAGCAGTTCATACTGTTGCCTCACAGCAAAAAGGTTCCTTCAGTTCCCCTTCTGGGCAGGTTCCTGGAAGGTAAAAGGCGTCAAGAAAATGGATGAATGGGAAACAAGTGTAACATTGACTGAAAAAAAAAGTAGAAGACTTTTTTAGCGCTATGTACACACAGTGAAAAAATAGCAATGAGGGACGAATGGTGACAAGAGGTTATCTGATTTGTGTTTCCTGATTGTGATCATTCGTGAATAATAAGACAAAATGTGAAATCAGTTGGCATCATACTTGGTACCATCTGTGTGAGGGAAACACTGCCATACATACTGGATTCATTTTACTGACTTTGGTAGATTTGAATGTATAAATTCCAAATTGTGGAGTAAAAGAGCACTTTTAAAAATCTGACATGTTGCAAAAAACCAGGCTGTAGGCACAGATTTCTTATGTGTTATGGATCCCAAGCAGTTTCTGGTCATTTTTGCTTCTGTCACTTTTCAACTCACTGTGGGCTCATTTTTCTCAGCAAAGTGAAGTCCTGCACCTCTATAGATTCAGGACAACTATGACTATAGACTGATGTAACTCAGTTATATCTTCATGCAGTGTAATAAGATTTAAAATCTTGAAATCATTAGAGAAAAAGAAAAACAGAAATTGGATTTCTCTGATTTTATCCTTTTAAAAATTGAAAAAATCAGGAATTAGTCTACAACACATTTTCAGGTCGCCTCACGCCTAAGGAACATTGGAATAATCTTGGTGGTGGCTCTTCATTCAAAGAATCTTCAAATTTTGATGTTTGTAAATGTTTTTCCTGACTGTGGTCTCATGTTTCTCTGCAGTATGAAGTCCTGCTCCTCTGTTGGTTCAGGATAACTCAACAATGTCTCCTGAGCAGTTTAACATCATCAGAATGCAACAATTATTACAACATTATTACAAGATATTTACTCTTTATAAACTATTTACAGTCAGTTCTGTCACTACTGTTTACACAGTTTACAGTCTACACTGCAGAGGCATCATGACCATCTGCATAGAAGTTTCTGTCAGTAATGAGACAGAGAGCTGAGCGGCTCTGAGCAGAAAGTTTATGCCTGCAAGACAACGACATGGGAAGCAAAACTCCAAGAATTTTTGAAGAGAGACTACAGGGTGTCTGTTGATCATTCAGAGCTCACTGAAAGCATTAAAGAGCTCTGAATTATTTGGTTTTTTTTAATAGAATTTATCAACAGCAAACAGTTTATTTTCTGCTAATTTTCAAAGACGGCATCAGAATCAAAGCGAGGTTGACGTAATTCTCCCGTCGTCTCTGCTCTGTTTAGACATGTTGTTAACATCGCTTGTGATACATTCAGGTACCTTCGGAAACTTGAGAATCTGACGATTACATCAGTTTTTTAACAGTTTGTCAAGAATAAGTGGTATTTTTATCCTGCTGGCGGGATTGGGATCCCGGAGATTAATGACAAAGATGATCAGGATGGCACACTTTGTTATTGACCTCATTCTCATTGGTGACATAATGTGTTCAAATCTGTATTTGTATGCTCTTTACATTCTTTCCTGTTGGTGTGTCTGCAATTACGCTTTTCAATCAGTCAATCAGTCATTCATCGTTATAGCACTAAATCACACCAAATGCTACTTCAAGACACTTTCTAAAAACTTTACCAGGTCTAGTCCTGCCAAGTCCTCAAGGCATGCTTCTAGTCTGGTTAACCAATTTGTTTTTCCTGGCTTCATTGATAAATACAACTGAGTGTCGTCTGCAAAACAGTGAAAATTTATTGAGGGTTTCCTCATATAAGATGAAAATAATTGGTCCAAGCACTGAGCCTTGTGGAACTCTATCACTTTTAACAAAATAAGTGTCTAGTGGGTAAATAAATATACGTTTGGTGGAGCTTTAAGTATCTGCAGAAGAGTGTTATATCTAAACTAATTTCAGGAGTATTTTCACATAAAATGATTGCTTTTATTCCAATGTTGCTGTCTCTGATATTGCTTCCACACAGAGAAATTTCTACCTCTCTGCTCCTCTTCAGGTTCCAGAGTTTGTGCAGAGGAGACACCTCCCCGAATCATCCACCAGCCCTCTGACGTGGTGGTGAAGGTGGGGAGTCCTGCCGAGCTCTCCTGCCGAGCAGAGGGCAGCCAGCCGATGACCATCAGCTGGCTGCGAAATGGCAAACCGATGGATCTGTCGGATGGAGAGCTGCAGCCCGTGGCCCTGCCTGAGGGGAGCCTTTTTTTCCTGAGTTTGGGAAGAGGAAAGCGGGGTCAGTCGCAGGAGGGCGTGTACGCCTGTGTGGCAAAGAACAGTGCAGGCACAGCCATCAGCCGTAACGCATCACTGTATGTTGCAGGTAAGACTGAAGTGTGTTTACATCAACATTAAGTTATCTGTGAATGGAACATTTCCAGGTGTTACAGTTGATATATTTTATTCTGCAAACATCACGCTCAGAAAATAAGCGGCATTATGTTTGATTGAACTAGAAGAAAAGCAAATCAGATAGCTGCAATGCTTTTTCTGTAGTGGCACAAGTGTTGGACAAACCAACAAAAATAAGTAATAGATTACAATCAACAGTTATGATAGAAAATAATCGAATTACTAACTGAGTGTCTTCATCACGTAAGTGGAGAGCTAGAGGTCACCATTGTTTGCTGCTCCTGGCTTTCTGTCACGTTGGGTACGACAAAAGAGAAGAAAAGTGATGATATTTAATAAACCAAAACCAAAAAGAAAAGCAAAGAAAACTTTCCGATAAGAAGTTTATAAAAACACAAAATGTCAAACAAGAAAATGTGAAGAGATGATGAAAGATGATGACAATCTGACAAAGACTGGTGTAACAACAGATATTATAGACACAAAGGGTAATGAGTGAAGCTAGTTTAGACTTTTTGTCTCCTCTGACCTCTTTTCTCTATCTGTCCTTGTAAGAGTTATTGTATGACATACATCATATATCAGCATCAACATATTATACTCAAAACCAAAAATCAGACAGCATGGCAGAGCCAGAAGCAGACCATCATACCATGGACTGTATGAACATGGGTGTAGTCTTTGTGGCTTAATAACATCTCATTCGTTATCTCTGTAAGGTTCTATCGAAGCTTCCTGCTTTAACACTCTGAAAGAGCTCAACTCAGAGTTGTGTGATAGCCTAACCGTGTGTGATAACACACACACAGAGGGGGGTAGAGAGCTCCTTTATTGATGTTTGCTGGACAGCAGGGTGTCAAACTGTTGTGCTAATTGGCTGCAGACCTGCTATGTTTACTCGTCTTGGTCTCAGTAAGGCAGGCGGCATGCAGCAGCGGCACCCTGGATGATGTGAGATGGTCAGTGCTGCATAAGTGCTGTCCAGTCACTCAGTGTGTTTACTTGCAGTTTCAGAAATTGGACTATGAGCTCAGTCAGCGCGAGATCGGGCTGTTAAAATGCAGGTACACAGCTCAGCCGGGCTGGAGACAGACTCTGCGTGGCTCGTTTGACACACCTAGATAATACAATTGAAAATGAGCTACTGTTTGATTCGGCAAGACTCAGTGGGTTCGGTAAACCTCTGCGATCAGCCAGATGAGGAAGTAGGTGACCATGATAAATAGGGCCGCTGTGCTCATACGGTCTGAGGCTCCAGCACAACAAACACACACCATGACACATACATGAATAAAAACATGAAGAGCTACAGATGCAGCCATCATAGTTAGGATGATGTTTTCTCCTCAGGTAAACTTAAACTAGTTTGATACACACAGCTTCACTCATCAAAATAGGGGGTTCACACACTGATGATTTACAACAAGTAGAATAAAACAAAAGTGTAAGCTTAGAAAAATATATACAGAACTTTGAACCACAAGAAAAATGAAGGAAAGTAAATTGTACCATTTAAAGTTTTTAGTTTTTTCCTCTGTTAGTTCTGTATTCAGTTTCCTGAACCCTTTGACTGAAGCTCATAAAGGAAGTTTGTAGGGGCCTAACTCTTACTGATCTGTTCCAGCGCTGCAGGAGGAGTTCACAGTGCAGCCCAGTGATGCAGAGGTGGCAGAGGGGGAGGTGGCTGTTTTAAACTGTGGCCCCCCAGCGGGACGCCCTGAGCCTAACGTCATATGGAAGAAAGATGGCCTACCCATAGACAACATGGACCTACACTACACTGTAAGCCTCACAGTCTGACATCATTATCATCATTTATGGCAGACACTGAAAAATATAATCAGTTGTAATTCACGAGAAACACTGTTAATAAACTTTTTTAAGTGATTGAAGATACATTCTAGGACAAAAAAGAGATAAACTATCAGATAAAATATCAGATCTGAGAACACATGCAAAGTAAGAATCCAGGAGCTCTTACTGTTCAAAGTGCTTCACAACACTGACACAGAGGTGGATATTTGTTTTGAAATACATCTTTGACATCAATTGAGATTAAAAACAACCTAAATCAGAACTGTTCCATATTTTGTCCAGTACGATGTTTATAAAAGGTAGCAGAAAGTAGATGTATCTCAGTCTGAGCTGTGCTCCCTGTGTTTCTTCTTTATATGCTGCTACTGAAGGAGCTGAGTGGGAAGCTTATCATTGCTCCTGCACTGAGGAACCACTCTGGCGTGTACGTGTGTGTGGCCAGCAACATTGCAGGAGTGAGAGAGAGCAGGGCGGCTCGTCTGTCTGTGCTAGGTGAGACAAAACAACTACAACCTCAGTGATTTAGAATTAGCTTCATGTTAATTATACAGTTTCTTCTTTTGTTTCTCTGCTGAGGAGAAAAAGGTTCTTCTTTACAAACAAAGCAGTGTTCAGGTACGGCTCTGTTGAAGTGAATTCAGACCCTCTTCTCTCCTGCTGCAGCCAAGCCCATGTTGGTGATGAAGCCAGAAAATGTGTCTGTGAGGCTTGGAGAGTCCGCCAAGTTCTACTGCCAAGCTAAAGGTGACCCCCCACCTGCTGTGGTCTGGAGCAGAGCGCAGGGTCCTCTGCCCAACGGAAGGTATTTTGTTTTTAAGAGACTCCTGACACACTGAGAACACTACACCTGATATGTACTGCAAACTTACTTAACTGTGATATTAATAAAAACAGGAGGTAGAAATTCAGATTCAACAAGTTGACTGCACTCTAAAAACTGCTGGGTTAAAAATAACTCAGTTTGAGCTGTTTTATATCCCAACCACTGGGTCATTATAGCACCAGCCCAACATGAGTTAATTTGACTCAGAAAGATGGGTTGATCCATTTTAACCCAACAGATGGGTTAAATATTCTACCCAATGATGGGTCAAATTAATTGTAAGTCTGTGTTGATCAGTAATCTGTCCAAATGCTTGGTCAAATTGACCAACACAATAAAGAAAATAAAGAAAAAAATAAAGAAAAAAAACATTTGGTTTAATTTAATTTTAGAAATATATTATGCTTTATAACGCTGGGGTGCACACAACTGGAGCACAGACAGCAGGTCTGTGCCATGTGCAGCATAGACACCATGTGCCCCCTGCACAACATCTCCATGTACAGCAGGGTCTCATATCCAGTCTGTTCCCTCCTCACTCTTTGTTACAAAACGCCGTCACAACAAAAATGACTTTGCTAAAATCATTTTCTTTATATGTAAAGGAGCAGATTTTCAAAGTTACAGAGAATATTTGATTAAAAAGTGCTTATTCGCTTGAGTGCTCAGTGTATAGAGCCTGGCACCACGTGTGAATTCATGGTGGAGCACATTGGGAACACACAGCTGTAACACCCCCACCTTTGAAACAATGAATGAACAATGTTCAACATAGTCACACTGTAAGTAAAGCCCACCAACTTCACTTAAAAACACACCGTTATCTATTCATTGAGTTTGAAATCAATGTGCGTTAACACTTCATTTTAACACTTAAAAAACATTTATGGTTGCTGTGCTTACCAAGGTGGTATGTTTAAAACAATCAAATCCCGCCCTGCTATTCTGCCCACTTCCTGCACGTACATTTTGCTGGTGTGGACTCAGTGAACATACCCAAGAGGGATCCAAGTACACTGGAGAATGGCAGAAAAACTACCCATACCCCGATTACTGGTAAGGTAGTGCAAACAAAAACGATGTGCTGAGGACCAGTTTAAGTCTGTGGTTTTGAATCAGTCACCATCATATGATCGTGAATCAGTGGCGCTCGTGCATGTGAGCAGGGGGTGCTGTTTTGGAGGAGTTCCAAGTGTGGGAGGGCTGGGGTAAACCGAGTCCTGAGGAGATGCTACTTTCAAATTCATGCTAGTTTCCCGTGAGTAGCAACCCTGCATTTAAATGGATGTGGAACACCAAGCTAAAAGGCCAAACATCCTACTAAAGGAAGTTCAAGAAAACTAGCCAGGTAACTCAATGCCACTGCCACAGAGATCAAATGGCTACTATCAAGGGGCTCCACTAAATCAAATCAAATCAAACTTTATTTATAAAGTGCTTTTCATACAAAAAGATGTAACGCAAAGTGCTTTACAGACCATTAAAAACAATGCCACATGCCCTTCCACCCAACCACCCTTACCCGCCCATACACGCACACACACACACACATTCATATACATAAGGCTGAGTAGAGTAAGATGTAGACGACTGCTGCACAAAATAATTACCCCACAGTCACAACTACACACGAATGTTGCAACTAACAATTAAGAAACATGTCAAGTCACCCAAGTTAGTGTGCATGGACTTAATTTCAACCATAAAAACTGAGAAAAGCTAACCTAGAAAAACATAATAAAAACAGAAAGAAGTCTGTTTTAGAGAGCTGCTGTTTTTGAGAGCTGCAACAAAAGTCAAATTTCATACCACCACATGCACCACCATCAAGGTACTTTGTTATAGACTTTGTTTTCTGCCCTCAGATTCTTGGTTGGATTCTCGATTCTTTGTCTGTCGATGTGAAATGAACCCGTTGCTCCTTGTGTCTACAGGTATCTTGTAAACCCAGACCAGACTCTGCAGATCCATTATGTGACCTCTCAGGATGCTGGGAAGTACACCTGCACTGCTGCCAACGATGTAGGTGTGGTCTCTGCCAGTGCACAGCTGACAGTTGAAGGTAGGATGACAGCAGCTTGTTCAGCAAATTTCACAAATCCAGACCATGCAGCTGTTTAATCTCACCCATCAATGAAAGTTCAGTTCAACATTCTTTTTTTGCCTTTTCTTAAGATCAGTGATGCTGTCTTGGATGTTTTTCCTCAAGGCTAATTTAGAACTGATTAAAACTTGTTTCCAGAGGCTGCCAGCACTGTTCAGAAAGACTTCCACAAAGAGCTGTCAGCCCTGAGAGTCGCCCTTGAAAACATCACTATCGTAGCCCCTGGGTCTAATGTTTCCAAAGTGCAGTGGAAGGTATGAAAAGCTTAAGGGTCAGAAGTTGTAGAAGATGCAGAAATGTGACAGATGTCTAATCCATGTGTTGTTTTTGAACAGCTGCAGTCCCCTCCAGCTCAAACTCATTACCTCGATGGTTTTGAGGTGCTCTATCGCAGTCTTCTGCCCGCCAGCTCCGACTGGGCAGCAAAGAAAGTGACTCTGCCCGGGTTCCAGACTCAGGTGGGCCCCTTGAAGAGAGGCTTCAAGTACGAGTTCAAAGTTCGTCCCTATGGAGGCAACCTGTACGGAAGGGAGAGCAACACTCGGCATCTCAGAGTGCCTGAAACAGGTGAGACGCTCAATCCAGTGTGACCACCTTTTGATCCATAACTGAGTCCAAACGCACGTTCACTGCCTGCTACTAATCACTCGTCCTCCTCTTTGTGTTGGATGACAGTGTAATGAAAAGCCTAAAAGTCTGTGTAAAGCAGTTTGTCACACCACAGAAACATGTGTCATTAACCACTGAGCCAAATTTGAAAGATTAAAAAAATTGCCAAAATTCGGTCTGAAAATCATGGAAGAATAAGCACTTTTCTCTGCTGTGGAACACTGGGGGCGTGTGAGTTAGAGGAGCTGTAATCACGCCCACATGCGGAAGGGGAGCCACCTCTGTGTACTGCGCAAGGATGTTACCTACAGTAACAATGGAAGCTAGCGCTAGCAGCGTCATGGGACGGACCCAGCCCTACCTGTTTGAGCCATCAGAGCCAGAAACTGACTCTGAGTCAGACACTGATAGAGCTCAGCCTCGTTCCTCACAGTCTCCATCAGAATGATCATTTATTTCTCTATTTATCACATTTAGCAACATGTTACGTTACAGCCTATCCAAACACAGTTAGGCTATCAATCCACCTGTTGTGGGTGTTGCTATGACAGATAACTACTTCTGCTGGTGGCAGCAGGGGGCGGGGTCATGCTAATGATGGTTCTGTGATATAACACGGCTATGTTTTCAGACCCGCCCATTAAATCCTGAACAGAGAAATTTGAAACAGTTTGTGAAGCTGAGCTCCACAATTAAATCCTAAATGTTTGAATGACTTTTACATGTTTTGAGGAAATACATTTGTGACCTATTTAATGTGTTAAGAAAATAGCTGATTTCGCTTTACACAGACTTTAACATGATCGAAACACAGAGAAAGCTTATAGAAACTCAGAATTACGTCTACTTAGTGCTGTCTGTCATTACACACTGAGAAAATATCAAAGTCTCTACAGCTAAGACTGATCATTCATTCACTAACAAGTTAAACTAATATTGCCGTTGATAAGTCGTCTTTTGCTTGTCAGCTGTAACATCAGCCCCTTTGTTTTGTATTCAGATCTTTAAACACTGTTTCATGTGCTTTTGAACAGTCTTATGTTTTTGTTTGGTGCCTGGAAGCCCATATCAAAAGCAACAGAATGCTGCTTCTTGTTTTTTTTCTGTACATTTTTTTGTGCGTGCCCTGTCCTGTCAGTGGAAACTAGCCTTTTGGACTTACTCTGGTTTAGTTACATAAATGTTAATATCTACTGTCCCTGCATATAAAATGAAAGAATGTAACTGAAATAATTAATCTCTGCTGTCTCACTGTCTTTCTCTTATGCCTGTAAGAAAAACAAATAGATTGATGAATAGGAACATGGCACTGAAGCATATTTAGATGCCATATTTCAGCAGCTCGTACCCAGACACAGCTTTAATAAATGTGCAACATCAGCTCTCATAAGCAGGGTTTCCAGTCTTCTGTTTCTTTGTGTATTAAAGTTCATGTTCTTCTCACAGTGCCCAGCGCCTCCCCGCTAGCAGTTTCCATCACGGTGAGCCATGAACAGAACAACACAGTCCACCTGAGCTGGGAGCCTCCTCCTCATGACACCCACAATGGGATCTTACAGGGATACCAGGTGAGAGAATAAAGCATCAGTTCTTTACTCTCACATGTTGTCCATTACTAAATCAGGAGAGCCTCTTTCACACAAACACTGCACACCTGAAAGTTTACTGACATTTGTCCAGACGGGAAGCACGATGTTGGTCCTGTTCCTCAACTCTATCAGCTCTACAGATCTCACCAACACGATCACACACGCTCACTCAATGCTTTGAACTCTCTCTTATCTGAACTTCAAGCCTGCTGAGAGGTCTGTGTTAAAGTTAGCTCAGCATGCTACCACAGTGTGTTAAAGCCATTAGCAAAACACAAATAATGCAGAATACAAAGTGACGCCAAAGGCCGTATCTGGAAATAAAAGAGGCACACATTTTTTCTTTAAAAATGTTTTTACTTTCATTGTTAACCCTGTGAAAGGTAGTTTCTGTCCTCTGCTGCCATGCTGGGTGTCCACCTCCAGAACTCGATACTGTTGAAGAGAACAACAGCCTGTCATTGGCTTATCCCTTTAACTTGCAGTTCGACCGTTTGGTAGCGCATTTATTTCTTTTATTTATTTATCTATTTTTATTGGATGGAATGTTAAAAGGTTAAAAGGTTAAAAGTTAAATAGACTTCATACTCTTTGCATTCGAAAATTGAAAGTTAAAAGTAGAGCTGCAACAGTTAATCAAATAATCAATTATTAATCGATTACTAAATTAATCGACAACTGTTTTGATCATTGGTTAATGGGTTTAAGTAATTATATAAGAATAAGAAGTCCAAACTCTTTGATTTCAGCTTCATAAATGTGAATATTTTCTGATTTCTTTGCTTCTCTGTGACAATCCTGAAGATCTTTGGTTTGCAAACAAGACATTTGACGATGTCATCATGGACTCCAAGAAACATCCGACATTTTTCAACATTCTCTGACATTTTATGGACCAAACAACTCCTCGAAAGAATAATCAATAGATTAATCGATGATAAAAAATAATGGTTAGTTGCAGCCCTAGTTAAAAGTGTTAAGAGGTGAGGTAGTTAAAGGGTTCATCCTTCATTCAAAATAAAAACACTTGAACTGCGTGTGGGATTTTTCCCCCTTCTTAACCAGCTCAACTCAGCCAACCTCACAGGAGATCATTTAGTGGTTTATGTTGGCAGGGACTGAGCTGCAGTGGTCCTCTGTGGAGAAGGTGAATGTGTGGATTTGTTTTCATGGTTTGATTGGGAGAGTTCAGGTTTAATCTGGAGATGGTGTAGAGCTGTAGTTAAGGTCTGTACAACCATGGTGGTGACACACAACAATCAAATGTCACCTCTAAACTCCAGGCTGATTTTAGAATTTAAGGCTCCAAAGGATGAAATGTTTGGGTTTTTAAGTTTGAACAGTATTATCTCTGATTTTAATTGTTATAAGGAGGAACAGTTCAGGTAGACAGCTGATTTATTTGTGCATCATGTCATCTTTCACCCAGCATGCCTCTGACTGAGGAAATCAAAGCACTGAGTTGTTCTGTAAATATAGAGAGCTGCTGTAACACGTTAAGTGTGTGATGAGACATCAAAAGTCCCTGATCTCTGATTCAGTGACCTGTTTTTCCAGGTGTGGTGTGTGGAGTCTGACAAGCAGCTGTACCAGAACTGGACGGTGGACAGTGGCCAGCACAGCTTGGATATCATGACGCTTAAACCAGGAAAACAGTACTGGATCACCATCGCAGCTGTCAACGGAGCCGGAGTGGGAGCTCTGAGTGACCCCCATGGATTCGTCATAAGTGAGTGTGGCATCTCTGTGTCAGGACAACCGAGTGGAGAGAATGAATCATAACTTCATATCTGACCTACTCTAGTTTTTTAATAGTGTTTTAGAATCATTAAAAAAAGCAATGCACACTTAATAACATCTACCACTACAACAAGTAAGACTAAAACACTAACCGAGAGAGGAGACAGAGAAACAAAACTGAACAACTAACAAACAAACAAAAAACACCCCACACTCTAATAGACACTGTATATTTAGCTTCTGCTTTAAACAATTTTAACCAATTCTACTTGGCAATTTTATGAACCATCAAAAAAGTGACCAGAGAATTCCAATTTTTTGACACTGAGATTTTTATTGACCATTTTAATAAAATCCACAGTATAGATAATATATACAATTTATTTTTGTGTATTATATTTTTTAATTAGGTGCTTTTGGCAAATTTTTAGTGAAGTTTTTAGTAAATACTCATTCATTCAGTGCAGAAAATACCTTTTTTTTTTTTTTTTAAAAAAATGAGTAACAGTTTAGATGTTATTCTTACCTGGATAATTTTTCTGGATAATTTCCTGAGAGCAGCTATTTCTAAAAGGGCCAAAATACAACTTCAGCTGCCTGTAGTGGAATGATAATCATCGAGGGGGTAGAATACTTTTTTTATTTTTATTTTTAACAGGTTGTGTTTTTTCAATAAAATATTTATCATGTTGATGAGGTAGAGGTCTTTGAAACTCATAGCCGTGCCTTATGGCCCTCAATAATCCTTATTAATGTACTTGACTGAATATCTCTAATCACTACCTTGGATTAGTATTTGCTTTGTCAGACCTGGGAAAGATCAATTAGAAAGTCCTCACGGAGCCTTTAAATCTCAGTCTTCTACACATTTAAAAAAGAAAAGTTCATAGTCTTTTTGTAATCTGGAGAGGATTCCTTCAAAACGTTGTTCCCTGATCATCCTCAGACCTCCAGAGAAGCAGCTCCTAAAACAGACCATTAGCCAGCCTGTCCTGACTGTCCTGACTGATCTGTTTGTCCTGTGTCTCATCCCTGTTTAGTATTTTTTCCTGCAGTTAAAACAACAAATAAATAATTCTGTCCAAGAACTTTTTTGAGTACAAACATTAAACTAAATCATTTCTGTAAATAAAAATCATATATAATGAATATTAGATACATTAAAATAGATATAAAATTAAAATATTAAAACAGACTGTCTATAGACTGTCTCTGGTTTCTCTTGGTCCATGGTTTTCACACTTCTCCCCTGACCTGTTCTTGATCTTGTCTCTGTTTACCCCTCAGACCCCCAAATCAGCAGCCCCCCTGATTCAGACAGTAAAGGTCAGGATGTGTCTCAGGTCCTGACCCTTCTCCAGGACCCCGTTCTGATTGGAAGCATTGGCGCCCTCCTGTGGTGTGTTTTGATGGTTGCAGCTGTCTGCCTCTGCAGACGCCACAGCAGGACAGGTCACCTGATCCCCAGACGACATGGCAGGGCTAAAGGTGAGAACAGATGGCTCGTTCTCAGCCGGCAGGACTTAAAGTTTCCAAAGAAACATCAGCTAAACAAGATTTTAACATACATGTGGGTAAATTCACTGATTTATTCTGATGATGAGTTTTTTTTTGTTTGTTTTCTTTTTAGGTTTGCAGAGACTGGCCAGTGAAGACCTCATCATCAAACACAGGTAAAGTGGAGAGACACAGGAGAACATGGTCAACATAAAACATTATATTTAGATTACATTTCTGATAACCATACATTTATTTTACACTCATATTTGGTGTCTGTTTATTCCCCCCCTTTTATTTCTAATCTTAGGATGAAATGTAGTGTGATGTAAAGTACAAACAGGTGAAATAAAGTATTTTTTTGATAAACAATATTTGTTGTATGTTCTGCCTCCCCTGCAGGATGGCAGCTCCAGACTCCCCCTGGATCTCTGGAGGTTGGAGACCTGCTTTCAACCAGAAGTATCAGGACCTTTGGGCTCAGGGTCAGAAACATCCAGGCATCAGGAGCACCCGTGAGTACTGATGGCGTAATCACACTGAGGAGGAGAGTTAAAACATGTGAATCATTGTTTAATAGAAGGTTTGATACCTCTGTGCCAAAGCAGTCTGAGAATCATCTAAAGGTACTACCTAACTGGAAGTTCAAGGAACTAAAAGTTAAGTCTATTTAGCCAAGCTCTGCTGTATGTTTCTTTGCTTCACTCTTCTGTCCAGTTCATCCCAAACCAGCTCCATAGAGTTTATTAAGTCTGCAGACTCAGACTGTGCTGGCAGTGCCCGCCATGTTTTCAAGCTGACTTTCTTCTTCTTTGCTCTTAAAGGCAGAGCTTGGACTCATGTTTTGACTGTATAATTAATGGACGTAGTCTCCGCAACGTCTCCCGTCTATTTATGAAACAGATTTTTGAAGCAAAACGGCCGGCACAGCCATATTGGAAATGAGGCGGGCTCTGAGTCTCCACAGTAAAAGCCATAGGACGCCCAGCAGTCACGTGAGCTGAGCTGTGCCCCCGATTGGATGAACTGGCGATCTTAATATTGTCTAAATTGTGGAGTTAGAAAAAAATTCACCCCCCCTGTACAGTGGGTGCTGATAGTGGAATTAGCGATTCAGACAGGAGACATTCTTTGCACCAGGTATTAAATGTGCTTATTTTGGTTGTGAAAACAGCTTTTTTGGCTCTGTGTCTACGTGAGTTCTGGTACTTCCAAA
This sequence comes from Labroides dimidiatus, assembly GCA_030710495.1. Classification (NCBI taxonomy): domain Eukaryota; kingdom Metazoa; phylum Chordata; class Actinopteri; order Labriformes; family Labridae; genus Labroides; species Labroides dimidiatus. Next base: position 7,476,898 of record CM061159.1, read on the forward strand.
GCCAGCCTCAAGCGGAAGCTCGAGGAACAGCAGACTTTAGTGTTTCCACATTGTCTCATATTTTCAGACCAGAGCTTGGATTCATGTTTTGACTCATAATCTTGCTGTATGATGAACCCCTGACTGACGAGGCTCATTCTAGAGGGTCTTGCATGGGGGGCGCTGCAGACTTCTGTGGAAGCTGTTTTTGTTTTCTCTCCCTCTGTCGCAGACTCTGGATCCAGCAAAACAACAGACCCTCATGCTTCCACCTCCATGTTTACATTTGATGTTCCACACCGAGGAACCATCCTTTCTTTAGCTTATTCTACATACAGCGTACAAAAATCCTGTGGGATGAAGCAAAGATTTCAGTCTTTGGTTCATCAGTCCATAGCACCATCTTCCTGTCTTCAGTAGTCCATTGGTGGTGTTTGATGGTCCAGTCCAGCCTCTTTTTCTTCTTCTGACTCTGTCTTAGTGATGGATGTCTTTCTTCCTGCAGTTTGACCTGTCAGACCTGCATCAAAAACTCTTCTCTTCACAGTATTTAAAACTGAGACTGTGACTCTACGACCTCTTTGAAGCTGTGAACCTTGAAGCTGTTGTCCTGTGAGCGCCTTTCACACAAGCTGTTGATTCATGTCTTTTGATTCTGTTGCAGCTTTGGGTCTACCTTTTCTCAACCTCTGACATTTCACTGCTTTTTATCATTTCAAGCTTTTCATTGGACTGGAACTGCTTGAATTTCAGTTAAAAAATGAATACATAAAAGTGCTGTTGTTAAACTTTTAAATGATGGTACACTTTGGATCAGGGGTCTGCAACCTTAACAGTCAAAGGAGCCGTTTTGCCTCATCTCACCTGGATGAGGCAGAGATTTTGTGGCTCATTCAAGAGCCACAAAATCTACTTTACCTTCATAATAAAGACACTGCGCATTATTAAAATACATTGAATAATTGTCAAAACAAGATTTTTTTTTTAATTTATGAAATTGAAGGACTTAAAAAAGAAGACTTGAATTTAATAACACTGATAATGTCGCTCAGCTCATCATTTTTGTTTGTGTCGTGTCCAGTTTCTCGCCACATTTCAAGCATGTACATTGAGGCCAGCACGTTGGCCGTTCAATGAATCCGTCCACACAGAATCAAAATCTGTATTTTCTCACGGACTTGGCTTTTAGGGGGGTAAAAGTTGAGGTTAACCACAAGTGCAAGGAAAGTTGGAGTTGAAGTAGAGAGGCGGCAAACTTATAGCAAGAAATTATGCAAATTTAGTTCAACAAAATGTTAAATCATAATTTTACTTAGTGTAGATTTCATTATTCATCAATACCCTCTGAAAGAAAAAGAAGAATTTTTTATTTCAGTTTTATTTTTAAAGCTACATGGAGCCACGACAAAGGAGTCAAAGAGCTACACGAGGCTCCACAGCCGCAGGTTGCAGACCCCTGCTTTAGATCTTCTGTGTGTTTGGTTGTGGTCTTCGTGTTGCTGTGTTAATATCTGTCTTTTCCTCCTCACCATCAGCTCGCTCAGCCTCATCGAAGAAGGACCCCAGCTGTCTGGACTCCGCTGTCCCCGTTGTGAGCGACAGCTGTGGAGTGTATGGAACTTTCTACGTGGACCTGTCTGGTAACGGCCTCAAGACCTTCAGTAGTCCAAAGCGCCACCCCAAAATGCCCCATGGTCTGCTGCATCAGCAGGGAACAGAAACCATCCAGATATTCACTCAGCCTGTGGCAAAGAGCTTGTCCCTTGGGAGCCAAGAGGCGTTACACTGGAAACAGGCCATACGCCCCCAGCCCAAGATGGGTATACTGAGGGAGTCCTGGGAGAAGAATTACAGTAAGCAAGGTCAGTGGAGGTAGACAGATGTAAGACGGTGTTATTTTCACCTCAACTTTACACTCTACTAAAAAAAAAAGGCTTGAAATCCAGAGTGTTTTTTAAATGGCTTTCAACAACGTTCTGATCAGTTCATGTTTTTAGTTTGGTTCCTTACTTTATGAACATTAATGTTATTTCATGTAAGCTGATAGATCTAAGTTTAACATACCCCAGGTATATTTTGGTCATCTGGTTTTATTACCTGGCTTTCTTACTGATCTTCTGGCAATGTAAGATGCTTGAATCTGATTGGTGGAAACCCCTTGATGATGGTTATTAACTTTCACTAACATGAGGAACACCTGAGGCAAACTGATTGGTCATGTTTAACCAATTCATGAGGAGACTGTTAACCTTTGTTGGCATCGTATTGGTTGACTCGTTAGCTTTGGTTAGCATACTCACTCAGCAGGCCAAACAACATAAATGTTTTAATACTGGATCCTGAGGAGCAGGTGAGAGAAACTTTAGGTTTCTGGTCTGTACAAAGAAACTGAAACCATGAGCGGAGGTAATGACAGCAGCAGAGCTCAAAGGTGTAAAGACGAGTTTGCTACAGAGCTCAGGAAAGGAGAGTTGAATGATTGAACCACTGCTGAACTCATTTTTATTTTATTATTCATCATCAGAGAAAGATGAAGAAGTTAAATGTAATCACTACAGCTGAAGCAGAAAGAAAGAAGTGATAGGAAAAAACAGTTGATCCACAGGTTAGGACAGCCAATGAAATCCTTTTCCCATCATTAGATCTGACAATAACATCCCCCATTCGTTCCTTTAACTGAGTTTTAACTTATGTCAGGAAAGAATAAACCTCACTGAGTATTTTTCATGTGTAAAATCAGTAGGTGCTGTTTCTTCAGACTGGGGCAGGTTAGGAGCTCAGCCCAAGTTACCATTGGGATCCGTCCCAGTAAGAAGTGAACCAACCTGAAGTTACCTCCAGAACTGCTTCATAGTCAGCCCCCAGTGTTTAGTGTTTTTTTCCCCAATATATTATTCAGTACAGTTTTGATCTGTTGCATCATTAAAAAAAAGAAACGTTCAGCCCAGGAGAGACAGGTTTTAAGAATATCAAATATCAGGGTCCCCGGTGAGTAAATCTCATGCCTCACCAGCAGAGGCTCCAGTCCTCAAAAGCAGGTGTTTTTTTGTTTTGTTTTACAACCAGCAGCTCTTTGCTTCATGTCACTCCACACTCCCTCCCTAATTCCATCTCCTGCTCCATCCACTGCCCTCTCTGCTCCATGAAGGCATATCAACCCCAAAATCTTTAGGATTGTCAAAAATTTTATCATCAGATGAAATTTTGGTAAACGTCCTTTAAACTCTGCTCATATCAAAGAGGTTTGACCTAAAAAAGACAAATCACTTCTAAAAACATGAATATTTACACTGTTAAAAAGTGAAAAACTGTAAAAGTAAAATACTGAAATCCACTACACAATACTCTACTGTTCTAATATTGAACAGTTTTCAGTTTTTTACGGTTTTCCCATATTTTTCATGGTACATTACTGGCAACCACAGCTGCTGGTATTGTACTGTAAATTTAACTGTTTCTTTTTTACAGTGTAAATAACTTTCAGATTCATAATCATAGTCTATGTGATAATGTTTCATTGTTCTTCTTTAGAGTTGCATGCTGTGAACAGCGTCCCCATAGTGCCAACCAGGAGCCAGGCGTGTCCATCCAGTGTCTTCAAACAGAGACTCAGTCATGTACCATCAGGTAGAATAAAAACACCCCGACATCACTGACTGTTCACATGAACTGCTGTACAAAGTAAAGCTAACGCTTGAATGAAAAGATAATAAACAAGTCATTATAATCAGTTCTGAGAACCTGTTATTTCTTTTTTTAAGGTGGACACCCAGAGTGCAGTAAAGTGACTTGCTGCCCCCACCTGCTGCATTACTCTGCATCACTTCACCTTGTTGACATGCTGCCCCCTCCACCACCGCCGCCCATAGAGGACAGCACAGATACACACAGCCTGACCTCTGATGAAGGGTAGGGGAGACAGGATTCTTTACAGCCCACCCAGACTTGTCTTTTTCTTGAATTGCCTGTGTCCTCATTGCTCTGCAATGTTTTCAACTGTGACAAACTGCTAATATAAACAACCTGTTTCCTTGTATGCACCATGAAAAATCATAAATATGAGCTTTTTAATGTGTCATGCCTGAAACACTTTGGTACCTACAGCGATACAAACACTCAAACTGTTTCAGTTTTTTTTCCTTTAAGATGCACACTAACCAAGTAGCATGTTTCAAAAATGAGTTTTGTCTGTAGTCCATCTTCTATGGATGGTTTCTTTAAAATGCCCTATTGGCTGAAAGTGATCTTAACTTCCTTACTTTGAATATATTTTGGCATTTTAAGAGGCCTTAAAATGAATGGAAAAATCTTTTAAAAAGGGCAAAAAGGCAGAACTAAATTTGAATGTTTGATTACATCAACAAGTTGACAATACATAACTTTTAATGCATCTTCACGCAAAATGAGCAAAGAACACGAAAAGGAAGCACATCTTTAGACCAGCCAACATAACATACATACATATGTGACAACCAACCCCAACTGGTATTTCTAGCTAGCATCAAGGCTAACAACTGTGTAACAGCTAGTAAGCTAGCAAATAACAATCTAAACTATAGCTCTCCCTTCACATTTTATGGGTAGAAATTTTGTTATAAATACACTGTAAAAACACAAAAAACTGACAAAAAGTCTGAAGTTCAGCTGTCTTAGGGGCTGATTATTCTTTCCCCACGACCATGACGCGTGGAAATTGGACGCGTGAGATACGCACGAGAGACCGTATGTGGCTTTTATACTTTTTCACACTCCGTGCGGCGTCCGTTCCCAAACTGCAGAGGGTGGTGTATTGCAAACACACGTCTACCACAGTGCTAAACTAGAGAAGAAGAGGTTGTTACACAGTTTACAACATATTTTCACAAATCCCTCTTCTCTGCCAAGTTTGGCTGCAGTTTCAGCCAGGAATTATTTGCCAAACACTTATCAAGTTGATTTCTGTGTGGTGAATGATGTAAATGCTAGCATTTATTATACTTTGGACATGAGGAGCCCGTGCTCGTCAGCGCCTTTCTGCGAAGAAGTTAGAAATTTTTGGAGGTCTGCGACACAGAAATTTTCTGTGTGAAAAGGACCGCGCAAGGGGACGCAGCTGTTAAAATGACATCATTTGTCCGCACGTAGCCGTGAAACCTCGCGGACACGTCAAGCATAAATCAGGCTTTACTCCAGAGAAGACTCTGTAGGTGAGCTTTGATCTTAAGTCTGTGAATTTCCATACCTCAATTTGAGAGACAGTGCCCTCTGGTGGTGAGATATAATGAATGTGACAAACAACCCATGTGACAACTCACCCCATTCTCCCCCACTGACTTACTGATTTTTAAAGGGTCTATTTTTTTAAGTAGTTATTCTGTCCCTCTAGTAACCCGGAAGTTTTTACGGCTCAAATAATCCTTATTTTCTCACACTGAAATACTCTTATCTCAGCCTCTGTCTGAATCACTTTGTTTTATCTGCTGTCTCTTTAAGGCTTCCTGATCTTAACAAAAGCAATGATTGTCCTCCTGCACATCTTTTAGGTCCAGCCGTTCCACAAAGCTAACAGTGGACATGGACTCTCTGCAGTCAGAGTGTGCTGCATCAGGTCAACGAGGGCAACCAGGACATCCGAGCAACATAAACAATAACAGACGTCCCTCATACAGCCACCTCTCTACTACATCATACTCCAAATCCATGAAAGATGAACAGGGAGGCACTCTAACAGCAGAGGAGGCCACTCAGTACCTGGAGCTCAGCCCCAGGTAGGCACAGAGGGGACTGTTTTATCATAACAGGAGCCAGGGGTTCACATATTTTACTGTTGGTCTCTGTGCCACCAACAACTGTGAGTGGAGGATTTTTCAGCTTGTTTTTTGTTGGTATGTAAAAGTCTCAGATAGTCTTTAGTTCTTCTGCTTGTGGTAATCCAACCATCCCTCCATATCAGCAGTGTCCAATCTGAGCAGCGTCCTCCCCTGCCCCGGCCCTATTCTTCCACTCTGGGCTACATCTGTGGTCCAGTCCGCTCCGCTCAGCTGGAAGTCGACCCTGCAAACACAGAACCCGACGCCCCACCTATTGGCCTGCGACACGCCCGCCTGCAGAGCTCACCCTCCTCCTGCTACAGTGAATGGGACAGCTCCCTGTGGAACACCTGGAGCTCAGTCATGGACGGAAACTTAGCCAGCGCCCGCACCAGCCTCATCAGCTCCGTGGACAGCTGCTACACCAACGACAGCGCCAACTTCGCTCACCTGCTGGCCATGGCTGCAGAGACCATGAGCGGAGCCTCTTTGTCAGGTGAGCAGAGCAGGAACCTCCTTTAGATGCTGTTTCAGACTTAAAAACACAAGTTACTCAGCAGGACTGTGACCCAGCTTAGTCTGAACAGCTCCTCTGATGATCCCAGTTAGTATCAAAGCTCCACCTCTTCAAAGTAAAGGTTATCCATCACATTCAAAGAAAGTAACTTAAAGAGTCTTTTTCAAACAAATCAGCGCCTGTAAAGGTTCGTCTCCTGAGTGGTGTGTTACACATTTCATTTTATGGGTGGTTTAAAACCAGCAAGGTCATCCATCCCAATGTACCAATCAGTGGAGGCAAATTTTTCTCCGTGTTGCACCCAAACAAAAACATCCTGCTTTACAAAAAAATCCCAAAACAAAACACAAAAAGATGAACAATAAAAGAAATAAAGAGAAATGTGAGGAGGAGAAGATTAAAAACAACAAAGATAACAGAAGAGAATCAGTGAGTATAGAAAAAGAATAAAAACACTGATATTAAAACATCAGAAAATAAAAACAACAGCATAAAAGATTAAAACAAGTAAAATGAAATATTAAAGACGCTGCCTGTGATTTTGCCTGAAAAAGAATCAAAGTTGCACTTTGAGGTTTGAAACATGTTCAGATAATGTCTCCTGTAAAAACACATCAATGAAATGTGTTTAAAAAGAGGATAAAGAATTTTTTATCTTAAAAAAAAAGAAAAAAACACATTTGATTCTTTTGTTTTCACAAATTAATTTAGGCATCAATTTTGTCTTTTAACCCTATAAAGCCTGGCCCATCAAAAAATAGCCAAAAATTATATATTTTTTGGAACTGATATTTTTATTCAACAAAAAATATTGCTGCAAACATATTGCATTTGTTTAGGATATATCCTGTTATATACACGACTCACAATAAGTTAGGGATACTCTGAGACCCTCAGTGGTTTTCATAGGTGTTTGTTTCACACTGTCAGTTATTTTTGGGATAAGAAGACATGCCTTATTTTGTGTTTTCCATGTAATGGTCTCACTGTGTACAGCGCGCCTTACATGTTGGGCCCAATACCAAAAAATACAAAAAGACAACCCTTTTCAATGTGGCATCAATTTCAACATTCTGGGGGTATAAAAAGCTGGTATTGTCAGTTAGTCATTCACAGTTCATCATTCAAGTAGCCATGAACACACATCACTTAATGGACGACCTGGCCATGGCGCGCCTTCAGGTCAGTAGCAGGCAGTCAGATGTTGCTCGTGAACTTGGTGTGTCTCAAAGTGTCATCAGCAGACTTGCAGCAAGACACAGAACTACTGGTAGTGTTCATGAAAGACCCAGGAGTGGAGCCCCACGAGTGATGGACCACAATGATGACCAGAACCTAAGGACCTATGCACTCAGACACCGTTATGCAACTGCCACACAGCTGAAGGCCTGTTTACGAGAAGTGAGGGGTACCAGGGTTTCCAGACAAAACATTCACAACCGTCTCCATCGCTTTGACTTAAAGCCAGACGACTGTTGCAGGTGACTCCACTGACACCAAGACAGCACTGTGACCGTTTGCAGTGGGCACAAGACCATGTGACCTGGACAAGGCAGCAGTGAACTTCCCTGCAGCAGGGAACTATTACTTGTTTCATTAAAATTCAGACCAAATAGGAAAACACTCATGTAAATAATATCCTTAACTTACTGTGAGTAGTGTATATTTTTTTAATCATATTTGACACATTGGGCAGTTTGAGCAACTTTTGTGTTAGTATAGTTTTTAGTAAATATGATTTCTTTCAATGCAGAAAATAATTATTTTAAAGACAGCTGAGAAAGAGGACTTTGAAACTCATGTTTGAAATATGACACGTTTGGCATTATAGGGTTTAAATATTGAAATAAAAGATTTTCTGGACTTTTCAGGTGAATGTGGCTCATATTTAGTCTGATGAGACAAACCGAATTCAAAAATAAGTCATCAACACATGGACTTCAAAAGACTATCAGAAACAAATGGGTGACATCACGGAGACCATATCCATACATGGATAGTAAAGTCTACAGTTGTGTTGCATGACCGCATTGCGTGCAGTGTACATGTACTCTGTTAGGACAAAGTGTCATAAAACCTCTTTGTTGTCTCAGACAAACACGCTGGAAGACGACAGTAGCACAAAGTGCTCACTCAGTGCTGGCCTCACTCAGTGGAGGGAGAGGATGAAGCAGTCAGCCGTGGCAAACAAACAAATGTTTTCTTACTGTCGACAATCATCGAACCACTTTCAGAAACATTATTCCATTATATTTGAAGCTTAATATGACTTGATGATGGAAAAAAAAATTAAAACGTGCAAAGAGATATTTGGTAAATCCTTCAAAACAAATAAAATGAATAATAAAGAAAGAAAAGGTAGAGGATTCAGATTCTGGCCTGCTTAACGCATTTGTCCACTAGATGGAGCTCTTTGTCTTTGTGAGGTCCAGCCTGAGTCACGCAGCTGTGTGGGCAGATTAATACCATGAAGAAAACCTGTCGAACAAAACATTTAAACTCTCTTAACACCTTTTACCCTGCACTTTGAGGGAGAGTCTGAATATAAGCATGAAAGGAAAACTTTATTACTTACAGTCGATCTCTGAAGTCTGAGTAGATTTCTGTGTGTGTGTGTCACAGAAACAGACAGAGTCATTATGTCTGGTATCTTTGGTGGCCTTGGGTGATTACTTTAAACCTTTCAGCAGATTGAAAGTCCAGATGAGTCACCCCGTCCTCCTGTGTCACCTCATCTGTCACTCCGCTCTCCCTCTGCAGGCAGCGTTCAGCTTTCTGCCGTCTGACTCTGTCCTTTTCTTTCTGCACTTCAAGTGTTCTCTCTAAAGTTGATAACACACCATCACAAAGGCTGATGTTTGAGTTCAATGAGTCCAAGTCCCTGCTAAAGCAGAGCTGTGATTAATAATCCTCCTTTTCAAACATCTGCCCTGTTTTTACATAGTTTTGGATCTAAATGAATGATGGATGCCAAAGGTTACTAAAATGACTTCAGCTGAAATGGATTGAAGGTTATCATAGAAGAGAAATGATCTCCTTTAAGAATGTGTTTGTTCTTACCGTAAGGTAACGTATCTTTTGGGCCAGCAGCAGGCCTTAAACTCCACAGAGCGGTTTTCGTTTATCAACATAACACGTTTTAAAAACATCGACTTTACCAAAGTGCTCCACGGTGCATCACAACAGCAAAAAGAAAGCACAGTAAAATAAATAAACATAAGTAAACAAGCACACAATATCTCTGTAGAAACAACAAAAACAACAACAACAACAACAAAAACACATAAGGCATAATAGCCCATTTTTAACCACAGGAAAAATACGTAAACTTTAAAAAAAGATACTGCAAGACAGAGAGAGGCCAAAATACAACAATACTTTTGCGTTTCATCCTAAAACTTTTGTCGTGTAAACGGCCCCTGAGTCACTGCTGTTGGCTGGAGTTAGCAATTTGACTATTTGTATCTTTTAGTCTTTGAAGCTGATAAACAACAGGTCGAAAATAACAGAATTGTAGAATTATTTGCATTAAATAAGTGTCCATATGGCTAAAACTGCACTCACATGTTCACAAAACTCCTAACCAGAAATATTCCAGACTGGGCCCAGACATCAATCTCCGGCTGATCGAGGCTGGCTCCATAAAATACAGGAAGCCTCATGCACATCCATTCAGGATGACATAAAATAAGTTCACCCAATCAGAGGCCCAGCTCACCTGACTTGCAGATGGACTCTCTGTAGCTGTGAGTGAGGAGGCTCAAGGCTTCACACCTCGCACTACCTCAACAGAAGCTGGTTTGAGTTTAGCATTTGTAATAGGGCTGCCGTCAACAACAGGCTTCAAACTCTGTATTGGTAACCAATGGGTGATGTCATAGACACGGCAGTCATCTCTGTACAGACTATTACTGGGCCTCCCGCTGATATGTGAGCTCACAAAACTCAAAATGTGAGATTATAAATAAAAAGATCTGAAGTTAAAGTTAAAGAAGGAGAATCATTTCATGACAAACAGTTGTCGTCCTGCCCCCTGAGACTCCTCCTTTAACCTTTGGGGAGAACGTCACACAGACAGGGACGCATGTGAGCAAGCAGCACAGAAATATAAGAAGAAAAAGGTTTAATGTCAAGAGGCTGCTTGAATTCTGCCTGCACGCAGAGGTCACTGTGAGCGTGCTGATGTGAAGTTCCGTCTTTGAAAACAGGGTTTTTGGAAACAGCAGCAGCAGCTTCAGATGACAGCACTGTGTAATGCACACTGTCACACTCCCACCTTCATCAAGCACAGCTCCTATAGCCTGAACCCTACAGCTGAGAGGAAGCTCTTATTACAATCGGACAGCTTCTCTCTGTGCACTCTTTGAAATGTAACAGCACCTTCAGACTCCACGTTACGTCTGATGTGAATTGGCGGTGTTTGTTTCTTTGCCAAAAGAAGAACATGTTAGTTTTATTTCCAGTGACAGACAGCTGCTTCAAAGCAGCTTCTAAATTAGCTTTTCCCCAGAGACGAGCGTGAAAGATTTCTCCTCAGAGCTTGGGAAATGTTTTCTTATTCTTCTTCTCTAAAGGCTGGAAAGCTTTCTCTTTAAATTAATCCCCCCCCCACCCCCCATGTGTATTAAAATGCTTGTCAATATGTCATCCTCTCCTGTGTGCAGACTTCTCTCCTCCAGCCTCCCCTCTCAGCGCTCTGTATCCATCATTCAGAGGGGAAGGGGACTCGTACGGGGAGCTGGAGCCTGTTCCTGCGTGGGACTGGAGCATGGCCTGGGTGGAGGAGATGGAGGCTCAGTACAGAGCGCATTATCCTGGAAGGAGCAGCAGACCATTCGACGTCTAGGTTCACAGTCACTGAAAGCAGCACTGACAGGTTTACTTCTTCACAGTAGTGGAAACAATCCTCGACATGTAAAATCTTGATTAATATCTCGATCTTCAGGTTGTCATTTTTGTTTTCTGACAACTTTTCCGGTTTACATCGAGGCGGAGCAGCCACCTGTACATGACATGCACTGGAAGACTTTTTTTTTTTTTTTTTTTTGGCCTCTTTTTATCCGCTCCTCTCGTTTGAGAGCAGGATAATGAGATGCTTCCTGTGGGATGTTCTCACCCTGCCCGTTTCTGAAAAGGCCAGAAAGACACAAAGACAAGATGTGAGCATCATTAGGCAGATGGAGAACACTGCTGCAAATTTCCTCCTGGTTCACGTTTGTGCCTCATTATCACACGTCTGTAGTAGATTTTTATTTAGGCTCAAGCAGAGACAGCAGCGTGACCCGTTTCTCACTGACCGAGTGATTTACCAGATGTTATTTAAAGGATCAGAATCATTTACTGTCTGATTTATTTTATATTTTAAGATTCTTTTCGTTTCTATTTTTTTTGTTGGTATTGGCAGTAGACAAGACATGATGTAGAAACTTAAGAAAGGTTTTTTTTTAGAATGGAACACTTTTTTATGTTTAAATGAATAAAACTAACTTGGATATTAGTTGGTATTGAAAAGAAGGAATTACAAGAATGTTATATGCATAACTTTGATTTTGCTTACTTGTTTATATTCTAATGTAGGAAAAATGTTAATTTTTCTCGATTTGTAAAAACTTGATTTTTTTGTTTTGTTTTTGTTCAGAAGTACAGGTTTGTTTTATTTTTTGAATAAAATCTTGTTTGATTAAAATCAAATTTGACATTTTGATATGGATCTTGATGAAATATAAAATTAGTGATGACTGAAGCAGATTTAGTTGGAAACTCCCAGATGTTTTTTTCTGCTTTTTCTTGAATTGAAACTCTTTGACACACATGCTGTAAGGATCCCTGAACTCTACCTTTCTTTGCACGAACAAACAGGTGGTCTATGCACGTCTTCTTAAAGATCCTGTGAAGACTTTTTAAATGGTCTTGAAATAGTTCATAATCAATGATTTAAAATGAGATTATCAGATAATTTTCAGTATCTGTGGTTGGGTCAGATTTTGGAGAACATTAATCCATTCAAAGGGTGTTTCTTTGATGACACCATGTGGGCCAGCAAAGGTTAACAGTAAGAAGAGAGATCTGAGTTTTCTCTGCTAAAAAGGAGTCCTTGGATTTATTTTGTCATGATGGTGAACACTGGAGCTGAACTGTCAGACAGAAAAAGGAGGTCGGAGCAGAAGAAAGCTAAAGAGGAGAGTTATAAAGCACAGGCTAAAGGCTAAACTACAGGCTAATCTGTTTGTGATAATTTTCATTCCAACCCACATGCAGCAGTTCTTCTGCAGTGATCTGATCAAACTTGAGAGTCTGTCAATAAAATGAAGAGTGAGGTTACGTTAGCTCTGATTGGTGAGGTTGGAGTTGGTAGATGAGCTCTGGTAGAACAGAACCAGGATTCACTAACCTTACACATTACACACAAAAAAATGAAACATTAACTTTAATTAAATTTATTATGTCAACCGGTTCCATGTAAATGTATTAGGTTAGTTGAAAATGATTTTAGGGTCAACTTAGTCGAACTTGAAATTATGACATAATAAATTTAAAGTTGATGTTTATTTTTTCATTTTGAGTAACACTAAACAGATAGTCTGCTCACCTTCTGGATAAAAAAACTACGCTACAAACTGAGTTTACAAACTTTGATTCTTGGACCTTTTAAACAATAGCACTACAAACAGATACATTTCTGCATTGCTTTGCATCCTGGGAAAAGTTGAACAAAGAAAAAGTAGTGTTAAAAAGAAGATCTGCTCTCCAAAACAAATGCATGCCTTGGCACAAAAGTCATGTCCTCAGGATATTGAGGGTGATGGTAATCATAAGAAACAGAGTCTTCATCCTGGAAAATTCCGGTGAAAGGTGTGACTGCAATCAATGCCAAATGGGTAGTCCCCACAGGACCTGAGAACCAACTCTCTGCTGCCTGTGGTCAGGGTTTCATGGACCCCTGCTGTTTTAATGATCCGGTGGAGCAGGAAGCTAACGTTATAGCTCATCTGTTTGGCTTGGTTAACCAAGAGTAACTTTTCTGCTTTAACTGATAACAGCCTTTAATTAGAAAACCACTGAAGAGAAAAATTACACCTTCATCTAGAAACAGGGAAGGTGTGATTTTAACTCTGTGCCATGTCAGGTCAATTTTGTTAACGCTGCATGTTGGATACTGTAGCGTAAACTGTGACCATAATAAAATGGATAATGATGTTATGTTTTTAAAAAAAACCATAATAATCAAACAGGAGCATAAAAAATTAGACGAACAAAACAAAACAAAAAACTGTCTACTCAGTGTAGTTTATGTGTAGTCAGTTTCAACAGTGTGACACTGATATAGTACCAGAGAGATGATGCTGCCTGATCCTAATGTATCAAGACTTTTTACTGCAAAAAGAAATCCTCAGAATTTAATCAACTCAGAACTTTACTGCTACCAACAGAGAGTCAGACAAGTCAGGGATAATGTGCTTTTTGTGGTTGTTGGTTCAAATCCAACAGCTTCTTTATTGTTTGTTTGAAAGTGTTAATTAAATACTGTTAATAATAAAGATAGTATTTTACAGATAATTCATAGCTATTTAAAGAGGTGTTGTTTTTCTTTTTAATGTCTTTATTCTATTCCTCTGGCACACATGTAGTATCTTTATATGATTTACAATTAATAAAATACCTCCTTTTTTTATTTATCACACGGCTGTTTTTAGAAAAACTCTTATTTCAGCCTCTGTCTGAAACACTTTGTTTTAGCTGCTGCCTCTGTAAGACTCCCTATGCCTAAACCCCCTTCCCTTTGGAGCCCTTTGTCACATGCAGGGCTAAGGGCATACCTTGGTGTTTGAGGACCGCCCATTAAGAGCTTGTTTAGTGTTGGTATCATCATTCCAGCATGTCTCATGAAGATTGTCCCTTTTTTTTGGACTGGATTGTTTTAATCAGTTTACATGCATTGATTCAGAGATTTCGGCAACAGGAATATGTAGAGGTTTGAAAATTTGCATGTTTAGTCTGAACATCCAGCACTGTTACTTTATATACATTGTTAAAATATAAGAAAACAGAATACCCGCTGCTTAAGGGTCTGTATGTTTTCTGCATTGGTCCATAACCTCACTTTCACAGTCTTTCTCATTGCTGCTTTCTTTTGCACAGTTGTAAAAGTTCTCTTATGGCATGCCTTCTCTTAGACTGTTTTAAATAGCTTAGTACACTTCATATTTGCTTATAGACAACAGATAAAAGACCTGAGCAAAAGTGAAAGAAACCATAGCATCAGCGGCAAATTCAAGTGAGGTAAGTTTCTCCCTCATATAAACCTCTTCTTGGAACCTGGAGCTGAATTAGTAAAATGTAGGTATACTACTTCCATTCAGTGAAGTGAAAGAGTCACAGAATGTTGAACTGTAAGTCACCATCCTAATTAATCTAGGTATCTTATTCCTCAAAGGTGAATCCAACAAAATGAAAGAGGCTCAAGACCTGAGCCTAGGGGGACGCCTCAATTAATGCAAAAGGAGATAAAAGAAGTTTCCCATTTTTACTCAGTGTTTCCTTCTGAGGAGGTTAACAGTAAAACCAGGACCCTGCAGGCTACACAGGCCGTGTTTGTTTGTTTCCAAAGCCGATTAATTTCACATCATCTGACGTGATATTTAAGTCAAACATTATCTCATTTGTTTTAGTAATATAGTGGAAAAGCTGGTGATATTCATGCAGTGTAACATGATTTCCCCCGTGGCTGCGTTCAGGATGAGTGTTTGTCATGCAGCTGCACGGCACATCACGCTCTCTTCAAACTAATCCCTTTCTCATTGGGTCAGAGGAGACTGGATGTGTGGAGCTAAGAGGCGCTTACCCTGTCTGTTTTATTTGAAGCTGCTGAGGATGAACTAAACCACAGTCAGAACACGTGTGGAGTAATTTAAAAAAACAAAACAAGTCCATCACATTTAATCAAATGACAAAACCCAGAAAAATTAAAGGTACAAACAGAAGACTTACTTCTTTTAAAGATTCAGCAGCTGGTTCCATTTTTTTGTCAGATACAGTCAAGCAGATGTTCAACTAAAGACTGTAAACATGAATAATTGAAGTTACCAGCAGCATCGAAAGGCCCCTTGCAGCTTTGTGCAAGTTGTAGTGTAGTACATGTGGAAGTACGGTGCATCCAAGGGTGAGCCGAGCTGTGGAGCAGTCACAGGACTGGCTGCTTCTGCAGTGTCTTCACAAGACAAAGAACAGTAGTAGTAGCTAGAGGACCTCTGGATTTGAATTTCTTTTAAAGGATGAATTTCAAACACAGTTGCACTGCAGCTCAAAGCAGCTTGATGAAGGACTACTGGACTACCACAAGAAATTGGTAGAGATCCAATACACGGGTATGATCTGTGCACAGACTGATGGCTGAGGCTGGCTCCAAAAGTACCAGAAACCACAAACACACCAATTCATAAAAGCAGATTCTCACGGCAGAAATAAATGTTTACAGCCTGCTCCATTAAACCGTGGTTTCTTACTCAGCAGTTTAGGAGATATTAAGAATGTGAGTTTGCCCAATCAGAGGCCCAGCTCAGCCACTTTATTTCCAATACGACCATCACCAATGATCTGCTTCAGTCTGCGACTCTGTTTCAGAAACTGACGTGTGACGTCATAGAGACTACGTCCATTTTTTTAAACATCATTTGGAGAGGGACTGTTTCAAAAGATGATGAATGATGAATGATTCACCATGATTTTTTAGTCACGGGGAGCTTAATATTCATAAAATAATAAGAAAGAGAAACATCTTTCTAGCTGAATCTAATCCCTATGGCCCACTAAAGGGCACGAGTGAACCAAATTGTCCCCCTCCTATTTGTCAACTCAAATTAACATGTTTTTTACAAGGCCACAAAAATTCAATGCTTTTGGAACTTTTAAAGAAAAAAAAATAGAGACTTAGTGCAAAATGAAACAGTGACATAGCTCAGAGAGTTTACAATGGGGTCCCAGCAGAGAACTCTGGTTTTAAACTGTGTTATATGATTGAGCCAGTCAGAATCTGTATACAGTACAGCAAGTACTGGATTATTAGTGTGTGTGTGTGTGTGTTTCTTTTTTTTTACTAGACTGCCAAAGGGATTATCCTTCATCTGTCTCCTTCTCTAAGGGCCATATGTTTCTTCATGAAGCCCCCAGCTCCCCTGAGAGGCACACATACACTGGACACACACTTACACTGGACGCACACACACACACACACACTAAAGAACATTCACAGTCAGACAAGACCACACACTATGAGGCTCACAAAGTAATGAATCAAACACTACTGTATGTCTGCTTGTCCCAGTACTTCTTCTGCACACACACACGCACGCACGCACGCACAAACACACACACACACACACACACACACACACACACACACACACACACACACACACACACACACACACACACACACAAACACAAACACACACTGCTGTTGGGAGTTCTGTGTCACACATCTTTTGGTCTTTGCCAAAGTACCAGCTTTAGAAAGCATGTCAGCAAACCACTGACCCATATTAGACATGGCCTGAAAGCATGCACACACATTACACACACATATGATCACAAACACACACACACACACACACACACACACACACACACACACACACACACACACACACACACACACACACATATGATCACACTAACACACACACACACACACACACACACACACAAAATAAACCATTTGACCAAAATAGAAAATTAGCAGGGGAACAGCAGACAGAAATATGTGTTAAGCTGTGTGTGTGAGTGAGTTACAAAAATCCAATCTGAGTAACAGGAGATGAAAACACTTCTTAAAACTGGCAAAAAAAAATCTGTCAAGAGAAAATCTGAGATCTGAGTTTACCTCAGGAAAGTGTTGATCAAACTGAATCAAAACTCTCATAATTCTGGGAAAAAACATTAAATTCTGTTCAACTAAAAATAAAAACGTATTTCACCCCTCTTACTAATCCCCGAGTTGTGTTAGATACTTGATCCTGATTGGCTGAAAACCCCCTGACATCTCTGGACAACAGTATTTCTGCATAAAACCAGCAGCACCAGAGGCGAGCAGTGAGCTCACACACATCATATCAAATCCATCCACAGAAACAAGTTCTGGCACGTGTCACTTCTGCTTGTTGACACTGTGGCAAAACGCTAGTTTCTGTTAACATCATATTGATAGACAGTGGGGTAAAAGCGCTAGTCTCTATTAGCATGTTCAATTAGTGGTGCTGAGTTGGGGGAGGCAGGGGGGGGGGGTGGACTGCAGACACTGGGGGTGGTTGGGCTGCAACACAGAGATGGCACGGGGAGTGCTTAAAAAAGGCAGATTTTTTGTTTAATCTGGTTTTTTTTTTTTTTTTTTTTTTTGTAGTTGTGACATTATATTTTTCTGTCCAAGAAAAGAGACTGTGTCTATGTGTCAGCCCTGTGATCAACTGAAGACCAGTCCAGGGTTTGTGTGTGTGTGTGTGTGTGTGTGTGTGTGTGTGTGTGTGTGTGTGTGTGTGTGTGTGTGTGTATGTGTGTGTGTGTGTGTGTGTGTGTGTGTGTGTGTGTGTGTGTGTGTGTGTGTGTGTGTGTTAATCATTTTGACCTCCACAGTAAGTGTTAAACGGACCCCCTGCTCAGCCCAGCTGATTGGACACCCTCTGGATTTCCTGTGATGGGAGAAAAATTATCTTCAATTTTACATCTCGTATGTAAAGGCTAATGATAAAAAGAGTGAGTTTTTTTTTAATGAATGAATATTTTATGTTGATTACAATCTACAGCACAGAACTTGAATTATATGGGGAAAAAAAGAAGAAGAAGAAGCGCTTCCTGCTTGTTCAAACAGTGAGGACAGATGATTGAGGAATATTGAAAGCATTTTTTTTTTAAAGGCACACAACCTATCCCTATTAGACCCATCTATATTAGACACTCTGCATCCCCTTGTCACATAGCCTCCGAGTTTAACCCCTCACTGCCTTAAAGAATTTGCAGTTATTAAAAAATATATATTTTTGTGTGTTTTTTGTATTTTTACAAGTTTAATTTAGTGGAGATTGTAAATTTGAATATATCACATACAAAAGATCAGTTATGATATAGATATAATAAGTTCACCCTCTGACAGTAAACTGCGACACAATGTATTTTATATGATCCTTGGTATGTGCAGAATATGAATCAAAAGGCAACAGTGGGATACAAAGGTCATTAGTCATCAAGGGGTTAAGAACCGCTGGTCTAATGTTTCCTCGTATTTGTTCCAAGCTTTGAATTCATACAGGAAAGTGTGCTCCTGATGGTCTGGTTTTCTATAAAGGGTAACTGAGGGTGTATTCACACCTGGCTTGTTTGGGGCAGTTGTTCTGAAACAAACCCAAAGTCTAAAGTGAACACAGCAATCGCGCTCGAATGCGGGACAAAATAAGCCCACTAAAATTGCCAAAATAGGGGGGGTCTCAGCTTGCTTCCATTCAAGCCCTGTAGCAGTTTGTTTGCAGAGAGAACACATTCACCTCAGCAACTGAAACAACCGACTCATAACTGTGGTTCACACTGTAGTAGTGGGGGGGCAGTAATGTGCCCAGTTGCCAACCGTTTAGTCAAAACAATAGAGGAAGAAGGAGCAGAAGATCAACAGCAGAAGAAGAGAAGGTGATATAGCAATGATTACTGTATTGATCTGAAGATAAGACTATCCTGGATTTAAGATGACCCCTTTTCTAAGGCAGATTTTTGAGAAAGAGGCTCTTTGATGAAAAAATCTTGTTTTATCATGAAATACGTTCGTGCGTTAACATCTCTCCTCTGCTATCTGTATCGTGCACAGCAGAGTTCTGCCCTGATTTCTGACTAATGCGAGGAAAAACAGACAATAAATGGATGTAGCCTTCGCCATGTCACCCATTTGTTTCTGAAACAGATTTTTGAAGCAAAACAGCCGGCGTGGCCATATTGGAAATGAGGCGGGCTTTGAGTCTCCACAGTAACAGCCATAGGGCGCCTGGGAGTCACGTGAGCTGAGCTGTGCCTCTGATTGGACGAACTGGCGATCTTAATATTGTCTAAACTGCTGAGTTAGAAAAAAAATTCACCCCGGCTACAGTGCGTACCGATAGCAAAATTAGCGATTCAGATGGGAGACATTTTTTCGTACCAGGCTGTAAACATGTTTATTTCGGCTGTGAAAACTGCTTTTTTGGGGGCTTGGTGTGTACGTGACTTCTGGCACTTCCAGAGCCAGCCTCAAGTGGACACCTGACAAACTGCAGATTGTAGCTCTTCCACATTGTCTCACATTTCCAGGTTGCAGCTTGAGTGCACACATTATTTGTTTACAGCTGTGGACTGCAAGAGACTTTTGCTGTGTGAACACAAACAAACCAACCAATAACAACTGCAACAGTTATATCATTTTTGCCCCTTAATCAGAACAAAGCAAACGAGCCACAGGTGTAGCCCTAAGAGACATCAGCCTTAAAATCACTCTGCATCATAAAATCAAATACTTGTGTATCATTTAATTCCTCCCAGAAATTAAAATGATCCCTATGTACTCATTCAGTTTAATAAAAAAAATCTGGTCCTAGCTGAGTCCCTGCTTCAAGAATTGTGGAACAATTTGACTTTTTGTGAAAAGTGTGACATTATCTCATTGGAGTCCACACAGTGTCAAGTTATTCTCTATACAGTCTATGTTTGTACTTCAATACATATCTAATATCAGAGGATGTGTGCTGTGTGAGCGGTTTAGAGTCATCACAGATCCTCACAGAGGCAGCAGGTCAGGTGGAGCTCGCTTTGACTGAGCACTGTGGTCAGACGTGCTGCTGCATTCTAAAGCGGTAATGACTGAATTAACCAGAAATCAATGAGACAAACCAAAGAAGAGATCAGTTTCAATAAGAGCTGCCAGTCAGTTCACTGCCCCCCCTCACCCCTCTCTCTCTCTCACACACACACACACACACAGACACACACACACACGCAGGTATAAAAGGCAGCAGCTGACAGACTACCACATCATTCTCAATCGCTTGTCAGTATGATTAGTTCAAGAGTTCTTATTAGCTGTTAGATTGCAAATCAACCAATTATCTGTCAAAATGCCAAGGCTGATTAAAACACAGACAGCAGGTCAGAGTCAGAGGACGACAACAGGACGACTTCATTGATGTTTCATTGATTTCCAAGAAACATCAAAATGTGCAAACACCGGATGTATCAGTGAAAACTGAGAGGGAAAAGTCAAAAAGCAAAGATAAGAGAGCCCGACTCAGACAGGAGGAGATGAGGAAGCTTCAGATGGAACAAGAATCACAGGACAACAGAGATTCAGAAGATCAGTCTGATTCCAGCTCTGAAGAAGAAACTCCTGATGCAGAAGCAGAGTTCATGGAGTCCATGAAGAAGATGCCCAAAAGGCTTCTTCTGGAGGAGTACCAGACACCAAGAGGGAAGTATTCAGCAACCAAGGACAAGAGAGGGCCAAGAAAGAAGTCCTCAAAAAAGAGCTGGCTTCAAACAACATCCAAGAGTCCGACTCTAAGGTCCCTGCTGAACAACAAGCTGATTTCCTTCCACCTGAAACTGAGAAGATCAAGTCTCTGGAAAACAGGGTGCTGGATTACCATCAGGTTATCATCAAGCTGAAGGCTGAACAGGAGAGTGGAAGCAAGAAGCAAGAGGCCACTGAGAGGAAGAAACATCTATTGGAGGAGCTGAAGGAGCTCAAACACGAAGTCAGCCTCCAGAAAAACCTTCATCAAGAGGAGGTCATAACCTATGGCAGCTCTCTCAGAAATAAGTTGAAGAGGTTCTTTCAGCAAGTTATGAAAAAGAAGGCTGAAAAGGAAGAGCTGATCCAGAGTATGGCAGAGAAGATCAAGACCTTTAAGGAAAAAGCTGCCGATACTGAGTCTCTGAAAGAAAAGCTACAAAACGATCCACCAAAAAGTCAAGAGGAGACAGAGACTGAGCCTCTCCAGCAGGAGGAGCCGCTTCCCGAGGTTTCAACCACCAAAGTCCAGGAGGAACACAGACAACTCAAGAGCAACCAGCCTCACAGCTCAGGAAGAGTCTGAAGCCACAGTGCTGGAAGAGGAGGACTGAGACCCCAACAACTCCTCAGGCCCATCTTTCTGACGCCTCCACCAACAACTGACCTCCTCCACCTTATCCTCACCCCATCACCCTTCACCCTCATGGTAGGGTTTTCTCCGGGTTGCTCCGGTTTCCCCTACTAGCCAACAAACGCAACAAAAACAATAAAAATAACAGAAAAACAAAAATATGGCTTTTCCAAAGAGTCACGTTGATTCTAGATGGTAAAAATAATAATAAGAAGAAAAATGTATGTTTGGAATTTATGACATTATTTCCAACGTGGTGTCTTTAAAAACAGATCAACCAGTCTGCAATTCATTTGAAAACACAGATTATGAATTAGGGAAAATCTAACATTTGCTCCTCTTGTCACTTGGGTTTTTTTTTTTGCTGGATTACATCATCTGAGGTCAGGGCTGAGATGAAGACAGTTACCGTCTGTGATAATGAAGAAGGAGCTGAGTAAAAAAGATGTGGTAGGTTGGTAAAACTGAAAAATGTCAATTGGTGAAACCAATGTTTCTCAAAAAAAAAAAAAAAGATATTGTGCAAAAAGTTACTGTAAATATGATCTTAGCAGTCTACTACACTGTAAAAATGAAACTTAAAATGATTTTAAACCAACTGACCCAAAAGTAGAGAGAAAACATGGGTGTCAACGACAAACTGACTCGCTCAGTACAACAAAAACCCATACTACCAAGTTCAGAAATGAAATATTTGAAATAAACTTTGAGATGCTATTTAACAACACATGATTTATTTCATCAGTACACTTGTATAACTTCCTACCGATGTATGAGTTTAACCTGAGTAGGGAGGTGCATGTGTAATGTGGAGCAGGAGCAACACGAGGAGGGAGGACTCAAGCGCAGACTCAAAACTCTAAAGGTTTATTTCACCAAAATGAAAGTTAAAGCAAAATCCAAAAACACAAGAACCGCTGAATATGAAGGTTAATATGTTGCAAAATATGAGAGCTTGAAGAATGTGATTTGAGAACTTGAAGAAAAATAAAGTGAAATTGTATGTAAAAATGTTTACTTGTATATATATATATAAAAAAATCCACGTTAAGTTAATTTAAAGTCACAGAAAAAATATTGGGGCATTTCTACAAGTACAAATCTGTTTTGCTACAGACGTCTCGCAAAATGTGGTGGCAGATTGGAGAAGTTGTATCAGCAGAGTTGTGTTTGTAAAGGATAACAGACATTAAAAATAAGGAAAAAAACATCAAAGTTTGTGAATATTTTTTTCTGACTTTGATTTAATTTCACGTGTGGATTTTTCATACAAATAAACATTTTTATGTACAAGTTCCCTTTATTTTTCTTCATACAAGTTCACTTTATTTTTCTTCAAGTTCTCACATCACATTCTGCGAGCTCTCATGTTTTGCAACACATCTACCTTCATAATAAACCAGCATCATTCCTTACACACACTGAAGCCCCAGCACACATCTCTCTTCTCCCTCTCAAAAAAAACCCCTCTTGTCTTTATCCTCTCTTTGTTTTCTACTTGTTTTTGTCATTTACTTTAGAGGATTTCTTTTTCCACGATTACCTTCTTTTTATCTCTTAAATGTCTTGTTGCCCTACAAGCCTCTGAATCATCTCCCCTCAGCAACCCCTGACCCTCCTGCCAACTTAATGACTCTATTTGAGCTCATCTCTGTATGCATCACATGTGCCAAAAGTCACAAACATCCATCTCAGCTGTCACTGGACAAATTAACATGGAAATTGGTTTGTTGCGTTTTGGAACGAGCGAACAGGCTTTTAAACGACATGTCCCCTCCCTCTCAGCCGTCTTTCTCTGTCTCTGCTCTCAGGTTGTCGCCCCTCTTCCCTCAGACCTGGTGGGTGTTTCTGCCCTGACACCGGCCTAATGAATGAGGGGGATGATTTATGGAGGAGGCAGGAGGAAAAGAAAGGAGGGATGCAGGAGGAAAGGGAGGTAAGGGGGGCATGGAAAGGGTAAGGGGTGTCAGGTCACAATGCAGAAGGTCAGTAACGTAAATCTTCTTATTGTCTATCTGCTGTCTTCTGCTCTCTCCAACATAACATGCATTAAAATCGCTGTCAGGGCTGAATGAAGACCTGCTACTGACCTGCAGCAAAACAGGCTTTCTAAACACTTGACAGCAAAGAGTGACATTTACAAAACGAACACAATGTAAGACTCGATTTCTCTGAAACGACACTGGAGTTTGTTTTTGACCCTGAGCAGCTCACTCAGTCACACTGAGAGGTTGTGTTTAGATCTTTGACAGGTTGAAAGGTGCTTTTCAGAAACCACTTGTTTTCTAAATTTGGCCTCAAATCAACAGAAGAAACGTCATTAACTATGGAGTTAAATTAGTGCCAAAACCTCACAAACACAAAAAATGTGTTTTATTTGCAGCTGTGGTTGCCAGAAATGTATTGTTTTTTCAGTCCATAACTTGTAGAATGATAGATTAATTTTACAGTATAGCCTCTTACTGTTACAGTGGGTATTGCAGTAATTTAAGGTATATGTCAACATGTTACACATTACGTACGGATCCTGATAAATAATAAGAACACTGTGTACAGATGTGCATCTAACAGTTTTTTAAAATCTGAATCAGGATGTGTGCGCGTCATGTCTGTGTTTTGTGTATGTACATTGTTTGTAAGGATTCTTCACACTCTTTTATAAATGAGTCCACAGGTCACTGAGTTTTCTTGGGCACTATTTTAGCTCCAAAGCTCGAGAGGAGCTTTCAGTTAACTTCAAATCTCAAATCTTGCTTCATACTTAATACTTCTTAACCGAACTGATGAAACAGTTTTGGTTTATAACATTTAAATTGAAGGCAGAGTTAATAGAAACTCTTATAATATGCCTTAGTGTATGGTGCAAACAAAAATATTTGAAATACAAACAGGTCGTGTAGAGGACTTTTTGCTTTTGTCTTTCACACCATATCTGCAGAACCTCAGACCTCAGATTTAGGTCCATGCTTTGGTGCGGCTCCCTGTGACTGACAGAATATATCAGTCACAGGAGACTTTCTAATCTTTGACTGATAATCCTTAAATTAGATTTTGCTTGACTGCACATATGTACTGTAATTTAAGCAAGGATTATGATACTTTCACTTCCATTCGGGGTCAAACTAGGATTTGGCCTTCTGTGTGTATGTGTTTCTCACTAATACCGTCGGAAATGTTTTGAAAACAGAACGAGCTGAGACAATCTTCTGCTCTGAACACAGAGACTCATCAGGCTGCAGGCGGTGCAATGTTCAAATCTGACCCCTCAAGACGTCTACTTACACTGATACTGAGAAAATGAATGCATGAAAATGAAGACAGCCATGTGGAATCTTTTCATGAACTGTTGGTAGAGACGACGGGGTTGATCTGCATCAAACAGCAGCAGAATCAGGAGATGATTTCACAAACAGTACAAGAAAAGATAACTCTGTACAAAGGGGAACCTTTTTAATTTCAGTTTTTCGTACAACCTTTCCGTCTGTTAGTCTGCCCCCTGTGTGTGATGGATGTTCTTGAATAATCTATAAGCAGTGAAACAAAGAGAAACCCTGAGAGCGTTCTGATGTTGTCAGCGTCTTCATGGCCTCATTCAGGCTGGTGTTCTGCATCTGCAAACACAATGTGTTTTAGATACCTTCAGATAATCCAGACTGAAAGTGAAAAAGAAAGTTTATAATTTATCTCTATTGTTGATGACAGAGTTGAAGGTTTAACACTGATGAAGTCACAAAGAATTTTCAAAAAGCATTCTCATAAAAAACTTTTTTGTATAAATATATACACACCTGATCAAAATTTTATGAACAGTTAGAAAATTACAAGAATTTAAATTTAGCACTGTTGGGTCTTAATACGAGTACAGTCTGAGTACAGTTTAAAATGCAAAGAAAAGAAATGGGATTGAGAAAAAATAGAATAAAATAAAAAAGCAGTTTATTGCAAACAGCAATTTAACTGAAACAGGCCATTCATCAAGAGTTTGAGACCACAGCCTTTTTAAAGTCAAAATCTGTGCAAAAAAAAAAAAAGTTATTTGAATATCTTCAAAGATCTTGAGGGTTATGGTACAAAAAAGTCAAGTGGTAGACCCAAAGAAATTTCCGGCGCTGAGCCCGAGGAACCACTTGGCTGTCCATCGAGAAACAAGACGATCCTTGACCCAAGTTAAGGATCATTACTGGTGCCGACTGCCGCTCAATAATCGTCATACAGCGTCTGAGAGAGAAGAGCTTTAAGAACAAAAAATGTCTTCAAAGACCCCATCTCCTTCAACACCACAAAATCACCCGTTTGGACTTTGCAAGAGAGAGCGCCAAACATGTGACACTGAAAGGTGGAAGACAGTTTTATTATCTGATGAGAAATAAATGTCAGCTTGACGGTCCTCATGACTTCCAACGTTCCTGACATGACGAGGAGATCCCACTGGAGATGTTTTCTAGGCGGCACAGTGGAGGGGGCACCATCATGATCTGGGCTGCTTTTTTCTTCAATGGAATAATGGAGCTTCAGGTTGTGCAGCAGCATCAAACGGTGGCTGGCTATGAGAAGATGTTACAGGGGGCATCCTTCATGACTGAGGTCCCTGGTCTGTGTGCTAATGACTGTGTTTATCAACAAGACAACACTGCAGGTCATTATAGATGCCTGACAAAGGACTTCTTCAAGAGGAATAAGCTCACTCTTTGGGACCATCCTGCATCTTCACTTGATCTAACTCATACTGAGAACATTTGGGGTTGGATGGTGAGGGAAGTTTACAAAAATGGACGTCAGTTTCAGACAGTGGATGCCTTTCGTGAAGCCATCTTTATCACACATCAAGCATGCTAAAACAAATTTTAAAGGTCCCATATTATGCTCTTTTTCTGCAGGTTCATATAGCTCTTAGAGGTCCCAGAATAGTCAATATGAAGTTTTTTATCTCAAAAAACTGTTTTTTACTGGACTTAAGCCAGCCTGCAAACTCTCTCTAGAGAGCTCTACCGAGAATAAGCTGTTTTTGTGGGCTGTCCCTTCTTCAGCGCAGGCCACGCCCCTACCTGCCCCTCTTTTTATAGAGTTGGGGAGGGGCGTGGCCTGCGTTCAGGCGCGTGCTCTGATGGTTACAAACACAGTTCGCCGGTATGATGGCTAGACACAAACAACCCCAATACTAGCGTCCACAACAACAGCTCACAACAGCTCACAACAGCTGCTTAAAAAGCATGCGAAAAAATGTTACATGCATAAACAAAACACCGAATTCTGTCTGTATAGCTTCTTATCTGAATGAAGCCTTATCAGCTTGATTTTTTTAGACACAAACAACTCCAATACTAGCGTCCACAACAACAGTTGCTTATAAAGCATCGCGAAAAAAGTTACATGCATAAACAAAACACCGAATTCTATGTCCGTATAGCTTTTTATCTGAATGAAGCTTTATCAGCTTGATTTTTTAGACACAAACAACCCCAATACTAGCGTCCACAACAACAACAGCTCACAGCAGCTGCTTAAAAAGCACCGCGAAAAAATGTTACATGCATGAACAAAACACCGAATTCTGTCTGTATAGCTTTTTATCTGAATGCAGCCTTATCAGCTTGATTTTTTTAGACACAAACAACCCCCATACTTGCGTCCACAACAACAGCTCACAACAGCTGCTTATAAAGCACCGCGAAAAAAGTTACATGCATGCATACAAACTAAAGAGATATTGCGTAAAGATAGCTCTATATGACATATATGGTCACAAAACTTCTCTTCAATTATTTATTTATTGTGTGACGTGTATATTACCAACACCGACTCACGTTAGCTGCCATGCTAACAAGTCAACAGGCTACGAGGCTGGGTAGGCCACTACAGTAAAGCAGCATAAAATACTGAAACTTTAAGCTCTTACCTTAGTTGGGTCACGGATAGTTGGAAGTGATCGAGGTTTCAGCTTTAAAGTCTTTGCAAATCCTGCTTTGAGCTGTCCCTCGTTCAGAAAGCAGTCCCCCATGAAGTGGTGAGCACAAACATACAACATTTTCGGGGTTGTTGTAGGTATTTCGCCGGCATAAATAAAATTAATCCACTCTTCCATCAAAGTTTCAGGTGAAGATGGAGGTAAAAAAAAAAAAAGACTTTTGTGCTGCTCCATGCAGCCAACAACAGTGCATTTGCCATGCTTTGTTCGTACCTTTGCCATGTTAGACTAGTGTTGACTAATGACTGAGGACCGGGAAAAGGGTGGGCGGAAAGCTTTTGGAGGCAGAACTACCTTTGGTAGGGAGCCAATCAGGGAGCTGGGCGGAGTATTCGCGCCCTTTGTGACGTCACAAAGGGCGATTTCTAAAACGGCTCATTACTGCACCCAGGAGCAGAGATTTTCTGAAAAGTGCAGCTTGCAGGAGAGGGAGAGGATAGAATTTCCTCATGTTTAGGGGTGTTGTTAACAGGCTGGGGGTGCATATTATTATGAGGAAACCATTCAAAAGTGAATTTTGCATAATATGGCCCCTTTAAAGTGATGAACAAGAACGCTTGAGCTCCTGATTACTAAGTCCTTTTTTAAAACTTCTATTTTGATTTTCAAGGGTTTTCAGATTCAGGGTCTTAAGCTTTTGATGCTGATGAACAGCTGGTTTCAGTTTAATTGTTATACGCAATACACTGCTTTCCCCCCCTTTTTTTTTTTTTTTTCACTCCCATTTCTTCTGTTTGCATTTTAAAACTCTGCTTTTTAAGACCCAACAGTGAAATTTTATGCAATTTTTAAACTGGTCTTAAAATTTTGATCAGGTATAAATATAATTTAATAATAATATTTAGTTCTTTTTTTGTTTGATTTCTGAAAAAAAGGGGTTGATTTTTTAATTAATCAAGTAATCAAGTAATTAATTCATAATTTAATAGTGCATCCCTAGTAAAACTTAAAAAAAAAAAAAAAAACAGCAGCACACACTCATGCTGTATATGCAACTGCAACAGGTCACATCTGTACATTAAAAAAACAGTAACGTGAGAATATGACAACGAGCAGAGCAGAGCAGCAGACATGTGGTGAGCTTGCTAGCATCAGCTTGGCATGTAAACAGAGAGCGGCTTGTAAATAAAGTTACTATCTCTACACAAAAGAGTCTGTAACTAAGTTCTGAAAGTTTTCATCAAAAACGAAATGTACGTTACAGTCAGCTTCTAGAACATTTATAAATGATGAAACAACCAAACATTTGTGGTAACATTACACCTTCAGCTCAGGTGAATAACATCAACATTAAAGTGGGTATAAGTTTGGAGATATTAAATTCAGAGGTTATTTTAACTCTGTTTTACCTTCAGTGAAATGATAACTCACTGACAGTCTCCAGCTGTGTTTCAAAGACACATTGTAAACAGTTTCCTCCACTTTCATCAGTATTCTCCAACTTGCTCCGGTGAAGATTTGGTTTAGTGTTTTCAGTCCACTGACCCCTCCATCGTCTCCATCAGCAGACCACCACAAAGCTGTGCTGCAGCATCTCATCACGCTCCCTGTTGATGTCAGAGCACAGAGAGCAGAGATACACCGCAGGCTCTTCATGTATACATGTGTAGCACTGTGTAACTGTGTGTGTGTGAGCATGTAAGCTAGGCAGCTTGTGTATGCCGCGACACGGAGCGCATGGAGAGAGCACCGGAGGGTGATGCACGCTTCGTCTCAGGTGGACAGAGGGGAGAGGTAGTGTGTGTGTGTGTGTGTGTGTGTGTGTGTGTGTGTGTGTGTGTGTGTGTGTGTGTGTGTGTGTGTGTGTGTGTGTGTGTGATGTTCTGTCAGAGGAGAGAACGCAGCAATTTCATGCTCCTCAGTGCGCACAGCAGCTCTCAGCCAGGTGCAATGCTCTGTGAAGTCTGGGGAAGAATGAGGTAAGGAGGATTAGGAGACAAACACAGCTCCAGCCAGGAGGAACTTTTGCTTTTATTTATTTATTTATTTATTTATTAAAGTCTGAGTGAAAAGTGAAGATGCACAGCGCATGTTGGCCTCTCCGTGTGCTCACAGCACAGGGTGGGCATCAGAGAGTTTTAATCTAGAATCTGACCTCTAGATATCGATAAATATTACCATCTCTCTACACACTGTACCTTTAAAAAAAGTGCGTCTGACACAGTTATAGTTTAACTATTATCTTGGAACAATTGCTTCCTGATTTTGTTGAATTTATTTATGAAATTGTCGACTTAGATGCAGAGTCTTGTGATCTGTGAGGAGGATTCAAGTGATGATGGCCACCCTCCCCTGACCCTGATGAGTCTTACTTGGGTTTTACTAAAAGTCCTTTTACACCAGAAGTACCAGGAACTTTTAGTGCCAGATTCTTGTGGCTCATTGTTTTCTGCATTTCCACTGAGGCCTGAAGTTCTGTGAAGTTGTACAAATCCAGCAGATGATGTATGAAGAAAAAAAAAACAAAAGTAATTGCACTACACCACCAGACCAGTAGAGGGCAGTAAGACAATGACAAGGGCCATTCAGCAAATATCACACCATAGAAGGAGAAGACAGACTGGCTTCATTATTAGCCTGTTAGCATGGGGGAGATCCAGCCTGTGTCTCAATTTGGGGGCAGCAGCTCATGAAGGTTGAATCTGAAGACTGATTACGTCACAGTGCGTCGAAGGCTGTCCCATCTTTTGCCATGAAGGACGGATTCAGTGGATTCTTACAGCCCCACATATCCCAAAATTCATTGCACATGAAGATGATTGACACAGCTGAATTCTAGGAGGACTGTACATTTTGCTTCACTCCGTTTTATTACATGTGAATGTACATTGTGGTTTTATACTTCATCAATCAAAAAATAAATAAAAATTCCTGTTTTAAATGTGAGGGTTTTGGTTCACATGTCTTTAAAATCTTGCAGTATCAAAATTTAGTAAGTAAAGAGACATTGATAAATTATATATGTTAAAATAGTTATGATTTATGTGAGGTTAGTAAGCCTGATAGGTGAGAGCAGCAATGCATGTCTTTGAGAGTGACAAACTTGAAATGCTCCGTAGACCAGACCGTCTCAGTTCCCTCAGTGCCCTTTGAAGGCTGCAGCCCCTGAATCGAGACAGCCTCATCCTGGGCTTATCTGCACTGCAGATGGATTTGTTGATGCCTAAAAAGAGACGAGCTGTAGTGACAAAGCAGTTTGAAAAAGTTTGTTTTGGCCTTTTTTGAAACGGCTCCAATCAGCTAAACACAGATTGGTGTCTGCTGTCTTCATGCTTTACTGCTTAAATACACCGGCTACGTCTGCGGTCCAGCTCCGCTCCGCTGCGTGTTGATTGGGTTTGTCAACTCACACCGGCTGCTTGTTCAGTCCAACAAGCTGCAGGACTGACAGACAGCTGGAGTTGCAAGACAGAGGAATTCACGCGCTTCCCTCTCCATTAAAAAACCTCTATTCATTCATGTTGTGCTGTAAAACCTCAAACCTGTTGACTCCTGGCGTGTCCTCGCTCATTGTGACGTTTTCTTGCATTGGTAAATTTAAGTACGATCTGTTTTTTTGATGGTCTCAGGCTCTTTTAAGGTAATTTCCGTGCACTACTTCCTGTCCTGCTCAATCGTCTTTACTCTGAATTGACGTGTCACAGCTCTGGCATCCAGCAAAAATTGGATGGCTGCGTATTACTGGCTGGACCAGCCCCGCAGCTGGACCGCAACGGAATGGATCCAATGTAAGTTCTAAGTGACGGAGTAGAGACGGACTGGAGATGCATCTGGTGTATTTCAGCCATTAGACCAAGGTCGACAGGTGTTGGAGGCTTGTAGAGCGATCCTGTTGATTTCTGACTTTCAGCAGGATGCATCCTTCTCACACAAGTTTAGATCATCATTGAATACTTCACTGATGAGGAGATTATGACACATATATTAAACTAAACTAGGAGGCATTCATGAGTACTTCTCCTGTGTGTGAACAGCTGCCTGGATATCCACTGACACGTTCAGCTGAAGGTCTCCAGTTTACAGGGTCACTCTTCAACCTTTAAAAGCCTGACCCTTCAAAAAATAGTCAGAAAATTCTATTTTTTCTTTTTTTTTTTTTTAACTGAGATGTTAATTTCCCCCCTTTAACAAAATCAACAAAAATATTGCCATATCCTTTTGTTTATATTTTGTTGTGTCATATTTGATAAATTCAGTTTGGGCAATTTTTAAGCGAAGTTTTTACTATATATGCATTCAGTCAATGTAGAAAATACTTATTTTTAAAAATGATAACTATTTAGATGTTATTTTACCACAATGACTTAAAATTAGCAGTGATTTAACTGAAAAGAAAGTGTGTGGATCATTTTTCTGAGAGCAGCTTTTTTGAAAAGGGCCAAAAATACAACTTCAGCTGCCTGTAGTGGAATGATAATCATTGAGGGGGTGGCATCATTTTTAAAATGCTCTTAAACCAGTTTTTAATGAAAATATTTATCATGTTGATGAGACAGGTCTTTAAGGTCTCAGGTATAAAATATGATACATTCAGCAATAAAGCGTTAAACTGTAACACTGGTCTCAAAGTAGACCATTGTTCAGGTGTTATTAAACCAAGGTAATCACAGCCAGCTGTCATCTTATTGTGGATGACGGGAGGGGGAAATAAAAACACTGTGGCTGCTCCACCAATCAGTGATGATCAGTTGGCAATCCCCCCCCAAAAGTTCCTGGACATTTAGAAAGTACTACCCCCCAGGCAGGGCCATTTCAAGGGCTATATTTAGACCCTAGTTCCTGTGATCAAAGAGCACATAGATCTTCAAAAAGTCCCTAGTTCCTGGGGAAAGTTCCCTTGGTTGAAAAGCACCTTTAATGGCTGTCATAGTAACTTCATCAGCAGTCTTTCAAGGATGAAATAAATGAAGGCTTTGATCAGCAAATGTCTTTTATTTTACATTTACAAAACAACAAGAGTACAAAAAGGTCAGTCCACAGACATTTTTTTGTTTGTTTTGGAAGGAATATATGCAAATGTATATCTCATAACTGCAGCGAAAAGTTCCCCAGACGAACGAGGAGAGAGCAGGGGGAGGGGTTACAATCAAACTTTCATAAAGCCTGTCAGTCTGCTGGCCTACCAGAACATTTTGCTGCAGAGGAACCGGAGGAACATAGAAAAGTTTGACATTCTTAGCGGACTACATGGGTGCAGGGAGGACCCGCTCGTTTTGGCTTTTCCGACCAGCAAACACACTTTGTGCTTCATATTTTCTGTTGTTTTGCCATCACAACAAGAGAGTGCAACAGTAGTTAATGCTTTTCCAAAAAGTATACATTTTGACAAAAAAAAAAAAAAAAAAAAGGTTGGCACATTCAAGAAGACGAGTGTTTTTATAGCAACAGATTTTTTTTGTACATTGTTTTTGTTTTCGCCTCATAAATACAATATACGTCTCTTTCCCTGTATCCAGAGCCCACAAAAGAACGGTACAGACACAGGTATTTACAAATCAAGGAGAGCTCATAAATAATCATAGTAATACCAAAAACAGGATGGAGAGTCCATTCTTTCTTTCACAGCACTGACACACGGTCCAGAGTCTTCTTCTCGTCCAGCTTATTGTGTCCACAGTGGGAGGATGGAGGCAGCGGAGGTTCACTGACAGAGTCACTCATGTCCTTATCTCATCTCCTGGAGAGACAGGAACAAGAAACATATAAATATGTAGAGGTTTGAAAATCTGCACATGTTCAATCTGAACATCCAGCAGTGTTACTTTACATCCATGTTTAAAAGAACGTTAAGAGAGCGGATTGGCAGAGAGTTCTCTGCTGTCTGAAGCAGTGAGTTGGTGTACTGCTGTGTTGTTCAGCTGTTTGAATACTATCCGTTCCCATGCCCCCCTCTGGGTTACAGACAGAGATAACGGTCAGCAGCACCACAGGAAGTCAGGGAAACCTAATCCAGACTTCCTGTGGAAACACCTCAAACTTTATTACTTAAGAGGTCACGCTTTCATGTTCTCGGGAAAGCGTGAAAAAGCCGTTACAGGTCAGTTAGGGTCAGTCAGGGGAGGGAGAGATAGTCCTGACCGCTCTGTGGGGGGATGACCTGAGAGGCACGAGATACAAGGAAGCTCTGTGTATGTGTGTGTGTGAGAGACAGAGAAAAGAGCTATTGTGTGTGTGTGTGTGTGTGTGTGTGTGTGTGTGTGTAACTTTTACTGGTGGCCTTGCTGCTCTGAAGTGAGAAGTTTTACAGTGAGGCCTCAAGTTACAGAGTTTAAAGTGAACTACTGCTGATGAAGAAACATCAAAGCTGACACACAGACTGCTTTCTCATTAAGAGAAGTTTAAACATGCTAAGAACATGTTAGTGTCAGCCCCCCCCCGACAAACATCCACAAAATGACCTGAAAATGAAGACAGAAAAGTTGACTGCGATGCTCCAACTGATGTAACATTTGATGTTTGTGTAAATATTCCCAATCGTATACAAACTTTATTTATACGCTCATTTAAAGACAAACACACTCTGGTCCTAGTGCTGCACAGTCATGATCAAATATATCTGCAGCAGGTTTTCATCACAGTGAAGAAAGTATTGAAATTTTTTGTTTTATAATTTTTGTATAATTCTTTTTGTTCAATATTTGATTTTTTTTTCAAGTTTTTTCATTGAAGTCTTTGTTTATAAACAGTGTTGGAAAAAAGCTACCACTTTTCTCCTTCAGAGGGCGAAATCTTCGACTACTTCGTAACGCCGTGTCAGATCATTCCACTCTCTCACATAATCTGGTGTGAAAAATCACAAAAATCTGCAATATCGAATAACTGCAGTTTAAATGGCATCTGAATTTAATCACTTTAATTTAAATCAGGGGTTCACAAACTTTGTAAATCACGACCACGAAAACAGGGAAAATCCACAGAGAAAATTAAACAGAAGGTCAGAAGTGTAAAAATTTTACCTCAGTTTTTGTTTATATTTTTACATTTATACATATGTTATTGTAAATAGTTTTCGATGTTGGAGGGAATTTCACATCCTGGGGGCTCCCAACACCACTTTGGGAATCACTGATCTCAATAACACATTTAAGACCGTGAACGTTTTTTTTTTTTTAGCTCAAATAAAGAAATCCTCAAAAAGAAAGAAAAAAGAAAATCCTTTAATACTGGAAAAGAGGAAATCTCTAATGGTGATAAAATATTAATTTATTACCAAATAACCTTTTATTTCCAGGACAGTAGCAGCAGCAGTTTCTGAATATATGAGCTCATTTTCTAACAGTGGGACCAGTTAATTCACCTTTCAGTGCTGCTGTTACACTGTTTGATTCCTGTACGTGTAGGAGAGCGCAGAGGTTATTGAACTTTAATTTCCAAAATATAAGGAACAAACTCTTGACACTTTTTCCTTTAACCTGACTAAACTCTTAAGTTTTGAATATGGCAGCAGCCTCTGGCTTAAAGGTGTATTTTTAGATGGTCTACAGAGCACTTGTTTCCTTATTTGAAGACTTTATTTGTGCGGGCAACTCTGAATCAAATGTGGAAACATTTTTTTTTTAGGTATTGTAGGAAAAAAAACTTAAATCTTTCCAATAATTTCATTTGTATGACATTATTGGTATAACATGAGTTTAATTTTTTGGTTTGATTGCTGTTTATTGTGAAAACTCTGTTGGTTTTACGTCACTTCCTGTTCTGGTGGAAGACAAAATGAAATAGGGAAAAACTCATTTTTGTGCCTTTTTTTTTGTTTTTCAGAGCTAAAGTTCTGCAGAAGCTTGGGTGCAGAAGCATTTTCCTGCAGGATCCTCTGAAGCGTGTGCATCAGGATCAGGATGGACCCTCTGAGTCTGAGTCCTCTCCCTCCTGAACCGACTCTGTAAACTCGTTCCACTTTGAACAACTTTCTCTGCTCTCAGCCTCCTCCTCTGTGCTCCTACAGTTTTTCGTTGAGGGACACTGTTCAGAAATGATGTCTGGCTCATGTAAACCCCCGTAGAGCGCCCCCCCCCTTCCCTCTGCCTTGCCTCACTCTGCCATTAAAGACAGCAGCTAGTTGTGAGGGAGCCTGCGGGGGGGCTGCATTTGAAGGAGCGCTCCCACCGTGAAGAGCCGCTCTGAAGTGCATCGCGGGGACAGAAAGAAGGGTGGGTGTTCTAACTTAACATTGTTTCTGACTGTAAAACCCACTCTGAGGAGCATTAGTGGTGGATCTGTACATCAGTGTGTGTGTGTGTGTGTGTGTGTGTGGGCAACCGGGGAATGTGGAGGCTCTTTTCCTGCTCCCACTCGTAGCAGATTATGTGTGTTTTATGGAGTGAGAGTAATGATATGTAGATAAAACTAAACCGCGTGAGCGTCTCCATGGCACTCTTTGTTCCCAGGCCTCATAAATATGTGAAAGCATCAATTATTCAAAGCGTTTGAGGTGAAAAGAGAACATTCCTGCACAAGTTATGAAATCATTAGCTCTGCTGTCTCGTACCTCGTTGTGTTTTCTGGCTGAGTTGAGCCCTCGGGAGCCCGTCGAGCCTCTGGAGGAGGAGCTTCCTGTGGTCGAGCAGTTACTGGACATCTGACTCCTGGAGAGGTATCCGGCCTTGTTACTGCTGCTGTACGCCATCATGTCCTCATCTGTGGACAGCAGAAGCAAAAGGGTTAAAGTGAAGGCTGTACGTTTGCTGTCCAGAGAGCTTTCACAATGAGGAGGGAATTATCTGTCAGAGTTTGAGTAACTGAGGTCTCTAACAAAGAAAAAAACACACGGTACAGTCCCTGATCCAAACCAAACTCTGTCTTACTGTCTGCGTGTCTCTGTCCTGATCCTTTCCGCTGGTGGCTGCTGCTGCTGCCGTACTCGCTTCTCTCCAGGGAGGACGCCGCTCCGTTCACCACGCCGCGGCCCTCCAAACTCCCCTGAAGGCTCCGCGACCTGACGTCTTCTGGGGGCGGCTCTGGAGGTGGGGGCAGGTCTGAACAGAGAGGATGGAGAATTATACGTTCCTGTTATGTAGCTTTTTTGATGTTTTCATGCGTAACGGACACGCCGTGTTGGTGCTGACAGGGCTTAGAGGACAGAAAGCGTCTGACAACACTCCCTGAATCTGGTCGAATGTGGGGGAAACAGGATGTAGATTTGTCTCCCCTGACCTTAAAGTAAAGGTATCTTGATCCACTCACCTCCCTGTAAATCTCTCCTGTAGGCTGCGTTCTTTGACACCTTTTTCTTCACCCGGGATTTCTGGTTTGGTGGCGTGCATGAATCTGCTTGGGAGCGGCTGAGGACTGTGTGGATGGAAAGGAGACGAACGAACGTCACAGAGAGCCAAACTGTGGTTTTGTAAAGAAATCAGTGAAAAAATATTGAATTTGATACAATCATTAGTTTTAAAATGAAAACTTAGGATGCATTCATTCAAGTGTGTCTTGGGTTTTTGTCATTGGATGAAAATATTTGCGTGGCACCACTCATTATCAATGCCAGCCGTCACTAACTGTCAGGAGAGGACGCTGACTGGAGCAAAGCAGCACAAAGCAGGAAGAGTTACCTGATAACTGAGGTGGATTTGTGATGTTTGTATTTAAGAAAGAAATGATCGATGCTGCGGAGACGTACCAATGTCAAACAGTCAGAAAAAAAGTCATGAGTGTGTGAAAACATCCTGAAACGTGAGTGTGTGACTGATGGAGTGAAGACATGCTCATCATCAGAGCGGTCATCCAGCTGCCGCGCTGCAGGCGCTCTTCATTTTTAAAAGACCTAAATACCAAAACCACCCAACCGTTATTTTACTGATTTTCCCTTTCAGGGTCACAGGAGGGGGGGGGGGGGGGGGACTATCCCGGACGGACGACCATTCACACACCACACACACTCACTCACTCACCTACGGGCAATTTAGAGTGACCAGTCAACCTGGTGAGCGTGTTTTTGGACTGTGGCAGGAAGCCGGAGAGAACACACAAACTCAACACAGAAAGGCTTCTGCCCAGCAGTGAAATCAAACCAGCAACCTTTTTACTGTGAGGCAACAGTGCAAACCACAAGAGAGAAAAAAGACTATATTTTAAAGGTAGGGCTGCAAGGTGGGGCAGCAGTTAGCTCTGCAGCCTCACAGCAAGAGGGTCCCCGGTTCGAATCCCGGTTCAGGTAATATGTGCCAATCGGTGATTCTAAACTGCCCGTAGGTGTGAGTGTGAGTGTGAAAGGTTGTCTGGATAGGCTCCAGACACCTGCGACCCTGAACAGGATAAGAGGGATAGAAGATGAATGAATGAATGAATGAAAGAATAATTAAAAGGTGGAAAATACAAAAGTCCTCCTCATTTCTTTGACTAGGTTAGTTTTTAATTTCAAATATTTTTCTTTGTCATATATATATGTTCACTTTTTTTTACCATCATCCTAATTCAAATTTGCTGTGAGCCCTTATCAACACCTTGAGTGAGACACTTGTGTTGTTAGATTCTTAGTTATCAAACTCTGTCTTCAGGGGACGCACTGTGTGCTGAGCACGCAGCTGAGGCGGAGTGATACATAAGGTGAAAAGTCCCAGGGACTAAGCGTTTTATAAATACATTCATGTTTGCTTCCACACTTTTTCTATTTCTATCTTTATATCTTGATATAAATTTAGTCTGAGCTAAGTCCTCTCAGTCAAATGTGAATGAAGACAGGACCGTCCAGCTCTCCTGCTCTCTGCTCATGTGTGTATTCATGAGCAGATAAAGAGTACGTCTGTGTGTGTGTGTGTGTGAACACATGCTGCAGCAGGCCCCGTACCCGGTGTGTTGGTGCTGACGTTGTCCTCGCTCGGAGCTGGCCCCTGGCCGTTGAGGCAGCGGTGAGCAGGACTCTGGCACTGCAGCGTGCCAGCCTCCGATGAGCCGTGATGCTGTTGGCCCGAGAGGCTGGGGTTGGACTGGGTGAGCGGCGGGCTCGGCGCCTGGGGAACTGGCACTGGACCGCAGGGTAACCTTCTGCTGTGGGAAGTGAGGACAACATGTTACCGCCGAGGACAAACCAGAGGAATCAGAGCCTAAATATGAACCTGATTGTGTGTGTTTTTACTCTGTTTGGCTGCTACATGTTTGGTCTGTGATGCAGTTGGAGGATTGACAGTTTAGCAAACAATGGCTCTGCAGAAAACAGTGTTTGTGCAGGAAGGGATGCAGTTTAAAACAAAAACAGAATAAAACCAAAGTTACTGATGAGTGAAAGGTGCAGCTACAAACGTAGAAACAAGGTAAGAGACGTGTCTATTAAAAAAATCATAAGCGTGTTTTTCTGCCTTTATTTTAACCCTTAACAAACCTCTACAGACAGAGTCAGTGCAGAGATCGTACACATACCGTGACAGCTGCTGGCTGTCGAGCTGGTTGTGGCGGGGGAGGTCGTGCGGGGCTCGGGTCTCCTCGTGGGGCGATGGGGTGAGCGTGGCGGTGGACTGGTGACTGTAGGAGGTGGCTGGAGAGGAAGCGTTGTTCCTCAGGGGAGGAGGCGGTATGTCCTCACAGCCCTCCATCAAGTAGGTCCTTTCAGGGAGGGGGGGGCACCACTCCTCGTCCGAGCTGCACATACAAAAGAGTTACAGTGAGAGGCTATAGAGAGAGAGAACAGCGAGCGAGGGAGCGAGGTGGATCTGATCCTGATGTGTTTCTGAAGAGGAGCAGCCTGTTGTCTCTCTGCCTTCTCTAATTCCAGCTCACCATGAGGCCACTGAAAGATTAATGCTGCTCTTTCAGCCTCTTCTCCGGTTAGAGGGGGCTTGCCGTTGGCGAAACTGCAGGAGGCTAAGCTTCCACTTGGGTGGGAGCGCCGCTGTGATCCTGAGTGATAGTTTCTTTGAAACTTCAGAGAGCGAGTGTTGGGAGAGAACACAGCTAATTGTGTTCAGAGGTTTAAAAAGCAGCTAAATCTCTGAAGCAACTGACCATGGCCCAGATAATTCATTTACTAAAGCCGGAGGCGGCGGAGACACGCAGGGTGTGATACTTAATGTCCATGCAGCAGTGTTACATCAAATTATAGAGACGTGTCTGTGTGTGTGCCTCACCCTAAGTCCATATCCTCGTGTTGGAGGGGCTGCTCCTCCTGCTCACACTGATCCAGCTCTCCGATGGGAGGAGGAGGGGGCAAAGACTCCATCCAGGTCAGAGACGGGGTTTTAACAGCTTTCCCCATCACCTTCTGCTTCGGCTTACCTGAAATAAAAACACTCTGTATAAATACTTATTGATGATCAGGGTTTGAGCTCCAAGCATGCAGGAACAGAGAGACGTGGGTCTAAAAGAAGACCACAAACTGATGAATCAGAAGGATCCGCCCCCCCCCTTCCTCACCTGTGCAGCGGTCCGGCTGGGCGTACTGAGCTCCTGACGGTCCTGGCTGGGTGATCCAGTGTCCGTCCTCCTGCTGGTCTCCGCTGTGGGCTGACGTCTGGGTCTGGGTGTTGTAAGGCATGATGGAGGTGGAGGCGTAGGGCGTAGTGGAGTTGTGCTGGGCGTAGGTGAAACTGTGCAGGTCCTCGCTGGTGGCATCGATGGTGCTGTAGATTGGCCCTTCAGTGGAGCCGCCGATGCTGTACTTCTCTGTCTGATTCAGGTAGTTGGAGATTCCGGCGTCTGCACAGGGTGGAGATATTTACCATTAAACAGGAACTAGACTACTAAACATGGACCACATGTTGAGGTTCAGGCGCCGTCCTACCGTTGTAGTATCTCTCTGCTGTGCTGTGGTTGGTGCTGCAGCAGTTCACGGCCTCTTTGCCGCTGTGGACCAGGTTGGTGGTGGGCCAAGAGTCTGCCAGCCATGGGTAATTTCCAATGTTGCCTCCCAAAACACCGGGCCTGTAGAGACATCACGTCATCAAGTTAGAGCAGGAACCTAACTCTGAATACAGAGTATGACTATGATCTAAATCACAGTTTCATTTCTCAGTTCAACTCTGCACCACCTCCTGAAGTCCACTTCAGATTCAGAATACTTTATTTATCCCGAGGGAAATTGCATTTCAGTTACATTCCGTCCAATGAAACATAAAAACACAAAGACATAAACATGGGGGACAGGAACAGGAGAACCATGGGGCAGCCAGCGTGCACAGCGCGGCGCACCCGTTTCGTCGGATGTGGAAAGATTACACACAAGGTGAGAAGAGGACAAAACTATCAAGTACCAGACTGTGCTCCTGAAGGGGGAGCACAGTGTGAGACTTGGAAAAAAAAAACCCTCAACATATGAGCACATGAATGACCAATACACCAGAGACCAACAAATATGAGAGGGTAGGGGGGTCAGGAAGGGAAGGTGTAACAGCACAGTCACTGAAGGGCATGCAAGCAGCCTCACTTGGGCGCATGTACATCAACCCACAGCGGGCTGCACAGTGACGAGGGAGGGAGGAGTCAGAGGTCGTTGAGTTTGAGGGGGTGTGTATGCTGTGTGTCTTTATGGACTTCATCTCCACCCACTTGATCAAATGTTACACTCAGTTATTGTTGGGTGTCATCAAAACACTGTGGCTGCTCCACCAATCAGAAACATTGTACTATCAAACCCCGCCCCCTAGTTCCTGGACTTCTGAAAAGTATTATCCTCTAGGCAGGGTTGTTGCAAGGAGTATATCACAGATCAATGACCCAAGAACTAAATTTAGGCCCTACTAGTACCTGCATTTGAAAAGTACATAGTTTCTCAGAAAGTCCCTTGTTCCTGCCGCAAGTTCCTGCAGTGTAAAAGCACCTTTAGTGTCACCTGAGGAGGCCTCTAGAGATGACCTAATACTCTTATGCATGAAATACACAAACCTGTGTCAAGATTTTCACCTTAAGTAATATTATTCTTCTAAGGGCATTTTTTTCTTGAATAATTATGTCTTTTTATGCTTTGCAAAACAGTTTCACATATTTTATACACATTTTAACTTTGTGTATTTTATAGCTGATAACATTTTGCATGTCTGTAACTTCCTGGAAAAAAAATTAAGATTTTGAAAAAATAAAAAAAATATATAAACAAATGAAAAATAAAATTTTCAGACCGTAAGAAGAATAAAAACATTTCAGTAAAGAAGTCTTTACACAGGCTGAAGTGCAGTTCCACCATAGAAACCACTGACTTTAGGAGAAACTGGCTTTTAAACATCTGTCCACTGCAGTGACTGCCACGCACCAGAAGGTTAAGAAGCTAAGAGACCCAACGCAGAGATAATAACACATTCAAGAAAGATATTTATTTACCTTCCGTTGAGTCCAGATGCCTCTCCATGAGGGAACCCAACTGTAGAGGACAGAGAGGGAGAGTCATCATTTCTGAGTCAAGTAAAGGAAGAAGGACACAAGCCCAGGTATCTGTGTCTCTCTGAATAAAGGTGGTTAAACCTCAGATCTCTAAAATACTGTTACTCAAGACTAAACCACCTGAGAGGTCACAAGAAGAAATGTAGCTGAATAACTCCAGGTCAGGTAAAATATTAAAGCTTTTCTCTATTTAAAGGTTATTCACATGGTCATGGTGTTAAACACTTATTACTACAACAAGAACTAAACACCGTACACCTTTCACGGTGTCAGTAACAATCCCTCACTTCCTGTCATCACTCAACCTCACCTGCTGGCGTGTAGGCGAAGGAGGTGGTGTAGTGGCTCAGCTCCTTCCTCTTCTTGCGTCGACAGTAGATCCAGACGCTGAAGCCCATGAGGATGACCCAGCAGGCCCCACCGATGCCTGCGATGAACGCCGGCTGCTTCACAACGTCGGTGATCTGCTCAGCCAGGCTCACGCTGCCCTCCTCGCCGCTGTCGCTGGTGCCTTCACCTCCTCCGCTGCCTGGCACAGAGGGCTGCTCAGCTGGCAGCTCTGAGGAGGAGAACACGAGAGGTTGACGTATGAGACACTTTTTAACGGCTATCCATCATGTTCATTGAAAAATCTTTGAAGCTTAAATTTAACTAAAAACAAACAAAAGGAGCATTTTAAGCTCAGCGTGTTGATCTCTGTTATCTTGGGGCTGATGCCAGTCCACACAGGAGAGTATAAAGTGTACTAAAGCTAAAGGCTAACATTAGCAAACTGCTCAAAATGATGATGCTAAAATGCTAATGTCTAGCCAGTTTGTTTTCATGCTAATATTTACTTAACAGTACGAAACAAAGAGGAGCAGAGGTGGACTGAACTGTCGTTAACCATGTCGGGACGTTTTAATTAATGTGTATACTCATGGTTCCCAGAGGATGAACTTGAATGACTCAGATGATCTGTTTTAATGGAGCTCCATCACAAAGTTTGACGGTTCAATTTTTTTGGTCTAAATTTCACAACTTTTTAATGGATTGCCAAAATTGGCCAAATTTGGCATTTTTATTCAGGTTCCCCAGATGATAAACACTGGTTTATATCTGGGTGATGTCTTAAATTTTCACTTAGCACCATCGCTGGGTCCAACTAGAGACTGTACATCAAAAAAAGAGTCACACATTAAGCTTTTAATTCGCACAAGCGCCTTAAAAACGACCCATTGAGCTCTAAACCAAGAGGTCAGCAGCTCATGTCATAATAAGGAGTTTGTTATAAGAATAAGTTAAAAACAAACAATAACTTCGGAATAAATTA
Organism: Labroides dimidiatus; assembly: GCA_030710495.1. Lineage (NCBI taxonomy): Eukaryota > Metazoa > Chordata > Actinopteri > Labriformes > Labridae > Labroides > Labroides dimidiatus. The sequence continues at coordinate 7,519,907 of CM061159.1, forward strand.
CAGATTAAGTGCTGAAAGTGAATCACAATACATATTGATAAGGATTTATTCCCTCATTGAACATTTCCCTGATGATGTCACAGTTTAATCTCTTTTTTCACGTCTTCTTTAACACGGCTCAGTGTCATAATGTACAGTCAGATGATGAACCGAGATACATGTGAAGATTACTCATATCAATCCTTTAATAGACTCTTTTACTAGGCTGAAAATATCATTTTATTCTCCTTATTTTGAAATTAACTGATATTAACTTTTGTTTTTAATTTGTTAAAATAATTTTTGTTAGGGGCTTCAAATAATCTCTCTGAGTTTTCTGCCTCTTCCTGTGTGGGATCAATCTCTGTTCTTTTCTTTCTTTTTTAAAATTTTTCTTTAACTATGTAAAAACAAAATAAAAAAAACAAATGTAGTGCTCTCACTGGATTTCTTCACTTCTCTTTGAGCTCAGACCTGAGTGAACCTGTACTTAATCCAACCCTCTGTTTGTGTCCCTCTGACTCACTGAAGAGGACGGACACCGGCTGACTGCGGGTGCCAACGCCAGCGCTGGTGACTGCCGCCACCTCCACCTGATAGAGCACCCCGGGCATCAGGCCTTTAAACACTGCAGACAACACGCTCCCCTCCACCGTCCTGTTGATGTAGTATCGAGTCTGGTTGTCTCCGCCGCCGCTGCCCACACACCAAACCTGGAGAGGAGACGGAGATGAATTTAATATTCAGTTCATTTCGGTCCCCGGTGAGATCATTTAGAGACTGTCCGTCCACACTCCTTGTCTGAAAGAGAATTTGCATTTTCATTCACTGATGAAATAGTCAACTATAGGCTGCAATATCTGATCTGTTCAGCGACATCAAAGCTCCGTCCATGAACACACAGCAGAAAAGCAAAGACTGGATTTGACTTTTGAAGTTTGAAACACAGCCTGAAGATTTATTTTTCAGTTGAGGATTTATTTTTGCATGAAGACTGAATAAACAAAGTTTGAGGGTCATGTTCCTGCAGCCTTGTTTCAGGTTTGGAGCTTTGAGTGCTGCAATTATAGTCGGAGAAATAACCCCGATGATTATCGCTTCACTCGTTTCACAGCATGTTATTTATATTCCGGGTGTTCTGAAGCACCAATCTGTATTCTCCCCGTCACACGGCTGATGTGTCAAACGTGACGAGGCGTGTTTACCCTGTACTCCTGGATGACGCCGTTCTGCATGGCGCTGGGTGGAGGCTCCCAGGAGACGCTGATGCTGGTGCTGTTGCTGTGCTTCACCGTTGCCACTGTGACACCCCTGGGTGGCGCGCTGGGGACTGTGAGTGACAGAGAGACATCATCTGTATCATTTGATCCGCAGACGGAATATTCAGATTGAAAAAACAGAGTTAAGTGATGCAGAGGACTTTTGAAAGGCGGGAAAAGAAAGACGACTGAGAGCTGTGAGCTGAGTTTCTCGACTGCTTTGAAACGTTGATTTTTTCTTCCTAGGCAGGTCGATTTAGAGCTTATAAGCACCGTTGGCAGAAAAATAAATGTCTCCTCCTTGTTTTTAATCTCCAGTTTAAATCCACCAATATAATCCTGCAGAGGACCTCAGGCTGCGGGAACCTGTGTGTGCGTGTGTGGAGGCTGAATTTAATGAAACTGGGGATCAATATAAATGCATGTTAAAGTGGCGAGGACACAAAATTAACCCCAAAACGAGATAACGTTATTGGGATTCATACGGGGTCAAGCAGGCTAATGAAGAGAACTCTTTAAAAGCCCCACAGTGTCAGAGAAAACTTACTCAGAGACGTGTTTCTGAATCTCTTCATCAAGCCACCGGATTTCTTACCTTCCTCGGGGGTTCGAATGAGTAACGTCCGGCTGTCTTTTCCCTGGAACTCGTCAAAGTACGGCCGGATCTTCATCTCGTACTCGGTCCCTTTGAGCAGGCTGGTGAGGACGGTGCTGCGCTCGGAGGGGGAGTTGATGTCCTGGAGGAGCCAGTTTCCCCCACTGGGCCGGTAGAAGAGACGATAGCCCTGAACGTACTGAGACTGACGATCCACCTGGAGGAGGGATGAAGAGAAAAGAGACAAGATTAAACACAAAGTCTTCATCTTACAACCTCCATTCTTATTGGCTGATAGCTAACTGCTCTGTGTTTCTGATTTAGTTTGCGGTATTTGATGGAAAAACTACCAGGTCAGACGTTAAAATGTTTACAGTTCATTTAGCGGATTAATCTGTTTTGAGTCTCAGTTTCACTGTAAATAGAAGGTGTGAACAGATGTTGTTTTCTTTGTGAATCACTTCCCATTACTGGGTCTTAAGTTTTCCACAAAGTCAACACACTGATGCTCAGACCACTCTGACCACAACGAACTGAAACCAGATCCCTCCTCAGACTGAACTCCAGCCCCTGCCTGTTAGAGATGAGCCTTTTCTCACTCTTACTGAACCCTCGGCTGTATTTCTTTAATAAAACAGTGGCACTCACCGTCCAGGACACTCGGATGGAAGCTGTTGTCAGCGTGATGGGCTCCTGCAGCTGGACGGCCACCTCCCCGAGCTCCCGCTGCACCTGTCTGTGGTCCACGCCCTGACCTGTGGGACTCACATCTAAAGAGGAAAAACACACATTTTCACTTCACCTCGGAGCACTGCAGCTGATGCATTCCTCACACCCTGCTACGGTGTTTATTTTGGAGAAAACTAAGTTATGTTTTATTTAGTGCACTGAAGGTGCACTGGCCAATATTTCAATTCTTAGATTTAGACATGTTAGATATCTAACCTTAGTCAACTTGTTGTTTTGTCTTTGAGTTCACAGTATAATCTTTAACTGAGGAAGAACATGTCTTATTTGGCTCAATTAATCAGAGGATCATAAAGTTCAGTAAAAAAAAAAGAAAGAAAATCAGTTGAATTGTTTCTCTAATCAAAGTAAAACATGTTTTAAGTTTCAGTGACACCCTAAAGATACTACGTTTAAGACTAATACATAAAACATTAGTTGTAAACACATTTTAATAAAATAAACTGCTCAAATAAATGGCCCCTGATACACTTTGACACATTTTACAAACTTCATCTTTATTTTTCTCATCCCTGTGCAAACACTGCTAAAATTAAGAGTTCCATTTTTTGCTTATCGTCAGTATACTTCACTTATCGTGTAGGAGCTGTAAATGTGTGTGTTTATGTGCTGTGTTTTGGTAAGTGCTGTATTGATGCGATGGGTGTGTGTGTGTGTACACTCTGCTGGCACTTGATTGGTGGTGGGTATGTCACTGTGGGTGTGTCTCAGTGGTTACAAGTAATTCCACTCACTTGTTGTCTGTTGGGTTTCCTAACGAGGGAGGTTGAATAGGGAGCAACACTTTCTGTTGTCGGTTTCTATTTTGGACGGATTGTGCAAATTGTGCTTCAGGGACTTTGTTTTCATGTTTTTTTCATTTAAAAAAATGATGATTTTTTGGGGTTTTACCACTTGGGAGTACTTATCGAGGCCAACTTATGACTGTAAGAGTGTTTTTGAGTCAAGGTGAATCATAAAATTTGCAGATGATTCTGTGCTTAGGCCTCCTGCAGGATCATAAGGATGGACATGGTCCTGTTTGTTTTCGATAATTTTTGTGAGATGCTGTGATGATTCTTTTCTGCGTCTTAATGTGTCAAAAACAAAAGACGTGATTATTGATTTTTGTGTGAATCAACCTATCTCAGCTCAAACCTTTGTTAAAAAGCTGTAGAAATAATCAGTAAGACGGACGGCACCATTGATGATGACAAACCGTCTTCTGAGTCCAACTCAGACGCCCTCTGTAGAAAGGCAAATCATAGGTTGTTTCATCAGAGGAAACTCAGGTGTTTTAATGTTGACAAAAAACTTTTTAGAATGTTTTATTCTCGTGTCACTGAGTCTGTTTCATTCTTTGCTGTGATCTGTTGGCATCTCAAACAAAAACAGGCTGAGGAATATTGTAAAACTCTGCAAAAAACAAACTACTGGCACGAGTCTTAATGATCTTGACTTATTAAAACTAGAGCTTCACAGAGGCGTCCTCTTCATTCAGAGTTTCAGCTTCTTCCGTCCAAAAGAAGGTAAACTTTTATTTCAAGGCCAAATCAAACAGGTGCCTGAAATCGTTTGTGCCAACAGCCTTTGGATTATTAAACAGGTTTTAGGTGAGCCTGATTAAAATGGCGCACCAGTGGAATACTGATTACTCTTTGTATTTATCTGTATTGTGTGTATTGTGTCTTTTTCAAAGTGAACATATTTCTACACTTATAATTGATGGTCTATGATTTCTTGTCAAATAAAGTCAACTTGCTGCACAGGAAGGGGAACTTTACTCGTCTTCAGAATTTCTCCATCAAATTTCGTGTTCACATATCGATTTTCGGCTCGAACTCACCTTGAGTTCTGACCGGCTCAGAGATGGGGCTGGGGTCGCTCAGGCCGTAGGCGTTGACGGCTCTGACGATGAAGAGGTAGATGGTGTTTGGGAGGAGTCCAGTGATGGTGTGTGTTTCTATTTTGACCATGTCGGCGACTGTCTGCCACGTGCTGCCTGCTGATTGGCTGTAAAGAGACAGAAGAGAGGACAACAAGGTGATAATTATCAACCAAGTTTAAACCTCAGAGATACATTCTTGTTCTTTTAGACCTTTATAATAGATACTAGGGTTATAAATACAGTGGGTACAAGAAAAAACACTTCACTGCTCATTTTGCACCTGAGTTGATACCTTGGACCAGCTCTCCTGTGTTAGAAAATCCAGAAATACTCCTTTAATCCAAGACAATCACCATGCTAACACGCTCCTGCAGCTTTTATTCAGCTCTTTACAGGCTCGGCTGTTCAGAAACCTCAGATATCAGAGTGAAATAAAGGTTTTCCAGAGAAGAGGAGGTGGAGTCAGAGCTTGAGCAGCAGTGAGGAGGAAGTTGTGGGCAGTAATTGGTTTTTCTTTTTAGTGATTAGAAACAATGATTCAGTCAGCAGGCAGTGAGCTGATTAGAGCTGGGGGGTATGAGCTCCACATTCTGTAGGAACTGAAACATAACTTCATTTAATTTTCCTCAAATGGCCAATTTAATGATCATTTGAGGAAAAGACCAACACCAGGTCTGAAGTTAAGTCTCTGAGGCTGTGTAACGATTCGTCCACAGAGAATACAAGTACGGTATCTCAGGTATCTCAACTACGTCCAGACAGCAGCAACAGCATGAAACAGCACATCATCCACGACACTTTGCCATGTTGACTTGATGTACAGCTCAACAAGCAAGAACCAGGGGAGGAGGGTCTCCAGAAGATACCGTTAATATTTCTGATCTGGTAAACAATCGCAGATGGACGCAAAGTCACCCAGTTCAGAGAAGTTTGCTCTCATCAGAAGATCTCCTCCAAATGAGGCAGTTTACCCTCCCGATGAATAATGTAATGAGGCTTGTAAGGAGGCACAGCTGCCACCCAGAAACCAGGGCATGTTTCCTCACTCCCCCTGTCTGTGAGTTAACTCTCACCTTAGCAGAGCAGCAGTCACCGAGCCACCCCCCACACACACGCACTTTGAGATGCTCCCTGAGGGCGCTATGCTGCTCTAGCTTCAGCGCTGAACAACATGAAAACTTGTCCTCTGGGTGTGGAGCAGGCCACCCAGCGCCTGCACCCCATTCAAGGTTCAGTCAAAGATGCTAAGAGGGAGTTCACACACACACACAGGCTCCTCCACAGAAAGAGTCTCTCTTTGTACATTAAACAAACACATTGCATATATACACACACACACACTCCACTCTGTGCTCCCACAAACACACCTCAGCACCTCGGGCAGGGAAATGTTATTGTAAACATCCCAGTGGTCCCCTCCAGCTGCTTTAGAAAGAATCAGTCTGCGTTGCTCAGAAACGCTCCGACGACGACTGCTCAGGGCCACAGTGGACGTCTGGATCTGATTAAACTCTGCCGCTGCTCTCCTCCTTATTGGATTGGAAGGACAGATTTCCCCTAAACGCTGCCTATCTGCCTTCATAGGTCTCCTTCAGTCTGTAGAGCCACCCGTCCTGCTTGGCTGAATCAGATTTTCAGCTCTAATTAATCCAAGGTGGGAGCGAGCTGGGCTGAAAGTTTCACTGAGGTGTTTTCGGGTATCGTGGAAGTTTCTACATCAGGAGTCAGGTTCAAGAAAGAAAACAATACTCTCACTTGAGGCTGTGGATTGTGAACAGTGAGGGGCGTGGCTTATGTGACGGACAGGTGGGAGCTTTGTGGCTGTTTACCACTCAGCAGGATGAGGCCTGAAGTCAAGTTTCTAGATAAGAAGCACTTGAACCAACGCGTTCAGCATAATCTTAAACCTTCATGGGCGACGTCAGTGAAAACACGTCCATGTTTTATCAGTCAGTCATAAGTAAGCAAAAGTATTTTTCCCAATCATCGTGATGTCATCGTTTTATTCTGAGCTTGTGTCACAACAAGCTTGTGAGTGTTGAGATATGGCCAAAGGAAGCAGTTTGGCCTTAAGTCCTAATGGACAGAAACGACCTTCAGAGGAGAAAATAAAGCTTCCAGTATGAAAACATGTCAGTGGTTCCTGACAAACATGAAGAGCTCATTCAAATCCAATGAAAAAGTATTTCAAATGCTTTTGATTCACTCATGTGTCCGTAATTTAACTGACCTAAAGGCCTCGATGATGTACGACGTGACGGCGGCCCCTCCCTCGTGAGCGTTGGGTTGCCAGGTCAGAGAGACGCTGTTCTTGGACACGTCTGTGACGATGGGTTTGTGTGGTGGGCCCGGCAGCTGGAAGGGCTCTGCAGTCTGACCCCCTGAGGAGTCTGCACTGTCTGCAAGGAGAGAGAGAGGGAAGTAGAGGCACGTTAAATCAAACTGTAGTAACATATCCCCTTTTAGCATCATTGTTTCATAATGTCCTCGGTGTAATCCCGTTAAGGTTGACTGAACATTTGCATCACTGTCGCTGCAGGCGAACGGCCTCACATCTAACAGAATCTAATCACTGTAGACTTCTTCTCCACAGCTATTAAAACCTTAACTAACCATTAACAGTCTGATAACAAACTCTGGTGTCATCAGAGCAGCTTGTTAAGTCATTACTCTGTCATTTAAAACACCACTAATGAAACCTCACTGCTTGAAATCTCCCCACTCTGACGCACCGATGCCTGACGACAACAGAAAAGAGTCACACTTGGACTCAGCCTTTCTTTGTGAGCTGCCATTTTTTGTTTTTTTTCTTCCTGGTAACATAAATCTCCTGGGATTTGCCTGATTTATTGTTATAATTTGTTCATGTGTGCAGATTTTCAAACCTCTACATATTCATATGTTGAAGGAATCCATGAATCTGACTGTAAACTGATCAAAACGCTTTGTTCTAGATGAAAATAGCACAAGATATTTACTAGACTTGGTTCATGACACATTGAATTGTCGGGCCTCAAACACCAAGGTCTGCCCTTAGCTCTGCCACCAACAGGCCTCAAGATGGCTGGCCAATCAGAGGAAAGAGGTTTTGTGGAGCAGGGAGCCTTAAAGAGACAGCAGCTAAATAAAGTGTTTCAGACAGAAGCTGAAATAAGAGTTTTCTTAAACACCAGTGAGAGAAAAATAAGTTTTCTTTGAGTTTTTGAAGCTAGCAGAAAAAAAAGCCCCCAAAAAACCCCACAATACTCCGTCTTTACTATTCACTTATCTGCTTCCACACTCAGATCTAAAAGTGAAATGGGTTTATGGGTTTACACAGACACTGTCAGCTAAAATTATCAGTGGTGCAGAAATAAAAGCCTGGTAATAATTACTGTTTCTAGGACGTTTCTATTTTCAGCTGCGTTTAGATATTTTTGTTAAAAGGTACATCTTTGTGCCTCTGCTTCCTGGAGCTGTCATTTGCATGTTTTAAAATCACACAGAGACATTTTACCTTTAACTGTGAGCACTCCACTCCAACTCGTCTCTCCGCTGGAACTGGAAGCCACGCAGGTGTAAACCCCCGAGTCCGTTTCCTGGCAACAGCAAAACTCATATCATTAGTTCAGTGTGTCAGTGTGTTTATGAGTGTGTGTGTGTGTGTGTGTGTGTGTGTGTTTGAGGGAGAGTGGGACTGTGGTTCTATGTTAATGCACCCATTAGCAGTGATTGAGACTAAATGTCATATCTCTCAGAGCAGACTGTTTGTTCTGAGAATACAGAGCAGAGGGAGGTTCAGGTGGAGAGGAGCTGGCAGCGCAAAGAGCCGATATTCACACAGCAGCGGCCAAGAGACTCTTTACACGTTAACATCAAAGAAAAGCTGGCTTTGTCAGTATCGGTAAAGAGCAGCCTGTTTTCAGTCTCACATTAAAAACTGCTTGTTTAAAAATGATCACTCCGTCTTTTTTGACTTCTTTTAGCAGCAGGATGAACTTCTTACCTCTGAGAGCATAAAAATGACGGAGCACATCTCAGTATCTGAGATATGAACCGTGCACATATTTTCAATAACAGGGAAAGAATCGTAAAAACAGGAGGAAAATCTTCCTGCAACCTTCAGACAACTGATACGTGTTCATTTCCTTTGGCTCATTAAGCAGATCATCTTGATTATCATCGAAACTGCAGAAGGACAAGTTTGCTCATCTGATCCAAAACCCAAACAAGTTTACATCTGTATTCAGTTCCTCAGTTACTTTAATCTCAGATTCATCTTATTCAAACAGAGTAACTCTTGTCTTATCTTAAGCACTATTTTTTCTGATTTTGACTTGGACACTTTGTATATTGAATTTCCACTCCGACACTTGCTTTTGTATTTTGTCTCGTATTTGTTATTTACTAACGAACAGTTTGTATTTTTCTATTTTACCTTCTTATCTCATCTTATCTCAAATGTTTATCTCGGAATGCCGTAAATTTATGTTGGATGAATAGCTAGAAAGCGAGAGAACTACTTCCCACACTTTCAGAGGCTGCTCTGTTAGTAAACCTCCAGCGTGGTGTGCCACATTGTCCATAATAATAATAACTATAATAATAATAATAATGATCTTTGGGTTCAGGAAATCATAAAACATCCTCATCTTTTTAGTGTTATTATGACTTTATGTTGCATCTAATTCATCATTTCTATAGTAAATGTGATACAGCCTCTTACTTGGTTATTTAACAGGTAGTAAATGTCATCTGTGTAATCAACCAGTCCTTTCTAACTTACAGACAACAGTCTGATCCTGCTCTGTCTGGTTCATTAATGTCTCGTTCTTTATCATGTGCTGTATCTGTAGTTTGTTTGGTTTCTCTCATGTTCAACAGTTTATTTATTTATGGGTTTACGTAGTGCAATATTTTACTGTGCAAGTTAACTTGGACAGTTTATTGATGTGTGACCTCATCAACATTTCACTCGTCTGTTCACTCTCATTTATTCATTGTTGTTATTTTTAGGCACTTTCTGCCTTTGCATTTTTTCTCTTGATCACTTATACACTGAATCTCCACTCGGACACTTTGTATTATTTAACAGACACTCGCTCTGCATTTTGCATCTCTTGTTCTTTCTGACTAATATTTTGATTTTTACCTTTACTAACTTTTCTATTTGTATTTTGCACCCTGGTAACACAATTTTCTTCAGGATTAACAAAGTGGATCTAATCTTCTCAATCGTCAGTGAAGGATGTGACAGCCCTCACCTATCACCAATTTTTTTTGGAATGTGCTGCAGGCATCAAAATGAGTAAATATTTTCAAAAAAGTTTATCAGTTTGAAGAATAAATTTCTTGTCTTTGTGAATTTAATTGAATCTGTGTTAACCAAGATTTGAAAATTGTTGTATTCTGTTTTTACTGACGCTTCACACAGCGTCCAGTCTTCATTGGAATTGGGGTTGTAGCATATTTTGTTATCATGTTATTAAATAAATATACAAAAAAAGTAGTTTAACGTATATAAAATCAAGCAAATAACCAATAACTCATCAGTTTGCTGCTTTTCTCTGTTGCCACGGGAACGCTGAGATGACAGATAAATGAAACAAGAAACACTGACACACGTACACTAAGGCTGCATCTGCTCATTAAATACAACTGCAACAACCCCACTGAGAGGATGCTATATATGGATGCTTCCAGCCTCTGTTTATAATTCTTAAATCGATCATACTATGTTTTTTTATTTACTGTTGTCTTGATTTAATGTTCATTTTTTGATCAGTGCTGACTTGAGAATGTGAGCAACATCTGCACTCATGGGGGGACAGTGGGAGCGACAGACCGGAGAGTCTGGGAGGCTCTGTCTCAGTCGACTGACATTCAAAGGCACATGGTTCATATAAAAGGGTTTACAGACGTGAAAAGATTCCCGTCTTATTTTTTTTCATGCAGAATTCAGTAAATAAATTCAGCATGTTTACCTTAATCTGTCCATCATTTCTCCTTTACAATGAATGATTCTACTCCGGGGAATCAATTATTGTTGAATCGCATTTGAACGCACCGACATAACATCTGCTCTAACATGCAGCTTCAGCTCTGACACCGCGTCAACTGTACTTACTTCATAAGTGATAAAATCTCAGGGGAACTATTTGAAGTCAGAACTTGAGTCAATCTGGGGGCTTTTATGTTCTTCACATTCACACACAGTGGAGGAGGAGGAGGAAGAGGAGGAGGAGGAGAAGAGTCAAAGGATCAAAGGACAGAATTTTAATGACCAGCACGTCTGAAATTTGTGAGGAGCGAGTCTTTACTCAGCAGCTACTTAGTATTCTGGACGGGTTGAGGGCAGATGTAATTAAGAGGTGTGTGATAGATGAGCCTATGGGTATGTATGCGTGTGTGTGTGTGTGTGTGTGTGTGTGTGCGTGCTCACATAAATGCTGGCTGTTAAATGTTTGGGGAGGTGAGCCAAAAGTGAGACGGGCTGTGAAATTACTCCAGCAGAGGGGATGTTGGGGGTCTCCTCAGCAGGGAGTCTCTCAGAGTGACTGTGAGGGGGAAACGTCTCCACTCTCAACGTTTCTGTTGTTCCAGCTTCACCGAGGAGATCAAAACGTGCCAGCACTCCTTTCTGCAGTATCATATCCATTCAGACATCACTCAGGAGAGTTAAGTGAACGCTGTGTTTTAACTTTATACCAGACGATCAAAAAAACAAGAAAAAAAAAACAGGTCTTTGATACTTGGTACGGGCTGTGTGCCATGTTTATTTGTCCTGATCCATCGCTCGCTTTCACTCTTTATTCCACTTCCCCCGTCCATTAACTCCAGGTTGATTTGCTGTCTACTAATAAATCTGCTCCTGTTATCACACAGAGGACTTCTTCCATCGCTGTCACTGGATAAATGCTGCCAAGTGTTTGCTGACGGAGCAGTAATGTCGGGTCTCTGTAAATAATATAACCAAGAGCACCATCTACACTTCTCCCTCTGCTTTACTTTAAAAGTTCATTTCAAGATTTGAGCTCTGAAAATGTTTTACAGAGAGGAGAAAAGATTCAATAATCTGGCAGTAACCTCTGATCCAAAAAACATGAAGCCTTCATGGAAAATACTAAGAACTGCAGTACAATAAGTGTCCACTAGAGGGTGGCTGCAGAGATAACAGGAACCACATACACACTCACTGAGAAAAGCAGATCTTTACAGCAGAGGTAAACATGTTCACAGTCTGGTTCAAGAGATGATTTACGTCTAAATATCTAATTTCTCTGTCAGCACACACTATCTTCTAAGATATCAGACTTCTGCTCCAATCAGAGTTCTGCTCCAACTCTCAGCTCCTTTTATTTCAGGTTGAAGACTCAAAGCTGCCTTTCATGAGAATATTTCAACAAATTATTTTGATATCCATTTCTTCTCACAACTCTGCACTCCGACTTCAATGCTTGGATCTTAAAATCAGTTTCACTGTATTTTTACCTTCTGTTTTTTTCAATCCTTTATTTTTTGCTTTGCTTGGACTTAAAACTTTTCTTTAACTGGTTTTGAATTGATTCTAATGTGTTTTGTTGACCTTTGTATTGATTCATTTTATGTCTTGCATGAAGCCCTTTAAATTGCCAAAATGTGCTTCACAAATTAACCTGTTAAGCCTTTTGAGTTTACAGGCGGTCACCTTGTAGCTGTTAACAAAGAGACTGAAGACTTTTTTTCCCCTTCTTGTTTTACTTTGTAGTATGTCTCTCCTTTCATTTCAGAAAACCTGACTTCCCCCTCTGATGTGCTTCCCTCCTTTGTGATTGTTGTCCCCGCCCTTCCTGTTTCCACTTATGCCCCACTACCTCATGTATAAATCATCTATCTCTCTTTTTGTCTTATTTAGTGGGTCTATGTACTGATTCCAAGATTTTTTGAGGTTTATTTTGTTTGGTTTAACCTAAAAGTCAGTCGATCGGTGAGATTTTTTGCTGTTACTGTCCTTGCTTGGTTTTCTCCAGCGCTGTTGCTGTTTCATTATTTTTCCTTTGACCAGTGTGTTGGTGTCTTTTCATTTTCACTCCTTGTCTTGTTTTTCTTCTCTAACAAAGAGCCTCTTTTTTGTTGACCCTTCTTTAGAGTGGTTTTTCTAAGTCCTTGATTGGTCAAACAAGGTTTACAAAAAGTTGGTTTAAGTCAGGATTTCCAATATGGCTACCATCGATGATAGTATTTAAAAACTCCTGCCATTCGTTTCCCTGCAGTTCAATTTGTTTTCTTATCTCAGCTCGGTTCACTGTGAAGGTAGATGAAGTAACTGCTTGTATTTTAATTTTCAGTGCACATTCAGGAACCGCTGCCTCTCTTTAAAAGCTCTCCTTTGGTAATGTGTGTGTGTGTGTTTGTGTGTGGTTGAACAGGTGTGTGTGGTGGAAGTTTTTAATTAGCTTCTAATCTGTTTTGCCGCGAGATATTTCACTCCTGTGCACTTCATCACTTTACATAAAACACAATCAGCGTAGTCTTCTTCTCTTCTTCTGTGAACAGCTCATTGAAAAGCTCCTCCATTATGCAGAGAGCCGGTGGAGCAGAGCCAATCAGGGAGCAGCTCAGTCACCCGCCTCTGCTGCGTGGAGCCCGGCTCATCTGTAACGCTGACAGAGGAATTACTCAGGCCTAAGTGGCTTGTCAGAGCGTCCTGCAGGACACGGGGACAGGTGACTCTCCTCCCATTCAACATCCACCCTGCTCCGCCTCTCGCTCTCACAGGCCCTGACATTCAGCTGACCTGTGGGCCGGCCGGGTCTGTATGAGGGGTGAGGAGAAGGCCTCCAGATGGTGGCGTTTGATCGGCGGATGGGGAGTCAGCAGAGAGGGGGCGGGTGGGGTAAACAGGCGGGACACCTGACTATTAATCAAGACAGGCAGCTCTGGGCGCTGTGAGAAACAGATTGCTTAAAAATGGATGAGGGGAGAGGAAGAGAGGGAGGAGATCAGAGGTAATCGGGGAATATTTTACATATTGTAGCTTGGTGGCTGAATCGGGACCTCTCTGTGTGGAGTTTCTTCTGCATGCAGGATGGCTAGCACGCTGGTTACCGCCTCCTTTTTCAGAGGATGAGAGGTCAGAGTTGTCCATACTTGAAGAGAGGCTCTATGTGCTGACCATCCATCCTTCATCAAAATGAGTTTGTTGTTATGGATACCACTTCACCCTCAAACCATGTGCCAGTCAAACAGAGTGATGTGAACTCTGTCTGTTTTCCCCTCTCCGTGTCCGCCACCTGCTAAACACCCAGTTAGCGGGTATCAGCTGTCTGCACAATGCAGGCAAACAGACGGTTGATAATGATGTCAGTGTTTTTTACGGTGCAGGGTGCTGAAGAGAAACCTGATTATGGGCTATACGCTGCATTCGCTGGGATTAAAAGTCAACACATGAGCTGTGTGATATTCCAGCTTTAATTCGATTGCTGTGAGTAACCTGTTTCCTGCGCCATGCTGTCCTTCTCACACTCCTCCAGCTTTACCCCTTTTTTTTTCACCTTGTCCTTCTTACACACCCCGTTCTCCACACGGATCGTTTAGCAGAAGTTCATCCTGAACCTCTCTTTAACCCCCACACAAACACACTAACACACACTTCCCGTCTGTGCAGGACGTCTTGGCACAGGAGAGGGACAGCAGTGTGTTTGTGTGTGTGTCTGGCTGAGATCCCGGGGTAATGGCATCCTATCAATGCCAGGGTTCGAGGAACAAACGGACCATCTGTCCTCCTCGCGGGGCCCAGATGAGATCGACTTATTTAGATTGATGATTTCAGGGTTAATGTGTGTCGAGGCTGCTGAAGGCTTTGTTTTCTGCTTTAATTGTGGTAATGTTTGTGTTCAATGTGTCTGACTCTCTCTCTAAGGATGACCTTAAAGAGGAGCTCTCAATAAAGAAGCAAACGTGTATCAGTGAGGACAGTTTGGAGAAGGAATGAAAGCCTCCTGGAAATAAAACTCCTGCATGTGATGGTGGTATTTTTAACTCCTGTCAGACTCACTAAAAGAGACGCTGCTAACAAATCTAAAGGAAAGTTGAATCAGACTGTTGGTCTTTAAGCTGTGATGGATATTTATGACGCCAGGCAGCACTTACAGCTGCGTAGCTTTTAAGGATTGTTGGATAATGTGCCACTTTTCTCTGCAGGAAACATGCAGCTACTGAAGTTAATGGTGCCGGCTCTTCACAATGTGCGCAGCAGAGCTAATACTTTCAGGTTCAGTGAAAACGTAGCACAAATAAAACACAACCGAGCATCTCCAAAATCATCAACAGGTTCAACCAAACAGACAGAAGCTGTAACAGAGCAGTTAACGCTGTCAGCCGCGAGCGACGATTTCCTGTGATGGATTCAAAAGTGTTAAAAACAGCAGAGAGACGTTCTTGGATTCATTGTTCTGGATGAGAAACGCCTGGTTTTTACACTTGAAATCAAGGAACCGTCATGTAATTATTCTCCAACATTGCTCTGATTGAGCTTTAACAGAATGTGTGCAAACACTGGAACGAGCTTCAGCGCAGATATCTGGAGCTCTGACCTCAGCCTGGTGACGGTGCAGAGCGACAAGCCATGAACTCCACAGATGACACACACACTGTGGTATCATCTGTCATGAAATGTGCATCCCTGACCAATCGCTGGACAAACTAACAAGTCAAATTTAAGACTTTTTAAGACCATAAGGAATACAATTTAAGACGAGTTTTACATCTAGACTGGCAAAAAAAAAAGTACAAAAACATGAAGGAAAATCAGAGCGGAACAGAATTACATGCAAAGATTTTGAATTTCCACACCACAGCACACACACACACACACACTGTTTTGTACTAACGGTATAGCGCCCTTAAAAAATCAAAACATTTAAAAGCGAGACTGTAGTTTATGCATTATTTTAAAACAAAAGCAACAATACATTTAAAGACCTATGAGATTTTTAGAGAACTTAAGACATTTTAAGGCCTTGAATTCAAATTCAGTCAAAAGACCCTGTGGTTACGCTGCAGCCACAGGTTTAAAGATGACTTGTATTTCCTGTTAGTTTTGAAGATGTGTTTGAAAAACTGCAGGCGCAGATTTATCAGCAGTGAATAATGTAGTCACTATTTACTTGTTTTATTTTGGTTTTTAGAGTTAAAATGCCTCATGGTGCAGAAACATAACCAAAGTCTGGTCCTGGATCAGAGTATCAGTGTGGTCCAGGTTTAAGTAGATGTATTAAGGTTGAAAAAGGGTCAGTGCATCCATAAGCATTTAAAAAATTGGGGTACAGTGAAAGGCAATAAATAAGAGAACACAGATTTTACGTCTTAAGGAAATAAACAGAAATAGTTGATCTGAAGTCGAATTGCAGCTGGAGTGAAGCTGTTTTCATCCAAGAGCCTTTGCTCCCTCCTTCCTTTAGCGATGGACTGCAGAGTCCAAAACCCTGACAGGCAGGACAATATCTCAAACGTAAGACGAGGCGGGTTTCTACAAGTCGAGTTTTGATGTTTCTGATATCAGAAGCAGTAAACACATCTGTTGTTCTGCTGCTGGGAGACAAACACCACCGTGACTGACGGAAGCTCTGATCAAACCAAACTCAAAGACTGCACAGAAACCTCACTCTGTGTGTGTGTGTGTGTGTGTGTGTGTGTGTGTGTGTGTGTGTGTGTGTGTGTGTGTGGTTTAAAGAGGCCCCAGAGCTCTCAGCTGTAAGCTCCTTTAACTCCCACAGGACAGAAAACGTACCGACTTCTTTGCTTCCTAACTTCCCTCCTGCTCACCCACCACCACCACCGCCTTATCCAGTCCTCACTGGCGCTGATGTATCGAGGATTTAATTACGACTCTCAGCGATCGTTAATCATTAAGAACCCACAATCAATTTACGCGCGAGCCTTCTCGCCTCTCTCCGAGGCTGCGGTGACCTCAGGTGCTGCTTCGTACCCTGCAGGGAATTCTGGGTAGAAAAGATTTCATTAGCACAGAGTAAGACGGTGCTAACGACTGCTAATGGCCTCGCAGGCTCATTATCATGAGGATCACGCCTCACAGATGCGGCTGTTGCTACATTCGCCACCGCTCATAACAGCTCATCATTTGGGTCAGCGGTGAAAGTCTCCGCAGTTTAAGAGCTTCAGACTTTCCCCGTGATTAAAAATACATCATGTGGGGTTTGTTTACCTAGTGTGGTCTGCACAGTGTTTGATGTGCAAATAGAGACACATGATGATGGGGAAAGATTTTAATGACTGAACCTAAACTATCAGAGCGAGGGACAGAAACACAGCAACAAACATGCTCAGGCTTAGACTGAGTTAAAGCCAAACAAAGACACACGGACAGCTGGGAGACAAACGTTTTAGAGGTTCTGTTGAGCCATGAAGGGAGTTCATAAAGTTCCTACTCTCTTTTATAAAATCCAATTTAAGACTGCAGTTAAAACAAAGCGATGCCCTTTCAAAATAAAAGCCTGCAGTGGACTGCCCAGCTGGTTTGCAGATCTGTGTGAAGTGATTGTAAATACCTGCAGGTTGGTGATCTGAAACGTGCCGTTGTCCATCAGGCTGATTCTACCATCATTTCCCAGAATCCTCTGGCCGTCTTTCTCCCACTGGATGCTGGGGATGGGGTTTCCCATGATGTGGCAGTGCAGCTGAGTGGTAGAGCCAGGAGCGAGCGTGTGATTGGCCGGTCCCTGGCGTATAATCGGCGGGACGCGGTCTGAAGGAGCTGCAGAGGAAGAGAGCGAGAGATACAAGGTCACGAATAAACTCCAGCCAGTGTCGTGAGAGAATCAGATCACTTTACTTCAATCAAGCATCCCTCATGGCTCAAGTCACAGCTTATGTATAACAGATTCAGCTTCAGCCAGGTGTCGCTTCAAACTTTCACTAAGACAAACGTTTCTCTCAGAGGCTCTGAGGTCTCCTCTCTGAGGTCCTGCTCCAGTTTAATATGCACATCAATGACACAGATTTCTCTCAGGCTGTAAGATGCTCATACAGACTCCCTCTCTACTCTAAGAGTGATCCACCACTCAATTCAGGATAAAACCCTAAAGTTTCAGTAAGTGAAGTTCACATGCTGTTGTGCAATGAAGGCTATCGCATTTTTTTTTTTCAAAAAGAAGATCAAATCTTTCTTTTATGAGTCCCCACAGGTGATGTTAGAATTCTACAATATATAAGTTAAGAAATCAAAGTCTTTCCTACTGTGTCATGTAACATTACCAAGTGATAATACTGAATGTCAGCTGCTTCCTAGCTGACAGCATTTCTATTAAAGAGGGCTGTTCTGCTTTCTCATATTTCAAACATGCATATAAAGTAACAGCGCTGGATGTTCAGATGAAACATGCGCAGATTTTCAAACTTCTATGTACACCTCTGTTGTAGAAATCCCTGAATCTGTCTGCAAAGTGATAAAAACACTTCATTCTATTATTAAAAAAAGCAAGAGGTCTTCATAAAACTTGCTGAAATTATGAGCTCATCATGAAAGTACCGTATTTTCCAGACTATAAGTCACATTTTTTTTCATAATTTGGCTGGTCCTGTGACTTATAGTCAGCTGCAGCTTATATATCAAATAAATGAGGTGCTGTGTTATTGGATACTTTAGTGGAAAAAGATCGCTTAATTCATACATGAGGAATATCAATGAGGAAATGTCCTCACAGCTCCGACGGCTCTGCACGCTGACAGAGGCTCCTGGTGTTTAACGCCTGATAACCTGATTTAGAGAAATAAATATTCACTCACGTCTTTTTCGCTCTCAGGATTTGATTCACAAACTAGTGTCAAATCAACCATTTCTTTTTAAAAAGTGAGGATGCTGATTTGATTGAGCTCATTTAAGCTCACACTGCACCGGTCTCACTGTGCAGTCTGTGCATGAGCAAAGTGAGTGAGAGGAGCACACACTGAGAAGAGAAACTAAAAATTAAGTACTGTCACAGATATGAGGCGCTGTAGGAAAAAATATTTAAATCTCCATATTATAAGTTATATGTCAAGTTATATGTCTATAGCTTTCTCTGGAAAAACTGTAAACATACCAAATCATTCCAAATAAATGCGACTTTTATGCCTTTTTTCCCTCTTCATGAAGCATTTTTTGACTGATGTTACTTTAAGTCCGGGAAACATGGTATCTCCTAACTCTTCATGACACGTCGGAGAGGCGGGCCACAAATATCAAGGTCTGCCCATAGCCCTGCCCCCAACAGACCACCAGAGGACTGGCAAATTACAGGGAAGGGGGTGTGTGGAGCGAGGAGTCTTAAAGAGACAGCAGCTAGAGCTAGATATTGCAGATGAAGGCTGAAATAAGATTTTTCTGAAACACCAGTGAGAAATAAAAAAAAATAAGAGGCTGAAAGATATCAAAACATCACCACACAAATATTTCGTCAGCGTTAAAATTACTGCTGAAAGATCTTCGTAAAGTAAAGAAAGATGAATTCGCTCTAAACTTGCCAAATGCTTTTTAAAAGTTAGACACTCTTTTGAGATCGCTCTTTAAATAAACGCCCTGTAAACTAGATGTTGTGTTACTGGGTTTCAGAAGCGCTGTGGTAAACACTTTCACACAGATAAAAAAAAAAGCCTCTTTGACATGCACGTCTGCCTGTAAATGTACATCTTCAATAACTTCATTCTCATCTCAACGTAAGAGTTTCCTTCTCTGCTCGGGTTGCAGAAGTGTTTTCATAAACGCCGTGGAGAGGAGTGACAGAGTCTTTGTCAGAGAACGTCCTTGGGTTTGTTTTTTTCTCCTCCTCACAAAGCTGTCACCTTTAAATGACTGAGCATAAACAGAACATCTCACTCACTGTACCGCTGCATACTGAGCAAGAGCAGAACCTCATCATCATTCTGTGATACCATCAGCTAACAGTCCACACCGTGTATCTAAAGCTGAACTAAACCCTGTTTCCTCTCTGAAGGGCTGGATGCAGGGGGGGAGCATATGTTGCAGAGGGATATTTGCATAAAAGCATCACCAGTTGTCTCTTTTGATCACATCAGATCAGGCCTCCTGCTGCTCCCTCATTTGGAGGACAACTGCTGAAGTTTCAGGCAGATTTGAAGGATTTTTCTCATTTGTGTCCGTACGTGTGTGTGGGAGGAGCTGCTTAGATCAGCAGATTATTAGAGATGGATGATGAAACAAGACGCTGGGAGAAGATTACCAATGAAAACTGGTCTGTTGTTTAGAGAGGGAGTGGGATTTTTGGAGGACAATTTAGGGAACATTTCTTCAGTCCAGCTTCATTCCCAGCAGGGATCTTCTCCTCAGATGATACGTTGTGTGTGTTTTACACTCACCGCTCTCCACCTCCAGCAGGGCTTTGGTCAGGATGCTCCCAGCCACGCTGATGGCCTGGCAGATGTAATACCCTGTGTCTTCCACTTGGACGTCAGTGATGGTTAGCTCCCCGCTCAGCGACACAGAGAAACGGCCCGACTGAGCTGGGTCCTGGGTGGGAAAGAGCAGGATCTGCAAAAAAGGAAACAGGAAACAGGAAGGGAATGAGTCCAGGTTGATCATTTTGGATTCGTTTCATCTATCCTTTATCAAAGATCCCACTTATGGCAGCTCGGTCACAGTATACGGCTTTTCTTCCTTCAGATACTGAAGCCTGCCAGTACAGATTCTACCTGTTGAACGAATCAAACTGACCTGTTGCTAATGTTAGCATCAGCTGCTTTAAATAAAACTGTTTTCCGCTCATACTCCGCTCTTACACAATTCCTCTATTTTTTCCTCCTTTTCAAACATTTCAATGTGTCCCAACATTTCCTCTGCTCTTCTTCTCTTACCGTCTTTCATCCCCCAGAATGATACATGCATCTCTTTCCTAAAAGCCACATTCCCAACATGCTACCCTCCTCCTCGATGCTTTGTCCTCTTCATCTCCCTCCTCCGCCCTTGTTCTCCTTCTCCCACACGCCTTTTTTTTTTTTTTCCAGGCCTCTTTTTCCACTCTCACCCCCTCTAATCTCTACCTGGGAGCCGTGCTACGGGCACCCACACACTCTCGTCAGGCCTTTCAGAGCATTCCAACAGGCTGCAGAGCTGCAGAGCTTATCATACGCTCGCCTTCGTGCACAAACCCACACTGACACACACTTCTGACGACACGTAGGCCTGTGCAGACTCACGCTTTGGTGAATAATGCTCGGTGTGGATGATGGGGAGAGTGAGGTGTGTGATTGTGCAGCTGAGTGTGTGTGAGTCACTGTAGCTCTGAACTGAAGCACAGTGCAGTAACAGCAAAGAATGACAGAAAGGAAGATTACAGTAGAGACTCATGCAGGCACTCCTTAAGGCGAGAGTGGAATGTAAAGACGTTAGCTTAGCATAAAATAAGAAGAAAGCTCCTTTATGATTTTATAAATATGTGATGAAACAAAGCCGTTCTGATTTGTCTTTTCCTGCAGCTCTGTTTAGATACCGTGATTTATTTAACTATCTTTACAAACCTACCAACCCCATAAACAAACTTAGTTTTATGAGTTTTGTTTCTATTGTGCAGCTTTTGGCATACTCAAGGATAAGGGAACAGGTTGTGAAATCTCTCTCTGAGTATGTTTGGAGATATACTTGAGCTCCTGCTCTTCCCGTGAGGTGGAATCTCAAACCTTACTGTCCGAGCTGAACTCAACACCAACACAGGCTGCATGAAACCTGGTTTAGCTCCTGCAGCATCATCTATTTGTTTCTGAGGATGTGCAAAGACTAAGGCTGCCATATTGGAAGCACTGAAAGAGGTAAAGAGTTGGAGGTCATAAGCAGTGACCCGGCCTTCGTAACCTGCGTAGAGCACAAAGAGCTGACCTCAGTTCATTAACCGTTACAAAACCTGTTGCCTAGCAATGGCTAACTACTTGTCACTGCTAGCAAATAAATCAACCATCATCACCATTTTCAAAATACTCTCTAAGGTCGGTGTGTTTGTTTTTCGATGCGGTTATCAACTTCTGGTTGCCGCCGCTGGCAAGCTAGCTCAAAACAACTTGTTTGAGATCATTAATGCCAGACAGGGCTAAACAGTTCCTTCCTCTCTTTGTGGAGTTTAAGCTGCTTTATGTCGCTGCTGTTTTAAACGTTTCTTTGTTGAGTGTGTAAACTTTTTTCTTGACTGTTTTGTTTCTGTCACCACTGACTGAAAAACAAATTGCCCCCTCAGGGACAATAAAGAAAAACCTTGAACCTTGAGCCCCTGAACTGAGATGCAGTGATCGGCTAGCTGCCTTGCTAACAGCTACCATATGCCCACCTGTCAGTCTTCAGCCGTGTCCCTGTTATTCAAAACTTTGAGCCCGAGCTGCAATAACTTTCCTCCACTGACTGTGGCCATCAAAGCTTCCAAAACTGCATTTTGTCATTTAGAAAAATGTAAAATTGGGTCCAGAGTTCAGTTTGTTTGAAGTCCACTTTAATGTTGAGAAACACAACAGGAAACAGTCAAACCATCATCTGATCCAGTCCACACTGACCGGACATATGCTGCAGTGATTCAACCCTCTGTAACACCACCTCACTCCCCATGACTCGACTGTCCCCTCTCCTAGTTCTGTGTCAGTACACAAACCTCTCTCACCAGTAGAGTCCTTTTTCTAACCACAGGCCGTGCTGCCACTCACACACCTTCCTCTAACGCAGCCACTGTCAGACACAGACGGACCGTGAAACTGTGACCGCTGGCTCAGAGGGCTCCAACACTGTCACCCTCTTTCAGGGCTGACTTTGATATTTGTCGCAGTGACTTTCTTACCTGGCTGCCTTCTCGCTGCCAGAAGACGGCAGGTGGAGGGTTTCCCTTGGTGCCGCAGAGGAAGGTCACAGTGCGGCCTGGAGCTGTGATCTGGTCCCGGGGCCGCACCACAATCTGGGGGGGAACTGCATGGCAGAGAAGAGAGAGAGACGGTTATCAGGGCTGTACAGGAATGAAAGCTCTCAGTGTGTGCGCGCATGTGTGTGTGTGTGTGTGTGTGTGTGTGTTGAGTGGTCTTAATACAGTGAGAATGTGACAGTTGTGGTGACGAGTGCATTAAGCCGTAACAGACCACCAGTGATGACAACAAGTCATAACTGACAGCTCTCTCGCTCCCCTTCTTCCTGCCACCCTATCTCTATACACACACATGAACACACACACACATATACACACCTAAAACAATGTGTATGCCACCACACATTGTTTATTTTATTCTCATCTGCAGACTGTCGGGGAGTTGTGTTTGGAACTTTGTCTAAACTGCCCGAAAAACTTCAAAGTAAAGCAGAAGAGTGAAAAACTTTAGGAGACGGTACGTTCACTAACTCAGTCTGTGTAACTCCAGCTGTTGCTCAGAGCTGCTTTTCCCTTTAAAACACAGTGTTCAAACGTTCACTCAAGGTTACCAACAAAGTACTTTTGATTTTGGATGAAAACATGAAACTGTTGCAAAAGAGATTAAAAAAGAAATAGTAGCACAGACATCCTGTGCTTTGTTTGTAGAGAAATAAAATCCCTTAAAGTCGGGGCATGTGAAGGTTGTTGAGACATGAGCTGCCAAAGTAGGCAGAGCTCAGCTGCTTTAATGCTGAGTTACTGTTGACTGAGCTGAACTCAGGTGACCCCTCTCCTCACACTTTTCATCATCTGCTTCCCAAAGTCAGAAAGTATTTACAACAGCAGATTTCATCCATGGTGTTAAAAACATAAAAAAAAAAAATGGGTTAAACTTCATATAAAACTAAACTAACAGAAAATGTTTGATCTGTTTTCACATTTCTTTGTTGAAGACCCCTGAAATGACAAAACCAGGATGAGGACGGTCTGAGAGGAGGCAGATTAATGTAGAAAAGACAGAAATATGTGACACAGATTGAGTATCTTACATCTTTTTGTCTGTTTTTGGATCGATCCATGAGTGTATTTCCACAGCAGGGAGTCTCTGATCTCTGGCACCACTATTTTTGTGTCACACGCTGAAAAAGTTTGGGAACGTCTGGTTTCATTGTCACAAGTTTGCAGAGAAACAGGGTTTTAATTCATGGCCTCAAGTTCCCAGGGAAGTGTTAAAAGATATTCACTAGGGTTGCAAAATCTGTGAATCTTCAAAGTTGTATCTTCATACACTAACAGGAGTTAACAGGAATTTTCGGTAGTTTATTTTAACTGTATTTACCTGTTCATATACATGTATAAATACTGAAAAAAAATTTATAAACTGACATGATGCAATATTTCTAAACCAAGATGAAAACAAAAACCAGCCTGAAAATTTCATTTCCGAAACTAAATTTCGCAGGAATTTTAGAAAAATGTATTCAAGTTTACGGTAACAAAACTAAAAAATTCTAACATTCCTGAGCAAAAATTCTCATCAACATTTTCAGGAAACTTTCCTGAGATTTACTGGAAATTTTCCACTCCAGTCTTTATTTGTCTTGTTGGTTCTTGTGGAGCTTGAGATCAAATTCTGTCTGTGAAAACCTCACTGGCTGGATTTTCTTCTCTTGGGTTTGTAAATTGTTTGGATTTTTTCAGTTTTTTTTTTTAGGCTTTACACTTCCGATTGTTTTTGATTCCCCGTTACATTTTAACATTTAAAGGTGCTTTACAAACACAGTTATCATTACATTATCATTTAACTTTCTCATTTCATCATTTAGTGCTAATGTAACTAGCATCAGTCCCATGGCAAAACCACCAACGTCAGACAACAATGCCACATTCTTGTGCTCTCTTGTTGGATAAAGTCTGGTTAGTAGTGGACAGAGAAAACATTTGAAAGCTCAGACCTGCTTCACCAAAATTATCTTTGGTTCATCCTCATGTGATTCAAATCTTAGAGAGTATCTAAAGAGGAAAGGACCTCTACGTTCTTTGATCTGAAGCAGTGCAGCATGTTTGACTGCTTTAACAGCTTGTGCTAACATTTGTGGAGATGTTTCTGCTCGAGCACCCTCAGAGTCTCAGAAAGTCGCAGAAATTGATTATCTAAATCAAAAAGCAGGTCAAACTTTCTTTTTAGAGATGATCCAGGACTTATTCAATCACTGTTTTCAGCCAGATTCAGATGTTGGCTTGTTTGTTGCTCCAGCTTCATCGACAGACAGTGTGAGATACTTAGCGTCAGTATGGATAAAATCCTAACTCTGCCCGATCCTGTTTGCACCAAATACTGTCTCTACTCGACGGAGGCTGAAAACAGACCGTCCATGACCTTGACTTCTTTGGCTCAGAATGATGAAGCCTGATACAGATGATTATTGATTAGGGTACAGACCATAGTAATCAATCTCCTGTGGTTAGGTGTGGAACCTCGAGCCCACAGGAGGCTGCGTTCAGGTCTGCGGGTCACCTTTCTGAGCGCCCAGCTAATCACAAGTCTTTGAACAGAGATGGAGGAAAGGAGGGTGTGTTTGTGACTGCACACACACACACCCCCACACACAGCTCTCTTTGATTTCTATTGATTCCATAGCAAGTGACAGGCCGTTCTCCTCAGACGGGGTGTGTGTGAATGCGTAATGATGCCCTCCACCAGCAGTCCTAATTGATTTCTCATCTTCCCACCTGATCTCCTGCTTCTCTTTCATTCTCTGTCTCAATTAGCAGAGAGACAAACAGAGAGAAGGAGAAAGACAGCGGGGGGGAGAGAAGGCATCCAGAGAATAGAAACAGGAAAACACAACAACTGGAAGAGTCACGGTGAAAACGAAACCACAAAGAGGTCCAATTCCAACCAAGCGTTCTGGAAATCATTTGGATTTCCACCCTGACGTGTATTAACCACGGTCTGTACGTTACGCCTTTGTGTGCCTTCTTCACAGTCCATTACATGTGAGATAAATATTCTATGGAGAGCCTAATCTTTGAATGTGCCGGTCCTCTGAAACACAAATCCAGCGGTGGAAAGATTTCAAGAGAAAGATCAAACCAACAAGCAAAATGTGACCATGACTGGGATGCTGTCTTCTTATCATATCCTTACTGCACGGTTCAAAAAAAAATCTATCTTTGCTCCAACACTGAGCAGTCACAGTATGACAAACACTTTCTTTCTTTCCTTTGGTCCCAAGAGTGTTAGTTTGAGTCCTTAAATGAGGAGAAATCAGATTGAAAACTTGAGCTTTTTCGCAAACAGATTCCCAGAAAGTCCTCTAACAAGCAGCAGAAATATCCTGAATGCTCCAGTGAAGACACGGTGCCTCTGTGAGGGAGGGTGTAGTTAGAGAAACACTCTGTGTTTACGGTGACAGATTTTGCTTATATTGTACACAGAGTCGTCCTCACTACAACCCCAGAATCAGAAATGGAGGAAGAGGCGGTGAGAACGAGTGGGAAAGAGTTTGGAGATGCAAAACTTGCATCAAGCCTGCTGCTCAATCAGATATTTTGTGGACCTGACAGATTAATGAGAGCTCAGCTCTCGGGTCTTCTGATTTGGACGCTGGTTTCTTCACATGAGGTGATATCCAGGAGTGCGGTGCATGTGTAAAAGAAGCTTAAGATAAGCAGACAGACATTTTTTGAAGGAAACAGGACTGCAGATACATTTAAAGTGCTGAAATGTTGGTGCACGTTCTGGATTAAGAATCCCTGTCTGCCAAATCTCCAGCCCTCCTCTCTGAGACCTGCCTGCCGTAATCTCTCACCTGAGATGAGTGTGCACGCTTAATTTCATGCCCATCATACATGTTTTATCCGGTGTCTTGGGGATTATGTTGCCATTTGCTGTCCTGAAGTCTGCCTCAGCACACAGCAGGAGGAGATCCATGTGTCACAGCTCACAGCTGAGGGGTTTTGTGTGAGGTGGACAGGGTCATGTCCATGTCAGGTGCTGCTGACCCTGGAGGTCACAGTGCTCTCGATGAGAAAGAGAAAGGCCCTGCTTTTACTTTCTTAGATACATTCAGGACTTCCAAACAAGACTGACGCAAGGCCTGAAATATCAAAGAAATGTTCTGTAATATACCCGCGTCTTATGTAATGCATCTCCAGACTTGTGCACAAACAGCTGTGACAAACACACAGAAGAGAGAGAGCACGGAGTCACAGCGCACCGCCAGGCGGGTAATTTGACAGAAACTTGTCAACACCTGAAGATTATCCTGTCAGCCTTGTAACAACCACATAACTCTGACCCAAATACAGAGCGGCTCTGGATTATTCAGGCTATTAAAAAGCCGTTTTTGGTGTTCCACACAGCCTGTCTGGAGAATAACAATGTTTGATTTGAGGAGGCAAGTCGGCACATTGCCTGAGGCGCTAATAAATAATTAGCAATAATGGGCGCACTCAGTGCGACACTGAGCTTTAGATTTAGGGCAGGGAGGAACAAAAGCATCCTCGCATGGGACGGAAACGAGGAGATGGTTTGCAACAGAACGGCTGAAATATACATGAAAAAATCAGCTAACACTGCGTCTGTGCCGCCTGTACAGCCGTTTAATATTTTGGGCTCAAGCTGGAAGGTACAAGGCCTTTTCAAGTGCCCCTTAAAAAGGAAAGGAACTGTAACTTTCTTTATCGAAAACAGTGGCACCTCAATTTTCCAGCTCTCCAAAGTCTGTAACCAGGTCTGCAGAGGTGTGGGAACATAAACTGATAACTGCAGGGAGGTGACAGCGAGGTAAATTGGGGAATGTCTAAATAAAGAATGAAACTCTTGAGACGGGAATTCAAAGGAGCCTGGAGACGTCTTTTATATGCTGGATATTGCTGGAGCTGCAGAACACATAACAAGGCTAACATGCCAAGGAGGCAAAAATAGACGAGGACTGCAAGTAAAATGTCAACAGTGTTCAAGATAAGAGCTGTCAGAGTAAAGGAGGAGGAGCGCCTGAACTCCCTGAATGTTTGTGTCTCTGTTTGATGGAGACCAAATGTTCTCCTGCAAAGCACAGACATGAGGTCAGTCCTAATTTCTGAATCAATCTGTTCAGATTTAAAGTTTTAAAGGGTGAGGTCAGGAAAGGTTGTGAGGGGAAGTGTTGCTTAAAGCAGAGTGCAAATAATGTTTGCCCTCGCAACGGCAGATAAGGTGAGCAGCATCCTGCAGAGAAAACCAGCTCAAACTCATTTAGGATTACAGTCTTCTTAACGTGCAGCACGTGAAGAGGTGATTTGTCAGCCAGGCCAACGAGAGATAACCTCTATAAAACAGATATCTGCCACCAGAAAAGGAACATCAAAGACATCTGATGTGTGATAAACACGTTTCTTTTTGAAGATAAAGTAGCATTGATCAAGTTTGAGCAGGCTTTGATTTCATGTAAGAGGAGAGTTCATATGGAAAGAGCCTGGAGCCCAGCGGCTATCATCTCATCATTATCCAGCTTTCTTTTAATCTCTACAAACAGATATGAGCTCAGGATGTTCCAAAGGGACTGACATTTTTAAAGAAATTCAAATTTCTACTCCAGAATCCCTCAGACTTCCATGCAGGTTAACGTCCGCATACTTGTTCTGGTTCCTCAAGTCTCTGGTGGAGTAGTTATATGTCAGTTCAACCACAAACAGTCAAAAAAAACAACTTTAAAAAATCAACATAATGACACGCTGCAACCATAGACTGTATAATTAATGGATGTAGTCTCCGTGATGTCACCCGTCTGTTTCTGAAACAGATTTCTGAAACAAAACGGCCGGCGCGGCCATATTGGAAATGAGGCGGGCTTTGAGTCTCCACAGGAGCTGAACAGTGCCTCTGATTGGACGAACTGGCGATCTTGATAATGTTCAAACTTTGACTGAGTTGAAAACAAATTCACCTCACGTACAGTGCATGCCGTTAGTAAAATTAACGATTCAGACGGGAGACATTCTTTGTACCAGGCTGTAAACAGGTTTATTTCTGCCGTGAAAATGACTTTTTTTTTTGGCTTAGTGTGTTTGTGAATTCTGGTACTTCTTGAGCCAGCCTCAAGCGGACACTCGACGAACTGCAGATTTTAGCCTTTCCGCATTCTCATATATTCAGACTGCATGGCTGCAACATAACTGTGACTGTTTACATCCAGGTAGTAGAAGAGCTTCAAAGTAGAATGGAAGCAGATATAACCCGGAGTTGCAGCTCCAGCTAGTGGAGGGAGGCTGAACTACAGCTTGGACACGGGATATGGCACACATTTTGAGTCTATAATAATAATTGAAAAAAAGCAAAACAAAACACCAATCTGATGTATAAAAAACAAAACTTAAAAGTGGGATTTCTGCTTTCCCATCTTCTAACTGGTTTACACATTAGAGGGGTGGGTCTCAAACACCAAGGTCTGACCATAGCTCCATCCACAACAGGCCTCCAGATGGCTGGCCAATCAGAGTGGAGGGAGATTGTTGAGCAGGAAGCCTTACAGAGACATAAATATCACTGAAACCCTGAATTATTGGACACATTTCGTTACACCACAGCTGATAAATTTATATATAGTTCGAAGAGATATCAAATAAATCCAACTGTAAAGACTTCAAAGGTTTAAATTAGAAAATACTTAGTGTCATGTTTGTGCTTTATTCAGGAAAGAGGAACCCTATACAGGTTAAAGCAGGAAGCTTTGCTGTGCTGTCGGGGTTGTTGGACGGGTGTGTATGCCTGATCTTAACTGTTATGTTTATCCAGGGTCCGGGGTTTCTGTCACAGCTTTTGTTGTGAGGATCCTCATGAACAGAAACAAAGCAGACTGCTTTGCTGTAGCGTCAGGCTCATCTCCGTACCACATACTGTGCTCCCTCTACAACACATCAGAGTGTGATTTGTTCCTCTGCAGCTGCTGCATGCAAACAGCATGTTTCTCAGTCACATACCAAAAGTAGACAAAGTGCTTACAAGCAAAGCATCTTACATCCTCCACACCCCCATCTGCACTTGACAAGTGATTTGCACCAACATACTGAAGCTATCACACACACAGGGGGGAACACAAGTACACACACGTACACACACGCAGACACTCCCAGCAGGGGGTCCTGAGGGGCCTCGATCTGACAGGCAGCTGTCACAGTCCCACGCTGATGCAGACAGCGCGCACACAAACACTCGAGTAAACACATTCTCGAGCTCCTGCAGCTTTCTTCTCTTTTCTCAAACTCTCTAACCGTCTTCTTGTCAATGTTTACGTTCAAAATGATGATTGAGGAGATGGTTGTTTTTTGTTTAATGTAGAACTACTTTATCATAACTCATCCAGGCGTTTATTGAGTTTAGAGGCAGATTTTTGTGCCCACAGCTCCCTCCTGTTTCTGACACACACATTGATGGAGAGAAGCCAAGAGAGTCTAAAATAGAGAATAAGTTTTAAAGGCAGCACGTTCATTTTTGGCCTTTATAAAACTGAAGTGAGTCTCAACTTCGGGGAAATGAGAGATTTAACTCCACAGGATAAAAAGACGGTCACTCTGTCTCTTGTCTGTGGACACAGATCCACAACTTAGAATCATGACCCCAAACCCCCAAACCCCCAAACCCCCAAACCCCCCACTGTGAGAGCTGTAGCCTGCTCCAGTTTAATCTCAGGACATGTATGTTGAAAGCATGTCAACATGACTGTGAATCAATATAAAAACACTTTTTACTAACAAAGTAACTTCAGAATAAGTGCTTTCAAACAATTCATACAACTATCTGAAAAAAGTCAATAATTCAAACTTAATTTCAGACGCTTGATGTGATTGAAAAATGGACTTTGATACATTATAGGGAAGAACTTTCAGCAGCTCCTGTTCTGACATATTCATGTAAGTCAGGGTTATTGGATTGTTGTTGTTGCTGTTCTAAACAGAGGGAAACAATTATGTCAGTGTCTTTTCTGAATGTTAACCATTTCTTTTTATGGCACCAGCATAAAAATATAAAGTAAACAAATAAAACAAACAAAAAAGAAGAGAAAAAATATACAAAGCATGGAATAATGATAAAAAATGAGGACAAAAAAAGCAAAAAAAAAAGAAATGAAAAACAAAACAAAAAAAGGACAAAATTAATGAAAAACATGAAAAAAACAAACAAGACAAGACAAACGGGATGAAATAACAGAAAAGCAAAAACGGAGTGGAAACAAGAAAAAATAAATAAATAAGAAAGTCAAACAAAAAAAAGAAAAAAACACCGACCAGGACACAAAACAAACAGACAAAAAAAAATAAAGATTTTTTTTTTCTAAAAACAGACAAAACTTAAAACAATATGAAAAAGAAAAAAACAAAGAAGACAAGACATATGAGGCAGACAAAAAAGGGAAAAAAAAGATACCAACCAGGACAATAAGGAAAAGGAAAATGGATGGAAACAAAACATCCTGATTAAAAAAAATTAACTAAATCAATCTTCTTTCAGTACCCATCAGGAACCTAAACTGCATCTGGGGTCATCTTTCTCATTCTTTGATATTTCTCTCATAATAATGTGTCTCATTGTTAAAACAGAGCGTCTGAAACAGTCTGGAGACATCATCTCCTCTCTCCTAAACAACATGTTTATCTTCTCTGAAGGTCAGTTAAAAGTCAAACAGTATAAAATGGTAGAAACAGTATATTTCCCCTTCCTTGTTTACAGAGTCCACTCTCCTATATTTCATATTTAACATCACATAAAAGAAGCTGTTTGTGTGCTGAGCAGCTGCTGTTGGACTGTTTTCCAGTTCGCTCCCTCAGCCAAGCAGGAAAAAAAAACTGTTAATTTAGTGTTTATATGTAAGAGCAGAGGCAGTTTTTCCAGAGAGCGAATTAAACTGTCAGTGGATGCATGATTAATCAGTACTTTCTGCAGCACTTATTTATTCGATAGTGTTTAGGATGTTTAGGCGTTTATCGGCTCTGGTTCTTATTCATGACATGTTTTATGCATTGGGGGTGTTTGTGCTCTAAACTGAATAGCTGGTATTGATGGAAGCTCTTTCTTTGTGCTAATGAAGCTCCGCCTTGGTGTGCTAAAGCATGACTGCAAAATCAAACGCTTCCTGCTCCCAGTCATTCCAGAGGTGCTCAAATACTCATTGATCGCTCTCTGTTACTGATTGAAAATAGGCAGCGATGTTCAGGAGGTTTGTCTGTGTCTCAGTGTCCCCTACACACACAGACACACAAAGACACACACACACACACACACACACACACACATGCATGCAGAAATGGGATGAAATGAGTACTTACAGGATGGTCCGACTGTGATGGAGTGATGCAGAAAGGGATGAGAGAGAGGGAACAAAACATGAGGATGAGATGATGAGAGACGGATGATACTGGATGAAACATTTAAACAAGACAGAGAGAAACTCCAGAGCTGCTCAGGTCGCTTCATTTAAAAGTGCTCATGACGTAACTGGAGTTAAATGGAGTAATCTTTCTAAATGAGGAGGAACCAAAGGATGGAGGGCTGTAGGAGCGAGGAAGTGAACGCTGACGTACAGGTGAGAAACGCTCTGTGTGTGTGTGTGTGCTCATGTTTACAGTGTGCGATCACGTGTGTGTTGACAGATGTCAGGAGTGTCGGGGCTCGCTTGCAGATTCAACTCCTCCAAAGTCAAACTCTAAATATTCCCTTTTATCATCACAAACAGCAGATTCCTCCTGAACATGCTCACTTTATTCTAATGCAGCTTCAAAGCTTTTTGATCTGAGCTCTCTCTCCTCCAGAGGAATGATGAGTTTCAGCTTGAAAGCAACTTAAAGTACATTTTTCACTGTTTTTCCTACATTTTCAGCTAACAGAACGTAACCATTCACACTGAGGAGTTAGAGTCTGTCAGCTGGACTTCTTGTTGCTAAACAACAACACTCATGTCTCATAACTTCTGCAGAATGAATCCATTAAAATGCAGAAATGAGATCACATTAAAACTGTCCATCTGTGCAGGTTATGGCCCTGTGCGTTCAGTGTTATTTCATGAGGACATTCCTTCTCTGAAGTCGGACGTTTCTAGAAGACTCGTAATTTTTCTTTTTTTTTTTTTTGCAGACGAATCAGAAATCAGAAAACGCAGTGTCAGGCAGCCAGTTTCCAAATATTGCGGCGCTCCTGATCTTAATGAATGTTGAGAAAACTCTCAGTTCCATTTAGACTTTCATGTATAACATTCAATCATTTTGCACACACACATACACACACACACACACACACCATGACTGTGTGCAGCCAGCTGGCTGTGTCAGTAACAGAAGTCGCCAGCTCAGCTTCTTAAAGAGAAAGCTGAATGTCACGTTTCCCTGAGATGTTTTTGAAGCGTGTCTGTTGGTGAGTCTGCAGGGAGTCGGGGTGGGGTGGGGTGGGGGGTGGGAGGGAGTTGGAGTCTTACCGTGCACCTGCAGGGTCCCAGACGCCTCGGCTTTCCCCACGCTGTTCTCTGAAACGCAGGTGTAAGTGCCCTCGTCTTCGCCTCTCACCTGGGTCAGGCGCAGGCTGTTATCACTGCGGATTTCAAATCTGGAAACACAAAAGCTCTAAGTCACATTCAGGCTTTCAGCTAAGGAGTGCGGAGCTTTGAGTTGATTTTATCCTCAAAAACCGACGCTGCAGGGCCGAAAAGTTTCAGACTTTCAATACTGCTCCCTGAAGGATATTCAGAAATCATAAAGTGTTTGTTTAAAAGGAAATCTGAACCTCCAAAATCATCCACGTGTGAGTAGAAAAGCTTTCTGTAACACAAGCACAAGATCTGTGCAGATCTGAATCCTGCTGACAACAAGAGCACACTTGGCTTGATTTCCCCGGAGGCGGCATCATTAAAAGTTTCATCCAATCACGTCACAAAGTGATGGAGAGAGGGAAAATATTGCTCTAAGAGAAGGTCAGATTGTTACCAGCTGCTGTCAGAGCAAACAGGAAGAGCCAGTGAAGCAAATTCAGATGCTGTTTATGACACGACGGATTTTCTTTTGTTTTCTTTATTTTTTCAGGTTAACTTTTCCTCACTGGGGACATCCAATGAAAACATGGGCTCTTTTTAATGTCTGAACTGAGTTAATAAAGCGCAGATTAATATAAGTAGATATTACATCAAACAATAATCAAGGTCAGCGAGAGGACGTTTGCATCCACGTGCGTCTTTGAACTCAAATATCTGTAATGATTCTGCAACTAACACAAGCTACAGCACTTCAGGATGCTTTAATCTGATTCCTGAAATTATTCTGTGTCGTTTACAAACATGCATTGAAGCAGAGCACTGAGTCTGAACAATGGGAACACATCCGCTCAGAGGAAGTTATTATCTCAGCCTGTCTCATCTCTGGTGCCTGAGCACAGATAGAAACTCTCTGACAGCACCTGTTGTTGGAGAGGTAACTACAAAGCGGCAGTGATGCACCTTGCAGCTCTAACAGCGTGTGTGTATGTGTGTGTGTGTCTTCTCCTACCTGCCGCGGGGCAGCTCTCCCTCTTCTCTCCGCCAGCGGACAGTCGGAGTCGGGTCCCCGTGCACCTCGCAGAAGAAGTCCACCGTGTCGTCCGCCAGCACCACCTGGTTCACCGGCTGTTTGATGAAGACGGGACGCTCTGAAATCAGACGGAAGCAGAGGATAGAGAGAAGATGAAGACTTCTTGAGTGCCTCAAACGCTCTTTTGACTCTCTAATGTGAACTCTCTGGGAGGAAGTTTAAAAAATCTCAAAATCTGACGAACAGCTGTGGGAGTGAAGAGATAAAAAGTGGTGAAAAGGAGACAAAGAAGAGAGTAATGGAGCAGAAGAGGAGCAGGAGGTGAAGGGTTGGAGGGGGTTACACATGCTGGGGAAAGCTGCACTGCACCAGAGCTCAGTTTGAGTCTGAATATTTGAGCCAAGCTTCAAATGAGACAAAGACTTCCTCTCAAATCTCTCCAAAACAGGAAACGTTTGGGTGAAGACCTCGACAGAGACGGGGACAGAGGTTCAGAGTTACAGGCCTAATTAATGATGGAGAGTAAATCCATTAATTCAGATTCTGAACCCACGTCTATAGATTGAAGACATAATTCACTGGGGACATATGTGCAGGGAGATAAATGTGCACTGTAAGCTCTTATCACAGCTCTAATCCGTTTTTAAAACAGCCCAGAAATCACTGCAGATGTGCTCCGGCTATTATCTTGCAAATTTCACAGATGGCAGAGATATCAATTATACTGGAAAGTGTCAAGGCCGTGCATTTTCAGGAGCAATAATGTGATAAATTACAGTGCGATATTCACAGGGTGGAGGTTTACTGTTGCACCATCACAGCAGCTGCTGTGTGGCGAGGATGTTCTATCTGCTCCTCTGGATCAATACACGCTTTGGGAGCTTTAATGCTGCTGCTGTGAAGCGAGAGAGGCTGAGCATCACGCAGCGAGAGCAGCAGAGAGGTCAGAGAGGTCAGAGAGCAAAGGGAAGGGTCAGCTGAATGGAAACATTCATCTTTTGCCACAATGGGCTCAGAGAATGGAATCAAACAAACATCATCAAGAGATTTCTAGAAATGTTCCAGTGGAGGACTGGATGTGATACATGAGCCACGGCATTTCAAGGTACATGAACAAAATCAGTAAACACCCACTAAAAGTTTGTGCTTCAGCCTGTTTTAAGGATTCCTCAAAAGAAGGGAACTTAAGCTAAGATTAGACAAGCTTGACTCAACACAGAGCTGTCAGTCAGGATTGGTTCTCTGAGAGGTGTTACTGAATCTGTTTCCACCTGGTTTTATCACTCGTACTCACTGCTCTGATCACAGGTGGACAGAGCAGGTTTGGTCTGGGCTTCTTCTGTCCACAGTGGTCTGTCTTAAGCCTTGTTTATACTTCTGCACTGACCCTTTGCAGTAGCGCCTGACACAGTTATGAGCTCTACATACTTGTGTGTTGATGTGTCCTCCCAAACACAAGGGGGCAGTGTGATTTGTATGATCACCTGAGTGTATTATGTTGAAGCTGATACATGTTGCTGTTTTTCATTCTGCCACAATAACAAGAAAGAACAGAGAGGAGGCATGGGTAGAGATGAAATGTATGACTGATGTGCGAAGATTACAGAAAAGTTGCATATTCAGGAAAAACTATCTTGTCTAGTGGACCAAATTTGGGAAGAGTTGCACATCACACTATGCTACCGAAACATTTGGCTTAGATTAGTCTGGGGGTTCCTGAACCTTTACAAACATAGAGTGTATAATTAATGGACGTAGCCTCCACGACATCACCTGTTTCTGAAATAGATTTTTGAAGCTAATAAGCTGGCGCAGCCATATTGGAAATGAGGCGGGATTTGAGTCTCCACAATAACAGCTATAGGGCGCCCATCAGCTCACGTGAGCTGAGCTGTGCCTCTGATTGGACGAACTTAATATT
Source organism: Labroides dimidiatus (assembly GCA_030710495.1). Taxonomy (NCBI): domain Eukaryota; kingdom Metazoa; phylum Chordata; class Actinopteri; order Labriformes; family Labridae; genus Labroides; species Labroides dimidiatus. The sequence continues at coordinate 7,555,653 of CM061159.1, forward strand.
GCCTAAACTGCCAAGTTAGAAAAGTGTGTGTGTGTGTGTGTGTGTTTGTGCATGCTGTTAGCAAAAGTAGCGATTCAGACAGGAGACATTTTTTGTACCCGGCTGTAAACATGTTTATTTCTGCTGTGAAAACAACTTTTTTTTGGCTTGGTGAGTTTGTGACGTCTGGTACTTCTGGAGTCAGCCTCAAGCAGACACTCGACAAACTGCAGATCTTAGAACTTCTGTGATGTCTGTAATTATTTTTTCAGACCGGAGGTTCCTGCTTGTATAGGACCCAAAAACAGACTCCCTGCTGTGGGGAATATACTTAACGGGCCGATCCAAAACTAATCAAACAAAAGGTTTAAGAAAGAATCACTGAATTCAATAAGAAGGTAAAAGCGACTCACCAAACACGACCAGCTCAGCAGGATCACTGTCTTTCTCTCCCACCATGTTGGTCCCAACACACACATACATGCCAGCATCACTCTTCCTGGTGTTGGAAATCATCAACTTCCCTCCTCGGATCTGGAAACGCGAGCCAAAGATGGAAAGAAGAACGAGCAGGAGACGAGAGAAGAAAGAGTTAAAGGAGGATGATAGTGAGGAAGATGAAGAGGACGAGGTGGAGAGAAGACAAATGGGAAACAGTTAGAAAGGGGATATTTAAGTTGAGACAGAAGATACTCCATCATTTGAAGTGCTTCATGACAGATGGCTCCTCCATGAGTTCTTACACTGTTTGACAATGAGTCCAGCTCCACACCAGTCACCATAGAAACATCCTCTGCAGCTCAGTTTGTAATGAGAGAAGTCAGATTGCTGCTGGAATAACGTGTACATGCTGAGCGTCGTTCTATTTGACCTTTTCTTACACTCTTAATTATCCTGTTTGTTCTCATCCAACACTCGATTTGATTGCAGTGGGATTAGTGTTGCTTTAATTGTTACCTGTTTTGGGACCGCACTTTGTTTTTTAGTCGATTTAACACTTCAACGAACAAATACAGTCCCTCTTGAACACCTGTGTTCGTCAGCACAGATGGAACTGGAATTACTTTTCATCCAGAGCTTCTTGTCATTAATCAAACACCAAAGTGTTGGTGTGAAGTGAAACCAGTGAAACCAGTGAGAAAGATAAGAAGTAAAGAAGAAATGCAAATACTCTGATGATAAATTAAAAGGAAAAGAGGGTCAGAAACTGCTTATTTTAGTCTACCAGTGATTGATATGGTTAGAATTCTGGGCTAAGCGGGATCCTTTTTGGCTAACAAAGATATCAAAGAAGCGCCTTGCTCACCGTGATTCTCTCGTCTCTGTCGTTGACACGGATGTTGTTCCTCTTCCACGAGATGGTGGGCTCGGGGTGGCCTCTGGGGGGGATACACTCCATGACAGCAGGCTCACCTGCTGCCACCACCACGTCACTGGGAGTCTGGCGGAAATCATCTCTCAGGACTGTGGAAAGAGGGAAGACGATACAGCCAGGTTAAGCCGTGTGTGTAAACTTCTTTGCTGATGATGATGTGTTTTATATGATGGGTTTTTTCTGCTGCAGGATTAATATGAAGGCACAGAGGGCCCTATAAATAAGAATCCAAGACTTGATGTGTTAATATTTTAACTAATGTATTTAATAACTTGTGTTACAGAACATTGATGCAAAATAATACGAGGACAATGTTTGTCTAGCAGAGCATCATGTCATCTGCAGCTGAATGAAACTAAAACTGACTAACACCAAATGAGGACATTAAATGTGCCTCAAAGTCAGTTTTATATTTGAGAAAGAAGACAGCCAATGAAGACAACAGTCTTCTTCCTTCAGCACAGACATTCATTCTTCCTGCTGGGCTGAATCGAAGATTTAGCAGAGCAGGATGTTAGTTTTGATTCTTTGTGACTGTAAAAATAGCACCGTGTGCACGTGTCCCCACAGTCTTCACTGTGTCATGTGTTCAGCACACCAAATCAATAATGAAGGCTCTTGTAGCTGACAAACACACACACACACACACACACACACACACACACACACACACACACACACACACACACACACACACACAAACAGACACAGTAAATGAATTATTGAATTTGATTTCCACACACACACACACACACACACACACACCATTGGCTCATGCACGTGAATAAGAAGCTGCAGAAACATTGCTGACAAAATAAGTCACCATTCAAACCAGAGCGGCAACAATAACAGCAGAGGAGCGCCTTTGAATACCAAATGTAGAAAACAATCAGCTCTCTTTCTGCCTCCCTGGAGTCGATTCATAAAACATTACCCTGCCTTCCTCCTCCACCTCACCATCCCTCCTCCACAGCATGCCTGTTCCCTGAAGGCACCGGGCTTTTCCTTTCCACTGCAGTCCCTGGAGCTCTGTGACCTCTCAGATTACAGGTTTAGAGGATGCTTTTGTAGTGTTGGATGACGAGCTGACAGGAGGAAGAAGCCAAAGCCATGCAGGCCTACGGGCGAGGAGTTTGGCCTGGAGTTAAGCAGCAGCTCTTTCAAAGTAGCACTCCTGAGTTATCGTATTTCTACCCTCAAATATTCCTCTAAGTTATCTTTGAAGTTTTGGATGTGGGTATGGGAATTGGACATCAAGGAGCTGGTGGATGATTAATTAATGCTGGAGGATGGTTTAAATTATGGCAAACTCATTGATGATATCAATAAGTGATGTCGATATAATGACATTCCACTCATGCCCTGACTTAAAGCTCCTCTAGATGTGCTGAAATCTGCAGGGAGACTGATGGAAAGATGAGCAGAGACAAGCTTCACCCCAAAGTTATGTCAGAGCCTGGTGTCCTAATTTGCACTCTTCACAGACTTTTGAACATCACTGCAGAAAAAAAGCTGTCAAGTAGATGGACTCTCTGGGGATGCAAACACTTCACGACTAGACCCTTATACAGAGGCATGTCAGACTGTCGGGGAAGGTTGTCGTGCGTTGGGAAAATTAGATCTTATACAGAAATACTGGCAGGATTGTTGAAAACTCAAGCATTTCAAACAAACACAAAGAACTTTAAGGAGAAGTGCTCAGTGAGGGAACCCATCCTCAAGATTTCTGCTCAATTGCCCACCCAGCCTCACCCAAGTGTCCCCTACAGCCCAAATATGAAGACAGATTGGGAAGTATATCATCTTAGGAGTCGTTGGGTCTGGATCACCTCAATCATCTGGAGAGAGATCTTAGTGCCTGATGGGACTGAAGGTCCTCATCTTGACCATCAGATTAAAGGGAAATCTAATAAATTGCTGTACATCCACAGCTGGGACTGGATCAAGTTCCTTGGACATTATTTAATTCCTGAACGCCGTTCTTTAAAGAGTGGGTATTCTGTTTTCTTGTATTTTAAACATGGTATATAAAGTAAAGACGCTGGATGTTCAGACTAACCTGCCTTTTACCATCATACAGTTTTGACGCCAAAAAACCCCATCATGGGCGCCGCCATTGTGCAGCAGAAGTCTGTGCAGTAGAGACTATGAGGGACACTGAGAAAATCTGAGTGGAGCCGATTGACAAAAATATATATTTTTTTATTCTTTTGATTGTCTAATCTCTTCTTAACTCTCCTTTCTGATGTGTCTTACTATTCCCCAAAGTACGGCACAAGAACGGCAGCTGTCAATCATCATTAAACGAGACATAAAACCCTGTTTTTGACGTCTTATAACTAAAAGAAACTCTTAAGAAAAAAGAGGATTTGAAAATATGGCAGCCCAATAATATCCAAATACCACCACAACATACAGATGCGAGAAATATTGCTACGATGTGTGTTAATTTTTAGAGAGACAGTTTGGCCAGTCACCAGGGGAGTTTTTGTGGTGACCTTAGTTTGAGCCGAGTGAGATGACATCCATTTTTTTTTTTTTTTTTAACTGCCTGTGGTCTCAAACATCCAAGGTCCACTCCTAACAGGCTTTCAGAGGGCTAGCCAATCAGAGGGAAGGTGGTTTGTGGAGCAGGAAGCCTTAAAGAGACAGCAGCTAAAAGGAAGTGTTTCATACAGAAGCTAAAACAACAGTGAGAGAGAAAATAAAGGGACCAGAGGGACAAAATAGAGAAAAAAACTGCCAATGTGAAAGAAGAGGAAAGACCTAATGTATGTATGCGTCATGTGTTGAAGTTATCCTGTTGAAATGTTCCCATGAGAACTTAAAGAAGTGTTCTGTGGGCTGAAATTATATGCGGGCTGTTAGATGTTCTGTTTCTGTGAAGCAGCACATGTGATTGTTAGTCAGTAATTGTATCCTCTGGGCGTTCTGTCCTTGGTATCAATCAGAGCTGATAAATCATGGGAACGTGTACCAAACACGTGGTCCATTTGATTTCATGCGTGCCTTTTTCTATCTTAACAAACAGGTTGATATGCATGTTGTGTGCACGTGTGATAAACAGCACAAGTCGTGCTGTAAAGTCACACAGGCCGGCAGGGGAGGGTCACTGCCTCATCTGATTAATGACACACCTCCACATAATGACAGCAGCAACAGGCCAACAAAGCCCCGGGACATTACCATTATCATCACCACCATATATCCACGTGTCCGTCCATCCATCTATCTGAATGATCTCACTCTCACTCAGGCTGCTAATATTTCTTTATCTGAATGCTCGTGTTTGTGAGTGAAATGCTCGGTATCTCAGTTTCGGCCGTTCACTCGGAAAGCTCATTTTTCTTGCTGTCACAATGGCGTGGCGTCCTCTCTGGATGAGGGTGAGCGTTTGAAGATAAATCAGCTCGTTTTGTTTGTAATCAAGGTCACAGGAGACGAGCACATCAGTGTTTGAGGATAAAAGGAGGATATTTTTCATTTCCTCATTAGCTAACAGAGCCTGTGTGGCCCCTGCACTGATAAAATACAAATTCAGACATTTCATTGTGGCCTCCTGAACCACTATGCTGCTGTCTGGTTATCTCTTTCTTTTAGAGAGATCAAATTGCCCCTTATGGCTTTAGCTAGACCCATATCCTGATGGCCAATTACTTCGCCATGGAGCATTTGGGGCTCTCCAAATCCCATTGGCCCCTGCAATCCTGGGATGATATGCCAGACTGCACTCCTGACCTTCTCTCTACCTGCTGCTGACATTTCTCCCGATCACTATTCACGGCTGATTACTGAACCCAGGATAAATTGTCCAGGAGCCTGTCCCGTCACGTAAAGCGAGAAGGGGGGTCAGGCAGATTGTTACACCCCGGGCCTGAATTAGCATGCCACGGGGTTAAAGGACCACTGTGATGACCTGTCACACACCATCCTCAGATCATGGCTCCAGGGGCCCCTGATCTTTCCCTTTCTGTCTCTGCAGATCTGAGCAGAAAAGAGGGTGTCTAGAAGTTTATTAGGCACTGGCAATTACCCACAAGGCCCTCTGGGGCCCACATTAAGTGGATGCACTTTGACCTTTTCTTTAAACCCCTTCAACAAAGCCAGAGTAATCCCTGCCACTGTGCCTGAATGGTAGGCTTTAATCAGAGCACACACACACACACACACACACAGTAACACACACAGGGTGAGGAATCAAAAATGTACATTGTGCTTGCTTTACTTACCCTGATACAGATCAAGGAACCAAATAAACATTTAAAGATGTCTTCAACAGCAAGAACAGGATGATAAACCCTTTCTAAATAGGTGCCCACACAACTTTTGGACAGTTGTGGTGAAATTCCGTAGAATTCTTGAAATTCAAAGCATCATCTGTTGGTAGGACTGGGATAAATCTTCTTTTGAGACCGATGCTAATGTAATAGCTTTAAATTTAGCTAAAATTTAATTTACACGGCTAGTTTAAGACGTGTGGGTTGCTGAGTCTGCAAGGTAAGCCATGTCAGTTTGGTTTACGGTGTACAGCTAACAGAGCTAGCACCCCAGTCCTGAAGTTTTCCCTACAGGTTAAAGACCTTATGGCTGTGCTGCTAACTCATTGATCTGATCCACTGGTGCCGGTTCAACCAGGCATGGCATCTATTCAACTTTCAAAATACAAAATCAATCATCTTTGTTTGACAGCTCCTACTAGTGGGGGGAGGCTGCACTACAGGTGTAGAGTAATTAATTTGTTCATAACTTGTTTAACCTACAGGAGACAATGTCGAGGCACAGTTTTAACTAATGATATGCCGGTACAATCATGCTGTAACATAATTTAACTTTTTTTTTTTTATCAACAAGTCAAAGTTTATCATTGTAGAGACAGTAGTTTTATGAATCTGTTTGCACCATTTATGGCTTTTAACAGCTGTGGTTGAACAATACATGCTAACAGAAATCAGCTAAAGCTGTGGAAACAGCCATTAATCTTCTGGTATTTTATTTTCTATGTCTTCTAAAATATGAATTGTCTGGTGTAATGAAACAAAGTCGCATTAATCCATGATTAAATAAGAACTCATTTTGAGGGTTTCAGCATCCTTGTCAGAGTCAGATCTCTGTGATTCTGCACCTGAACACAATGACAAACCCATTAGTCACACTAACAACAATAAACGGTGCTCATCTGCATGTCGCCTTAATCAGTGCATGATGTTCAGAACATGATGGATGTGTGGATTGCAAATTACTCAGAATCGTTACAAAAACTAGACACCACCACAGAGTCTAATCTATTGTGGGCACAACGCAGTGTGTCATTTATGTGTAGGTAATGTTCATCTGAGACCGTTGGACTTGAGTGATTAAGCACGCGTGTGAAGAACCAGGACCCTGCTGTATCTCAGGGCATCATTTCAGCTTTTTAATTGGACATAAAGAAACACCTTCGGGGGTAAGCTTGGGCTCACTTTTAATTAAATGGCTTTATCGCTGTCATTAATGTGTGTGAGTGAGTGTGTGTGTGTGCGTGTGTCACAGCACCCCCCAAGAATAAATATTCAGATGGCAGAGAGAGAATGATGGATGGTCCCTCTGCTGTCAGAGCAAACAGAGGGATGGAGGCGGGGAGCAGAGGAGGTGGGGGGGTCAAGAAGAGCATCCTCAGGTTCATGCTCTGTTGTTGGGGACTGAGTCAGTTGTCTGCCTGCTGTGTTTTAACCATTTGTAAGACCACAGTGACAACGAATGACGGGGTAAATGTAACCAAATCTCAATCCATGTTTTGAAGTCTTCTTTCATCCTGAGAGACGTTTGTGTCAGTAACTGTTTCTCACTGAAGGGCTAAATTGAACACTCCATGCAGCTACAGTTAGCATTAGCTCATGACTCTCATCCAACTTTTTACTTGTTAAATAATAAACTCAAGGTTTTAAAGAGAAGATATTGTGCTTTATATTCTTTATTCTGTCCCTCTGCTGTCCCCGCTAGAAAAAATCCTACTGTTTTAAAAAACTCTAATTTCTCCTTTTGCGTTTTAGCTACTGTGTCTTTAAGGCTCCCTGGTCTACAAACCCCCTCCCCCTTTGATTGGCTAGGCCTCTAGAGGCTTCTGTGTGGTGGAGCTATAGGCAGACCTTGGTGTTTGAGGCCCGTCCTTCCAACAGGTCCTAAACCAGTTATGAGATCTTTACGTGATGACATCATCATGTAAGCAAAACGTGTGAAGATCTGGTGCTATTTTTAGAACAGAGCATTTTGATCACTTTACAGACAGATTCAGGGATTTCTACAACATATGTATATGTACATTTAGTATGAAAATCCAGTGTTGGTGGAGCCTGCCCTCCTAAGAAAATATTAGTCCAGGTCTCTGGGACCCACTGAGGCCCCCCATCAGGAGCCACCTTTCATCAGCCACTCTCATTATCCAGCGTGGACCCCCTCAGATCCTTATCAACTACCATGAAACAGCTCGGGCAGGATATTGCTCTGTTTGTGTTTGTGTGTGTGTGTGTGTGTGTGTGTGTGTGTGTGTGTGTGTGTGTGTGTGTTTCAGGAGGGTCTGCAGAGGATGGTGGGGAGGTGAGAATCTCACAGTTGGAGACAGATGTCAGCGCTGCCTCTGAGCACCCTCCGCCTCCCTTCCCCACCCAATACAAACACAGACACTTGCAGAGACAGCTGCAGCAGCAAATAAAGCAAAACACTGTCTGCATCCAATACGACCCACTCAGTCCAATATATGTGTTGGCTGGAGATTGTATCAACCCCCTCCCCAAACCCCCACTCCAAAGTCAAGCAGCCCTTACATTTCCTTTATCAACCCTTTCTGACAGCTGACCTAAAACGCCCCCCCACCCCTCTTAAAAAACAACCTACAGTGCAGAGTAATTCCATTTTTCTCGCAGTGCTGCTGTCACTGGCCTGCAAGTATTTTATGGCCTTGAGTAAATGACATAACACGGTTTAGCTCTCTGGAAATGTTGATATATCCGACAGCCAAACGGACCCTGGGCTGGAGCCGAATGAATGGAAATCACAGCAGCGACAGGGCATTTCAATTTCTCCTTCCACGAGTCCAGGGTCACCTTCTTCTTCTTCTCCCCCCCTGAGCGTTACTGCCTGCCCTGCGATTCGAGCACACAATCATACACACATAACCTGTTCATCAACGTCTGATGCATTTTGCCCTCAAATTTACTCCCTCCATTTTCTTTTGTCCCTTAGTGGGTCAGCAGGAGAAGCCATTTAGGCCACTATTGCTGCTGCTGCTGCTCAGAGTCCATTTAGCAGTCTCAGCAGCTGCCCTTCAACCCCCTCCACCTCCCCTCACCCTCTATACCCAGAGTCCCCAACACACACTCACACATGCACACATGTACAACCCTAACCTGAGCTGATGATTACAAAGCAGCTGGTTTAAGAAGATGTGATGAAAAGAGTGTGAAAAATGGTTTTGCTGCAGAATATTTGGACTCCACTCATGGAGGGAAATCAGAAATAATGTTCCGTCTGTCTGCCAGGTGATCGTGCAGCAAGAGCAGCAGATCTGGAAGTGCCTACAACCCAAAGGACAGAGCTGGAAGAAGGTGGTCTGCTAAAAAATGCACATAGAATATTGTTTTAAATATCTAATCAACAAATAAAAAGCCTTTGAGATAATGAATGTCGCTTTTGGGAGCTTATCTTGGGTGAATCTTATTTTTCTGCTGCTGATTTGTTGATTGGTGCCTGTTTTGTTGATGTCACAAATAAATAAAATTAATCAAATTTGAAAAAAAGGTAGAAATTCATGACTAAAAGGACTATTTTTATTTTAACTCACAAAGTTTGTTTACCTTACCTGTTTACTGATTTTTTTCCTATAAATTATTGCTGGTCCTGGTCTCAAAATTGCACACTAGAGTGTTTCTAGATTCATCACCCACAAGTGGGCACAGCAAATACAGTAAGCAAAACTATTACTGGTTGAAAGTCTTCACAAGTGCGGCCCAGGAAAACCAGTTTTTAGTGAGTGTGCTCTGATAAGCCTGGCATGAAATCTTGAAGTCACCGTGAGGCACTACAGGCCTGTTACACGTGTTCCTCTACCATGAATATAATCTAAATGGACAAATTCACATTTCCATCACCCTCTGAGGCCCTTTATGAGGCTTGATTGAATAATGAAATGTGTTGTCACTGTCGCCAAACCCAAAACTAAATCAGGAGAACAAATATGACAAGCTCCCGTCACCCCCCGGTGCTGCAGAGGAAAGAAATGATGAGTTTATCTGTCGAGGTGCAACGTTTCACAGCTTTTCAAGCGCTCACAAATGCCAGGCCTGGCCCCTCAACAGTGTCACCCCGAGACATGTTGGAGAGGGGGTAGAGTACGGGTGCATGAGGAAGGCAGAAGGTGAGGGGGGGGGGGGTGAAACTTGGCAGAGGTTCAGTCTGCAGCCAATATGACCGTGGGCCCCACATGCAGCGGGGGGACGACACAGGAGGCCCTCATTAGGAGCCACACAGACACTAACAGGGGAGAGGAGTCCTCATGAGAGCAGGCTGTGTGTGAATGTACGAGCATGTCTGTGCTGTAATGAAGCACATGGCCCGTAACATGTTGAGGAACAAAGGTGGAGGTTGATCGGGCCAGCCTGCAGGCACCCTGTTAGCATGGAGCTACAGTCATGTGACGAGAAGATTACAGGTTTAAGCTGCTTCAAGCTTTCCATATCTCAAGAACAGCAGCTGAGGGAAAGATGATGGAAGTCAAACAAAAGGCAGCAGGAGGGGTGGAGTGTAGAAAGTTATTGTAAGGTACAAAACCAAAGCAGTCCCGTCAGTTAAAATTAGCCTGAGCGACACTTCTAGATGATAACAAGACTTTAAGTCAGTACACAACATTTACTGTTTGTAAGAAGTTGGAACAAAGAGGACTGGAGATCTTTCTTTGTTTGACACAGGAGGTTCAAAGAAAACTCTTTGGTTTTTGGAGGCTTGCTTCACACTTGCTGCTGAGGTTAAAATACTAAGAAGGAACAGAGACGCTCTCAGGGTGAGTGATGGGTGCATCTGTTTGTCAGATCTGGATAAATTCAAGTCTTTATCTCCCAGACTGTGTTAGCTTTAGGCTAGTCTTAACAAAGGTATAACTGTGTATCATCTACATAACGGTGAACTCAGGGACACGTAACACTTTGGTTTGACTTTCTTGTATAAAGACTTAAGGTTCTTTTTTCCACCAGAAGTGCCAGGAACTTTCAGTTCTCTTCCAGGAAATAAGGCCCCGTTTACACGACAACTGATTTAGGATGAAATGCAAAGGTATTGTTGCGTTGCAGCCTCTCGTTTACACAGAAATGGTGTTTTAGTCGACTTAAAACAGAAACATTTAAAAAACGACCAGAATGGATTTTTTGTGAAGCACCGTGACCACCCAAACGCTGATGTTACGCTCCGCTTTGCATTGAAGGAACTTTGGCCATTTGCAAACCTGACAACAACAATAGCTCAATGGCGGACTTACCGTGTTGTGTTTGTGCTGCAGAATCTACTGACTGCCTTTCAACAAAATGAGCATCTGTTGCTCCACTTCTGTGCTCAGATAAGGCGCATTCAATATATGCGCAGATGATCAGCCCACCTCTACTTCAGCAGAGGGTTACCAAAAGACGCTTCGGCCTACCGCCAACTGTACGCCTGGCATGAGTACTGCAATGTTTCCAATCCCTCAGCCTTTCACTGTAAACGTTTGTTTTTACTGCATTTCTTGTGTTTTCCAGTGAAACGTTATGTAAACAGGGCCTAAATGGTTCCTGTGGCCCATTGTTGTCTGCATTTCCACCAAGGGCTGGAGTTCTGTGAAGATTATACAAATCAGGCTGGTGAATTGCTCTACACCAAGAGGCCAGTAGAGGGAAGTAATCAACCACAAAGGCTACTCAGCAGTGATCGAAGGCGAAGAAAACAGGCATTCTCATGTGCAGAACCGTGTTTAGCCTGTTAGCATGGAGGACATTCGTCTCTTGAAAGGGGACAAACGATATTGACAAAGCCTTAGCTAGTTGAAGCTGTTATCAAAGAGCCTGAAGCCGGCCCAGTGTTTTAGCTCAAAGAGTGACCCTGTTGGATGAAGATTTTCAGCCGGATGTGTCCTTCTTGTACATGTATAAAAACTAACCTGGGATCCATTCTCAGTTTTTAGACCGGCAGCTGCACTGAATGTTCCCTCTCCTCAACAATCCAACAGTCTCACCCTGCTGTTTCAGACACTTGAGTTCCATTTAGTTTGTCCTAGATTTAAAAGGATGCCTTGAACATGTAAAATCCATCACTGAACCATCATACTGACTTACTGTGGACCCCTTGCATTTTGCATAAATACATCCACCACAAGGACACATGACTGGCTGCAGCGGCTGAAAGTTTAGCACTAGGTGTATTTCACACCCCAGAGGAGTGTCAAATAATAACAGGGTCCCTATGGATTCTGGGCTGCACCCAAGGCTCTCTCTCTGGGATAAAAATATTTTATGGCTTCGGCTGTGCAGGAAGATGTGAGGGAAAAACAAGCTGCTGCCAACGTTTGTTTATTTCCTCTAAATGCTCCATCAGTCACTGCATGGGGTTATATATAAAGTTTATCCACTTCCACTGAAAAAAACATCAACCTGAAGATTAAATATGAATCACAGTTTTAAAATCACTAACCATCAATCAGGAGAACATACATCCAACCCCGCATTATGCGTTTGTGTTTAGAGAGCTCTTCTTTTTTTCACATCAAAGTCTGAGCAGCCTGCGGCATGTCTGGCTCATTAAATCAAAGCAGACATTTTTCAATAAATGGAGGGTATTAAAAGACTACTTGGAAGGAAACCCTCAGTGTAACTCCGCACCGCCTCACATTAACCTTTGTGCACATCCATCGATGAAGCCAATCCACTGTAAACACAAATGAGTGCACATTTATGCACACACACACACCCTTAGACAAACTTCTTCCTGTTTGCAAGTAAATCCCCCCAATCTCCCAGCCTGGAGAGTGTTCACCTGTGTGTGTCTCAGCGGCAGGTTCCCATCCCATTTCTGAGCGGGTGCTTCTGCTCCGACTGTGCTCACCCACCCAGCAACCTCGAGGTTAATCCACCACAAACCTCCTCTGGCATGCCATGCTGGCCTCGTGTGTGTCAGAGAGAGAGAGGAGGAGGAGGAGGAGAGAGAAGTAGTGTGTTTTTCTACCACTCTCATTTATGTTTCATCTTTGCAATCCTAACAGGGTGCACACTCGACTCCACCCAGCCTCTGAAGACCTGCAGACCAAAAACCAACAGAGTGTGGACTCTGAAATTCCTCGAGAATTCAAGTCACACAGCAGCTCCAGGCTCTTGGAGGGGCTGAATCCAACTCTTGTCTCATGTTTAAGTCCTTCACCAGCCAACATGAACTTATCATACTGTTAGAGGCGAGGTATTTGTTCCCCTGTAATGTCACAGAGGCATCATGGTGGGACCAATTCATCACTCCGCTGCGCAGCACGGTAACACGATGTGGAAACACTCACTGGGACGCCAACATTACACCGCTGCAGGATCGATGTGAAAGTATAAAAGTGTCACGACAGCAGGGCCTGCAGCACAGCGCTGTTACAGACTCTCAGTCTGAAAAGGTTTTAATCCCCGTCGATTTAACTTCAGGAATTATGAGCTGATAAACTCAGGTTGGTGGGCTCGCAGATTCAGGGACCCAAACAAAAACAATAATTCTTTAACCTGAAGCTGCTTCCTGTGTTCAAGAGATATTTGAACCACACTATCTTTCTTTGCAGAGCCCCAGAAATAATGAAGACTGTGTAAATCTGAACTCTGAATCCACAATGAGCATGTCAAACCCAACAGGGCCCAAGCCTGCAGCCTGATTTCATTTCAAAAAAACAAAACAAAACAAAACAAAACATCCAAACTTGAACAGAAAACTGTTTTCTGAATTCCTTTAATTGGTTTTAAATCCTCTGTTTGTTTTGCAGAGCAGGGGTATCGCTGCAGAGGATTTGGCTCCAGTTAAAACATCGTTCATGATGAACAATGAGGAGTCATTATTTCTGTGTTTGTAAAGATGACAGCCTGACGTCCTCTGAGCGCAGCGACAGCACCCGCTCTGCTGACTCTTCCTCCGACAACTCAACACATGCATTAATTTTAAAGACCAAGCCTGCAGCTCCGAGCGCGCTCTTCTCTCTCACTCTGGGATATAAAAATAACACAGGTGCAAAAACATTTCTCTCAGATGGACTAAAACCAAAGTGCAGAATTCTTCGTTACAGGGTGACTTCACTTCAAATATTAAGGGGGCAGATATATTTGAAGACGTGGTGCGAAAGATGTCGCAGGTTCGTGCCTGCTCAGGTGTCCTTGGGCTGGACGATGATTTGTTTGCTTCTCCTGGGTGCTGTCTGACCCTGACTCTTGCCCTCAAACAGCCAGGACTGAGAATCGATGTTATCACATTATCAAAAAGCTGTGTTTAAGATTTATTTCTCCTTCCCTCTGCTCTCGTAATAGAAACTGATTATGAAGAGTGAAGGCTGTGACCTCCGCAGAGCGAAGACATGCTGGATGGAGTACAGCGAAGGTGAACGCCTGTTTCATGCTCACGCCAAATCTATCAATTTAATGAAGCTGTGAGCTTTTACACCAGAACAAACATTACAGACTCGACTGTACGTGTCTCCTCTCTGACTGAAAAAAGGAACATGTCCTTTAAGGACTGTACAAAGATGCACGGTTGATTTTGATGTTTCAAAATCTAAACGAGCTCCTCTCGCGGACACCGAGCTGTTAATGACAGAGATAGAGACACAGCACATTTCTTCATGAAATATTCAAACTGTTTGACAATACTTTATTCTGCCTGAGTGGCTGCACAGCCCTCATGAAGCTGCATTAATAATCAGGTGGATCTGCTGGCGCCTGATTGACAGGCCTGCAGAGGCAGCTTATGGCCTCTTGTGAAGGAAGAGATGTGTCAGAAAAACACCGACGTTTTGAAGTAGATTTTAAAGGAACATTTCTGCTTAAGTTGGAAACGAGCGGTGCCTTTAGAAACTGAGGGAGAGAGGAGATGAAACGGCATTTGGAAAGGAGACTTTTGGCAGGAATAAGCCCGTGGAGAGATTCAGGAAAAATAATCTGGACCGCAGCTAAGATGGGAGGGAGGGAGCGGGGGGGTGCAAACCTGAACATCCTTACATGCACTTGACGATAATTCAGGCCATATGTCCACAAATATGATGTGTGATGTAGAGTATCAGGTGTATGTTGCACCTCAAAGATGAGTCTATGCTGGAGTGTGTGTGTGTGTGTGTGTGTTTTCACCTTTCCTGACATGTTGAAGCAGACGTGATGTATGCATGACACCGTGTAATGGATGGTGCTAAGGTACCTCATTATCTCTGTCCTTCTAATACACCATGGTCTCATGTACTTATATTTTGAGTTCTGATGTGTTTTTTTTTTTTCGAATTTTGAAGTCAGATTTGGGTTGTGTAGCTCAAATAAAAGTTTTTAAGATTAACTGCATCTTTCTAGCACATGTTGAAAGGGGTGTCCGTCTAATGTTGGAAAACACTTGTTTGAGAAAAAAGTCCTTCTAAACCAACAAAACCAGTATACGTGTGTGTGTGTGTGTTTTCTCCTTTCCTGACATGGTGAAGCAGAGGTGATGTATGCATGACACCGCTCTGAAGAGCTGAATAAAAACAATAACAAACCTCCACCCACCCTCTGCCACCCTCCACAAATCCAGCTCTAACACCCACCCAGGGACCCCGAGGCCCCTTCTAACAATACCATTTCAGAGGTGGTCAGACCTCCGTGTGTGTGTGGTCAGCTAATAAAGCCATTGTCTGGCCCTGAAAAGAGGATTACTTTAATCTAGTAATGGGGGACCTGGCAGCGGGGTAAGAGGGTCACTGAGAAGTGCTGAGAAGCTCATTGTGACGTAACAAACGCCCGCATAGACGAAGCCCTCAGCTGACCCCCCTCCCTCTGCCCAACCAGGGCTGTGCCTGCTAGTCCACCCATCTGGAACACCAGAACTCGACCTCCAGGGCAGCAGGTCGGACAGGCGCCCGTGCACAAAGGCTGACCAGGCAACTCAAGGGAAGTTTGAACTGCAGGGTCTTTTCACACCCACTGCGGCACTGTGCCATAAAGCCTGTTCCATTAGTTTGATTCAGCACAAATCAAAATCACATTTTTTAGTCCCTTTTTATGGAAAACACGTTCTGTGAAGTCAAACTCCAGGAGGCAGCTGAAATGCCAGGATGCCAAATTGAATCGGCATGTTTTACGACACTACGTCACTGTTTAACCCAGAAGGAACATCTTCAAATGATCTTGCTGGTGGACTGACATCTCATGGGAGGACTGCTGTGTTTTTAAGCTGCACTCTGAGGCTTCATAAACCTACTTTTATTTTACCCTTTAATGTCTTCTGATTTTAGCTTGGTATTCTCATCCAATACAAAGAAAAAATTATTAGAAAAGTACCTTAGACAGCCCATGATTTTCTTTGACTCTAATGACTTTGGTTTTTGACCTAAGGTCACGACTCTTAGTCATTTTTCATTAAAAGCCTTCTCATGATGTACCGGATGTGTTTTGGTGGCTTTTAGCATTCTCGTGTAGCATCACCAAGTCTGAGAAAGGGGAGCAGGAGAAGTTTCCCGTTCTTCTGCATGTTTCATTTTGTCCAAGAATCCAGCTGAAGACACGTCACCGCAAGGAAATATATTTAACAGAAATTGCCCATTAAGTTTCCATGGAAACACCATTTGGGGAGGGACGACAGTGCCCTCTTTGTGGGAACCAAGCAGCAGCCTGCAGTCTTAAATATGTCTATGCAGGAGTTTTAAAAACTGCAGTTCACTAAGTGTCCACTAGAGGGTGGCTGCAGAAACCACATACAAACCCACTCAAAAAAAAGTCTGTCTTAACAGTAGAAACAATCAACCACCAGTTTTAAAAAACTGACTGCAGCTCGTTTCTCTATCTGCACACTACACTCTATCTGAGGTTGAACTCCTACATAATTCATTATTTTTGAAGTTATCAAACAAGTTTTTTCCCATTTGAAGGCATGGCTGAGTTGACTGACAGATGGTCAAACTGTAGCTGCCTGCCTCTTTACCTCATCCTAACTCCAACTGAGTTGAGTCAGCATTTCTTCTGCCGACTGTGTTTTGTCACAAAGTAATACCCATGACGCAACATGCTAACCCCAGCATATTCAGATGCTTTAGCAGATGCATGTGGGTGAGGATTATATACTTATTTGCGTACATATTTGTTTGTTTTGTCTGTTTCAGGATGGCACCAGCAAAGAGGTGTTCTTTACAGTCAGTAAGTTTAAGAAATCAGAACATGAGCTCAGTCAACATGAGATCAGACTATTAAAACGTATGTAAACAGCTTAGTCAGACTGAGAATGGACTGAGCAAAGCTCCATGGACACACCTAGATACTGACTGATCAGACTGTGACTGATGCAATCACTAACGGTGACAGTGATTATGAGGTGGAATCAGACAAGGCAGATGAAGATGTCTGTGGCATGGATGAAGGAAATCTACAGTCCACTGACCGCCCAGCTGATGATCATGTGACCACTGAGCCTCAAACTAAAGTACATGCCATGCCCCCCTGACAGTTATCACCGGTTGAAAAGGGATTTCATCACTGATTTCCTGGTCCTGGTATTACAATCTGTTTTTATTTGTTCAAACAGTGTGAGTCAGTAATTTTGCTCCCAATTGGAGCCAACGTTGAATTAGTACAATAAGTTTAATTTCTGAACCAGAGACCCCTTACAATAACATCCGACGGGTGAAAAAACAAGTTTTCTAAATTTTTTTTTTTTTTTTTTAAATATATTTGAGTCTTACAGTGTTTAGAGTGTCATCATATGAAGGCAGATTTCTTTTCCAGCAAAAACAGAAGAATGTTTAAGATTTTAACTGGTCGGTCTTGTCTAAAGGAGGCTGGAGGAACAGTGGATCCACACACTAAAGGATATAAGAAGCTGCACTGAGCAAGAAGAGCTCCAATCACAGCTGCTGGGAGCTGGTTTCACTGCTCTCCTGACGTCCTGTGAGTGCTGTCTGTTTTCTCAGCAGGGTGTCCAGTTGTTTCCGCACACACACAGACACACACACACACACAGACACACACAGCTCCATGACGGTCTGCATGTGTTCAGTTTCATCACTGTGTCCACTTTCTCTGTCGGTGCCTGAGAGGTGAGGAAGGTGACATCAGTGTCCTCCTGTCGGACACGAGATGACAGCCGCCCTCTCCCAGCTGCCCCGGCCTGCTAACGCTACTCATCACAGACTTTCATTGACGCCGCGGCGTTTTCCTCGAACATACAACCGCGTTCACGTTGTTAGAGCAGATGGTCCGGCCTTATATCCTGCCTCGTGCCCAGCACACTTTTTACCCAGGCATGTCCATCCATACCCCTGCACAGAGAGGGAGGAGGAGGGGGGGAGGTGGTGACGCTGGGGGAGGGAAGAGCAACAGTTCCAATTTTCCACCCTGTCAACAAACTCCAAAAACAGATGGATCTTGGAGCAGAAATCCATTTAGCTCCACTTGAATGACTTAAGCCCCTGCTTGCTGACCTTTCTGCACACTGAGGTGGGAGCACGTCTTAAGGAGAAATGAATCTTGGACAAATACACACGAGTGGAAATCAATAAGCACTCTCCACAGCCGCTCGCCCTCGCAGTCGCCATTTGCAGACTGGTCAAATATACCTAAATCCTTGTGAAATGCCTTTTCTAAACCTTCCAACCAGAATTAATTCTACCAAAGCAAACTCCGAGACGACCAAAATAAAGTTCAGTTGAGTGTGAATCCACTTTACAAACAGTCCCCACGCTGTTAGCAGCCAGCGAGTGTAAAGGTTAAACAAGGAGACCTGCTGGAGACGTAACGAACGCGATAATACTCAAAGCACTTCAAACATGGCCGACATCACAGATAACATAATCTCTATTGTTCAACATGCTCTGGTTGCTCGGAGTATGCTCTTGATATGACAGCAGCAAACAGTCCTCCACATGCACAGAGGAACGTAAGCCGCTTATTGAAATGCAGAGCGGGATCTGTGTCTATTAGCATAATGCTAATTTAACATTTACCACCAGAGCTTTGGAAAAGACGGATATTTTCTGCCACACGAGTATTGATTTTACATTGAGAATTTGCGAGCGGTTGCTGTGGAGCCGTAGCTTTAAATGTTTCACAACAGAAAAAAAGATTTAGCTTCCGAGAAGCGATCAGACGATGTCCGATTCACGGGCTGTACGAATAATGTGTGCTTAACTCAGGGTGACTCGTCCAATCCCTACACAGTCTGTCCTGTGATCAGCTTAAATTATGTTTCCAATATTTCATGAGATGATGAAATCCTTTACTGCTCCTGAAATAAGTCATCCAGTAGTAAACTGGCCTGTTTACTCGTCAGCACCAAACTGTTTTCAGCAGATAAGCTCATAAATCCCACACAACAATCTGTTTTCAATAATCACAACCATTTACCCAAACATCTCGACTGGTTCAGTAATTGCGACTTGTCGTCTGAATAGCTGTAACAGAGCGTGTTCGCTCGTAGAAAAGCTCCATTTGTTGCTCAACGTTCACACGAGCACTAATTTCACCGCCTCCTCCTCTGTTCCTACGCGCCCTCTGTTTCATCTGCTCGGTAATGATGCTCTGATTGCGTTCAATTGATTTGTTTGAACCGTGTATTGATCCTGCTGGCCTCTCACGCTCACAGTCTGCAGATAATGATGCCAGAAACTCCCTGCATGTATCCTGCTTCATGAGCTAACCGTGATGAATTGATGGGTTTGTTCTGAGTTTGTTCTCTGCAGATTTAACTCCTCATCCCGAGCTGTAAAGCATCCTTACGATCCCGGGTTCCTCATCGCTTCTCATCACAACAAAGTCTTTCATTCCGTCTATTGATCCCATACTGACTGTGTTCTATCGTGGCGCATCTCTGATGGTGTTTTCACTCAGACATTTGCTGTCCATTAAGAATCACAGGCTGCTCTTTAAACCCCAAGACTCGGCAGTACAAATGATCTATTAGGTTTTACTATTTGGGATGTTGTTTTAGGTTCTTCACATCGTGAGGAGCAGCTCGACCAAAGCTTGAAGGTAACTTCAATTCATTGGTTGTAAGTAATGAGAAAAATACTGAAATTGAGTAAGAAAACGATGACTCTTTCTAATAGAAATGCAATGGCTGCACTGACATATTTGCATTGTGTTGTGTTATTAATTTGTACACTTACAAACCTGTAATCAATATGCAAAATATTAGAGTTTCTGCTATCATAATATATTCTCATTATTGAATGTTTAATGTTGATACTCAAAGGACAGTGGCCTCTGATTTCTGTTAGTAAGCAGATGAAGGTTTGGCTCTTTTATTTTCACTGTTAGCCTGTTTGAATCATTTTCAAACACCGGTGTCCTGCAGCTTTTTGTCAGAGGATTTCTTTTTATATTCTTTCAAGAGAAAAAATTGTGCTTTGATTAGTCTCAATTCTGTCCCTCAGGCACCCCCCCCCAACTATCCTCACACAATTTACAAAAATATAATCTTTTTTTCTCTCACTGGTGTTTAAGTAATCTCTTCTTTAACACCTCTTTTTAGCTGCTGTCTCTTTAAGGCTCCCTGTGCCACAAATACCCTTCCCTCTGATTGGCCAGCCCTCTGGAGGCCTGTTAGAGGTGGGGCTAAGGGTCGACCCTGGTGTTTGAGGCCCTGCCCGTTACATAATGAAACAGAAGATTCTTATGTGATGATCTCATCATGTCAGTAAGATCTCTTATAACAGAGTGTTTTTTAATCAGTTTGCAGACAGATTCAAGGATTTCTACAACATATGAATATTTAGAGGTTTGAAAATCTGCACATTTAGTCTGAACATCCAGTACTGTCACTTTACATCCATTTTTACAATAGGGGAAAGCAGAATACCCCCTCTTTAAGATTTGTTGCCCTAAAACCACTTAAGCAGAGCTGGTTTGGCTGGCTTGGTGGACCAGGAGAAGTCTCTGGTCTTCTTTGAACTGGCTGTTCTTTGGACTCCCTGTCCTGATGTTACGTGGAGCATGTCACCTCCATCTCTCAACACTTCCTTTCTCTACTGATATCTTATCAAATAAAGACAAATAACTCAAAGACTGAAAAAAACCAGCATGTGAATCTCCCAGCTTCAGTTCTTCCCAAACGGAGTCTAAACCACAGCGAGGAGTCTTTGTGCCTTTGATAGGCTTTCAAACTGGACTCGGTTCATATTTCTTTCTCTTAATCTTCGCCCTGAAGCAAATCAGAAACACAAAGCTGCCTCTCATGTAGCTTCAGCCTGGAGGCATCTGTTGGCCTCAATGAGCTCAAACGAGGGTCATTAACATCCTGTATAGCTCTGACAAATGACTCCTCATTAATTACACACTTAATCACCTCAGCAAAACACAAACAGGTTTAATATGGAGCTCAGATTTATTCAATATATTCACAGATTTCAAGTGAGACCCTGTTCAACATGTAATCGACAGCATTAGACGGTGTTAGCGACCATCACACACACATTCATCTCTTTGCTCCCGGCTGACACAGAGCTGGAGTCCCTCAGCATTAACTCAACGCCATCAAACACTGTAGCTGTAAATATTTGATGTTATATTCAATTAACTGAGACCGCTGTGCTGAAATGTCCTCAAAGCTAAAACATCACTCAGTCACATCTTCACAATTCAAGCAACGACACTCTGAGTCTTTATTGTTCTGTACTGTCGTTAAATTATCGGGTGGGGAGGGGGCTCTTCCTCACACCACCTGTTGTCAGGGCCTCACCCAACCATCACCCCCTCTTCCTTCTGCTTTTGTCCCCCTGAACCTTTATGACACACACACACACACACACACACACACACACACAGGGCTGTGGTTGGTCTAATTAATTCGTGTTTCCTCCAGAGAGGGTTTGGCTGCTGGTCTGGCTCAGTGACCAGCAGACGGTTGGGGGTTAAGCCAGGGGCCCGTGGCCTCACTCCGGCCATCTGATCCCCTCTTTTAAGAGCAGAGCGGCCATCAGCTCCGTCCACCACAAGGCCGAGACCTGCAATCCCATTAGTGAAGCATGAGCACACCTCAGAGCTGGTGTACGACACATGAACAGGGAGAGGAGGGCTGGTTAGCGGCACCGAGCAGAGAGAGAGAGAGAGACTGTTTCTGAATCACACACACTGAGTCATAGTGAGCACGACGACACACACACACACACACACACACACAGATCTGATGTTTAGCTGGTTAAAGGCAGCTTCATACAGACCTGAGGACAGAATGTGTCCTGATGAACGGATGTGATGGACGAAGTGCTTCAGGCAGCGGCAGGAAAACACTGTCATGTTCCAGCTGCACCGTCACATTCAAACACACACACACACACACACACACTGTGTGACCCGAGTCTTTGTTCTTGTGTTTGTCAGCCTGTCACAGCGCTAGAAATCATCCACCAGAATCAAAACGGTCTCATCAGACTGTGGATGAAGACATGTAGCATGTAAAGAAGTCTCCAGTACCTCTGATTAAAGCATAGACTGTATTATTAATGGACTTTGTCTCTGCGACGTCTCCCGTCTGTTTCTGATAAGGATTTTTGAAGCATATCGGCCGGCGCGGCCATATTGGAAATGATGCAGGTTTTATGTCTCCACAGTAACAGCCAAAGGGTGCCCAGCAATCACATGAGCTGATCTGTGCCCCTGATTGGACGAAGTGGCAATCTTAATATTGTCTAAACTGCCGAGTTAGAAAAAAAAATTCATCCCCCCATACAGTGCGTGCTGTTAGTGAAATTAGTGATTCAGACAGGAGACATTCTTTGTACCAGGCTGTAAATGTGCTTATTTGAAAATGGCTTTTTTTGGCTTGGTGTGTACGTGACTTTTGGTACTTCCAGAGCCAGCCTCAAGTGGACACTCGACAAACTGCAGATTTCAGCACTCCAATGTTGTCTCATATTTTCAGACTGGAGGTTTCTGCTTGGATTAAAGGCATAAAAAGCCAAAAAATAGTTTTAAAATAAGAAAGAAGTCTTACATGGTGGCCAAAGTGGTTTTAACCTTACACCAGTATCAGTAGCCTTCACACCTAACACAAATAAAATCATCTGCACAACATGCTGCAGACACAAATTTTTGTGTAGCAGCTCAAATAGTGCAAATTCCCACCATGTTCAACGCTCTACACCCTTCATTCGTGAATTTGCAGGAGTTGAAAATCTGAGTACCTCAGTTTCACATTCGAAGTCTTGCTTGTGTTGTATGTCGCTTTGAGATAGTAGAATTGTAGAGTGTCAGTGAATTATTACCAAGAGGCAACATCCAGTAGAGAAAAATGAAGCCTATGCAGAAGTGCTAAAAGTTGCTGTTCATGGAGAATCTGCTAGAGGCTGGCTGCAGAAAGACAGGAAGTCACGTACACACACAAAACAAAAAACATATTTACAGCCTGTTTCAAAAATCAGCTTGGGTCTGAAACGCTAATTTCACTATCAGCACACACTGTAGGGGGGGATGATTTTTTTTCTAACTCAGCGGTTTAGAAGATATTAGAATCAAGAGTTTGTCCAATCAGAGACTCAGCTCAGCTCATGTGACTGACGGGCGCCCTATAGCTGTTAGAAAGGAAGCTCAAAGTCTGCATCATATCCAAGATGGCCCTGTCCAATGATCAGCTTCATTTCATTGTATCAGGAACAGACGGGACATGTAGAGAGCTATGTCCATATTTTACACGGTCTATGATTATTACCCAATCAGCACGGAGATCCTCTTGTGACGTATGACTGAACAGACGGGTCGAGGTTGGTTGTATCTGTGTTAGTCTACCCTGACCTCTGTGGCTCCAGCTGTTTTTATGGGAGCAGGAATAAAAAGGAGCACGCTTTAAGGAAAGAGAGAGAGGAGGTCTGTTTGCCTGTTACTTGATTCCAGCTCTCAGGTTTACGAGCAGGTCATCACCACCAAAGAGTAAAAAAGTATAATCAGCTTCACTCAGCAAAGGACACCCCTCCCCTCCCCTCTCTGACAACACTCACATCTTTTGGTCCTTCCAAATTATGCATATAACCACAAAACATCTGCATGTTTGCATACGTATTAATGATGTGTTAGCTCACATATGGTGTGAATACGACGTCACCACCATCACGATGCCTCTGTACTTACACTCTGCTCCCTGAAACAGTGTTATATTGGTGTCAGTGTGTGATCACACACACATACTGTGTTTACGCGTCATTGTTGGATCTCAGTAACGAGTCTTAACGTCAGGTGATACCAAAAAAATGCTGAGATCAAATCAGACGGCTTTCTGAGTGCAGAGAGGGTCTTTAGGCTCCCTTGCTTTATTTTAAATAACTTAAATAACAGGTGAAAATGAGCAGGTAGCAGGTCAGGTTTGTGTTCAGCACAGAGCTCCAATCGCTGCACATTTGGCTGCAGCCCACTGGGGTCAATAAGAGGGACAGAGGGCAGCACCACGGCGCGGCGAGGAGGGGAGGAGAGGGGCCCTCATCTCTTTCATCATCTCACACTTCTTACCACAATCTATGAAATCCATGTTTTCTGCACTGAGGTCTTAGTGATCAAAAAGAGTGACAGGTGTGCGCTCCTGCACCAGATGTGGGTTTGTGGATGTGTGTGTGTGTGTGTGTGAGAGGAGACACACACAGAAAGAGGAGGATCCAAGTAGTGACAGAGCGGTTCAGCTGTTTCTCCCTCGCTGGTGTCTGGGATTACAACGGGTGAGAAAACTGGCCCAGACGACCATCACAGAGGCTTAGAGTCACACACTCTCTCACTCACACACACACACACACACACTCACACAGAAGAGAAAAATGTGACAGAAGTCAAAGGAAAAAGGAAGAGGTGTCATCACAGTGTCACCTGTTCATTCCCTGGATTCCACCGTGCAGCTGCCGTATCAAACCTCGAAGGCTTGAACTCGAAACAACCTCTGAAAAGGGGGCGGAGCATAAAGCCCCTAAAGGTCCGTCAGTCAGTTTTATTTGAAATTCCTCTGACCCCGCCCCCAGCCCCTCAGTAAAAAGCACCTCTCCCCTCCTGCTTGGGTGAATATTCATGAGCCATAAAGACAGGCGTAGCCGGCGTAATAAACCCGTCAGAGGTATAAAACACTCAAAGAAAGAGCCGCCAGGAGCTTCAGGGATCCCCGCTGAATGTCACACCCCCACCCAGGGGTGTCTGGCTCTATTGTGCTCCACTGACTTTTATGCATCCGACATGAGTTGGCCTCTGCTCTCGGCGCGTAACTTTGAGCGCCATGTTTTCTGGATCAAAGCGTCCCTCTCATGGCGTGAAATCGTATTGGGAGTGGGCCACAAAAAAAAAAAAAAAAAACATTTTCAAAGGAATGATTCAGTAAAGTGGTGCATGATGTGTGTTTCATGCAGAATAAAGGAGGGTACAGTTTGAAGGAATGATCCAGCTTATCACTGGATGACAGCTACACTCACAGCACACACCGTATGACTGCAGGCGTCTCCTCAGACCGGATAATTCTGTGTTATCCTTCCGGCAGAACATTTCCATTTCCAGCCTACATTTCTTTTCATAGCTTTCCAAGTACATGGGATGTGATATTCCACCTTTGCCCACGTATTATTCAGTGTTTGTTTAAAAATCCCACAGAAAACATCGTCTGTGGGGTTGGAGAGCCTCTCTCTCTCCGTTCAGGCATTAAAACCTTCATTCATCCAACATGCCGTTAAAAACAAGTGGAAACTGTTTCAGAGTCAGCTGAGCAGAACCTCCTCTAATGACTTATTGACTGTCCGATTGTTAGCGAAGGAGAAATGATCTGCACCTCTTGAGTAAAGATGACTGATCCTCTCAGTAATGAGGACACGTAGCTGCTATGAATCAATGAGAAGCTCAGGACACGCTGCTGATCCAGGTTTTTATTCAGTCAAAAACACTCCAGGCTGTGTTTAAAGGTGTGTTTGGACACACACGTGTGTGTGTTTCAATAGTCATATTATATAACAGACCCTGTGTTCAGTTTTTTTTCAGCCACCATGAAATTTAAGCCTGACACATCAGATACACATCCTCTTAATGTTGCTGGATGCTGGAGCAAGCGGATCCAGCAAGACAGGACGTGGAACACAGAAACCACCTAAAAGCAGCCAGCGACTTTCAAAATAAAACAAACCATTTCAAAATCAAATCGTATTTATCTTTACTACAACAACAAACCGACGTCATGAGCAGAGCCATCTTTAAGGTGGGAATTGAGGGAACTCTTCAGTCTCCCAACAGTCCAGCTGTGTGGAGGTCCCACAACGTGCCGGACTGAACGCAGCTGGCTTGAGTCCACACATGAGAGAGCACAGAGTCAACAGAAAACAAAGGAGCTGCATCTGTTGTATTCCTGTGAGTTGGAGATGGATAAAATATGATATGAAAAAAAAATATTTTCTAGCTCCATCCACAAACTGAAGAAGCCCTTCAGAGGAGAGGCGAAACAGCTCCAAGAACTGTACTACAAGTCCAGGTTTTTGCCTTTTCAGATAAAGCTCACTGTTACAAATAACTCTTATTCCACTGAAGTGACCCTGGTGCTGGTTCAGAGCTGGTTCAACCTGGTAAGTGTCCAAGAACCAGCCACAAAGAGCCACGTCATCACGTCACTAATCGAGTCTTTTTACGTTGTTGTGTAACATCAAATAAACGTTGATTTTGATGAAGCTTTTTTCCTCTTTTTTAAATAATTACAAAAATCTCTTAATGTTTATGTAATATTTTTTTCCTAAATTTGAGTGCTTGAACCCACAGCGCGAGCCCAACACTGATCATGACAGTCTCCTCAAACTGTGCTGCTTGTGCAGGGTTTAAAAATAAAAATAAACGAAAAAACGTTGAAAAAAATTCTTCTTTTGTCACGCACAGGATTTTATACAGTATAATGTTTGCATCATAAGGATAAATAAAACCTACAGTGATTGTTTAGACAGCTCCAAAACCCTGAATGTCTGCAAAGCAAATATTTGGACAGGAAACTAACTCTAGATTCCTAAAAGTATTTAATCTGCACATGTTTTTATTGTGTTAAAATATAATTATAGACTTATCCTGTGGACACAGGCTGAAACATGTGAAACACACGTGAAGAACATGTATTGTTTGTTTATTTTTTACATTCTCGTTGTTCTTAGAGTTTTGGGTGGTCATTTTGGGCCTGATAACTGGTCCTCCAGCCTCTGGTGTGAGCTGTTTATCATGGAGCTGGTGCTACTCTGAAACTGTTTCGCCTCGTTTAGGGCCACAGCTTTGAAGCTTTCATCTGATTAAAGGTATAAGAGCAAAAAACATCCTCTGAAGATGATCGTAATACCAGAGAGGTGTGAAAACTCTGAGTACTTGAAGGTCTAAATGAAGAGGAGGTTGTGATATCTTTTCACAGCCGTAGAAAAGAAGAACTCCTGTATGTGAGCAGACTGCAGCAGATGTTCTCTGTCACTGAAGAATCTACAAACAGTTCACATTCTCCTTTAAAGCCTGCAGCGAGTGTTTCATCTTCAAACGAAAGATTTCAGGTAGAGGATTACTTTTAAACTGAAACCCAAGTTTCAAACTAACAGCGTCGAGTGTAACATTAGTGTGACCCCTGAGCTCTCATTTATCAACCTCCAGACAAGCTGTGTGAAGCCAGCGCTCAAAGATCTCTGCTCAGCCCCCTTTGGCGTACACTCAGATTACTAAAAAGCCATGTAAGACTTCCAGACTCAGCTGTATTTATCAGAGCTGCAGCATTTTGACACTTCCTCCTCACTTTGGTCCCATGTGCTCCACCCTGGCTGCTCCTCCACCTGCAGCAGATGGACCATGAGGGGTTAAACCTCCTCACTGTGCTGGCTCCTTTTCTGATACCAAATATACTCTCACACACTCTCTCTCTCCCTCACAGTGAAGCTGGCTCTCAGTCCCAGCCTGTGACTTGGAAACAGTGGAAGCAGAGTGTCTGTGCCACAGAGCGCCATCCTGCTCCACCGTGCCGCCTGGCCTGTGGTCTTATCTCCGGCCCTGATAGAGCCTCACTGAGGGGACTGCAGGAACTGGCAGTGGGTTGACTTTGGCATTAAACACTGTTTGTTCCCTCTCTGTCCCTGTCGCTCCCTTCCTTGACACAGTGCTGCACTATCAGTCCATGTGGGCTCATGTAGCATTCAGCTAACAGGGAGGAGCTGGCTTAAGGTACTGAAATCAGCAGGGGTGTCCTGATACAACCTTTTCTCTATTTCCAGGTCCTCTACTCAAAACTTGAGCATTTTCGAAAAAACCTTGGGGGAAATGTTTCAAGGTTAAACTTCCCCAATTCTGTGTCACCATGTGTCAAGTTCTGCACTCAGCTGTAACATCTTTCTCGGACTTTAGCAGAAAATACTTCCACGCAGCCAACATCACTCTTACTCTTTGATCCTTTGTTAGCTTCTTAGCATCCACTGGTTTAGTGATCAGGTGTGCTCTGCGTGCTGGATAGAAGTGCTGGAGCGGAGTCTGGAATGGACAGCCGGTATCGGAGTGCTTAGATCTTATATATTTTAGATTCAGGTCGATATTATCCGATTTTTGTTTTTTTGAGACGCTAACAATGATACAGACACAACAGCTGAAAACTTTAAAAATGGACATTATGAGTTTTGTTTAGTTCTGTTGTTGCAGCAAATCTACACCGTCTGTGTGAGGATACGTCTGCAGAGAAGATTTTTGATGTCGATATACAGTGTTAAGCATTTTTTTCTCTTTGTGATCCGTACGCTGCAAACACGCAAACCTAAGCCAGTGTTTGTTTGTTTTTTATCAGACTTAAAATAAGTCCCATTTGTCTAATAAGTCATGAAAAATGTCTAATTTAAAGATCTTTGAAGACAAAAATGACGGCTTAATTGCTTGGGAAGAGTAAAATAATGTTGAGTAGTAACAAATGATCTTGAGACAAAAAAAGGCCTTTAGCATTAAGTTGTCTGATTCTTAATCTGAAACTTACAGGTCAAATTAAAGGTGCAGTTTGTAAAATAAGAACATTATCTGTGCTGCTTAGTGCACTTGTTGGGGAATAGAAGCTCCTGTGATGCAAGATAAGTCAGGATGCAAAATTCCAGGAATTTTTCAAAGTGCAAAATTTTCTACTGAAATTTATTGGAATGAGAGGAACTTATAATAAGGTACTTAAAAATAGCTATGGTAAACATATTGTAGTATAATTTTGGCTAAAACGGTTAGATTCAATGCTTTAAGTTTACTTGAATATCTCTGCTGTTGCTCGACCACATAGCAGAAAGACACAAAGTCAGGTAAGTTTTGATAAAATAATTCTGAATATTTCCAGATTTCCTAAGCTTAACTTCCTTGGAGAGTTTCTGGAAATTTACTGGAATTTTTCCACTCCTTTGCAACCTTATGATAAGTAAGATCCTCTGTTTGTCAAGTTTTTAACCATTAAAAAAGTGAATCAATACCAATTTATTCTCATGCAAAACAAGAACCACTCTCCTCCACTTCTTTTTTTTAATCCTACAACTGTAGGATTTTCAATGAAGTTCACAAAAAGCTGATGATGAGTGGTTCAGTGCAGTTTAAGATTACTGCTTCCATGGAAGGTTACAGGCTCACTTTGTAATATGT
This sequence comes from Labroides dimidiatus, assembly GCA_030710495.1. NCBI lineage: Eukaryota > Metazoa > Chordata > Actinopteri > Labriformes > Labridae > Labroides > Labroides dimidiatus. The sequence continues at coordinate 7,584,786 of CM061159.1, forward strand.
GGATATAAAACGTTCATTCTGATGCTCAGGTCAATATGCACTAATTTGAAAATATGAAATAATATTAAGTTTCATGTCTTCTTGGTCTGTTTTTCCATTCCGATCAAACATTTTTCAAATAAATCAAACACAAGGACGCTTCCAGAAACTATCTCTGCTTGATGTATCAGACACGAGGGAGGGTATGCAACATAACCTGAGGATGATATTTGTTTTGATATTTCAGCGCTCATTGAAGAGTTTTTGGGGTTTTTTTTATCTAAACATTGAACTGAAAATCTTTCAGCTTCATGCAGAGGTGTCACTGTAAGAGTGAAGATAGTCTACAGTCTGTTAAAACTCCTCACAGTAACTTTAAAGTGAAACTTTAATTCAAACTTCAAACTCTTCAACACTTTGCTCATAAAGTGTGTTCGGGTGTCTGTGGAAGCTTTTCAGGCACACATAGGAGACTCAAAGTAAAAACAAATTCAGAGTTATCCCTCTAAATCTCCTGCAGTTGAATACCATCATATCCCAAAAGGGATTCTTATGCGAGTTCAGCTGCTGTGCACTGAACCGCGTCTCTGCACAGAGTCTGCTGCAGAGTTTTTTACCTTTCAGAGGTCTACGGCATGAAAGCTGTGAGAAGTGCAGACTGACAACGTGAAAGATAAGAGAGGATACACACCAAACTCCTCTGACTGACCCTGCACAACCCACAGAGCTGTGTGCTTGATCCCGCCTGTGTCTGCCTTCAAGGAAACTTTACAGTCTCCTGTAATCTTCATGAGCAGCCAGAAAAAGGCTCAAGGATGCAGCCAAAGAAATAATAAGAACAGTGTGTCCTTGGCTCGTGGTAAAAATCTTCTCTGAAGCAAAGAAACTTCTTCACTCTGAAGACAAGATGAAACGAAGTGAGCAAATAAAGAGCCAGAAAACCACACAGTGATATTTACAGGTAGTGAGACATTGTTGGAACGTGACGTCTCAGTGAAAGGTGATTCACAAACACCTCCACCTGTTCTCCAGAAGAGGTTTCTCTCACTATCCACAGCCTTTCAGGGAAATGTGATCCCAGACAGAGATGTGTTTGAAAGGAGTCTGGAGTTTCACTGGTTTCTACTGGGAATAGAGCGACTTTACTGTGTTCAGCTGGTTTTTGTTAGAGATTCCTCACAGCTTCTTCTCTCAGGGTGGACGATAATAGGAGAGGGTGGATTTAGAGGATTAAAGAACATTTTTTTTAAATCTTCCTGCAAAAGCTTTCCCCGTGTTCTGTCAGGATTCATATTTGACTAACGTAAGCTTACATTAGACAGGAAGACCTTGAAACGACTTCGAAAAGACTCGGAAAGACTTAAATCAGACTCACTTTCACTCCCAAAGTGGTCTTTATCAGAGCCTATGATCTTACAAAACCTCAGTCTTGAACGGTAATATTAGTAATGAAACTAGACTGTGAACAGATTAGACTTCTTTGATTATTTTCATCATGCAGACAGAATGTACGAGACAGAACAGTGAAAGAGCAGAAACTAAGAAATCAAAACAGCTTGGCTTTCCTCCCAAACTACACCTTGAAACGATTCCACTGAGCGGGATCTTATTCCTAGATTTTTACCATCTCCTGAATTGTCATATATCAGCCGTCGGTTTATTTCTGTGAAGTCTCTTTTCTATCTTTTTTTTTAGATAGCTGCTGTGTGATAAACAGCAAAATGTATCAGCTTTAATCACATGTCTCTCGGCTGTTTCTGAAACGGATTTTTGAAGCAAAACAGCGGCCATATTGGAAATGAGGCAGGCTTTGAGTCTCCACAGTAACAGCCATAGGCCACCCGGCAATCACGTGAGCTGAGCTGTGCCTCTGATTGGACGAAATGGTGATCTCAATATCTTCTAAACTGCTGAGTTCGAAAAAAATTCACCCCTGTACGGTGCGTGCTGTGAGTGAAATTAGCGATTCAGACAGGAGACATTTTTTGTACCAGGCTGTTAACATGTTTATTTCTGCTGTGAAAACGGCTTTTTTTGGGCTTGGTGTGTACGTGACTTCCGGTACTTCCAGAGCCAGCCTCAAGCGGACACTCGAGGAACAGCAGACTTTAGCACTTCCACATTGTCTCATATTTTTAGACCGGAGGTTGCCACTTGGCTATAATATAATATAATTTGAGCAAAATAACTGTGAAAAAGCAGATCATAAAAAATCACACTGCCCTCGTGTGTTTCGGGGGAGTATTGCAGAGTACAATCAGCCACAACATCGTACAATCAACACAGAAATAAGGGTTAACAGTGACCCTGTCACATCCTGGTGACCCAGGACCACTCACTAACCCTCGCCTCTGAAGCTATGAACAAACTACACTTAATGCACATACCATTATCCACAAAGAGGACAAGAAATGAATTAACATCTGACACAGTGAGCAGTACTGAGCAAGAGAGGAGGAGGCAGAGTGGGAAGTTACAGATGCTAATGAGCTAAAGGCTAAAGGCTTAAGGAAGCAATAGTTGCTTGAAACCAAAACCCTGAGCGCACTACCTCTGCTCTGATAGCTTGTACCAACAGCAGGTTAGCATGCAGCTACAGTGGTCCTTTAATACAGTAACTAACACCTTCAGAGGTTGCTGGGAAAGCTCACTTTAAGGTTTGAGGAGCTGGTTTAGAGTCTGTGCTGAGGTTGCATGTTTTAACTTCTGACCACGACCCAAAACTGCACATCGATCCCACTCTGTTTCTGTGAGGTGCCCGATAAACTGAAGTAGATAAATAAACAATATGGTTTGAGTCTTTCATCGGTAATATCAGATCTCTAAAAGCACCCGATTGATTTGATTTCACACTAAATGAAAACAAACTGGATGCAGCTTCACACAGTGTTTGTTCTCATCTAAACTGGCTTCAATTCATCAGCTGCTGCTGTCACAACAACTTTATTCAACACTCAGGGAAACCAAACAGCAAAAATTCAATTAGCCTGCTCTGCATTTCATTAAGGTGCCACTGCTGACGGGAGTTTGTTGTGTTTTAAGTGAACTAACATCTGTTGGTGTGAAGCTGCCAGCTGAAAACGCCCTCTCTTCCTCCTCCTCCTCCTCCTCCTCCTCCTGCTCTCCTGTCCAGTGGCGACAACTGTTATCTTTCCTCAGGAGCTAGCTGTCATCCGTCTACATTAACAGGTCCGGCTGCAGAGATCCGCTCACAACACGACAGAGGCCAGGCTCTCTGGAGCGCGAGAGATAGGATGGGATGTCTGAGGCTGGTGAGGGGGGAGGAGGTGGGGGGACCTCAGGGTGTGAGCTGCCAGGAGATCTGACATGGAGGTCAGGGGTGACGTCTCGAGCTAACTCAGCCGAGTGATGGTGATGATACGAGGGCAGAGAGGGCTTTATCTGGAGCTGAAAACAGAGCGGCTATTGTTCACTCTGTGTGCTGTTTACTAAATGTCCTGATACAGGACTTACATGATGCACACTGAGACAACTACAGCTCCCTTTTCATGCTTGGAAATAGACTGCACGAGCTCACCCTGAGTTTATTCTCTCTAGAAAATTCAGTAACCTTAAAAAAACAGAGTGTGCTTACACATTGCCTCATTCACACACACGCCCAAGTATTCCAGCATGATGAGCAGAAACAACACTTACTTGCCACCTCCAGCGATGCATTACGACTGACGGCCTCTCCCAGGTAGTTCCTCGCCACGCACACGTAGACGCCCTCATCTGGTTTGCTCCGCCGCCCGTGTACGATTCTCAGGAAGAAGAGGGAGCCGCTGGGTAAGAGCATGCGGTGAGAGCGAGGGTCTTCTCGATCTGTCTCGACTCGCTCACCGTCTTTGTACCATTCCACCGTTGGAGTAGGCCGTCCCTCGGCCTTACAGTTGAGGGTGGCCGGTTCTCCTTTGGACACGATCAGATCGGACGGGTGTTCTACGACCCGAGGCGCTGCATCCTCTAACCGGGGCCGGGACGCTGATGGAAGAGAGAAGGGACACATTAAAGTGCTATCAACATGTTATGTAGATAGTTTTGGTATTTAAAGGGAACTTTGACAGACACTGTCAGCGAGATTGTCTCTTTAACTTTAAATTTAAATTCCAGCCTCTGTGAACCTTTGATGGAATGAAGTGAAGACTAGATCTGCACATTAAGACTAAAAGATCAAAGCCATGTGTCATCCTTGTTTACTGGCATCAGAATTAAAATTAAGTTAAATGTTTTATTTACACTTAGAGACTTAGCTGTAGTTCAACTGCCCTCCTGCTGTCATAATGCTCCAAAGCTCTACTACCTGGATGTAAACAGTCACAGATCATCTTGTAGTGTAGTTGTTTGTCAGTTTGTTGATCCATAAAATGGAGACATTTTTTGCCTGCAAATCCTGATCATGAAACATGCAGATGGTTACTTTGAAAATATCAGATAGGGCGAGTCCTTCTGTTTGAACTTAAATATTTGGTTTGTCCACCTTTTGCAGGAGTTACAGCAGCACAACTCAAGACAAAGGCTTTCCTTTGAATGTTCAATAGATCTGTCAACTTCATTTTACAATCTGCCTCTAAAGTTTACTTGAGGACTTAAGGAGTCCAGTCCATTCTTTTCAATGTTTCTTTTTATAAAGAAAATGACATAAATCTCCTAATGATGGGTCTATTCTATGGTATATAGAAATCATCATGACATAATGATGATTTTGTAGTTTTCTGGGTATTTAACAGCTGATTCAATAAAAACAACTAAAACCTCTTAAAATGCAAGAAGTATAATAATTCTGACCACCACTGGGGGACCCAGACACATACGTTAACCTGCAAGGAGAACTGAAAGCTGCTGGAACTAGCTCTGCTAGTGGTAGCCAAACTCTGCTAACCAATTTCACATCATTATTTGTGACCTATGTTGAATAACCTGTGAACACTCTTGATTGTTTTCTTTCATTTAGGGTACCACAGAACATATTAGCCTAATATAAGTATTAAAGTAGTACAAATATGAAAGTTAAGTTTTGCTAAAGCTTTGATGAGGAATCACAATTTGTTAACAAAATAAAATGAGAAGTTAAAACACTTTTTTTTGTTATTTGTTTGTTGTTTTTCGCCACTGATCAAGTAGTAACCTCTGGTCTAAAAACATGGAGCCTAGGTGGAAGTGTTAAACACTGCAGTTCTCCAAGTGTCCACTAGAGGCTTGATGCAGAAACACCAGAAACCACATACATGCAGTCAGAAAAGCCAGTTTTTACAGCAGAAAAAAACAAAAAACAGTCTTAAAACCTAATTTCTTATCAGCACAAGGCCTGGATTTTTATATATCTCCTTATTTTTTAAGTTAATAAACTCATAAATTTTACCCATATAAGGGCATGGCTGACTTGACCAACATTTTTTTACAACCCCAGTCTTGTGTGGACGGATTTTATGAACAAAATAAAGCACTACCCTACATTTTTATTTAAATCAGAAAGAAAGTAACCTTGAAACAGCTCATTTAAAAACATGCTCTTGCTCCACTTTTATGGCTTGAATGTATGAAGTAGTAAGTAAATGCGCATTATTGATGGTAGGCGATATGATGACCGTTTATCAAGCTACATCATGCTTCATGCAGAGGACTCACAGATCTGCATGTAAATGTTAGTGTTTCAGTGAAAGGTCTAGAATTAACCCAGAACACACAAGAAAAACCTCTCTGTCTCTTTTTTTTCAAATCTCTTCCCACAGGAAAACAAACTTATAACACCCTCAGTTGTCATCTCTCCAGTCCTCTGAAGCTGGGCGAGAACACGACCGTGTGAAACAAGCATGTAATGTAATTGCTCAGCAGTTACATTCAAAGTATAAATCAAGAGGACGTGTGAAATTACACGCTCTAAATTCTGCATCTATCAAACCAAAACAAAATTCCCCAGCAGCGAGGAGAAGCAGGAGGGATGTAAATGCGGTCGGACTGTGGTAATCAGAGGCTCAGGGGAGAGAAGGCTGAATGAAATATTCAAATATATGTAAGACTGTTGAATGTAAAATCCATAGAAGTACAAATCTATGAGATGGTGAAGACATTTAAACAGTTTTTTATTCAAAGCTGTGTGTGGTCTCTGTGAAGGACTATTCAATATGAATGTGTTGTGTTTGTGGTCAGTGTTTTCTCAGCCTGCAGCTCCCCTAGCTCGCTCTTTCTAAAGTCTGATCAGAGGACATAAACATAGGCAGAGATAGAGGGAAGCCAGGTTACTCCCACAGGTTTTCACAAGCTTTGAAATTGCTTTTTTTTCCTCCTCTATCCTTCCTCTTCCTCCTTTAATTTGAATGACAGCATGTCGGTGGCACAGTTATGTCGAGAAGCAATAACACAAACTCAAGCACCACGAGGCAAAGTGAAATTATCCCTGGAGAGCGAACGAAAGGATGACAACGGGAGGTGCGTCTTAACAATGATTTCTGAATAACAGAGTTTTGATCTGGCGGTGATTGGAGCTGCGTTCACCACTAACAGAGTATTTAATATTTTCATCATCATTCAACCAGAGAGAGGGTCAGTCTAAGTGCTGCGTGCTTACAGCTGTGCAATACCAGGTCTAAATTAAAAGTCCCAAAAGGACAAATTATAATCAAAACTGCTGATTAGTTACAGGCTTGTAGTCGCCCCCTTCAGGGTGCTCTCACACCTGTAGCTGCAGAGGCTGCATATGTCAGTAGTGGACCAAATCTTCTGAACTCAGTCGTTGAGCAAGTGGATGCTCAGGAGTCTGTTGATGTTGCTTTTTTTCCTGGTTGCTGGGCTGATTGCTTTTGGAAGCAAGCTGAGACCTCCTCTCCTGGTTGATCTCTGTGTTGCTCAGCAACGTGTGTCAAAATGACCTGGGACAAGGAGAGCAACTCCTGCAAACCTTCCAAGTGTGAAAGCACTCTTCAATGTTCATCTTGTTTCGACGAAAATTGCTGATATAATTTTTTGCAAATCGACCTATCATTGCAGCTGAAACAAAGCTGAAAGGAAAACAAACCGTTCTTTTTTTCCTACTCTTGTGACATAAAGTTTCTTTTTGGAGTGAAAACATAATTTTTGGTGGCAGTGACTTTTTTTTGTTGTTCAGCTATCAGAGGTATCAGACAGAAAGCTGCGAGGCTGCCAGAGTTTGGGTAAATCCTAAAGCTCCAGGAGGTGATCAAGATATCATCATGTTTCCTGTGTTCTTTATCTTCTTAGCAAGGACAGCTGACAATAAGCCCTCAGGGCTGTGGAAACAATGTAATCTACAGGGATGTAATAAAAAAAGGTCACAGTGGTTCCTCCTACAGGTGCGTAGAAGAAGAGGAGTTCAAAGGTTCACACTCTCCTGATAGCAGCTGATAAAAGGAGCAAAGAAAATTCCTGCCTCCACAGTGACAAATCCTCCCAAAAGTTTTGTAGGATTAAAAAGTCTGCCAAAGTGCTTTTCACTGATCTGAATATAGAGTACAGTCTGATGGACCCGCTCTCACTGCAATTACACTCCCCCTCACAGGCGGAGGAAAGGGGAAGCTGAAGAGAAGGAAATGGTGATGGAGCTTTAAAGTTTCTTCCAGAAAGAATCAAACGGCAGCTCGGCTTCTGTCTGACGCCTGCTTTGAGGCTCTGAATGTGATCAGGTGGACCTTTTAAGGTAATATTTCACTACTGTTAATGGAAAAACCCCATTATGGCAATTCTCCTTTCAGTCTGTTTCTCACATTGGAAATACACACCCTTAAAAAAAACATCATTCTTAAGGCAACAATAACTCTGATACAGCCCAGTTTCAACAACCGATAAAGATAAAACACTGTAACACTGTATTTTCTTCAACTCTTCAAGCTGCGTTACCTTTTATTTCACAACACTTAGGTGTTATTTGCTGTCTTTTGCTGAAGGATATGACCCTGATCTGATGTGCTTTATCTTTCTGATGTGATGTTTGCATACCTGCTCAGCTGGATGAACAGATCGATAGGGTATAAAGGGACGATGGAGGTGGTTTCCAGTACAGCTCTCTTTTTATTTCTTTCAAAAAGCTCCTAAAGCTGAACAATAAATTCCAGTGTTTGTCTTCGACTGCTTTGTTTTTGTTTGACAACCAAATAAAATGTTTCCCAGTATGAATAATTAAATCAAAAGCTTTCCAAGTTTCCCCTCTTTTGGAATAAAACAGAAACAGTCAGTATTTTTAAGTGCCTCTCCACTCCCTCGGGGTTTCTGACTGGTAAATAGAGACTGTCCAGCTAATAGCTCCGAGGTAGCACATGTATCCCAGCTGAGCTGAGTCTGTCTGGTCTGAGAAGGGGGGTGGTTGATCTGTGGTGGGAGCTCAGCAGGACAGAGGCTTTAAGAGCTGACTCATAAATTTTACAGTGAAGGCTGGTCTGAGTTAGTCATGTGGAAATGTAGAGTGAAGGTTTATAAAAAGGAAGAGACCACCATGTCAGTGAGATAAAGATGAACGCTGAACTGAGCTAGCTGCCAGAGAGATCGAAACACCAGTCATCAAGATTCAGCTCACAGAAGACTGAAGACAACAAAAGAGGACGACATTAAGAGACCAAAGAAGGAGGGAACTGTTTGATCATAGTTAAGTTCTTGGTAACTTGTTATTTTCAGTGATGTTCCTTGCACTAAATAGATATTACCTGTGGAGTACCCCAGGGATCCAATTTTGGTCCCCTACTTTTAGGCCCCGTTTAAACGACAACGCTTCACAGCGTTTCACTCGAAAACGCAAAACACGCAAAGAAAAAAATCTGCGTGCATCTGCTGAGGGACTGAAAACGCTGTCGTTTACATAACAGGCCTTTAGGGGGCGATATAACTGTAGAGTCTTTTGGTAGTCTGCCGCTGAAAAAGAGGCGGGCTGATCATCTGGTGTATATATTAAATGTGTCTTATCTGAGAGCAGAAGTGGAGCAATAACTGAACGTTTTGTTGAAAGGCAGTCAGCAGATTCTACAGCACAATCCGGTAAGTCCGCCATTGAACCATCGTTGATGTCCGGTTCACAAAAGTCCCCACAATGAAAGTGGAATGCGCACACGCAAAACGGAGTGTGACGTTTTCACTGAAAACTCCGGCTTGCTGTTTATAAGGAAATGGAGGCTGTAGCATTTCAGAAAAATTCCACTCTGGCAGACGTTTTAAAAAAGCTGTGTTTTAGGTCGGGTAAAATGGCGTTTCCGTATAAACAGGGCCTTATAGTCTTGAGGCTTCAACCAGGTCATGCAGTTCAATAGCAGAGTAGTTAGCTTGAACGTATGCTGATGACTCACTGTTACGTCTACTTTTGGATATCATGACAGATCTTCTCCTTTAAGTAGGAGACTTAATTCAAAAGTGTACGGCCAAGTGGGTATGAGGAAAATAAAAATGCTAGACTGCGGAGAGACATCCTAAGAATCAACACTGACAACAGTGTAATGATGGTGTTCCTGATTCTTCTGTGCAGCTGCAGCAAACGGTTCAGATCTGCATGTCGATAGACAACACAACTCGAGAGTATTTAAATTTCTGAGCTGTGTGGTCGTCCCCTGCTGCCTTGCTCACAGTCAGAGTAAATGTATGTAACAGATGAGGACCAGCCTGGAAGAGATGAACTTAAATCAGCTTAAATGGACAGCTGGAGTCTGGAGAAGATGACTGCTTGTCTTGAAAAGAGTGTCTAATAGGAAGTCTGGATCCTCTAAGGGCCTATTAGCTCCTGACCAGAGTGTTCTACAGCAACTCTCAGAGCTACAAGTGAGCTAATGAAACCGCAGGGAAGATATAGGAGTCCAGCATGAGAATGTGAGTCTGTTTGACAGGAAGGCTGTGAGAAGGGGAGCTAAATTAGTCTAACATGTCAAGTTCAAAGAGAGCTGTACACTTGAAGGATGTGTGTTGTTATCCCCTGTAGATCTGAGAGCTGTCAGATGGGGAAATTTCTTTGGGGCCAAGCTGTATATCTGAATAATTTAAAGTACACCAAAGTGTATAAATCATGTGATACAGCCTTTACGGTAGTATACTGAGGTGGTCATATGTCAGTTTAAACAGACACAGCCTGCATACAACTTCATTTCCTATCAACATTATAGGATTACTTTCCTCATCTGTGCTTGTTTACATCCGGGTAGTAGAGCTTTATAACATCATGGCAGCAGACATTAACCACAGCTACAGCAACAACTTTAGAATAAATCAAACAGCGTTGTGTTTCATTTGCGTAAAGCACAAATTTAAACCTCAGGAGAGCCGCAGAGGAAATGACTGTCACACAACTTCAAAGTAGTTTTAACTGAAAAAATAAAGAGGTGGAGAGCAACAAGCCTGAGAGGATGACAGAAAATAAAGCCTGTAAGATGAAAGTACACAAAAAACAAAGGAGAGAAACTGGAACAAAACAGCCAAGGGGAGCACAAACCCCTGCTGTAATGTCCTCTCCATAATGGAGGATAGTAAAGTGCTGAGGCATGAGCTTTTCTCATCTGCTACCAGAACAAGTGGCTCCATGTTTCCTGCTGATATTAAAGAAGAACTGAGGACCACTGCCAAAGATCTACTGTGTCCCCTCCCCCGCTCGGCTGTCTCTACAGCCTTATTTCACCCAACACAAGTGGCCTTTCTTTCCACAGCAGATTTACTTCCTCTGGAAAGGCAATAACAGCACAACAAGAGCACCTCTCTGCAGAGGACCATGGAGGGGTGAAGAATCATCAGCATCGAGGGGGAGTCAGACAGTTCACATCAGTCAGGCTTTGAGTTTTAACTTTAAAGAGTTTGAAAGTTTTAAAGTGGAAGGTCGGAGAGTGTCACTGCCTCAGACAATGTGACGATAGTGGAACTTCTTTTGACTTGAAAATGCTTTCTGCTCCATTTTACCCAGAATAATTCCCTACCAGGAAGTCATGGGTCAAATGAGTGACTGTCATCTTGTTTCTGGCATGCTATTAGCCGTGAGCTCGCTGCGAGGCTGTTGACAAAAAGACCCTGACAGTTAATCGTTTAGAAATGGAATCTGAGGCTGAAACAAAAAGAAAGCAATCTGAGCAGAAAGTGGAAACCGTCGTTTCATGTTGATGCTTTGATACCGGATGTGGAGGGCTGGAAAAAAGTTCAACTCTACATAATGTTACTTGACAAGAGCTTGCTTCAGGTGACGGGCTGTTAAACCTTCATCTGCACCTCTGTAGCTCTGTATGCAAATACGCAGCCACCCCTGCGTCTCAGCCAGACGTCTTTTCACAAACTCAAAAAGTGTTTCTCAGCACAGATGGTGCACGGCTCAGTTTATGGTCTGACTCACACAATAAATCTTTGAAAGGTTCTCTGATTTTTGTACCAAACTCCAACTGGATGAGAACAAATTTTCTCTTAACTACATCCCTACAGGCTTTCCAACAAAGAGTGAACCCTACAGAGTGTGTGTTAGACAGAAGAACAAAGTTAGGGCTGTACCTGATTAAAATTTGTAATTGTGAAACCATATTTGGCTGTTAGGGCTCATAATACACAAATCATCACCTACTGTTGATTAATTCTCATTCAGTGCGGCTTTAATCTGTGGTATTAGTCTTTCCCATAGTCCCATTTTTATCTGGTGAACATTTTCAGGACATTTTTAAAGGTGTGATCAGTAGACATCAGGTGCAGCTTAGCTTTAGGCCCAGCGTGTGATAATACCAAGCCTTTTTCACATATTAAAGTCAGGGTTGGTAGTCATGGAAAACTAGCATGAATTTGAATGTAGCATCTCCTCAGGACTCAGTTTAGCCCCCGCCCTCCCACACTTTGAGCTCCTCCAAAACAACAGCCCCACTCACATGAACGAGCGCCACTAATTTGGGATCATATCAGGTTTTCTAAAACACCAGCGAGAAAAAAAGAAGAAGAGATTTTTCCTTCAAAGGTACGGTTGGTCGTCACGGAAAACTAATATGATTTGCGCCATTGATTCTCGACCATATGATTGTGACTGATTCAAAACTTCAGCCTCAAACTGGACCTCAGCTTATCATTCTTGTTTGCACTACGTTACCAATAATCGGGGTATAGGTAGTTTTTCTGCCATCCTTCAGCGTACTTGGATCCCTCTTGATTATGTTCATTGACTCAAGGCTAGTAAACGCCAGTGCAATGTAAGCGTAGGATTTGATTGGTTTAACAAATTGGATCCTAATCGCTAGGATTGGTTGGTGTTTTCAGAGGTTTACTCCTGTTGTAGACAGCAGATATTTTTCACTCTACTGTAAGAACACATCATGCAATGATTGACATAAGGACATAAAGATCATTTTAACCAGTACAACAAAAAGTCTAATCAATTACCAACCCTGTCTTTAACTCCTGACATTGCCTAAATCAGGGGTTCCCAAATTTTTCTGCCCATGGCCCCCAAAATATTGTTGCCGGACACTGGTTGTTTGCATGGTTTTAAAGAAAATCCTAACACCTATTTTGCTTAAATTTCATACTAAAATAGATAAAATATGCAGTTGTAAATCATTTTTGTTTTTGGAAGGCATTTCCCGACAACCCCATCAGTAGCTGCGTTTCTGTTAACACTTTATTCATGAAGTAAAAGCAATATTTCTGGAATTTTGATAAAGTACAATTGTGCCTTGTTGGTGTTTGCATTATGACTAGAATTGCACACAACTTAAATAAGATCTCATCTCACAAGATTCAATTTGACAGTCACAGAGATGTGACAAAATGTGGGCAGACTTAGGGTCTTCTCAGGACATAAAACATGTTTGGCTTTTAGTCCTCTCGAGCCAGACCGGGTGAGAAAAGCCCTCAATTTCAGCAGTGGTGTCCAGGATTTGAAGTAAATCAGGACATCAAAATCCGACGCCTCTTATCACTCTGTGGTGAGTGATGGTAAAAGAAAAGATTAAGCAACGCTCTGGTTAAGCAACTAAAATTAAGGCTAAGCTGAGCTCACACTGCGCTCGAGATAACCCAGCATACCCTCTCCACTCTGCTTTTAAACAGACAGAGCTGCTGATGGCTGAGAAAAGTCTTTTTAAGCTCCAGAAAAACAGAACTCAAAGTGTACAGCCTGCCACAGGCCAGCAGAACGAGCTTCATACTGCAGGGAGGGGCCGGACAACAACTTCTCCGTTCCCATCCCTCCCTAATCTGCATTTCCTTTACCCAGCCTGGCATCCCTTCACCAGAATTCACTGTTTTACAGCTCTGTTGCCGCCTCCTCATTCTCCTGATTTGCACCAAAGCCACAAGAATTGATTTGCAAATATGCATTGAAAGTTAAATTGGCAGCACTAAGGGAGGGAGGCAGGCAGGAGTGCTTTCTCTTCAGCCTCCTACTCCTTGACCCTGTGGGGACAACAAAATGAGGCACTTGCATGACAATACAAAGCAGGGCTATAAAGAGATGGCCCCTTTAATTGAGCCTGTGTTGATGCTAAGCATCTGAATGGGCTGGGTCAACTCTGCAAAAGGAAATGGGGTGTTTTTATCATGTCTCTCCTGGGGCCATGATCAGATTCATGAGTCGGGCTGGAGCAGCTCTTCTTAAAGAAGGATCCAAACTCCCACAGCAGCTCCTGAAATGCCCTTTCCTCTGACTGCTCTGTTTTCATGCTCCCTCCAGTGTGGCCTCTCATGCTGGCGAAGCAGTCGATATGAGTTTTGGCGAAATGTTCGGGCAGACTGACAAGGCAGAGGCAGCCTGCCCCAGATAGAGAGCAAACAGTGGTGTCTTTTCTGTTCCTACAAGAGCAAACAGCTCAGCGTAACAGAGCGTTTCTTCTGGTTAAACATGGCTCAGAGGCTGAGGAGCTGGGTAATACACGGTTTGGCTCCCTCGGAGGAGAGGAGAAACTGAACATCTCTTTACTTCAGCTTTTGTAGTGCTTAGCTTCAAGTTTCTGCAGTGCTCATGATGTGGGTTTTAACAGCACTGACCTCCAAATATCAAATACAGGAGGAGATGATGCTCTTAATGTTGTTGTTAAACATTTAAAGATGTGTGGATAAGCTGAGATAAAAATCAGTCCAACAGTTTGACTCCTTTTTAAAACAGCTTTTAAAGAGCGAGAGAGCAGCAACCGTACGTGGTAACTACACTTTGAGGATTCATTCTTCATCGCTCCAAATGTTTTCACATCGAGAAGAAACAAAAGCAGTTCATCAATGTGGCTGGTTACAGGCAGATGATGGCAGTTTAGTTCTGGGGGCCCCGGGACGGGGACCAAACTGTTTTTGGGTGTTGAAAAGCTATTGGTTTCCTGTCCCACAGCAGCATATTTCAAGATTAGCTTCTATTAGATTTGTCTCTGCTTACAGAAACCGCCTGCTATCTGCTTCTATCTGTCCCTCCACATACAAATCACAGTCAGTCACTGTGGGGGGGGGGGAGCCGCAGACAGGGACTTCCTGAGCTCCTGGGTCGATGGCGTGGAAAGAAAGCATCCAAGATAGCACAGATAGAAAAACCTGGGAGTTCTTTCTGTTAAAAATATTAACTTGTAGCTGAGTTTTACAAAAGAAGTCAAATCAAAATAAGTTTGAGCTCATTTTTAAACCAGTTAGTAACATAAATGCAACGCTGGATGTTAGAAACTGTCCCAAGGACCAGAAACTCACAAAGGAGCTCAGTGAGTTCTCTTTACAGGAAACAAGTGTAAAGGATGGTTATTTCACCTCTCAGGAATGCTTAAAAGTTCAGGAACTTGGGGTCAAGACTTAATTTGTTAGGGCAGCAAAGAGCTTGATGCATTTCTAGATAAAGTGTTTGTTTGTTTGTTTTTTGGCTTAACATCACAAAAGTACGGATGTGTGCCTCTGCCACACCAGAAAGAAAAAAACCCTCACATATCAGGATCAAATTCAAAGGTGAAAAGTTTCACGTTACTTCAAAGTGATGAATTATCATGTTAGATGACACAAAATTATGTGATAAGTTTTTGGTGGTGTTTGATTGGTGTAGCTTGTATCCATGTGGCCCTCAGCGCCCCTCCAGCTTGTTGATGGTAGATGAAGCTAGCTCCAGAGGGTGGCTTATCTTTGCTTTGTTGGAGTTTCACATCTAAAACTTGTAGGTTTGATGTTCATGGTTTATGGAACACTCAACAATATAACCACAGCCAAAAAACAACAACTCTACTCTGTGTAACACATCCCATTATTTAACACACAATCCACCAAATCTGTTACAGTATGCAGTGACGTACTGACTTTGTATAGTGACGCAATGATGTGGCTTCAACTTGGCTCCTTGTTGATGGAAAACCAAACTGGTTCTTAGAAGGAACCAATGAAATGCACTTGCACTGAATGAGCACCTGGTTCTTTTGATGGAACAGGGGTATGGGTCTCCACCTTTGACCACTGCTGCTTTAGTTCTACCTCCATTTTAAGTTTAAAATAGAAACTCCAAAAACTCACTCGGCAGCTTTTGTTTTTTAAAAATGTCTGTTTTCCAGCGCATCACGATAACTCTGCTCCCAGTGCTTCGCTCTGGCTGAGCAAAGAGTGAGTACTGGCTTAGCACCAGTTTTTAGCACCTGGAGCCAATGCTTTGTTGGTGGAAACAGAAAGGACTGGTGCTACCCCAGGCATTAGACTGAAACTAGTACTAGTCCCAGTTCAGTTGAAAAGGGGTACCTGATTCTTCATTCTGAAGAGCTCCATGCATTTCATGGCCAAAACCATTCCAGTCAATCATTGCATTCACACAGCCTGCGCTGTGGTCCATATCCAGCATGTGCCACCAACGGCTGCTCCCAGCTGTTCCGCTGCAAGTCTATTTTTGCCGGAGTACGCTGCAGAAACGCATCAACCTCCACAGAGCAGCTCGTACCAAACAGGAAAACAGACAGGAAGAATGATCAGAGTATCAGGTGATTTCAAAATAAAACACCATGTTCTGGCTATCGATCATAAATTTATCCTTGTAAATCAAAACTACCTCACTACTACAGGGCCAGTCATCAGACCCAGACGCCATGGACGAGGCAAAGTGTATCTTGGAGGTATCTTTTCTATAAGGACACCAACAGAAACAAAAAGGCTGGATTGAAATTGCTGAAGTTTTGGGAGAGCCAGCTGAGTTTAACATACTGTTTAATTATCTCGCATATCCAGCTGATATGGAGTGCATTGTGCTCCTCTTCTCTCCAGAGACAGATCCAGTGTGAATTGGCGCGCACCAAACACTGCGGCGCTGACGGACCGCAGTGCGCACAGAGCATGTGTGAACCAGGGGTCAGCGTACGCTTATGTATCATTATACCATCCACAGTGGTCAATAACCACAGAGTCTCATCATGTCTGAACCCAAGCCAAGACCAGTGTTTGGATGATTCCCCTTCTACTCCAATGACTCTGCACAAAAAGTGAATGGGAAAATAAATCATTTACCTGCTTCACAAGAGCACCTGTGGTCTCCCAAACTGCTTGCTCTTCTGCGAGCTTGAGCACAAACTGCTACAGTCATTGGCCAGAAATCAACAGCCTCTGAGCTGAATAAACTCAGTCTGAATAATCGTCAAAAAAGGGGCGTGTCCTGTCACATGTCACTTATTTACACTACAGAAGGGAATGGGAGCAGATGCTACCACGAGCTGTTAAATAAAAGCAAAGTTAGAGACAAATGGTGTGTTTTCCAGCAAATGTTGTGATTGGATGCTGGCTCAGCCCTGCTAGCCTGTTTCTGCCAGCTGTCCCTGGTGTTGTGGGACTTCAGCAGCTCTTTTAGCAGCTGCTTGACCATGCAGCGCTGGAAACACAGACTCAAGAGCAGTGCAAAGACACAATGATGAGTGTACCATGATAATTTAAAGATGTCAGGAGCTTGGCAGGAGCAGTTTGCATCACTACAGGGGCGCAAAATCCTGTTTGATGGCCAACGATCAGCCAATCATTAGCAGTTCAAATAAAACTTTTCTTTCTTTCTCTTCGTCTATGCTAACAGATTTATTTCTCCAGCACTTGCACTCTTTCTGGCTCACTGACGCCACAGTAATCAAAGAGCTTGTACTGAATGTCAACTTCTAATGATCTTCTGTCATGATGGTGCACTTAAAGAAGATGAGACACTGATTCTTAAATACAGATGAGTCTGAAACTTGTTTGAAAGAGCCCTCCTTTATAAAAACAGACAGGAGTAAATTCATGCATCCTTTAAATCATGCTGAAGAGCGGCAAGAGACATTGATTCTGACGTCAAATCCTTTCAGATCCTCCTAACAGGACAAAAGCTTTTGGTGTTTAGTGAGGAGATGCACTTAGGAGCTGACAAGTAGAGGAGAGCCTGTAATTACCTCAACACCTGAGTCACATTTCTTTAATAAGCATTTCACATCAGTCATCGACTGCTGAAGAGAAACTCTATCTGCCTTCTATCCCCGAGTCACATTTTGTGTTCCTTCACACCACAAACTAATAGCTACCCCAAGACTGTCACTTCTCAAAGAGAGCTGTCCCTGTCAGCTCTAAAGGCAGCCATTAAAGCATCGACAGCTGCTGTCAAAATCCCTCCGCTGCAGCTCCACCTTGATACACCGGGGCCCAAAATGATCCATTATCAGCTGGCTCTGTCCCCACATTGAGCTTTCAAGTGCCAGCCTCTCATGAATATATCCATGCCGCCGACAGACACAGCGATGACAGCTGCAGACGTACCCTGGGGCTTTTGCTTTTGACTCTGCTGCAGAGTTCTGCAATCGAAGAGAAGTCCGTGGACCGACAGAACTGGGTAAACAAGAGGATGTGACATGCTGTGTCAACACTGCGACTTGATAAAAAAACAAAAACCCATACGCTCCTGACAGAAGAGTGGCCAAACACTGACGACACATACGGACAGGTTGTTGATGGCTGAAACACCGATGGAGCATCATCAGGACCGAGCTCAGCTGTACTAGACACAAGACACTCCCATCCTGCTTCTGCAGTTGCTCCTCATTTATAACGCTCTACGCTGACTTATTCAGAGTGACGACAACTGTATACAAACACATCTGCTTTAACATCTGGGACTCACTGCGGATAGATTTAGAGTTTAAAGACTGTGATGAATTATAGACGTATACAAATTGCTGTTCATGTTTTCCTGTCCAATGAAGAAATATTTTCCTTCATTAAAGCTGTGTTAGTGCGGCTCCCACTTTTCTATCAATCTAATCAGACATATCAGGTTATTAGGAGGCTAAATGCTAGTTTTTATAATTCAGTGGAACAAAAAACTTTAACGTACAGCCACATAAAGTACATATAATACTTCAAACAACTTAAAGAGGGGGTACTGAGCTCCTTTTAAGTCCCTATGTTGCCCCCATAGTAGCTTCACATGATTAACAGATAAAAAAAAAATCCCTGTTTTTCTCACACTGGTGTTTCAGAAAACTATTTTTTCAGCTCCTGTCTGAAACACTGTATTTTAGCTGCTGTCTCTTTAAGGATCCCTACTCCACAACCCCCTTCCCTCTCATTTTCCAACCCCCTAAAGGCCAGTCAGGTGCAGAGCTATGAGCAGACCTTGGTGTTTGAGGCCCGCCTGCAATCCTTATGTGATGACTGCATCATTTCAGCAAGACATGTGTAGATCTGTTGGGGTTTTTTTCACAACAGAGCGTTTTGATCAGTTTACAGACGGATTCAGGGATTTCTACAACATATGAATATTTACAGGTTTGAAAATCAGCACACGTTTACTATGAACATCCTGCATTGTTACTTTCCTTCTATGTTTAAAATATGGGGCAGCACAATACCCTCTCTTTAATGTTTCAGGCCACCTCCCTCTGCCCCTGATGCCTTGCAAAGCAGCATCAGAAAAAAAGCTGATTCATCACATGAAACTGCTGTATTCAGTGTTTTACTGGCGTAAGGACCAGGCTGCTTCGTTTGCATGAAGAGACCCCAGTGAATAATTCAGCTCCTGCTAAAAAGGAATCATGACCATTGAACAGTGAAGGGTCATTTTGAGACTGCAGAGCTCAGTGATGGAGTTTAAAACCAATGAGTCAACTCACCTGATGATCGGAGTCAACCACAAATACATTCCAAACTGATGTGGAAACAGTTATTGGAGATGAGACGTCACCTTGCCTACCGCAGCTCCGACTCCACGCTGAGCTTTAAAGCACTGACTGACAGCGTGGATACATCCTGTTTCTGTGAGCAGAGGGGATGCTGGGAGGGAAGCTCGTATAGCAGCTCAGTATTTGATGAGGACGTTTTGACACAGCATGTGAATTTATGCACGTCACTGCTTACCCCCCCCTCCCCTCACACTTTAATCCTTTCCCGGTGACAGGAAGGAAACCGTCTCTATATTTATATTCCTGATTCTGTGCATGCAACACTAAATGCATCACCTTCAGTGTGCCGTTAGTATCTGGATGGTCATTTCACTCCACATGGCTCCCCCTTACTCCATGTGCAATCCAGTAATGTGACCGTTGATGGAGAGGTCAGCCCTCCTAAAACCACTGGGACTAATGTTGGGGGCCATCCATCTGTCTACAGCCCGAGGCGGGGGCTCAGGCAGGATTGTGTCGGGGCCCCTCAGGCAGTCACACTTAGGACCTTTAAGCAGAGGGAACGGCTGACTCGTCCTGTCAGCGCCCACTGCTAAATAGAGTTCCTGCTCTCTTTAGTCTCTCCAGTGCCCGCTGGAGACGCGTCTGATGCCCCATCTGAGTGTTTACTTTGGCCCTCTGTGGCAGGAAAGGGGTCGAAATAATGATTAGGAGAAGAGCCACCCTGTTTTTTTTTTTAGATGGAGTTTGAAGCTGTGGAAAAACAGCCTTTGGATCCGTTTGGAAACAGGAAGTGAAGGGGCATATTTTGTTTTTCATTTGCTGCAGCTGAATGCACAAATAGCCAGTTAATTATGCATCACAGGGCGTCTTCAAACTGTTGGGTTATGAATATTTGGGACCCAGAGATGAGTTATCAAGCGTCTGTTTCAAGAGATAAAGTCTCTTATTTCCAACCTCAGCTCGCCAGGAGTGTAAAACCATGACAGACCTCTAAATGAACGTTTCAGAGTCAGATTGGTGCGGCTCACTCCGTGATGACAGGAAGAGGATGTTTAGCTCCTCGCCCTGCCTTTCCTCACTGTTATTTTTCCAGACAACGTAAATTAGGATTCACTTGTTCCAGGAGATGCGGCTCATTTCCATGTATCATAGCAAGGTTTGCAGAGCTATCGACAGCCTAATTGATCTGTGGAGAACAGATGGGCAGGCAGGTGGGGGAGGGGAGGGGAGGGGAGGAAGGTACACTCAGCGTTCGAGTGTTTGTGACTACAAAGCTTTTCTGTGTCTGCTGAAAAAAACAGACGTGTTGTCAATAAGCCAAAAGAAAAAAGAAAACAGGAGCTGTTTGTTGTCATGCTCGGCTGTTATGAGTCACACACAGTTTACAAGGCAGCCACACCAACAATGTGGAGTCGACCGCAAGACTCAGACTGTTTAAGAGTAACTAATACAGCTCTACATCAGGAGTCGCCTTTTGTCACCGTGTTTAGTCCTTCTTTCAATAACAGCAGATATTCAGCTTCATGCAAACAAACTAGATTACAGTCCGACTGCTTCGTTCGCCCTCGTTCCAACATCACAAATTACAGAAATGGTCATTTTCTGAAGAAGAGTGCAGCGTTGGTGGTCCATAAAACCAAAACGGACACACACACAGGCATCACTGACTGGATTAACCGACAGGTTAGGCTGAAGATCAGCTGTGAAATCTAGGAAATAAAAGACAGAATAAATCGTTATTTAGAGCCCACGGAGAATTTTTTTCCTTCCTTTTCATTTGGATCAAATGAAGCTCTGACATGCTGTAACTCAGTTTAAAGGATAAAAACAGAGTTTAAATTGACTTTGGTGTTACTGTAATGTAAGAGATTCAGTCTGTCCTTGACCAGCTCCCCCCCCCCCCCCCCCCCTCTCTCTCTCTCCCACATCCTCAGCTCTAAGTCACTGCGGCTGACGTCGTGTCAGAAATACCTCATGTGCAAACGCTCATTAAGCAAAGAAAGGACTTTGAACAATGAGACGTCTTGGTAATTGTGCTATTTCAGCCACGCTGCGGCCTGCCACACTTCCCTCCCAGGAGGAAACAGAGTTGGTTGCTCAGGCAGTAATTACTGCGGTGTTGGTTTGGAGGTGTAGTGTGTGTGTGTGTGTGTTTGGGGACATTCATGATGAGACAACAAGGCAGCTGCCGGCCTTCCACTCACTTCAGTGCAGAGCACACTGCAAACACACGGCCTGCTGACGAGCTGCCGGTGTTGACTGATGGAGACAGAGATGAGCGACAATAACAGCTCAGACTGCAGGGTCGCCTTACTGACCAAACAGTGTGAAGACCTGAGCCTGAAACGTGACTCTGCTGCACATGAAGGGGCTCAGAGAGCATCTCTCTCGCTTCCTCTGTTATTTAAAGCTCTTGCTGAAATTTTTCTGCACTTGCGCTGATCTGACGCTCTGTTTAATCCACGATAAAAGTGTCACACTTTGACACAGACACGTGTTTTAACGTTAATGTGGCTAAAAACAGAGCAGGCTTCTTTTATACAAAGTCACAGTTTGTTTGCTGAAGTGAAAATGAAGTCGCTTTAATCCAGCCTTTGTAGTCCCTGAGGAGCATCTGGAGTCACTGGAGGAGCACTTGCACAGATGCTGAGTTCATATGCTGTCGGTTCATAGCCGGTATAAAAAAAAAAAAAAAAAAAAAAGCCACAGCAGAGAGTCTGGACCCCAAAGACACCACACCGTCACAAACTATAACATCACACCGCGTCAGGAAAACACGCACGTTTGTACTTCACAGCCGGGGTGTTTGTGTGAAGAACACAAAGACACAGGTATGTGAGTGGAGCCTGTTGGCCACTGGATGTAGCAGTGTGTGTACATGTGTTAGTGATGAAGGGAGAGCTTTAAACGTGTTTCACCTCCTGCGTTTGGTTAACCCGTGCTGCATTCCACTGCAACTACAATCACTTGTCAAGATCTATTTCAAACATTCATGCACTTCCTCTCCTTCTGCATAATAAATATCATTATATAAGATTTTTTTTTAACATGTTTCACCACATTTTCTTCTTACTTATGTATCTATACATACATAAAAACTTAATGGCATATTAAACACATATGCAGCTGCATAAAGCACAACTGCCCAAGGCCATTCTCCCTCAGAGACAATACAGATAATGTGTTAAAGCAGCTTTAACTAAAGGCACAGTGGATCTATGGATAGCCATTAAAACAATCCAAACAACAAGGCCGATGTGCAGCCTTGGGAGTAAAAATCTGCGTATTTTATGAAGGCTAAAGTCGATAGAAGCTTCTAACCTACATCCACACAATGCAAACACAAGAGAGAAACAACAACAAGCAGCAGCTGGTGGGGGCTTTTATCCATGACAGGGGGAAAGACATCATACATATTTCAGGAGAGGAGGAAATCAAACTCCCAACCCTGCCCCATGCTCACTTACACAGCCCTCTCATTTAGTCCAGTTAAACCGGCTAACTGCATGTTTCACTGTTACACCATGAAGCACAGAGAAAGCTCAGATCTCCTCCTGGTGGGCTCTGTATTGAGATAAATGAGCAGGACACACACACACAACAAAGTGTGTTTTTCTGCTGGGAGCAGATGTTGGTGTGAATCTGAGGTCCCCTGGGCGAGACGCGCAGTAAAGCTGCATATGTGCAGCTCCTATGTCTGCTGGTTTAAATGGCCTTTTAAATGACATCATCAAGCAGGATTAACACCACTTACACACAAACACACACATTGACATATAGGCTACTCATTTTATGTTTAAATTTTGTGCGTAACTGCAAGGATCAATACGGATCTACAGAATAATCTGAGAAATAAAGTCAGCCATGAACTTTGCATGAGTGAATTTACTTGTTTGTAAGGGGGCTCTTTAAGAGCGTCCTTGGCTCTAAGAGTTGGTTTGAAAGACAGTGATGTGCATCACACATTATCCAAAACAAGCAAACTTACCATGTGTGAAAGCGATGAGAGCAGATAAAAGCACTAAGGGAACCAAAGTGTGGCGGTAATCCATTATAAACGCTGGTGTCTCATGGGTAGATACTGTTCGTCACAGTTTGAGAGACAGACTGTCCGTCAAGGAGCAGCGAGGATAAATCCAAACAGAACAAATGTCTAAGGGATTAAATCTCCAAACTCTATGAGCAGCATCTCAGCTGCTGGAGGATTCATTCAGACACTCAAACATCCTCACAAGAACTTTTTCCAACCTCCGAGTCCGCGCGCGGTAATCCCAGCGAAGAGTGCGCGAGGAGCGACCCGCAGGTGATGAGAGGAGAGGCGGCTGAGTGGCAGGCAGCACCCGGTCAGTCCGCTCCAAACGGGTCCTCACGTTAAAGTCACGGAGGCAAAAACTGAAAGCGGCTTTCAGTAGAGGTAAAACAGTCCAAAAGAGACTGCAGACATCACGTCAAGATGAAAGGTCCACTTTTAGAAACATCAAGTGTGATTTCTTCTGTATCCACAGTTACTACTCCCGCTGCTCCGTTCAGCAGCCTGCGCTGACTTACTACAGCAGCCTCATCACACAGCAGCGCGCTCCGGCAGCCCACAACACGGCACGGTCAAATCACTCAGCGGTGGATGCCATACTTCCGGTACTACTTTCAAAATAAAATGTCGAAGGGAAAGATCACGAGCCAAAAAGCAAGCAGACATGTTTTTCGTTAATAGTTTCACGCAGCTAATGATCAGTCTCAGACAATAGATATAAATGAGGTAAACGAAAAATATCCAACTTTCTTTCAAAATGTTGACTGTGGGATTTCCTGAAAATGCTTTATGAGCGAATATCTGCATGGATTCAAACTTCTTGGAGTTTATTTTATTTTATTTTATTTATTTTTTTTACGTATTTTAATAGTATTTTAAAAAATGAAATACATTCTTCTGAATGGAAAAGACAGTACTGTGAAGCATTGTTCATCAAAAGCTGAAAAGTTCTCATAAAAGTTTAAATGTTTTGGGGCTTTTTGCATTTGTTTTTTATTGTTAAGACTCAGTCTGTAGAATCCCCTCCATCTTTTCCATCGTGGTGGTTTTATGTTGAAGGCTCATCTCCGTAACTTCCTGTTTTCTGGTAGCTTCTTTTGTCGGACTTGACGCTTCCAGGATCGCTTAAAGGGCCAGCGCACTCAGTCATTAGGAGCGATAAGGAAGCCATGCAGGGACTTTCCTCCTTCAAACCGGGCACTTATCTTCATCTCTAGATGAACACAACAGTATTCCCAGCAGACAGAGAGATAGTGTAATTTTCCATTTAAACCCTACAAATCCCATGTAACACATTACACATATTGGAGAGCATAAGTAGTGGGAAGATGTCACACTGTGGTCGTTTAATGAGTTTTTGGGGATATCCAGATCCTTATAAAAATAAGCGTATTACTGGATAACATGTTGTTTATCATCATATTTGAGGGGTACCCTTGGTAGTTTTTAAAGGCTGGATGATCAGTTAGGCCATGTTAGAAAATAATGGAATTGTATTCATATGCCTGTTAAAGTGGAGGACTTAATAACAGTGGGTACTGTTTTATTTTATAATTACTATTTTCTTAGTTCTGTATTCTGTCCCTCTGGTGCCCCTTTACATGATTCATAGTTCAAAGGAAAAATCTCTATTTTTCTTTCTGTTTTAGAAAAAGCTAATTTCAACCTCTGTGTGAATCACTTCATTTTATCTGTTGTCTTTTTAACGCTCCCCACTCTACAACCACCCTTCCCTCTGATTGGCCAGCTCTCAGAGGCCTGTCAGGGGCAGATCTTTGTGTTTGAAACCTGCCCTTTCAATGTGTCATGGACCAGTTAGGATGTCCTTAAGTGATGAGCAAGTTTTGTGAAGATCTTGTGCCATTTTTAGAGCAGAGCAATTTGATCACATTACAGACAGATTCAGGGATTTCTACAACATATGAATATGTAGAGGCATTGAAAATCTGCATGTTTGTGTGCTGTTTACACAGAACGCAGAAGTATTGTTGCATTTCGGCCTCTTGTTTACACGGAAACGACGTAGCCGACCTGAAATGCAACTTTTTGGAAACGCCCTCTGGATTGGAATTTTTCTGATATGCTGCCGCCCTCGTTGCTGTGTTAACAGCAAGCCGGAGTTTTCAGTACATACACTCATGTCACGCTCCGTTTTGCGCGTGCGCATTCCACTTTCATTGTGGGAACTTTTAATCACCATGCACAAACCGGATAACAACAACAGTCTGATGATGGACTCTCATGTTGTGCCACTTCTACGCTCAGATAAGACGCATTCAATATATAAACCAGATGATCAGCTCACTTCTTCTTCAGTGGTGGGCTACCAAAAGACTCTACAGTTATTTCGCCATCTACAGGTGTGTTTTGCATATTACAGCGGTTTCAGTCCCTCAGCGTTTCTGTATAAACACAGATTTTTTCTCTGCATTTTCCAGTAAAACGTTGTGTAAACAGGGCTTCAGTTTGAACATCCGGGATTGCTACTTTAAATCTGTGTTTAAAATATGGGAAATTATAACACCCCCTCTTTAATCACTGTGACCTTAGAGGTGTTACAAAGGCTTGATTTTTCTTATTTTGACCACCAAGTATATATCTGACTGATCAACACAGGTTTTTTAATCCGTACACAGTAAGAGGAAATGGACCCCACATCAGCTCCCTGAAAACATATAGAGCTCCCCCTACTGTCTGGATGCAGCATAGAGCCAACAGGTCCAGCTATCAGATACATTTTAAGCATGATTTCTGTCTTTGATTTGCTCAAAGAGGGGATGATGGCTCTGTATCAGCCAGATTACTTCTGTGCATTTAAACACAGTCACTAGTTAATGAAGTTTCAACATTGGCTTCACCCTATGATGCTTCATTCACCGTTTGGACAAGTAAAAAGCTCACAGAGCAATGGATGACTAAACTTTCAACCTCATGAAATGCTTTTCATCTTTGAGTCATTAGGGATTTAAACCATACTTAGCATCGAGATAAGTGTTTGTGGAAACTATATCTGAGGGCATGTGAGTCTCTTTTTAATCTGCGGATCCATTTAGCGGAAACCTTCTTTTATTGGAGTCACATCATCGGATGTGGTGCAAATGTCAACATTTATCTCAAAGCTGATTCCGAACCAAGAAAGCATAAATAATGCTGTCGGGGGTCTGAGTCCAAATGCAAATTTGTCTTACACGTGAAGACCTTTGATCGTGCCGGCTGAGGTGCTGTGTGTACAAATCAAGAGATGGAAGTAACTCGGGCACTGAGACACACAAACAAACATCACACACCACTGCAAAATGTCACCATTTATCTGAGCGCTGGCTCTGCCTGCTCTTGATGGGAAGCGAAAAGCAATATTACGTGTGCCAGGAGATACGGAAAACCGCAGCCAATGAGACTTGACATACTGAGAGGCTGGATTCAGCAATGAAGCAATAAGGAGTGATTGGGCAGAGTGGGGCTGAATAAATATTAGGGGTCAGACAGACCTGGTAAACACACAGTCCTTGACATTTATAGAAATGCATTGGATGGTGGTTCACACCGAGCAGTGCATACTGAGATGAGCTTGTACACGTTCTGTCACAGAAGGTTTTAATATTAAAGGGGAGATTTACACATCACTAATGTCACACAGGCTGCTGCTACTGCTGCTACTGCTGCAGAGGGATAAGAAAAAAACTCTCTCTCTCTTTCTTTTTCTTTTGGGGAGTGAAGAGAAGAGAGCAGAGCTTAAACACCCCTGATATTTCTTTCATGTTTAATGCATGTACATGTTTAATTTAATTGAAGAAACTGATTAATTGAGCATCACTCTGTGATTGAATAAAACATGATGAGGCCCTCCACTAAACGCATTTCCGCTTGCCTGTGACTGATGCTGCTGCTTCGGAGCCTTCGTCAAACATTTGGCCGAGCTGTCAAAGGAATCAAGCACTCCATGAATTTAGACTAATTATCCACATTAGGTGGAGAATTACAGAGACAGCCCATCAGTGCAGACGTTTGCTGCTGTCTCTGCACGCAGGCAGCTGAGCCATGCATCATAACATGATGCCCGCTGTGCACACACACACACACACACATAAAGAGAGAGAGAGAGAGAGGCTCAGATATATGAGGTGGTTTCCCATTAATCTGGATGTATTGTAAAGATCTTCAGAGGCATGAGAACATTTCCAGGAAACATTGTGAAGCGACAGCTTCTGTGATCAAGAGTCTAATTAATCTGAGAGCTTCAGGGAGTTTATTTTCTCAAGGTGTTTGAAATGAAGCTGGAATCTACTGAGGATGATCAAACCTGAACATTTCCTTATCAGAGAAGTCTTTTTTTTTTTTTTTTTTTTTTTGCTGAAGTGATAAAAATACAATTCCTCAAAACCTTTTTTAGAACTTATAAATGCATGCCATTTTTATAGACACATGGAGGCAGCTGAGATTTAAAGTTCGAAGCTGTGTATCATAGCTTTGAGAAAAAAAAACAACTAGTTTTTCTGCATAATGCATGGAGCCAGCTGGGCTTGTGTTCATAAATAAAGTACTGACTTTAAGTGAATTGAGACTATAATGTATGCCTGACCTCTGCACTGCTTGTTTCTTTATGCTGAGCCCGGGCTGCCACTACAAGCACTTCCATTATTCCAAACAGTTCCAAGTTGATTTAATGCTTTCATAATACAGAAAGAGCCACATCACGTCCCAAGTTCCCTCAAATACTAAACTTCCTTTGCCGAGGAGGAGAAACGAGTGCCTCAGAGTGAAGCGATTACACCAATCTCCCTCTGCAGGTCAGCTCCAAAAATGGTTAAAGAAAGTGAGTGCATGCAGAAGTGTTATTAATTTAAGTTGAGGATGGATCTGCAGAGTCATTTTCTACTGGGGTAATGCTTCACCATATTATCATATTATGAAACAGTGACAGCCTGAAAGTGATCATGAAGGGACTAATAACAGCTTCCTTTTGGAGCCCACCTTATCATCAGAGGGCCCATTAGACATAAAATTAGTTTGGGTTTGAGAAAATCAACTAAATCAAAACTAATCTTCTGATTAACGGTCCCTCTGAATAACAGGAATTCTGATTTTTTTTTTTTTTGGCTAACAGGCCTTCTGGTTCTCTGACTAATGGGCCCTCTGAATAACAGGCCTTCTGACTAGTGGACCTAATTTTCTGACTCATAGGTCTTCAGACTAACGGGCCTATTAACTAACGGACCTTCTTGGAATAGGGCGTATCCCTTCTGTACAATAAAAAAACACTCATTCTGAAGTGTTTTTTCAATTAGTTAAAATCTTTTATTAACCTGAGTATTTAATTTCACCTCATCAAGCATGTTTGGTTCATGCATGTTTGATGTTGCTGGACACATTTAAATGGAACAGTAACAAAAACAAGGACATCAAGAGGACTACTCCGCCCCAAAGGAAAACATGGCTGTGTGTCTTTCAGCTGCAGGATACAGCAAACTACTGGGACCATTTCTAGCTTTTCTGTGACCGTTTAATCCCTGGAATATCAAAAAATAGAGTCAGCATAAATTAGCAAATCAACCAGCAATTTATACTCAAAGGAGGAAATCTGGACAGCTTCATGACCGAATCTGAGCTAAAAAAAGTCCAAGACCAGAAGAAAAGCCTCCTCTTGTTCACTGAGGGAGACCAAACAAAGTCCCTTTGTACCCAAAAACCATGAAGGTGCTCTGCTCTGACCACAAATAGACGGCCCACATCCTTTAAACACTTACTTCCTGCACATAAATCAGCATTAATGTCTATGAGCAGCAGTGATGGCGGCTCTGATATTGTTGGGAGTAATCAAGCGCTCATTTTGCATGCATACAATTAGAGCTGAGAAAATTGAGGGAGAAAAGTCCCGCAGATATGTGCAGCCATGGCTGTTAGTGCAAAAAATAAATAAATAAATAAATAAATAAATAAAAAGTCAGTTTCACCCCGTCTCTGCTCTGAGATGTGATAAATCCCCTCATGGCTGACCAGAATGGTAGTTATTATGTGTTTGTAGCAGCTGCTGCAGAGATTTAGAGCATACAGTGTTGTGATAGCATTAACAGCAGCACATGCAGCCTAATGCATGTGTCCATGTATCTGATGATGCAGCAGAGCGAGGATAATAACTCATTAGGCTGACCTGTTCATGATGAAAACATAGGTCCTAAAAACACCATTAAATACGTATCACCTGTATCTGTGGCTCGGTATCTGAACATATTCCAGCTCCCCTGCCCCATTACGAGTAATGAGACCCCCATATGTCTGCACCTTCTCTGACCCACAGCTGGTAATGGGAGGGCTGGCCCTTTAAGACGCTGCACTGAATGAATTCTATTATGGATTAATTGATTAAGAGTGTGGCGCAGCAAGATGACAATATATCTCTTTATTGATCTGCCTCTCGATGAGATTGGCTGTTACCCAGCCTCCCTGAGGGACGGAGGGCGAACGAGAGGAAGAAATAAGAGAGGGAGAAGGCAGAGCCAGAGCTGCTTTTAAGGGACTAACTAATTTCCTGTTTCTCCTGACGGCTTCTCTCCGCTTGGATTCAGTCCCTCACAGTGTGAGCGTGGAGCAATAAGAGCGCTCCAGTGTGTTGCAATCAGACTGGAGTTCACTTTCACATACACCATCTCATTTTCTCTCCACCGCTCTCATTATATAAGAATCCACCTCTCCTGCTCTGCCCCTCTGTCAGACACACCTCTTTGTCTTACCCCTTCCTCCATAATGAGGGGCCCCCGATTAATTTTGTGGCTGTGAAGCGAGACGTCCCCTCTTTCCCCCCCTCTCACTTTGCAAATGCGTGCATTGATAAGGCCGTATGAAGATGGAGTGGGAGTCGGGGTGTTGCCGTCTGTTTGCCACCACACGTCGGGAGCAGGAGGGCAGATTGGAGTGTCAAAGAGGACGTTAACCTCTTGTCTCTCTGCTGGGGCTTCAACTGGTTTCACACACTGATTGTATTCTGTAATGAGTGGGGATTACATTTGGCACGTACACTGTAAGCTATATGGATCTGTCTCTGAAGGCAGCATCGAGCGGGCTGCCAATAATGGAAATTGCTTTAGGAGAGGAACTGATCTGAGAGAGGAAAACGGTTTCTCTGAGTGTCTAACAATGATATTACACCTCATGTCTTGGCTGTCCTTTGAGTTATCACGATGATGAGCACATGACTGGAACCTGGATGTGATTCAAGTGAGCCAGAGGAGAGTCATTACACCTTGGGAAACATTACTATAATGGCGTCTCTTTATTCACATGAAGAAACATCGACCATTTTTTTCCCTCTGGCGTTACGCTCAGAATGCTCAAATGATTTCATAACCTTGTGTTATGAGTTTTATAATCTGATGGATCATTTTTCTTTGATTGATTCAAGATCCTTTGCAAGAGAAAAATCCAGAAAAAAGAGATACAGAGGAATATCAAAACAAATTTCAAGGTGAAACCAACTAATCTAAAAATTAACCATCCGTCTCTGGAAAGCAGCTTACACCACTGATACACCTGTTTGATTTTGTTTCATGGTACAAGTGAAGGTATGAAATTCAACATCCTTCATCTATTCAGCTGTTGGTCTATGAAAAGGTGGTAAAATACATGTAAATCACAAATTCTACCATTTTAAAGTGTGATATTTATTCCTCAGCATCAAATCGATAGGATACCTTACAGGTATTTACCTCCTGTGTGATGTCACAGGACAACAGGAGGCAATATTTTACATAGCAACATGTCTCAGCTTCCTGTTTCTCATAGTTTGACTGAGGAATAATTAAATCTAACCCATCAGTGGATGATATAAGCCTACAGAGATAGTGTCTTCTTCTGGGTTTGGTGAAATTGTGTCGCCCCCCTGTAGTTTCTGGCAGAAGATGTGCCTCTTGTTGGAAATAGCCTTCTTCTCAGGCTTGAGTGGTGTCAGGACAGAGGGTCAGAGTACACAACCGGCTGCCGAGCCGTGCTGCTCTGTAATTTAGCTTCCTCGGCTTCCCCGCCCCACAGAGATGCCATCCGTTCGTTTCCTCTCAGATGAAATGGCCCTTCCAATTCCCCGAGTCTGCACCAGAGCTCAGGGGAGGAGGAGTGGCGGCAGCAATTACTCCCCCCTCCCTTTGGACACACACACTCAGACAAAGCTGCTGAGAACCTGATCAGAATTGTGTCCCCTCTGCAGAGCAGCTCCCTCCTGCTCTCACCTGGTGTTAACAGGCAGACCTGGCCTTTCAGACAACCTTTCATGGTGTGTGACAGGAGCTGTTCAAACCTGCAGTCAGCTGCCCCGACTGGGAGGACTTATTTTCTGGAACATAGGAAGTCTGCCAGAAAGAATGGAAGGAAAGGACTGATGCCAGGAGAGGTGTTGTCATTAAATCAAAGGAAAGACAATTTATTTAACCCCAGCGTCGTTATCGAGGGCTGTGTTAAAATCCACAACACCTCCTGATCATTTTATAACCGCTCCTACGTACATCAGGGATGTACCTGATTAGTCAGTTCACCAGTAAGACGTCACCATCACTGGTCAGTTTTTAGAATTACTGAAGTAATAGTAGCTGGATAAAGTTATTGATATTCTTCATGTGGGTTGAAAATGCTGATTAAATATTGTAAGCTGTAGTGCAGCCTCCGGCCACTAGCTGTGCTGTAGCTCCAGTTGATGGGCACACTCGCGACTCAGTGGATGTTTCAGTCTGACAAAGTATGTCAGCGTTTGATCAATATAAGACTTTTTCCCCCCTCAAAAAATATCTAAAAAAAACCCTGGATGTGTATTTTGAAGTGTGTCATCTTAAAAACATAGATTGTACCTTTACCATCTTTGCAAGACACGTCCTCCATCAAACAGACTGCAAGTTGTTTTTATTATCATAAAGATGTTTTTACTGTAGTTTTTTCTCTTGCATGTGATCAAATTTTATTCTCTTGATATCTGGCAGCTTAATGTTTTTCAGCCTTATAGTCAATTAAACTATTTTTCATTGATTTGTCCTCCAAAGTGTTTTTCTTAGTGAGAGTTGATCAGGGCTGTCGTATTTTAAAGAGGGGGTTTTATAATTTCACACATTTTAAACATGGATACAAACTAACAGTGCTGGATGTTCAGACTAAACTGGTACAGATTTTTAAACCTCCACATATTCATATGTTGTAGAAATCCCCGAATCTGTCTGTAAACTGTTTAAAAAACACTTTTCTAAAAACAGCACAAGATCTCCGCGAGACTTGCTGAAATGATGAGGTCATCCTCACATAGGGGTCTCCTAACTGGTTCATGACACATTGGAGAGATGGGTCTCTTTTTTTTTTTTTTTTTTTTAGCCATTAATCATTTATACATATACAATTAAGACTATTGAAAAAATAAATAAAATAAAAATACCCCCTCTTTAAACAATATGGTACAATAGCAACAGGGCAGCATAAACAGAGAGATAGCAGTTTGTAGCTCTTTGACTGTAAACACCCAGTAATGATCCATACAAATTGATTGACAGGTACTGATGGATGGCTAACACTACACTGCCAATGTTTAACATGACATTCAAAAGCTCATGAAAGAGGTGTGATGTTGGCTATGCTAACGGCTAACTGTGGCATGGACTGCATCTCATTTTGTGATCCATTAATCTAATCACTGACATCCCTGCGTGTTTCTGCCTCTGCCTCTGATTCTTACACAGATGACTCAAACACATCAGGCTGTTTTCACACATGTGTGATCACTGTGCAGATGAGCCTAAAGAAGCTGTCCACCAAAATGAGATCTGCCAGGCCAACATGGTCCTGGGACCTGGTCTACCTAGTGGGCTGATATTTTTATTTATTTATTTATTTATTTTTTGTTACGGATTAGAAGCTTTGTTTTCTTTGTCATGGACTCTCACCATAATCATCACTGTGTCTTTTACTCTCACAAGTCAAATTTCCACAGGCTTAAAAACGGGGGCATTCAAAACCTGTTTTTCGGAGAAGGGATCTGCGTCAGACTCTCTGCCTGTCTCTGAAAAGAGGTATGAAAGATGAAAAAGATAAAGAAGAAAGCTGCAGTGAGATTGAAATTGAATACAGAGTCTGCGGCCTGATCTCATTCACAGATTCTCCTCTTTGTTTCATCATACCCAATCTCAGGGAGTGAGAGCCCCCCCCCCCCACACACACACACACTAACCAGCCAATGCTATGTTTCACCCATTGATTGCAAACTCGCTTTTGTCTCCTGTATTGAATCTGACCCCGTCTCATTGGACTCCTGCTGAGAGGTAAGCTAATATTCGGTTATTACTTTAGCTGTGTTCGATGCAAAACAGCCCATTACAGGAGCGGGACGGGGCTGTTGTGTCTGGCAAATTGGAAATGGAAAGTAATTACACCATAAATATACACAGCCAGCTCATTTGTACCACTGAAATTGGATCTAATAAAGCAAAATTATACTCACAAAGAAATGTTCTCATTTTAATGGGAAACGGCCGTAAATATTGAGGTGCTGACGGAGTGTATGACACCACAGGGCTCTTTTAATCCTTATATAGCATCATCTACACCCTGCATGTGGAAAAGGAACATTGTGGATGAAATGCAAGAAAAAAAAAAGATCAAATCTCATCTTTCAAATGTCAGTGCACTTTAGACTAGTTTAACCTGAGATTGCAGAGCTCACAGCTGCTCGGCTCTTTCACTAAATGTCTTTGATGAGATTTCAAACATAACCTTTGCCGGTTTCTGCATCACATTCCCGCATGCTCAGGAAGTAAATTAAGTTAGAAGGCTTTCAATACTTCATAAAACCTCATGAAGTTTTCACTTTTTTGGGGCCATTCTGAAACAGATCAGCTGATTCATGTTTGAGTTACAGGCCTGCGCTCTTTGTTTCAAACAAAACTTCATCTTAAAGCTCCTGTGAGGAGCTCTCACTCAGGGTTGGTTTTGGCGCCCCCTGTGAAGAAAGTGGTTGTATCTCTTTACTGTTTTAGTCTTTTGCATGTGTACAGTGTGTTTTCTGTTGAAAACAGTATCACTCTCTGTGAATGTGTAAAACAACCCTTTGAACTACTGTGTATGACACCTACCCCGACACAGGTTGAGGATATATATATATCTACAAAGAGGTTTAAAAAAAAAAACATTTAGCTGATGTTCAAGTTTTCTTTGGGTGCTCATAGAGAGGTGTCAGTGTTAATTTTAATCTGTTTTATTATGTGCTAAAATCTCCTCACAGGAGCTTTAAACTCAAAATGACCCTTTTTTTTGTCCGAGTACACCTTCTGTTGTCTCTGCAGCTCTTCTTCCATCTTTCTGCCTCTCAGACGTGGATTTTAGAATATTTTGTTGGTCATTTCTAGTCTGTCCTCATTTGATATTTTAATTTTCTGAGACTTTAGAGATAAATCTCAGAATTTTGACTATTGACTGGGTTAGTCTGAAGATCGTCATTTACCCTGCACCCTGGGTGCAAAGTGTTAAATCAAACCTCATTGCCCCTTTGTTTCTGATTTTAATCTCCAAATTAAAATTGTTGCCACTGTTGGATGACATCGAATAGGAAAGGCTTTCTAAGGGTTTTCTGTCTGTTTTAAGGTCCTTTAAGGGTTCAAACATACAAAACCAGCAAGAAGTCTGAAGTCTTTAGACTAAAATGTACGAGAATCCTCTGATGCTCTTTAGAAAATTAAAGGATCACATTTCATTTCTTTTGTTCTCATAATGACGAGTTAAATCACAGCATGTTCTACATCCGGAGAAGTTTTAAAGGACTGAAATATAACGTGAAAAGAGTTCATGCAAGACATTCATAGATTAAATTCCTTGTGTTTCAGCTGAACACTTTGGGTGAAAGTTCAAAGATATCAGAGACTCTGCCCTGGAGTAGATTTTTCAACTTTAACAGCCTGAGAGAAATAAAGTTTTGTCATGGTTCAAACACAAGTCTGACAGTCTGAAGTAGGAGAGAGCATCTGTCTGTGCTGTCTGATCAAGTCTGGGAGATCTTGAACACGTTTCACCTTCATGAAAAGAGGAAACAGCTACACTGAAAACCAGCGATTGTCATTTCTCAACAGTCCCATAAAACAGAGTCTGAACAAGCCCTGCAGACCCCTGAAGGGCCCGTCTCTCCTCGCATAGATCTCATTCCTCTGCCTCTCGGCGCTCTCCTTCCCTCTCTGCCGAGCGAGAGAGTCCAGAGAGAAGTGGCTCAGGTTTTCCTCCTCAGCCCTCTTCACAGGCTGTCAGGGTTAAGCCTCACTACCTCGAGGGGAAAATGTGAGAAGATGGGCGAGAGCCAAGTCCAAACACTCGCAGAGGTCGGGGAGAGGGGCGAGAAACATTCCACAAGGCTTAGTTACAAGCAGGAAAGAGAGAGAGATACCTGAGATACCTGGGGCCAGAGGGACACAGATCAGTGTCAACGAGAGCAATGCAACACTCAGGAAACCTTCCTGGATGGCCTTTGTAAACAGTGGAGAGAGGATGGAGAGAATCAGCTGTGAACCGGATAAACTAAACCCATATATGAGGACTTTTCTTTCTCCTTCCCTTTAATAATGTAAACACTCTGCCATGTCTCAGTCTGTGTCCCTTCAAACCTCCAACTGCCTCAAAATTACTTTTAACTGGTACTTTGTACCATTGTGCTGCCATTGTAAACTCAGACTCTACTAAAATAATAATAATAAAAAAAATCCTCTTTCATTGTTCATGAGGTTTCTTTATTCAAACTATCCACAAGTCCTCCGTTTAGAAAAAGAACAGAAAACTGACCTGAAAATCGTCCTTTCATGTTCTAAATCTGTTTTTTTTTTTTTTTCCCAGCGCTTAGCACAAATATGACCACAGATATAACTTAAAGAGGGGGTACAAGGCTGTTTTTCTGTTTTTATTCCGTCCCTCCAATACCCCTGTAGTGGCTTTACATGATTATTACAGCTCAAAAAAATCTCAATTTTTCTCATACTGGTGTTTTAGAAATTCCTTTTTTCAGCCTCAGTCTGAAACACTCTGTTTTAGCTGCTGTCTCTTTAAGGCTCCCTGCTCAACCCTCTGATTGGTCAGCCCTCCGGAGGCCTGTCAGGTGGCAGAGCTATTAGCAGATCTTTGTGTTTGAGGCCTGCCCCATCAAATGTGTCATGAACCAGTGAGGAGACCCTCATCTCTGGATGACCTCATCATTTTAAAAGAGTTCGTGAAGATCTAGTGCTATTTTTTTAGCACATTTTGATCAGTTTACAGACAAATTCAAGGATTTTTACAACATATGAAAAGGTAAAGGTTTTAAAATCTGCACACTTTAAGTTTAAACACCCAGCAGAATACCCCCTCTTTAAGGTTAGTTTTTATCAGGGGATCCTGTAGCATAGCAAGGTTTAATGTTGTCTGCCTTAGTGAGGAACAAACCAACAATCTCAGCTAGCAAGATGCTAAAAATAAAATGAATGCAGCACTTTTCCAATAATAATCAGTGTTCATCGAAGCTCAAGAGACAACTTGTGCCTCATATTTTTCTCTTGTAACCTCCAAAAGGCCAGGAAATGTCCGGCGTGAAAAATTCCAGTGGATGAAAAAAATGCTTCTGAATGACTTTCTTTTGTCCAGACAAAACCCACAATGAATAATCTCTGTGAAGGTTAATTTGATCACAGTTGTATCTTTAGATCGTCTTACCTCTCAGCCTTGGCTTTGATTGAATAAAAGTGGGGAATGCTTTTAGTCCTGAATCATGTTTTGGGGTGTGTGGGTGTGTTTGTGGTTGGTATGGCAGCACATAGACACAAAGACAAAATGTTCAACTATTCAGCCACTAGTCACACACTCTCTCTCTTTCACACACACACACACACACACTCACACTGTCCTGTTCCTTTCATCACAGACTCTCTGCAGCCTCTTCCCTCTCCATCAGCAGTTCCTTTCTCCCTCCATTGTGAGAGATGCCTTTATCCTTGTGAATGCAAGGACATTGCTTGGCTGTAGGCGAAGCAGCGCTGCCCTGGAAGAAAGGCCTCCACAGATGATTCGGGCTCTCTTCCTTCTAACAGGCTGGAAACCAAAATCTCCTCCTCACTGGAAATTATGCTAGATTACCTTATTGTCCCAGCAGACAGCAGAGCTGTCTGAGCTGTGCCTCTCTAACACGGATTTATGAGCGTGTGCGGCTACGCCAGCGACGCAGAAAACACATCAGGGACTGTGTTGTTTTTTTTTAATCATACGTCCACGAGTGGGTCTCCCCCTTCCTCCTGATCATCTCTTCCTGCCTTTGTCTCCCACGCTCCCTAACGGTGAGAGGGATGGCCAGGTTCCCACTTTTATGTCTCCTTGCCTTTCTCCGTCTCTCAGGGCTCAGGTTTCGTTCTGCCCTGTCCTCTGATTTACAACGTCCCCGCTGGCAGACGGGGGAGAGGAGGGACAGAGCTGGGAGCAGCAGAAAAGGGGGAGTTCATTGTTCTCTCTCTTTATTTATGACATCTCCAGCATGGCCGGGGTCGTGCCATGACCACAGGGAGAGCGTGCGTTCTGCAGCTCAGCGGTGAAAGTGAGTCTTACAGCAGACCTGGAGAGGACCCGGTCTCTGCGGCTGCTCAGAAAAACAAAAGCTCTCCTGGAGTCAGCCGGGGTGAAGTTTGACTGAATGAGGGCTATCACTGCATCACACTGAAGGTTTCTCTCTGAGGGGGAGTCAAGGAGAAGGGGGGAGGCTTAGAGCATTTGGTGACATGAGCTGTCTGACGTCATGTGACATCATCCCTGAGGAGGTGTTGTTGTTTTCCTTTGTTTGTCCAGTGTGTTGATGGAAAACAGAAGCCGTGACGCTTCTCTCAGACGGACTGGAGAGGTCAAAGGTCACGGGCTGGGATCTATTTTCTCCTCAACAGTGGTAACCCGCACATCAATCATTTTAACAGGTGTACAGGTGACATCACTCTGAAGTATGACTGAGTAGTCTGTCCCCATGTACGTATCAGACCTCCTGAGTAACAAGGTGAAGACGAAATCTACAAATCTTTAACCTGTTTTCCGGTTTTCTTCAGATTTTTCAAAATGAAATTAAATGAAATGAGAAAAAATAACCATGATGAGGATGTCGTGTAGGACATCCTAAAAACTTGAACAAGCCAGAAAATTCTTTTTTTTTTTTTTTTTTTTGGAACTCAGATGTTTTTTTGAGCGCTTTAACAAACAACCACAAAAAATTAAACAAAACAAAATCCACAAAAATTCTTCCTAAATCATTTTGCTCATGATATATTTTTTTGTATCATATTTGATAAATTGGACGATGGATATGCATTCATTCAATGTAGAAAATGCTTATTTGCAGAAGTGAGAAACAATTGAGATGTTATTCTTACGGCGACTTCTTGAAAACTAGCCATGGTTTTTCTGGGGAAAAAAAGTGTGTGGATAATTTCCTGAGAGCAGCTATTTTAAAAAAGGCCCAAAATACAACTTCAGCTACCTGCTGTGGTATGATAATCCTCAAGGAGGTAGGATACGTTTAAAAAAAATTAAAAGGTTTTAAATGAAGATATTTTGATGAGATAGAGGTCTTTAAAACTCATGTATGAAATATGATATGTTCAGCAGTAAAGGGTTAAAGACTTACAGGGCGAAATGTCATTTGCAGGGGCCACAGTTTTTCAGGACACAGATAAAGTGTAAGTATCAAGGTGCAAAATGTATCATGGAGTGGTAAGGTGCAGCAGGATATAGTAAGGAGCCTTCATGAGAAGAAGAAGCAGCAGTGGTCATACTGGTGGTCTAATGGTTACATGGAGACCCGGAAAGGCCTAATTTGGTAGAGGATCATTGAGGATCTGAGGGGTCTCAGAGAGGCCGAACACATGAATCGAGCCGCAAACAAGATCATCCTTAAAGAAAAACCTGCTTCCTTCTGCTCTGAGGATTGTTTTTGTTTTCATCAGGATGATGCTCCACATCACAGCTCAGTCAATCGAGGTGTGGATAAAGAACCACCAGATCAAGTTTCAGCATAATATCCAGACCTGAACCCCACTGAAAACCTCTGGAATTAGATCAAGAGGATGACAGATGGTTACAAGTCATCAAACAAAGCTGAGTTGTTTGTATTTTCACTCCAGGAGTGAGCTGGTTTGTTATAAATCATAACATCAGAGACATATTTGTTGTAGTCTCTTGTTTTTTTTTTCCAGAGCTGTTTATTCTCCTGGATCAAAGCTTTGGACCAACCAGCAGATAAGACGATGCATGAACAAGTGTGTCCTGACAGCCGGACTGACTGAAGCTCTGACTCAGCAGCTCGTGTTGGGACATGAGCCCACAAAGGGCTAATGCAGGTAATGACCTGTGCAGTTGTTAAGCAGACTGTGTGTAATAGGTTGTCTGAGCACTAAGAGGCCTGAACACCTGTTTGAGTGCGTTTTAGAGCAGGTGGGAGGGCCAAGGAGCAGGAGGCCACGGAGTCTGTGAGGAAGCAGTTCACAGAGGTGAACGAGTGTCCTGGGCTGGGTCGGAAGTGTCTGAGAATAGCATCCTCAGTAAAGCCAACGACTGATATGAATCAACCTTACAGCTGTTCAGGCAACTGTTGTTGCACATTATTTACAGCCCATTACCTCTTCCTGAGTCCTGTGGCTGAGCTCATGGCAGTGTTTACACACTCAGCGTGTGCTGAGGGGGGCAGATCGGGTTCAGACTGCTGCACACAGACTCTGTGCTGTGCATGCATATTAACTTTACTCACCGTTTGACACATTTCCTGAGCTCTAAAGCAGTGCTTTATAGATGGGCTTGCATTTTGACCTTTGCCGTGGAGAAGTTAGCATTTTGTATTTGGCTGGGCTGCTGCCGAGCTTGTGACCGATGTACCAAGACTGAGTCCTTATTCACCTGTGAGTCAATACCAGCCGGGCTGTTTGTTAAATGTCATCCCTTCCCTGCTCCCTCTCAGCATCTCTGTTTCTCTTCAGAGGCTCAAACTGAAGAAAAACATCTTGAAAAAAGCCAATTAAAGGGGAAGTAAAGACTGTGAGTGTAGGTTTGCTTTAATCTGCTGCAGCAAACACAGTCACGTTCAAGATATGATGTGTTCACTCGGAGTTTGGCATGTCTTTCCCTGAGAGAAATAATCCTAAAGTTGCAAGAAGCCAGTGCACCTCATGAAGAGTTTTTCAACCAAAGGGTAGTTTGATAAATCAGATTAAATCTTAGAAAATGACTTTTACAAAATTTGTTTCCAACAGGTTTTTTTTTTTTTCCTTTTTTTGCTTGCCCAAATGGTTGAAGAGTTACGGTAATGAGAAGAGACGCATCAATTATTGTCTGTGACTGGAAAGTCAGAAACTGGTATTCTTATGCAGTAACTCAGCGATCATAGAATAGAATAGAATAGAATAGAATAGAATAGAATAGAATAGAATAGAATAGAATAGACTTGCGGTTGCTGCCACTGGCAAGCTAGTTCAAAATAACTTGTGTGAAATCGTTCATGCTGGACAGGGCTGAGTGTAAACTTTTTAATAAAACATCCAAACTATGAATCCACCTCCAGTTTTTGTTAATTTTGTTTCTTTCTTGCTTTTAAAAAACGGTGATTAGAGCGAGTATGACAGCCAGGCTAATGTCGTCAGTTTTGTGGTTTCCATGGCGACTTAAAAAGAACATTCAGATCAGGGGTTTATAAAACTGTTCATTGTCTCTCAGTCAAGGTCATCCATTCATCCATTATATTTACTGCTTTTACCTTTTGGGGTCGTGTTCAGGAACAGGTCACCAGACTATCACAGGGATAACATGAGGAAACAGACAACCTCACACCTGCAAGTACTTTAGAGTGACCGATCAACCTGATGAGCATGCATTTTTAACTGTATGAGTAAATACTTGGAGGAACTCACGTGCACAAAGAGAACATACAAACTCCAGAAAGTCCTGCCCAGCTGGGGAATCAAACCTGGAACCTTCCTCCTGTGAGGCAACATTGAAGGGCATAAAAGACCCTAAAACAAACCTTGAAACCAAATAATTGGGTCTAGTTAGCATTCATGATGCAGAGCACCAATGAAATCTCTCCTCATTCTGATGTCAAAACTTAAACCAGCTCCAATTTTATAAGTGCTCTTTAAATTATTGTAACTCCTCAACCATTTAGACATGGTGAGAAAATTCAAACAGCTCCTTAAAGAAGAAAACACAAGCATTACGGTGATCGCTGAAGCACTGCATATGAAACCCAGTGCAATGACTTTCCAGTCACAGGCAATAATTAATGCGCCTCTTCTCATTACCGTAACTCTTCAACCATTTGGGCAAGAGAAAAAATAATAATTAAAAAAATCAAATATTTCCTTAAAGAAGAGAAAATTATCTTTTTTAACATTTCTGACTCTCTTAAGGCCAAAACCATCAAAAAAAAAAGCCTAGGTGACCTGTATGATACTGGATGATAAAGGGTTAAATAAGAGGAGGAATTTTGTGAGGAAAAAATATTCACAACTTTAAACTTGTCTTTGCATGACATACGATATAGACTTTTCACACCACACGTGAGATAAGAGATGCATGGTGTTGGATTTGTGCTGCTAGAATCAAACTTTGAGCTCATGATGGATCACTAAAAAAATGTACTTACACAAATATATACATTCAAGAGTTTCATTCATTTATCTTCTGTACCGCTTTCCCTGTTCAGGGTGGCGGGTGTCTGGAGTCTATCCCAGCTGTTTTAGGGCGAGAGGTGGGGTACACCCTGGACTGGTCTCCAGTCAGTCACAGGGCTGAGTACCTGGGGAGAATCCACGCATGCACCAGGAGAACATACAAACTCCACACAGAAAGGCACACCTTGCTCAAACCGGGATTCAAACTGGTGACCTTCTTGCTTTGAGGCTGCAGCACTAACCAGTGCTCCACCGTGCAGCTTGATTGTGTGTATTTATGCCTCTTTTATCACAAGACGCAGACTACATTACACTAAGCATATATGAGTTATGAGTCAAACATTGAATTATTATCCACTGCAACGTGTTTATAGTGTTTTAAAGCTGCACACCATCACACACTTTATTGGTCACATGGATAGCATTAAAGCATCCTTCCCAGCTATCAACGATACTCACAGTACTGCTTCAACTGAGCTGACTGAAAGCGCTCTGTGGGCTTTGAAAATCTACGCTCCATGAATTATTGAAAGGCATAAAAACAGGAGTATTAAAAGGACTTTTGGGTGCTGTATGTAAGAGACTAATGAAAAGGAAAAAAGCCCGCAGTCTGCATCACTTTTACCGATGAGTGATGTGTCAACACCAGACGTTGGGGTCAAGCTGAAGAGCTGACAGGGATATATGAATGAGGCAGGAGTAATAAAGGTTCAGGATGGTTTCACATCACAGCACGACGAACAGAAATGGCAGCGTGAACTATGAGCGAGTCATAAGAGCTTCAGCTGCACCGAGGCCAAGACGTGTGGGCTCAGACAGAGGTGAAAATGATCCTTCAGAGTTTGTTTGCTTCATCAGATATCCGCGCTGAGAAGAGCTGCACCTTCAGAGCTGTTTCCCATCCTGCTAATGAAAAGGAAACGGAGCTGTGGGAGTGTAAAAGGCTGACCAGGTGCAGGTGTGCTTACAGAAAATTATGGGATGAGTGTTGGACTGTTCCCCCCCCCCCCCCCCAACACATCCTGACAGCCTCTGCTGAATTTAGCCTCTCGGTTATGCCTCCAAAACTTTTTTTAATAACTGATATGAGGTGCTGGGTTTCAGGAAACAGCACAGAGGTGCCTCAGAGAAAGACATTCAGCCGTCTGATCTCTCTGACCTCACATTCTTCACTCTGAAGCCTCATGTCCACTCAGAAAGGTGTGACACCTGCTGCCCACTGCACATCTTACACAGACAGAGAGCGTTCGTTCACACTGACAAAAAATGTTCAACACTCACTCTGCAGAGGCAGCCTTGTAGAGAGAGAGAGCTGTGACCTAGAACTCCTGAATCAGTCGAACCTGTTGGTGACTGCAGCACAAACTGAAATATATAAAAAGTCTGTCATTGCTGAATTCTTTATTAGTCAACATGGAGACCAGGAATTGATCCTACAACTTCACTTACTCACTATTTACTCGTTTGGCTGAGAGCTAAGTGCTAATGTCTGATTCAAACCTTTTCCCATCCCTGGTTCCCTCGTTGTTTGGTCCATGACTTCTCTCCTGACATCACCTTTCTCTAACATGCTGTCCTACCAAAATAAAGACAATTAAAGGCAAACAGCCCAAATGATAAGAAGAGATCTGCAGAGTGAAGCCTGAGGGAGAAAGGAGCAGCTAATTTCCAACCTTAAACCTAAAACCAGCCCGAGTTTGGCTCCCAATGTGCGACCATAATGTAACGTTATTGTGATGATATCGTGAGTTTGACTTGGAAAAAAAAAAAAAGCGGTAGTCATGAAACATACACTAAAAGATTCATGAGAGCAGTTTTACTCTGTAATCTCAGACATTTATGCACAGTTGCCCTGTTTGATTCTACAATTTCTACAGTTTCATTTAGCAGATACTTTTGTCCAAAGCAACGTACGACACAAGCAAGAATTTAGACCAGAGGGAAAAACCTTAGTAGGTGTGACAAAGTGCTTCAAGTATGTTTGAACACAGGGGCTGCCATCAAGTGCCAAAAGAAGCTCCCTTTATTTATTTATTTATTTTATTTATTTATTTTTGTTTATTTTTGTTTATTTATTTATTTATTTATTTATTTATTTATTTATTTATTTATTTATTCCATCTTAATGATGTAGCCACAAATATAAAATTCAATAACAGCAATATTGTCAACATTCAACAACATTCAGTATTCAGTGCTTTATCATCTGTCATCTATTCAACATTAAACGAGACCACAATTAGACAATTGAACACCATATTATAATAAAATGAGGTTAAATAAGCAGTTAAGAGGATGAAAAAGGGACAATGTTTACTTTGGTGATAAATTCGGTGAGAAGTAACATTTTTTTCCTTCCTGCATCTATAGACCCCTTTACATGCTACATCATCATAATGATGTATATGCTTTCAAACGAGTTAGCGTTCATTAAACTCTGAATCAAAAACTTTAAACAGAATTTAAAAAATGAGAAAAAATGTTGTTCTGTGGTTGGTTGTCAGAACCAAACTCCACCACAAACTCCTCCAGGATCACAACTGTTACAGAGCAACTGGTGTTTTGAGGTTCAGAGTGACTAACTGCTAACTGGGGACCTTCAGCTGAATGTGTCAGTGACGCATTGT
Organism: Labroides dimidiatus; assembly: GCA_030710495.1. Lineage (NCBI taxonomy): Eukaryota > Metazoa > Chordata > Actinopteri > Labriformes > Labridae > Labroides > Labroides dimidiatus. The sequence goes on from CM061159.1 coordinate 7,629,088, forward strand.
TGAGAGTCACCAGTTAACAGAATCATCTCCAACCTCACTTCACCAGGTTTGACTGTAAACAAGTCATATTAACTGATGAAAGTCTGATTCCAGTTTTTACTTTGTGTAGTTCATGAAAAAAAGTTGGTTTGGAGCCGAGGTTAGGACTAAATATGACATGTAGGAGTCAATATGGAGAGTAAATAATAAAAGAAGTTTAACTCATGATCAACAGAAACAGATTTCATATTCACAGTAAAACCTCAATATATTATCTAATTATGAACTATGATAATTATCAATCTAAAATATAAAATCATTATTGTTCTGATAGATTTGGAGCAGGTCTCTGTCTGGACATAGTTTTCTGTCTCCTTAATGACCCAGGTCTCAGACTCAGCTCTCTGTGTGCTGGTCTTTGGTTTCAAAGTGTTTCTGGCTTATTGACAAGAGTTAATTTTTTTATACTTCACCGTCTGTAAATGTCCACAGATAATTTATTTATAAATTTAGAGTGATTTGTGAGTTTAAACCCCTGTCTGATGTAAACAGCGGGTTTCTACAATAAAACAGAGGACGCTCTAAAGATCCATCCACTTGTTGATGTCTTCCATCCACTCTCTGATTTCTGTAAAGCTTGGAGTCGTTTTAAATCCATCAGTGATTTTTAATTTTTTTAATAAACTGTATTTATTTTATGGTGGTCACCCCCCACCCCACCCCACCCCCTTGCTTGACAAACCATTGCACTGCGCAGTACTTCCGTTGCCAAAACATGCACGCAGTGGTTATCGTTACAAACACTAACGGAGTCTATGGTCGTGTTTTCACCCCCTGCTGGTCATTAAGAAGGACTGCAGCTTTGAGGTACTTCAGAATCAGCTTTATTTTTCATGCTGCGATAATATAATAAGAGCAGCTCAGAGTTCCTGTCAGTCACAAACAGGTGTGTGATGGACTGACAGCTCTAAACAAACCCCCGCTGACTCATGAAGCATTGGAAACAGTCGGTGCAGCTCCTGTCAGGGCTGACTGTGGAAAACAAACCCCGCAGCTAATGGCAGGCATCATTAGCTCTGTACGGCATCATCAGTTTCTGTCTTTTATTTTCAGCGTAACTGACCTGTGATATTGTGATGGTCAGGCTGTTAATTCACCGAGTTTCAAGCCGGCAAGAGAACACATCCCAGCCAGGAAATGGGCCAATTATCTACTACTGTTTTCTGTTTCTGGACGGGGAGAGGAGAGTCCGCCTGCCAACAACTCATTAGGAAGTGACTGGCTGTGTCTCCTGAGCTCAGCTCCATTTTGATTTCCAGAGTGAGGCTTGGTGAGAAAACCCAAACCACAGTGTTAAACACGGCATTAGAGACCAGTTACTTCACCGAGCGCCGAAAAACTGCTGAAACTTAGAATGTGTTTATAAACCTGACATTCAAAACACAGACAGACAAACATCCAGCTGGTTTCCAGAGAGCTGCTTTCTGGGAGAAACTGTGATCAATCATTTTATTTTTCCATGGCTGCTCGTGTGTGTATGCGTGCGTGTGTGTATGGTTCGAACCGATAGGTTTCCCACATCTCTGCAGAGCTTATCTGCAGCTTTCAGCTCTATTTACTGCTTTGATTCGTCCTCACTGCTCTCATCAGGAGACAGACTGTGGGATTAATCAGATAATAAAAAGTAACAATGGCAAATAAAAACAGAAACAGTACAAGTTTATGGAGGAAACAAAGCAAAGAGTGTAAGAAGAGTAAATATTGGACTTGTAATCCTCACAGAGACACAAATATGATTCCTAATCAATACTATGTTTTCTGTTCCCACTGTCTTTGTAAAAAGTAGACTGTAAGGTACAATTATCACACTAAATATATTCTAAAAGGAATTATTGCTAAAACTACATAAGAAGTGGAAAAAAACTGATATTCTTTGCTGGAGTTTGAGAACTTAAGGCGGGTTCACACCAGAGGAGAATGGGGCTGATTTTTGTCCTGATCTCCCCTTTTGATCAAAGCCAGCAAAGGCCCGATTGTCTGATGTTTGTAAACCACATTGTGTGTGATTTCTCTGTGGTGTGGGGTGTGTTAAGAGTGATTTTGTCTGGTCTGATCCGCTCAAAAGGCCGCAGAAGGAGAAATCATAAATAATGAACATGTTTGATATTCTTGACTAGAAATCCTGGACGTGCGGGGTGCTCTGAGAGGAGCTGAGCATGTGCAGTGTGTGATGTCACGTGTATTGGAACGATAGCCAATCAAGACGTGAGCTGACTCAGCTGACTGACGGAAGAGGAAGTAAAAACAGACAACAAACACGGCGCTGGTGATGCCGTTATTTGCACACCACTGGTGCTAGCATTTAGCGCACAGCTTGCTCTCCAAGTTATCTATAATACTTATGACAATTTATACTCACCTCCAACAATCAATCAATCAATCAATCAAACTTTATTTATAAAGCACTTTTCATACAGAAAGATGTAACACAAAGTGCTTTACAGACCATTTAAAAACAACAATCCACCCAGACGCCCTCCCACCCAACCACCCTCACCCCACACAACCATATAGCCCCCACCCACGGCCCTCACACACACACATATATATATATATTGGCTGAGTACTGATGAACCAGCTGAGAAAACATCATCAGAGGAGCCGTCTGCACCAGGGGCAAGGAGTCAGCCAGAGCTACAGGACCCTGACACAGGGCCCAGAGGAGAGGTGTAGCAAATACCCATCTTCACCAGGAACCCATGTGACAGGCCCCCGCAACCACAGCCAACCAACACCCCCGGTGCAAAGGGCTCCCCCAGAGGAAACACTGGAGATCCTAAAAGAGTCATAAAAGGTTAAAAACAAATAAAAGCTAAAACATATACATAAGATGCATCATGTAAAATAATGTATGAATAAAAATGAAATAAGAAAATAAGAAGCCTAAACGACTAGAATAAATAAAGATTAGAATAAATTAATATTAACCAACACACGCTGTAAAGCACACAACCCACATTCCTCCCGTTTCCATGACTTTTTCCTTACTCTTTTTTTTTTTTTTTTTTTTGGGAACAAAAACAACCATCATCAGTTTTTCCCGTTGGTCCGTTGGAGCACTGAATGTGAATTTCTCAGATAAAGAAAAGAAATCTTCTGACAAACACTAACAATCAGGAAATTTACAGAGATTATAATGAATTAAGAGAAGAGCCATGTTGGATATATATATATATATATATATATATATATATATATACACACACTCTATCTCATCCCTTTCATTCCCAATTCAAGGCAGTGGTAAGAATTTTTTCACATTATTAATGTGGGCCTGCTGTAACTGTTTTAAAATGCAGAATAATTGAGTTTTCTGCAGACTTGTAATGATTTGACAGGCGTACTAATATATAACAGAAAACCGTGTCAGAGGATCCCTTTGAAGTGAAGCGATGAGGCCTTTCGATTGATAAAGCTCCATGTTTGAACCTTTAATTTTCTGCCAATCACAATAACAGACTGAGGAAACGTTTCACCCCCAACGTCACCACTAAAAAGTTTGGGAATCTAACTTAAACTTCTGCAGAAAGTTTTTCAGCGGAGAGAAGAAAGTCTGTGGTTATTTAAGTGACTTCAGATTCTGTTTTCACACAGCAGAGTTCAGAGGCTTTAACATATTTATTTTCCCAGCGTCTCAGGGCACAACGGAGGAATTAGGAAAAAGACAAGAGCTCCGTTACAGTGTCAGGGATTTATTTATGAGTTTGTATTGATTCAGAGCCAACATGCTGGCAAGCTCAGGCCTTATGCATGGCTTTAACAGAGACGTCCAGCCAGGAGAACGAGCCAATGGTTTACCTCAGAGTATAAAAATAAACTGTAAGATGAAGGCTGCATGGACTCATGTGACAGTCAGCAGGTCGCTGTAAACCATCACATTATGCATCCAGTGCACCTGCAACAAATAAAATCCATTAATTACCGCCTCCAGTCCTGAAGCTACCAGAGGCAGACTCTGAGCGTGCAGCGCTGCTCTCAGGCCAATTAAACGCAGCTCATAAATAACATAAACAATGCTGCTCTCCCTGCAGGCGCTGTGGTAATCAGCCTAAAGACACTCGGGCAGGAAGGCAGCAGCAGCACACACACAAGCACACACTATACACACACACATATAGGAGCACAAACACTCGGAGAGCTAAAGAGCTCAGGTGATGGATATAGTGGAGAGAAAAGAAATCAAATATGATGATAATTTGTGGTTACATGTGGTGATAATCATGAGGAAACTTCTCTGTTTCAGATTTTAAAGTGAAGCCTTAAAGCTGCAATTCCTCCAATAACCAGCAGGGAAAACGCCAAAAAATGAGATTTATTCCTGCTAAAACAAAAAAAAAATGTTTTTTTTAAGGAGTTCAATTTTCCTTAAAGGATGGCAAACTTTTAAAGCTTCAAACTGGTGGTCAGTGAACCCATGTCACCTTCCCCTCCTGAACCTCTTTGGTGACAAACAGAATGCATGAAGTCACTGATTCTGCAGCTCACGTGCATGGTTTTAAACCAAGTTTTACATGTGAGGCTGTAAAACTTTGTCCCATCCTTCTTGCTAATTGAGTTGGGTCTGAGCTGATTCTTCTCCCAGAAAAGCTTAATGAGTCATTTGGGATTGCAGATCTCTGGAGCCTGTGCACAGTGGCGACTCTTTCTAGCTCTCCGTCGCTGCTCAGTGCTAATGCTTACTCACAGCCAAGGCTGAACACATTGCATATTGAATCCTTGTTCTTTCAGAAAGCTCCCTGGATAAATTGGCTCGGGCTTATGCATACAGATTGCAGTTTTTTTAATTGGCTGTTGTTTTCCAACAAGATTACGAGGGATTTCTGTGGAAATACACACAGAAGAAACACACAAACACGTATCGCACACAGAAACACAAACACTATTCACTGTTTTTGACAATAGTGAAAGGAATGTGCCCGTGGCAACAGCGCTCAGTGTGATTGTCAGATTTGGAGCCCCAGCTGGCCCCACTGTGGCCCCTGGGCCCTCTGCGCTCACAGCACTGGCATGAAAACACGGTCACATCATTGACTCCTGACTCATTAGATACTGCCTCTCTTTTATGTTCTGCTTCACTCCCTGTGCCGCTCACTTTAAATCTTTGTATGACTGCGATTAAATTTTAATATAGTGCCTCTGCTGTGACCTTGAGGCAGAGTCTGCCCCTCCTCAGCTCTAAAAAAGGGAAATTAGCAGAAATGTATCTTTAATTATGGAAACAGTCAGAGGGGCCGGCTTTGTTTGGGGCAGTTTATGGAGTAGATTTGAATTCATTTGAAGCTCTTTAAGAACAAAACATGACCTCTGATCTACCCGCTCATTAATATATGCAGTGATGTGTTCAAAACACCAAATCAGTGACTCCCAATGTGAAACAGTTGGGCTCTTTATACATTTCTATAGAATAGAATAGAATAGAATAGAATAGAATAGAATAGAATAGAATAGAATAGAATAGACCTTTTCCTTCAGAGGCCTATGGGTGTTGACTTCCACTGGCGGTTGTTGACTTACAGTTGCTGCCGCCAGCAAGCTAGCTCAAAACAATTTGTGTGAAATCGTTAATGCTGGACAGGGTTGAGTGTAAACTTTTTGAAAAACATCTGAACTATGAATCCACCTCCGATTTTTGTTCATTTGTCGCTTTCCTGCTTTTAAAAGCTGGTTATTAGAGCAAGTATGACAGCTAGGCTAACATCGTCAGCTCTGTTGTCTCCATGGCGATGTAAACAAAATGTTCAACCAGAAGAGCAAAACCGGCAAACGCCATGAGCTACAGGTAGTCAGGAAAAGGGTAGATAGAATAGAATAGAATAGAATAGAATAGAATAGAATAGAATATGCTTTATTCATTCCTGGAGGGAAATTCAAATGTCTAATTATAAAATTATAAAAAAACAAAGAACACAAGAAACAAGAAATTTATTTAATTATCTATTTAGTTAAATGTATTTTTATTTGAAACAAATTTAAGTTTTTTTTAATTATTTTTCTCTATTTACTAATAATATTGTAAAAGAAATATTTCAATGCTGAATATTTTAGTTTTGTAGTTTCCTGTTGTAAATTTATGTCTTATTCTAGATAAGAAATGTCACTGGTCCCTTTGTAAAAACAGCCTCTCATTGTCAAAAATCAGGTGCACCACTGAAATGTTGCAATGATTCTGAAAATGCACATCAGACAGAGCGTTGAGAGGATCCTGCAGCTTTGCAGCTCTATCAGCATCATCAATTTGTTCCTATTTTAATGGAGCACAAAAATGCACAGATTCCCAGAGGAATGCTGCAGTGTCACTTCTGGTTTGCCTTATAAGCGAGTGAAAGTTCAAGGTACTTATTTCAACATGCATCATCCTCAGTAGTTTGTGGATTTCAATCATGCAGCCAATATTTGCTGAGAAGAAGTGTGTGTGTGCATGCATAAAGCATGTGTTTACTAAGTACACACTCTGCATGCATATGTGCACAAATACAAACACACAGTTCTGCATGAATTTGTTACCAACAATGGATTGAAGGGCTTCACTAACAGATGAGTGTTTGTGGTTAAAGAAAACAACACAAACTGGATTAAAGTGTAACTTTTGTGATTTCTTCACATGAATCACTGCAAATTGGATTTTAAAATATTTCAGAGGAATTTGCAGAGAGAGGACCTGCATCAACGAATATCAACATTACAAAGATGGTTCTCCTGAACGCATGAACACACCCTCATAGACGCACTCTGCTATTCTGGTCCACTGCCTCTTCTGCTCCCACGAGGCAGATCTATTGATCAGAGAGGAATCTCCCTAATTAGGCCAAGGAGGAAGCAGAATGAGTGGAGCAAAAAATGGAAACAGTCAGATGGGAGGAAGGAAACAAGAGGAAAAAACAAAAGAAGAGGAGAATGTGATGTGGCAGTTTGACTTGTTGCTCTGCAATGGATCGGGACATGACAGAGCAAATGAGTAAACATGGAGAACAAGCAGGCATGTAGAGAGACGAGAGGATGGAGGAGGCGGTGGATAAACAAATTGGAGAAATGAGGTGTGAGCGATTGTATGAACAGAGGAACATCGAGGCTGGAGCAGGGGACAGTAATAACAAGGAGTTATGGATTTGGATGTACAGCACGCGCTCTGATTTTATGGAAGAAGAAACAAAGGCTAAGGGTGGTCTGATTCCAATCACCCTCCGAGCATTTCAGTGCTCCAGGGATTCAATTAAAAGATGCAATTATCTTTTTTCACAACACGCCCCCACCCCCCTTTGTTAACCTGCTGTAACTAAACCTCCAGCAGAGCTTCAGCAGCAGGTTTGCTGTTACTTTGTGTCCTCTCAGCATGTGTGCACAGATGAGGGGTGCCTGCTTTTGTTCAGCGTACAGATCATCACTGAGAGCACGGCTCTGAGGAGTCTCACCTGTGGTTCACTTTCAGAGGAGAAACAGTCATTAGCAGACACACTGAGACAAACCATCCTCTCTGCTCAGAGGTTTCAGGTTTGTACATGAAATATTGTCACACGTTGAGGCTTTGAGACACTGCAGCACTTTGATCCATCTTGTTTATATTAACATATCAATTTACACCAAATCCTTCACAACACACATAAGGATTTTTTTTAATCTGAAGAGATTTTTTTTTATCTGTTAGAGAGTCCCCACATGAAGATATAAAACCAGGCATTGAACAGTTTTGATCATACTGTGTGTGGTGTGCTCCGATAATCTCAACGTACGACACAAAATGATTCTGTCTCACCACCGATCTAGAATCTCGTCCTCCAAGACAGAAATCTCACATGAACAAATGTGAAGAGATCCTAGAGACGGCGGGAACACAGACTTCTCTCACATACTTTCCATGTCAGGTCAGGTATGCTTGTATTTGATTACGTGTTTTTCCTTATTCCTCAATCAGCTCACTGCCTGATTGGCTACATTCTATTTCATGTCATAATTCACGGAGTCATGACTTGGGAGTCGTCAGCTTTCCCCACACACAAAGATTTTTGGTCATAAATATTGAACAAATTTAATATTTACAATTGTTGGCCCGACCCGTTTCCCAGCTGATTATTGGGACAAATTCAATCTGAATACACCTCAGAGCACAGGATGCTCTGATAGGATAATCTTATAAGACATAAGATAATCAGGCGTTTGCCATCTTTGGTCAGGAAGGAGGAAAGTTGGGACAAAAATCATGTGTGTACCCTGCTTTACACAACAAAAACAGTATTCTGTATAATCTAACTTAATCTGAGCAACATTTGACTGGCACATCCACTTATTTAAAGGCATTAAAAGACAAAGATGACGTCTTATTTGCTTTTAATGAGTTAAAAAACTTCCCATAAGTAAAATTTCTTGTATTACAAAATTATTCCAATATCAAAAAACTTGACAGGTAATTTTTTCATTCCCCATTCAAGCAATTCAGGCATCATTTTTGTCTTTTGATATCTCGAAATAAATTATTTTTCTGGACTCATATTCACACTTTGAAAGACATTTTGTAAAAGAAATCGGACATAAAGAGCTGCTTCAATCTAAGTTTTTGCTGTGTGTCCTCAAAAAATCAGCACAAATCTAAATTTCCTCATAGAAGTTTTGAAGCATAGGAACAGAAAACGTCTGTCTTCTTGGACAGTTTAACAAATGCTCATTAAAACTTCTAACACGCAGATGCCTTCGAGCAGTCAACTTTTAAAACATTTTCTTTTATTTTTTCTCCCCAAATATCCTGAGTTGAGTTTGTGAGATCTGATGGTCACCTTGACCTGTTTCACCGTGCAGAATCAAATCACGAAGCAGCCCTTTATCAGAGTTGATTCTGCTGATGAGAAACCTGCTGCTGCTGCTCTCAAAATAAATCTAAAGAGGAGAAACAAGGTGGTCCGTTTGTTAAAGAGCTTATCTCTCCGTCTGATAACCTGCGTTCCATCCCTGTGTCAGCAACCAGCCACCCTGCTGAAGTAACCTTGAGTTCATTATCTTAAGTTAGAGCGTCTCTGTGTGGATCTGGTTTCACTGATTCATAATTTTCTGCTGCTGTATTTTTATCTTTGAGCATGCTCAGTAGAGCTTTGGAACATTAAAGATGTCAAAGGGACGATGAGTTTTCTTGTTAGTCTCATAATTTAAATCATTATTGGAGACCAAAAATACCCAATTATAAATTTTGATGACTATAAGCATTGTTTGATGTAAACTTTCATAAAAGGTTCATCTGATCATTGCAAGAAAAACCTCACTCCTGATTTTTGAGACCATAGCTGCACAAATGATGAAGGTTCATCCATCATCTTTTCCACTTCTCCTGTCATTTGGCGAGAGGCGATGTGAGGGCAGGACGGTGATAACGGCTGGTAGTATAGAGCTACACATCTGCACAGAATCTGTACATTGCTGAATACAGTGAAAGTCAGTAACACAGGAAGACAGTCTGAATTTTCCCTCAAAACAAACTGCGTCCTGTATACTGACACAACTTATGCTCCAAGTTTTGTGGCACATTTTTTAAACCTAGGACTGTGTTGGATGGCAAACTTACGGAGTACCTAAGCACTTCTTGTGATACGTAGCTTGGTTTGCAGAGTTTGACCTAACTGTTCTTAAAGAGGAGGTACTGAGCTTTTTAAGTCTTTATTATTTAAAGGAGTAAATGAGTATCTTTACATGATTTACAGCTAAAAAAGAAAAAAAAATCCCTATTATTCTCTCACTGGTGTTTTAGAAACCCCATATTTCAGCATCTGTCTGAAACACTTCATTTTAGCTGTTGTCTCTTTAAGGCTCCTGCTCCATTTATTAAGTTGAAATGCTGAGTCAGCATTTCAACTTATAGATCTTCGACTTTCTATTCACTTCTTCTTCTTCTTCTTCTTCTTCTTCTTTTTCTTCCGTACGTTTTTTGGCACCTATCTCCTTCCACAATTTTTCACCGATTTTCACCGTTCAACTTTTAAACTATTCAGCTACTTTAGGACATGTGTGCTATGACTTTTCTAATCTCTAACTCTTAAAATTTTTGAATTATTTCACTTTTTGTCAAAAAAATTTCCCATCTGAAATGACTGGGGAACTTTGACTTTTGCTCCTAAAACTCCTTCAACTTTGAGCTCCTCAAACTTCATCATACTTCCACTTACAGACTCCATTCTTGCTTTAAAATCTTCACTTATCTTTCCACTTTTCACTCATCTTTCAACTTTTTAACTATCTTTCACTGTTTTTGAGATTTCACTCCTTAAACAACACAAACTTTTCAGATTTTCCACTAAAAACTCAGCTCTCAGAGTGCGTGACATCACAAGTCAGAGTGGAAGCAGCAGCTGATGACACATCAGAAATTTCACAAACAAATCGCTCGTAGGCCCACAAATTTCACTCCAGGGTCATAAAAATGGCATCAAAATGTTCCCTGACTCCTCCTGCTTCTAATAAAAATGCTTTTGGTGGCAAAAATTATATCCTTTGGCCAGTAAGTAGCCAAATCCTGGAGAACACCTGATTTTCCAGCCATAGGGGCCCAGCCATTCTGTGATCAGACACTCCTCCTTTGTAACCACTTTTTAAAACAAATTTTTAAATACTTTTTCCTGGCCCTACTTATATAAATTTGACATTGGCCGATTCCTCCGATCGTCTGGATTCCCACGGTGTGCTCATTTCACTGATAGCTATAACGGTTTGGCCACAGCGAGCGTTTGTTCGGACCATTTCCCACCCCAAAATCCAGACTGAGAGCAGCTGTAACAAAGAAGTGACCGTTACACTCCGCAGCTGTCCTTTGAAGTCCCATCACCATGGAAACCATGCAGCTGCTCATGAATGATGACTCAGAAGGACATTCTGGGGCATTCGGGGAGAGCCTGGCTATATTATCAAAACAAGCACACACTCACACACACAGACACACAGAGTCAGGACTCGTTTTGAGTGTGTGTTTGTGTGTGTGTGTTTATGTGTATGTTTGTGTGAGTGTCTGTGTGCGTTTGTGTGTGTGTGTGTGTGTGTGTGTGTGTGTGTGTGTGTGTGTGTGTTTGTGTGAGTGTGTGCGTGTGTGTATGTGTGTGTCTGTGTGTGTGTGTGTGTATGTTTGGGTGACTGTGTGTGTGTACTTCTTTACTTCACATGACTTTATGCTATTTACACATAACTCATAGATTTTGCTGTTATTTACATTTTTTCAACATTTTATTGTTTAAACAGTCTAAAGACTTCTTCAGTTCTTCTTTGCTCCTTCTTTTCATACAACTTTCTCATTTCTTAATTGTTCTCACTCCTTCTTCTTTACTTTCTTTACTTCTTTTTCTTCATCACCCCTTCCCCCTCACTCCTTTCCTCATCACTCTGGCTTCACTTTCTTCCTCAATGCTTCTTCACTCTTTTCCCCACTGTTTCTTTCTCACTTCTTTTACACTCCATCTTCCTCTTTACTTTTTTACTCACTCTTTCTTTTTCAATCCTTCTACCTCACTTCCTGGTCTTCTTCACTACTACTGCTTCACTCTTTCTTCTTCACTTTTTTTCACATTTCCATGGTATACTTTTTCTTACACCTTTCAGCAATTTTATTTCACATTTTTCCACATTTTCAGCTTTTTTTTCACGATTTCAAGTCTTCAGCGTCAGCATTTCAACGCATTTTCTGCAAGGAAATGCAATTTCTCTAGTTTATTTATTTATTTCGGGCACGTCAGCACACTTATACAACATCACACATTGTCAATAGATCAAATTCTACATGTCCGAAAGGGAAGACGGGAGAAGCAGAGCTTATCTAGTCCCGTCCCCATTTTCTCAATGTTTAGTCTCCTCTTTTCCACATATCATCAGATTATTATACATTTGTATTCCATTTACAGAAGTATGACATTTACAGAAGTATGACCGGCACTTCGTTCACTATTATTGTTTAGGTACATTCTGTCTTTCCTGCTGTCTTACAGACCAAACAACCCACATTTCATTCAAGGTCTGTTCTCTCTGCTTTGTTTTTTTAAACTTCAACACTCTCATGGGGCAATGTTTATCAAACAGCTTTGTGAATGTCTGTAAGAGCTGCTATATCTCTTTCCCCTAAACCCTGTTCCCTCTAATTGGCCAGCCTTCTGAAGGCCTGTTGGGGGTTAAGTTATGGGCAAACCTTTGTGTTTGAGGTCCACACCTTCAACATGTCATGGACCCCTATGTAATGACATCAGCATTTCAGCAAGTCTCATGATGATCCTTTAAAGGGTTAAGTTTACAGACGGATTCAGTTTTTTTTACGATGTATGAATATGTAGAGCTTTGAAATCTGCACACGTTTCGTTTGAGCATCCAGCATCATTACTTTATATTTATGTTTGAAAACATAGGAGAGCAGAATACCCCCTCTTTAAGGTGCAAATATGCAACTTATAAGAACATTAAGAAACAATATTCAAAAAGTTAGCTTCCATCGTCTGCCTGATGTTTTTATCTCTTGTTGTCCTGTTTCATCCTCTGATTTCAGCTCCTGTTACCAAACAAAGCTTCTTTTCAGGTGAATGCATAAATAATTAGTGAGTGAAACAGGGAAATAATTACTGAGACCTAAAAAAAACAAAAAGAGAGAGACAGAACAGTGATGCTTCAATGCTGATGTGCTGTGTTTTGGAGAATCAGCACCAATGTTGGGCTCATCAAACATCCTGTTTTCACACCGTATACAAACTCTGTGAAACGCCGTGCAGCCAAATCACAGAGTTGTCTCACAAAGCTCTTCCCTCACGGTCTCCTTTCCTCCATCAGCCTCAAACTGCCTGGGCAGACTGCCTGAAGTGTTTTTGGACTGTTGAAGGCTGCTGAGATAAAAACATGTTAATTACGTGGGAGTGCAAGTACAAGCTTTTGAGTACCATTCATCTGAAAATGTGGAGAACTGAAGAGCCTGGTGAAATTAAAGGCCGGCAGTGTGATTGTAAACGAGAACAAAACTCAGGATTGTCACGTAGTGGGATGTTTTTTTTTTTTTTTTTTTTAATGAGTCATTTCAGTTATGTGAACTCCGTCTGCACTTCACTCTGCGCACACAGACACACACTGTGCTCATGCAGCGGTATGCCAAGCTCCCATTTTTCGGGATGCTCTTCTGTGGTGTCGCTACTGATTTCATCAAGTCACAACATATTTCTTCATGTGCCAAACGAGACGCTATTCAAACACTGCAGTGCCTTTTCCAGACAGAGATCTCCCTTTCATCTCATGATCTAAAGAAATGTTGTGGTCGATTACAGCTTTCAAAGTCTCAGCTCGTGAATTATTTAAGCTGGTGTGCAAAGGTGCCCCATCACGTTTTCAGTCCCCATTTTTCAGACATACATTACTCAAAGGTGTCTCTTTGAAGATTCCTCATCTGGAGCAGCGGCCATTGTTTCCTCGATTGTGTCCTAAAGATCAGTGTGTTTGTGGTTTCTGTTTTTTTTTGGCAGCCAGCCTCAAGTGGACACTCAAGGAACTGCAGTTTGTAGAGCAGGGGTGGCCAACCAGTCAGCGACCAAGAGCCACAAAATGACCATGGTACTACAAAGAGCCACATCATACACGTGGGTTTACAAACACAATCCCTCCCTCACATAAACATGAAATGACAACATGAAAATCAATGCATTTCCAATTTTCAAAGTCAGATTTATTTATCTCACACAACTGAGTACCCATGAGTAAAAATACACACAAAGCCTCTTCTTCTCTCTCTCGCTCTCTCTCTCTCTCTCTTACACACACACACACACATTCTCTCTCTCTCTCCATTCCCCTGTTCTGTCTTCTCCCCAACTTTCAGGCTACTACAGACACAAACTTATTGTCATGGACGCAGAAAGAGACGCTGAAACTCTTTTGTTCTTCTTCATTCATGTAGACTGTGAATACGTCAAAGTACAAAAAAGGTAAAAACTATCATCACAAAGTCTGACCACTTCATCCACCATCCTGGATATCTTGCAAACATTATTTTTTCTTTAAGGTTTTTTTTACATCATACCCTGACTCCTGAGAACTCCTCTTTACAGGAAAAACTCGGGAAATGTCAGAAGCAGACTCTGTTAACTCTTGGTGAACCCAGAGCTAAAGCTGCGTTTCGACCAACTGCTCCCTTTATATTTTTTGTTTTATATCCTCGTCAAATAAGTATTGACTTATGATCTAAAGCTGTTATTGTTGTGTGTTGATATGGATGCATCCTGCTGAAGGTCCTCAATCAACGGGCTTGTTTTCAAGCTGAAACATGGTTCGATCTCTGCCATCTTTATGCTTTAGATGGGGGAATTGTCCGCTATTTTGCCCCAAGCTGTTTTGGACACGTTGCTTTGGCTGTCAGCAGCTTTGTCAGAAGAGCTTGTCTCCTTTTAAGTGTAAACAAATCCATCTGCAGTGGAATAAATCGCTTCTGCAGCCAGAACAGGCTGTGTATCCTCCATGCTAACAGGCTTGCTGCAGCGCTACACATAAAAACGCTAACTTCTCTGTCTCCTTTAGTGTCATTTTCTCTGAAAGACTTTTTTTGTTGTTCTTACTGCCCATACGTCATTTCATTGTCCTTATTTGCAGAAGCTACCTGGGTTGGTTTAGTTCTGGGGTATGTCTTCACCCTCATCATTTCTCCGCAGACTGCCTGCCTCACTCTGCTGAGCTCTCAGATCTTCTTGCTCCACCAAAACTCTCTCTGAACTCTTCACTCCGACCTCACCAGCTTATCAAAGTCCTGACTCTGAACTGTTACCTTCTGTTTTCTGCCTTTTCCTTCCTGAATCACACACCTTGACAGTTTTGTTCTTCAGTCAGTTGACTGCTCTTTTTCTTTTCGCTGATCTTGTGGAGTATGCATGTGTCAGAAAATCCTCATCTTTCTTTCTTTGAACTCAAACTTCACTCACGGCCAAACTATAGAAAACATAAACAAGCTCCTCTTGTCTTTGTGGCTTTATTGCCTTGTCAGTATCAGCTGTTTGACAGCATTGGAATAACAATCCACAGACAGTCTATCTTCCTGCTGATGGTTTGGTTTCCTAAGCAGGTAAAGCTCCTCTGTCGGTCCGTGTTTATTTGGGCAGAGCGTGACGGGGCTGCAGCATCCGTCTTTTAGCTGCCTGCTTGTTAGCTGATGCTGTCAGCTCCTATCACATGTCTGTGGATGCACACATCACAGCGCCCACAGTGACAAAGTGATCAGTGGATGGAGCATGTTCCCTCTGCAGGAGCCAGCTCTGTGCGTGGGGTTATCTCTGCACACATGTATGGAAGATGAAAGGCATCATGAGAGAGAAATGAAAGAAATGGATGCAAAGGAAATGTAAACATCATCGTAAAGACGTTCGGCTGTAGACTCTACTCCATGAGTAGCTTTGAACTCTGGGATACGTTCCTGTGAGCATACCTGTGTGTGTTAGTGTGTGTGTGTGTATGTGTGTACAGACAGAAATACAGGGACCTCAGGAACTGTCTTCCCTCCAGCTTTCATGCAACATTGATTTCATCCATCGATTGCGTCTGTCCTTCAGTGTGAGAGAGGCGACTCGCATAAAGCCGAGCGCCTTCTGCTCTCACACACTAACCTCACGACACAACAGCCGTGCGACAGCCAAACACAGAGCAGCAAATAAATGAAGGGAAGGCTCTCCTGTATCTCAGCGTCCATCCACTCTCTCTCTCCCCCCGCCGTCAAAACCAGCACCGAGGTCACGCAACAAAGACTCATGGCTTCCTGGGTTTAATGTGCGTGAGGACAAGGTGGAAATCTCTACAGTTTCAATTGCCTCAGCTGTCAGGGCGCGTTCCAACAATGAAAAGCGAGCACATGACCTTGTAAAGCCAGCAACCAAGAGAGAAGGCATTAATATTTCATTCTTACAGACCCCCCCCCAAACACACACACACACACACACCACCACCACCACCACCACTCTGCCTCCTGTCTCCTGTCTGTCTCTGCTGAAAGGGGATGAAAAGTGACTGAGGCCTGGAGCAAGACCCGAGGAGCGCTGCTTTTTGCTACTTTGGTGCGTTATAGTTTGAAATGTGGTGTTTGCTCTGAATATAGAAAAGACTCCATAAAATATGGCGGCGAAAGAAAAAAAATAGGGTTAAGACAGAGCAGGAAACTGCTGCTGGGAGGAGCTGTAGCTATCATTGGTGTTTAGCTAAAGTTAGAATCTAGAGTTATCGCTTTCGTCATAGTTTGTAGCTTCTGCTAGAAGGAATTAGCTACCGTGTTATCGCTTTATTTTTAACGACTTTGTAGACCCTCCAGGGACTCTTTCTTTCTTCTTGTTTGACGACTTGGGAATACTTCTCAAGGCTCATTTCTCTCTAGATTTCAAAAATGTATTTCAAGATTTCTTGTCAAGTAATGTTATCTCACTGCATGGACATAATCTGACTAGTTTTAACACATTTTCTCATCAAATTTAGTGTTTCTTTGTATTTAGACCGCCTTTTTTCAGCAGTGTAATCGTCTCTGTGTTACCCAGGTCAGATATTCACAGGTCAGCTGTCATATTCACCGATAAGTGTCTTTATAACTTGACAGATGTGCGTTTATGGGCAGTGTTGCCAGATACGGGTAATATTTTCCAGCTCAAAGCACAAAAAAAAAAAGGAGGAACGTGGTATCCTCCAACAAAAGCAGCTCATTTCTGATCAAGACTCTGTCATCAAGTCTTGAAGCCCAACGCCAAAAGATGGCAGAGGAGAAGGCTGGCGTTCAGCAGAGGGCTGTGAAGAGAGAGCAGGAGTTACTGACAGTATGTTTCAGGATTGATTTCAAGCTTCTTTTATTGGCTTTTAAATGTCTTCACGCTCTGGCACCCTCTGATTTATCTGATTTGTTTTCATCATGTGAGCCTGTGAGAGCCCTCAGGTCTTCAGGTCTTTAACCAAAAGTTGAACCAAAGACCTGCAGTGAGGCAGCTTTTAAAGACTACGGCCTGAAGACCTGAGGGCTGCACATAGCTTCAACACTTTTAAAAGCAAACTCAAATCCTACCTTTTTACTCTGAGTTTTAATTTTATCATTTATTTAACAAGTTCTGATCTTAACTGTCTTCATTATTTCTTTAACTCGGTTGTTTTATTTTCTTATCTTGAGTTTTTAAATCTCATTCTACCTTCAGTGTTTCTTCATTATGATCTCCTGACAGTGTTTCCTCAGTTCATCAGCACACGTTTTAATTACATTGTGTATTTTTAATGCACTGTGGGGTGTTGGTTGGTGTGTTTGGTCACTTCATTTGATCTCATTGTTATTATTAATTGTCTGTTTGTGAAGCTCTCTGTGTTACTCTATTGTGTGTGAACAGTTCTCTATAAATAAAGTCTGTTTAATTGATTGCAGGAGCCGAATAAGATCAGTGCTCAGCTTGATGCTCAGAAACATCAGAAAGAGCTTCAAGTAAAGACGTCATGAGCGTGGAACACTGCAGAGCGCTCGTTCTGGAGGAGAGAAAGAGGGCTGACTCACTTGAGGTCGAAGTAGAGCGATTTAAATCAGCACACCAGAGGCTCCTGAAAAAGCACCTGACAGGAAGTAGCTGCTGATTGGATGGTGCCAGTTTGGCCTTCCAGAAACCAAAAATCATGCAGATCGGATTAATTGCCCACCCTTGTGGTTCCTCTGGGGATCAAGAAACATTTGTCTCTGATACCAGGAAATAAGTTTCTCAGGGTAATAGTTTTTGATTTGCCGTCACGATGCAAAGAATGGCAGCTATTCTAAGACTTTGTGGGTAATTCTACGAGTCAGTAGCTGTTCTTAAGTTTTAAAGTTATTCAGTGTGTTTACTTGTTCTTTAATATACATCTAGAACAGCACATTTGCATCATCACGACATGTTGATGGTAAACAAAGAGTAAGAGGATAATCAGCACCATTAGCAGCTCTATTAGCCACATTATGGTTCGGGAACTAATCGCCAGATACTTGATGAAAAATGGTTAATTTCATGACAGAGGCGTGTGGTTTGTATGCTGAATTATTCAGCCTTTCACAGAACACGTGTTCACGTTCAAGCGTCCGACACACAGAGCACATAAAGCTGCCATATGTGTGAGCCCACTCTGTAATACACAGAGCAGCAGTTTGTGTCATTCAATTAATAAAAACAGGATGTAATTGTGTTTAATTGAAATTCAGCCAATCAAAAGCCAGAGCTCTGCCAAATGACTCCCCACCAAGACATCCTCGGGGGCCGATGGAGAAATGTACAGCTACACGCTGCTACAGGCATGTCAAACAATGACCTTTGGGAGGGAATTAAATTTAGCAGCAAACCAGTTACAAATTAGCATATCCAGATGTAGCCGCCTTGATTTGATTTCATTGCCTTAATTGTATTTCATCTGCCGTGCAGCAGGAGCCATAAAACCAGGCGCCTGGACGTGACAGCGGCTGCGTGTGGATCGCCATCACGGCGCTGTGATGATATTAAACCAACATGAGCGGGGAATGCTAATGAGGAGAGCATTTGTCACATGAGGCCTGGCTGTGTGCTTGCAAATTATAAAGCATCATGAAGAGACCGTAGTGAAGCTGCTTTGGAATAATAATTCCTGTATTTGGAAATTTGAGGGCTGTGAGTGGAGTGTGATGAAACTTGAGGAGGTGGATTATTTGTCCTGAAACATGCACCTGTCATGTGATCAGCAGACTGTGTGTCTAGTCTCTGTGGCTTTAAATCTCAGTGGTAGTCAGAATCATAATGTTAGAATTTATGTTCAGGTCAAACGGTGAATGTTTGTAATTATGTTCAGCCATACGCTGTGTAGAGCAGCTGGATATAGAAATGAAGGCTGAATGGCTGCATGACGTAAAAGTCAGTCTGTGGGATTCTGCACGCACCGCAGCCTGATTTAAATATGATCAGGACAGGTTCGTCATCTGTAGTCATTTGAAATGCAGGCAGCAGAGACCCTGAGCTGAACCAGGCACATGTTGGACAGACGTCCTCTGAAGGGTATCCAGAGTTAATCAAACTGGATCTGAGCCCAAACCAAACCGAACAGACCTGCATGAGACGTGAGCTTCAGGGCTCTTCAAACAAATGCTACCTGGTGCATCTGCAAGAGAGAGGCATGTTGTCAAAGGTGGTCATGTCAAAGAGTCGGCATTTGATGACTGGAATAAAACAGAATGACCCTCTGATGTTTGCAGGACTGCACATGGAAAAGGGCATGACTTTTACCAGACAGCATGCACGACATACGATGCACGACATAAGATGCCTTTGTGGAAGACGGGACAGAAGGTGAGCTAAGAAACAACGACTGGAGGCCCCCTTTACACAACAACGGTTTCAGGATGAAACACAAAGGTATTAAAACGCAGCAGCTGCCGTCATGCTCTGCTTTGCACATAACGCTTTCATTGTGGAAGCTTTTAATTTTCAACAACAACGGTGGCTCAAACTGCTGAATCTGCTGATTGGCTTTCAACAAAATGTGCATCTGTTGCACCACTTCTGCGTTCAGTAAAGACGACTTCAATACATACACCAAATGATCAGCCCTACTCTTCTTCAGCAGAGGGCTACTAAAAGACTCTACAGTTATACGCCAACTACAGGCCTGGCATGTGTACTACAACGTTTTCAGCTCTTCAGAGTTTCGCTGCAACGTTTTTCACTGTGTTTTGTATTTTCCAGTGAAACGTTGTCGTATAAACCAGGCATTAGAAGGTGGACTCATGTGTATCTCACAGGATGAGAGCTGAGACCTCAGTCCTCCGTCCATCTGAGTCACAGAATCTTCTTTACTGGCTGACTGGAGAGCAGGAACAAAGAGAAAATAACCTAAGAAGTACCGAGGACTCTGTATTGAGACATACATGGTTTAATTCTTTAAAAGTAACAAAGAGATTTTCTTTCTCCGAACACACACACACACGTCAGTGCACACACAGCAGCTGTAGACCTCACAGCTGAACCTCACTCACTCCCAGCAGGAAGCTTTTCATTTTCCTTCTCTTGACCGTGACTAAAGTCCAGCGGTCAGCTGCCTGTGGAGCCTCTCTCCAATCATTACCATGTTAATATCTGCAAACTGCTCTTTTGTAGCTGGACCGGAGGATCTGCAGACAACAGGACGAGCAGGAGGAGGGCGTGCACGGAGGTCTTCTTCACACTCACAGTCACAGGGAGAAAGATTGGACGGCAGGAATGTGGGTGGAAAAATAAGCTTGCAGTTGACCGGAGGAGAGCTGCTGTTTTTAATTCCAGATGATTTCCTCCACCGTTACCTGAGTCGGGTCAGAGATGCTCTGATGGAGATAGCAACCCCTGCTAGCCTCATTAGCCCTCTCCAGCTGCTTTGCTGACATTTTGCACTTCATCCGAACCCCCGGCGTCCCTCTGAACTACAGCCTGAACTCCTCAAACACACCAGCAGTAATTGAATCCAATCTTAGACCCTTCTGCAGCATAATGGAGGTCTGCCTCCATCACACACATCAATAAAATCACTATAAGTGTGTGTCTGTGTGTACCGTTTGTACTGTTTTTTTTTACCGCCCACATGCTCCACCATCATCACCTCCACCAATATGGCCTGCATGAACAAAGAGACAGTCCTCCATTAGTGTAATTGAGCAATTTAGCTGCTGCTGCAGCCGAGGTTGGCTTTGTGCGAGTGGCTTTTCATGAATAACAAATTAGTTGTTACCTGGTGACTGCAGGTCCAACAAGTGGCTCGGTACACTGAGGTAAAAACACACTTAGCGACAGTTTCATCTGAATAGAAATTAGCTGCTGTACTTTATGATGTGTTTCACTCAGCTGTTCATACTCAGAACTGCACAGTTTTATATTTACATTTCAAATAAAATGAATAACTAACAGTATTCAGAGGCGATCCATCTGGAGAACAAACATCTTTGAAACATTTAGAAAAGAAGTGTTTTCATTTTCACAGCATGTGTTTTTTTTCTCTCTGCTTCACACTTTTGTTTAAGTGATCCAGATAATCTTCTGGATTTACATCACATCCAAAATTTGCTTAAAACAAAATGTATTTAATTTGTACATTTTCCAACTCATCCTTGTATGATTTTTTTCCTTCTATGCATTTACATAACCAACAAAGCCGCGTGATCTGCAACAGCCCTTTGGAGAAACGTGCTGCAGATGTAGAAATACTGCACGCGCATGAAAATATAGCATCAAACACGGTGAACGCCGGCTGCAAAAAAGCTGCAATAACTGCAGAAAAAAAAAGGATTTCTGCAGCTGATTTCTCAAACAGCACACACTGCACGTGGAATGAATTTATTTCTAACTCTGCTGTTTATATGAAGACTATCAGGTCGTCCGGTTAGACGCACAGCTCTCAGCCCGCCTCATTTCCAATATGGCTCCCACTAAGGTTCAAGACTGTATCAGAAACAGACATTACAGTTTTTGATTTAAAATCAAAAAAAAAAAAAAAAAAAAAAAAAAAACAGAAAAAAAGTGAAGAAAAAAAAACACCTTAACCCCTGAATTTTAAGAAATATGTTAAAAAATAAAATAAATTTATAAATATGAAAATGATGAACCTATAAATTTTACTACATATGAAAACATTTGTTTAAAGGTACATAGATAAAGGCTGATTTAGGCAGTTTAATGTTACTCTTACAGGCTTTTATTTTTGAAACATTAATGTCAGTTGCAATTTTGTGAGTATTGTTCACCAACTCTCTCTCTCTCTCTCTCTCTCTCTCTCTCTCTCTCTCTCTCTCTCGTTCTTAGTTTTTGAAATTTTCATTTTGTGGTGTTTCTTTACCCTTGCTGTGCTTGTTGGCTCCCCCTGTGAAATGGATATTTTACATCATATTGCTATGAACTCTGGGTAATTCAATCATGCTTGGTAAGCAGATATACCCTCTTATGGAAAGTGTTCATAAAGGGCTCACAAAATCAGAGATCGAGATCCTTCATGCTCGTTATTATTTTTTTCATAGTTAAACTTATGAACTGGCTCCAGTCAGCGCCCTCTGGAGGCCTGGAGCTCCTGTTATCATGTCTGGATTTGCCGTGTTTGCCTTTTGCATGCGTTGTCAGTGTTTGTATGTTTCTGAATTAATGCTGCTGGCTATTCTTCTGCATGTGTTTAAGCTTTTGAAGCACATTTCTTCATCTGCAGGACACTTCTTTTTTGTAAATAAAGACCATCATCGGTCTTGCCAAGAGAATAATAAGATCTTAATTCAACTTGATCCCGACCTTTTGAACAGAACCAGTTTGAGCTTCACATCCTGAAACCACAGATTTAAAGATCGTTCTCTTGAATGTTGGATGAACACGGTGCTTGAATCTTCCTTCTGTGCAAAACTAGTTTCTCCATCAATTAATATTTATTTTACACGTGATGCAGTTTTTTCTCGTACAGTATTTTTGCCATGCTTCACTTAAAACCATTAATTCGAAGATGGATTTCAGCAGCAGTGTTTTCCTGTCTAACCTCATTTATTTTAGAACTCAGATGAGTTTTCCTTCAGAAGGACTTTCATTTTCACAAATGCTCTTTGAAAACAGAGAAATCAGATCGGCCGAATCTTCTGAACACACAAATCTCTGTGGTCAATAAAAGAGCAGGAACAGTGTTTGAACTCTGCTTCTGGCTGCTGTTTGTGGTTGGTATGGATGTGTGTGACCTGTATGTGTGTGTGTGTGTGTGTGTGTGTGTATTCCTGCAGGGCCAGCTGATGAGCTGCTCCCTAAAGCGGTGACCTTTCTCCTCCTCTCCTCTGGCCATCATGTGCAGGAGACATTAACCCTTCATGTGAATCACAGTCAGAGCCTGCAGGGAGCCTGTGTCTGTATTTATGTCTCTGCGCCTCATTTCAATTCAGTGCAGCTCTGATACCAGCATGTGATAGCCGACCACGGACACCAGCCAACGAGGTTTCTCTGCAGAGAGACAATCAGGCTGCAGATAACAGGAGTCACACAATGAGACCTCTAACTGTCAGGAGAAAGGCTGCAGTGATTGTGCTCTCAAAGTAAAGACCTGAGCTGAGAGTTTTCACTGAGTGATGTGTTGGACGGACTCCTTCACCGCAGCTTTCGCTCCACGGTGTCACGTTTTCTGCAGCTCAACGTGTCATTTCTTCCCCCTCTAACAGTTAATCTTCCACTTTTTTCCAGTTTAATCTGTTTCAGCTTTCATTGTCTGTGACTTTAAGATAGAAAAGGTGAGCACTCCCAACCCATCAGCCAGCTCAGCTTCTGACTTCTTCATCATCACATCACCCCAGTCTTTGCCACCCCTCATTGGCTCATGGTCAGTTCTAGACCTGATTGTAAAATCCTTTTGTGAGGGTCTGGCTCCAAGCTCCATCATAGTCCTGTTGATGCGGGCCCCCCCTGCAGCCTTGGGTCCGGCTGGGAGCCTCCTGGCTGTTCCTAAGCCGAGGCTTTTTATACTGAAGGAGAGCGAGCTTTACGATCAGGGCCCCTCGACCTGCCTGAGGATGTAAGGCTCTCAGAATCTGTCACATCATTCAAATCCCTGCTTTATAGACCAGCTTTAACATGATGTTGTCCTTTTGTTTCCTTTATTACTCTTTTCAATTCATTCCATCCTATTTTCTCTTACTTCACTGAGACCTCTTTTATCACCTTCATTGTTTTTATTCATCTTGGTTGCTCCATTTATCTCATTGCCCTCATCTGCATTCAGTGCTTTATCTCTGTTTGTGTCTCTTGATTCTATCTCCCTTTTTGCACTGACTGGTTGAACCCCTCTGTTTCTTTAGCCCCTTTTCACTGTTTGACCTTTAAACATTTCACTTCCTGGTTCCATGGGCTCACAAATCTGAAATAGATAAGTATATGTATGAAAAAAAAAGATTGGTAGACGTGAGGAAATGAAACAGGAGGAGATCAATCCTCGCTTAGCATTACGCCAACAGATAACGTGGGAAATCCCATAGGGACGCTGCGAAGCTAGCAGAGTTAGGGCGACACGTCCAGGTTATTTCAAGAGATGCAGGAGTTTTTCAAAACTAGCAAAACAACATGGGAACTATGGACAAGCCATGACAGTCATACAGTCGCTCTATATATGAACAGGCGATGAGCTGAGCTAGTGCTCATGAGCGTCATAGCTAAAGTACCTTTAAACCTTCAAACACATTTAAAACAAATCCTGACACACACTTAAAGATGAGGTGTCTGCCTGTACAAGCTGATGTACATCACTGATTGTAACCTGAGGCAGGTTTTGGAGGCATCTTGTATAAAATAAAGCCATCGTTAAACCTTCTGTCATCTATTATTAACTGGAAGCATACAACTCATATGTTGGAAGTTGATTGATGCCTTTATGTGCACAGTAGGGTTGCCAACTGTTTCGTATTAGCTGGGACATCCCGTATAGCTTATTGGGCTAAATTGGTTTGTTTCATATGGACCACACTTGCATCGCCTGTCATCCAATCACAGGCTTCGTCATGTGCATCAGTTGTCAATTTTGTTGTAAACAAACAGTTGTAAACAAATGCGCCAAGTCTTGCCAAAAATAAATAAATAAATAAATAAATAAATAAATAAATAAATAAATAATTCAAAAAATAAAGTTAAGGTAATGTGTATTGTTGTCTGGTTGGTTTGGCAAAGGCAAAGATGGATAAACTTAAGTCAAACTGGTTTCTTGAAGGTTTATTCATGTGAGGTTACAAAAAGATACAGTAAGGATTAAAGAGAACATACACACTTTCTGCTGAATCCACGCTATCACGCTCACCCTGTCCATAATTTAGTTGTGAGAAAGTTCGCAAACCTAGTGTACAGAGCCAATTGAGGGACAGGTGAGGTTTGATCTCATCAGTCTATAATGATGGCACAAAGATGTTGATCCTGTCTACCAGATGGTCCTCCTCATCTTTCGCTGATCTTCAGAAAAAAAAGAGTGTAAATCTGTCCTGTTGGTGTCACATCTTATAATCTGTGCCTGTGGGCTCAGATTTTAAACCTGATTCCTCCTTATGAACCTTAATATTCTTTTATTGTTTTCTAAAGAAAGAAACCAGAGTCCTCAGTGTACAAATCTACACTGACAGTTTAAAAATCAGAAGCATCAACATGAGGACTGACCTCAGCTCCACGGCGGCTCAGTGCCACAGAGAAAACTTCACACATGGATCAGATCTGTCGATTTTCAGTTTTACTGCTAATCACATAAATCAGAAGTTTTTGATCATCCTGACTCTTGAAGCAGCCGAACAGTCTCCACAAACAGCCTCTGCTTTACGAGTTTTTCAAGTTAAACCCAATCTATTATCTGATAACTTTGTGTCAGGGCTTCCACCTCATGGTTTCACATCAATGAAGAGCTCATTTGACCTCTCACTCCTCTCCGCGGCTCTATTAACTTGTTATCTAATCTCCACATCTCTTCAGCACTCAGAGATAACTCTCTTTTTTCTCTGCTCACACACATTTTCTGCTTTATAACAGGACCAGACAGAAGAGGGGGGCCACCAAAGACACAGATCATTGAGTGATGCAATTTAAAGGATTCTTGATTTTTTTAAAAACCTGAAGACTCCAGTTCCTTAAACTGTTTGAAGCAGCCCAGCAGGGATAAGTCTGTTTCTCTCGTGGATGACTTGACTGACAGGTGGGCTCACAGTTAGCGGTTAGCGGTGAGGCTAAAGGCCTCAACTCTCAGTTACACTGAGTTAGTGTTTCCTGCTTTAGAAACCAATGAGTGATGCCACTCGGGCTTCCACCACATTTCTTTGGTAATAAAGATGGGTGACTGCAGTGGCGGGCCATGCATTTCTCACCAAGGCCTTCAGTTCTGCTCTGTCTGAATTAATCTGCCTCTCATGAACTAATTTATGGCTATAGAAACCATCTTATTATAAAGAGCCGTTGCATCACAGGTAGATAACTGGTGTAGCCAGAATAAATGCC
This sequence comes from Labroides dimidiatus, assembly GCA_030710495.1. Taxonomy (NCBI): domain Eukaryota; kingdom Metazoa; phylum Chordata; class Actinopteri; order Labriformes; family Labridae; genus Labroides; species Labroides dimidiatus. The sequence goes on from CM061159.1 coordinate 7,655,040, forward strand.
CAATGTCATGGCCCAAATACACGATGCGTCTCTGGTCAGGCTGCGCTCCATGTCGACTGCAGACTTTTACTCACACTGGCTGGGTGTTCATTCCTGCAAGCCACATGATTGAGAGAGAGGTGAAGTCACACACCGAGCAGTCCCCACACTTCCCTCTCCATTATTAATGAGCCTCTCCTCATTCATCCCTGCCTGTAAAACCTCAAATCTGTTCACTCCTGCCGTGGCTCGATCTGGATTTGACACGATTTGTTGGATCAGTTTGCTGGCAAACACAGTCTTTATCCAATCAAAGAGTGGGAATACGCTGACGTTACTATACGCCTGTTAGATGGCCTTGGTGTTGTCAACTTAAAATCTGATTGGTTAAAACAACAGTTAGATTGACACTCGTTTTATGCTACAGGGCCTGCAGAACTGATAATGAAGGCCTCCAGGCAGATTTCTTTGACCCTAGCAACAAATGATGGCTGAAATGGGATTGGATAAATGCTTTTATATGAAAAATACATTTGGAAGCAGCGCATCTATGGAAAAGCTTTGAGAGGAAGCGAACAGACCGTTTGAATTTATTGAATTAGTTTACATAGACTGCCCACCACTGGGTGATTGGCTTAAAATGTGTCCTGATGCACAAAACTGAGCTCAGTCAGATGCACAAGGTGGGTGCTAACATGTTACACCTCCCCCACATCAGTCATGACCAACGGGTGCTCATCCTGTTCCAGCTGATCCTGTTCGTTCTTCCTTTCTTTATTTCACTCTCTGTTTCTTTTAGTAAACTTGCTGTTGTTGTTGTTTTCATATTGGAATCATATCTTAACTTGTAATGTTTTCTGCTGTTCCTGATGCTGATGCTTTGTTAACAGTTGGTAGCTCTGAAGTCGGCCGGCACATCGACCAAATTTCTGGAGATTTCTGGAGAAGTCTGGATATTTAAGGCTCACAGGGGTGCAGAGGAAGCGAAAACTAGGAGGGAGAAGAGCTGAAGCAAGACGACGGAGGCTTTCAGAGAGGAAGATTTAAGCCGTGTCTCTCCTTTCTCATTATGTAAAACCTGAAATCTCTGCTAAATAAGATGGAGGAACTAACAGGACTAACCAGGAGTCAGATGCAGTTTGGGAAACGCAGTACGGTGTCACATCCTCACCAGCTTCTCGACTGTCCGAATAAAATACGTCTGAATCTGAATCCTGTGTCAGTGTGAAGCAGACACTGAAGGTCAGGGAGAGTGTGTTCACTTTCCTCTCACTCTTTCTCCTCTACTCTGAAAATCTGGTGCACAAACTGCCGGAGCTTCATCTGTCAACAGAACTGTCAGCCTGTGAGCGCTGTGACAGAAATCAGTTTGAAAAGAACAAGAGACGCTTTTTTGGATCCATATTTTTGTTTGCAAAGCTCTAAATGTTTTGGCTTCACTTTTAGAGGAGTCGTCACGTTGCCACATTTTTCAGACACACTGATGTAAGTTACAGAGAAAATAGAGGACGATGCTTCCTCTTCTCTTCAGGCGACTGTTAGATCCCTCCAAACGGCAGATTTTTCAGCTGATTGGTGAAGAACACAGACTCTGTTGGACATAAATTGACTAAAGGACAGATCAGTAAGCAGCGTGTCCTGATAGAATTACAATTCAAGAGCTGACATGAATGGAAATGAAAGTGAAGTGACCCCTGTGAAGCCATAACCCAGACCCAGACAGCTGAAAGAAAAGGCACGTCTGAAAAAGACGAGCAGGGACGGGGGGGCGGAGGGTGACCCCTGTTTGCACTGGACCGTGTTGTATAGAGGCCACGTCCTGCCGTGTCAGCAGAGAGGAATCATGTGGTCTAAAGAAGTCACAGCGTCGTGTTGTTGTGTGTCTGTGGATCACAGCCAGATGGACCGACACATGGTCGTGTATTGTTATTCAGATTGAGCGTGTGCCGCGTCGCCCTTAATCAAACACACATGCATATGTTGAAGTAATATGGAAATGTGTTTCATCTGAAGGCGATGTGTGTTTGCTCGACATAATCTAAGCATGGCGTCCAGAGGAGAGTCTTTAGTCTTTGTGTTTCTCACGATGAAGAGGTTCATTACGCGTGCTCCTGGTAAACACAGCTTCAAAGCCTGGACTGAGACAGACGTCCGGCATGTGTTGGAGTCTCTGAGCCGTCAGTTTGTCCAGAAAACTAAGTTTGATGATGTTTGGATTGACACAGTTTGTTTGAATGACTGTCACAGTACTCAGGACCTCTGATTTATCTGCTCTAACAACAGCTGTGCTCGTTCATGTATCCTCCTTTATCATGGAAAACAACACAACTCTACCGACTCAGTGCACCGTAACTCCATACTGCACGCAGTGGACTGTCCTAAAACATCATTAATACCAAAAACAAACAGATGATTGTGCTTTGAAAATTAAAATTTAAAAAGAAAAACATAGATCTGCAGCAGTGTCTTGTTTTTATGAGCTTACTAGATGACGAGATCTTTGAGCGTTTTTTAAATTTTCATTTATACTAAAAAAAAAACTGTAATTGAAGCGTTTGTCTTATTTTTAGTGAAAAAAATTGTCTATTAGACTTAATATGAGCCACATTCACCTGACAGTCCAGAAAAATCTCATTTCAAGATATTTAAAGACAAAAATGACACTTGAATTCCTTGTAAAGAGGGGAAAAAATCATCCAATGGGATAAGAAAAATTTTCTTGTCAAATTTTTTTAAATAGAATTAAAGTCTTGATACAGGGGGGAACTTTTACGCAGTTTATTGTTGTACTCCAAACAACACAGAATGTGTCTCAGTGCACGAGTTCCTGACAAAGCAGTCATTGTGATGCCTTTTAAACATCAGCTCAATGGAAAATGTAATTTTTTTTTTTTTAAAAAAGGAGCATTGTTGCAACAGAGTTTGAATATCACTCAAGCAATTCAGCCTCCAGTATAACCTCAACGCTCAGCATGTAGCGGCCACAGACTGTATAGTCTATGTCAGCAGCGAGTGCAGACGTCAGAGCTAGCCTGAGCACGAGCTCTAAGTGTCACCAACCAACACTCAAGTTTACAACCAGGCCTATCAGCTGAGCCTTGAGAACATTTCCTGCTTGAAATGCAGTTATGATCCTTAAACTGCACTTTTTAAAAAGGACTGTTATTAAAACTTGTGTATCTGTATATTCATTGATTCAGTCATCCACCAAAAAAAATTAACTTGAAAACTGCTACTTTTTGTGTCAAATACTAATATTTGATTAAAATGTGACAGAAAATTAATTGAAACTAAGTGCAATTAATTAATTACAGAACCTGTAGTTAATTAAATTAGATTGTTTTAGTCAGTCGAGTTACACCACTGATCTCAATACAAGAAACTCAACAAGTACATTTTTAGAAACTGCAGTTCAATGAGGCTGACTATAGCCAAATGTGAGTAAAACTTTTGGGTTTTGTCCATATAAGGGCATGGCTGACTGGACTGACAGGTGAGCACCCTGCATCAGAAACAAACGTGCAACCTCACAGAGACAAATGCTGTGACCCAAATTGTGTACTTGTACACTTACTTGTGGAACGGTGGACACTTCTCACACTCAATGGTCGCCATATTGGCTATGTAGAGGAAGGAGTGGGAATGGATCAAACGATGGTTGATGGATGTAATCAATGATGTTGACCAAGCAGAAGAAAAACAAACATGAGCTAAGACTCAGACCAAGCTTTGTCAGAGTTACAGGACCGAATGAGATTGAGGAAAATAATGGAAAAGTTGCAGGAAGAGGACTTGATACAGGAGCTGCTGCTGTTCTCTGCATCAATCAAGGAAAATACCAAAAATCAGCGACATTTATATTAGAAGAAGGAAACTTTCGAGTTGTGATGCATTTGACTTGAAATTTACATTTGATGTACATTTTTATATCCGAAAGAAGAAATAAAGGCTTTGAATGTTGACCTGTGACTGTGTGATGGAAACAGGAGAAACAGTGGATTCAGGATTAGTGTGTTTTTCCTGCAGCAGACTGACTGTAAAGGTATATAAAACATGAATCACTGGAGAGTTCATGTCCTGGTGCTGGAGAGCTCACAGAGAAGGAGGAAATGGATTTCAGAGTGGGCTCACCAACCCTGCAGCACTGTGTGTGAAGCATCGTATATATGAATGTATATATCCAGAAGATTCCACCTGACCTCAGCAAGCACTCCATGCTACAATCACCCTCCTGTGAACAACGTCTCATCTCTGCTCCTCCTTCACCTCCATCTCTCTGCAATCTAACTTTACAGCTGTGCGACCCTGTCCCTGCTCTCTGCAGAGCTGTTTGAGTGTGTATATGTGTGTGTGAGTGTGTGTGTGCGCCACCTGGGGATTTAAAGTCATTAGGTTTGGGCAGAGAGGAGGAGGAGAGGACAGTGACTCTGTGAGAGCAGCTCTGATGAGGGCTGCAGCAGTTTGTGACATCATCGCACATTGTGTTTGATGCATTAATTATCTGCTCTTATTGAAACTATCTACATTATGCTCAGGGCCTTTAAAGTTCAGCTGCAGTGTGAAGTGCTGCTTTTTGCTTTGCATTAGCATTTTTAAGAAGTCATGGCTTTATTGAAGGAGAATCCTGGAGCGCCCGGGACTTCAAATAAAACTGACTGTCTCTTTGACTTCACTGATGATTAAACTTTGCAGTTACGCTGAGATTAAAACTCTTTCAGTCACAGTTAGAGTCTCATTTATTTTAAAGTCCCCCGCTTGGTCAGGGTGGATTTAAAATGAGGACTGAACCTCTGGCTACAGTTACTGCTCGTCCTGGGTGACACCACCTGTGACAGACCTTCAGGTCTCAGTTTCGCTCCTAACCGTGTGTGAGAAACCGTAAAAGTCAGCGGCAGAGGAAGGGAGGAGCTGGGCCAAAGAAGAAAGTCAGAGAGGTAAGGATGAGGAGAAAAGTCAAATTACAGAAAGAGGAGATTAAAAAGAAAAGATGTGAAATGAAAAAAGTCTGAAAAGGAAGAGCGTCTCCTGCTCAGCGCCCGAAGGGAAAAATAACTTTCACAGCGCCGGCCTGTTTCCCAGTCTGCGCCCTGATCGATACCAATGGCTTCTCAATTTTTCCGTGCAATGAGTTCTCAATAAAAGCGGTGAACGGGTATTACGCCTCCTCCCTCCCCTCACTGAATCCAATACCACAGACAAGTCCAGACCTGGCCGTAATGGATTCTGGGTTTCATAGGCTCGGGCTTGTGTTCCTGTGGAGCTTGGTTAATATTTCAGCCTGCTGTCTCTCCTCCTTGCTCAACCCACTTTGTTGTATTGATTTATTTGCGAATCCCCCCACAATACCACGTCTGCGGTGGGAAGACGATCTATTATGGAATTTAATACCTTTCAAAGAGCTCTTTTTCTTTTTTTCCACCTTTTTTTTTCTTTTCTTTTCTTTTTTTTTACCCAGAGGATGATGGAGGACAGAAATATGTTGCGGGCTGAGTAGCAGTGGTCAAAGGAGGTGATGTCATTTATCCAGTGTTGTCCTGAACACACAGTCAGGATGTGTCTCCTGTGGCTGTTTGTTTGCAGTGAGAAGCATCCTTAAAGCGCGCACAGATAAGAGCCGCAGCGCCAACACTTGAACTGTGGACAGTGTGGATGCAGACAATGACTGAGGAGGAGGAGGACTTCCTCTTCCTGCTCACTGCAGGAGGATGTGTGAGGATGTTGCAGAGGGACACACAGAGCACAGATGTGGAGCAGGAAGTCTGAACCCGGGACACACGGCCGAGTCTATCCTGTATCCTGCATCCTACGCCAAACACCTGGTCACTTCATTAGGATGATCATTTTATCACATGTTCACAGAGGTTGTGTAAACAGTGGCCTGAGGATGAGGAGGTGAGAGCATCTGTTAAAGCTTGTCTCTCACCCACCCACACCACATTCACACACTGATGGTCCAGACCTCGATGGTAGGAACCTTTAATTTTATCTAACACATTTATACCCAGCCACACACCACTGACCAACAGTGGAAGCAGTTTGGGGTTTGATTGATGGTTCAGGGTCAACTGAGCTGAACTTAAAATTATTGCTTTAAACAAACCCAAATACATTTACATGTAATCTGTTGACAAAATACTTTCAGCTTAAGTCCGTGTTTCGTTTCTTTTTTTGAGTGTAACGAATACACCAAAATAAGCGAACAAAAACAAAGTCTTCATAAACATATTTTTTGGGTACTTTCCCTCAGAGGGGTAATTTTGCTGCTGCTAAAACCCCATCTTCAAAGGCGCTGTGTGGACTATCTGTTTAATGTGGAATCTTGCGCCCACTGTCATGATGACATGACTCTTAACAAGGCGTGCGTTTGTTTTGGAAATGAATGGAGATCAGATCTGCTTTTTAACACTACTTTTCTTTGTTCAAGACAACTTATTACCAGCGCAACGAGGTAAGGTATTCATCAACAGTTATGCAGGGTTTGTTTTAAAGGTGACAACAAGCAAACTTTGTCAGTTTGTACTGCAGTTTTGTGCCACTTGCAGCCCAGTGGTCTGAGATGTATCCATGGCTAACGTGTAATGTTAGCGTATCCCTTCTGTCCTGCGCTTCCAATCAGAGCTAACGTAACCTCACTCTTCATTTCATTGACAGACTCTCAATTTTCATCATATCACTGCAGAATAACTGCTGCATGTGGGTTGGATTGAACATTATCACAAACAGCTTAGCTCATGTTTAAGCCTTTAGCTAGCTAGTTAGCTAGCTAGTGCCTTTAGCCTGTGCTATCACTCTCCCATTTAGCTTTCTTCTGCTCTGACGTCCTTTTTCTGTCAGACAGTTCGGCTCCAGTCTCCAACATCACTACTGAATAAATCACAGAAATAGTTTTTAGCAGAGAAAAAACAAAGATCTCTCTTCTCACTACTAAATTTCATCAGGCCGCCTGCTGTTGTCATGGAGACTTTAACGTGCTGTAAATCTGATTCAGCAGATTCTGCCCAACCCAAACAGGACCCAACAAGCTAAGAAGTAGCATTAAGAAATAACCGTTATTGGTGCTGATAATCTCATTTTAAGTTGTGGATTACGATCAGACATCTAGAAATGAGAGTTTTTCAAGATCACTTTCAAGATCACTTAGAAACTCCTCACAGTCCCGTTACAGATGTTGTTTACCTCAGTGTGCCTTGTGTCTGGGCTCATGTTGGTACTTTTCCAGGAGTAAAGGAGTAAAAAACAGAGATGAAAGTATCACCTCAAAGTGTTTCCTTGAATGTTTGACACCTTGTCAGGTTATTTATTCTTATTAGTGAGCGTGTAAATGAAGGACACAGTGTTGGCGCTACATGACTGATGCCACCACATTTGCGTCAGTCTCACCGTCGACACCGTCTCAGTTTGAGGTCTGCTGAATGATTACAGCTTGTGTTTGACACAATAACTTCCAGATTTTAAAAGGCAGTGCTGGAAACAAGCTAATTACCAAAGAGGAAACTCCAATTTGTCAGTTATTGCGAGAACATTAATCACATCACAGGCACACGGGCTTCAAAGAAAAGCCATCCGAGGAGACAATGACAAATAGATTTTCAATTAAGACGATTCAATCGTGAAATTATGGACCATATGATGATTCCCCTCCTCTCCACATAAAGCTTGATGAAGGCTGTGCGTGGTAATTGCATTCTGCAAATTACAGTCTTTATAAATTAGCTTACAATGGATCGGTTAAGTGTGTGCCGTATGGATTTTGCAGTCAAACAGGAAGCAATCAAATTGTTTCAATTCACTTCATTTCTGATTAAAAATTCCAGCACGGAGGAAATGATTTACTGTTTGCAGATGAAACTGTGAGCAGAGGGTAACAGCCTGCAGGTACGGCTTTTGAGAGAGCTAAATGCTCCCAGGAAGCAGCAGGTGGTTTTTATTCAGTACTTTTTATACCTGCTGCGCAAACTGAATCAGTCTGACCTCTGGGTGAGATTATTGTAATCTCAGAGCCATCAGAGCTCCCAGGCCAGCGTGAGACGGTTTTATTCTGTACACTCACCAACAAATTAAAGAGAGAAAGGAAGAAGCAGAGAGTGAAGACATGCTGTGTATTTAACAGAGCTTCGCTTACATCCACATGAAACCCCCTCAATGCAACAAAAGAAGGCTTTTCAGGTGTGTTTAAATGTTGGAGCTTTATTTTCATGTTCCCCTGCACGGCTGAATGGATTGCAAATATAATCTTTGAAGAGTCAGAAATTAGCAGCTGTCGAGATCAATGAAACACGCGTTCATCGATGAGGTTTGTGTCTCAGAGGTTATTTCCTGACAGGCTGCTTCTCCCTGCAGCTTTCAGCCGATTGACAAAAGCAGCAGAAATCAGTTCAGCCCCATCGGGCAGCCTGCAGGGCTGGAGGATCAACAAGTTCCCAAAAACTGCAGCTCAGTCAGGAACACTCTCGTCATAGATTTTAACCATTTATTACCAAAATCTGATTACAGTTTTAAGCCCTATTCGCACAGGATAAGTTTCACCTGAGGACCTCTGATAATTTTGTCAAATTGTGGAGGACGTCTTTGGTTTTAATCCAGTGAGCATCGACCATGTCCGTAATTTGTAAAGTAAAAATTGCAGGGCAAATCAGCGACCAAATTTCGAGACACACACATAGGTCCTCTGATAATATTAATCCAATCCAAATCTTCATCTCTGTAATTTCAGGAGCTTATGTATTATATTGTGGGGTTTTTTTTGTTTGTTTGTTTGTTTTTTTCTTTTTCTCTCTTCTTTGTTTCTTTTCCTTTTTTCTTTTTTCCATTCATTTTAAAAACGTAATTTTATTGCCTGTTTTACATCATGGCCAGGGGACTACAGATGAAAACTAGCCTTTTGGCTAATTCTGGCTTTTTTTAACCTTGTGTAATCCTGTGTTTTATGAAATTGCGCTGTCCCCTTTTAAATAAAGAAGTTATGAAGTTATGAAGTTATGAGGAGATACAATTTTTTGAGGAGGTGTCTGCAGCTTTTTCTGCCCAAATATTATTAAGACAGCGACAAAAGTTTTAACAGCACTTTGAATGGACATAAGATGGAAGGAGATGCTATGTCATCAATAAATAGACTCTAAAAAGTCTACTTTATGGGTGTAAATATAACAATAAAAAAACCCAGAGAAATGTCGAGTTATTTACAGGCTTCATTTATCCTGTGTGAATGTGCCACTCCAAAAACTGGCGTCAGGGTCTGAGTCTAAAATTACCAGAGGTCCCCTCTTCAATACTAACCCTGTATGGAATGGTACTTTAGTTGGTGTTGAAAGAGCTGTGATTGGTTGAGTGTGGTTGGAAACAATGATTCAAACATCAGCCTGTCAGCTGATAACAGCTCTGCATGAAACAACACAAGTTTCATTCCATCTCATGAGAAAATCACACCACAAGCCTCTTTGATCCATCACGGCACCGGATCTGAAAGGTTTAAATTCAAGTCAGTGTGTCTGCCCACGCTGGATGCGTTTAGGCTGCGTCAGGTTGAAGTCTCTGAATCGGATACTCAAGACTGATGCTGGAGCCATGACACATCTGCACAGAGCAGATTGAGCAGGACAGGAAGTTTGGCACTGAACTAAACTAAACTGTGTCCACACCTCATTGTACTTAACTTTACTACAACAAGTCAACAGGTTTGAGACGGATGAGATGGATAAGTGAGACGGATCTGGTGTGAGTCTGGTTTAAGTTTGTGAGTTAACTCAGGATGATACTAAGCTGATGTGAAAAAAGTAACGTATCCTTTAAATGTCCCATGGTAGGAGAGTTACAGTCATTTCTTACTTCCTAAGGCGCTCACCAAAACCTCGCATTTACCACCACGTTGCTTTTCTTGAACTCCACCTTATCTTCCAAATATGGTCACTTCCTGTTCCAGAACTTTTCTGTGTCCAAAATACTGAACTCAAGGCTTTGAAATGTCGACCCAAAGACGAGTCATTCAAACCGTGTTATATAACAGCAAATTAAACTGCAGACTCCAATGTTTTCCTCTGCTGCTTCCTCCCTGACTGAGCTGAAACACCAGAACATCCTCAAAAATAGAAAGCAAACAGAACAACACCTTCAGTTTGTTCTCATCAGCATGAATCCTTTCCTGTTTGCCTGACACAAATGAACAGCTGCAAATCGACACCGCGCATCTCTGGTTGATTCCTCTAATCCCTCTATTCTTGTGAGGGATTCTGGCAGAAGCAGAGGCCGACGCAGCTTGTCGGCTGTACAGCCGACATAAATCATGGTCCATTGGCAGCAGCATACATCAGGACTGTACTGCTGGGCATCGATCGACGCTCAGGCAAGATTGTGATGAGGCGTGTGGAAAGGCAAGAAATGAATTTCAGTCTTTTGTGCCTCATTTTGATATCCAGAAGCAGTGGAGCAAAGAGGAGAGGAGTGCGGCGCTGTGATTCACCTGCAGACTGTCACGAGGGAAACGATGGAGCCACATGTATGAATTAAGTCTGCTCTCCAAAGATTTGCTACACATTCGTCCTGTTCCTTTAAATGAATGCTTAAGAACGATAATTTAATGTCCTGAGGCAGAACCCTCCCTGTGCATGAAATGACACCTATTATAATGAACCTGGAGCTGCTGGGGGATTTAACTGTGAGATAAAAGAGCTCCGGTGGCTCTTTTCATGTGCTCAGATAGCAGCCATTGTGTTTTTAGAGCTTCACATTTAAGAAGATAACACAGCTTTAAAACAGCGTCCTGCTAAAATAAGAAAACAACACGGGCAGCAGTCAGAGAGTAAAGACTCTCTCAGGGTTTTTATTCAAGCATCCGAGCTGGAGAGCAGAACCAAAGGGACACGGGGAAGGCCTGAAAGCACAAAAATCCATTTACTCTACCTGAAACACACACACACACACATTAATACACACACCCACTCCTGAGCAGAGAGATGCACATAACTCTCGTACGCAGCCCACACAGTCACACACACGCATGCACACACACACGCAGAGGATTTCAGATCAATGCCAGAGGAGAATCGATGCAGGGTGGGGGCTGGGGAGGCAAAGCGCTCATGGCAAAGATATATTTAGAAAGTAAAAGACGTGCAAGAGCTGCAAGGAGGAGAAACAGAGAGAAGGGAGGAGGAAAGGATCTGTGGAGTTAATTGATTTAAGATAGGGTGAGGACGTGGACGCTGCCGTGTGGACACTCCCCCCCAGGGTGCTCGTTGATGCCAGACGCTGCTCACCTACAAGCAATTACCTGCACGTCTGATGAGCACGTCCCACATCACCTAAACAAACCATATGTGGAGTTTAACAGGCCAACAGCTGAACACGCCTCCAAAGACGTGACGTCTCAGAGAGATCATCTGCACAGGGGTCGTCCAAGCTGTACTGTCACACCTCTCTCTACAGTTTTGGTATTAAACTGTCTGTCTATACACCAGGAACTCTCCCAGGAACTAGGGACTTTTTAAGGAACTATGTGCTTCTGGATTGCAGGAACCAGGGTCTTCATTTTGTTCTGGGGGATAAAATTACACCTGAAAACGGCCCTCCATGGGGGGAAGTACTTTGCAGAGGTCCAGAAACTTTGTGTGTGTGTGTGTGTGTGTGTGTGTGTGTGTGTGTGTGTGTGTGTGTGTGTGTGTGTGTGTGTTTGACCTGATTGTTGGAGCAGCCGCAGTGTTTTTATTCTGGTCTTCTTTGAGCCTGATAGTGTGAATGTGTCTCTGTCAGCTCCTGGTGTTCCAGTTTAAAGAGTGACCCTGTAAACTGGTGACCTTCAGCCGAACATGTCAGTGGATATCCAGTTTACAACAGCGTCATCTCATGAATACATCCTAGTTTAGTTTTACTCACCTGTCATTACCTCCTCATCAGATGATTTAATAATGACCTGAACACATTATAGAAGGATGTGTCCTGCAGAAAGTCTCAGTTAACAGAGTCGCTCTTCAAAGTGAAACCCAGGTCAGCTTGAGCCTGAAACTGTTTTTTTTTTTTTAAATGTCTCTAGAGCTTTTCTCCCCTCAAGTGATGATTCAACAAAACCATCTTCAGTTAAAAAAAATCATGATCAAAACCAGCTCAGCCTGAATCTCCTTCATTTTAGCCAGCTAACTGATGTGTTAGACACGTCTTCTTCTATGGTGTCATTTCCTGAATGGTCTTCATTGTTGTCTTACTGCCCTCTGCTGGTCTGGTGGTGTAGTGCAATTACTTTTATTCTTTCTTCAGACATCACTTTTACGGGACTTCAGTCCGCAGTGGAAACAGTCAACAGGAGCCATTTGGTTCTTTGACATGAAGTTCCTGGAACTTTTGCTTGTAAGAGCACTTTAAATGACCAAAACCTAGATTTAGACATGCAGCAGAAGAGCTGTACCTGTCCGACAGGTTATTTTAAACACCTTGAAGTGTATTATCTCAGTTAAAGTCGTTGTGTTGTCACTGCAAAGGCTGTGCAGGACATACAGACGAAGCGTTGTTTGAGTCGAGCTGTTTTTCTCACTGAGGGAAATCATTAAAGTTTGTGCTGTGCCTCAGTTGGTGTATGAACATATGGTGTTTTTATCTGCCTGAGATTTTGAGATGTAGCTTTGCTTTAAGGATGCAGCAGCTCCGGATCACAGCTCAGGTTTCTGAATTATTTTAAGTTTGATGAAAATCTGTTGCTCAGAAGAAACGTGAACAGAAATTAGAACTCTGAGGTCAAAGTGAGATGAGAAAATTTTGCCCATTTAATCCTGAATCGGTCTTATTCAACGATCTTTATCCTGAATCGATGCTCATCTTCATGACTCAGTGAGAAGGAGGGACAGACGTTCACACTGAGGCTGTTGTTTCTTCATTCACTCTCTGCATTAAACATTAATGGACCCACAGAGTTGAGTCTGCATACAAATACATCTCTGCTCTCAGGTCTCCACAGGGGAATCACTGTGGCCCCGCCCCTCAAACACACACATCCATGAGAGATGGAGTGGGGGCGTGTCGGCGTGGCAGGGGAGAGTGATGGATGGAGGTGTGTGTGAGGGCCAACGGGGGGGGGGGGTGAGTCAGATCAGTGACGCCCACTCACCTGCCACACACACACACACACACACACACACACACACACACACACACACACACACACACACACACACACACACACACACAAAAAAAAAACCCCAAAACACATGCAGATGAATGAGGAATCAGCTGGTTGATATTCAGACACAGAAGAGTTGAAGGTCCAGAGAGTCACGATCTTTAAAGTACTTCAAACAGAGCTCACACCTACAGGAGTTCAGACAACATAAACACACCTTCAGTCTTTTATTGTGCCCCCGCTGCTCACTTTAATACTGTGTGTGTGTGTAAGTCATGAAAGCAGAGGTACAGATCTCTGTCGCCCTCAGGTGGTCAAACATGACAACAGCACTCCAAAAAGTTTCTTAGCTGTGTTTAATGATTATTTTCATACAAATATAGTCTGAATGACATCTGTGGGTATCATTCCATGATGATTTATTTTATCTTATTTATTTTTTGTCAAGTTATGAAGATTTACACCTCAATTATAATAAGAAAAAACTGCTGAATGTTACTCTTATTGGCTTATTCCCAGGGATGGAAGTAACTGATCACGTTTACTCTAGTTACTTTTTGGTACTTTGATTAGTTTTTAAAACTTTTTCAAGTACGTTTTGTTTGAAGTTTTGTACTTTACTACATTTAACATTTTATCAGTTACTGAGTATAAAGAAGAATCAGAAAGGATCCAAGCTGTCAATCAACAGCGTGCCTGCAGCTGATTGGTTGACATCTCTGGTCCAGTGATTAGGTGAACTACAAAGAGGAGGAGAAGAACACGCTGTTCATGCTTTCACAGGTTGGTCCTTCAGGTCAGTAACTGCTCTGAGAAACAGAGATTTGATAAAACTGACAGATTCTGTCCGTCCTGCAATCCGGACACTTCATAGTGAACTCTGTGAACACACAGCAGGCTGTGAAAAACAAAGAGGAAACTCAAATATTCAGGAACTTCAACATAAATCTGTGTTGTTCTCACATTAATGCTCTCCTGTTGGTTAGACTTCAACTATCAGCACAGGAAGAGATGTTCTGAATGCATTTGGAGCTCATATCTTTTCAACACCCCTCACTCTACACCCCCCTGATTTAAAAACAAGTGCTCAGGACTTTATGGAGATTTTTTTTTTAATCACTTTTACTTCACTAAATTTACAGACTGCTTTGACTTCCACTTAAATTTCATAAAAGTAACTGGACTTCTACTGGAGAAGAATATTTTAGTACTCTTTTCACCCTTGCGTAAAAGATTTAGAGTCAGTGATGATGAAGAACACAATAACAGATACCTGGTCTCACTCAAAGCTGTGTGCTTGTTTAATTGAGCTGATATAATAAAATAACCATTTCCTGAAGTGCAGTCTATAAATAGTCATGGACATAGAATGTCTTAATTTTTTATTTTTTTTTGCCCAAAACAGCGATTTCTTTCTCAACAACTCGATTTTCTTTAATATTTTGTTGATACTCTTGGTGTTTGCTCACTGGATGTTTGAGGAAACAGACAGTAGAAACCTGAACTGTGGGTTTTCCTGCAGTGTGCTGTGATGTGTTGCTGACATCTGGTGGTTAAAACAGGTATTACAACGACAGGAGGCTCCTAAGGCTGAGAGAATCTGATCCTCTCTCTCCTTTCTTCATGAGAGAGCTGAGCAGCGGTCTACAGCTCCTGGTTGACGAAGAGCAGATTAACGTTTAGCAGAGTTTACAGACCTGGAGGGGAAACAAAACAACTTACAGATTAGGGAACTGTTTCTTAACCTGCAGAAGTTTTTTTTCGTTGTTTTTTTCTTCCTTTGTAGGGAATCAGAAATGCTGCTGTTGGTTTAATGAGGCTGATCTTTGCCGTTTTGGCCACTAGAGGGAGCCATTGAGCTGCATGTTTTTATCTCTAAGGTTAAAAAAAGTCTGCTTGTCTGAATAAATGTGTTTATATTGTTGTTTTAGCGATTTGTGCGGACACTTTCAAAACAGGCTAAGAATAATTAACACCTAGTGTTTACTTACAGAACTGATTTCAGGAAAAAACAAACAAACAGATCAAACTGTAGAGTGTTGAAATTTTGTGCATTTAAATTCAAGGTTCAAAGGTTTTTATCTTCAATTATCTATGTGAGGACATACAGGAAAAAAAGAAGCTATTCTTTTCTTCTGACAGTAAAGATAAAAACTGTAAGATAAAAAGACAAATTTAAAAATAAACTAACGAAATAAGTAAAAGAAGATCAAGAAAACAACATTTATATTGATGTGTTGCAAATAAAGAACAGGGATGCATTACATCTATTCATTTTTTGCACAGAGGAACCAGTGATCCACTAGAGAGCGCCCTGGCTTTTGCATTTTTGTTGTTGGGGGCAAAAGTCTGACTTAGTTGTGACACTGACATGATCAGGATGGTTTTGTCCACCTTTTAATCCACAGGTTGGATCAGATGTGGTTTTTCCTCCACATCAGGCCGAGTTAATGTGGAGCTGCTCTGACTCTGAGTCAGTAAAGTCACCTCTCTCTCTCTCTCTCTCTTCCTCTCTCTCTCTCTGTCAGAGACGCCCTCCGCCCTGCTGACATTTGCTTTCATCTGCTTTCATTTTTCTGACTGGCATGGCTCTTTCAAATGCAAAGCCAGAGAAGGAGAGAAAAGAGGGGTATGAAAGGGCAGAGCGAGGGATGCAGGGACACACCCTGTCCCCTGCCTCCTCTCTCACTCTCTCCTCTGTGTCGCCCGCCTCGCTCACCAGGTGAAGCAGGCTGGGGAGGATAATTGGTGGAGTAAATGCTGCAGCACGTTTCCTGACTGTGTCTCCCCCAGAGAGACCACCATGTGACCTCTCTCTCTCCTCTCCTCGCCTCACTTCACTTCATCTTTTTCATCATTTCATGATTCTCGTCTGTTTCCTCACAGAACAAAACCAGTAAAAACACCGGGAGGACGCATTTTATGATTATAACAAGTGTTAAATCTGCATACTATTAAAAGTTGTATTTTTGAGGCTCTTAACTGACAGGGCAGCAGAAGAGAGTCAGGAGGAAAGACGGGCAGCAAGTTGTTGAGGCCTTGAGTTGAACATGTGACCAGTGAAACAAGAACTAAAGCCTCAACTGCAGATTATTTTATCGACTGTTTAATTAATTCCTCATTTAATGCAAGCTAAATGCTAAAGAGCTCAGTCCTGGTGAAACATTTCTGCTACCTGATGGTCAATAAATCTGTGATGGTCGCTGATCAATCTAGGGATGAGACAAAGCATCGGTCGATTCTTTCTCTTCGAAAAAATGTAGGGTATGTCTTCTTTTGTGCACTGTAAAAACTGGAATCTAAGTGTTTGTCTTATCTTTATTTAAAACAATAACTTGTTTGACTTAATATGAGCCACGTTCACCTGACAAGTCCAGAAAAATGTCTTATTTCAAGAAATTAAAGTCAAAAATCACACCTGTGAAAATTCTGCCAATGGCATGAAAATTCAGGTTCTTGAAACGAGAATAATGTCTCAACACAAGAAACCAAACAGGTACATTTTATTACAGTTCATTTTAAAGTTCAGGCATCATTTTTTCCCTTTAATATCTTGAACTGAGACATTTTCTGGACTCTCACATGACTGTGACTCATGTTAAGTTTAATTAAACGGTTGCTTAGGTTTCAGTTTTTACAGTGTAGCTTACAAAGAGGCTCTGATATCAAGACCAGTCTGTTTCGTAACCACCTCATAGGAGCTTTAAGTTCATAACTTGTCAGATATTAATGAGAAATGCAATTCTCATAAAAAGGTTTTAAAGTGAAGTCTCCAGATTCTTTCTTTTATCTTTCTTTATTCTGAGCGATAAAAACATATAAATGAGGCGCCGGCTCTTATCATGCACAAATCTATCCAGAGTAAGGTGAGCAGGGAGGTCAACGACTGAGCCTCCTCGCTCCACCAGGTGAGCTCTCTGAGACTCATTTGTTTGTTTTTTTGTCTGATTTGAAATTCTCTTTCATTTCTTTTTTCTGTCCTCATTAAATATCAAACAATCCCACCTGAGCAGCACTTTGTTCATAATATAGTTTCACTGCCCTCGCCTGGCTTTGAAGCAGCAGGGCTGATGTTCCTCTCAGATTCATGTCGGTTCAAAAAGTCTCGCAAGGAGAAACTGAACACCTGACGTCTGCTGACAGCAGGGTTATAAAAAACAATCTGTTTACTGCGGATTTCTTATCAGTGCATCTCTAATCTCTCAGCTTTTTCAGTTTGTTTCATTTTTTTTGTTTGTTTGTTTTTTAAGCACCAGTGAAGCCTTTTCGACTGCTGTTTGTGATAAATCTACAGGCATAATTTTGATTTTTAAGTTTTTTTTGGTTTGACCGTTTTTTTGTTTGCCTCCACCTCAGACTCTCAGCAGGACTCGGGGCCGGTCTAACATCTCTTCTGTCTCTTACTTTTGTTCTGGCTGTAATGAGATGCGTGATGATGCTGCTCTGACTCACATCTTCTCTCACCTGCTGTCTTAACAAAGCTGCTCCCTTTGTTATCAAGGTGAGCACAGCCTATGGGAACAAGGTCAAATGGTGTGATGTCAGACAATGACATCACTTCCTGTCAGTGCATCAGGACGCTCATACTGCTCGGCCCGGTGAGGTCAGCCTGAAGCAGCTGCTCGTCTCGTCTGTTTCTCAGATTTATTTACGTCAGAGCTGATTTGTAAAATATAAATTTCAGTGTGCAGATATTTGAGTCGTTAATGTTGAAGATAAACTTTATTAATGAGCAGGAAATAAAACTCAGACTTCTTTAAATCAGGAAAACAAATACAAAGAGTGATTCACAAAAAATAAAGAGAGCAGACGTAAGAGCCAGGACGAGGAGCTTTAATAGAATGATAGAGACGCCAAACATGAGCAATAAAAGTACAGGAGAATAAAAGAAAACAAACAAAAAGAAGCAACATAACAATGAATTAAGCAACAACAACAACAAATCAAATGAGATGAAACATTTTAAAAGATATAAAGTGGTGTTTCATTCCAGAGCAAAGGTTAAAAAAGCATGTTTCTGTCAAAATATGCTGACATAAATGTTGGAGTGAAGAATAAAAATGTTTTTTTCATTTTTTATGACAGAAAAACTCTAAGAGCTCTATTTTAATGTCAAGGCCTTCATCTAATTCTCAAGACATTTTTTTAAACTCAAAACAAATTAAAAAATGAAATCTAAACAAGTGTTTTTCATCTGTTTAAATGTTACTTTATCAGCAACTTTCACTCGTAACTCACAATAATATCATCTAAATCTTGTTTATACATCTTTAATTTTTACTCTATTATTCTATATTCAGTTTCTTTTTTTAATTTACAATTTTCTATTTCTATTAATGTTATCTAGTTTTCTTTAGTTAAATTTTGTTTTATTTTCTGTGTTCTAATTGTATATACCTCTGATGCTATTACAAAACACATCATCCCCCTTATCTCATCTTATCTTATTAGATTTAATATGATTCACATTCATCCAACAAGTTTTTTTTTAAAAAAATCTGCCTGTGGAGTGTGATGATTGTACCCGTTTAGTATCTTGAATTATAATAATACAATAATGTCTTTATTACAAGAGACAAGTTCATTTCTCTAACCTCATTGGCAGATTTATTTCTTTATTTTTATTTTTTGTCAGGTGAATGTAGCTCATAAATTCTTATCATTTTTTCCTTAAACACGAGACATAAAGACTTGATTAGATTTCAGTTTTTTTAGTGTGAACAGAGCATCAAGCTCATTTTTTTAGACAGCATGAAGAAATCATGAAAACTAAAGATTTTAGGCAAAAGACGGTTCAGTAGTTTGGTTCTGTTCCTTCTCTCTTTATGTGTCTGTCAAAGTGAACTGTTAAAGGCCTTAAAGGGACAGTTCAGTGTTTCTGAGGTGTGGCTTTATGAGTTATATGACTCTAGTTATTGTATCAGATTTCGGTCGGCTCGGCTCCTTTAATGAGATACTGCTTTTAGAAAGAAGCTTCAGGCTTCAGTTCTCTGCAGGAGGACCTAGTCTGACGTCATTTAGCTCATTTAGAGGAACGCTGACCCAAACACCCTTAAAGTTTATGCTGCACTAAGAATTTATTTAAAACTTTACTTTAGAATCAGGAAGCCTGTTTGTTTATCTACAGACGCAGCACAGACGTGCTCCTCCACATGAGGATTTCAGACCAAATGTAAACTGGCTCCAAATATCAGTTATCGGTCTCATGAGGTTCTGATGATCTGTATCAGTCTCAGCTCTGAAAAACCATCATCAGATGACTTTTAGCTTCCAGTCCTCACACTCTAAGACTCCACACACACACACACACACACACACACACACACACACACACACACACACACACACACACACACACACACACACACACACAAACACACACACACAAAAACAACCTGTTTACTGTTCACATTGCTGTACACAGCAATTTGTCGGACTATAATGGCTGCACTGCAGGGGATGGTTGCAGCTAGGCTCTCTCTCTCTCTCTCTCTCTCTCTCTCTCTCTCTCTCTCTCACACACACACACACTCACACACACACTCACAGTGCTCTCCCCATCCTCTGCATTGTGTGAGTGGTGTTACAGCAGCACTTAGAGGTGTCAGCGTCTCCAGCTGTGGGCAGCAGTGAGACTCTGATTAGTGCTAATGAAGAGCTGCAGGAGGTGTGTGTGTGTGTGCTTGTGTGTGTTGGGGGTTGGACACACATTACCCTGAGATTGTGTGTTAACTGTTAAACTGATGCAATGAGACCAATTACAGGTGAAATACAGAAAGCGAGGTTTTTAGAGTGTTGTGTTGTTCTCATGTCAAACTTACAAACATCAGCTCGGTCAGGAGGTTCAAACACTGAGGAACCTTTAAAGGGACATTTCAGGGAGATGTTCTTTACATCACTGTGTGCAGCACTGCAGTCAGGTGAACTTATCAGAAAAAGTATAAAGACTGCCAGACAGGGAGGATACTCTGGATCAGAAACACACTCAGCTTCAGAGGCAGAAGAAGAAAACCTGTTCACCGATTTCACTATTCTTCACTTAGCTTATGATGAGGTTACATCAGACACAGGTCAGCAGCAACCTGACATACTTTGATTTAAATAATAGTTTATGAATTATATTTTATATATTATGATCAAAATCCACAAATAATTAACTGGTAGAGACGATGTTACTGGATGGATTAAGAATTTTTACAATAAAATGATATTTGACAGAAATCAAATATGGCTAAACAAACTAGTTTATCAAAGAGGCAAAATCCTCATGTACAGAAAAAAAGAAAACAAAGTTTTTTTTTTAATATAGAAAAAGGATAATTATTTTCTCTGTTGAGATTCTGAGACAGTAATTTTTGATATGGAATAACTGAACCTGTCACTTTCACCGCCCCTCTTTAAACATCATTCACATTGAGTTTGTTACAAACCCTTAATTATAATAAATTACTTTACTGCTTTATTTAATAATAAAATGAGTATTACTTGTTTTTTTTTGGTACTGCCTTCTGAAAACAGTATAAATAACCATCAGTCAGACAGTAACGATAGCTTAAAGAGGGGGTATTGTGCTTTTTTAGTCTGTATTCTGTCCCTCTGGTGCCACCGTAGTGTTTTTATGTGATTTTCAGCTCAAAGAAAGAAACACAGTTAGACTGAACATCCAGTGTTGTAACTTTAAATCTATGTTTAGCATATGGGGAAGCAGAAACCCCCTCTTTAAAGAACGTCTAAGAGCAGTGTGGTGGTTTTTTGAGAGTGGGGATGTGCCGACCTGTTTGAATCACAGTTTATTAAACTTTCATGGATTTTTCCAAGATCCAGTTTTTATAATGAAACTCCCTGAAGTGATTCAAATTCAGCTGTGACCTCTGACCCCTCGCACTCTGTATCTCTCAGACTTCTGTAAATGAGCGTCCACTATTCCCCATCACTCCCTGCTTCACCTGCCCAGTCTGTTTCCATGGCGACCTGCCCTTAACTCTCTGCCAGCCCCCCTCAGCCGCCCCTCGCTGCTCTCCGTGCTCCGTGTTGCTCTCAGCCTGGGAAATCAGCCTAATAAATAGCTTTATGCTAATGAGGCTGCTCGAGCTGCCAATCTTAATACACTTATTAAAGTGTGTGAAAATGTCAGTGTGCTGTTGCCCTGTGGACCCTCAGCTCTCTCTCTCTCTCTCTCTGTAGCTCTCGCTCCGTCTGCACTCCTCTGTCATGGTCCACCTCAACCTGTTTTATCAGATCATGTCTTGGCCAATGAGCGAGGCTAAAGGTTTATTTATAATTCATGCAGGGTGAACAAAAGCATTTTAATTCACGGTGACTCTCTCTGTTTATGTCTACAGGTGCATCTCATAAATTAGTGAAAGTTAGTGAAAAAGCTGAATATGTAAACGTTCGCTAATGGTGTCGGACTCTAACCAGCTGATTAACACCTGCAAAGGTTTCCTGAGCCTTTGAATGGTCTCTTAGTCTGGAGAGGATTGGTTTCCTTACCAGCAGGACCTGACTCCTGTCCACGACGCCAAAACTAACAAATTCTGCCTAAATGACTGTGATATTACTTTTGACGATTGGCCAGCAAATGTTGAAGGCGTTAAATTATTTAACTAGAGGCTTTTCAACTTGCACCATCTACTGGCAGGAGTATGGCATGCTTTAATGAAATCTGACCACAGGTGGGGATAAAAATAACTGAAAATAACCAGAGGAGGGATGACAAAAAGCAGGTAAGCACTTGTGCAACATCTGTGCTTGTAATAAAGCGGCTCCATACTTTTTATTTTTACTACTTCACTCATCATTTTATGTCCTTCACCGATCATACATCGATTCAGTTGACACATCCTTTAAATGTAGCTTTGCTATAAAGGAAAACAAAGGTTAAAATGTGATGGACTTTGTTTCTCCTGCTGCTTTGGCTAATTTGTAACAGAACATATCTAATGCTGTTTTTAAACCACCAATTGTTCCAGCAGTAAATACTGATTCAGTGAAACTTCAGTGTGTAATGCTAGAAAAAAAAAAAAAGTTTGTTCATTCATTTATGTTGAAGTGCTGAGAAATACAATGCTGGGGGTTCTTGTCACTTCCTGTTGTTATAGAGGCGATACCATCTCACAGGTAACTGTTCATTTATATAACAATTATTAAAGTCCGTAAAAAACAATTATTTACTGTTTTCAAACCATAAGATGTTGACATGAAAGCCTTTTTGCGATCAGCTTTACTTTTATTTTGAAACCAAAAACCAGCAAAACAACACAAAGTGTTGGGTTTGTATTTGTTCATTTGTTCTTGCAGTTATTTTGCAAAGCTTTCAGATTTTATTCAAAGGAAACACACAGAAGAAGTCACAACTGGGCATGCGACGACGCTTCTTTATGATACTTGCCTAACTCACTCAGAAACATTGTGAAAGGGAGGATGGAACAGAGCTCATTTGGACAGGTGTTTATCGATAACACCTGCAGACGAAAGTGAGGAAAGTGTGGCGAAAAATCAGCCAATGAGATTTAGTCCTTTGGTTCAGTCTTTCTCCTCCAACTCCGTTAGCATTTTCAAGTCATCTGATCTCCAAGGTCAATGCTGAACATTAGACTTAATGAAACCAGTTTGTTGCAGTACTTTTTTTTTTTATTGTATTGTGTTTTCATACAATATTTGTTATATAAAAGTACATTTTTCTTATTTTAAAAAAAAAAATTGCAGTGTTTTTTTTTTTGGGGGGGGGGGGGGGGCAGAACGGATTGATGGCATTTCCATTCATTTCAATGGGGAAAAAATAATTTGACATATGAGTAATTTGAGTTAAAAGCTCAGTAATGAAAAAAAATAATGCTTGTACATCAAGACACCTCTGTACTTCTTTGCAAGCAGTGAAGTCAGCCCCAGCTGGTTTTTAGAAAAGACGTTCATACGTTCATGGAACGTCAACATTAAGACTGAATTTCTGAATCAGGTTGCAACAACTATTTCTAGTTCAGGATTACTGATGAATTTTTATTTCTCCTGTAGAAATAAAAATGACTGAGGAAGGGTTTTTTTCTTTTTTTTAATAAAGATAAACTAAAAGAGTAATAGGATAAAGTGTAATAATAGATGATTTTACTCAGTCTTTTTATTGGGTCTTTTTATTTTCATATTCAGGTTAGTTAATAAAGAAATGCATTCACGGTGGCATTTCTTCATGATACAGACGCTTGAATCAGCCTTAAGTAAGATTTGATTGACTTCAGCAAATGTCAGAATTTAAATAGTGTTTGAGTTATATTTATATGACAGCAATTAAAAGTTAACCTCAGTAAGCGTGTCAGTGAGAGAAGAGAGAAACAAAGAGAAGAGGGGGATCTGTGTGTGCGCGTGTGTGAGTGTGTGTGTGTGTGAGCGAGTAGGCGGGTGAAGGCATGTCAGGGTGGGTCACACTCTGACTGTATTGATTAATTAGTGTTTACTCAGTAATTGCCTTAGTGACTGTTTCAGCTACAGCTCATGGGTAGTATCCTCTTGACACACACACACACACACACGTTTACAGTCTCAGCTAATGAATCAGTATCGGCATGTGCGTGACAGAAACAGTGAAGCGTAAATTGAGATCATGCATCAAATGTTAATGAACACATTACAGTGTGGAGAAGTCTGCAGCACCCTGAAGATCATTCCTGTGTTTTCATAAACTCCACAGCAGCTACTATTAGAGCAGTCAGTCTTCTGGGTTTGATTCATTTGGACTTCATTTATTCAGGGAAGTCCCTCTGAAATCAGGACTCTCATTTCCAAGGGAGATTAGGCTGAGACAAGAACTCACAATGAGGAAGAATTAAAGACAGGTAAACAAAAGAAAGAGGAATACTGCTTCAAAAAACAAATCAAGTTTCTTTCTTTTGCTTCGAAATAGTTATCAAGCATATTGGAATGAATACTGATTCTTCTTTATGACATACCAAAGAAAACAAAGCCATCAGGGAGCGGAGGGATTATTTTTATAGAGTCATTTCAATGTCTGTAACCACCGGAGCAGGGGAGGTGTAGATTAACAGCACGCTGCAGAAACAGGTGTTGTTTACACTCTCCATGACAAAGAGCCACAGCACCAGCAGGGTGAGATTCTTTCAGCGGAAAACACAGTTTACACACAAACTGGACAAATTATTCAAGAGATAAGATGTACTACTTTGTCTGCAGGGAGAGCAAAAACGAACACAAAGTGGAGCTTTAATAACACGACAATCTTATAAGATGCTCCGACATCACAAAAATCCACAAGAGCATCAGCGCGTCTTTTTAAGTGCACACACACACACGGTGAACTTGACATCAGCTGTCCCAGTGAGTGAATTCTTATTACGGTACACTGCTGCAGGAGCACAAGAGAGGTGCTGCTTGTAAACTAACAGTGGACACACACACACACACACAATCCCCCACAGTGGCCCCATTTCCCTCGCTTAGGGATGATAATGATTGAATGAGTATAGATTAATTGTTTGCTAAAAGCCCTCCGAGGACCCTTATATATACATATATTTGCCTGCCTGTGTGTTTCACCAGTACACATCCTGCATCACCTTTGTCCTAATATATGACCCCATTGCATGCTACTACCCTTGTTCTTTGCCCTGTACTGCTGCAATACCTGAATTTCCCCTCTGGGGATCAATAAAGGATTATCTTATCTTATCTTATCAGTCACACTCTAAAAACTGCTGGGTTAAAAATAACCCAATTTGGGCTCTTTTATAACCCAACCATTGGGTCATTATAGCACCAGCCCAACATGAGTTAATTTGACCCAGAAAGATGGGTTGATCCATTTTAACCAAACAGATGGGTTAAATATTCTGCCCAATGATGGGTCAAATTAATAAGTCAGCTACATTTGATCAGTAATCTAGCCAAATGCTTGGTCAAATAAACCAATATACTCTCAAAAAAAAAGTCTAACTTGATTTTATTTTATAAATAACTTATATTTTATAAAGCTGTGGTGCACACAGCTTTAGCACAAACAGCTGGTCCATGCCATGTGGCACATAGACAGCCTGTGGCCCCTGCCAAACATCTCAGTGTACAGCAGGGTCTCATATCCACTGTGTTCCCTCCTCACTCATGGTTACAAAACGCCGTCACAACAAAAATTACTTTGTTGAAATCATTTTCTTCAAATGTAAAGGAGCAGTTTTTCAAAGTTATAGAGAATATTTGATTTAAAATGTGCTAATTTGCTTGACAGTCTGTGCATAGAGCCTGGCAACTTGTGTGAATTTGTGGTGGAGCACACCTGACCATGTGATGACATTGGAAGCACAAACAACTCAGGTGCTGAGTCAGCCGATGCACGAGTTGCACATAAATAACCCAAATCCCATATAAATAACCCCTAATGGGTAAACTAATTCATAACCCAGCAGTAGAGTTGATGAAATAACGTGGCTGTTTTTAGAGTGTATATGGATGGTGTTGCTTAGGAAAGCATGATTCATGGAGGGAAAAGGGGCCTTTTGATTATCGGGAAAAAAATCAATGTTGTTGTTCATGAATTATTTATAAGTGATTGTTAACATTTCCAAAGAATACTTCAAACTTGCCTCTCTACTAGAGCCTAAAACCTGAAGTTACCTAAGATGCACAAATAAAGGAATAAATGAAGAATCTTCACAGCAAAAAAAACAACAAACTTATTTTGTTGCTCTGTGAATATTCTGATCATGAAATAATGCGCGGCACTCGTTTCTTTTCCTGTTCATCTTTCTGAAACACAGTGAGCATCAGATGGTGGTGTGTAGTGTACAGCACAAAGCCTCCACGATCTGCTCTTATCACTCTGTTTTTACATCTCAGTATTCATAGACATGCATGACCAATCGTGTTGACACTGCCGGGCTGTCACCGCACGTTTCTGCACCAACAGTGGATTCAGAAAATAATTGGCAGCGGGATTGGGATGTGAAATGGATTTTGTAGACAGCTGTATTAAGTGTGAGTGAATGCCTGTTTTGTCCTTGTGTGTGTGCGCGCGCGTGTGTGTGTGTGAGAGAGAGAGAGAGAGACAGACAGACAGAGACAGAGACAGGGACAGAAAAAACACAGAGAGAGATTTCTAATGCTTACAGTGATGGTTTTGTGTTTTCACAGGCATGTGTTTCTGCATGTTGACTCTGACATGTCAGAGAACTCCACTGTGTGTGGCCTTCTTAAGGTGTGTCTGTGTGGATAATGCACATCCACTTTCACCTCTGTGTTAACTTGACTTGGTGGTTCCAGGAATTAGCCTATTGTTGCCTGTGTTTCCACTGAGGCCTGAAGTCTTGTGAAGATAATGCAAATCAGGCCAGAGGCATAGAGAAAAAAAATCAATTGCAGTACACATCCAGACTAGAAGAGGGCAGTAAGACAGTACTGTAGGCACTCCACCAACCAGAAAAACTTTCAGCTTCCAGGCCCTGCCTCCCAAGGGTCCTAGAGCTCTGGAAAGAAGGGATGTTTCAAGGGGTGGATTCGTTACCCTAGATCTATATTTAGACCCTAGTTCCTGCAGTCAAACAGCACTTAGTTCCTTAAAAAGTCCATAGTTCCTGGGGAAAGTTCCTGTGGTTGAAGAGAACTTGAAAGCTGAATATGGTGGGTATATTTTGTTAAAATCTATAAAAACCCATCTCTGTCATACAAGCAATGAATGGCAAGTACAGTTTGTTTTTCAAGCTAGCATTAGCTCATAGCTTAATCTTGCTAACCACTCGCTGCTCTCAGCTTGAGGCCCTGAAAACAGTACGATGGATTTAATAAAATTCCAAAAGCCTTTAAATCCTGAAAATCTTTCGTTTCCACACAGTCAGAGATCAAATGAAATGCTTCCTCTCCCCTCTCAGTTTGTGCTGTTTTCCACGCTCTGATTAAACCCCGTTTGTCTGAAAAAGCATAAACCAGTTCCCTGTAAGAGGAGAACACTGTGCATACAAATGGAGCTGTTAGATCCATAATCATGACGCAACATCGAACTTCAGACAGGCAATGAGTCATGACTTCAGTTCTTCCTATCAAGTTCATCCCCACTTTAACTTCAGTGTACGAGTCTGAGACAGACCTACACTACATGTCTTCATTTAATCTCATGATGAGCTGTGGAGTGGACATCACTGACACACTCATAAATGATGGCTCTGCTTGGACTAACAATGGCACAGGGGCAGATGTGATAACAAAAGGTCTGTCATCCCTCCCAGAGTACTCAGGGCGCTCGCTCTCTCAGTGAAGCTGTAGGCGGGTTGGGGGATGACGGGGTGTCGGTGGGTGAAGGGTTGCGACCTCTCTGTGTGACCCCTGAGTCATCAGCACACTTAACCCCTCATTCGGATTGACCTCCTGCTTGTACGTGAGCTCCCTCATGAGCCCTGCCGTCGGCCCTTTTTAATACACTGAGGCAAGAGTCAATGAGAAGAGGAGCGTGGATAATTTATGGGAGGCATTGATTGAGGAAAAAGCTCAATTTTTGGGGTTTGGTGTGTTTGCAGAGCAGGCAAGCGTGGTGAGGTTCCATTGATTGTATTGATGTTAACATTTTAATGCCTGTACCACATTAAGGCATGCTGCAAACAAAATCCTTTGCATAAATCTTTGCAATTTAAAGGAATCTTCTGTCATGTTAAAAAAAAAAATGGAGGGGGGTGTTATTGAGGTATCCCCCAACCCTTTAAATAATCTGATAATATTTCACTTCTTTTATAAGGTTCACTTCCTTATGTGCAACTGAAAACAGAGTGACAACACAATATTTTTGTTGGTACATGAAAACTGTTTTTTTACTGTCTGGTTGAATCAGAGTGGAAAAGAAACATCATGTAGAAAGCTAGTTTTGTAAGAAAGCTAGTTGCCTCCGTCACTCACAAACACACAAACCAGTAACATTGGACTTACTTCTTTTAAGAGGTCGGCTTCTTTTTCTCAACTAACCACGGTCTTTTAGATGTTCACAACATGTCATAGTTATCTTTAAAGCTAATTTGAAGAAAATACTTATTAAGCCTCTGGAGGATCTGCAGCCTCCCAGTTTCTGGCATCAGACAAATGCAGAGGCGGAAAAACACCAACACAAACTTGGCAAACAATCCAGAAGAAGCTGCACCTGTACTGAGCCAGATATTATCACAAAGAGGCAACTCGTGTTTCATAACCAAACAAAAGCAGATATGCCATCGCTGTTGGAAAAGATTCTTTTAATGAGAGTCAGTGTTGAAACAAATCCAGCTCCATCCAAACTCTTGTTGAAGCAGTCCAAGGTAAGAAGCTACAATAAAAAGCAACCACTGTTTTCTGACATCCTCTCTTGTAGAAACAGAATACAGTGCAAACAACAGAGCAGTCTTTGTGTTTGGCTCTGATGGAGACAGATGCAGAATAACTCAGGGAGGTGTAAGTGTAAGAAGTATAATGCCTTAAATACTTTATATAGTTACATGTATGGGTTTACTTACATTGTTTTACTGCTTCTAGCTGATCCTCTTGGGCTTGTAAAAGTGTATGAGATCAACCAAGTTAGTAATGTAAATATGTGCAAGATGTTATCCAAACTCTCACCAAGAGCTGACTGTCAAAATAAAAATAATATAATAAAAATAATAAAAAAAAAAATAAAATGATTTATTTATCATCAACTATAAACGCAAAGGTCAAATGTGATGTTGCTTATTTATTATTGCAGAAAAAAAATCTTTGTTGTTTGATATGATTTTGAACATGTGTAATGTGTTTTTCCATGTTGTGGGTTTATTTGTTATTCTCTGACTTCAGACTTACACAATTAAAAACAACAACAGCAACAACAACAAAACAAAAAAAACTGATGATGGTGACATCTGGATTATTTAGAAGTGCTAAAAACTGCAGTTCCTCAAGTGTCCACCAGAGGCTGGCTGTAGAAACACCAGAAACCATATACATACCCATTCAAAAAGCAGAAGAAATAAACATGTGAACACTGGTTTGAAAAAGGATTTTAGTTTAAATACTTCATTTCTCGATCAGTACACACTTTTTCACATTACTCATTATTTTCAAACTTTTAAAATTGACAGGTTTTGCCCATATAAGGGCATGGCTGATTTGACTGACAGATGGCACCCTGGAGCTGTCTTCATTTCCAATATGGCTGCACCGACAACAGGCTTCAAAACTCTGTATCAGAAAGAGATGAGCAACATCACAGATATCATTTAGTTTTTGGCTAACTCACACTATTATGTAAATTTGTTTAGGAAGCAAAGGTGAGATTTATTTGTCATTCAGAGGACGTTACAGTCAGGGAGCTTGTGGAAATTGATCTCAGTCACTGTCAGCAAAAGAGATGCTGAATTGCTGCATTTGCTTTTTTAAGCATAGTGCAGGTCTCCATAGAGCACACGTGTCATCCAAGGTTTTAAGGGCAGACCTGAACACTGGAGCAGAAATAATGAACATTTCCTCAAGAAGGAAGTCAGAAAAATTACTTTTCTATCATCTGAACCTGAACGCTTCGCTCTCTGGTGTGTCAAATTCTCATTAATTCCTCTAACTCTGTCAACTGTATGCCCGCCACAGGAACAAATCTGCATTATCATAAACTCATCTACCTGGATTATCTCAGCCCTTCCTCCCACAAACAGACGCAGAACTGACTGTTGTAATTCCAGGGATTTATCTCTTCTTCATCTTTTTTTTTCTCTCAAAGCAAACACATGTCTAATCCCTGCCCACATAACACACCTTAGCAGTGAATCTAACCGCCGTCTAATATCACCATACGATCTGTGTGAGCTCAGCACCTGGAGAAATCCTCCAGCTGATGGAGGAAGTTGTCCGAGCAAGCCATTAGCATATGCAGAAATGTCTCCTGCTTACAAAGTAGGATCTCTGCCCTCCTGTCTCTCTCCTCCGTCCCCTTCAGTGATCATCGCAGACACAGATGCCGCCTAATTTCCATCCCTGCTCGGTTATGTACATAATTCTGCATATTATCTCAGACACGGCGTGCTAAGCAGAGAGTTTATGGTGGAGAGGAAAGTCAGTGTCTGCAGGTTTAAGGGGGAAAAAGACTTTTAAAGAGAAAAACAAAACAAACTGGACTGAAACAATTTTCCATTTAAAATGTGGGTCTGAATGATGGTAACGTGAATAACATCAAAGGTGCATGAAACCTGTGGATTAAGTCAGTAGACATGAGGTTGTAATTCACCAGCAGACCCCCTGCTGGAGCTTCAGATCGAAGCTTTAAAGAGAAACAGTGGATCATGGGATAATCATGGATGCAGGAGCGTGACGCTGGATGAACCCGTGATGAGGATCCTCAGGGTGAGAGGGGCTGAAAACATGTGGAGAGGATCTGCTGGCCCCTGGTGGACCGCTGAGCGGCACCTCATTACACTGGTCCTCCTCTGGAGCAGGCTGAGGAGGTCTGCTGGAGATGCAGGAACAGTGACAGACACATATGAATTCATGAGGCGTTCAGCAGCGTCTTTAGATTTCCTCTGTATTCACAAAGGGACAGCCGAGGCTGTTTAAGCAGCAGCTCTGCCGATAAATCAAGGTGAATTGAAACAAAATTGAAGTGAGGCAGATAGAGGGAGATGGAAAATAGTGAGTGAGATGGAAGGAGGATAAAGGAAAACAAAGGAATAACAGCAGCGGTGATTATCATACCAGAGAGAGAGAGAGAGAGAGAGAGAGAGAGAGAGAGAGAGAGAGAGAGAGAGAGAGAGAAAGAGAGAGAGACAGACGATTTCTCTAAAGCGTGGAGCAAAAGAAAATCCCAGAAGTCTGTGAAATGTTCATAGAAATGAAACACTAATGTTCCCTCTCTCCTTCTTTCATGTCAGTCGGTGTGATCATATGATGAAGTCGTGATGTGGCTCATGGGTCTCAGGAGCCTGAAGAGCTTTCTGCTCCTCGTCTTTCACACAGGGGACGCCTGTTTGTTTTTCCTCCTCTGATTATGCCTCAACCCTGTTTATTGTCACCTGTCTGTGTGTCTCTGAGGTCCATCATACGCTGTGTGGCTGAGGAAATGAAGTGGTGGAATGTCAACTTTTACCGAACAAGGGGATCATTCGAAACACAGCCAAGGCTCCGGGATCTGAGGACCTGGTTCAGGACAGGGTTGTGTGTCTATTTGTGTGTTCTCTATTTATTCAGATCTGAATTTGAACAAGCTGCTTTTTTTTACCTGGATATAAACTGTCAAAAGAGGATGAGAGCTCACAGCTCAGCTCTGCGCAGCACAGAGTGGAGATGCTAACAGCTCATATCAGCCACAGTCAGGTGAAAACTGGAGCAAACTGCACAGAGCTGCAGGACTTTGTGTTTGAATATCTTCAGGGCAGTTTGCTTTGTGAATCAGACTTTCGGACAGAGAGGACAAATGATGCACGATTGACCTATGGTTAAGCCACGCCCCTCCACACGCTCAGACAAATAATGAACATTCAGTGACAGATGCTATGGCAGGTGTCACAGCAGGAGACATTTCACAGGACGTCATTGATGATTTGTGGAGACGGAAGATCACATATCATCTAGAAGTCACCAAAAGGGTCTAAACTACACATTGGAAGGATATATTATTCATTTTATTGTTGAGAAGTTTTTATAAAAAGCTTCAGTTGCAAACCAAACCTTAGTCCAGTACAAACGTGATAAACCACATCTCGTTGCCATCACCATCAACACTGAAGTTTAGGTTTTTGGCTCAGAATATGAGAAAATATAAAAACTTTTTTACCATCTTTATCAAGAGTGTCTCTGTTAGTTTGGTGCTACAGTATTTACGTTGAATCATTCAGCTGAACATTTGTCAACCTTTGTTATCTGGGCAATTGCAGATAAGCTAATGAAGCTAAGCTCCAGAAGCTAACATTAGTTTAACTAGAGCTCTTTGGACAACAGCTAACAATGATGGACGATCACCAAAGAACAAAAACTAGAACAAAACAGGCCAATGAGCTCCAACAAACCAACTGATATGATGAACAGCACAGCTAGGATCTAACGCTAGGCTGTCCTTAGGCTAGCTTACTAGCGATAGCTTTAGCTCCTCACAGGATACTTTGTTCTGGAATTGCAGCTACCCTGTGAACACTGTTTGATCATTTTTAACTTCAAAATCTCAGAAAAAATGAAACCAAATGAAAACTGAATTTCTACAATGCATTTCAATGGACGTCCAGGCAGAGAATGTTTAAGTTTAGTCTATACGTACTGTGATCACATTTGAGTGTGGGACTTAGCCATAGGTCAATTCTTAACTTAGTGGTACTCAGGTTGTAATCAAGCGTCAACCTCTGGTCTAACAATATGAGACAACGTAGAAATGCTATCGTCCAGATGAGGCTGGTCCAGGAAGTACCAGAAACCACAAGTTTACAGCCTGGTACAAAAAAAAGAAAAAAAAAAAACAGTGCACAGGGAGGTTATTTTTTTTTCCAACTCAGCAGTTTAGAAGATAATATCATGGAGAGTTGATCCAATCAGAGGCATAGCTAAACTAACTGACAGGTCAGGTTAGTGAGGAGGCTCAAAGCCGCCTCATTGCTTCAAAACACTGTATTAGAAACAGACAGGTGTCTAGATCATTAATTATCCAGTCTACGGCTCTTATCAGCTCTTGTGGCCCCCTGTTTGCTGCACGGTATGATGACTGGTTATCAAGCTGAAACTGGACTTCAGAAGCCAGCCATGATGGTTTCTCATGTCTCATCCCGTGTTTTCTGCCTTCATTGTCTTATGATTTTCCTGCGTCTATCACTGTAAGTGCTGTCACAATTAAACCCTCTTATAGTCTGCAGTTGGATTCTCGATCTTTTAGTGACGACAGGATGCCTGGGTCAGAACAAAGCCAATGTTGATGTTTCGTTTTCCAGAGGGGCTCACACCATGTGCTGAGCTTCAGTCATGTGTTTGTTTGGCTCTTGCACGATGCCTAAAGGTTTAAAGGGGAGATCCATGATCTAAACACCATAATGAATGTCTTCGACTTGGACATCAAAGCCTTTTGTTGCAGAAAAAAAAACATTAATGGTTAGAGGAAACTTCTGTGCATGAATAATAGAGTTTGTCTGAATGTAAATGTAAAACTAGAAGAGTGTGATCATTATCCTCCGCTCCATGCTTGTCTTTGTTTTTGGGAAAGACATAGATGTCCTGCTGCCTGGTGCAATTCTGTATCTGCTTTCTTAACAACAAACTGAAGCTGCAACCTTCATTTTTCCGGACACCACACCAGATTGGTATTAATTAATTATTTTTCATGATTATATTTCTACAAATATGCAGCTGCACAAATGGCATTAAGAGTCAAAGTGGTAGACTGTTTATGGAATATGCAAACAATCCTTTGAATACATTCTTAGTGATCATTGATGAAGAGGAAACAGCAATGAAAAGCACGGAGCATCACAGAGAAACTATTTCCTCCCGCCCCTTCTTGATCAGAGTGATGGGTTTGTTTTGGCTGGCTGCCCTCGGTGCAGGGTTCACGTCCCCCCCATCTCTCGCTCTCCTCCACAGTTTGTCTGGCCAGCCTCACTGAACGCTCCCTGGTCATCACACATTCTCTTTTTAGCCCACAACAAAGTCCCAGCCGCACACACACACAGAGCCAGACAACCAGCACCAGCTCTGAAAGGTCACATCTAATGATCCAGACTTCACGCTGGAGCTGGAGCCGACTCTGACAGGATGTGCAGCATCCAGAGGAGAAACGGGGAGCCGGTCTGCGTGTCTGCTGACTTTAGATCAGTGAACATCTCATTGTGCTATAAATGTGTGTGATGTGAGTTGGAGCTGCAGAATGGCTGTTTTTAGAGACAGCAGAGTCAGTTTGAGGTGAACATGTGTAGAGGGACGGCTCGTGGTTCCCGGCGCTCTGCTCAGGATATGAATATGGATGGGGCTTCCCAAATGTTTCCTCCAAACCTGTAAATTATTCATCTCATTGGGAAGCCAATTCCAACATGAAAACATGAGGATGGATGGATCCAGCATGGATCCAGGACTGCTAAAAGTAAAATGAAGAATTGTATTATTTGGGCTGAAGCTGTTCTTTTGCTCCGTGCTCCATGTTCTGGTTGTTTGCTGATGAGACTTGCTGATAAAGAGATTTGGGGTGGCGCTGAACGAACATGTAAGTTTCACACAGCACATCCATGCTTCAACAGAATCTGGTTTGACAGACAAAGCTGTAGCACCTTCTTTTGAAGTCTTTTTGTAATGCTCTCCATCGTGCTCTCTCTCCTTATAGCTCTAAGCCCTCTGCAGGCTCCGGCTGCTCTCACACAGCTTCAGACTGACTGACAATTAGCATCGAGAAACCACCACAGGAAGAGAGTTTAAGCATCTCTCAGAGCTGCTGCTGAGCTTCACAGCACTGTGCTGAAGCTGTCTTGGACTCTTCTCTATTTTCCTTTTTGTGTTTCCATCAGTCTGCACATGAAATACTCCTAATTTAATGATTTAAAGGGAGCGTGCAGACGGCTCTGCTTCTCTGCAAACAAAATCAGTTTAGATGTTGTGGTTTTATGGGATTAGCATATTGAAATATTAAGAAGTAATTAAACGAGAAATATTCAGAACATGCAGCACGCACACACACGCACACACACGCAGCGTTAATGACTGCCTGGCAGATTTATGGTGAAGAGAGCAAAGGGGAGCCTACTTGACCTCCATGAAGGGACAAATGGACGCATTAGCGCACATAAATTACAATATGTACACACAATTACACAGCTCAGCGGCACACTGCCAGCTCCAGCTGCATCAATGCAAAGACGCCCGAGATGTATACACACACACACACACACACACACACACACACACACACACACACACACACACACACACACACACACACACACACACACACACACACACACACACATCCACACATGCATATACAACACAGTTCTGACTTCTAGCATCAGAAGCAGAAATCAGAGTGAGACTAACCATCTCATAAACACTGAAGATAGAGTCTGACGTTTTAACGATTCTGTGGAGGGATTTAAAATCTGCTTCACATGGAAAAAAAGGAACTGTGTTGATGCTTCACTTTGTAAAACAACATTTACAAAACCAGCCGACGTCTCTGTTTCTAGCAGCTCACCTGCTCTTCAGGGATCAGGTGTCAAACCACCCATTGACCCGAGCTGATATTCCTCAGTCTCTTATGGATTATGAATGTATCTCAATGCTTAGGAGTGTGTGTGGGTGTGTGTGTGTGAGAGAGAGAGAGAGAGAGAGAGAGAGAGAGGAGTATGTGGGCAGAAAAAGAGCAGCTAATTGGCTTCTTATTAGCGCTGTAGCTGTATTCAAAGTGCTTTTAATAAGCGACCTTTAAACATTCAGTGATTCAGTTTCTCATATTTGAGCCTTTCTGTTGTTGTTTTAAAATCAGGCGTGTTTTTGTTTGGGATGCTGTCAGTTAGGGCTGTTGTTGATTTTGCAGAAACCTGCTACAGAACAAGGAAAGAAATACAAATATGTGCTTTAATTTAAGTATTTTTAAAATATTTCCCAATACTCAGTGGGATGAGGACTGCTTATTAAATGTAGTTGATAGTCTCTTCAGATTGAGAGCACAAATCTGTAAATGCAGGGTATGCACATGACATCCCTGTACTTACGCCCATTCAGTGGCAGAAAGAGGGAGATGAGGGGCAGCGTTAGATTAAATACAGTCTAAACATAAGAGCAATACATATACATACATATATATATATATATATATATATATATATATATATAAGATTTCAAACAACAGCGCTGCACAACTGTTGATTAATATATATGTATAATATATATATATATATGTATATAAATATATATATATATACACACACACACACACACATATATATATATATATATATATATATATATATATATATATATATATATATATATATATATATACATATATATATATATTATACATATATATATATATTATACATATATATTAATCAACAGTTGTGCAGCGCTGTTGTTTGAAATCTTACAAGCAAACTTTGTCAGTTTAAGATGTATCTGTAGGCCAGCGTGCAACATTAGTGAATCCTTTTATCCTGCTCTGTTAACTTAACCTCACTCTTCATTTTATTGACGGACTCTCAAGTTTGATCAGATCACTGCAGAATAACTGCTGCATGTGGGTTGGATTGAACATTTTCACAAATTATTTAGCCTGTGTTTTAGCCTTTAGCTCACAGTTTAGCCTTTAGCTGTGCCCATTTAGACAGGACAGTTCAGCTCCAGTCTCCACCATCACTACTAAATAAAATCACAGAAATTGTTTTCAGTAGATAAAAACTCAGATCTCTCTTCTCACTGCTTTTTTTTTTTTCAGCCAGCGTGGTGTGGTCAAAGAGACTTCAGTGTGCCGTAAATCAATCAGGTCCTGTCTGACCTGATCGCGAAGCTAACAAATAGCATTTAGAAATAACCTCTATTGGTGCTGATAATCGCATTTTAAGTTGTCGATTATGATCTGGCAGATATGTAGAAGGGACACATTTTCAAGATCACTGAGAAAGTCCTCACAGTTCCTTTAAACTGAGGCTGAGCCAGTTTTCCAAATAAAGGGGACACTCTAGCACAAAGCTGCTGTAGCTGTGTTGTATAAAGTATTTATTTCTGGCCACATGTCAACATTCGTGGACCGCTTGTTCTTTGGTAGCTTGTACAGATCAATGTTGAGTCCATCTGTCCTGTATTTCATATCATATTCCACATTGTTACTGGTCTCACTGTGTTTACTGCTACACTCTGCTGTGCCAAGCGAGGTTTGTTTTGCCACTCAGTCCAACTAAGAGGGGTGTGACACAAAGGTATACTCTCTATGAATGTCATTAAGGTCAAAAACAGAACAGCCTCCAGTGAGTGCTAACCAGGGCTG
Source organism: Labroides dimidiatus (assembly GCA_030710495.1). Taxonomy (NCBI): domain Eukaryota; kingdom Metazoa; phylum Chordata; class Actinopteri; order Labriformes; family Labridae; genus Labroides; species Labroides dimidiatus. Next base: position 7,692,041 of record CM061159.1, read on the forward strand.
TAACTTTGAAATCTGTTTGAATCAGGATCTAATAAAGTCATAGCACCAAGTGGTCTGAAAACTCAGAGTCCAGTACTGATGGACTGCGCAGCTTAACATGTACAACTAAACCAAAACTACTAAATACTCCACAAATCCTCATTACTCATAACAGCTGATTGGTTCAAACAGCGCTGCACAGTGAGAGCGCAATATTTACTGAGAGGTGGTGCTTACTGAGCCGAGGTGTTATAAGAGTTGTTACACTCACATTTTTCAGAGATCAAACAACAAATCACCTCTGGATGAGCTAGAAATAACAAATTAAAGTCTTACTCTGTCCATCAGCTCATCATAGCGTTTATCTTGGTCAGGATGAGAGCTCACAGCTCAGCCCTGTGCAGCGCAGAGTGGAGATGCTAACAGCTCATCTCAGTCACAGTCTGGTGAAAACTGGAGCAAACTGCACAGAGCTTCTGACCTTCAGGCCTTAAGATGAAGCAGATAGATTAGATAGTCAGGCTACTGATACACTATTCTTTGCTGTCAGCAGCCTCAATCCATTCTTAGTGGACTCCCCTCACGTTTTTTTTCTCTCTAGCTTTTAACAGTTTTGTCATTTTAGCATCAAAAGAGGAAAAAAAAAGTAGTTTGCATTTCTTTAAAGTAATCTTCCAGTTGTTGAACTCTTGTCCATGCAGACACCGGATGCTGCTGCTGCAGTTTGATTAGTCTGTAAAGATCTATTCTGCTCGTTTTTTATATTATTAAATATCATGAAGGGTTTGTCTCTTGGTGGAATGAAGATATCAGTTTATTTGCATTCCTCTGAGCTGAAGTTTTAAAACCTGTGTGATATCAAAGAAAGATTGGAGCCAAAGAAGTGACAAACTCTCCTCCCCTACAGTCCACCACTGAGCTGTGTCTGAGTGAATTGTCCATTATTTCCTAAATTGGTTATCGGCCAGCATTGATTTTCCACTGAGTCGCCCCCTGAGCTCCTGCTCGACCCACACAAGCTGTCCACCCACCGCCCCACTATTGAGCTCCTCGCCTGGATACCCACGGTTTGACCAGCACCCCCCAGCAGTGATGAATCAGCACATAATGGCTGCATGTGTACGTCTCTATTATGCCATTGAAATATATAAACGTTGGTCATCTGAATCAGAGCGGAGATGTGAAAAGAGCTTTAGTAAAAGAAGCATTGATCCGTGCCGGAGCTGAACACACAGATATCAGTGTTTGGCTCCTTTCTCTCCGTATGGTCGATCCACTTCCTTCAATTGAAAAGCTTTTACACATTATCTCATTGAACGCTCATTACCAGCAGTATTGCATCTGCCCTGTCTTCGTTTAGTCTCCCTGCATGTATCGACATCATCTAAAGATCGGCAGGAGGAGGACGAGTTGGGCAGCTCTGGTGGAAACCTCTTAAAGAATATGAAGGCAGACACACGCCGAGCACGTCTGCGTATCAGCCGATCTGTCCCTGTTTCTCTGCAGCACATAGATTTCTCTCATTGTACTTTCTCGTCCGGCCGCTGTATAGATCCTGTGACTCAATCTGCACTCCATTAGAGGAGCCGATGAGAGGATGGACGACAATAAGAGAGAGGAATGGAAGTGTGAGGGCAGAGAAAGAGGAGCTATAAAGTCAGTGTTATCGATACGGCCCACGCTGCTGCGAGCTGCTTATCTGCCTTCACACCCTTCATGTCCCCGCATCAAAAGACTCACCTGAGTCCCCTCTGAGACAAAATAACACACTCTGTGCAACACGACTCAACTCAACAACAGACAACTCAACAAAAGACAACGCCACAATAACCCAACACAAAGAGGATACAGCAGTCAATAGACACAAACAGGAAGAGACGTTACAAGATCCAATTAAAGAGTGAAAGATAAAGAAAGACAGCATGAAAAATAAAAGAAAGAAGAGACAAAGAAATGAAGAAAAAAAAATGAATAAAAAAGAAAGAAATAGAAAAGAGAATGTAAAAGTAAAGAGAAAAAAGAAAAGAAAGAAGAAAGGAAAGAAGCAAAAAAAAACATTCAAGTAAAAATTAAAGAGGAAAGAAAGAAAGAAAGAAAGAAAGAAAGAAAGAAAGAAAGAAAGAAAGAAAGAAAGAAAGAAAGAAAGAATGAAAGAAACAACCAAGAAAGAAAGAAAGTTCAGACAGGACAACTTAAAAAGAATAGATAAAAAAAATAAAAATGAAAAGAATGATGAAAATTGAGAAAGAAGAACAAATGGAGAGACACAGAGAGAAACTATTAGACATAAAAAGTAAAGAAAAGTGGAAAAGTATCAATAGACGAGTAGAGAGAGGCAGACAAAGAGAGAAAGAAAGTACGAAAGACAGAAATATGAGAAGGAACAAAAAGATTTCAGAATTTTAAAAAAATGCAGACTGAAAATAAGAAAGACAAAATAAAAAGAAAGAATTGGTGAAGGACAGAGAAAGAAAAGGAAGGAAAACTCTTTAAGGAAGAAATAAAGGACAGAGAGAGACTGAAAGAATAAATAAGGACGGAGAGATGGTTAGAAACAGGAAGAGAGAAAGAAAAGGAAGAGCAATGACTGACATGATGGACGGACAGAGAGAGAGAGGGAGGGAGAGAGAGAGAGAGAGAGGTAGCAAAAGATGTAAAGAGACAACAGGAACAAAGAAGGATGGACAGAATAGTAGAAAAGGAATAAAAGACAGAAGAGGGAAAGGATGGAAAGAGAGAAAGAGTCTACACACACACACACACACGCTCCTGTGTTCATCTTCTTATATACAGCCTTGTCATTACAGCACAGCAGGGACGTCTCATTACAGCGTGTTAATGATCCTCTGCAGACACTCTTTACAAACTGAACTCCCTCCACAACCATAAAACCAGAAACCAGACCAGAGCCTCAGAGAGTCTGAGCCCCATCTCTGAGGAGAAAGAGGAGGAAGAGGAAGAAGAGGAGGAGGAAGAGAGAAGAGCCAAGTGGCAAAAGTTAAGGAGACGTGTCAGCTGTGGTCTGTGGAGCCTGACAGCAGACGGCTTCATTTCACCGACAGAGAGAGAACGGAGCGTGTGATTGGCTGATACCGTCTCTGTGACAGGTTTTACTCACAGCCCACAAAGCGCTCTGACAGCCGTGTGATCTCACTGTGCTGCTCGCAAACACAGTGACAGAAAGCTTCAGCGGGATTCACTCTGACATGAGCGGCTCAGGGTTTCTCCCTTTTTTCTTTTCAAAGAAACAATCTGATGGGAAAGTTTACAACCACAGGGTTAGGACGAGCTCCAATCTCTCTCAGTTTCAGGAATTTACTCGACAGATGTATAGAAAACTCAAATTATGGGAAGCTTTCATTATTCCCATCATGCATCTGGTCATGAGAGATGAACTGTTCTGGTACCATCACACCTTACAGGATACCAATCTGATTTCACTGCAACAAAAGAGGAAAACTTCTGCATACACTGTAAAATGTTCACTGTAAATTTTACAGTAATTAACTGTTAGTTTAAATTATTCACAGTATCATTTCTCTATCTTCATTTTCAGTGTCTCTACTGATTTTTCCCCCCAACGATTCTTTACTTTTAATAGAAATCTCAGTAAGTTACACTGAAATACTGTAAAGATTACAAATAAAAAAAGGATTGTTGAGAATATTTTGGAGCATTTCTTCTTCTTTGATGACCAAAAAGAGTTCTAAAGGAGCAGAATAAACTTTGACTTCTCCAACGGTGGAATCCTTTAAGTGCAAAAATTGATGCCTCAGATAACAGAGACTAAATCAGCCTCACCACTGATCAACCTCCTTCTAAAAACTTCTCCTCTAAACTCCCTGAACAGTTTGAGTCCTCATCTCCATCACTTAAGACCTGCAGAAGTGGATTCAGGAAACCCTCCTGCATCACAAACCAGAGGAGGGGAAAGAGGATGCAGAGGCTGATGCCCTGTTCTTACCGTTGAAGCCGGTGAAGTTCCCCCAGTCGAGCAGGGAGCTGTTGAAGGCAGGCAGAGAGCCGTTGTAGAACAGATCAGTGCCGTTGGACGGGTTCCTGATGGTGTCTGTGAACAGGTTCATCTGCAGCAGGGTCTTGATCAGATAGCGCAGCATCTTGCCGCACAGAGAGACCCAGCTCCCTCCTTAAAGGTCTCACTGTCACTCAGATTCTGTCCTCTTTTATGTTCTTTAGATGTGACTCAGTCCACTGATGCACCTCCTTTGGTTTGTTCAGAAAAAGCTGAAGAAAAGAGTAGATCCAAAGGTTTCTCAGATCAGAAAAGTTCAGATTTGGTGAAAAGTGGTATCAAAGAGAGCAAAGTTTGATTCTTGAGTTGGTCACAGATGTCCAGCTGTGTTTTGAGAGGAGGAGGGGGGGGCTCTGGCTGTGATCCTTTTACTTCCTCCCCTGCGTCGGATTGTTCCTTTTGTTCTGGTATCACATAACTTCACACGCTGTCTGCCACCACGCAAACACAGCCGCTGCCTCTCCGTGTGAAAGAATCCAGCAATGTGATGCTGACCCCTTCGGATTTGCTGTTCTCCTCTCTCCCCTCCCTCTCCTTCCCTCCTCCCCCTCTGGCTCCTCCTGTGTCCCTCCCTCTCTCTCTCTCTCTCTCTCTCTCTCACTCTCTCTCTGTGTGATGGGGTCCCTGGGGGTCCAGAGGAGAGAGAGGGAGGGAGAGAGCAGGTGCTGTTGGCAATAAATGTTTAATTATTAGATTAATAATCATCCCAGGAGGCTCTGAATTTAGAGGCAGTGGGGGAAAAGGGGGAGAATAGACTCACTGTCACTGTCTCACCCATAAACCACACTCATAAGGTCGGCTCATATACATAAATGAACATGAACTGTATGTGTTAGAAACACAAACAGCACCTCTGTCCTTTAACCTGGAGTTTGAAAGAGACTGAGGAAAACACGCAGGGGTCACTGAGCTGCAGGTCATCTCTCCAGAATCATAACACTCCTTCTACCAATCGGGCTCAGAAGTGTCACGAATGTTACCTGAAGCTGATCTTAGTGTGTGTACAAGGGTCTGGATTTACAACATGAGAAGTCTTCTGGTTTCTGAGTCCAGGCAGCATCGACCAATCGGGTGTCAGCAGGAAAAAGCAGGAGAAACAGTCTGTGGAGAGCAAAAGCAGGAGGAACACAAGCTGTCTCATTACAGCATCTGGGCTTCTGTGAGCAGAGCTGTGATGAATAACTGTTACTCTCAAGTATCTGTACAGAGGCTCAGCTTCAACGTTTAAGTTTCCTGACTCCCCAGAATTAAAAAGAAACAACCTCACATCCATTTTTGAAAATTTTTAAGGTGGACTTCTGCTCCTTCTGAAGATTTCTTTACATCTTTATTATTGTGATATTATTTCATCTGATCTAAAACTTGTAGATTGGAAGTAAAACACGAGAAAACAGGCTGCTTCGTTGAGGTCATACTGCCAGTGTAATCGCCGCACATCAGACAGACATCTCTTCCCTGACGCCTCCTCTCTATCCTTCCATGTAATACTTACTGTATGACAAACATCAGCATGTATCAGCTTCAATATGACATACTATAAGCTTTAAACCACTGCGAAAAAGGTGAAAATGTAGCAGAAAAAGACAATCTGATTAATTCACATCAGACTGCTCTCATGTGTTTTGAGGAGTGTTGCAGAGCAGGTTGCACTTTCACAAAAAAAAAAAACATTTGACACAATTTTGTGTCTGACACTCCTGATAAAGTTACCAATGAGCGTTAGAGCCACATGTCAGACGCAAGGAGGTGAGGTGTGAATTCAGAGATTTCAGTCTGACTTTGGAGATTGAAGAAGAAAATTCAGAAATAATGCAGAAAAAAAGGAAATTAAATCGGAGGAGAGATTCCAAAATTTGACATAAAGTCAAAATTCAAAAAATAAAACAGCTTCCAGCTGTTTTATTTAAAAAAAAAAAAAAAAAAAAAAAAGGCTTCCAGCTGTTTTATTTTGTATTCTCTGCTTCGTTTAATTTCGAAACAGGACATACAGTGAGCTGTCCCATCACACCCTGTTTTGTCTTTGCTCTGTATATTCAGTGGATAACATCACTGTGTGTGTGTGTGTGTGTGTGTGTGTGTGTGTGTGTGTGTGTGTGTATGTGTGTGTGTGTGTGTGTGTGTGTGTGTGTGTGTGTGTGTGTGTGTGTGCATATGGATGAACCACATTCAGCCACATGCCTTCGATCATGCAGAAGCATGTTATAGCCCTCATGCATAGTCTACATATCATCATTGACGTAAACGTGCGATCACAGCAGCATGGTCGCATGTGGCGCCCGGACGCCCCGCTGACAGCCACAGTGTGACTCTTATTAACAATGCCCGTCCCCCATCAGGACCCCGTCCCCCTGCTTCATCAGCGAGACAATGGGAGCCATCCCAACGACAAAGGTACCGTGACGACCCCGTCCCAGGCCTTATTTCTGGGGTCTTTTCAGGCCGCTCGTCATTTCAGAGGGTCTTCAATTCATGGGGAGTCCGTGCCAGCCATCCTGCCCCACACGCGCCACTTACAGGAAACAATACGGACAAAGTGTGAAGGGAGGAGAGTGTGTGAGATCAATGGATGCTGAAAATCAAGATTTCCTTTCAGTTATTAGTCTAATTCAGGCGTTTCACGTGAACATGCTCTGAACAGAGTCAGTAGATTTGAGGAGATGTGAAATCTGTGAATGTCCATTGAAGACTTTCTCTCCTCTTTAATGCAGTGCAGCTTTCAACACTTCAGATGATCGGTACGCCTTTAACTGGTATGCACACTCACACTCAGTAATCCCCCAATCAATCCCCACTGAGCAGCTTCCCGCCTCCACAGCCAGGTCTCTGGCAGAGAGATTAACACCCAGAGAGAAAAACCCACCGCTTCATACTCCACGTTAAGAATCAGAAGAGTAACAGAGAGGAGACCATAGTTAGGAGTCCACGCTCCGTCTGTCAGCAGCATGTTAAAGTTTCAGTATCTGTCCTGATCCTATTGAATGATAACAGCCTATGTACCTCCAACACTCCATCCCCTGAGCATGATGAGGTCTGGATGTCAAGGAAGCGCACATCCTGATTTCATGTGACCAATCTGTACACGGGTTGCCTGATCCATCAACAAGCTAAAACAGAAACTAGCTGTGTCACAGTCACCAAACCTTGAGTCTGTTTCATGCCCTCGTCACTGGAAAGAAGCTGAGTACAAATCTCCTTTTTCAATCATTTCATGTGTGTGATTGTTTCACGTAAAGATATTTATTTGATATTATTTTGTTTCAGGATAGTGTAGAATCAAGTGTAATGTTGTGGGTGTTCTTAGTAATATATTATAGTTCTCAATTGGATAGTTTGATGGTTTTGCACTGGATGCCATGGATCGTTTCAGTAGAAACCCATTGTGTTAAATAATAACAGCAGAGAAAGTGAATGTTTCATTCAGACACTAACACTCTGTTTGATCTGGTGTATAATCCACTGCTCCCCATGAAGAGTGTGAGGGTTTTTTTTTTTTGGTAGACTGAAAATGTTGAATTACTGCTAAAGTTTTTAACACTCAATGTTAGGTCACTGTCTTGTGTGTAAATGTGCACCATGCATCTGTTAAAGAGGGGATGTGCTTATCTGTTCTGCTGCAGTGGAATCAATAAACTCAAGAATACCTGGAGCCAAACCACTAGTAAACCCAGTAGTTGAATCACTTCAGTTGCTAACACCCTGACACTGGCAGCATGCTAACACAGCGTAATGAGCAGTTTCCACTGTGTGCATTCTGGACACATGTCTGGTATGTGGTGTTCACACTAAACGCTAACGATCATGCAGTTCACACATGCACAAACATGTAAATTTTTGTGTTAACTTGCTTAAAGCGTGTGATTAACGCTTCATTTGCATGTGCCCACAGTCGCTAATATTGCAACCTCCTCTCCAGTCTGTTTTCATTGAACAACACTAAGCTTCATGTTTTTCCTTTTATCACAACTTATTAATAATCTGTCCTTCTCACCCTCCTCAAAGTGAGCTCCTTTTTATTCCTGTTCCCATGAAAACAGGTAGAGCCATACCCTTTTCAACTGAGCTGGTGTTGGTGCTAGCTCCAGGCCCAGCACTGGTTCTTTGTGTTTCCACAGATAAAGCATCGATTCAAGGTGCTCAAAATTGGTGCCCAGCAAGGACTAACTCTTTGCTGCAGAGCAAAGCACCGACAAATGATCAGCGGTGGAAAATAGCCACTCTTGAAAAGAAAAGATGCAGAGTGAGTCAACTGTTGTTTTGTTTGCGTTTTTTTTTCTTTAGAAAACTTGAAATGGAGGCAAAACTGAAGTAGCAATGCATTGCCTCTCTAATAGATGTTATTCATCTTATTTACATGATGGGATGTCATTTCTGCCTCATGGTCATGCGTTCATAATTTCGCCCTGATGCATACAGACACATGCGCATGTACACAGACAAGTGCACTCCGTGTAGCAGACAGTCAGAAAAATGTCACAACCTCCAAAAGAACTGCAAAGAAATAAAAAACAAGAAAATCTCGTGCAATGATGTGGCTCCAAAATGGCCCCTTGTCACTGGATAACCAAACCAGTTCTTTGGAAGAACGTAACTGGAACCAGCTAAGCACCAGCACCAAACGAGCACTGGTGGAAAATGGGTAGCAGAGATATCAAGGAAGATGGACACTGATAAAATCGGTCCATCTCAGATTTAATAGATAAATCCATCTCCAGTCAAGTCATATGTCACTGGTGATCTCCATGCTGATTGGCTATCACTGCACACATAATTCACTCAAATTTAGATTTTTTTCCAGAACCTTGGGAATAAGTGAATAAAGAGAAATCAATGCATTGCGCCACTCATTCAGCCAAAGAGAACTGTCTTTACATCCACTTTATATATTCACTTTAAGCAAATGATTTTGTTCTCATTAAAGTTTGAGTTCCCTATCTTCTTCTTGTTGGTTCTATTACATATCTAACATGTCACTCTGCTCTCATTTGCCATCACCTTACTTATCTTACTTCATAGTTTACATACTAAACAATGAAAACAACAAGAATGATTTGTAGTCTCATTTTTTTCCTGGAAGAACACACATGAATGTGAACACATATGTCAGCTGTCACTTTAGATGGAGTGAATAAACTATTTTAAAAAATGTATTTTTAAAAAATCTTATGTAAAAATCCAAACAGTCTCCACCTACATATATGTCTGAGTCCTCTCTAATTCTGCCAGCGTCATCTGTGTGAGGCCAGTTGAGTCACAAGTCTAAAAAAACAGGAACTACAACACAGGCTTATAGGTTTATCTGGCGTCTATGATGAGTATTAGTGAGTATGTTCTGTATAATTACTGTCCATGTACTGAGCCTCATAAAACTTCTTGACCAACTTTTGCATGCTCTGAGAATTTTTGTCACCACCCAAAAGGCCTCACTTTTCATCTTAGATGCCAGTAGAAATGATACAAAGTATTGTACATGTTTGCAGACAAAGAGCTGACATGAATCCTAACCTACTCAGATAATGTTCTTACAATTATCCCCAACACTAAATTGCATTTTTTTTTATTTCTGTCATAAAGCAGCTGTAATGAGGCAGTGTTGAAGTGCCACTACAGAAATGTTATGTGTATGATTGCACGCTCTGTGCTTTCTCTCCCCAGCCACTCATAAAGAGCCTATTTATCCTGACCACCGTGTTCCTGATGAACACACGATGAGTTCTGCAGAGTAAACACGGTGCATATGGGAGAAGTGTGTAACAGGCAGGCCAAATAAGACATTTTACATGTTTCAGTATCATGAGGCTCCGTGTACTGGTGTGTCGCTGAAAAACAGTGAGATTAATAAATGTAGTAACTGTAAAAAGACTTGACTCTAAGTTGAGTATTATTTTAAGCGTAGCAGGTAGCATGGTGACCTCTGAGTGGTTTCTGTCATCTGCATTGAGGTTTCTGTTTAAAGCATGAAACCAAATTTCATGCAAATCCATCAAACAGAAGGATGAATGGTGGCGCAGCGAGTGTTTGGCCCTGCATACAAATGAAACAGCAGAGCTGGATGCATACGGGTCATTAGTGTCAGCACCCTGTTGGACAGATGTCTTCGTCTAACATTGACAGTTATTGCGTTATTAAATCATTTTCCTTTTAATTTTCAACACAGGCTGCTTACTGCTTCCCCCATTTATTTGATTTCATATCAGACTCTGGAGCAAACACTCAACAGGACAGACAACTAGCTGAAGCTTAAGTAGAAGCATAATAAGCCGGATGGATTAAACAAGTGAAACTGGGTGTGAAACCCTTCTGATGACATCCAGGCCAGACTTTAATACACCAAAATACCAACTACAAAACAACTATGCCACTGAAAATTTGGTCAGATATTTTAAATCAAGCCACGTTTGAGCCTTTCTGACCTTTACAGTTTAAGACCAGTTTCAATAAATATAGCCTATAGCAGTCAGAGCCTAGAGCGATCTAAGGGTACGGTTAAACTGGCCAACCATACCGTGCTCGGGCATGGCTCACTTCTCCTCTTTGGCATGCTTCAGAGAGATGTGCTTCAGCGTGGTTCACTTCATGCAAGAGCACAAGCACACAGACATGATCAACACAACCGCTACTCTCTATAATCATTTTAGACAACTGTGGGGGTGTGACAGACCAAAGCAACTGAACATGAGCAAAAAAGTGACTAAAGTTTGTGTCTCGCTGTACTGACTCTGATGAGACCGTACTTCTTGTAAACAGACGCTTCATGTTGACGTAGGCGAGTCATGCATGTGCCTAAGTCTGGTTCTCATTGGGTTAGGGTTAGGGGGTGGGGGGCAATCGTGCTTGAGTACAGCACGGTTTGGATGGCCAGTGTGACCACCGTCTTAAACCCTGACGTGTCAACGGGGTCTACACATCTTCGTGCAGATGAATGACGTCCTTTTAGAGGCCTTGCCCCCTCGTGCAAAACTTTTCATGCAGAAAATTTCCACGTGGAGTACGTCCAAAAATTTCTAACTTCTGCACGGACAAACTGGAATTCCTCATGCCTGAAACTCAGCAGAGGAGAGGAATTTCTGAAAATCAAGTATAAACACCTTCTTCTACTTTAGCTTAGAACTGTGGTAGACATGAGTTTGCAATACACCGCCCCCTGCAGTTGGGAAACGGCTGCCGCAGAGAATGAAAAGGTATACAAGCCACACCCATACAGACCTTGCACGTCTCATTTCCACATGTCACGTATGTGGGGAGAGCATAATCAACCCTTACAGTTTGTTACAGTCCAAGTCTGAGACTGTAACAGAAAGTTTGAAGTGTCCGCCTTCTGGACTCTGACTAGTAGATGATTCCGAAGAAGCAGAGCCTGATAACTGAAGGCTCCACCTCCCAGACTACATTTAGAGACAGGAGGTACAATGAGCTGGCTGCATGCTGGGAGCTCAGTGATCTAGAAAGATAATCTTGCACTATGAGCTCTTTAAGATTGGTTAATTGGTTCATTTCTATTGAGAGATTTGTAAGTCAGAAGAAGAATTTTAAATTCTAGTCTAGATTTTACATGCATGTAAAATCTAGAGCCTGTGAAAATTTTTAAATTAAATTAAAAAATTTTAAAATCTGGAGCCAGTGAAGAGACGCTAACACTGAGAGATGTGCTCTGTCCTCCTGGTCCCAGTCAGTCCTCCAGCTGCAGCGTCTTGTTTCCTCCTTCGAGCAGAAGCAGCCTTCAGAGTTATATTGAGCCTTTTCTTAAACTTTTGCAAATTTGATGACTAAGTTTTGTTGATCTGAATGTTCAACCAACAAAAACGGCTGAAGGTTTATGAAACACCATGAAAACTGCTAACAGATGGAGACACATTTCATCAGCAGTTCTGTGAAGATGTATTACATTGGGCTCAAAGACACATTAATATTCCAGGGATAAAACTGCTTTAAATTTCTAAAACTGCATCTTTAATGAGGCGCTGAATCATATCATGCTGAAGCTATGACCGTTTTAGATTCATTAAACTTGAATCAGAACCCCAGCCCATGCATGTTTCATGAATCACACTTTTTTTTTCTAAAATGTGTTGATGTATCAGGATAATACTTCCTCTCAGTGTGTAACCAGAGGAGGGAGATGGTGCTGTTGCCTCAGCATCCATCTGCAGCCATATTTCCAAGGTAACAGTGTCCTGTAAGTCCAAACTGTGGCCTCGTTGCATCAGCTCATTGTCACATCAGCCGCTCTGCCTGTCAATGTAATGACAGCGTGGGGGTTTCATCCCCTTCGAACAGTGTCAGCTGAGATGAAGTGTGCTTAATGTCTGACTCGTCCTGAGCAGCGAGACGTGATTCCTGCCAGAAGAAAACTGGTGATGTGCCACCAGACGCCACACGGCACCAGGGTGGAACATCTGTGCCTGGGTCTGCTTGTGTGCACTTCTGGAGTCTGCTGTTTGCTCCCTTGGGAACCTCTGAGCCCCAGAAAGACAGCCGGATACTTCCCCTGCCCCTCTTTCCCAGCTGGGTGCAGGAGAGTTAAAGACGGGCAGGCAGCCAGCTCCAGCGTGGTAACCAGGCTGCAGGTGTACCACACTCCACTCTCGGTCACAAACACTCACACAAACTGTCATCAGGAGGGGGGGGTTGGCAGTAATTGGGGGAGATTTTGTTTTGTTTTTGGCAATAAACATCATGCATCCCTGACCTGGACCAGGAGCAGTTGGCAGGGTCTGTCATTAGTGGGGTGCTCACCACTGCCCATATGCCAAAGTGCCATAATTGGTGCCTCAGTCCTATGCATTTAGTGTGCTGGCCAGAAGGAAAGGCCCCCTGAGCAAAATGGCCGCTGTCTCCCTCTGGGGTGCTGTGTCCAATCCTGCCTCTCACAAACCGGCTCTCCAGGAAACCCTGCAGACAATTTCCTCATTTCCTCCAATTGCCTCATAACTTCAAAGCCGACTTCAAAGGCGTTCGATCTGCCTTGCTAACATGGCTGAAACCTCGACAGGCGAGCCCCCCAGGAGAGCAGAGGAGGATCTGTCTGTTATCAGCCTGTTTCCTCCCATCGTCAGAAATGAGTGTGAGGTAATCACTGTTAAAAATAAAAAAAGGCACATTTGTGTCATGCTTGAAGGCTGGATGAGGGAAAAGAAATCGCTGATTCATGATAACTGTCACAAAAAACTCTCTCGGTATTAATTTTTTAGGATTTCTGATAAAAACTGCAGAAAAGTTAAATCTGTAATCTGTACATTGACACATTTATTGATTGTTATCAAGTTATGTTACTATGTTCCAGGTTGTGAAGTGTGTAACTGTTCAATCCCTGGCAGATATCAATCAATAAATTGCTCAGGCAATCTTTATTTATACTGCGCCCAATAATTCCCTTAAGGGGAGTACTCACATAACAATTAGTGGGCTGTTTTTGTTCCGACTTTTCTCCTTCCCAACCAAGGATGGATGATGCCTGATTATCTTCTGTTTTACAAGATTATTTTATAAGATTATCCTATCAGATTATCCTGTGGTCTGAGGTGTGTTAAGATTGAATTTGTCCCGATAATCAGCTTTGAAACGGGTCGGAGCCGACAATCATGAATATTTAACTTGTTCAATATTTAGACCAAAAATCTTCATGTATGTGGGAAAAGTTGACGACTCCCAAGTCATGACTCCGGGAATAGTGATGTAGAATGGAATGTAGCCAATTAGGAGGCGAGCTGACTGAGGAAGGAGGCAGCAGACGTAAACAAAAACAAGCATGGCTGACCTGACAGGGAAAGTTCGGTGGATCTCAGAAATGGAGGACCAACTCGTGGAGCTGTGGAAAGCCCAAGAATGTCTTTATACTGTCTCTGCCAAGTTGTCAAACAACCAAAACGACAAGGACAAGAGTTGGCAAGAAATTGCCAGTGCCATGGAGATATCAGGTAAGCTAATATGTCGCTTGCTGCTAATCTTGCTCCAAATGGTGTTGAATCAGTAACCATAGTAACAGCATTAAGCTGTTTAAATGGTTAACTGTTACTGGCACCCCAAAGCAGTATTTCAACAATCTGCCAGTGCTTGTATTCCCTAAAAAGTAGTACGCGTTGCATTTTTCTTGGCTTTGTAGTCATGTGGGATTCAGGAGTGTGTGTGTGTGTGTGTGTGTGTGTGTGTGTGTGTGTGTGTGTGTGTGTGTGTGTGTGTGTGTGTGTGTACAATCAAAACTGTTTCCCTCTTTAAAATATTAATCCCAGAGCATGGCCAGACTACTCCCTAGATTTTCTCAGTTATGTTTGTTTTCCCAAATTTTGATTAATGCAAAATTCATACACTCAGAAAAGTGTGACCATTGTCTGCTTAAAAAAATCAAGGCAACAAAATGACACTTAATATACCTGAATGGATTTTAATTACTTATCTTTATTGAAAACTATTCATTTGATTAAGTAAATTCAAACAAATAATTTTAACAAATATTGCAACCGTGAGTGAGGAGGGAACAAAAGGGCTATGGACTGTCTGTGCTTGGCACGGATCGGCTGGTTGTCTGTGCTCTTCATCCGTCAACGCCCTCCTCGGCCATCAATACATTTCATGTCAATCTGTAAAACATTAAACACTGTAGAAATGATAAGGTACATGATTTGTGCCGTGGAGCACAGCCAGGCAGTCTGGGAAATGCTGATGAAAGCCACTGGCTGAAAAACATTCCTTTTGTTTGCTGCTTGTTTCTTTCTTTAGTGAAAAAGTTTAAAACTTTATGACGAGTGCCGATCGGTTGGTTTTTGGTTTAGCCAGCCAGACTGTGCCTTGTGGAGCACAGTCAGCCTGCACCCCAAACACAGCCTCTTAATGTAGAACAGGTTCTCATATCCACTGTGTTCCCTTCTCAGTCATGGTTACAACAACTGTTAAAATGAATTATTTTATTTATTGAATCTAAAACATTTTTATCAGTAAATCGTAATTAATTCCACCCAATTAATTAGTTTCAATTTACTGAATTAAATCAATACTTTAAATAAAGATAAGTAATTAAGTAATTCATTCACTTGTATTAAATGTCACTTTGTTGCCTTACTTTTTTTTTTTTTTAAATAGACAATGGTCACAGTTTTTAAGAGTGTGTGGAATGATGTAAAAAAAAAAAACTGTCATCTTATCAACTACATTCTCAGCTTTGGGGCATTACTGCAGCATTTGGGATTCAGGATCATCCTGAGCCAAATTTCAGAGGAAAATGGGCACCAAATGACTTTGGTTTATGGGCCTCAGGAGAGTTTCCTCCTTTGACTGCAAAATGTCTTGTGGGAAACATCTCCTGGTCACTTTTATGGTTATTTCCTTACAGATTTCAGCTGTGTTAGGACTTCAAAAACATCTGCTAATTGGGTAAGAAAATGTAACTTGTTAAGTTTATTAAAATAAGAGCGTCTTAAAATAAAATGAAACATTACAAAACACTCTGACAGGCATGATTGGTCAGAGTGCAGCAGCAGCTGATGAGACTGAAGAAACTTCACTCCATGACAAAAGGTTCCCTGACTTCTCCTGCTTCAGATCACTTGGAAAGTCCTCACAGAAACTTCCCAATCATCTATCTTATTTAGCTTATCAACAAAAACACCTGTGAAAACCTCATTTTGAAGACTATTTTTGCAAAATACCCTTTACAATTTGTTTAACAAAACTCAACTCTAATACTGGATCACATTTGGTTGCTTTTCCATTTTTCAGGGACCTCAATAATCTCACTCATTTGACACATTTGTTCTTTTTTTGTTCATCTTCATAAAACAAAGTACAATATCATTTAAAAAAAATCATATTTATATTTTGATATTTTTTTTTGTTTTGTTTTTATTTTGGATTTCTTTGGTGCTCTCCTTTTCCATGCTGCTCTGTTTCAAGGCGTTGACCTCTGCTTCCATCTTTTCTCTGTCTTCAATGATCTCAGTTTTCAAACTCCAGATTTCCAGCTGGTCGTCAATGATCTTGTTGTTCAGAGACTCCATCTCATTCTGGTGCTCCTAGTGCTGACTCTCAGATTGGCGTTTCAGAGTCTGAAGATCGCCGTTTCACAAAGCTTCTCCAGTTCTTCTTGTAGGAGTCTGCTCCTCTTCTTTTCCTTCTGAAGCTCAGCTATTATGTTCTCTTGGACGGTGTCATTGTCCTCTCTGAGATGCTTGCTGGTTTCTTTAATGCTGAGCTTTGTTTTCAGCACCTCCAGCTCGTAGACATATAACATCTCATTCTCAAAAGCGCTGAGCTGTAGAGCAGCCACCTCCTCGTTCATCTTCTGACGAAGGAGGTTCTGCTCAGTTCTTAGTGCCAGGATAACTTGCTGGTCTTGTGAGGCTCTTTCAGCTTGAGCCTTGCTTTGCTAATGAAGCTCTTTTTGAAGGGTCTCCACCTGCAGTTTGGCACTTTGCATGTCAGTGTCGTACCTGAGGTGGAGTTCCTGGGATGACATGGTCATGCTCTGGAGCTCCTCCTGCAGGGCCTTGATTTTGTCAGCCCCCTCTTTGAGATCGGAGTTGAACTCCTCAGTGTCAGCCACCTGCAGCTCCTCGGCACAATGTTTCTTTTGCTTCTGCAGGGTGGTGTCCCTGACTTTTAGGTAGATTCTGTGCCTGAAGAGAGTCTCCTCTGTGCTGAACTTCTAGAGCATTTCCAGCTCTCTCTTGGTCTCCTTGCCTTGTTTGATGTACAGTTCTTTGAGGGCTTTCTGTCTGACCAGTTGTTGTTTGGTCCCCTCCATAAATAAAAAAAAAGATCAATCATGGCCGCCCGAATGGCACTCACAGCCTGGTCCGTCTTTGACCCGGCAGCAATCTCATTCCTCATTGGCTGTTTTGACTCAACAAGGGGTAAAAAGCACTCATGCTGATGAGTTAAAGCTATCAGGAAATGGATCAGGTTACCAGTACAGCTGTGATTAAATAATGTGAATTGTATTACTGACATTTTCTAAGATTGTTACTTCTAATTTACTTTAACTTCAGTAGATTGTAATTTGATATAAATAACTGTTCAATGATGAAACAACAAAATACTCTCTCCAACATTCTATTGGTCATAAATGTTAACTGTGACTATGAAAACAGTGTAAAACAGTTTTAAAATTTCCAAGAGAATTAAGACCAATCAAAGACATCAAAGCTGTTTCCTTTTTTAATAACAATCAGCACATCAATACAACTTAACTAGAATCTAAGAAAGAACTAAGTTTATGGAGGGTTCAATGGAGAGGCCTCTCAAAAACACCAGAGCCCTATTGTTCTAGCATCGCATTCAGTTGTGCTGTTACGAGCTTCACTACATTAGAAACATCTACTGGCATTTCAAGAACAACTGACTGAATGAATTCCCAAACCTGAGTGCCTGCTTTTAGGTAGACAAGACCAAACACATAGTATGCCTTGAAGCAAATGTCAACAGCTCACAGAAGTGACGGCTGCTCCAAAGCAGTCCCATTCAGGATCCCAAAAGCTTCGGAACACTCACTCTCCTACCCCAGCATCAGAACATATGGAGAATCTATAGATGCCTTCAACAGGTACTCCACCATGTTAGCTGCAGGCTGAGAAAAAAACAAAACAAAGCACAAATGATACAAATTATTACAACAGGCTAAGTTTAGTCTAGGTTTTCAGCAGATGAACTGCAGGACTTAGGGGGTTTTATAGCTTTGTTCCACTGTCATTTGTCTGCCTGTCTCAATCTACCTCTGTCTATACAGATTTCCTTTCTTCTGGAAAAAAGTGGGCAAATATAAGGGAGACCTTCTTATATATATCATATAATGGAAACTGAAAAAAGTGTGATATACCACAATTTTAAAAAACAAAAACGGGAGCACCCTCCAGTTCAGGAGAGACACCTGGATATCTGGGGCCTATAGCACAAAGTGCAGTCAGTGTATCCTGGATAACTAACATCTATCCAGGGTTGACTAACTGCAACACCTGCAATCAGGATAATCTACAGCATGATGCGGGTTATCAACACAATAACTCATCCCAGGTTTGTCTGATCAAGAGCCATGAATGTGTACGTATAAGAGGAGGGCTCAGAGGCAGCTGACCAAACATAGTCATAAACGCTAAACATGCAAACAAGAGTGACAGAGCTCCATGCGTCTCTTGTGAAGAACGACGTCTGATAATAATGAAATATGAGGAGGAAAAAGGCTGAATCACAGAAAGGGAAACATTGTGACAGCTGCCAATCACAGACAAAATGCATGGTAGCATATAGCAGACTGTGTAAATGAGTAAGTTAATCATCAGTGGCTCAACCTGACACTGATCACATTTGGGTTTCTCCCCAAACTATACTGTGACTGTGAAAATGAATTGCATGTACAATTATTATCTCATTCCCCAGATGTAATCCCTCTGGAGTGAAAAGAACATGAGGGCAAATAAGAAAAATAAGTACAAAAACAGTTTACAAATCAGCAGCAGGATAATGTGCTGTTTCACAATAAGCATTACATCCTTTTATTTGTCAAGTTTTATGTGTTGTCTTTGAATGAATAAAAGCTTTTTATAAATAAAGTTGAATGCTTTGATAATCCCTTCCTGGTACATTACCTCTAACTGTGTGGTTAAGTTTGTTTTTTGGTGAGTCTGAAGTCTGTATGCATAGTGTGAGAATGTTAAAGCAGCACAGGCAGTGTTCCTCATCATACATTTCCTCACTCAAACACTGTGCTTTAAACCATGTGCTCCATGTTTTACTTTTTAGTGTGCAACTTCCACCCTGATGTCCTCCATATGAGGAATCTTGAGAAAGATATGGAGTACAAGGAGCTGAAAATGGAGAACTTAAAGCTAAAAATGGGAAAAAAAAAAAAAAAAAACTAAAGAGAGAATGAGGTGAGTGACTAATCACATTTACTGCACTGTAAGTCTGTAAGATGCAAACATTACTAATGTGTGCATGTTCCTCTTCCTTACAGGATCAGGTGAATGATAAATAACTAAGTGTGAACCAAATTACCAGCCTGTGTGTCTAATTCAAGATAGATAGATAGATAGATAGATAGATAGATAGATAGATAGATAGATAGATAGATAGATAGATAGATAGATAGATAGATAGATAAAAAACGTTAGTACATACCTACAAAAGTTGGGCTCAACTCAGCCAGATTTCACTCAGGAAGCTTTTCCTGGACAAACTCATCCATCTTTCAAAAAAGAAAAACATTTTTAGTGCCATATCTAAATAAACGTACAAAAAAAACAAGAGCGCTATATATATTGTAAACATAAGTAACACATCATTGCCTTTATCATAATAGCAACATGCAAACTCTGGTCTGAGGTACTGTGAGGAAAAATACCAAGAGGACTTTCAGTGGGAGAAGGAAGTGAGAAGTTACTGCAACATATGACAATAAGTATTTAAAATCATACAGACCAACTCGGCCAAATATAAAATACTAAGCCCCACTGTTTTCCATAGACCAGCAATATAGTTGCAAAGGCTAGCACGCAGCCTGCCAAGTGCCAGCACTAATGAATACAATGGTGTATCTCATACATTAGTCCACAAATAATGCCTTGAATAGTACCAAACTGATACAGTAGTCAAAATAGGGTCTTTAGTCATAAAATCAGGGCATTTTAAGGTTTGTAAGTACACCAGGAGTTTATTAAAATAGCACTTGCCTAAGGATTCAACTGTTATTAATGCTAGCGTTTTAGCTAAAAGGCTCAAGTTAAAACGCTAGCTTTTTAGCCAAGACGCTAACGTTAAAACGCTAGCCTTTTAGCAAAAACACTGACGTTAAAACGAGACATTTAAAAGTTTGTAAGTACACCAAAATCATATTAAAATAACACTTGCCTGGTGGCTTCTATTTTCTGCTGCTACCGCTAAAACGCTAACGTTTTATCTTAAACGCTAACGTTTTAGCTAACGCTAACGTTTTAGCTAGCATACCCCCCCCCCCCACACACACACACACACACACGCAGAGAGATACACACCACCTGAATACGACGACGTCAACACGAGATAGTGACGGAAAACAATTATGATACAACAGGGGAAAATAAATGGCTAGTGAGCAAGTTAGCAACACGGGAAAAAATGCATGGGAGTCGCAAATTGGGTGAAGAGCTAATACTATAGTTTGTAAGTGATAACTACGACACAACTATTTGACTTAGACATTCAGCTTTCAAAGTAGTAGTAGTAGTTCATAGTAGGTCTTGTGGCCTAATACCTTAAGTTTTTCTTACCATTTCCTGGTGCATCCATCTGAAGCTGGGGGAGTTACTGTGTCCAGTATGGAGTTCAGCCTCATCTGATCAGCCCGCAAAGCTTGCCTCAAGGTGCTGGGTCAAAATAATTAACATTTACCCCGTTGGCTGAAAGTATTGTTCAAGTGATGTTTTGTACTTTCTACATTTTACATTTCATCGGTTACAGGGAAAAATCTGAAAGGATCCAAGCTGTCCATCAACAGCATGCATGCAGCTAATTGGTTGACATCTCTGGTCCAGTGATCAGGTGGACTAATGTAGAGGAGGAGAAGAACACGCTGCTTAAACTGCAATTTCAACAAATCCTTTCACCGGTTGGTCCTTCAGGTCAGTAACTGCTCAGAGAAACAGAGATTTAATAAAGCTGACTCGTCTTTCCAACCACAGTCAGCCCAAACATGAGCCTAAAACTGAGTCTGATCAGAACAAGCTGTCCTGCAACCCGGACACTTCATAGTGAACTCTGTGAACACACAGCAGGCTGTGACTTGATGTAGGGAGCGTCTACAAAGGTCAAAATAAAAACAAAGAGGAAACCCAAATATTCAGGAACTTCAACAGAAATATGTGTTGTTCTCACATTAAAGCTCTCCTGTTGGTTAGACTTCACCTCAGCACAGGAAGATACAGCGTTTCACACCCTGTACTCAAGGATACAGGAGATAAAGGGTTTTAATGCTCAAAATTATGTCATACATTGTCAGACATTTCTCATTCATTCATTCATTAATAATAATATCAAAGGGAACTATTACGTATTTCATTAAAATTCAGACCAAATTGGAAAAGCACTCATGTAAATAACAATATCCCTAATTTATTGTGAGTAGTGTACCTATGTGTGTTTAAAATCAGTTTCATCTTTGTTAAAATAAGTTAGAGTGAACTTCACATCGTCTCTATAACCGTTTTTTCTCACCAAGTTCAGAGGCAGGAGGGATAACTGGGAGTGACAGAGCCAATATGCTTCAGTTGGGGGATTATCCTGTCTCCAGAGGCCTAAGTTACATGCGGGGCCACGAGGGGAGGAAGTTAAACAAAGCTGAGCCGCACCCCTCAGCCTGACTCTCTAAACCCTGTGCAAACTCTGGATAATTGCACAACAAAAGCACAAATTAGTCACGACCCCATGGATATTAAGTAGGCAAAGACGGGCCTGTCACTTACTCCATCTGATATTTGCATCTCTAATATTCCTCTCCACTCTGCTTCCATATCAATTTCATTCTCCTCTTATTTTCATACCATTTCATTTTCAGATTCATGCAGATTCATGCAAAGCACTCATTTAAATATGCATTAAATATTTTAGCCAGACCCACCTCCCCAAACAGAGGCCGGTAATTTGGGTAAGACCCAGACCACGTCTCTCCCTCAGGTTAGACTCCTTCAGTCCAGGTGCTGACTGATCTCAAAAGCTCCTGAGAGTCTGACCCGGTACACCGCACAGCAGTCAGACTCTGATGTGACCGGCCTCAAAAAGACCTCAGTGCCATCCAGCTAGATTGGTTCACGTTCTTATAATCAGCCTGTTTGGACCTTCCAAAGAGCGGAGTTCATTTCAATCAGTGTCAGAGAGAGAAGACGTCTTAGTGCAGGACTGAAGAGGGCTGCGTCGTATTGATTGGAGTCACAAAAAGATGAGTTATTTGTCAGCCTCGGAATCTGAAGCAGGGGAAAAACTTTGGAGCTTGATTGCTTTCCTGCATTGATGTGCACAGCTGACAGATACCTTCAAAGAGGCCAGAAAAAAATCAATGTGAAGAGCCAGTCACAGTTTAATGGGAGCTTTAAGCAGCTGGACTCACCTGGTGGAACCAAATCATCTTTACTTCACAGCTCCAGGTGCTATTTGACGAAGCTAAAATATGATATATGATATCTCGTTTTATCTATTCAGAGATATCAGTTTGGAATAATGCTCCGAAAATCTATCAGAAGAGCAGAAGAAAAAGTATGATGAAAGATTAGGGCCATGCTTTAAAAAAAAAAAAAGAAAAGGTCAATTTCTGAGATTAAAGTCATAAATTTATGAGAAAAAAAAATAAATTTAAACTAAAGTTAAAATTTCTGACTTTATTCCCATAAATTTATAACTTTATCAACGTAAATTTACAACTTTTTTTTCATGTAAATTCATTAATTTTGTCTCATAAAGTTGTGACTTTATTTTTGTAAATATATGACTTTATTGTCATAAATTTAGGACACTTTTTCCTGTAAATTTATTACTTTATTATCGTAAATTTCTGTTAAAAAAAAAAAAAAAAAAAACACGGCCCTAATCCTCCATAGTACTGATGATAGTGTTTTATTTTTTAGTGGCTCATCGTGAAGTTTCTGTGTTTAGTAATTGGCTGATTCAGTGGGTCAATGAGAAGTCATGTAACAACCAAGAGGAGTGTTTTGGCTGATACTGGAACAGGATAAGCATAAAGATTTCCTAAACACACATCTGACCCCGCCTACAGTCTACCTGAGCATGCATCTACCCACTGAGGTGTGTCTTCCCTCCAGGCTGCTAAAACGCCTCCATCACGCTCCAGCAGCTCCAGCCTGCTCCTCTCTAAATGTAAGCCAGCTGGGCCCCCGTCCTCTGTGATGGTCCAGGCCCTGTAACAGGTAGACTCCCCAGGTGCTGAGCCCTCCTCACTGCTCGCTAAGCTATCACAGCCAGCCTCTACAAAGCTGAGCTTCATTAACCAAGGGGGTGGGCGACCACTGGCCGATAATGAGCCACAGTGAGAGTAATGTCAGCGCATGAAAGGATATGAAAACAGGGGGTCTGAAGGCCTTTTTTAAAGGGGGGGTGGTGAATTATGGATTTTAACCATCTGGCCGTGCAGGAGGGGTGGGGAGAGGAAAATGATATGCCTGACGGATGACTTTAACAAAGATGTGGCACGAGAGAGGGGCGTGTCTGAGATCACAAGCTGAATTATAGGAAGCGTGACTGAGCCTTTGTGTGCCGTGATGGGCTGCTCGTTCACAGCTGGGGCAGCCCAAATTGTTCTTTTATATTCTTTTATTCTGCTTTATTGAAGCCAGAGGGCTTTGGGAAATGATTAACAGACAGAACAACAAGGCAGAACCATTGTCAAGCTTTCCCTCTCAATTTAGTCCCCATCCATTTATTCCACCGTCTCTGTGATGCAAATGCACACGGGCCGCTTGGTTAACTGTGCCGTCGCTGGTCAGAGCCGTAAAATTGGCTGGAATAACAGTTTGTGTTCAAACCAGGAGGGTGCTCGCTCCTGTCTTCATACAAAAACATCATCAGTGTGATTTGTCTCTGGGAAACTTTTTGTACTGCAGGAAGAAGAGTTTTATTATAACACATGCTATCATAAACCTGACTGTGCTGGTAGAGAAGTTAAACCAATATAATGTCAGGTTTAACATGATTGTATAGATGTACTTAGGGAATTCAAGGCAGCATCAAAGCGCGGTCGCAATCCCATCAATGAAATTAACTTTTGGCCAACTCTTGAGCAGATAAACTGGAGGAAGAGTCAGGAATTGTGTGTTGCACTTGAGTTTCTTTTGAGATTCTTATGAAAGAATAAAGTTCCCGCATTATGGAAAGAATACACTGTTGAGGAAATTTCACTAAGTTTGACCACTTTACATGCTTATATTGCCAACACAGTCACAGATAATGTTTAATGAGCACAACGCTACTCACTGTGTGCACACACACACTCATATACACACACAACACTGCATTACTGCAGCATTGCCATCAGGTCTTCCATTATGTCACTCAGAAACCAGATTGCACACCAAGACCACATGACACAAAACAGGCTTCCAAAATTTATATACCAATGTTCACTGATGCTCTCGCAACTTCAACGGATCAAAGTGAGACATTACCAGCGCACCGTCATCAGTTCAGTGACAAAACGTAGCATACAAGTTAGACCTGTTAACAAGAGCTACTCAAGTCAGATTATTTAACTCAGGTGTAGCTGATAGTGAGTTCCCAGAAACACTTACGAAGCACCATCAGACTTGGTCAGGGGTGACCATAACAATAACTCAAAACCCCACAAGAACTTTATTTCTACAAAATAAATGTAAAACAGTAAAATTCACCCATCACTTGAAAATGAAATCCATCCTCCAATCCTTCAGGATCCTACAGTATTGGTGGCCATAGCGTTCAGCATTAGTGGATGGCTAAGTTCACTGACTGCTCACTAAAGTTGTGGATGACGACAAGGGGGCTAGCGCCCACACATCCCTGGGCCCACGGGGTATTCTGTCACTACACATCAAAATCTGACTGGCTGATGACACGGTCAGTCAAAGTTATGATCAAACAGTAGCTTCAAGCACAGAGGAAAGGCTGGCATCACTGCTTGAGCTGGCCCATGAGAGCCGCGATGCGTTTAAATGACTTTCAGATATGAAGGAAATACCAGCTCAAGTCACGCAAAAAAACTGGAGACATTAAGGTAATGTCCTGAAAAAGACAGACAAGACAAATTCAGACACCCATTAAGATAATTACGAAGCCAAAAAAGAGTTTTAATTTTTGACAGGGCCAGCAGAGAAGGCCCTGATGGCCCTGACGGCACACCACTGGTTAACATCGTACTCTATGATTGGACAGTCAGAGACTGTGCTAGCCAGGGCAAGCAAACTGCTCTGTTGTGAGTTGACTACAGACGTCAGCTCACACTGGCTGTTCAGTCCAGCAAGCCGCATGACTGACAGACAGCTGGAGTCAGAGACCAAAGAGTTCATTCATGATGGGCTGTAAAATCTCAAACCTGTTGATTCCTGGCCTGACTCTGCTCATTATGTTGGTTTGCTGCTGTAGTCAAGCTGAATATGATCAGGTTTTCACAGGTTTTTTTTATTATTATTTTGAAAGTCCAGGGACAGAAAATCAGTGACAGTGTCAGTGGCACCCGAAACTTAGTGTGGAGTGAAGACTGGCCAACAGAAGAGCTGTTGGTTCAGATAGAAAGGAGTCATGGATGGATAAAGGGGGTCTAGAGTAACACAAAATCGAATTCAAGGTGTTGACTTGGTCTCCATTTTACCAAGATCTCAGTCCAGTCCAGCATCTGTGGGGTGAATTAAGGCATCATTTACACGACAGTGCTTTTAGGATTAAAAGCAAAAGTATTGTTAAGTTTTGGTCTCTTCTTTACACAGAAACTGAATTTCAGCAAATTTTTGAAAACACCCCCCAGAGTGGAATTTTTCTGAGACACTGCCGCCAGCATTACTGTGTAAACAGCAAGCTGGAGTTTTCAGTGGAAACGGTGACATCACGCTTCGCTTTGCATAAAATATTCAAATAAATAAATATATAAATAAAATAATGCCAGATAGTTTTAAAAAATGTTGGAACCGTGTTTGTTTACCAGTTGAATAAAATCCACAAAAAAGTTACTATATCATTTTGTTTATGATATCTATTTTTTGTATCACATTTGATAAATCCCAAAGCGCTTTGCACTGCTAGTTTCTCAACATGACACCTTTCGCTAAACTGTATGGGTGTAGGAAGTCCTCACAAAGACAGATTCCCTGTTAGCCAATCACGGAAGCACAGGAAGTCAAATGGTTCCTGAAACATGACATACTCCATAGCAACGGGGATCAGCTCCACCCCTTTTTTTTATCTTGAAAGTTCTCTGAATTTCTTAGTAAGAGTTAGTCAGATCAGCTTTGTTAAAAAGTTTTAATAAAAAACTCTTAGAACTTTTAGCGTCATTTAGGCGTCCTCCCGGAGGGAAGATAAAATGCTTTGTGAATACGGGCCCAGGTGTTCAGCCCCCCTCTACTTTGGTGGAGGCCTACCAAAAGACTACAGATATATCGCCAACTATAGGTCTGGCATGCATACTACAGCGTTTTCAGTCACTCAGGATTCCCGCAGATTTTTACCTCTGCGTTTTTTTGCGTTTTCAAGTGAAATGCTGTGAAAAGTTGTCATGTCTAATTGCATTTACAAATCCAATATTGTAAATTTGGCCGTTTTCATAAATCAACAAACATATTGTAGTTTCTCTCAGATATCTCTATCTGCTTTTTAATGACTTACGGTTGTTGCTTGGGATGTCACCATAGACAAATTAAACAAAAATGAACTTGTAACATTTGAATGAATTATATCTCTTCAAACCCACAGTAAACATTGGTCAGCCATGTTTCAGTGTCACCTGACATGAAGACCAAACAGTTTCTCCAGCTGTCTCTGTTGTTGAATATTAATGTGACTACTTTTGGTTGAAGAATTTCAGTTAAATGATCGGCAGCTCCTCCTGAACATCTCAGATCATAGTTTAACATATGCACAAACAATATGGAGCAGGTTCATGCAGCCAGCCAAGCCTCCCATCCTCCTCCTCCTCCTCCTGGTAAGCTTCTTCCATCTGGTGTCCATTTTGCAGGCCACCCCTCGTGGCCCTTGGGGGGTTTTTGAGGGAGGAACTGGGCCAGCTTAACAAACCCTCTCACAGGGCACCGGTCCCTCCTGCCTCTCCATAAACCAGCCTTGATGGAGTTTTCATGGCAATTAGGACGGATAGAAGGGTGGCTCTTTTCCAGGCACCCAGTGGTCGTTCTCCTCCGCTGGTACCAACACTCTCACATCTTTCACACTGAAGCCATTAGCACACTGGCCCGCTGGCAGGGACTAATAGTCCGCCTCTCAGGAAATGACAGTGGCTGTAATGGTTGGGGCGTCATTCAGAGGCTCCAGAGATCAGAGAGACTTTCACGACACAGCAGACGCACTTTTTGCTAGTAAAAGATGGCGTCACTGGATGTTTGTGCCACTGAACTGGCTTTGATGTGTTTGAACAGGTTTAATTGACCCAATTCTGGACATCATTAGTCTACAGGAAAACTCACAGCTTTGCTATAACCTCTTAGGTTCATTTGATGTAACATCTTTCTTTCTCATTTCTTCTCTTTCTTTCTCTTGCTCATCTTAAGATATATAAGAGTATTTTTCTTCACTTAGATCATTGATAGACACACTGTTTTTCTCGGCTTGTACAAAGTTTGATCACCTCTTTTCCCAAGAGCTGACCGACCAACATCTGATCTCAGTCTATTCCTATGAAGCTAAGGTGTTTTTCTTTTTTTCTTTTTTTTTTCCCTTTTTTTTTGTTGCTTTTTGTTTTCTTTTATTATCAGCTCTGGGTGATATTTGAATGTGTTAGGAGGCTCACACTGACAGCTTAGATAAAGACAATGCAGGTAATGAAGCTGAACAAACACTGTGGACATCAAGGGCAGAGTCTTAGCTGGTAACTCCATGTCAGTATTTTGCTGACTTATTTATGGAGCAGAGGGGACTCAAACCTGCAGTTAAGCATTCAGCAGTCACTTCATTAGCTCGCACCAAGATGGATCCCTTTTTATCTTCAGATCTGTCTTAACTCCTGGTGTTATAA
Organism: Labroides dimidiatus; assembly: GCA_030710495.1. Classification (NCBI taxonomy): domain Eukaryota; kingdom Metazoa; phylum Chordata; class Actinopteri; order Labriformes; family Labridae; genus Labroides; species Labroides dimidiatus. The sequence continues at coordinate 7,719,730 of CM061159.1, forward strand.
ATTCAGCAAGGTGCTGGAAGCATCGCTCAGAGATTTTGTTCTATATTGTCATGATAGCATCATACAGTTGCTGCAGATTTGTGGGCTGAACATCCATGATGAGAATCTCCTGTTGCATCACATCCCAAAGGAGCTCTACTGGACTGAGATCTGTTGACTGTGGGGGCCACTGGAGTCCAGTGAACTCATTGTCATATGCATTATCCTGCTGGAAGTCTCCATCAGAAGATGAGTACACTGTGCTCAGGTGGGCTGTGGACTTTAAACCAGGCTCAGTTGGTACTAAGCATGCGCACAGGTGACACTAGGGATGGGGGGATATGACCCCCTCAGATTCACAGTGACACTATCCCCACAAAAGACAACAAACATCGCCGGTAAAACAGAGGATTAATGTTCCATTAGTTAGACTAATTTACATGAATGCAGCGCATGTGGAGAATCAGATGTTTGATTACTATGGCTAAAGATGCATTCATTGTGTACAGCAATGTTGGAAATTTTGTGCGTCATGTCAAAATTATAATCAAAACGTCTCCAAAGTTGGATCTCCAACTCAGAAAGTCAGATGAATCTCACCAGCCCGACATAGAATTCATGTTATGTGCTGCTCACGTAAACAGCAGTTGGGTGTTTTCTTGTACATTTGTGAGGAGCTGGGAGCACTCAACTTTGGGGCGATGTTGGTTCAAGCTCCAAGTTCAGACTTTCAGTGTGAACTGAGCACACCGTAAGGCACGGCTCTCCCACTCACTTCTCAGGGTCCGAAAGAGGAACTGGAAGCAGCCTGCAGTGTTGACAACTTAATGACTTTGTTGCTGTATTTAGTGACTCTTTTCCAAAAAAGCAACTAGCGACAAATCTAACAACTTTTCTGATGTTTGGAGACTGATGTCAAAGCATGTATTAATCACATTAATCTCCAGCATCCTCTGCTTCTTAATGAGCAGCAGGTGCTGAGCCCCTCCCCTATCCAAACACTCACAGACAGACTCCTCCCTCACAGCAGTCCCTCCAAGCTGCAGCCAGAGCAGACGACTGCAATGCAAATAAATCACGCTTATGCTCGTCCCTCTTCAAGAATCAATAGAAGAAAGTTCATTTATAGTTATAAAAATATTTCTAGTGTTTTTTACTCGCTTTCTTTCTATCCTGCAACGTTATTCCTCTCTCCTACAGCGTCCATGCCAATGACATGCGAATGACCATAGCTACTTTTCTTACTGACGAGTTGGAAATACTGGCTGCCTGTGTCCCCCCTAGTTCTAAAATCACATCTGCGCCCCTGGTACCAAGGGGACCAAATGGAGCAAAGAAAATCTTCCCCATGACATTACACCAGCAGCAGACTGAAGCATTGATCCAAGGCAGGATGGAGCTATGCTTTCATGTTGTTTCCCCTAAATCCTGAGCCGACCATCTGAATGTACAGCAGAAATCCAGACTCAACAGATCAGGCAACATTTTGCAGTCTTCTATGGTCCAGTTTAGATGAGCTCGTGCGAATTGTAGCCTCAGTTTCCAGTTTTTAGCTGACAGGAGAGTCACCCGGTGGGGTCTTCTGCTGCTGTAGCTCGTCTGTTTCAAGGTTGGACGTGTTGTGTGTTCAGATATGGTCTTCTGGTTGTAACAAGTGGTTATTTGAGTTCTTGTTGTCTTTCTACCATCTCCAACCAGTCTGTCCATTCTGATCTGACCTCTGGCATCAACAAGGCGTTTAGTACCAGAGAACTGCTGCTCACTGGATCTTTACTCTTTCTGGGAACATTCTCTGTAAAAACTAGGGTTGGTTGTGGGTTAAAATCCCAGTAGATCAGCAGTTTGTTAAATACTTAGACCAACAACCATGTCACATTCAGAGCCTCCTTTCTTCTCCATTCTGATGCTCAGTTTGAACTTCAGCAGTTCATCTTCATCATGACTACATGACTAAATGCTGAGGAGTTGCTGCCATGTGATTGGCTGAATCAGCAATTTAGTGACACAAAGCTGGTTTGACTTTGAAGAACTGGCTCTTAGTCTATGCTGCTGTTTAACAGTTTGGGAGTGAGAACATGTTGATGTTAAAAAACAAAGAAAACCCTGTGCTCCAGTTAGCTCCTTCATCCCCTTAATTCTCTCTCTCTCTCTCTCTCTCTCTCTCTCTCTCTCTCTCTCTCTCTCTCTCTCTCTCTCTCTCTCACACACACACACACACACACATGTACTCACCAGCACAACGGCACATCTTTAATGAGTTCACCGAGCACTTCATTGAGATCATTAAGGAGTCTTGTTAAGATTTGATGCTTGATCGGCTCTCAGGATGAACAGCAGGAGTTCTACATATTCATGTGACCTGCTTAATGCTGAAGATTTGTGAATCTGTAATAATAAAATACTAAAGGCACATATGTTTTGTGGCTTCTCACCTCTAACCCTATCTTTCCATACACGCTTCTACCTTTTTAATGACAACAGTAACACAAACATGCCAAACAAACCACAGACTGATTCGGTGGACTCATCAGTGACAGACAGGAATAAAAACTAATTTAGTTTGCTTGTTCCATGTTTTTCTGATACTTTTTAAATGTCAGTATATGAACAAGATCGCAGGAAACCTCAGTTTAGTGCACACCATCTTTGATACCAGCAACTCCAGCATCAAAATAAAGCCCTGCAGGGCCCCAAGACACAAAAATGTGATTTTCAACTGCTAGAACTAAATTTAGTTTCAGTGTTTTATTTTTTATTTCACCCACCATCTGTCCACAATATGATGACCCCCAGCTGTGACTGTCTTGGTCTAATAACTCCTAAACATTGGTCTTCTTTGAGCCTGATAGTGTGAATGTGTCTCTGTCAGCCCCCAGTGTTACAGTTTAAAGAGTGACCCTGTAAACTGGTGACCTTCAGCTGAACGTGTCATTAGATTTCCATTTTAAAACAGCTGCTAAAACACTTCAGCAATGTATCCTAGCTCATTTTCAGATACATATCATAATGTCCTCATCAGATGAGTGATCTAAAGACATCTGAGAGGGATGCATCCCACCTGAACACAGGTCGATCCCCGCTGTCTTCATGCGTTGGATGGCAAAGATCAGTCAGTGTTTCGCCGTTTCAAAAAAAGGCCCAAACGGGCTTATTCAAACAGCTTTGTCACCATCTGCAGAGCTTGATCAAAACCAGCACAGGCTGGATATAACTAAAGATTTGGATAATCTCCACATGAAACACAGACAAAATTAGCCAACAGGAACCATTTCGTTCCTGGAATAGGGTCTCAAAAAGTTTCTGGAACTTCTGGTTGATATGCACCAAGATACAAGGTTCTTACAAAAGTCGCAACTTAGATGTTTAAGAAGCAGAAAACAAATTGGTTGAACTTTGTGAAATGCTGAACATCTCAGTGGGCTTTCACACCAGCAAGGTCCTGGTTCTTGAACTAGTTCCATTCTGGATTCTCAGAGCCTTGGTGCTTTCTAGCAGACCAGAGGCCTATACTATGGAGCTGAATTTTCTCTTATTGAGGTAACTTCTGGCTTAACCCTGGATTTTACATCCTGTGAAGCTGGTTCACTTCTTAGCAGGATGAATCACCGTGGTAATTTAACCTGCTCTGGAGCAGGTTAAGATCTGGACAAGAAATCAACGAGTAGCAAAGCACCACCTCCTGACCACATAGCTCTCTTACAAATCTGTTGATTTTATCCATACAATAGAGACCGTGTGAAGAAATAGAGCCTTGTCCTGTAAAGGCACCATTAATGCTGAAAGGTACATACAGCTCTTGGAGCAACATATGCTGCCATCCAAGCCACGTCTTTTTCAGGGACATCCCTGCTTATTTCATCAAGACAATGACAAGACACATTCTGCACGTGTTCCAACAGCTTGGCTTCGTAGTAAAAGAGTGCAGGTACTAGACTGGCTTGCCTAATTTGAAAATCATTGTATTCTGTTTTTATTTACATCTTACACAACATCCTAACTTCATTGGAATTGGGGGGGTTGTATGAGGGCTGCTCTGGTTCTGGGCACACCTTCTATCTGTCCTTCACTCACACACTCACCTGTCAGTCGCTTTGATGCAGTCAGAGGATGATACACACTTTGACTCTAAACTCTGGGATTTTATTTTACTTGCCTTTAGGTCTTTAATGTCTCTGCTATACTAATACCGTAATCATAATCATAATCATTGGTACTAACTCTGCCTACTTTCTGTGTCACTTTGTACAAGACCGTCGCTGTGTCTCTGCATCTTTCATCCTTCTAAGACTGTGGTCATGGGTGATGGCTGGTCTTAGTTACAGAAGGGATGATTTCTTGTCTGGACAATTATTTGCACTCAGAAGTCTTGACAGGAATATATATCACAATCGTTCTTTTTCAGATTTTGAAATATTTTTATTAGACTCAATATGAGAAAAAAAAGTTGACTGTAATGTCTTGAGTCATTTCTGGATTTTCTTGAACCCTTACCTGCTGAAAATGTATAATTTGTATTAAAAAAGCTCAGTTGACATTTATCTTTTCCTCTCTTTTACCACAATTTTTAAGACATACGTTAAATAAAAACTCTTTTCCTGATCTCATTTTTTCTGCTTTTTGTCTTACAGTAAAAGCACAATGAATAAATGATACGTTTTTTCTTGAGTCAGAGGGTTGTTTTTTTTTACTCAGTTTAAGGAAACTTTTCATCAAAAGACTCTTTTTAGCTGGAGAAGAAAACAGGTCAAGCCTAACACCAGAGTGTTTTATCTCTTAAAACTCTAAACCACTTTACACAAAGAAAGCTCATGTGTTAGACTTCCCAGAGCTGTGAGTGATCACTGTTCATTGGAAGGGGCAGCCCTTTAATTAGTCAGGGGCCTCTGGGGAGCCATTACCGCGGGGAATCTCGCCCCTCTTTATTAGCCCATTTTAATATTGACTGAGTAAAGAGATACACAGGCTGGGCCGTTGTGCTTTCCACTGACGGGACACCAGCTCCTGTGAATATGCATGCTGGGATGTGGGCTGTAGAAGAGCTGGGGGGTGAGGGGTATGACAGGGGTAATGGATGATCCAGGTCGGGCATCATCTGGGGTCCCTCACACAAGAACAAAAGGGGCCGCAAGTTCCATTGGACACAACAAAGAGACTGTGGAAATGCAGCGATGGAAAATCAAAGGTGGGGTGTGTTTCTGGTAAAAGGGCTGAAGGGTTTGGGGAAGTCTGGAAGTTTAACCATGAAGACGGGTTAAACAGCTTTAAAAATATGAAACTGTAATTTCACCATTGTCACAAAGTTTTTATAACCAAAATAAAACCACAAAAGTTTTACTGGAGTTTGCGTCATCTCGATATTTTAATGGAAGCAGTCTGAAAACTCAGCCCAAGAACTCCATAGGCTGTTTCTTTTAGATAAAAGCTTTTAAATGAAGCCTTAAGTTAACATTTGGCCCCTGGCATGTTGGTTTTCTGGAGCCAGAGAATCTAAGAGAGAGGGTGGTGCTGAAGAGAGACAGCAAAGGATGCTCTCTTCGTGGTCTCTCTGTGGTCTTGGCTGACTTCAGCACCTTAATATCAGACGGCTTACAGAAAGAGGTAGACTTGCAACTAACTTGCAAGGTCCTTGTTGGGAAAGTGAAATCAAAGTTACCCATTGTACAGTTTTATGAAACAGTGAAAGAAGCCAAAAGAGAGGCAAAAAAAAGTTGTTGTTTTTTTAATGGGGATGATTATTATTTCTTTATTTATACAACAGTATTGGGCCCAGTACTGCAAAAAGTAATATATTAGTCATAACTTTTAACGTTACTCTTTTAAAAATATTATTATTACACTACTGTTTATACTACTTTTCTTTACATCCCACAAAATTGGTAATTGTGTCGTAGAAGTTAAATTGCCAGTAGGTGCATTTTTTCTTTTTCTTTTTCTTTTTCTTTTTTTTTGCAGTCTTTGAACACATCAAAGTAACAGACTTTCTGAAATACACATCTGGTTCAACTGAGGATGTGAGACAAGTTTTGAAATCCAGTCTAAGTTGTTCTAAGTTCAAAGAGACCTCGTATTGAGACTCATTTTACATCTGACAACGATGCTGCTGTCATCTTTCCTCTCAACAACACTTAAGAGATGGGCATGAATGTAAACATGAATTGCTCCAGCTCCCGAGCTGTTCAGGGTTGCCAGTTATGTATGACAACTTTAACAATTAAATAACAAACCCATCAGCCAAAAATAAATTTAAAGAAACTACCCGTGGCAGTGCCTAAAAACATACCCAATTTCAGAAGGAAAACCACATACCTGTCAGCCAGAAAGCAATCCGCCTTGCTGCTTGGTTGATGTGCTCGATGCAATTAATCTGTGGATTGTTGTATTTCGAATCATTAGAGGGTTAATAACAACAGTGAGGAGGGAAAGAGTTATTTTTTGTGTGAGTAAGTGTAATATTATAACTGTGACACGTCGCTAGTAATGCATTACTGTCCAACACTGCAGCACCTTTAAATACAAACGTTTACAGGAACTCAGGATTAAAACTCAAGGAATGATATTTTGTCCTTCTGGAGACAGACTCATTTCATTTGAAATTTACATTGATAATTAAGCAGGAAGCAGGAGCCTGATGGTTTATTGTTGTGTGATCTTAAAACAACAGTGAAAATCAAATATAGTTATTTGTATAATGAATGTCAGTTCAGGGTTTAAAACGTCTTTAACTCTGAATCATTGTCTCAAAGATTCATGGGTACAAAAACTGTGCAATAACCCCAAATGGTGTTCATCCAAATCATTCATTTCTTTAAGTGATGCACTCACCAGGACACAGTATCCCAAGACGTGATCGATTGAAGTCAGAAATACAGTTCTCAGAGCAACAGGCTGCAAGATAACACGCATTCAAACACTTCACAGCATCTCTTGTCACCACATCTTATTCGCCTCCTTCAAAAAACTCATGTTCAGAAGATTCCTGGAGCTCTGAAAACCTGAAGGTAAGAGTCTTGGTCTGAGCGCGGAGTCAGCTGTGCGCTGGTCATAGTAAATCCTGATGAACATGTCTATCGACATAAGAAGATGTGTTTCAGTTTTCAAAGTCATCACGATGAGCACGGTTAGCTTGAGGCTTCGAACCAGCCCCAGAAAAGTTGCATTTAATCTCACTACCTGGCCCAAAGGCACATAGGTAGACTGAACGCCTTGAATCCTACTCCTTATAGTTATGGGGGGATCTTTGCATTCAACACGCCACCGTCATATAAAATCACCATTAAAAAAAACATCCTACAGCAAACTGGGATGTGAAATGAATGTTTTAAACCAGCCTAGTAAGCAGGATTCTTCTGAAAGTCATTCTTTTCTCTCAGACCGAGAAAGCAAAGTGCAGACACTAATTCCTGCCAAGGACAGACTTGATCTCTTCCAATTTCTTTCTCACACCTCTTTGAAAGCTTCTTTAATTAAGAGTCAGAGTGGAAAATGAACACATTTCACTCCAAAACTCCGTCTCTTCCTCTCCCTCTCTCTCCGTCGTACACCCTGTTGTTTTTTCGGACTCAGCTGCTCATTTCAAACGACGTCAAATCAAGAGGAGCATCCCAGCGGCTGACTAATTACCGGCCCTGATGCATGTATTTCAGCCGTCTTGTTTGGGAATAGAGAGATTACTGGATGGAGAGCCATATGTTGTTAAGCAGCGACCTTGGAGAGACCTGAGACGCAGCTCTCCCTGCTAAAGTGGCTTCAGTGGTGTATCAAACCTTTCAGAGAGCTCCCGAATGCAATTACAGCGGGGGATTACGTCCCTTACTTCACACTGGGATGAACTCAAATTGGCCACAGTGTGTGTTTAAGTGTATGTTGTTGTGCATGTGGAAGTGGAAAGGCTTGTTATTGGCAGCTGATCCTCCCTCTGGGCTTCTGTTTCATCACACAGGCCGGCTTCCTGTTTGGGCTGCAGCAGCCGAGTAAACAGTAAAGAAACACACAGACTGCTGAGAGTGTTTCATACACTGTCTCAATCCTGAGTAAGGCTCAAACGGTGGGGAAATGATGACAGCCATCAGGCAGTGGATGTGAGAGCAACGTGTGTGTCAAATTCTCCTCATCAGAAAAGTATTTATTGATAATCTAAACACATTTGAGACAAATGCATCCTGCTGAAAGTCGTCAACCACTTACCTGTGAACGTAGCACTTTAAACTAAACACTAGTCGATATCTCTCTTTGTGCTTTAGATGGCAGAGATCAACCTTTTTCTTTTCTTTTTTTTTTGCCATTCGAAGTCTTGTCAAAAACTTGTTTCTAGTTATTTGACTCTTTGTCCCCTTTCAAGTGTCAAAAAAAACAAATCCATCTGCACTGGATAAAGCACGAGCAAAACCAGCACAGGCTGCTAACAGGCTAACTGCAGTGTGATAGCAGTGAAACAGTCACTGGTCTGATTTGTATATCTTCATAGGACTTCAGGCCTCGTTGGAAACACAGACAACAGTGGACCCTTGGAATAGTTTAGTTCCTGGAACCAAAAAGTGGAACTTCTGGTAGAGAAAAGTCGAGCAACTTCCTGTCCTGCAATCCAGACAACATGAGACATGATGAGACACTCTGAGCTGTTACTTTAACCAAAGGAGAGAGTGAGTCAACGTCAAAGGCAACCTCCTGTGGCCAAGATATAAAAATTCCACTAATAACTTTGAATCATCAATGCATCTAGTATACACCAAAAATTAATAAATAAATCAATAAATCAATAAATCAACATGATCAGAAAAAAACTGTGGGACAAGTTTCATCAAATACATACCTTGAACATCATCAAATGACTTCCTGTTGACAATAGGGGGCGCTATACTTTAAGGTTAAAAAAAAAAAAAAAAAAACACAAATCGATGCATTCAGACTGTGACAGTGAACATGTTTGTGCATTTTGGTTCAGATCCAACATTGTACATTCAATCTGTTCAGGTTTTCATTTTACCAAAATAAATCGTCATTTTTAGCGACCACCTCTGGCCACGCCCATTGAGATATAAAGATTCCTTTAATAACTTTTAATCATCAATGTGTCTAGTATACACAAAAAAATGTTAAGATGATTGGAAAAAAAAAAAACTGTGGGACAGGTTTGATCAAATACGTACTTTCAAAAGTCATAAAAGACTTTTTTTTGTCTTGGCATGATGGATATGCACACTAAAAAATAAGAACTGTAGCTCAAACCAGTTGGCCTGGCTGACTTTTCAGTGGCTAGAGGGGGCGCTGTAGAGCACATATCAACATGAAAACACTGCAGTCATAAAATTTCTTACAGGGCTGAATTTTGTGGCTAGTTTTGTTTGCATTTTTCTCAAGCAGGAGGCACACAAGTTGGGGTTAAAGAGTCTGACGAAACAGAAGAATAATCACTAAGATTCCAATAGCTAATAATTATCGAAGACTAACAACCCACCAAGTCTGTTACAGTATGTAGTGACGTACTGACGTTTAAGTTGACGCAATGATGTGTCTCCAATTTGGCTCCTTGTAGGTGGAAAACCGAACCAGTTCTTGGGAAGAAATAATTACAACCAACTAAGAGCTAGCACGGAACAAGCTCTGGTTGAAAAGGTGTATGAGAGAGGCAGGCTCATGTGGAATATATCATATATACTGAAGGGTCTGGTCATGTAGCGCTTTAAAAAAAAAAAAAAAATGTTTAAATCAATACAAAAATGGACAGGAAGAAGATTTAAAGAGGCTGGGGTTGTGGTTATGTGAGCGTTCAGAACGTGCTGAAAGTGGTGAAACCCAGCCATGACAGTACAAAGGCATCCACCATCCTGTGTGGATCAAAAAGAAAGATTTAATTCTCTAAATTAATTTGAGCCCTCCCTCCAGTCCCTGCAGACGTCTGTTCAGCACCAGACTGTCTGTACTCGAGCTTTCTGCCTGTTAAAAGGCGTTCTCTCTCACCACTGGTGCCGTGTGCCCGCTTATTCTGAACATTCGAATAAAGATTAGTCTAAATGAAAAAATTTAACCATTAAAAACAAACAGATTTGAGTCCTGTAATAACAGTCCCATGTTACTCTGTCACTTCTCTGCTCTGTCCTGGCTGTTTCATTAACATCGTGTATTTTTTGTTCGTTTTAGAGTCAGACACATCAGACACTGACCTTGAAATACTTTGGAGGGTATAAATTACCATTTATGAGACAGATCATCCCTTTGTTTGACAGGAAGCCTGTGACACGGCAGATTACCTGACAGAACGTCACAACAGCACCTCTCTGCTCTCCTGACGAGTCCACCACAGCCCACATCCAGCCCCCCCCCCCCCCCCCCCCCCCCAATTCAGGACACAGACAGGAATAATGAGGCAGTAAAAGGTGTGTGACTGTCAGTTTATATGAGTGTGTGCATGCATCTGTGTGTGAGTGATGAGCGCTCTGTGTATGTGTGTGTGTGTGTGTTTGCAGCATCCCTGCTGTGAGCCTAATTAAAAGGCACTGGGTGCAGAGGGGGCTGCTTTGGCGCCCAACCGAGTCCCTTTATACCCTGCTTTCCTGCCTCTCTATCCCCATCCTTTGATTACCGCCGAGCACTAATGCTCCTCGATCGCTGCCGCACATGTGACCCTGGGAGGCTGAGGGAGAGGAGGAGGATGACAGAGAGCTTCTTCCTCCTCCTGATTCACTCTGACAGCTCTGAGGGAAAGACCGTTTCATCAAATGTTTGTCAAGTTGAAGTGAAACAGCTCATTTAACAGAACACTCCAGCTCTGAGAGACTTTATTATCCGTCAGGACTGATTTATCCCTTACTTACATACAGAACATTTTCATATGTTCCCTCAAGGTTAACTTACGGTAACAATGACAACTTTTTAAGCTTCAGTTACATTTTAAGATGACTTTCTGTTGACTTAGTCTTTATTTTGAATAAAAGATACATGTAGAATATTTGAAAAGTTACAGATGTAATCTAAACTATTTTTTTTATTTCTCAAACTGCAGAGGGGATCAATCCTCATCCGCCAGTAAAACTATCAGAGCTCAATAGTCTGCAGCACAAACTGTGTATGAGCTCATTAAACTATTGACAGGATCAATACTGCTGAAACGGCAGCGCTAAAACTCAGCTCGCCATCTGCCTGATCACCTCTATCTGCTGACATTTGGTCAGTGACCTTTGACCTTGGTGGAAAATGTCACGACACCAAAAGTCACCCCAAAAGTCCTCTTCATTGTCTCCAAACACCTGAACTGGCGGTAAAATTTTAACACCATCTTTAAATTGTCTACATGGGAAGACCAGGAACCACTCAGAGCGATGATGTCGAGCTGTTTTCCGTCTTATGTTAACTTTACGCTCTGTTTTCTTTTTAAATTTTTTTTTTAAACCAAGCATGTCCAAAGTCAATTCTAGGGTCCATTTTCATCTGGTCCCCAGATTTCATCCTGCAATGTATTAACCATGTCACTGAAATGAATCATGTTTTAAATAATGTGTATGTTTACATTTACTGTCAAGGTCACAAACCAAACCAAAGCACATCAATAACATCTCACTAAACTACATTTGCACAGGCTCCTTGTATAAAGCGAAATCTCTGAACATTCTGCAGAAACTCATCAACTCTCACAGCTGACGTCTTTAGATGAATACATTTATCAGGATGTGAAAATGTGAGAGTTCAAAAAACACATCAGACGACACAAGACAAGATTAAAGATATGAAATGGTGCAGAAAGGACCAAAAACTAGGGAATAAATAGTTCAGGATGCAGGATAAAATTATTGGGTCTAAAAATGTTTTCAGGTCAAAATAGTCAGAATATGAAAAATAATCCTGTTAAAATCTAGATCCTGATCCTGCTTTAAAAAAAATCTGGTCATATTTCCCCCACAGCGCCCCCTAATGGAGAACATTTTCCTTGGTCAGAAGCAGAGTTTGCTGATGTTTACACAGCACAGCTGCTGGTCATTTTCATGATATCTAATGTGGCCTCTGAAAAAGTTGTACACTCCTGATTTAAGGTGAAAAATCCTGAATAAACACACAAACAGTCACCACCGTACGTGACTCCTGTCTTGCATGTGCAACCAGCGATGTGATGAGGATCACCTTGCTGAAGCTGCAGGTAATGATGAGCAGCTCCTCACACCTGAACACATAACAGGGCTGCAGACATTACTCTGCTGCAGCCCTGATTTCAATATATGTCTATTATTCCAGATACAAACTGGGAGCATAAGCATGTACATTCAACCACAGTACATTGTAATACGGTTCTTAACCAGTAGTTAGGACTGTGACAATAATAAAGTTATTATCAGCTGGGGTCAAAGTTCACATATTTGTGGGGAACCACTTTCTCACTGCGGTTCAGCGCAGATTAAAATGCGAATCCAAATATATGAGAGCAACTGAGAGATTTGACAGTGACAGTATGATCCTGCTTTGAACAGGCCATGCAAAAAGAACTTGAACACAACATAAACACTGAGTAAAGTGGGGATAGAGGCCTGTGGTGTGTCTCTGAACTTAAATTTAAAAGAAGAATACTCAATATTTAGTATTTGGCTGATGAATCAGAATTATCCGGTGAAACTGTGAGTCAGGCACGACTCCTGAAGGATACAGGGAAGGGGGGGGGGGGGGGCGGGGCATCAATGATATATGGAGGTCAAAATGAATCACTGTTATCCTTTCATCTGAGTCACATTAAAGATGGATTTTACCAGACAGGAAAAGGAAATTACCCGAATGTTGTTTTTTTTACAAAGTGCAGTCTGTAAAAAGTCATGTAAGTGACTTTTATAAAAATGTTTTTTAAAGTATAAAATGTTTAATTGTTCAGAAAAGACTCAAAGCCGTGTCTGTGACTCTGTGACTCTGTGATTAAAGCTCAGTATAAGCAGCCACTTATATTGATTTTCTGTCATTAATTCAAATAGTCTGGGGTTTCATGTCCTTCCTCTGTACTCTGACATCTTTACACAAAAGACCTCTGCCATGTTCTTACACCAAGAGCAAGATAAGGAGTTACGCAGGCAGAGACATCTGGTCTGATCAACACTGGAGTCAATATGAGGTTCCCATCCGCTCATGAGCCCAAAAGAGTTTGGTTCATGGTTTGAGTTGTTCCTGTGACATTAGTTTTGTGCTAAATAACACATTAATGGTTATTTGTGGTTAAAGGTCCGGGGTTTTCCAAAAGAAATAAATCACATCAGTGTAATAGTGTAATAAATCACATCAAACTGAACATTTTCATTCAGGGTAAAGTCTGAACCTTTTTCTTCTCCACTGGTATGATTTTCTGTCATTGGTTAAGAGATGCACGGGTATCAGATTGTTTTAATCCTCTGTTAGTTTGTTGGTTACTCTTTCAACGCTCACATGTTCAGTTGCTTTGTGCTTGTTTTCCTACACTTTGGTCTGTTTTCACAGTTGTTTACTTCCTCTTTTCTCCTTTTTTTCCTGCTGGTGACTGGTTAACCAATAAACCTGAATCCAAAGCTTTTTTTTTTTTTCCCAATAACAATGATAATATTCTAATTTTAATTTATATATATATATATATATATATATATATATATATATATATATATATATATATGTGTGTGTGTGTGTGTGTGTGTGTGTGTGTATGTATATATATATATATATATATATATATATATATATATATATATATATATATATATAGATAGATAGATAGATAGATAGATAGATAGATAGATAGATAGATAGATAGATAAAAAGATAGATAATTTTTTTTATGAAAAATATTTTTAAAATTATCATAGAATAGAACAGAATAGAATAGAATAATATGAATATTTATAGAGCACTTTCCATCTAAGCACTATACAAACATTCATAGTGTAAAAACAGAAGTTCAGACATCAAATAACGTCACAAACATATAACATATAACACACCATGAGAAAGGATTTAAGACATAAAAGTATCGACAACCAAACATACCCAACAGTTAACAGGTGGGTCTTCATCCATGCTTTAAAGATTTAACTGAACATGCATGTCTAGTTTTAAGAGGCCGAACACTCCAAAGAGTTCATGTATGAAATGAAATCACGCGCTCTTTCGGACTTTTGGAACCCTTAGAAAGCCTGTCCCCTGAGAACATATTGTCCAAGCTGTTCAATCAGATATGAGGCAGTGTGTGTCATTTAACCACTTTAAATATCAAAAGCAGCACTTTAAAATCTGCTCTGGCATGAACAGGCAGGCAGTGAAGAGAGGAGAGGGCTGGAGTTATGGAGTTACAAAGTAAAATCAGACCCCAAATATTCAATAAACATGAAAATGAAAACAAGGCTGGAGACTCAAAATAAACAAAGGATGGGAAGGTGCTGAGCCAGCTGCACCACGGACCATCAGTTACAGAGTCTCTCCCAAACTAACTGAAACACACCAAACTAAACCTGGAAGAAAAAGAGAAATGGCAATCAGAACCCCCTGCTGGGCTACTAAACATTAAAAAGAGGTGTTGCATGATTTCTTCTTTAAAGATTTAAATAAATACAGGTTAAATTTTGCAAACTGCAAACAGAAAATATTTTATCTGTTTTCCACATCTCTTTCTTGAAGACCACCATGTCGAGTAATCCAGGAGAGCGACGACATCACTGGAGGCAGATTTATTTGGGAATCACAGCCTATTTTATACACATCAGATAAATTTAGTATCTCAGACATTTGTTGTTAGTTTTTGCCAGGTTTTGTACTGGCCTATTACTTTATTCTTACAGCAGGGGGTTGCTGTTCTCCAGCAGTGATGAGTAGGTTTAAAACTACTGAGCGAGACTATAGGAAGTCTCCACCCCAAACTACTGTATGCAAAAGAAAAGAAAAGAAAAGAAAAGAAAAGTAAAGAAAAGAAAAGAAAAGTAAAGAAAAGAAAAGAAAAGAAAAGAAAAGTAAAGAAAAGAAGAAAAGAAAAGAAAAGAAAAGAAGAAAAGAAAAGAAGAAAAGAACAGAAAAGAAAAAAGAAAAGTAAAGTAAAGAAAAGAAAAGAAAAAAGAAAGACATGAGAAAGACAAAAGTAGTGTGTTAATAAATCACAGGAAAAATTGTGGCACTGCTTCATCATCAAAGTTGCCATCAGGGCCGTTATCAGCGAGGAGTCTGGAGTTCTCGGGTCAGCTGCAGAGGCTAATGCTGTATTGAGCTGTGGACAGGCTGCAGGTCAGGAGGCCTGAGAGCTGCAGCTGCTCCACACCTGAGGCCCTCAGGGGGGTGGGGGGTGGGGGTGGGGGGGCAGTGGGTGGATGATCTCAGTACTCCCCTCCACTGTGAGGAGACACAAGCATCCCTCAGTGAGTCCATCTCTCTGACAAAGATTACCATTATCAGCCCCTCATCCATTCATGTCGACCGTCTCCTTTGTTTGTACTGACGTCTGAGGCGCTGCACACCAGCACAACCCATCTCTCTCTCTCTCTCTCTCTCTCTCTCTCTCTCTCTCTCTCTCTCTCTCTCCCTCTCTCTCTCTCTCTCTCTCTCTCTCTCTGACAGCAGGAACAAATGTTTGCATCTGATGTAAGTGTGCGTCACCTCAGCTGTGTATGAAATCATGTGTTCAGAAGTCTGCCCGTGTGAGTCAACCTGAAACTAAACCTGCCACGTTTACATTATGATTTATGAATACCATTCCTGATGACATTGCAAATTTCATCAACACAGACCAATTATTTGCTCCTGGACTTAACATTCATGAGATGTTAATGAGCTGAGAAATGCCTCTAATTCAGAAAGCTGTCTGATATTTAGATCTAATTGGGTAAAGGTGAACAGCTGCTGACCGCTTTGTGGCGGCATAAATTGTTTTAGCGGTACAAGATTTCTTATTTTATCCATCATGTAGATGTGCTTCAGAAACACGATCACTGCTGCAGAGATTCCAGCTGACTTTCGGACCAAACAAGACCTTTAAGATGCAATAACTGCTAATTTCTTATCAACTGAAAATATACAAAGTGAAAAAAGAGTGGATATATAAAGTCAGAAACATCATTTTTGTTTCATCTGTGTCAGTGTCAGTTTTGGCACCTTTGTCAAGTCACAGTTGACTCCTTTTGGACTTAAGTTTTTGTCTTTATAAAATTGTTTATCTAGCAGTTCAGATAATGGCATTAAGGTTTTATCAAATGTTTAAATCTGCAGCCTTTCTCTCTCTGAACACTTTCTCTTGTTTGATAATTGATCCTGGACTCCCCTCTCAATGTGGTGCTGCTGTGCTGTCCCTGCTCATCTACAGAGTGAGTAAAGGTCTTTACACACAGATAAAAGTGGAGTTACAGAAGAATGATCCTTACTCCAAGTCAGGTCAAAAGAAAACTATCTGTGAGAAACACTATGGATCTATTTTTAATCTCTGCTTCAAATTAAAGTGCTACGGGCACAAAATACAGACTGAGTTTCACTTTTACAGTGGTCCTTAAATGCAACTTCTGTGACAGACCGACACCATGGCAGTTTAAAAGATAACAAGAACACAAGTTTGCCCAATCAGAAGCACAGCTCAGCTGATTGACAGGTGGGCGCCCTATAGCTGTCACAGTGGAGACTCAGAACCCGCCCCATTTCCAAAATGGCCCCGTTCAGCGATTTGTTTCAAAACTCTGTTTCAGAAACAGACCGGTGACATCACAGAGACTACGTCCATTCATTAAGTTTTTATAATCAGTTAATTCTTTTAGCTCATTTCTGTCATGAAAAATGGGTCGTTGACAGACGTTTACTTGTCATTACTTGTGACATAAATTTTGTTCATGAAACAAACACTGATCTGTGTTTGAAGACCAAACCCTGTATATGTTTTATTTTATGGCAAAAGGCTTAACTATAACTCTACTGTCTCCTTTATTGTGACAAATAGTTGTTTACAAAAAAAGTTTTTCAGTGGTTTCACCTTTAAGAGATTTGTGCATGATAACAAGGAAAGCTTTGGTTTCAAATGATAAACATTTCTCCTAACTTCCAAATAAAATCAGCTTGTTTTGTTTTGGTCTCTAATTTTGTTTTAAATTGCAACTGGCTAAGATAACACATACAACTAGCATTATTGTCAGTCTAAAACAATCTCAGAGCAACTTTAATCAAACAGATTTCAAGGTTGAGAAAAAGTTCAGAAATGAACACAGCTTTCACTCTCAATTTGGTTTTTGTTTGCTTGTTAGATGATCACGGTACCAGTTACCCATCGGGAAGACTGAGATGAAAATTCAACAGACAATAGCATCTCTTCCATGAATGAGGAGATGCTGATTGGAGGTAAAATTTGGTGACATTTGGCGAGCGTTTAGGATTAAAAAGTTGTTTTTGTTTTATCACTTCTGGAGTTTTTATTCTATCACAGTTCTGAGGTGCATTGTTTACTGCAGGAACCAGCCTTATCTATCATTCGTCAGAGGTATCCCAGTTTGGTTCCTAAATTTGACTCAATTCACATTAAAGGTTTTTCACTTAACACACATTATTTTACATCAGAGTCTGAACTTATTTTATTTCGAACAAATTATTTTTGAGTCTGATCTCAGTTGTAAAAGTTTCCCCGTCCGTCTCGTCATATTGGGTCACGCTGGAGCTCTCCACTCGTGTGCCGTTCTCTTCTTCTCCTGAAGGGCTTGAACTTGGATTCCCTCACGTTCATCTTCTGGAAGCAGGGGGGCGTGACATGACTTTGGCCCTGACCCCGGGCCCTACCTGGATGTTTTGTTTGGAGCTGGTGGAGATCAGATGTTTTTGGTCATTACACCACCTCTCATGAGGGGTCTCATCTCGTCCAAACAAACCTAATGAGACAGTGTTTAATGTCCAAAGCCCCTCCCTGCTCCCCCCTTCATGTAAGCAGGGTGCATGTGTCGGGACGCGTGGGGCCAAATTACTCTGACGTCTGGATCAGTGAAGGCACCTGGGCCCTCTGTCGCTCGGGGGGAGGTGAGCTCAGAGAGGCTGGGGGGGGGGGGGGGGGGGGGGGGGGGGGGACAGGCCCAGCTGGAGAAAGTTAAAGAGGCAAATGCAGATTAAGGTCCCTGGATGACGGGGCGTTTGAGTTTTAAGACCAGGGGAGTCACCTTGGGACATAGGGAGCTTCTTTTGTTCAAGGACGTGTGAGAGAATCTGAAACACCAGTCCTGTGGAAAATTCCAGAGTGGAATCTGATGAATTAATCCAGGGTCAAGGACAGACAAACCCCTGACTCTGATGAATACCATGTGCAACGCCTTCATTTAGAAGTATTTACTTTAGAAATTTAGTTGAATTAAATTGAAAATATGAACTTCTTGTTTTTGGGTAATGGCTGTATTGATGCTCAAATTCTGTGTTCTGAGACTTGTGCAGCAGATTTACTTTTTATGTTGTTTAGGATCTCTTTTACAGGGGTGACCTGGCATGGAGGGCAGCAACACACATCATTAAAAAAAAGCCTTATATGACAAAGAGACAAAATCAAGATGGTGAAAGGGTGCAGCATTTGATTCTCCCTCACAGGGAAAAAAAAAAAAAAACATTGAGTGTGCAGGACGAGGAGAAGATCACATTTGCTATGATGACTCTTTGCACAGTGAAATCAAAACAACATGAGTTTTCTGTCTGAGTAAATTTTACTCAAATTGAATAAAATTTTACTCTAAAAAGATAACATTTGGTCCAACTCTATACGGAGTAAAATTTAATCTTGCTGCAGAGTTATTTTACAGTGTAATTTTTACTCTATTTAGTGGTTATATTTAACTCTACATTCTATTCATTCTATACCGCATATCCTATTCAGGGTCGTGGGTGGCTGGAGCCTATCCCAGCTGTCTCAGGGCGAGAGGCGGGGTACACCCTGGACTGGTCTCCAGCCAATCACAGGGCTGACACACAGAGACAGACAACCTTTCACTCACACACTCACACCTACAGGCAATTTAGAATCACCAATTAACCTAGTGAACATGTTTTTGGACTGTGGGAGGAAGCTGGAGTACCCAGAGAGAACCCACGCATGCACGGGGAGAACATGCAAACTCCACACAGAAAGGGACACCATGCCTGAACCGGGATTTGAACCGGTGACCTGTGAAGGAACAGCACTTAACAGCTGCACTACCATGCAACATAACATACCATGCATCAGAGAGCTGTATTTTACTCATTGAAGAGCTGAATTGAATTTGATTACAGTTTTATTTAGTTTTATAACACAGTTGGAGTTAAAGTGTGAAATCTCAAAGTGATGATTCTGTGACTGTACAGTTTGTGATCACTATCATTAATAGAGCGGCGTGGAGCATAGACAGCCTGTGCCACCCATGGGATGCATACTCTGCTACGAAGATACTTGTTCCTAGGGGGACAACTCAGGGCCTTTTGCCCACCTTTGGGGGGAGGGCAGAGGCAAAGGGAGGCAAAGGACTCAGGTGGTTGCAGAAAACCCCATGTGATGCATCAGTGCACAGCAGGGTCTCATATCCACTGTGTTCCTTCCTCACTCACAGTAACAATAACTGTTACTCTTCCAAAAACTGCTCCTCTAGGGGAGCACAGCATGGACCAACTGTATGTGCTCCACATCATGGACAGCAGCTTTCTGAGTGCTCAGCACCCCTAAACTTCTGATCCCAGACTCGCCCCTGTATGAGAGCATATTGGGCTGAACACCAGGGCTGTCTGCACCTAACTGTAACTTCCAGATTCTGCAGCACTTTGGAGCCATTATTGAATAAGTGAACCTGTAAGCTGTAAGTCCAGAAAATCTCCGCCAGCTTGAAGCTGATAACGCTTCATAATTGAATCTCAGAGACATGCTTAAATGCAGAAAGGCGATGGAGAGAACACCTGAAAATTAAATCTAATGAGAGCCTGTGTTTCCTAATCCCTGACACATGAATATTACATTCCTGTAGAGCACTTTTAAGGTCATGTTGGACAGCTGCAGCTCAGACTTCATTACACAGGACCTCAGAGACTGTATGAGAATAAGCTGCTGTATTTAATTAACTGTACCATAAAACTATCTGAGGCCAAAAGTCTGGGATGATGTAATAAAAGGGACCACATCTTACCCCCACTGTGTTTCTTTTCAGTCTGCATCCTGCAAAGAATGAAGAGATAATAGAGCAGAGATTTCTATTTATTTATATATCTATGCAATCAAGGTTTAAAAAAGATAGAATAAAAGATTCAGCTTCATAATCAGGATGTTTTGTTTTTTTTTACTCATGTAAAGTCATAAGTCTGGAGGACTGATAGACTCAGATAAGTGGAAACACTTGAGGGCATCTCCTGCTCCGTCATTAATACTTAGGGTGGTCTGCAGCAGATGTGACCTGATCATATCTGATGAGGGGGATTAATCACTCAGCCTGCAGCCACATAAATGATGATTTTCTCCTCGTCTTTTGATGATTTTTTTGGGGGGGATATTTTTGTTTTTTATCTGCAACCCAGCAACTTTTCATCAACAGTAAACATCCTCCTTCCAGAAAATAAAAGAAAACACAACCAGACTGTCTTTGGCAGATGAAATCCATAAAAAAAGAAATGAAATGCTTGAAACCAAAAGAATATCAGCTAAAGAGAGCTTTGAGATGATGACACTGTTGTCCTCCATCCGTCCAGTCTCTCAGCAATCAATGACATCTTCAGATCATCCCTCTGAAGCTTAAACCAGGATTATAATCACAACCGCCATCAAACGTATATAAAAAAAAAATCCCTTCTCAAACTTCACATTCATGAGGTGTTCACAGAGCCGGCGGTGCTGAGAGGTGAACTAAGTGTCCTGAACGTGTGCAAATAAAGTCCCAGCTCAATTATCTTTAAGTTATGTCAGTACATGTCCCCAGAATACCAGGGCTGTCTACTGATGGCACGCAGATTAACACGGATCCTCACTATTTTGTCGCGATGTGATTTCAGGGATATGGAAGCACAAATGAGGCCACAGAAGAGCTGACCTCTCTGATTCTTTATGAGCCAGCAGTAGATCCATAGAGGACGACTTCCTGACATCCTCTCAGTGAGATCTGAGCATTCAGAGCACCACCATCTGGATGACAGGAGCTTTATTTTGAAAGGTCGTGACGTGACTTTTACTTTCTTTAAAATAAGTTTTCCTGTGTTACCACTTCCCTCTTTTAGTGCTCAAGTTAAAGACTGATCCAATGTTAAAGAAAGGTAGAGGAAAAAATGTCTCTGTAAAAGTTTCAAATTTTCACTTCAGAAAGTCAAACCTGTATATAGATTCAGTACACTCAGAGTGAAATATTTTAAACATTTACTTCTTTTAATTATGATGATGATGGCTTACAGTTATTGAAAACCTTAAATCAGTGTTTCATAAAATTAGAATATAGTGAAAAAGTAACCTGCAAAGGTTTCTGAGTCTTTAACTGGTCTTTCAGTCTGGTTCAGTCAGCGACACCATCAGGACGTTTTGGAGCACCTCATGATTCATGATTTCATTTTCCAGCAGAACTTGGCTCCTGGTTAAATGATCATGATAGAGAGAACCTATGAGAGACACCAGACCCAGTAACACGGAGAAGTTAAAAGCTGCTATCAAAGCAACCTGGGCCTCCATCTCACCTTAGCAGTTACCTCCAGAGACTTTGTGTCGTCTCATATGATCAGTTGTAAATGTTCAAACTGGTTTCAGTGATGTGTTCCTGACAGCAGACATGTCCGCTTCCTGACAGCTACAGATCTGACAGAAAAGGTTAGACTGCTCACCGTTTCCTGTCTGTGACCTTTATCGGACAGATAGAGTGTTAGACCTCATCCAGGAGGGATTGTGCTGTCCCCTGGCCAGGTCAGGACCTCTTGACCACACACACATACAGAGACAGTGAGCCACACAGCAGACAGATGGCAGAGCTGACTGGAGGGACCTGAAGGCCCTGAGGGAGGTCAGTCAAACATGGTCATGGAGAAAATGAAGTAAACAATGACACAGTCCATCAATCGGCCATCAAATGAGCAATTATACTCTCTGGATCAATAAGAGGTCTCACTCAGTGTCCACTGGTGACTGTAACTGGAAAAAAAAGAGACACTCAGTTGAGAATATGTGTGATCAGACTTCTTGGTCATATTGATAAGAATAAAACATCTTAAAAAAAAACAGTTCACTTTCATTTCTCCACCTCTGACTTGATTACATATCTAAAAGAATTTCTTACTTCCTATTACTTACTTACTTTTCTAGTATCCTGTCCACTAAACAGAGGACCAAAAAAAAAAATAATAATAATAATTTTCAGTGTTATTTTTAAGTCAAGGTCTCAAGAAAACAGTAAGTTAAACTCACAATACAGCACAAGATCAATAAATCTGATCATTTCTGCTCCTTTGATTTCTGGGATAGTCCACCACAATAAAGCTTACATAAGGAATGTTAAACTGTAATAATGACATAATTTCCCAATTCAGCTTTTTTGTATCTTTGAATTAAAACACTTTCCTTCAAATTTTACTGCAGATTTAAAATAATGAAAAATTATATATATATATATATATATATATATATATATATAAAAACTGATAACCTTTTATTTAACATTATAACAAAACAAATGCATGTCACAACTTGTAACACTGGGCCTGACAGTTAACCTTTTTACTTTATTTTATATATATATATATATATATATATATATATATATATATATATATATATATATATATATATATATATATATATATATATATGCTGAACACGTCATTTTTTTGATTATTTTCAGTTGTATGTCTGCTGTAACATTTCTATCTTCACTTAAAGTTTCAGTTTTATTAAAAACCTTTCAGCTTGATCTCCTGAAAACTAATCCGATCAGTTTTGACAGGAGAACTCCTCCACCAGCAGGCTCAGAGTTTTTCAGTAGGCTTTTATTCAGACAGGGGCCTGGCTGGGGAGTCTTCTTGATGAGTCTGGGGTCCAGTAGATCTCAGACTGGATCATCTTCGTTTCTTTGTTTCTGTTTCCTTTTCTTTCTTACCTCAAGTGCTCCAGCCTCCACCTGAGCATCACCGTCTAATCCGCGCCATATTTTCTCCATGCCTCCGCTTTAAAGCCCCGCACGTCAATGACGTCAACCTCCACCCCCCCCCCTCCCCTTAGCAACAGAGCCAACATGGCGGCGTCCAGCACCGCGGAGCATTCTCCAGAGATAACGACGCCGTTAAAGATCCCCAAAACCGAGGTGCCATCCCCCGAGTCCGAGGATTTGAGTGACAGTAATCAATACCACTCCAACCCCTCCACCCCGAACCGCTTCTCCCCTCTGAACGTGGGCTCGGGGTCCGCGGGCCGGACGGCGGCCTCATCCTCCTCTAACAGCTTCACGGCGTGCCGGGGGATGTCGTGGACCCCGTCCGAGACGAACGCCCTCATCGCGGTGTGGGGCAACGAGCGGCTGACGGAGGCGCGGATGCAGCAGCTGGAGGTGGCGGGCACCGTGTTCTCCGGTAAGGCCCCCGGTCCAGCCATGTACGAGCGGGTGTCCAGAGCCCTGTCCGAGCTGGGCTACGAGAGAACCCCGTCCCAGTGCAGGGAGAGGATGAAGGTAAATGGGTCCTACTGACAGCACACATACATGTTCCATCCTGCACCTGTGACTCAGACTCAGGGCTGGAGAGGCAGAGGGATGCTTTTCAGAGGTGACACACTCAGGTGTTACAGAGTTGTTGCTCTGACAGAATCAAAAAACAAGAGTCAGAATAATCTCTTTCTTTTGGACCCCTTTCCTGCAGACATGCCTTTTATTTCTAGAATTTTCTTCCAGTCTGACATGTCTCTTGTTTTATGTGGAGGCTGTTTGTCTGCTCTCACTGTCTTATGGTCAATACTCTGAGAGGGGGGGGGGGGTGATTTAACTCCCCACAACTACACCTGTGAGGTGCTGACACTGTCTGCTGCTCTCCATTTATGTGTGGACTGCATAAATCCTGCCTCTTTGACTCATTGTACACCTCCCGAACAAGCTGCTCTTTAACATTTACACTGAGCCTGTGTTTAAAATAAATGACAATGAATGAGTCAGATGCAGCTTAGGGAAGAGGACAAAAAATCAGTGTCTTTAAACACCTCGGGGCAAGTCTGTAAGGCTCATTATCACTGTACAAGCCTCCACACATCATAAACTTCTGGATTTATGTTAATCAATAAGGAGGACTATTTCTCACATCCTCACTCAGTGTTTGTGTACGTGTTAGGCTAGAGCTAGCTTTTCAATCACCAGTACAGCTGTGGTTGGGGGTGTCATGTCATCTGCTGCTGTTGAGTTGATGGCGTTTTCTGAAGTCCAGAGTCAACAAAAACATTTACCAGGAAACTTCTGAACACTTCATGCTTCCTTCTGAAGCTTGAAGCACAAGCTTCATGCAGATGCTGGTTTCATTTTCCAGCTGGACTTGGCTCCTGCCCACAGCGCCAAAAGAACCAAAAGCTGGTTAAATGATGTTACTGTGGGGTTGGAGTGGAAACTCTTCAGTGTTTGTTCATTTATTCATTTTTTTAAATCATTATCACATTTTTAGATGCATGACCTAAACTGTCCTGTAATGATGTCAGGGCGAAAGTTATGAAGTTAGTAAAGTCTAAAGAAGTATCGCAATACCTTGACGTGCGTTTTCTGTAGAGCTGCAACAGTAAATCAAATAATCAATTATTAATCGATTACTAAATGACTCGTGAACTATTTTGACAATTGATTAATCAGTTTGAGGAATTAAGAAAAAGAAGTCCAAATTCTCTCATTTAAGCTTCATAAATGATGAAATGAAGGGCTGAATGAAATTTGATGATGTCATCTTAGACTCTGAGAAACGTTGACATTTGACCATTTTCTGGACATTTTCTGGACCAAACAAATAATGATAATGATAATGAAAGTAATCCTTAGTTGCAGCCCTAATTTTCTGTTACCACACTGCAAAAACTAAAATCCAAACAAGTCTTAATTTTAGTCAAAAATGTCTCATTATATTTAATGTGAGCCACATTTGGCTGACAAGTCCAGACAACATCTTATTTGAAGATTAATCGTTTTTAAAGAGGAAAATTATCTGCCAATGGGGTAAAAACTGCACGTTTAGTGCCTTGAAAAAAAAAAAAAAAAAAAAAAAAAAATTAAAGAAACTAAAGCAGTGCATTTTGTCTAACCACACTGGCAGCTTTTTGTACTCTTTGTGAGCAATCCATGTGTCATTTTTGTATTTTAATATCTTGAAATGAGACTTTTTCTGGACTTGTCAGCCAAATGTGGCTGATATTAGGTTTTGTAGGACATTTTCTTAACTTAAACCAAGACAAACTCTTGATCCACTCACAGTTTTTGCTGTGTCAAAACTGTATACTAAATATAGTATTATGAGTCACAATTATTATTTTTTATTGTGCATTTCGGAGTTTAGTAAATTATTAATCAATACAAAGTGTCTTAGCAGTTAAAATGGTTAATGGTTAAATTTCATCACACCTCTCCCGACAAAGCTTCTGAATCGACAGCAAGTCATTTCTCTCCTGTGAACCTCACCCAGACTCTGCGGCGCTGCTACAGCCGGGTGAAGGAGCACGGCATCGGGAAGAGGAAGAGCAGCTACACCATCGAGCAGCTGGAGAAAGTGTTCGGTCAGGGAGGCTGGGACTCCCAGAGCTGCGCCCCTGTGCTGATCAACAGCAGCGGGCTCTACCAGGAGATGGAGTCTGACGGCAGCACGCTGGAGGACTTCTCCCAGGAGGACTGGTGCAACCAGGTGCTGGACTCCGCCTTCCAGGAGGGAGACATGGAGACTGGTGAGTGTGTGAACAGATACCTGTAGATGACACATTAGTGAACGGGTTTGAGCTCACGTCTGCGTTTGTTTTCTCTCTAGAAGAAATCCAGATGCCTAAACACAGAGTGCTGCAGATCCAAGCTGAGCTGACAGAACAAACTCAGTAAGTGGATGAGAACAAAGAGTCTGACTCTGAGAAATTTAAACCTTTGGTAAAAGCCTCAGCAGGGGAAACAGCTGAACTCAAAGCATAGTTCATATCTGATGATGTCACCTGTTGGTTTCTGAAGAGGCGCAGCGAAGCGCAATGATGGCAGTCACATTAATATTAGTGATGACTCAACCCAACTTTCATTTGACCTTGACACAAACAAAGAGGTGAAACTGAGGATACAACATGCACACCTCTAACTTTGTGATGCTAATTTCAGTATGACTCAGCATTTTTTTAGAAGTCAGTTCCCTGTACAGGGTGCTTTCAGATCAGTCTCATGTGACTAATTTTACTACTCCAGTGTTTTCTACCTTCCTCCTCAGATGGGAGGAACTTTTTTATCCCAGTCATATCTGCCAAACGATTCTCAATCCATCACTTGTGACAGAGCAATAAATCCCAAAATCCCACAGAGGTTGGAGATGATCTCAGTACAGGGACATTTAGGGCAGAAATATAATACCATAAAGAAATGATACACATCTCTGTGTAGACTATCCGGCAGTGTAAACATGTTTTATACCAATGCCAAATGTCCATTGGCTTTGTTTTAAAACACTAGAGGCAAAATTAAAGGGTGTTTCCCTTTTTTCAACAGAGCTGCACAACATGTCTTGTGTCTATTTTGTTTTCAGAAATAACGTAATATGAAAATTTATAAGTTTACTGTTTTTAACTTATTCCTGCTGGCATAATAATTTGTTCCACATGTTCTGCCAAACGGCTGTTTTGGGAAGACAAAAACTCTCATGAGTGTAAGATTCAAAGTGACCCCTGGGTGCCAGACCAAGAACATTAATATCTGAAATTAGTCAGACTTCTTCACACTGTTTTTTTAAGTTTTCCTAAACTGGGTTCAAGTATGCACTGACCTGGATTACCTTCATCCAGTGTGTAGCGAGGCTCAGGGGTAACATGGGACAGATATCATGTGCGGTTTATGGACCTCCAATAGAAGTCACATTGTGGCCACAGAAGTACTGCGAAGTACAGCGGTGTATCAAGCTAAACAAAGCGGTTAACAAATAAAAACCACCAGTTTTGCCCAAACTTTAAGTGAGTTTAGTGTTTAGTGATTTTGGTTCTTGTGCTGTTTAGGTTCTCCTCTCCTGCCGTTTTGTTTTTATTAAAAACCACAACTTTTACCCAAACTTTTACCTCACTCACTTTGGAGATCGGAAAACGATTCCTAGCTTCATGGGAGTTTAGTAAGTTTGGCTCTTGAGCTGTTTGGGTTCTCCTCTCCTGCCGTTGTGTTTATACTTTGTTTTGTTTTGTCTTATTTGGCCAGCATGTTTATCTTCAACTTTCAACTTTATTTATAAAGCATTTTGAAATAAAACTTTGTCGGCCAAAGTGCTGTACACAATCCTAAACTGTGAATAATAAACAGTAAAGAAAAAAACAATAACAAACAGTAAAAACAATTAAAGCCAACGCCTCAAACTGAGTTAAAAAATGAGGATTCAAAAAACAGAGAGTGAGTTGGCCTGCCTGATGTGCAAAGGCAAATTTGATGGCTCCAAGTTAACATTTTCATTAAACTAAACAAAGTAAAAACTAGATTCAGAGCAGTTAGCTTTATTTAAAAACAGTCAAACCTGACCGAACTGATGTTGGAGGCAGAAACAGATTTAATAGCTCACAGCTGCAGATGTCACCGGTGTTTCAGTGTTAAGTGTGACCCTGTTAACTTGAGACCGTCAGCTGGCTTTGCCTCTCTAAAATGTATTTCATTTGTCTCATCTGATACAACAGCTGTTGTATCTGATCACACTCAATTAGACATCTGGCTGAAGGTCTCCAGTTAGCATGGTCATTCTTAACTGCAAAACACCCTCACCTCTGAAATGTTCATGAACTTGTCAGAATTCAGCAGATGTTGAGTCCACTGTGGTGCATCATTTCTGACAACCAACCACAGAACAGACAGATATTTTTATGCTGCCTACAGTTTTGATTCAGAGTTCAAAGAACAGTAACTTGTCTGAAAGAATGGAGCTAAATGCTGCTTTTGTCCCCATGTTGTGGAAGTTTATTGAGATTTATAAAATGATTGGAGAGTCTAACCTTTCTGAAATGTAACTGTTTCCTGCCTTCGCTGAGGACCTGTGTGAAAAATAGAGCAATGTGTAAGAGTCTAACTTCCTAAAGCTGAGGTCAGAGCACAGATTGTGGGTGAGGGAGTGAGGTGATGCGCCAGGGTAAGATGATAAAGAACAGAGCAGCAAAACTCTCCAGATGTCCTAATGTGCCCGTAAGTGATGCGACCTGTAGACACAGAGACAAACATCACCTGTTTTGTTCAACCTGCTTGTTTGAATTAAGTACCTTGAATTCAGCTTGGCAAGACTCTTCTAGTGATTGGACACAGCCTGATTTTCTTCGTAGATAAAGTGTCTCTTAGATCAGATTATAAGAATCTAAGGGTGTATTCAAACCTGGCTCGTTTCGGGCAGTTGTTCCAAAACGGACCTAAATCCAGTTTGTTTTAGCGTATGTGAACACAGCAATCGCACTAAGATGCGAGACAAAACAAGCGGGTCCCCAAAATAGGGTGGTCTCGGCTCACTTCCATTACAGCCCTTTAGTGGTTCCTTTGCAGTGAGAACTTGATCACCTCAGCAACCAACACAACTGACTCATGACTGTGCTTCACTCTTTAGTATGATGGGGGGGGGCAGTAATACGATTGGTTGCCAACTGTTCAGTCAAAACAATAAAAGAAGAAGAAGGAGTAGAAGACCAGCAGCAGTAGAAGATGAGAAGGTGATATAGTGATGATTACCGTATTGATCTGAACATAAGATGATCCAGGATATAAGACGACCTCTTTTTCCAAGACAGAGTTTTGAGAAAAAGGCTGTGCGATGGAAAAATCTTGTTCTATCATGAAGAAAGTTGCATATTCTCAACGTTCCTCTGCTCTCTGTATCGCGCACAGCAGAGTTCAGCCCTGATTTCTGACCAGTGAGAGAAAAATTGGATCGCATGTGACATTTGTTTACAGCTGTGGACCACAAGAGACTTTTGCCATGTGAACACAAACGAACCAACCAGTGACAACTGCAACAGTTGTATCACTTTTGACCCTGAATCGGAACAAAGCAAACGAGCCACAAGTGTGAATACACCCTTAGACTACCCAAGCCAGGGTAGAGCAGGCCTACCATTCATTAGAAAAGACAACAGTGTGCCCACGCAGCTTTATAAGGTTGTAGCTTGCAAAATTATTATTTTATCACAGTTACTGTTACACAAGTATTTCAGTCAGCCCCAAAGATGTTCAGTGACAGCTAATGTAAGTGATCAAGGAAGGATGCAGATCCCTTTCTACAAATTTTCAACCGGCCCCTGATTGGCTGTAATCCTCCTCAAAGACCCCTCAATCCTACAAACAATCATCTGAAAACAAACTAAAGGCAGCTGTTAGACATGGCTCAAACCTAACAAAAAGAGAAAAAATAGAGAATAGAGAAGGTACTTTATTTATCCCCGAAGGAAAATTCAGGTTCTGCTTCATCTTCTTGAAAGTAAAAAGCTGTGTGAAATTTTCCTGACATGTTTTGTTTGTGTTGTATGAACATCGGGTATTTCTGTGACTCATGTTTTCTGCAGGAAAAGGGACATGATGCAGACCGTGACGCGTATCCTGGAGTCGGTGCAGCTGAAATGGGAGCACTTCCAGACGTGGACGGAGTTCTCACGGCTGCATCTCTCAAACAAACTGGCCATCTTTGGCGTGGGCTACAACACCCGCTGGCGAGAGGACGTGCGGTACCACTACGCCGAAATCAGCTCACAGGTTCCACTGGGGAAGAGACTGCGTGAGTACTTCAATCCAGAGAAACCAGAGGGCCGTGTCATCATGACCAAAGTCCAGAAGATGAACTGGAAGAATGTTTACTACAAGTTCCTGGACATCACCATCAGTGAGGCTCGCTGCCTGGAGCTGCACATGGAGGTGGACTGGATCCCCGTGTCCCTGTCCAGAGCTGCTAGCTGCAGCAAAGGATCGTCCCACTACCTCCTCCCTGGAGACATCCCGAAGACCTACGGACTCTATGCTATTGGCTACAAAGAGGATGAGGACCCTCTCATCCACACTCAGTCCTCTCCTCAGAGTGATAGTGAAGATGTTAGCTTACCTCAGTGCAAATCAGAGAACGGCGTGCAGCAGCAGGCTGATGAGGACGGAGCAGGGAGAGGGAGCAGGACTGGAGTCAAAGTCACATACTGTTACCTGGGGATAGCTGAGGACAGGACCATTCAGCAGTGTCTCTTCCAGCACTTTCAGGGTTCTGGCAAGCACTACGTTCACGGTGAACCCTCAGCTGTGACCTGCTTCCTGCAGGAGAACTGCAGCGCGAGTCAAGACAGTGAGGGAGGAGAACCTCAGCGTTTCACAGTTTACGTAAAGTTCATCGAGGTGGAGCTGGACTTCCTCTCTGCGGGCTCCCTGGTGGAGTGTCTGGAGACTGCTGTTGGATATTCCTTGAAATACAACAACAAAGAATCTCTGTAAACTGCTCTTAATGTTTAATTCACTCTGAAGTTATGATCATCACGTCACAGCCAGTGAACATGTGAGAGGGTCGTTTCTGTTTGCTGCATGGATGTGTGGCATATCTGAGCCTGTCTGATTTATCATGTCACCCTTCATGAGACTTAAGGGAGCGACAGTATGGTGAACATATTGTGCAGAAATAAGGGAACAGTAGCTTCAGTATTACAGAGCTGCAACCTCTTACAAGTATATACTATTGTTTTCAGCTAATGTGCACTACAAAGGTTTCTGCTGCTTGTTTGGTGTAGATAAATGTTTCCTCATCAGGGAGTGTTCGGGTTGGACAGGAGACGACTGCAGTATGCATCAGTCTACCTCAGTAGGATGTAGCAAACGAGTCAGCTAGGGGACCATGGTGTGTGTTTTATTCTGAAACTGCCTTTTACTTTGACTGTTGAGGCCTGGACCTGAGTTTACAGAGTAACGAAGGGTTCAGGCTGCGTTATGCCTTGATTGATGGTTTGCATGAGTAACTGTGCTGCAGCTGGGGATGCTTCGATGCAGAGAAGGAGGGAAAAGCAAAGGACCATGGATACCTGTTGATCCAGGGGTTTTTCATTTAGCGTTATTTTCATGCAGCGTTTCTCATCTGCTATAACATTTCAACATCTGACCTCATAATGTACTGTCAGTCAACGTTTGCACTTTTTTTTTTAGCTGCAGCAGTGTTTGCAGAGAGATGCAGGAGCCACAGCGCTGCAGGTTTTGAATTAATCTACAGCGTCTCCGTCCTCTCCAGAAAAAGAGGCCAACTATAAAACAAGAGTTTCCTTTAGTAGACAAAAAATATCAGAGTGGACTGTGATCTGCTTGTTTGAGGCTTCTCATCCAGTTAGCTTCAAGTCCTTCAGTATTTTTCCTTCAGTACAAACAGACTGTGTGTCTGTAAACACTAGCTTCTGTGCACACCTCCATATGAAGAGCTCTGATAAACACATCTAAAATCTGTTACACATGCAGTACAGGCTGAGATCTGTGCAACTAGAAAACGAATTTGAATTATTATGTTGAATTTGAAAACCATGATCTGAAATTGAATTGAATGTTCTGAAACTGATTTTATTTGATTTGAAATTGTATTTAACCAATATGGAGAATTCAACTCTCCATATTCCTTGAAGTCAAAAGTACAAAATTTAATTTCACTTCAGCGTGGCATGACCATTACATCATCTATGTCTGTGAGGAAGAGTAATCGAACATAGATGCACAGAAATCCTCTTAACGTCCACAAAAATTGGAGTTCAAGCAAAACTGATTTTTCAGTCCAGGTCTTCAGACATCATCTGTTCAGATGAGGAGTTCAGCCTCAGACATGAAGAGGATTTCTGTGAATCTGTGCTCTGATTAATCTTACTCATGGATGTGGATGACATAATAATCTGACATTAATTTTTGGTTTTTGTTTAGTCAATTTAAGGATTATAGAGGTTTAAGTTTTCAAGTTGATTAAATGCAGTTTTAAGCACTAAACTCAATTTGAGATCATGCTTTTCAAATTCAGTATAATAATTTAAATTCAGGGGCACAAATCTCAGGCTGTAAGGTAGGCTGATCTGAAAGTTTGGTTAAAGTTAAGACCTGAAAAAAGTTTGTTTTTTGGGTTTTTTTTTTTTAAAAACATGATTAAACATGGGATCACAGAGTCTGCGAGTAAAAAGAATTACTGTGGTTAACAGAGTGTGGCTAACATTAGCAGAGCTAGCTCAATAAACCTTCATTCCTCCTTGCATGTCTCTGGTGAAGTGTTTGTATGTCGGTTTAACCAGCCTACATATAACTTCATCTCCTTCCACTAGATCAAAATACTGACAAACTACGCTACCAGATTTCTGACATCTGTGACTGTTTACATCCAGGTAGTAGAGCTTTAGAGCATCAGGCACAACTCATGGCTAACATTTCATGCCTGTAGTGATACAAACTTTAAAAACTTGTTAAATGCTAACTAGTGAGGGTGACGACATTTAAATGTTAGGTTAAGTGACTGTGCATTATTCTAGTCACTGGCAAAATTTTCTCCATTAGCTTCTTGAAACAAGGTATTACTCTCACAAACTTGAGTACATTTTTCTTAATGAATTGGCAAAGATTTGCGCTCATTTCAAGCAGGCTGGCCTTATTTTTTGTTTTATTTTTTTTCATCATTTTCTAATTACTTGGTGCCATCACAGAAATATATCATCATCTGTCCTTCAACAGAGCTGAGACTGGACGACATTTGGCCCCCTCACTATATTAGCAAAATTCAGTTACAGTTTTTTATAATCCTCATTTGATAACACCAACCTGTGGAACCGGACCTGTTTGAAAACTTTAAAAAGTCTGACAGTCACTCACCGACTTCTCAGGCCTGCAGTATCAAATAATCATTTTGTCTAAGTAGTCTTTAATTCTTGTCCTATCTTACACTTAACTGAAGAGCCTGACTTGATTTCATCCAGTGCCATCACTGATTCCAGGACGGAGAAACTGCCTTTGCTGCTGGACATCGGTCGGTCCCTTTTCTGTTTTGTGCCAAAAAGAGGAATCAGTGACGGTAAAGTCAGTTTGTGTTGGCGGCTGCTTTGGAGCATCTCTAGCTGCAGCTGTGGGGCTGACTAAGGGTGTTCATGAGCGCCTCACATCCTGTATACACTGGTATTCAAATGCACCAGTGCTGTAGATAAAACATGAGGATGGATGTAAGCTACATGCTAACGGGTGTTAATGTGATGAGCACTGTTCTATTACTTGTAGTGAAGTTTGACCAACAATCAGTCTGAACTCTTCAACCTGATCCTGAGGTTATGTGCAATGAGCAGAGAAGAATCAAACCGTGAAAATATGTATATGAATCTACCATATGTATATCTATAATATATATATATTTAAGGATATCAATGTTCTCAAGCATTCCGGCTTTTGCAAAGTTGCGATGTTCATTTGTTTGGGTGAACAGTATATAAAGATAAATATGATATTTTATATTTTATTGATGGACACCATGTCTCGTATGTGATCGTTTGGGAGTCACTGTCTTGTATGTTTACATGTTACAACAACAATAAACGGGGAACTCACTGGAAATGTGTTGTTTGTGTGATGTGGGGTTGTTAATGCTCAGCGCGGAGCTGAAGTCCATCTGAAACCAACCTTCAAACCAAAGGTCTGATGGTTATCAGACTTCAAAAAAGTGTTAGAAACATTGGAGTTTTGGAATCAAACATTCAGCTGTTTTTCAATATCTGTCATCATGAACAGAGAAACACAAACTCGTAGTATGACAGCACAGTGGAGGAGGCCTCTGGTGTTGGTGGTGGTTAATTTAATTGTCCTGCATGGATTAAATATGTACCTGTGGACACTGCTTTTTTATTAGATTATTTATCTTTTTTTTTTTTTTTTGTCTGGGTTCAGACTGAAAGAGTGAGATCATGGATACTTGAATGAGTTTCCTTTAAAGGGTTCCTGGTCACAGCTTTAGGGAGAGGGTCAGGTGCTTGGACATCAGGAGGCAGGGTGGAGAGATGGTTTGGGCCAGAGCGTCAGACTTTTAGGGGTGCTCAGCCTGCACTGATTGTGGTACAGAGAGCTTCTTGCTAGTGTTGGAAAAACATTCACATATATTTCACTACATATGAGGTTTCTATTCACAACAATAGTACTTAATAACTTGTGCTTTTGGCCCTTGATACCTCACATCTGCTCTCATCATGGGTGGGTCTGTGTGTCATTGACAGCCACATTCAGCTGACAAGCTCAGGAAAAAATGTTTTATTTCAAAATATAAAGACAAAAATGGTGACAGATTTACCTGCAAGGAGTAAAAAAAAAAAATATCTGCCAGTTGGGTGAGAAAATTACCCGTCAAGTTTCTTAAAATAACACTAATGTCTCAATACAAGAAACTTACCCAGAACATTTTCAGTGGGGTCAGTGTGGTTCACATTAAAACTCATACAACCATTTTTACAATATATAAGACACCTTTACTTTGTCTATTTTAACATCTAGCTGAGCATCAATGCAGGATTATACCTCCTGCACACCTTCACAGAGCAAACCAAAGCCTGCCCTCTGCTGGCCCCCTGTTGGATTAAATTAAGCCTGCTGTGAAGATCCTGGGGGCTTGGTTTCACTTGAGCTTTGAGTTTCATGCAGTTTTCTTTGAACTATCTAAGATCCACAGACTAAACGCCTTCACCTGCTCAAACCATGATAAGTGCAGCAGCTTTCTCATCTACCTCCACCAAACATCTTGATACTGGCACTTTAAACCAGTGACCGCATTACACCCACTGGGTCCCAGAGTGTTATAGAAATGACATGATACTTGTTAACCTGGTCACATATGAGCTTACAGATAGAGATCCTCAGATAGTGTCATTTTGGCACAAATAATAATGAATAAACAAATAAGTAAAACAAGCAAAATCAAAATCACCCACAAGAGGGGAAAAACCATGACGAACTTAAATGTTTTCAAAATACACTGCAAAAACTGACATCTAAGCAAGTGTGTTTTTGTCTTATTTGAAGTAAGAATTATTACTTATTATACTTGATATGAGCCACATTCAACAGACAAGTCCAGGAACGTGTCTTATTTCAAAATATTAAAAAACAAAAATAAGGTCTGAATTACCTGCAACAAGTAAAAAAATCTGCCAGTGGGGTCAGAAAAATTTACTTGTCAAGTTTAGAATAATATCTAAATACAAGAAACTTTCACCTACTCCACTAAAAGATTTTTTTACTTAATACAAACAATTCAGAGCTGATTTTTTTACTTTAAATATCTTTAAATGAGACGTGTTTCTGGACTGGTCTGCTGAATGAGGCTCATATTAAGTCTAAAAAGACATTTTTACTAAAAATAAGACAAAAACACTTCCTAAGATCTCAGTTTTTTGCAGTGTAGTGTCTCTGTTTACTTTAGTGTTACTTTCTGCGACTCCCTGAAAGAGCCGGTTTTTCTCTGGGAGCCGTGTCAAAAGAACCGGCTCTCTGAAAAGAGCTGAACATCCCGTCAATACTTCCAGACCAAGGCGGTTCTCTTAAATACCCATCACCCCTCTTTCCAGGCTGAGCGGGGGGAAAATATTAATGATAAACTTTTTTTCTCAGTTTTTAATTCATACAAACCTCTTAGATAAACCCACAAACAGTAATCTTATTTAAAACATTTTCACATCAAATAAAAATACCAGAAAACAGCACATATAAAAAGAAAATTAATTGTTAAGAAAAATACAATCACATCTGTCTCATGACTTGAAAGTACACGCCAGGCTCCATTCCCTCTCCAAACATTAATGACCAGTGAGCACCAATTGATGTTTTTGTTTGTGTGTGTGAAAACGTATGGGACAATAAATATTAAATTGTTAAACACTGTGTGATTCACTTATCTGGCCACTAGATGGCCACAGATAACCGAGGCTGGAAACCTCACATGACAGGAGAGAAAAAGACTCCTCCTGTCACTCTGGAATAAAATGTGTTTTAAAACGTATAAAATGAAAATGTGACAGACGTGATGTATTCACAGGTGTGTGTGTGTGTGTGTGAGAGAGAGAGAGAGAGAGAGAGGGAGTAAAAAGCACATGTGACACATGTTTGTGGGAGAGCACAGAGACAAAAGCACTGACCTTTAGGAGAACAGTCCTCTGGAACATGAACACAACTCTGTTTTTACTTAGTATTACAGCAGCATCACGCAACACAGAGCAAAGAGATGTGACAGAAACCACAGAAAAACACAACCACAGAGTGTTAGATAAACATGAACACACACACACACACACACACACACACACACACACACACACACACACACACACACACACACACACACACACACACACACACACACACAAACACACACAAACACACACACACGCTGCTCTCCTCAGTTAATTTTTAATGATACTGTTTGCTTTCTCCTGTCTTATTTACATAGGTGCAAAATATTCCTGACTGGATGGTTGAGATTACACGTTGTTGATGAATATTTCAGTAAGCCCTTCTGTTGTTTATTTGATAAGCCTGTTTGCTTTTGTTCACAATGAATAAATGTAACACAATGCACAGGGAAAAAACAGGATTATTCCCCATTATTTCATTTTTAATCACTGTCCTGATTTAAAAGACATCATTCTAAGATATTTCCTTTATAAATGAACTAGTTCTCTGATCTGGATGAGGTGTAAAATAATGAAAAACCTTTTTTTTTAAATCATTTTCAAGTGAGGATGAAAATCTTGCCACATAAATCCAGATGCGGGGTATGATTAGATGACCCTACAGGATATTTATTATTACTGCTATAAGCCATAATGCAGAGTTATGTGGACAGTATAATCTGACATAATCTGATCATGAAGACAATAGATGCTGACATTTAATCCTCACACTGATTTCTTCTTTTTCATCTATAGGTGCTCCTTTAACACAGGAGCAAGGGTCTAAATTAAGTTCTGGGGTAATAAATTCACCTCTTGAAAAGGCCCTTGAAGAACTCCTGGAACTTTGGAACATTTCAAGCTGAATGTTTCTTATTGGTTCGGTACCAACAGTGTTTTCATTTTACCCACAATCCATCCACATAAGATAACCCCTAGCTGTGACTGACTTGGTTTAGTACCTCCTAATCGATGGTCTTCTTTGAGCCTGATAGTGTGAATATGTCTCTGTCAGCTCCCGGTGTTACAGTTTAAAGAGTGACCCTGTAACTGGTGACCTTCAGATGAACGTGTCAGTGGGTTTCCAGTTTACAACAGCTGTTCAAACACATATAAAGTCCTTGGGATGCATCAGGGTTTTTTTTATAAGCATCCAATCTCATCAGATTATTATTTTATGATGATCTAAAGACATTTGAGAGGGATTCATCCAGCTGAAAGTTGTTAACAGGGTTGTTCTTTAAGCCGAAACACCAGTTGATCTTTGCTGTCTTCATGCTTTAGATGGCAGTGCGGTTCAGTGTTTTGCCAGTTCAAACAACTTTGTCTCTCTTGCTTTTCTTCTCCCGTTGTCAGCAAATCCATCAACAGGTCAATAAATCCAATGAAAACCAGCACAGGCTGAATCTCTTCCATGCTAATATACTAACAGAACATGATATCCGCCTGTCTTCTCCCTCTTCTTTTCTCATAGGTTTACAGGCTGCTTCGAGTGTTCCTGAAAAATACCAATACTTGCTCAGAACATCCTGCACTTAAACTTCTCCTCTGTCTGCAGGGAGAGCCATTCTTAAGTCCTCTGGAAGAGAATGAGAAAACACTGAAATAAATATTCATGTTCCCGTAAAAACCGTTGTTATGTCTGCATCCTGAATGTAAATGAAACATTGCTCCTGAAAACAGAACGATACATGATTATGAGAAACCAGCTTCAAATAGTTTATCAGCTCATAACCTACATGACAGAGAAGATCACAGTCATGATATGTGCAGCCACTGTGAGGAAATGTGTGAGCATTTTAACAACATTTTAAGTGCGTATGTTTGGTATCTGAACAGATGAAAAGATGATGTCAGTGAAAAGAAACCATAAGAAAAGAAACCTTCAGACTTTAACATCCTGACATGATACCAACACAACGCGTTCATTTTGATTTATAACCAAATATTCACGTCGCAGAAACCCCTGAATCTGTTTAAACACTGTTCTAAAAGTAAAAAGATCTTCTTGAGATCCTCATGAGATCCTCATGAGATCTTCATGAGATCTTCATGAGATCTTTATGAGACTTGCTGAAATGATGATGTCATCACATAAGGATCTCCTAACCGGTTCATGACACATTCAAAAGGAAGGGCCTCAAGCATCAAGGTCTTTCTATAGCTCCATCCCTGACAGGTGTCCAGAAGGCTGGCCAATCAGAGGGAAGAGGGCTTGTGGAGAGGGGAGTCTTAAAGAGACAGCAGCTAAAACAAAGCACTTCAGATGGAGCCTGACAGAAAGGTTTTCTTAAACACCAGTGAGAAAAGGAGCATAGGTGTAAACCTGACAAGTTGCAGAACTAGGACGGGAAAATATAACATATCGTTTCTGATCCTGTTGAGTCTTCTCTTTCTTTTGAAAGAGCTCAATTGTTCCGACAAGGGAGAAAACATTTCAATTGAATCACGGGACGTGTAATTAATTAGCAGAAGAAAGCGGATTGTCCTCCAGGTGTCAGGTTGTCTCATCATTAGTGCACACGTTGTTTGGGTCTGTTGGGATTAGCTGTCTCGTATACAGTCTGGTATTAGCCCTTGTGCCCTGCTCAAATGATTTCTGTAGCAAAATAAAAGCCGGCCTGTTATGGCAGCTTCCCCCTGCATGCTGCACAATCCAGCTGGAGGGCCAGATGCAATTTCAAACAACACAACAGAACCCCGTCCCCATAAGGCTGGAACCCTGCTTCTCTGGATTTAATCAGAGGAATAACCCTCATTCACCTCTCATAATTGAGCAGTCCTCCTGAATTAGCCTCACCTCTGTTGCTGGGGCAACTGGGCAACCTTAGAAAATGAAATAAAGGGGTCTGAGCAGCAGAGCGCAGGTCAGTCCATATTTCTACATCAGGGGGGTGAGCTCACCTTGGGAATTCATGTCAAGCTGAGTCCAGTCTGTTTCTGCTTTCAGACCCACACCTCTTCACACATGAAAGAGCAGCAGCTGAAGATTTGAGAGGGAGGCTGGGGAAAAGGATGGAGCTTTGTTGTGTGGCTTTGAAAATAGGCTTATTGTTGGAAAAGCTCAAGCCTGGGTATCTAAAAACTGGCAAGTTGCACACAAGGACGCCTGCTTAGAATTCAATGAAACACTTTTATTGGCATTTATTTTATTTGAAAGGTCATCTGAGGTGGAAACAATCTGAACTGTGACCATGTTGATGGGGGATTGTCTTCACTGTGAAATTATCTTAGGTCACTGTGACACGTGTGTTCAAGAAAAAACAAAGTGTGCATGTGACTGAAATCTCTCTGACACACACAAACAAAAACACACGTGAACATATGCAGACCTTATCGAGAACAGACCTGATACTTAGTTAATTGCCTTATTTCTGACACTGTTGACCATAGAAGCATGGAAATATATCAGTGCAACTCAGACAGTAACAGACATCCAGAAATTATTAGAATCCTCTGAACAAAGATTAAAACACACTTTTTGAACCCTGTTTCTTTTTTTACAGTTATTTATCAAACACTTAGATCTTATATTGAAGGTGAGAACGGAGATCAGTTTCCTAAAGCATAAGTATAAAGCTCTTTCTTTAAAATCTCCTTAAAGTCCTGAGTACTTCTGTTTTAATCAGGTGGTGTAGAGTGAGGGGGGTTGAAAATATATTGGTAAGATCTGAGCTCCAAATGCAGTCAGAACATCTCTTCCTGTGCTAATAGTTGAAGTCTGACAAACAGGAGAGCATTAATCTAAGACCAACACAGATTTAGGTGGAAGTTCCTGAATATTTCAGTTGAGCCGATTTATTTCGACATTTGTAGACGCTCCCTACATCAAGTCACAGCCTGCTGTGGTGAGTTCAAAGAGTTCACTATGAAGTGTCTGGATTGAAAGACGACTTGTTCTGATCGGGATCAGCTCACATTTGAGATGACTGTGGTTGGAAAGAGGAGTCAGCTTTATCAAATCTCTGTTTCTGTGAGCAGTTATTGACCTGAAGGACCAACCTGTGAAAGAGATGACCAGATCTGTCAGCCAATCAGCTGCATGCACACTGTTGATGGACGGCTTAGATCCTTTCTGATTTTTTTTTTTTTTTTACCCAATAGAAATGTGAAATATAGTGAAAAACAAAACGTCACACAAACATTACTCAAGTAGAAGTAAAAGTAGTGATTTTAAAAAGTACATGTACACAAAACACTGCTCAGTAACAGAAACTGGGGGAAGTGTGATTAGTTATCTGCAAATCAGTTTATTGTTAAGCAACAAAAACAGTTTTGAATACATGAATATGATTTTTCTAATGAGCTTTACTCTTATTGTGCTTTTCTCAAACTTTCTTTAAATAATTGTTCAATCTTCTTCAGTTCCGTTGTGAGTCCCATTGACCTCCATGGGACTCTGTACATCAGAAGACTCATCTCACCCAAGATTCTAATTTGCATAATCACCCGCTCACCATACTCTATCATACTACTGACCAGCCT
This sequence comes from Labroides dimidiatus, assembly GCA_030710495.1. Classification (NCBI taxonomy): domain Eukaryota; kingdom Metazoa; phylum Chordata; class Actinopteri; order Labriformes; family Labridae; genus Labroides; species Labroides dimidiatus. Next base: position 7,760,426 of record CM061159.1, read on the forward strand.
TAAGCAGACACTAACATTTTTACCACAGAGTCAACAGGCAGAGGGGGATTGGATGGGCTATGGTTTGATTTGATATAATGTTTGTTCAGGTTGTCCCTGGCATCACCACTTCTGTTGAGAACTTATCAACGTTTTTAGAGGGTTTTGATCAATCAGAATTTGGGTATTTACAACCATTTCCTGTTTAGTAAAAGTCTGTCACGTGACAGATTGTTCTGTTGTTATTTGTTATTTTTCCCATCTTAAAATAAAAGCTAAATTATCATTTGTAACATCTGCACATTGACCACAGACTGTATGACATAAAGACAGTCTCTGAGATGTCACCCGTTTGTATTTGAAAACGCTGAACTCAACAGAGCTTTGTTAAAGTTAGGATGAGGTAAAGAGGCGGGCCTTAAGCCTCTTTGCAGACAGCACCAGGGTACCCACCTGTCAGTCAATTAACCATGACCTCAATAACTTGAAAACTATTAGATATAACACCACCCAACCCGTACAGTGTGTGAAAAAGTGATAAAGAAATGTCCCATTCAAACTTAAACCATTTTTTTACCAGGCTGTAAACATGTTCATTTCTGCTGTAAAAACTGGCTTTATTTGGCTTGGTGCGTATGTGGTTTCTGGTGTTTCTGAAGCCAAACTCAAGTGGATACTCAAGGAACTGCAGTTTTAACACCTCTGCATTATGCTTGATACTTTTTAGACCAGAGTTACTGCTTGACATTGTCTCGAGCTCAGTCTGAGTTACACAGACACAAATGTTACTTCCTGATTAAGAACACAGATGTCCTCTGGCCATAGAATCTGTATGGACGTATCTCTGTGACGTCACCCATCTGTGTCTGATACACTGTTGCCGAGAAATGAGGCAGGCTCTGAGCCTCCACGCTAACATCTACAGGGGGCCCACCTGTCAGTTGGCTGAGATGTGCCTCTGAATAGGTAAACTCGTCATCTTCATATCTTCAAAACTGCTGTTTTAAAATATATCCACCCCTTTACAAGGAGAGACTCAACAAATTGCAGATTTAAACACTTCTGCATTGTCAGATGAAGTTGCTGCTTACCTCTGACTTTATCTTCCTTTTTTGCATGGTGAAACCATCGACTGTATAATTAATGGACGTAGTCTCCACGACGTCACCCGTCTGTTTCTGAAACAGAATTTTGAAGCAAATCAGCCAGTGTGGATATTGGAAATGAAGCGGGCTTCAAGACTCCACACTAACAGCTATAGGGCGCCCATCACATGAGCTGAGCTGTGCCTATGATTGGGCAAACTCATGATCTTAATAGCTTCTAAATTTCCAAGTTTTAAAAAAACTCACCCTGTACAGTGTGTACGGTTAATGAAATGAAAGATTCAGACGGGAGAAATTTTTTTTATACCAGGCTGTAAACATGTGTATTTCTGCTGTGGAAAAGACATGACTTGGTGTGTATGTCTATGTGACTGCCGGTACTTCCGGAGCCAGCCTCATATTGCCTCATATTTTCAGACCAGAGGTTGATGCTTGGGTGAAACCCTCTGCTGGTTAACATCAAAACTAACTTACAGACTCTGACTTCCTGTATTTGAAACATTAATGATGGTAAAGAGCTGAGAGATGGATGTTCAGCGTGGAACATTTGTTTGCTGTGGTTCATAACATAACCACAAAATAATAATAATAATAATAATAATAATAATAATAATAATAATAATAATAATAATAATAATAATAATAATAATAATAATAATAAACATCCCAGTGTCCCCTCAATAGACCAGTGGTTATTTTCTGGATTACGTTCACATTTGTTCATTAAAACTTCGACTTTAGTGCACCTGCACATTCCGCAGCTGACCAGTACAGGTGTATCGGTCAAGTTATGGAACGCACGTGGTGATTTAGCGGATGTTGAAATGTTTTCTTTCAAAGTAAGAGCAGAAAGTCACTTTGAGCGCTCCAGTGTAACGGTTGACGTGGGAATTGAGATTTATTTTGAAGCCGGATTTAGTAGGAGGAGAAGGCAACAGATTGGAACAGCTCACAGATGGAGGAGGCAGGGCTCTCTCTCTCTCTCTCTCTCTCTCTCTCTCTCTCTCTCTCTCTCTCTCTCTCTCTCTCTCTCTTCCTGAAAAAAAGGACACAGGATGACAACTTGCGGACTTGTCGGCTTCCCGCTGCCGTCTGGATCAGGAGGACGCAGCTGAGCCTGGAGAGGAGACGAAGAGGAGAGTCTGAGGACTGTCAGTGTCGGAGGTGTTGCGATCATTCTCACTTCTCTTCCACCGCAAAGTGAAAGAAAGAAAGACATTCCTCGGGCTGCGGGATCAGACAGCGTCCACATTCGCTCACCTGAAGTGTCCCTTACCTTCCCCGGATCTGGTGCCTGCTGGGAGACTGAAGGAAAAACCACCTGACAGACTTGAAGAGCTTTGCCTGAGGCGGACCACAGCTCATACATAAAGCAGGGACAGGGACGTTAACACATCAGCCATGGAGGTCTATACCACTTCCAGGAAACTTACTTTGCTCTCTCTTACCTTCCTGTGGGGGCTCTCAGGTGAGTACGGAACATTTCATGATTATTTATAAAGAGACGTGCATTTATGATCAACACAGTAACACCATCATCAGGTGCGCCTTTTGTCCTATAAAACATTTAAAATGATACAAAATGTCACATAACAGCCAAACTTCCACTGATTTTTACTTCATATCTTTGTTCTCACATTTTTTGCCCTTCTTTTCTCATCACTTCCTCAAAGAGAGGAATTGGCTGGTATTTTCTATCACATCCTGATAACAGATGAGTAAAGCAGAGAAACTGTGTCTGGGGGGTTCTCCTCTTTGTGTGTGTGTGTGTGTGTGTGTGTGTGTGTGTGTGTGTGTGTGTGTGTGTGTGTGTGTGTGTGTGTGTGTGTGTGTGTGTGACAGGATGCAGGGATGGCTTTAAAGCTGAAACACCTGTTTGTTTGCACTGGCTTTAAAACAAATGTGTTACACATGATTATGTCTTCCAGGGAGCAATAATCTCTTTATAGCTGCAGCATCATTGGCTTGGCAGATCAGACTCTCTCTAGCAATGTATGAAACTCCTTCTTTCACTGACAGCTGTACTGTACAGGCAGCCTACTTTCCCCCCCTGCCATCTCTTTGATTTGGGAAATTGGGGCACTGTGCAGCTGCATGAGTATTTTGAAAGTGTTTTAAGGAATGAGAAGTTTTAAATGATTAATTCAGGTAAAAATTTCAAGAGCAAATTTCCTTGAGGGGAGCATAATTTTACGCATTATGAGATTATCATGATGTTTTATAAGATACTTAGAGGTGACTGCCGGAGAAGTTTGGGATGTCTCTTTCCAGGGCTTCCCCTGAAAAGTTTCAAATTGACTGAAGCCTCAGAATCACCCCTCAGGTGTGTTTTACTGCAAAACCAGTCTGTTGTTAAAAACAATGGGAGGCTGCAAGCTGAGCTGCCACAAACATGTTTTAAAGGCTGTGTAAGTGATTTTGAAATGGCCTGTCTGGACGTCAGGGCAGAAAAAAGATAAACAGGAGAGTGACAGAGCATGGGCTAAAGCATGAGCTAAACTGTTTGTGATAATGTTCATTCAAACCCACACACAGCAGTTATTCTGCAGTGATCTGATCAAACTTGAGAGTCTGTCAATAAAATGAAGAGTGAGGTTACGTTAGCTCTGCTTGGTGAGGTTGGAGTTGGTAGATGAGCCATGTGAGGACGTAACTAGGATACACTACCATTACACGTTATAGACACTTCTCAGAACAACGGGCTGTGAGGAACACTAAATGATTGTCTGCTCACCTTCTGGACACTTAACTATAAACTGAGTTTAAAAAGTTTGAATATTGTCACATTTTAAACAACAGCTTTACATAACTACAAATAAATGCATTACCTCATCGCTTTGCATCCTGGGAAAAATTGTCTTAAAGAAAGAAAAAAATAGTGTTTAATAAAAGATCTGCTCTCCAAAACAAATGCACGCTTTGGAAAAAGGCAACTGATAGTGCTCATGGGAAATGGAGTCTGTATTTTACCCAAAGACTTCTATGCTTTCATGGGAAAAGAGCACCCCCTGTGTGTAGTTTTTGAGGCTACAAGCTGAGCTGCCACTTTCTCAGCGACTAAGCTGAGCAGAAATCTTCATCCTGTTAAATTACTTTTTAAAAATGATGGGCACAATATGTAAAGCAAGAAAAAAGTAGCTTGAGTAGTTAGCTCGTAGCAGGGGGCGTGGAGCTAGCAGGCGCTAACTCCTGCAAACTAGCTGATAACTTGAAAAGCCAAATAACTCTTCTGAAACCTTCAATAAACTCTTACGGGTTGGATGTATGACTCATATTGGCTAATACAGAAGTAGTGTCTATCAGAGAGCATGATGGGACAATAACGGCTGAAATTTATCCTCTTTAAAGTGCGACAAGGGATCCTCGTTTATACAGTCATGAATTTTGAACATCGTTTCACCTTCCCTCCTCTCAGCACCAACAGAGAGGACATTTTTGTTGATGGCAGTCAGGACAGTCTCCAACATTCACACAGCTTCTTCCGGCCCTCCCTCCCTCTCTCGTTCTCTCTCTCTCTCTCTTTCTCTGTTGTCTGATGGAGAAACAGGACACATCCATTTAAGTCAGGAAGCTCCATCTGTTTCAGGTGAGTGCGTGTTCGCTCCCTCAGACTGGTACAGACCCTCATTCAGCCTGTGAGACATGAAAGCCAACAGGAGCTTCAAACTCTGCCTGGATCTGCTTTTGGTCGTCCACAGCTTGTGTGTGCTCTTCAGCTCTGTTGCCAAAACAATCACATGCGCTGACACAGGCAATCTCAGTCCTGCCTGCAACACCCTGAGGGAGGGGTAATACCTGAGAAATGCTCCCACACAGACTCCTGAGATGATATTATGCCTCAGACACCTTTAAGGCATGTCAGGGAGTGATTGCTAGAAATACCCCCCGGTGACTAATCTGGAGTGTTAACAGCAGCTGTGATTCAATGTCACAGACCAACAGGACAACAATCGAGCGCAGCAGCTGACCTTGACCTCAGCGTTTGACTCACCATCAATCGCCCCGCAGGTGTGTCCTGAAAACCCAGAGCGTCCCTGATACAGAGAGGAAGCCTTCATGAATAGAAGCCGGTGGCAACAGGAAAGCAGAGCGCTCCTTGAGTCCCCCGATGGAGCCGAGTGTGTTAGAGCAGGAAGTGAGCAAACATCCTCCGACAAACAAGAGCAGGCCTCATTTAGTGTTTGAGTCAAAAATCAGAACAAAGAGGAGAGCGGGAGACGGCTGAAAGAGAGCACAGAGGAGAGGAAAATGATCACAGTTAACACAATCTGAGGGGGAAAAAAAAGTTAGATTAAAATTATGAGAGAGAAGAGAGTGTTTGACACATATGGAAGCAAATCCTCACTATTCTTCAGATAAGAGTTGAACAGGATCAGATTTACTGAGGAAGAGACTCTCGTTCCTGCAGCTAGAGGAACAGAAACAAAGGACGGAAAAAGATTTAACAACAAATATAATAAGAATACAGCTTCCTCCTGACGTCACAAATGGTCATCACACTCTCAAGTCCTCACACAGTTACACACTCACATGTAGCTGTTATGTGTTCTTAATTGGATGCTGGATATGGAGTCTGTTTTCATTTTTTTTCTTTTATAGAAAAGCATCTTAAAGAAACATGTCACCAAAGGCTAAAGTGATCTTTATTTACATTTGAGCACAGCTCTGTTGAAAGGCTTCGTGGTTCCTCTCTGAGCATGTGCAGGTTTGAAGCCTTGGATGAAGATCTGGGTATAATGACCATGATTTCACACCGTTTAATGAAGCTCCAGCTAGATATCTGCTCCCCTCGGTGTCAGTTTGGTGATGAAACAGCTTAAAGGAAGCTGCAAACACAGGTGTTATTCAAAAGATAAGCAGAGTGAGTTATAACTAGCTCTGACTGTGTTTGATGTAAGTCTGTGTACTGCACTGTAAATTATTATCCCAGCATTGAGGACACACTCTGACAGCAGGTGTGTGTTGACTGTGTTTTCTGAAGGGTTTGACTGATCAAACCTGCTTTTTATAAAATAAATAAATAAGATTAATAATTAGATTAATGGTGAGCTTCAGTTTCACCTTTGCTGATCTCAAGCTGTACCTGTTAAAATATGCGGGACAAAATACACAGCGTCATCACAAGATTTTTATGGAAAGGAAGTATAAAAATAAAACGAGCTAATCTGCAAAAAAGAGAAGGCGTGAGGAGGACTTGAGTCCCTAACTGTAAATTGTATTTTCAGGCACTCTCCCTTCATCCCATTATAAATTGGTTTCATGACAACATTTCCACACACTGTAAAAAAAAACAAAAAACATCAAATTTAAGGTAAAGTACCAGCAACTGTGGTTGCTGGGAATGTACTGTAAAAAAGGGGAGGAAACTGTTAAAAAAAGAAACAGAAAATTGTGATTTATTTGAACAGCAAAATACTGTGTAGTGGATTTCAGTCCATAACTTTTAGAATAATAGATTAACTTTACAGTTTAGCCTCTTACTGTTACAGTGGGTATTATAACAGCTTAAGTATATGTCCATGTTACTGTTTGTGTTTTTTAACCATGAAGGGCACTGACTGTTTATGCCGTGGAGCATAGACAGTCTGTGCCACCCGTGTGACGCATCAATGCTTAGCAAGGTCTCATGTCCACTGCCTTCTTCCTCACTCACTGTTACGCTTCAAAAACAGCTCCTCTACATTTATGTTGTGAGCATTCGGAACCGCAAGTGAGGAGGGAACATAGTTCAGTTCATTTTATTTATTTGTCCCGTACATGTCAAAAACCCCTCCACACAAAACAAAACCAAAACGAATCACACTTTTTCTCACATCCGGAAAGGAGCAGGGAGAAGTATGTCTTATTTTGCCTGCCCTTTACGCAAAAACAACAACAAATGTTTGTTTGATCTGTCCAAACGCAATCAATGAACAATGTCGACATGACCAAATCTAGCAGTACAGTCTACACATCCTATGAGGTTAGACGGAAGACACAGAAAACCGACTGATTTCATACAGTCGAATAACTCTATTCTTATACATTTTCTTAAACTGAAATATTTGTACACATCATTTCAAATCATTATTTAACGAATTCCACAACTTTACTCCAATTACAGAAATACACCTCTGTTTTAAAGTTGTCCTCGCAAACTGATGCTTAAGATTCAGTTTTCTTCTATGCTCTTCGTCTTCTGAGTTAAAACATTCTGGTAATACTTTACTTTTTGCTCTGAACATGACTACAAGTGTCTGTAATTTGATTAGATCTTTCAGTTTCAATAAACAGCCTGGTGGTGTGCTGTGTATTGTGGACTTTATGAATGATTCTTATCGCTCTTTTCTGTAAGATAAATAATGGATTAATGTTTGTGATGCAAGTGTTACCCCACACTTTAGCACAATAGCTTAAATATGGCATAATAAGTGAACAATACAAAGTTGGCAGTGCTCTACAATCCAAGAAAAACTTTGCTTTGTAGTGGATATAAGACCGTGCTGTACTTTGGGATGTTGCGCAGGGGGGCACAGGTTGTCTTTGCCCCACATGGCACAGACCAGCTGTCTATGCTTCTTATGGCATGGGCCAGCTGGCTGTGCTTCAATTAAGATACTGTCCCTGTAGTGGTAATTTAAAGTGAGCTGAGAAAAAAAAAGTCCATGCTGTTGATCACAGACTGCTGGTCTGTGCCATGGAGGGGAACAGCCAGTCCATACTGTAGTGCATGGACGTCGGTCTGTGCCATGCGTCCCTGCGTGTAACATTTCAAAGTACAGCAGGGTCTCATATCCATTATGTTCCCGCCTCACTCATGGTTTCAAAAGCCGTCACAACAAAAATGTAGAGGAGCATGTTTTTTTTTTAAGTGTAGCAGTTATCTTTACTGAGAGTGAGGAAGGAACCCAGTGGACATGAGACCCTGCTGTGCACTGATGCGTCATGTGGGTGACACAGGCTGATTACACTCCACAGCATAAACAGTCAGTGTCCTTCATGGTTAAAAAAAAAAACAAACAGTAACATGTGAACATACCTTAAAATGATGCAATACCCACTGTGACAGTAAGAGGCTATACTGTAAAATTAATCTTGTGTTATTCTACAAGTCATGTACTGTTATCCACCATACAGTATTGTAATGTTCAAATAAATCACAGTTTTCACCTTTTTATGATTTTCCTATTTAAATTTTTGTATGTTCCACTATTTAATCCCTAAATTTGACGGAATTTTCTTTACAGTGTAGGATCCCTGGATACTGGCAAGAACAGGAATGGTAAAAACTCCACCGCAGACATAACCAGTTTGGTGTCAATGGCAACAAATGGACCATAAAAAGTAATGACAGGCTTCATATACAAAGATAACTAAAATGATGAAAGAAAATTAGAATAAAGGAACAGAAAGAGAGAACCACTGCAACAAGCGGCTACTCTGGAGGTCCCTAGCAGTGTAATAATAATAATAATAATAATAATAATAATAATATTAATAAAATTGTAGCACTTCTTCTCTCCATCAGCTCGTCATGTATGTGGATAGAGTTTATCTCGGTCAGGATGAGAGCTCACAGCTCAGCTCTGTGCAGCGCAGAGTGGAGATGCTAACAGCTCATCTCAGTCACAGTAAGGTGAAAACTGGAGCAAACTGCGCAGAACAGCCGGACTTTGTGCTTTAATATCATCAGAGCAGTTTGTGAATCAGACCTTCAGACGGAGCAGACGGAGGGAGAAATGATGCACACTTATTGGCTCTACCAGCAGCTGCAATCTGTTCTTCCCTCAGTGTTTTGGGTTCACTGTTGGTCCTGATGTTGCTCCAGCTTGCTGTGTTTTATGGGAACATAAAAATCTGTTACCAGACGTGAGCGAACTCAGGGGTCTCCTTCACAGATCAGTAAACTCTGTGGAGAAACATTTGCTTTGTGCCAAACTGTTGCTACTGTGTTGTACGGTGGGATTCATAATGACACCACCGTTGTGTCCTAGATTGAAATAATTAACGCACACATTGGTTTAAGCCGTTTACGCCTGAAACGACTTAATTTTGTAATTTGAAATTCAAGTTCAGTGAACCTGAATGATGTCCTCTCCTCATTTCTTTGTGTCTTTCCTTTTAATCTTTTGCTGCATAATTTGAAGCTGTGCTTAGTTTCATAAACCCATTAACATTATCTGTGTAGCGTGTCTTTGGATCAGCTAATTTGATTACATTAGTCCAGGTTCAATAAGCAGTGTGTCTCATTAAGCTTGTTATTCTAACAGCTTGAACAACGTGGCCTCCTGCGTTTGTTCCCCAACAACCAGAAAAGGACACCAGCTGAGCCTTCAGCTCATTTTATTTCTCTCTTACGGGTGAATGTTTGTGAGACACCCTGATCATTTTATTCAGCCCTATGGTCGCATGTTTCTCAAATAAATCTGCCTCCACTGATACTGTCATTGTCCTAGTTCAGTCACCCTTTTTCTGAAAAAAAAAGAAAAGTTGATCAAACATTTTCTGTTACCATGCTTTATTTAAAATTCAACCACTATTTTTGTTTATATTTCTACAAGATGAAATAAGTAATTTTAAACATTTCGTAAGGGGAAAGTTTTTATTAATAAGCTACTGAACTAACATTATAAAGTACTTTCCATAAATAAAGCCAAGAAAACAACATTTCAACATGAATAAATTTTTAAAACAAAGCTAAAGGATGGCCCCTAATTTGGGGTTTGGGCAGGACGAGCTGTCTGTGAGGTTGACTGTTGGTCAGCTGGTCTGTTTGTCAGGACAATAGTTGAAAGTATTCTCAAGCATTCACTTTGACTCGCAGTCCTTTTCTGTGGAAATCCAGAAAACCCCAATCCGGACTATTTTTAGATATTCCCAGCTCCCTTTAAACTGTGGCAGAGTGCGCTGCGAGGAGCCACTTCTTCATCCTGACATCAGCTGTGTGTTTGAAAGAGATGTGAATACATTTACATGAGCACGCACGATAAGCTGGACGTCCTCCATCATGTTCACGGCAACAATGTGTGAGCAGCGTCTTATCTCTGGACCCGAGAGTCGTACCATTACTCTCCTCTGAGGGCTCGCCATCTGGTCTGAGGAACATCTTCATTAGTTTTCCAGGTGGGTCACACTGTGGACTTTACTTATTTAACAAGGTCAGTCCACGTGAGCTTCAGAGGGAGTGTGCTCTGCTGGTTCTGAGGGTTAGAGTCCTGAATGAGAGCATTATTTTTAGCTTCATGTATTATTCTACCACAGGGCCACTTAGGGCACTGATCCCCCCACCCCCCAACCCCCATTGTAAAACAACACGTCGCTCAGCTCTGCCTGGCATACTGACATACTTTATACATGACACATTGACTTCCTGTTTCACCTTCTATTGTTTCTCTGACAACTGTTCATTCCAAAAATATATCACATCCCCTGAGGCCCGTGCATGGCGGTCCACCCATCTAACAACCATGGCCTTATCTCTAATTGCCTATTTCTTAGAATAATAACAAATGGATGGCAAAGCCCCTTCCACTCTGAGCCCGGATTAGAGCAGTTTGAAGGCTGCGGTCCCTTGTGTGTCCTCAGCAACTGGTGCAATTTTGATTTGAAGAAGGAGATTGAGGGATTTATCCATACCTAATGTCACAGGAATACAACAGGGCAGTTTTTTCCTCCCTGGCCGAGCCAGTTTGCCGTCCAATCATCAGCCTCTTGTAATCCTGTGTATTTACACCCACTGGCGCTCTGTACAAGGCCCAGCAGGAACCTGCAGGGAGATTAGTATAGGTTAAAGCCTCACCGTGATGGATAAAGAGAGAGTCAGCGCTGTGCAGGAGAAGTCAAACAGAGTTGAAAGATTACCGTTGCTTCTTCTTTTCAAATTGTGAAATGTTCTTTTATCGTCAAACACGATGTCGCTGCTTCTCCCCCAGGTTCCAGCTCCCTATATTTAGCCGCCCTGCGCTGTAGTAAGTCAGAGAAAAATAACAAACAGAACTTACATAACCAGATAAGAAGGACTACAAACATGACAGATATCATTTGTGATCACAGCGCACCTTGTAAACATGTTTAGCTGTTTCTGTGACCATTCTGCTTCTGTTTCAGACATTTTATACATTAGTGCTGCAGTTTTCTGACTGTGTGAGAAAAGTTCCAGCTTTTTGCAAATTGGAGTGCAAATAGACAAATAAATACAGAATAAATATTCATTTTTCAGTGTAATCGCGGTCAGTCTGAAGACGTCAATGGTGACCATGTGGTCAGGAATATCCTGATGCAGCCACGTCATCTCTATAAGGCACACAGAACGCCACAAAGTCAAGGTACTAGCTAGTCCTGTTAGCTCCTCCATCTTATTAATTTATCCATAATAAGAGAGAGGAGGCTTATACCTGCACTCCATAGCCTCTGTCGTCTTACTCCATTCAGTTGAATAGACTACAAAGACGAGATATTTATTGTTCAAACTGATTAACTTAGTTTTTTTTTTTTTTAAATATTCTCTCATTTTAAATTTGATTCCTGCAACACATTCCTAAAAAGCTGGAACAGGCTCATGTTTCCCACTGTGTTCCATCACCTTTCCTTTTAACAACACTCAATAAGTGTTTGTGAACTGAGGACACTAATTGTTGAAGCTTTGGAAGTGGAATTCTTTAACATTCTTGCTTGATGTATATCCTCAAATTTACCTTTATGTCAACCCCTGCCCCCTTTGGAGGGGAAAAGAGGAGGGGAGACAAAAGGAAGAGAATAGAAGACAAGAGAAGCTGACAGCCGATAGCTTTTTCAGAAACTCTGCCCAGGCACTCATGTTCTGACCTTAGCCCCTGATCTTCCCAAATCCTAGAAACGCCCCTGCCAACAACATCATGTGACTTCTCTGATGGCCAAAACATACAAGATGCATCTCCAGTCCAAATGGTTTTAAATAGTGTCTGTGTGAATTCACACAAGCTCTGCTCTGTTGCATTCTTAAGGAGTCCTAGTCCTGGCAGAAACATTTTGTATTATTTCAAAATCACTTAAACTCTGTGTTTAAATGGAAAAAAAGTGAAATATATATATATATATAAAATGTTTAAAATGTTATTAAAAAATACCTCCTCATTTTGAACTTGAGGCCAGTAACATCTTTAAAAAAGTTGGAAGATGGACAACAAAAAAAAAAAGGTGTTAAATGCTTGAATTAAATAAATGAGTAATTTAACCCACACAATCCCATCCAAAGCAGCCTAACTGGCTGGAAAACTGCCCAATGTGGCAACACTGACCATGGGGCAGCACTAAGCGTAAACTGACTGAAGCGAAGACGGCTTCAGTCAGTTTATGTGATGAGAGGGAGGACAGGGCCACTCTCCTCCCACAAGTTGAGACTAACACATCCCACCCCGCCCAGAGGGAGAGGTGTCTGTGTACACCAAGCAGTATACCTGTGGCCATTATGTGTTTCCCTTTAGTCTCTGGAGTCTTTATAGTCTGTTTTTCTTCTGTCTAGTCATTACTCCTCTCTTTTTGTTCACTGTCTGTCTGTCCTTTTTTGGTTTCCATGTGTGATTTCATACCTTTTGGAGTCAGTTTTGTGTTTCTTTGCAGCAGTTTTCTGTCATTAGTAGGGATGTCCCAAAGAGACTAATTTACTTATTGTTTAAATGGCTTTTAAATTTCTTTTTTGCTGACAAGAGTAAAAGATAAAAAAAACACACTAAGAAAACAGTGGAAAGTGAGGATTGTTTACTGAACATGGCTACACACAGGATCCCGCACAGTCTATGGGTGAGCACTGTTTTATTGGTTAGCAGCGTGGGGCTAACATTAGCAGTCCTCCCTGTAGGTTGATGTCCTCATGTCTCCTAGGAGTCACCTATGAATTATTATTTTTTTTTTTCAAAAATATCCTAAGTGCTGTTGAACAGATCAATGAATTTTTACACAGCTTTTTAAAAGTTTTGTTCTGGATCTTAAATTATTTTACTGTCCACACAGACAGAAACGGAATGATTTCACAAGAACTACCAGGGTCAGAATCCACCACAGCAGTCCATTTCTGGGACATCAGGCTTCTAGTGACCGTCTTTTTGGACACTTTGACGATTCCTGATTAAGTTTCCTGGTTAAGTTCTGAACTCGTGAAGAGTCCAGTTTGAAATCTTCGGCATCCTTCCCCTGCCTGTCTTATTCTGGACTGTGTGGCTCTCTCTCTCTCTCTCTCTCTTTGAATTTCTTACTTCTCTTCTCACTCCACTTCTTGACTCTTGGAAACAATGCTGTGGTACTTTTGTATATCCTTCTGCTTTGGAAGCATCAAGGATTTGTTTACTTCAGTCTTAACAGATTTCAGACATAAGATTTTGCAAAAACAGGCTGCAGCTTTAGCGCTGATGCCTCACAGCAAAAAGGTCACCAGTTTGAATCCCAGTTTTTCCGGGTGTGCCTTTCTGTGTGGGGTTTGCATGTTCTCCCTGTGCATGCGTTGGTTCTCTCCTGGTACTCCTGCTTCCTCCCACAGTCCAAAAACATGCTCATCAGGTTAACTGGTGATTCTAAATTGCCCGTAGGTGTGAGTGTGTGTGTGAAAGGTTGTCTGTATCTATGTGTCAGCCCAGTGAGTGGCTGGAGACCAGTCCAGGGTGTACCCCGCCTCTCACCCTAAGACAGCTGGGATAGGTTTCAGACACCTGCCAACCTGAACAGGAGAAACAGTGTAGGAGATGGATGAATGGATTTTGCAAAGACAGGATCTTGCAGGGACATAAGGACTGGACTCCTGGACAGCCCTGCCATAATAGGTGTTTTGTTTTGTTTTGTCATAGTTGTGTTTGATGTTGTTTGGATTGATATTGATAATTTTGCGTTGTTAGTTCATGGTAAGTTTCTGTCTCCTTGAAGTCATTTTATCTCGCCTTAATGTTTCTTTGGAGTCCTCTTTGTGTCTCTTATTTATTCTGCCCACTCTTTCATGAATTTTGTGCTTCCTTTTTGTCACTGTGCATTTTATGACGGCCCTTTTTTTTTCTCCTGTGCTCTTGGTTAAATCAGGAGATGTAAATTGACCCCACAGAGGCTCCAACATGAACATCTTCTCTTCACTTTAGTTTTATATGAAAAGCTCCTCAGCTAAGCCCCGGGTCGCGTAAACACTGTGATCTAATTATCTCGCCTTAATGAGAGTCACATTCTCAGGATTAATGCTGCGATTAAAGAGTGTGGAGCGCTCACATATTAAAGTCTGCTCTGACCTCTAAAGACCGCGCTCAGGCCAATCATCAGAGCTTTGACAAGTTTCAACTCCTGCCCCACATTCGCTCAGTCCATCCTATTTTTAAATGAGCACAAACATCTGTATTTTTAGTTTCAACATGACACAAAGTGTGGGAAAGAGGCAGAGGAGAAGCAAAAGTGGAGACGTGTTGCTTGGAGACGTCTGGATGTGCCGCTGTCACTTGTAAAAGGACGATTATGACAACATGTGAGTTTTTCTTACAGGCGTATGACGACTGTTGAAAGAGTGACTGAGGCTCCTTTTGAACAGTCTCACTTCTTCTCTTTGGCTTTTTCTGACATCCCATCTCCATCCGAGCACCCAGAAGGAAGACAGCCTCCCTTCAGGGGTCATGAGAAAGCCACTGGGCGACTTTCCCAACGTTAGCCCGGGCCTGTGGACTCTTAAAGTCACAGTCACATGCTTCCTTACTTCATCCCTCTCTTCCTCTTCCCTTCATCCCTCCTTCCTTCCCTCTATCAGTCTGCACACATGTGACTGTGCTGCTGCTGCTGCGTGCAGGCGTTGATGTATTTCCTGATAGAAATCTCCAGTGGACAGTAAAATGTGGATCTGTGTATTGTTTGGCATGTGGGCCACATAAACAGAGTTATTCCCAGATGATGTTTCCCTCCGTCTATTCAGGGACAATAACCATTTCCCTCCACCAGGCATTATGGGTATAAATAAATAGCAGGCGTATGGTGTATTTATAGAGACATTATCGTGATGGATGCAGGGTTTGTGCCATGTCTCAACAATGACATCTGCTGCTGAATGACACCCTCGATGTATGACTGCGAAGTCAGCCTCAGACTCCGTCCTAAAATCCGCTCTGCTGCTGTATGCAGACAGTGACAGTATTCTGCTTAATGACTATTTACAGCCCAGAGAGCCACAGCGGGCTTATCAGGTGGTTCCCGGTCTGACTCTGTGCTGGGTTTTCTCCCTCTGCGCTCAGCCTCACATCACACTGCTGATGTCTTTTCTATCTGCCTCTGCAGAGCGTAGAATAGTAACCACTAATGATAACTAATAATAGGTTGATGACGTAGTGCCAGGCACAGCTACTGCTGACTTACAGCTCTGCAGAAAGATCCCAATTATAGGATAAAGACATAAAGATGAACAGCGCATGGCAGCTGCGGCTCGGAGCGTCTGGGTTTGCTCAAACTGCTGTCTTCACTCCTGTCGTTACAGCATGAAGAGGTCAACTCACAAACTTCAGAGAGAAGAAGAAAAATACCACAAGATATAAAGAGCGAACATCCCTCACTCCAAGAGAAATTCTGAGGGATAAATCTCACACGTGAACCTGTGCCCTTCACAATAAAAGTCTTCTGGCATCATCAGTTTCGTTTTACTGTATTTTCCATGTGTTTTTTTCTGTTTCTTCTCTGCTTAACTTGAAAAGTAAACACCATCTCGACAGATTATTTTTTCTGAGCTGTTCTTGGAATAGTTTTTTTTTTCCTTTTTTGGTTGATTTTATCTAATGAGTTTTGAAAGGGGCTCAAGGGTCAAGGTTTGAAGTGTTTCTTCTTGACCCATCGGGGACAAGATTTAGTGAAGCTGGGGTTATGAGAGTCCCGATGGTGCTGAAGGTCACAAGGCAGTTTTGCCTCCCAGTCAGTCAAGAGGACTCGAGTGCTGAGAGCGAACGCAGCCTGCTTCCGGTGCTGCTGACAGATGTTGCAGGCAGAAGTAAACAAACACACATCCTTCTGACCTGTCCTTCAAAAAAGAAAAAAAAGTTAATAAAGCCGTGGACAGACGGGAATTGAGGGCATGGGCTTAGACGAGATAGTCTGTGTTGAATTATTCTTACTTGGAGGTACTTATGGGGGGTGGTGGGGTGGTAGGTTGGAGGTTTAGAGCCTGATGTACTTACCACTTCAGGGATGCTGACATAATCCTGGCCACTACTGCCACTAAATACGACCCTCATGACTCACACTTATTTATACTTCCAGAGCAGTTTCAGTAACAGGCGTATGACTCTGTACTTCACAGGAACAACTTTCATTGTTCCACTTCCTGCCACAGGTTTGAATAGAGCTGCTTTTTTTAAAACTTTTCTTTAGAGGAAAGAGAACACTGTTAGAGAAGTTACATTCATTTTGGGTATGTTTTAGAAAGTAATCATCAGCTGGACGATGGAGGAGACTGTTGAAAGGCCAACACAAAGTGGTCCTGCTCCTGAATTGGCCTCAGTTCAGTCCTTAAAGACACAGAGTCTTGTACAGGGATGCACCGAAATGAAAATTTCAGGCCAAAACTTAAGACAAAAATGAAGAAACTGAGGCCGAAAACCGAAACACCAAAAGAAATTGTTGTGCCAGCCATTAGTACCATTGCATAGATTAATAATAATGCTTCAAAGAATAATACTTTCTTCACAGAGATTCCCTGGGAGCACTTTTAAAAGGCAGATTTTTTTTCTACACGTCTGTGTGCATCTGAGAGGAGAGCTTTGAATGCGCCACCATCCCATCATGTAAATAAGACAAATAACATGAGGCTATTTAATCTGTTAAATAGATGAACAAGGGTTGGACCTGATCTATAAGAGAGGTATGCCGCTCATCTGGTTCTGTGCTCTGCTCTCCTTCCCCTGCGCTGTGTGCTTGCGCTGTGTGCTTCTCCCTCTCCAAATGGGTTCTCTGCATCCATCATGGCCTGGACCATGTCTCGTGCGTGCATTACACGCTTTGCAAATCACTATCTGTGGGTCTTTCTCAGATAGTCTTTCCAGACAAAAGTGTATTGGCTATGGATTTGGCTTGTGTCATCATAACATACTTTTTCGGTCTTGTTGTTTTGATGATAAAAGTCTTTCAGCCAAAAACCGTAAATTCACTTTGGGCCATTTTATGCAAAAAAAATTTTTGGTGGATAAAATTTTGCTGCATTTCTTGTATCATAATGACCTGATGAAACAGCTTCACTGTGGTTGACTTGGGTACCAAAAACTGGTTCCAAATTCCTGAGATCTGATGATTTAATATGGCACATGTATCTCAGGTCTGCTGTTCTGTTCATGACAGCGTCAAAAATTCTCCTTAGAGATCTCTCCAGTCCTCAAAAGCTTCACTGATCTTCCAGGACCTGCTGTGTTAGCGGAATTGGTAGAGTTGCAGATTTGGTCGAGCTGTAAAATAAAGTGGAGAGATCTATTTACCATTCAGAGGGAAGCCTTTGTTTTGAGTTGAAGAAGGCATGGGATAACATTAAATTTCTCTGGAAATATATATTGACACGATGCCAGAGACATGCTGCTGTAACTTCTGCAAAAGGGATGTAAAAACCAAAACCAGAACTCACATCATCTGATATTTGTTGTGCTCAGATTAACCATCTGCATGATTCATGATCAGGATTTGGAGTCACAAAAATGGTTTAGAGCTATACGGTGTTCTAACAATTTTGGCCACCATGGAATATCTTAAAAATCTCCACATTTGTTGTCTTTCATTCTGTGGTTCTTAGTTTGGTTAAGTATCACTTAAACTGATGATGTCCAAACAAAGTGAAACATGCAGCAAAGCCTTTATTACTTCACTTCAACAAGGTGTGAGTTTGAGGGAACGCTCAGTCTTCAATGTTCTGCGGTCTCCTGTTCATGGACTGTCACAGCTGTAGTAACATCTTGTTACACTCAAGTACAAAACACAGCTGAGTTAGTTAGCTGAGTTAGTGTTCACATTTATTAAAGAGGAAAACCAATCATGTCTATTGAGTTCAGAGTGCTCTTTTCAGCCCCAGGTCCCCTGAGGAGCCTCTGACAGTTTGTCACAATAAAGTAAAAGAGATCAGCTGACACCTTCACTAAGACCACAGCCTATAGTTCATCAGTGAACTCACACCAGGCCCCCTCACTCATTTCAAACCTTGATGGAATTACTCAAATAAGTATCAGAAGGTTAAGTTTATCCATGACCATTTCAGAAGCCAACTCTAGCTTGCATGTTTTTGTTTCTTAAATCAGATTCTCGTGAAGGGGTTGAGCTGACTGGGATGTATCCCGTATAGCAACATTCCAAAAACACCAAACTATCCCTTTATCCCTTTAACAAACACCAATCCACTGAAATATGCCCCCAACACTATACACTACAACAATACAAACTCATGGCATCTCTACACCAGGGCAAAAAATATGTGAAAGAAAATTAAAAATTTGCACCAAGTCTTGTTATTGTCGTGGCAGCAGGGTTAACAGTGTGAAGTTAAGTGTTATATCCTCGTCTGCAGACAGACTCACTAAGTCTGCTAATCCCTTTGTGGCAGACACAGCAGTGTGCACCTGTGTGCAAAGAGGAAAGTCTTTAACATTAGCAGAAGTGTAATTACAGTGTCCCTTTGAAAGCCAGATGGAGTAATAGAGTGTGAGGTGACGGCGGCAGCAGGCAGCGCTGTGGAAGAAAGTCATTATGGTCTCGCTATTAAGCCCAGGCCTGCAGGGCTTCAGAGCTGTGTTGGTGTTCTCAGCGAGGCAGAACGAGAGAGGACGAGCTGTTGGAGGCACGTTTATAACACTGATGCCTTCAGACCACACTGAGGGAGAGACACCCACAGACTGGTTCGTATTATTCATCTGTACATTGATGTTTCATTGTCTCCTGAAGGTGAACTCCAAAAATGTGTGACTATCGAAAGCTTTGCTCTGTTCAGTCTAATCATTCACAGATCACGATAGCCCCGCCCCCAGGAACTGATACTTAGGCTGTTGAAAAGCAAAGAACTGGTGCCAAGTTAGGCGCTGAACTAGCTGGAACCAACTCAGTGGAAAAGGCGTATGAGAGACAGAGTCCGTCCGTTGCTCAGAGTTAATTGAGGGGATTATATCCATCTCTCACGCTCATATGAAGCTAAAGCCAAAGCTAAAACTGTTAAGACTAACTGACAAACACATGAATCAACACCAGCACGCCACCATGGAAATGTCCCCATGGACACCAGATTTTAAAAGTCAAGTTAACTTCTCGAAACAAGGATTTGTGTGAAATTGTTTGGCAAGGACATCAGAATAAAGGACGTCCATTAATGACAGGAGGCTTAAGCACAGCAACCAAATTTATAAAGAATTATTTCAGTTCAGACTTTTATAACTAATTATACAAAAAAAAAAAACCCACCAAAGATTCAGACCGAAATCTGCTGAGCTCTCCTTGCTGAGATCCTGCCCCTCCTTCACAATGACATTTATTTCTCTTTGGGAGAAAGTCTCTTGGTGGAGTTTTCTCTCCATCCCTAAATGTGCAGAGTATGGTGATAACCTGAGGCACAGGAAACAGGTGATGTTCTCTTCATCAAGTTCTCATTAAAAAAGTCATAATGAGGATATTTTCCTCAAGAGCAACAAAGGTGAGGTTTGGCTGTTAATTAGTGGGGATCATCGCTCACGCTGAGAGCTCGGTGCTGTTAACTGGAGACAGTAAAGCTGCGATGGATGTGTCTGTCAGTTTGCCCTATAAACAAAGAAACTATCTGCCAACATGATAAATGACGGCAATTTATGAGATACATTTAGAGGACGTCACTCAAAGGCCAAGTACTTCTTTAGGAGACAGTGAACACTTTTAGTCAGACTTTACAACCACACACCAAAGATTTGAACTCTCTTCTGTCTCTATCCCGGGCTGTAGGAACGTATTTCTCGGTCCAAGCAACAAGTTGGGACAGAAGTTTTATCAGGTAACTGCTTCAGCCAACAGTCAGCAAATCACTGCTGTACCCCCACGCTGTAGGTCCACGTGACATGCCCCTCCTCCAAAATATAACTACATGTCGAAACAATGCAGAGTGCAAGTCTTCTGATTGGTCCACTGTGTGGGATCTTGTTTCCTGTATTTTTCTGCTCTGAAAAACTGAGCAGGAAATGTAGTTGACCATAAACAGATGGTGTGACTGTCATAAAGGCCACACTGCCCTCATGTGTTTTGGAGGAGTACTGCAGAGTGACGTGGACACATAGTCTCCAAAGAGTTCAAGACAGCGTTGGCCACTGAATGGATTTTTTTTGTTTTGTTTATTTATTTATTTATTTTTGCAACTTCTAGCTCTCTGGACCCGGTCCAAATAAATTTCATTTTAAAGACATTAGACTGAATTCTTAAAGCCATTCAGGCAGCTAGTTTACAGTCCAATCTTTGAATTAAGCTTCTTTCATAGAAAAGAATAACTGCATTATGGGACCAGCCCTATTTTCAGAAGGCACGTTAGTCAGAAAACCAGGAGGCTGGTTCGTCAGAAAATTAGTTTGTATTAAGTTGATATTCTCTTTTATTTTTGACTGATGATTCATGTTTCAAATAAAGTTGAATAGAGTTTTATTTATAATAAGAGGACGTTATTCTCTGATCATTCATCAAGGTGAAGCATCAAATGAAGCCTATAAATTAAGTGTTTAAAGTTGCTTTTCACCGAGAATCCTCTAGAGGCTGGCTGCGGAAAGATCGGAAGTCAAGTACACACCGAGCCAAAACAAACAGACTTTTACGGCATTAAAAAACATATTTACAGCCTGGTTCAAAAAACGACTTGGGTCTGAAATGCTAATTTTGCTATCGGCACACACTGTACGGGGGGTGATTTTTTTTCTAACTCAGCTGTTTAGAAGATATTAGGATTACAAGTACGTCCAATCAGAGGCTCAGCTCAGCTCAAGTGACTGATGGGCGTCCTGTAGCTGCTAGAAAGGAAGCTCAAAGTCTGCGTCATGTCCAAGATGGCCCTGTCCAATGATTGGCTTCATTTGACTGTATCAGGAACAGACGGGTGAAGTTGCAGAGACTGGGTCCATATTTTATACAGTCTATGTCATTCATGTTATCTGTACCAGGTCTGTCTTAACAGCATCATGTAAATCAGTATGTTGGGGTCCCTTGCATGTTGGCTTTTGTCAACAACCAAAGAAAAAAAAAAACTTTTGTGTTGATTTGTGGGGCCCCCTGAACATGTGAGGGCGGCCCCGACCAGCTGATCAAAATACCCACGTGTCAAGACAGCAGTGATCCGTAAGAATTTTATAGGATGCAAAGTATCTGAAATGCTGATGGAAATGAGAATGAAGAATATCAACTAAATCCAAACTACTTTTCAGACTAACAAGTCTTCTGTCAGAGGATATTTTCAGCCTTTTTCCACTAAAGAAATCCTGCTCTGTTAAAAATAAGTTTATGGAGCGCAGATGGCCTAGTGGTTAAGGTCACGCTCCATATGGGCAAAACAGCCTTTGAGCAGGCAGCCAGGGTTCGAGTCCAACCTGTGGCTACCTTCCTGCATCTCACTCCCCACCCTCACCCTGTTTCCTCCTCCATCTACTGTCCTGTCCTCTCCAAATAAAGACATAAAGAAGAACAATAAATAAATTTATGAATGACCTCCATGAGTGCAGTCTTTTTTATGCCTTTAATGTGAGAGGACAGGACAGTGGATTGAGCAGGAAACAGGGGAGCGACACGTTGCTGTAGGCTGGATTTGAACCCAGGCTGCCTGCTCAAAGGCTTTTTGCCATATGGAGCATGACCTAGACCACTTGGCCATCTGCGCTCCGATGAATACAGAGTCTTGTGTTTGGGATTGGATACATGAGTGAAAGAGTTCATTCTTGGTGTACATGAAACGCTCCCACACTTCACCTGTTTCTGTGGTGGAAACTGAACTTATCTTCTTCGGCTCTCCGCCACAGTTAGGTCCACGTAGCCTCCATGTTTCTTCTGACACGGCACATTGAGCTGCTGCTCCTCAGGTGTCCCTTTGTCTCTGTGCATGTTTATCAAGAGTGAGAACAGAAACAGCATAGAGGAGCCTTCAGGATGAAATAAGCTGCACATTTGAAATGGTGTTTAATAAGTCTAAAACCACGCGACAAACTGTAGGCACTCATTTAAAACCTGCTTATGCAAACTTAAAGTCCTCTTTGTTAACTAAAACGTCTGACACTACAGAACAGATCCTGACAGAGTTAGACCTGATTTATAAGACTGAGATGTTTTCTGATTCAGAGGCAGCTCAGACGTTGCTCTCTTCAGACACAAACGTTGGTTTTACGTCACGTTGTTTCTGAAGTGACTCTTGTCTCTCAGATAAGGAAACACTAGTCTTGGAAGATGTGGGTTGTAACAGATGTCTGTTTTATTTATTTTTTTATAAAAGCATCTTCCTCTTTGACACAAAGGTCTTCCTCAGATGCAGAATAACCTCCTTTATTCTTCCTCCGTCACTTGAACCAGGTCATTAATAACATTTGTCTTTTTTCAGTGACGGAGGGACTGAATCATCCATAAGAGCTGCTCACAAACATCTCCCCGTGTCTTCTATCAGGATTATTAAATCTCTTCCTCCCCCTCCTCTTCCTCCCCCTCCTCTTTTATTTTCCTCTCTATCTGGACATCCAGCCCTCCTTCTCCTCTTCCTCCTCTCCTTCATATCGTCTCCTGAGGGTTTGCAGCTCCAGCATCTCATCAGTGGCAGGGGCCAGGAGGGCTGGAGCGAGGGGACACCAGATTCTCTGTGTGTGTGTGTGTGTGTGTGTGTATGTGTGTGTGTGTGCGCATTCATGTCTTCGTCTTCTCCCCTCACGCTCACTGTTATGTGTTTGTTCTTTCACACCCCTCTCTCCCCTCTCAGGGTGGTGTGTGTGTGTAATTATAAGCTCTTATCTATTTTTCTGTCACACATAACTACACTCCGGGGAGAGCACGGTTGATGTCATTATCTCCAATAATGGCTCAGGGGTTCAGCCCTCCTCTCCACGCTCCAGCATATACAGCATAATTGCTATTTATTGAAAATATCTCCCACATCGCTTTCTCTTGGCCGGCGCAGCCTCTCCCACGAACAGCCATGAGAGTGGGTATGTTTAAGAGCGCCGCTGATACGCTCAATATGCAGGAGGAGGAACTCTGCCAACAAAGTCATAATTAGATTTCTCGTTCTTCATTTCAGTCCAAGTGACAACAGCCCTCAGAGAAAACATGTTTTCATCTGATTGAGAGCCAAAGTGCTTAAAACAAACTGTCTCACACATGGAGTGTAATTTACACAGCAAGTCTTTTCCACAAGTTCTTCAAATGACATCACAAATGTGTTGTTTGGGCCTCTCTGGGAGGGACACAGAAAGGTGTGTGCAGATCAGAACCCCATCAACACGACAACATTTCGTCTCTGGTTATACAGAAACCAGGGATCCTCATTACTCAGCCCTGTTGGTCTGGGGCAGCAGGACTCCTTCAAACATCATCAGCACTTCTTTAACACCTGCTACAGTCTGTCAGCACATCATGAAATCAGGACACGTACCAAATCTTGACTAAACATACTTTATTATATACTTATAACATCCCTCCTGTGATGCACCATGAGTAAACACTTGGCACGGTTAATGTTTTAACATGAGCAGGTGGAGCAAACACTCGAGCTGCAGGTCCTGCTTCTGTTTTGGCATTTAAAATTTAATTAGGGGGTATGATGCTTTTTTTAATTTTGGTCTTTATTCTGTCCCCCTGGTGACCCTGTAGTAGCTGTACATGATTTACCTTTTTTTTTAAAAAAATCCCTATTTTTCCTCACACCCATGTTTTAGAAGACCCTTGTTTTGATCTCTGTCTAAAACACTTCATTTCAGCTGCTGTCTCTTTAAAGGGCTGATAAAGCTTTCTGCATGTGGCTTTTATGCTTTTTCACACTCTGTGCGGTGTCCACTCTCAAACCGTAGGGGGCGTTGTATCGCAAACACTTGTCTACCGTAGTACTAAACTAGAGAAGAAGACGTTTTTTGCACCGTTTACAACATTTGTTTCACAAATTCCTCTTCTCTGCTAAAGTCGGCCGCAATTTCACACCAGGAACTGTTCATCACTGGATTATCATAGTGATCTGTGTGATGAATCATACAAACGCCAATATTTCTTTGTACTTTTGACACGAGGAACTCCTGTTCATTTGCGCATCTCCACATGGAAGTTAGACATTTTCATAGGTGTGCGACGTGGAAATTTTCTGCGTGGAATGGACCAAGTGAGGAGGCAAGGCCGCTTGGACCTCAGGCATAAACCAGGCTTAAGGCTCCCTGCTCCACAGACCCCCTTCTCTCTGATTGGCCAGCCCTCTGGAGGCCTGTTGGGGGCAGAGCTATGGGCAGACCTTTGTGTTTGAGGCCCATCCCTACAACATGTCATGGACCAGTTAGATCTTCATGTGATGACCTCATCATTGTAGCACGTCTTGTGAAGATCTCTTTTGGAAAAGAATGCTTTGATCAGTTTACAGATTCAGGGATTTCATTAATATAAAGAGGTTTGACAATCTGCATGTTTAGCATGAACATCCAGCAGTGTTACTTTATGGGAAAGCAGAATACCCCCTCTTTAAGAGTGAAATACCATCCCTCCGTCTTTGATTTGCTCTCCACTACAGCTAACCTCAGCCCTTACTTTTACGATTTGAGGGATAAACTCATGAACCTGGATCTGAAAAAGCTCTTTAAATGGAATGAGGAGTCACTATAAAGAACCAGGGCACTGCCGTGGTTGTAGCATGTTCTTCTCTTACTGCCTGTCTGTCTGTCCCCAAACAGTATGATCCTCAAATCTGGCTCAAGCACCCACTTGGTCTAAGAATGACCTGGTTACTATTTTTTAGGTTATGTTGGCTGTAAAACAGGACTGCGGAGGAGAGTGAGAGGCGGTGAGACACAGCGCAGGGTAAAGGCTGAGTGTCTGTGAACTGACTCAGTGTTGGTGGACAGAAGTCAAAAATCATTATTATCTTTGAAAAGATAATCTAGAAATCAACTTATTCTGAGATTTTTTCCACATGATTGTGTCAAAGGATAGTTTGATAAAGTGCTGATAACTTCTCCCCCACAATGTGACCTTCACACTGACACCCTAATGTCCATCGCAAACTCTTTCTTGGACGTTAT
Source organism: Labroides dimidiatus (assembly GCA_030710495.1). Lineage (NCBI taxonomy): Eukaryota > Metazoa > Chordata > Actinopteri > Labriformes > Labridae > Labroides > Labroides dimidiatus. The sequence continues at coordinate 7,785,684 of CM061159.1, forward strand.
TCACTTCCTGTTCCTGTGAAGGAGGTATCTGTAGGATTTCTAGAGGAAATGTCTTTAAATTGTGTACAGACGTCCAGTTCAAGGTGACACTGGTTAAGTGTGATGCATATATCCCGAGGACAATCATTTTGGTTTATTTGTGGAGAGTCTTCCCTCTCTCATCCCCTGCTGTTAGCTCTATTGTGAGAAGGTTTCACTGGTCAGATTCAGAGTGTTAGTTCAGGCCTGGTGCAGGACTTTTGGTGTAATTCAAGGACTGCATTGGCCTAAATACACATGAAACTGATTATGAGACACCCTTTGACCTCTTTATGACCAAAGAACAAATCTTAAAGAGAAAATTTTCTTTGAAATAGTTTTATATGGAACTGAACGTGTGCAGATTTTCAAACGTCTACATAGTCACATCTTGTCCGAATCTGTAAACTCATCAAAACGCTTCGTTCTAAAGAAACAGCATCTTCATGAGCTCTTACTGAAATGATGTCATCCCATAAGGATCTTCTAACTGGTTCATGACAAGTTAGAGGGGCGGGCCTCAAACACTGAGGCGTTTGCAGAGCTCTGCTTTCGACAAGCCTACAGAGAGCTGGCCAATCAAAGTGAAGGGAGTTTGTGGAGTGGGAAGCCTTAAAGAGACATTAGCTGGAGAAAAAACACTAAAATAGCACAATACTCCCTCTTTAAGATTTATATGACAAACAGCGTCTAGAACAGCAGGTGGTTTCTAGCCGCTGTTTGTAAATGCACTGACCCATAGAGACGCCCTGTGATCTCACTCAAATGCTCCAGTCATGCTCATCAATCCGAGTGTTTTGAGATTATGTTTGTTGCAAATTGGTGTGTCTTAGACCGCCATGTAGGTTGTTTAATTTCTCAGCTGCTTAAAAAAAAAAAAAAAAAAAAAAAAAACCCTCCATAACATGTCCCTGTGTCTGTCCAGCTTTCACCCCTGGCACCATAATGGTGAGTGACTTCTGGTCTCAGTCTTGAGGGATTTTCTCACTTTACAGATATGTGACGCTAGGCCTGTGTCGATAACCAATTTTGCTGGACAATATATTGTCCAACATACTATTGCCAATAAATAATATTATTGCTACATGTTGTTTTGAGACCAATTTAACCACTAATAGAATGATAATATTATATAATAAACTTCTATTTCTAATTTCTAATTTTTATTTCTAATAAAGTTTTTTTTTACTCTGTTGTAAAGTTCGTGAATGGCCAGGTGTGATATGTACTTTCTTACTGGCAAAACACACTGTCTGTCAGATGTTTGCAGTATTTCTCAAAATGCTGGCTTTTCAACTGTTATAATATTTTTTGCCATGTAGTGAACTACACTTTCTGTGAGCGCACGCCATTTTGCACTTTTCTGTTTCTATTTAGACCAAATGCCTCAGTGAGTGTTGACTGTCAGGACGAAGGCTCTGCGTCTCCAGGTGCAGTTTTTTTTCCCCCAGCTGAGAAAACTGTGTCAGGTGGTGACGCTTTCGGTGGGCATGCAAGTTTTTTGTGTTACATTTTTTCGTTGCCACCACTTTTGAACAAATTCACCATACTTGCTCCTCTCCTCGGTATTGATGGGCTCACGTTGCTCATTTGACTTGAAGCTGAAATATTCCCACACCATGGCTGTGGCATTTGGCTTTGCAATCATCTTTTTTCCCTCCTAATTTATACAACGTTACCTTGTGTTGCTCCTCACGAGGCTGACCTACTACACTGTGTGTGTGTGTGTGTGTGTGTGTGTGTGTGTGTGTGTGTGTGTGTGTGTGTGTGTGTGTGTGTGTGTGTGTGTGTGTGTGTGTGCATGTGTGTGTGTGTGTGTGTGTGTGTATGTTTGTGTAAGGGGAAAACAAACACGATTAATTGATTTACTGATCATCGTCCCAGGCCCATCTGACGTACTTACTTTTAAAAGTTGAACTTCAGATACAAGATAACCTTTCTTCAAGTCGTTCCGATCTATTTTGAGGAAAACCATTGTACTGTTCACTCTCAACTTTACGACTGATGGAAACAGATTGATGTAGACAAATGCAGATAGTGATCTAACCCTACTGTCCTGTGAACAGCGGTCAGAACAGAGAATGTGTGCCCCAGCTTCAGCTTTCCTCTATCCCTCATGCAGCTCCAGCGGAAAGTGGAGCGTGTGCCTGTGACTCGATAGCTGATGGGTTTCCTGACTGATAATCAACTGAAGTGAGGTGAAACACAGGGAGACATTTTCAGGTTAATTTTTTCCCTCCTGTTGAAAGTATTGCTGCCAAATACTCTTTGAGATATACAAATAAATCCAGGCTGTCCCAGATACAGCTACTCAAATAATGCACCAGGAAAAGAGTGATGGAGCATAAAGTTACACAGTTTTATTTCTGCCCTCGCTGGCTGTAAATCCCCTCACCAGGCGACCATTGTTAAAAGTCGGAGCTGTCTGCGGCTCACTTGACAGCATGATCAGTTTCCTCTCACTGAATCACAGACGCCAGCTGTATTTTCTGATTCCCCAACCAAGAAGAAGAGTAAACGGCCTCAAAAATCAGTCATGAAAACCTAACAGAGGGAACAGTAACTCTGAGAGCTGCTTTTTGCTGCATTGAAGCCTCCTAAATGTTGTCTTTGCTGTGTCCTCTACTGCCAGCAGAAACACACACACACACACACACACAGACACACACACAGAGACATCATTCCTCTTCATTCATCCCTCTCCTCATGTTTCTGCATGCAGCAGTAGGACTGTACCCGGCTCTGTGGTACAGTAAGCAGCTGCACAGAAAGCCCCATAATCTCCTCTGCACATGTGTTTGAAGAGGTGGAAGTCTCTCAACTGAATGCAAAAAGGATCTTTCAGGATTATGTCCGGGTCTGAGACAGTTTAACTTATTGCTGACTCTGTTTCAGAGTCAGAGTGTGGAGCAGCTCGTCACTCAATCCCCAAAACAAGACGTTTTTGTGTTTTTTTTTTAAATGTCCCCCTCTGAGCCTGTAGTTTAACCTGAGTGAGCACAGACAGAAAGGCTGTGAGCCCAGAGCCATCATCGATGTTTGGAGCGTTCATTAGTGACTGCTCATTATGCTCACTGATTTCCTGAGGCCAGCCATCCGTGAGGGTCCATTAGCCTCACACTTTAAGAGTAATTAGGCAAAGTGCTCACTTTTTGAGCTGATATTTCCACTCATTGGATTGTTTGAGAGAGCAAACGTGTGATGATCTGAAGGCAATTTGTTGTCGCCATTAAGCAGCCAATGAGCTCTTCATGGCCTGTTTCCTTCAGCCCATGAAGAGCTCACATTTCTTTGTTAATAAATGATCTATAGGCTCAATAAAGTTTGATTTGTAGTTTTCATGACGTGTCATATAAACAACTAAATGTACTGCTAAATAAGAATAAAAAGCTGTGTTGTAACTAAGATCAAATCTGATGAACTTGAGGCTGTTTTTGTGCCCTGGCCTCAACAGCGACTGAACCAAACACTCTTTTCATGTTGTGTTGAATGAGATTTTATTCAGTGGCCGGTGCTGTCATGAGCTCTATGTACTGCTACATCGATGTGTCACTAGTGTGCTCTGTATGATCATCATATCAACGGTTTCTGGTCCTGCTACGTCCTCTGCTTTTCAACAGCGACTCAGAGAGTATTATGTTGCGTTCAAGCTAACACGTTGTTTATCATACAGCCACTATTTTATGGAAATAAAAAGGGGATAAGTGATTCTGGATAAGCTGCAAATCCTGGAAACACAATCCTGCTCACAGGGCTTTCAGACGTTACATTTTGAGGCATAGTTACGGCTGGGAGCCGGACCGCCCACATAGGCTACGGCATTGACTGGACTCTGAAGTGTACAGCAGACCTTGGAAAGAAAGGCTCTTCCAGTGACATGCTGATGATAACCTCAACATAAACCATCATTCAAAGTGCCTGTGAGAAATGGTCTCACTTTTAAATATTTGCTTGTTCATAATCCACAATTTAAAATCAGAACCTGGCTCAATTTACTGGTCAATCTATGTACCAGAAGAACAAGATCGCTAAGAGAAGCAGCCGAAATGAGCTTTCTCCGCAGGTTGTCTGGGCTCATCCTTAGAAATAGGGCTCGGAGCCCGCACATCCAAGAAAGGCTCGGAGTAGAGCCGCTGCTCCTCCACATCAAAAAGAGCCAGATGAGGTGGTTTGGGCATCTGGTGAGGATGCCTCCCGAACACCTCCCTTGGGAGATGTTTTGGGCATGCCCATCTGGGAGGACACCCTGAGGTAGACCCAGGAGACGATGGAGAGATTGTATCTCTCAGCTGGCCTGGTAACACTTAAGTATCACCCCAGAGAAGCTGGCAGAAGTGGCTAGGGACAGGGGACCACTGGTTCTTCTCAGTATCCCAAGATTTTCCCAGGAGAACATGAGTCCATTTTCAGAACGTAGACCAAAAGTCTCTTTGAAGACACCACACCGGCTGGCAAAGTTTATCAGTGAGAAGGGAGATCTGGGTTTTTCTCTGCTGAAAAGTATTTCCTGGATTAGTTCTGTAGTAATGTTGGACACTGGAGCTGGACTGTACAAAAAGAAAAAGGACTTCAAAGCAGAAGAAAGCTAAACAGGAGAGTGACAGAGCACAAGGCTAAAACAAGCTGTTTGTGATAATGTTCATTTTACCCCACAAGCAGCAGTTATACTGCAGTGATCTGATGCTTGGTGAGGTTGGAGTTGGTAGATGAGCTCTGGCAGGACATAACCTGGATTCACTAATGTTACAGATGCTCACCCTGCTCACTTTCTGGACACTAAACTACAAACTGAGTTTACAGACTTTGACTGTTGTCATGTTCAAACTACAAATAAATACATTACCTCGTTGCTTTGCATCCTGGGAAAAGTTGTCTTTAAAAAAGTAAAGTAGTGTCAAAAAGAAGAAATGCTCTCCAAAAGAAATGCACGCCTTGACAAGAGTCATTTCTTTATGACAGTGGGTGCTAGTGCTCATGGGAAATGGAGTCTTTATTCTGGAAAAACCCCACAGATTTTGAATCACCCTCACAGCATCTTTAAACAGAAGGTACAGGTATAAACATGAACTCTAAGTGCTCTCTGCTTTTCTCACTTTATTTTTTGGGTCTTATCAAGACATCATTTCAGCCTTTTTGTAACCAGCTGTCAGGACTCACTTGCTAAATTTGAAATTATACTTTACATTTTGTGTAGTCGTGCATCAGTGAATTACAGTTGAGTTTTATTTTGTTTGTTTGCATCTCTGACATGCACACATCGGCAGTGATCGACACCGAATGAAATGAGAAAGTAGTCTTCATTGATGAGCCGTGCACACTCCTGTCAGGGGATTGTTAATGACCCAAAATCTGCTGCAGCAGAGATTCATGAATGGCTGAGGAGAGTGAGTGAAAGATGGAGAGAAGGACATGGAGAAATGGTGGTTGGCACTTGACAGCTTGGGTCTATTTTTAACGTGGAGAGGAGGTAAAAGACAGATGAGCGACAAGTTTTGGCGGTTAAGGGGAGTTCTGATCGACTCCCCTGTGTGATGTCTCTCCGGTTGACAGGTGGTGTCAGGAGGGGAGATGAGACAGAAACCTGTATTCCTCTGTGGGTTTGTGGTGCATGCCAACACCGTTATTAAACTGCATCTGTAAAGTTATCTTCCTGATGATGTGATAGTGGAGGGGGCGTGGGCGCAGGGGGGAGCTCAAGAGAGTGATTACAGATCAGACAAGGCCTGCCTTTTGTCCTCCCAGAGGATGTGTGTTAGGATGAGAGAGGGAGTGTGTGTGCGTGTTTGTGTGTGTGAGAGAGAGAGAGGGGGTGGGGATATATGAATCTGCCATCATGATTAAAGTGATCCCATTGAGGGAATTGGCGGGAGCGTTGTGAACAGTATGGGGGTGTACGACAGGAGCGAGGGAAACGAAGTGACTGCAGCGCGGCGTCTCAACAAGGGAACAAAAACATGTTGCACCTAAATGAGGATTTTCATTCCACATGACAGTGTGATGAAGACGTTTAATAATGCCTCTGTGTGCATATATGATCGTACCGTGTTTATGTGCATGTGAGTGTGGCTACGCTGCAGATGTTTCAAAGAATCTGATGCAGAGACAGAGTACCTGGGTGCACATAGGTGTTTTTCTTAATGAGATGTCTTCTACGCAGTTCAGATTCCATAAATCTTAATTTCAATGCAACATGAGCATTCATAATAAACACACTGAACAGCTCAGGCTGGCTGTGAACTCCCCTCAGATCAAACGGAGCCCTGGGAGTATATCTGACACAAATGAAACATGAAGAACAGCACAGACACATGAAAGAATTATAGGTAACATGCATTTGTATGCGTAGGTTGTGTTCATAAAAATGTCACTTAATAAAAATTCACTAGCATCAGATATCCCTCTAATGAAAATTCACACATCTTTATTTCCCTTGATTATTTAAAACCTTAGCTAAAGGGTTACGCCAGTCCTTTATATGAAGAAAAATAATTGAGTGAGGAAATTGTTACTAGATGAAATAAGTTTTATTGGAAGCTGCTGCCTCCATTAATAAAATATAAAGACTACACTATAAAAAAAAATCTGTCAAATTTATGGTAAAATACTGGCAGCTGTGGTTGCCAGGAATGTACCATTAAAAAAAAAAAAAAGGGGGGGGGGGGGGTAAAAAATTCAAATTGTGATTTACTTGAACAGCTCAATACTGTGTAGTGGATTTCAGTCCAGAACTTGTAAAATGACAGATAAATTTTACAGTACCCTTACTGGGTATTGCAATAATTTAAGGTTTATGTCCACATGTTACTGTTTGTGATTTTTAACCATGAAGGGCACTGACTGGCATGGAGCATAGCCTGTACCACCTGTGTGACACATCAATACAGAGCAGGTTCTCGTGTCCACTGTGTTACTTCCTGTGTTACTGTAAAATTAATCTGTACACTACACAGTATTGATCTGTTCAAATAAATCACAATTTTCAGATTTTTATGGTTTTCCCCCCATTTTTACGGAACATATCTGTCAACCACAGCTGCTGATATTTTACCATAAATTTGACTGGGTTTTCCGTTTTGTTTTGTTTTTTTCTGGAGTGTCCACTAGTGGGGAGCTAAAAAAGCCAAGCAGACCCGAACCTCGAATACTTTTTATTCTGACACACTACATCCTGAAAGGACGTCATACTGGCGTCCCAGGGAGAGATTTCACATTGCATTACAGTGTGTTTGAAGCTCGGGAGGCCTGGCTTGTAAACACACACACACACTCTGACACACACATTGCATCTCCTCATTTTGCCTCTGTTTCTCCCTTCGAGGGAGGATCAGTGATGGAATCGCTTTGCTCCAATGTTACGCCTTTGTGTATTACACATTGCATTTGTTTTGAAGTTATAAAGCTAGTATCTAGGAGATTAGGAGTGTTGCATAATAAATCTACAATTTTACAATCTACAATTTGATTTAGCAGACGCTTTTGTCCAAAGGGACGTACAACACAAGCAAGAATTTAAACAAGAAGGAGAAACCTTATTAAGTGCGAAGAAATGCTTCAAGTTAGATGGGTCACAGGTACTCTGCCATCAAGTGCCCACAGACCCCCCCCCTTTTTTTAAATAATAATATTCCATCTAAACAGTAGTCACAACTAGTATTCAATATCATTCATGCAATATCATTTAACATTTAGTATAGTGCTTTAAGAGCTCAGTCTGAGACCTTCTAATTTGACCCCTAAGGACAAAGAGGGGAAGGGTCAGATAAAGTGCCAAAGTGTTCCCTGAACAGGCGAGTCTTCAGACTTCTCTTGAAGGTAGAATTGGACTCTGTGGATCATATGGAGTTGGGTAATTCATTCCACCAGTTGGGAGCAACAGAGGAGAAGAGTCTGGCTAGAGATTTAGAGCCATGCTGGGCTGGGAGCATGATAATGAACATGGCTGACCTGAGTGACAGGCAGGCACAAAAAACACTCCTAATGTAGAAACACAAGCAGTTTACAGCTCGTTTGTGTTTCAGTTTCAGTCGTAGTTGATCTCTGTGCTACTTTTACACAGCCAGCCGTGACATGCTACTTAACTGACTCATCAACTGGGTGGGACTTTCTGACACAGTACTCAACTGGTTTAAATCTTATCAAAAGGAAAGACTGTTTTGTGCCTATAGGTGACTGTACATCAGCATGTACAGTCACCATTTTTTCATTCACTTTAATAAATGAAAAAGATAAAACTGTCCTGCAGAACTTTAACAGCCTTAACTGAAAATTGTATAGAGTTAAAGAAAAATACTTGAAAATACCGTTGTAGTGTACATTTGATCTGTAAAAAGCAGAGCAGCTGTGAAAAATAAGACACACCAACCTTTTCCGATACCTAAATATATACTCACCGGCCACTTTATTGGGCACACCTGTCCAACTGCTCTCTAACACAAATTTTCAATCAGCCAATCACATGGCAGCAACTCAATGCATTTAGGCATGTAGGCATGGTCATGACGATCTGCTGCAGTTCAAACCGATCATCAGAATGGGGAAGAAAGGTGATTTAAGTGACTGAACGTGACATGGTTGATGGTGCCAGGCGGGCTTGTCCGAGTATTTCAGAAACTGCTGATCTACTGGGATTTTCACACACAACCATCTCTAGGGTTTACAGAGAATGGTCCTTCTTACTGAGTGTATATGCGTACCAAATGTATAAAAAACAAACAAACAAAAAATGCACAGATCCAGAGACTTCTTATCCTTCACAGCAGCTTCAGTATTTTCGGTCAGAGTGGGATGACTTCAGACACAAAGCATACTGTATGTAGCTCCTGTGGATCAGAAAGCTGAGATTCAAAGAGATAGAGGAATGTCTGCTGCTTTCATGAGAAGTGATATGATTAAACTGTCATCCTTCATCAGACTCTTTGTTTATATTTTTTCCATCAGAGTCAAAGACTTGAGTTATGTAATTGATAATCAGAACATGCAGCGCAGACAGCACAGAGACTGAAGACATGGTTTCTTTGATGTTTCACTCTTGTGACCTTGGTGAACCCACAGTGGGCATGGCAAACTTTGTTCACGCACACTGGGCAGCTTCGGCTCAGTGGAAGGGTCAGTCCATTTGATGATGATGATTGTAAAGCATTCAGGAATGCATATGTATGTCTGCATGTTTCAGATGATGTGTTGTTATTTTTCTTGGCGTTTCAAGGAGGAAAACCCTTTGAAACAGTGACCTTTCTGTTTTAAATTTAAGGGAGCAGTATATCTTCCACAGAAAGTTTTTCTTAAACTGAGTGTACACCAGATACATGTCCATTCTTCTCATCCATGTTGGGCTGTGAAACCTCAAACCTGTTGACTCCAGGCCTGACTGTGCTCATTATGTTGGTCTGTTGTTATGGTCAAGTTAAATATGATGTGGCATCAACACATTAGTTTTATTTTGAAGGTCACTGGATGTTTTAATGTGGTTTCAGTTGCAGCAGAAATCGTCACAAGCACAAGAAAGGATGAAATAGGCAGATTGAAAAGGGTTTGGGTGGAAGCAGAGGTTCATTTCATTTCATTAAGTCAGATAAACAAAACCAGATATTGAAAAAACTTTATAGAAAAGTGTGAACTGGGCTGTGGGAATATAAGGATGCTCCCCAAAGAAGTAGCAATCATTCACAAACTGAAATAATCAACTTCACAAAGTGGGACGATGCTACTCAGATTCAGATTGAACAAAAACAGCTCCAGACATACCTGAAATAACTTCCCCAGAGTATGTTGCATGGCTCGATCTTTGTTCTTATAATAAACCTTCAAATCAGGAACAAACCAGTGTTCCTGCGTGTCTGTTCCTGTTTCCTCCTCTCATTATCAGCTAACTGCATGAGAGGAGAGTAACATTGAGGCGTCCCTTATTTGTCCTGGCGCAGTTTAATTTGTACTCCGTGGGGTGATGTCAGCCCAAGGTTATGCACACTGAGGTGGTGCGTGACACCACCCAAAGCTCTTCAATAAATCATGAAGCCACAGAGAAGAGAGGCTGCTGGAGCTTGGAGTATATTTAATATTACAACAGCTGTGATTGGAGGACAAGTCAGTGGGAGAGTCTCAGTGAGAGGTTTGAATATGAGTCTCATGATCCAGAGCGTGGACCTAAAGGTGGAGGTGGCTGGTTGGTCGTCTTTACGCTCCAGAAAGGATTTTGTCTGCCTCTTGAGCTGTTAAATGCTGTGAACTCGATGCTCTCCTGATGCTAACGTTTGGTTCAGCAGATGGAGTTTCTGGCTGTCAGGGGAACCATGGTCAAAGGAAGTTACTGATAACCTTTGACCTCTTGATGGAAATACTTTGAGTGGTTTTGATCTATTTCTTGGGTTTGTTTGGTTTTGTGCCTCACAGTTTTTTTAAAGACTTATTATGAAGAACTCAGCCATTAAGAGTGTAAATTGTTGTTAAGTTCTATTAAACACTGAAGTTTGGCTCATCATTTTGACTGTCTTGACCAGCCTGAAGTGTTCCCATTAAAGTTTGACCAGTGTATATTGGTGTATCACTGGACAAACAACCTTTCATCCTGGTTTTAAAATCGTCCAGCAGCCCCACGGTTTAGGAACAAGAACATTAAAGAGCTGCAAGATAAAAAAAAATGCATTAATACTAAATAGGGGGTGTAGTGCCTTTTTTAAAGCTTTATTGTTTTCTAAAAGTTTTATATTAGCTTTAGTTCAACATTTTGTTTTGGTTGCTGTCTCTTTAAGGCTCCCCCTTCTGCAAATCCCCTTCTCTCTGATTGGCCAGCCCTCTGGAGGCCTGTCAGGGGCAGAGCTATGGGCAGACCTTGGTGTCTGAGGCCCCTTGCCCTAAAATCTCATAAAACAGATAGGAGATTATGGTGAACTCATCATTTAAGCAAGTCTCAAGAAGATCTTGTGCCTCTTTTAGAACAGAGCATTTTGATCAGTTTACAGACAGATACAGGGATTTCTACAACATATGATTATGTAGAGGTTTGAAAATCTGCACGTTTAGTCTGAACATCCAGGATTGTAACTTTATATCCATATTTGAAATGTGGGAAAGCAGAATCCCCCATCTTTAAGACATTTTTTTTAAATCAAATCACAGATTAAGTGAAATATTCAGGCATCATATTGCTGCCACAGTGTGCTCGGTAGGAGACGGTAATGATGACCTTCATTTCTCTTGCAGTGAATTGCTGTTTAAAAAAAAAGTATTTGTTTTAAAATAATTATTTTCATGGAACACTGAAGTCTGAACCCTTGCAAACCCTCGCTTGTACACTTCGAGCATTTCACACCTATGCGCAGATCACATGGTCCAAACCATCCAAAAACATGTTTGCGGTGTGTCGTGCACAGTAATTACCCAATAAAAGGGTCAATATTTGCGTCCCCTCACCTGTGACTTCCTCTAACCTGAACCCCAAGACATTACCAACAAATCACTGAACAATCAACCTTCTCAGCTCTGTCTTTCTTATTGACTGACTCTTTAATTTTAATAACAAATGCTGCAAGTAGTCACTGAAAACAGACTCAAGTGATTTGTAAGGGTACAGTGAAACAGTCATCACATCCCCAGCATACCATCCTCTGCTATTCCACAGATGGATACGTCTGCAGACTCCTCTGTTACTTCAATGTAAACAAATGTTGTTTATTGCGCTGGCACCTTTTGATATTTCTTGCAGGCCAACACATTTATTATTATTCGTATTTATTCATGACTCACTTAAGTCATTGAAAGTCTAAGCTTCAGAACCTTTGCAGTTGGATTTTTCTTAAGAAGATTTTTAAAAACTTTTGAAAAAAAAACCACTTTTGGACCAATTTAGAGCTTCACACAGCTCAGCAAGAGGGAGATATTAGTCAAAATGTAACAAAAAAAAAAAAAAAAAGAAGAAGCGGGGTTCATCAAGAGTTTTGGACCCAGTTTTCCAAAAGTATCTTAAGCACCTCATTTAAGAAAAGGAGACCTCGTTGTCGAGCTGTTGACGTTTTATCTGAGTCTGATAAAAGATGTGATGAAAGCATCTCCAGACAGAAATGAGTCGACAGAGGCTGAACGAGGAGCCGGGCGAGAAAAAGAAGATTTGGATGAGAGTCCAAAGGTGGAGGAGAGGCCGCGGAGGGGGGTGGGGAGTGTAGGGGAACGAGTAGGAATGAAGAGTGCGACAGATAGAGCCAGATACTGAGCTGGAGATTTAGCTGTTTAATCGAGTCTGTGAGGATTAGAGGAGGATTATGGAGGAATTGCGACATAGCAGCAAATTAGCCCGGTAGCTTTAATCTGAGAGGCGGACAAAGCCAAAGTACTTGACCAGTGTGTGTGTGTGCGTGTGTGTGTGTTTGTGTTTGTGTTTGTGTTTGTTGCACATGAGTAATGAGGTGACATAGTTTATGTTGTCTGTTAAAACAGACACGTGAACTGATCCACTTCTCTCCTGCTGTATTATCATAATCACATTACTGCTGCTATTTATAGACATTAAAACACATCTCTGTGTCAGAGCAACCAAACAACAAATGAATCGACACCTCAAATAATTAAATTTAATTGATAATGGTAAAAGAAAAGGAGGTCACAGTGTATTGATAAAATCAAACATTTTACACACAGTTCCAGGATGCTCTAATGCTCAGTGGTAATTACACCTCTAACCTGAAAAAAAAACAGCCGTGGATTAATTTTTGCATAATCCCGTTCTAATAGATCTATTTAAAGACGGCTTGAGTCACCGTTTCAGGGTTTGGGTGTCACATTGTGCATCACTGATGACATCAGGACATTATTTGCTGGTGGCAGAGAGAAGCTCAGGTGTAAATGCAGGACATGCTCTGCAAAACTTATCCAAAATAAGGACAGAACATTATGTACCGTAATTATACTAAAAGACAGAAACCCATGTGCAGAAACACATTTTTGTGCCCCTGATACTGCAGGACCTGATCTCCTCTAGACCTCTGTAGGTGTGCTGTAGTATCTGGCTCCAAATGTTAACAGCGGATCCTTTAAGTCCTGAAGCTGTGAGAGGGAGTCTCCATGGATCACACAGCTCATCCCACAGAGGCTGGATTGGACTAAGATCTTGGGAATTTTGGAGACTTTGTCATGCTCCTCTAAGCCAGGGGTTCCCAAACTTTTCAGCCCCAAAATGTGCTGGAGACTGGCGACCCCCTACTGTGCACTAATAGGCCAATCCAAAAACGAACAAAGAATATTAAGATTCTTAATTTAGCTTATGTGAATGAAAGCAGAGTACCTGTGGTTACATATTTGTGTGTTTCCTAAATTAATCTTCCTCCTTCCTCTATTACTGCCATTATCCTGTTTTTAATTATCTCGGGGGTCCCGACAAAGAAACGTGGAAAACAGATCATTTTCTGATTGCACTGTTTTATAATAATGACAACAATGATATTAAGTTTAATTTATAAAGCTCTTTTCATTTTGAGAACTCTCAAAGTGCTTTAACATCAAATTTAACCTCTAGTTTTGTTGATAATTTTTTCAATAATGGATAAAATATGAAGTTGCAAGTCATTTTCAGACCCCACTATCAGTGTTTCACTTACTTTACTTTGGGGACCACTGCTATAAGCCACTTTCTTCTTCTAGCCTGGTTCAGATAAACGTTTTTTTCCTCATCTTCTCTTCTTTCAGGAACCAGTTCAGTTGTTTTGCTAATGGTTGAAGAGTTATGATAGGACCGGGGAATTAATTTTTATGGGGGTCACATGAGAAACCTGAATTGTGTCAGAGGACCACACCAACATTAACTTAAACTTAGTTCTGCTCAATATTAACCATTTCTCAGCTGAATATAGGTTAAAAAGGATTTGCAAAACATTGTATTGTGTTTTTATTTACGTTTTAGACAATGTCCCAACTTAATTTGAACTGGAGTTGTATATTTTGATTAGCTGCTACTGGTAACCAGAAGAATTTGGATGTTCTGTAAATGTGTGAAATTGTGTTCAAATAGGAAAATACTCCTATTGAAGTAATACACCCCCAGTAAAAATACCCCATATGTAGCTGTAAAGCTTGTATTTTTTTCTTGAACAAGCCATTTGAAGTTTTTTACTTGCACAAATAGTTGAAGAATTACGGTAAGTTAAAGAACACTTCTAAAATGTGGTTTTAAAGCGTTAAATGATAACAGAATAGTTGCACGTTGAAGTTTAACTTGTTGTTACACACAGTATGTTTTTATTGTTCAGAAGCTGAGATTCTTTTGCACTTTAGTGTAACAAGCAAGTGAGTTTATTTTCCTGCTGGGAGCAGTAAAGCTGGGGAAGTCTCCAGCTGATGCTCTTGTTCCTGTAATTCTAGAGCTGGACGGGAGTCAACAGGAAGCCCTCATCAGTCTGTAGATTCACAGCAGACTGTGGTCAAATCAGGATCAGACCACACATGTCCCAAACAGGTCCCATGACGTAGACTAGGTCTCCCTCCTTGAATGGCTTTTGGTAGAGCAGAAACTCCTCCCCTGAGCTGAAGTTTAGGAGGTACTCTGACCAATCAGTTTGTTTCTTGTAAAAGTCTCTCACATTCTCACACTCGTCTATTTTCAACACATTAACTTCAAGAGGAGCATGTTTTCACAGTAGAGATGATCAGTTATATTCACCTGTCAGTCATCATAATGCAGCAAATATTTAGAGTCCTTTGTGCTTCTCCCATAGAAATCACTATTTTTAAAAACTACATTTTAGACACAGTGAAGGTATGCCTGAGATGTTTGTTATCACTGATCATATTAGGAGAGATGTGGACTTTATGGTCACTTTTTTTGAGCTCTCATTTGACTTCTCTTACTCAAAGTTTTTGGAAGCGAGCAGAATTTGTGCAAGAGATTTCCCCTGCGCTCTAAAAGCTTTCCTTTTCGAGCGCGGTGAGGCCTGAGCAGAGACAGAGGCAAGAGTTACCTCAGGAAGAAGAGCTGAAACAAAGTGAGTCCTGGGAGGAACCTGTCCTGATGAAACCTGATCAGAGCAGGTAGGTCAGGCACCGTGAAGGCAGGAACAGTGTATTGA
The DNA here is from genome assembly GCA_030710495.1 of Labroides dimidiatus. Classification (NCBI taxonomy): domain Eukaryota; kingdom Metazoa; phylum Chordata; class Actinopteri; order Labriformes; family Labridae; genus Labroides; species Labroides dimidiatus. The sequence goes on from CM061159.1 coordinate 7,800,752, forward strand.
GTCCACCACACACACTGTGAACAGCTTTGACATGCAGCACACACACCTTGAAACACACTTTCTGCAGCACACACACACACACACACACACACACACACACACACACACACACACACACACACACACACACACACACACACACACACACACACACACTGTAGCAGGTTATGCTGGTGCTTTGCACTCTGCATGCTGAAAATGAGGAAAGATGGGCTGAAAGAGAGCAAAACATCTGACTGATGACTTATTAATGCCCCACATAGGTGTGTGTGTTTGCCTGTGTGTTTGTGTGTGTGTGTGTGTGTGTGTGTGTGTGTGTGTGTGTGTGTGTGTGTGTGTGTGTGTGTGTGTGTGTTGAGGGGGGATGGGATTACAGGGGACAGGATGAAGTTTCTTACATAAGAGCTCATTTCCAGCCCACAGCAGCAGCTCGGACACTTTCTCCGTCCTCATTTACTTCCGCTGAGTCCCTGAAGCCCGCTGAGCAGCGGCTGCCCGGGCAAGATTCTCAGACCAGCTACAGACTTCGTCTCATATTTGCTCTCAACCCCGGCACACGTTCCTCACCGAGGGGGTTGTGGGTAGAGGTTCTGTGTTGGGTCGATGCCAGTGTAACTTATTTACTGCTGGAGGAGAGCTTGTGTTTATTTGTGCTCTTCTAACCCAGTTTACTTCTCCTGTGGAAGCTGCAGAGGTGACAGGGAAAATTTGGGGAAGCTACAGGAACAATCAAAGCGGCTGTTTGTCACATTCCCTTTGGACTCCGAGCATTCACAGAGTGTTAGAGAAACTCTTCTTTACTTCTACTGAGAACATAAATACTAAACATCCAGACAGAGTTTATTATCTTTATGATAAACCTGTTCTGTATAGCATGTAATCTAAACACCTTTCACTCATCTGTCTGTTCTGCTTAAAGCTGCTGTGGGGAGATTTTTTTTCTGCTTATAGAACAGACTGAAACTGATGTGGATGTCTCTTTATGACCTAAAGAAGCGAAGACGGCGAACAGCCAGATGATGGATTATTCCTCTAGTTACTTTTAATGGCTGCACACTCACTGCCGGAGGGTAGATGTCAGAAGTAGAGATAAAAGACACACTGCACAAACAGACTCTTTTTCATGTTTTCCACAGGTGATGATTCCCAGTGAGTGATTTTATGTAACTGTTAAAAGACAACAGGTGGAGGTTTTATATCAGAGGTACGACTTACGCACCATCAGAAAGGAATTCTCTAAGAATGGGTTGTAACCGCTAATATCACCAAACTTTGCTCGTCATTTGTCCCATTATCTGCTCTGCGAGAAAGTCTGATTCACAGTCTGCTCTGATGATGTTCAAACAAAATCAGGGGTGGGGCCTGTAAACTGACTGTTTTGTGATTGGAGGACCACTGAGTTTTTATTTTCCCCTCCCTCCGTCCACAATAAGATGACCCCCAGCTGTGTTTGACTTGGTTTAATAACTCCTAAACAATGCTCTTCTTTTAGCCTGATAGTGTGAATGTGTCACTGTGACCCTGTAAACTGGAGACTTTCAGCTGAACATGTCAGCAGATATCCAGATTACAGCAGCTGTTCAAACATCTTTTAAATGTATCCTAGTTTGGTTTTAGACAATTTCCTCATCAGATAATATTTAATGATGATCTAAAGCTGTTTGAGAAGGATGCATCCAGCTGAAAGTCCTCAATCAACAGGGTCACTCTTTAAACTGAAACACCGGTTGATCTCTGCCATCTTCATGCTTTAGAGGGCAGAGGCTGAATCTCTTACTGGTGTGGTGGTGTACTGCAGTTGCTTTTATTTTCTTCTCCATACATCACCGGTCTGATTTGCATAACCTTTGTAGGACTTCAGGTTCCAGTGGAATCACAGGAACCATTTAGTTCCAGGAACTAAATGCCCCCAGAACTTCTGGTTGAAAAGCAACTTTTGTCTGCTTTTCTTTGTCCTCTCCTGTCTTTTTGTTTTTTCTCCTCTGAAATCCAGGTTAATATGTTAATACAGTACAAAAATATAGTAATCTTTTATTTCTGAGGCCACTGACTGTGTTGGGCCTCTGGATTTGTCCTGACTTCCTGTTCCCTATACATCACCTCTTATCCTGCTTGTAAAACGTGCTCTCTTTAATGACTGAGCCCCCACTTCCTGCCTTATCTCCTCTGCTGATTTGTTTGTTTAACAGTTAACACGACACAGTCGGGGCCCTCAGGGTAGATCCAGTCTGTACAGCTCACTTCTGAGGTTGGAGCAGGATATCAGTATCACCACATAATTAGGAGCTCCTCTCCCAGTGGACGCTCTCTGTCACAGGATGATCTCTGTCTGTGAAGAGGAGGGGGCAGAAACGTGGTGTCAGGAGGGACACCATCGTCCAGGGGAGTCCAGAGCTGTGGCTTCAGAAGGAGGAGAGTGGCCTGCATTATGCATGCTGGTTGTTATTTTCATCACATGGTGCTGTCAGGCGTCATTGTGGCTCCTGCACCATCAGCACATACTGTGTTCACGGATTGCTCTTTTGGTGTCCACTTTAACCCTCTCCTTCTCGCTCCATTTCTCCCACATTCTCCCGCTAAATCACTGAGTTATGGAGCTGGAGCGGAGGGCCCGCTGGGCTCCATTAACTGTCCCTATCTGCAGAGCGGTGAGCTCCTGGTTTGAGGAGGGCTCTGAGCCAAGTTAGCCCTCGCTGTCAGGCCACTCAGGAGGATGAGAGGGAGAAAGTGGCCCCGCTTGGGAGCTCCATGCATTATTTCACACTGACAGAGACGGCACAGCACACAGGCACAAATACCAACAGACGCTGGGGTGTCAGCAGGAGGTGCGTGTGTGTGTGTGTGTGTATGTGTGTGTGAGTGCGTGTGTTTCTGGCTTTATACCACTGTGAACACAGCTAAAGCTGTCAGTATGAAGAATCCTCGGTGTCTGGTGACAGTGATCAGTGCAGACAGGGTTTAGAGCGATTGTTTGAAGATTTAATTTTGAGGCCCTGTTTGGTAGAAGTTTCAAAGATGAAGCCGATCTGACAGTTCTGTAAGGAGCCTGCATTCTTTCAAGTGACCTGCAGGGGGCGGCTCCACTGGTTGGCATGAGATAATTAAAAAATGTTATGGTAAAAACTAGTTTATTTTTTATAAACGCTAACATCACAGGGATATGATTTGGTTCTATGTCTTTAATAATGTATTGGTTCTGGTTCTGTAAGCCTGCTTTAACTGTAGGGAAATTTAGGATCTCAGTGCAAACTGTCAACTGTGGAATGTTTTTGGAGTAGGGCTGAAAAATTCATTGAATTTAAACCGACATTGCAATGTGATAGAACGCAATTTTCAAATCGCAAAGGCTGCAATTAATAAAGAAAAAAAGTTTAATGTACACAGACGCAACCTTATGTAACATTCATGCATTAGGTGGCGGTAATGTCATCGGCCAAAAATCTCAGAAAAGGAATGAGACACGTGCGAGCGGGTGACGAAGAAAACATCTTAAGCCATGTTAAGTTCTGATTTGTTGTGTTGTTGTTGACATCTTTAAAAATGGCCTCAGCAGAAGAACTGAGGGAGGACACACAAGAGACAGCTTTGGTGTCAAAGAGGAATAGCACGTTGGTTGTCTGGACCTATTTTGGATTTAGCAAAGGGGATGTGGCACAGCTTAAGGTACTGTGCAAAACATGCCTGGCTACTGTAGCTACAACAAAGGGCAACACTCCAAACCTGTTCCAGCATTTAAGAAAGAACCACAAGGCCCCATGTATGACAACTGCATGGCTAAAACCCCGACCACCAAGGAAAGAACTGTTTATATGTTGACAGGATCCGTTGTCGTGTTGGTCACACTATAGAATGATTTATTGCTTGTGTTTAGTGAATAAATCGTTCTATACTATGACCAACAAGACAAAGGATACTGTCAACATATAAACAGTTCTTTCATTGGTCCGTAGATGTCAATGGCAGCCAATGAGTTAAAAAAGCAACTTTTTCTGGAGTTTGGAGACGCTGACATGAAAGCACATATCATTTGTACTCTTCTCAACTCTCAGGGTGGACAAGTCCTCTTTACTAGTAGTGGTCCATCTCAGCTGCAGCCAGAACAGACGACTCCATGCAAATGAATCGCACATGCACGTGTCTCTTTTGGTCACTTTTGCCAGTCCCAAGCCCTACACCAATAGCTACTTTCTTTACTGAGGAGTTGGCAGCATTGCTCTTGCTGTGTCAGAATCATTTTTAGTAGAGTGTTAACAAACTTTAAATTGTTTGTGGTCTAACATGGCCGTTTTCTCATGACTTTGTTAACAAGCTGCTTCCCATGTGGCATGTTTCGCCAACAAAGCAGATTAAAAAAAAAAAAAAAAAAATGTGGAATGAAGAATTTTTTTTGTGGTGTTGTTGTTCGAGTTACTTCTTAAATGTAAGTTTGTAACCCACAGTGAATCCTGGTCAGCAAGTTGCTACCATGGCAATCCTACTAATGTAAACAAAAACCAAGCAGGTACAGTTTGGTACGTGTGTGTGTGGTTACTTACAACCCAAAATCCAAGCTGGAGATGGTCAAAATGCTACGATTCAGTGCACAAAAGGGAATCGTTCATGTCTATTTGTGCAGCTCAATCTGTTCACCATAAAACGATCCACATTATATTATCTTTAGCTTGTCTTCTAAATGTTAAAAGCGATTGGTTGAAAGCCCTCTATAATGATCCTGATCCTCTGATGGCTCTTCACTGGCCCTGGTCTAAACTCATTCTGTTGAAATGAGAATCCGATGCGTCATTAGGTCGTGTCTGCTGAGGTGATTTAATCTATAATTGAGGACGGAGCGGTGATGTTGGGGCAGTGTAATGATGGACTCAAACAGTTATTCTCTCTTCGTCACCGCACACTCGTCACTCTCATTTGAAATGCTTTTTGATGATGATGGAGTTCTTCCATCTATAAAGCTCCACCTCTTAATACTTAATGATTAACTCCTTCATTTATTTATGCTGGCCACATGGTCAACACATTTCACCTCACTTTGTCTGGGCTTTGTTGGAGGCTGACTGCAGAGGGAAAATCTTCATCATCCTCTTCATCGTCACTGCTCAAAGCTGTGTGTGAGTGAGATGATGATGTAGATCCATGTTTGGACTTTGCATTGATTTGTTTGGATCATTGATCAAACCCCATGAAGCGTCTTATCGATTGATCACTTCCTTACTACACCTTGTTAGTACCAGTTTGGACCCCCTTTCACCTTCAGAACTGTTTTAGTTCTTGGTGTCATGGATTCAACGAGGTTCTGGAAACATGCCTCAGAGAGTTTGGTCCATATTGACATGATAGCATCACACATTTGCTGCAGATTTGTGGGCTGCACATCCATTATGCAAATCTCCCGTTCCACCACACCCCAAAAGTTCTCTATTGGATTGAGATCTGGGGACTGTGGAGGCCATTTGAGATGGTTTGATCTGTTTGGGGACTTCTTTTGTGAATGTTGCAGTCTGAAATCGCTGATTTTGTGGCAGCTTTTTGAAAACATTGCAATGCATGTTGCACTGTTTTTAGATGTTTTATGCAATAAAATTGTGGCAGTTAGCAAAAATTGCAAAACGTGTTGCAATTTAATTTAATACATACACAGTTCATTTTAAATCAAAGGCAACTTGATCCAGTGAGAATAAAACAGCATTGAATATTCAAAGTTAATTGTCACTCATTGGCGTCTGTCTCCCTCTTACTTTCTCACACAAATTCTCTTCATCTAATATCATTACACACTCAAAAGTTTAGTATGAAGCTTTGAAAAATGGTCAACAAAAAAAAAAAAACCTTCATCAATACACGTACGCACACACCCTGCACACACACACCATATGCATGCACCCTCACACACCCCGTTTGTTTCAGGCAGACTACATGAAACTATCATCACTGTGATCCGTCTCGTATGTTGTCAGTGAGCTTCAGTCATTCCCTTTATGTGTTTTACAGCAGAAAAGTATTTGTTGTTGTGTGTTCCACCACAATGTTGCAAAACAGTTTTGTGCAGAACATTAATGCCTTGCATGGTCCTTTGCTGCAATATTTGTTGTTAAATCAGAAGAATTCTTTGGTAGGGGAAGCGAGTTTCCAGGGGACTGACTGCTATGATTGGAGAAGCCAAAGGGGCAGGTAATTATTATGACTGGTCAAATTTGCAAATAAGCTGCAGTGATTGGACAAAATGGCAAGGTTGCCCAGAATTCCTGTGGCGCTGTCCTGCTGCTGTGCCCACTTCAATTAGAATTTTAAATATTGTTTCATCAGATGTAGCCGGATTGAGCAATAATGTTATGGTGCCCTATTTATATGAGAGTCTTGTGCAATACGAGTATGTGCAATATATGTGGCTGATGCACTTATATCTTTGTTTTCTGCGCTACTAACTGCAGCTTCATCTGTGCAGCTCCTGGAGTCCAAGACAAATTTCCCTAAGGGGACAATAAAGTGTACCGTATCGTATGAATTCACAGGGATTGGTTGAAATTGTGTTAATTGTTGCGATTGCAACATTATAACTTCCTGGAGGGACTGATATAGGGATGGACATAGTCAGTAACAATACTCAGGTAGGCTGTGGACTTTAAACCAGGCTCAGTTGGTACTAAGGGGCTCAAAGTGTGCCAAGAAAACCTCCCCAACACCATTACACCACCAGCAGCAGCAGGTTGAAGTGTTGATCCAAGATAGGATGGATCCATGCTTCTTCATGTGGTTTACTCCAAATTCTGAACCGACCATCTGAATGTGGAGCTGAAATCCGGACTCATCAGAGCAGGCAATGTTTTTTAGTCTTCTATGGTCCAGTTTTGGTGAGCCTGTGTGAATTGTAGCCTAAGGCCAAGTTTATACGACAACAGTATTAGGTCAAACGCCCTCCAGAGTGGAGTTTTTCTGAAACGCTGCAGCCTCCGTTGCCGTATAAATGGCAAGCCGGAGTTTTCAGTGAAAATGCTGACATCACACTCTGTTTTGCGCGTGCGCATTCCACTTTTGTTGTGGGAACTTTTGCGAACTGGACAACAATAATAGTCAAATGGCGGACTTACCGGGTTGTGCTTGTGCTGCTGAATCTGCTGACTGCCTTTCAACAAAATGTTCATCTGTTGCTCCACTTCTGCTCTCAGATAAGACATATACAATACATACACCAAATGATCAGCCCACCTCTTCTTCGGTGGCAGACTACCAAAAGACTCTACAGTTATATCGCCACCTACAGGTCTGATCTGCATACTACAGTGTTTTCAGTCCCTCAGCGTTTCCATATGTACGCAAATTTTTTTCTCTGCTTTTTTTGCGTTGTCGAGTGAAACGCTGTGATGGGTTGTCGTATAAACGTGGCCTTCGTTTCCTGTTCTTAGCTGACAGGAGGGTCCCCACTGTGGTCTCTTGCTGCTGTAGGTATTTTCTCCCAGAGAACTGCTGCTCACTGGATATTTCCATTCCCTGTAAAACATAGAGATGGTTGTGGGTCAAAATCCCAATAGATCAGTACTTTGTCAGATACTCAAAACAGCAACCATGCTACATTCAAGGTCACTGAAAGAACATTGGAGCTACCCTCCTGATATGGACAAGAAGTCAAATTTAATATGAGCTGGTGAGCTCACTTTTCACCAGAAGCCAAAGTGTACAGCTCCATCAACGGCAGTGAGCCCCTCCGTCTGATATTCGCAAGACCTTGGGGATGATAATGCAGAATTTGTCCCCTGGTGTGATTTATTCTGTCTTGAACCTGCTGCTGATAAAGACGCAGGAAAATAGAAAAAACGCAGAGAGAGAATAGAAAAACAGGAAGGTGAGATAAAGAGAATGAACTGAAATCACAGGGACGGGATGAAGATGAGAGTGTGTCTGGTGATGTACTGGAGAGGCTTTGCTTGTGTGTGTTTGTGTGTGTTTGTGTGTGTGCGTGTGTGTGTGCGTGCATGTGCGTTCGAATGGGTGTGTATAACTGTGTTTGAGCGTCACATCCAAGCTACTTCCTCTTTCCCCTCTCGACATTCCACTTCCCGTCACAGCGGCCTGGCGTTCCCAGATAAGACCTTCCAGCACATTCCTCCTTCCTGTCGTCGCTCTCCCCTCCACGCTGCACCAATTCCAGCTTGCAGAGATCAGGTTTGCTGATAACGGCTAACAGCTAGCGCCTAGCTAACGGAACGGACCAACATTTTCTCTTTCCTGTATATTTATAAAGGAAATGCACAGGGCTGCTGTTCACCAACAGCCTCTGTTGGAGACGAATGGATGAAAAACCACCTTTCCTTTTGGATTTTGTGAGAAGTGAGGCACTCAGAGGTGACCGTGGAGTCTGCTGCAGCTGCTACAGATCAATATTTGTAACCTTTGTTGTTGGTTGCCGTGTTATGGTGCAGGAAAGCGAGCGAGTCCTCATTGAGCTGGGTTGTTAATTCAGCCTGTGTGACCACGCCCATCCTTCCTTCCTCCCAACAGAAGGGGTCTGTTTCTGCTCATGTGCAGCAGCATACAGGTGCTCTGTAATAGGAGTAGGGCCACATTGTCTGTTGCTCAAGGGATTGTGGGTCGGGGGGTGGGGGGGTTTAGTGCACACAAAGGCTTGATTTAGAAAAAGCTGAAACATGTTGAGTTTTTTCCTCAGCTCGGCCTTTGGATCAGGTGCTGCGTCTTTAACAGAGAGGTGTAGAGACAGAGAGAGAGAGAGAGAGTGTAGCTGTGTCAAAGTCAGATCCTTTAAAGAAGAGAGGGGATCAGTATCTAACAGAGCAGTGAAATGGATACAGGGGTGTTCATTCACCTGTATGTGGGATGTTTCAAGTCATGAAAACAGCTTCCTGACATGTCACTTAAAGTTGAAATGTCTTGTATTAGTTGATGATCTTGGCGCACCCTGTGGACAAATGGACAGTAATCATATTTATATTATAATTTTGTCTTATTTATTTTAATAAGATGATCAAAATAATTAATAATTCTAAATTTCAAAATGTAAATACGAATAGACAGACACTAAAGGTGCAGGTTAGAGCTGTTTCTATACAAAACGACTGTTTACAGGACGTTTCCCTTGGAGTGTGGAGGTTGTCTCGCTGTAGATCCAGGAACTTTAAGTTCCTGTTGAAATATTCCACAGAACTAAATTTTTCCCGTGGTCCATTGTCTATCTGTGTTTCAACTGCAGGGCTGAAGACCCAGGTAGATTATACAAAACAGGACAATGACGGCTGAAATACACCAGATGCGTCTCCAGTTGGTCTCTGCTCCATCACGGCACTGGATCAGAGAGGTTTCATTCAAGTCAATGTGTGTACTCACACTGGTTCCGTTCCACTGCGGTCCAGCTGCATGGCTGGTCCGGCAGGTCGCAGCTAATCCACAGCCATCCTATTTTTCCCGGACGGTGGAACTGTGTTGTGTCAAATCAGAGTAGAGAAGATCGAGCGGGACAGGAAGTAGTTTCAGCAGCTGTTGTAAACTGGATATCCACTGACATGTTCAGCTGAAGGTCTCCAGTTTACAGGGTCACTCTTTAAACTGTAGGGCTGTTTTCAGGAGTGAAGAACTAAATTTCTACCCTGGCACCAATGGTTGAGATCTGTAATTTTTATATTCCCTTAACAATCCCTCAAAAAGCTGATGGTCAGAACTTGTCATCTCTTAATCCTGTGTACTTGCTCCATGTTTTCATCTCAGGTTGAGCACATTATTCATAATAAAGACAAATCTTCTGCTGACAAGCCGACAACTTCTCGATGATTGATAACTCTTTCTAACTCTGTGCAGCAAGGCTGCTGGCTTTAAACTGCGGCAGCAGCTGTTAATATTTCTCCCTGTGAGTTTGATTTCCATCAGTGACATGTTTACTGTCACTCACTCTTATTTATAGCAGGTGGAGAGGTTTGATCAGGTACATGATGTGTTAGCAGGTGGATGTGGCTGCACAGTTCAGTGTGTCTCTGTGTAAGAGTGCGGCTCCGTCTGCTGCCTCCACCCTCCAGCCTCCACCAGATGTGCTTGTCTCTTTGGGGATTCTTACCTTTAGCGCTGCCTTTGAACACTGATAGGATTAGCAGAGTTGAGGCTTAGCACACAGTCCTCGCCGCTTCGCCATCTAACCCAATCAGCTGTGAGTGCAGCTGAGATGAGAGGGAGAGCTACCATGCCAACACCTCTGTCCACACGCTTTTATGTTCTACACTTTCTCTCTCTCACACAAACACACACACACACACACACACACACACACACACACACACACACACACACACACACATACACACAGTATGGCATGCTTTGCTCTGAGTAGAGTCAGATGTCATGTTCCTGCTTCATCAGAGTGAACTAATGACTGCCTTCATACTGTTACAGTCAGTTGTTATTTAAATCCAGTTTGTCTGAGCGACGGTAGAGTCGGTCCTGTGTGTCAGGTTTGCATCATCATCATTTTGCTGCTTGTGTTTCAGCTCCATCAGTCTTTTAATCTTAACCTGTCCTTTTCTAACCTCAGAGGGGCTGTGAAGGTTGACTCAACTTACACTAAGTACATCAAACAAAGGTGCATCTCCAAAACTGAGATAATGAGTTTATGGAAAGTTCACTTATTTCTGTAGTTCCATCCAAAAAGTGGAGCTCATATATGACAGAATCCAGGCTGCTTGAAGTCCAGAGTAAAGTTTCCACAGTCAGTAATGGTTCGGGGTATCGTGTCATCTGCTGCTGTTGGTCCACTCTATTTTCCGAAGTCCACAGTCAACATGTGGCTCAGCATTTAAATAACCTCCATCAGATTTGATGGTTTAGTCATAGACTTCCCAAAAAGTGTTGTTTTTCTTTCACAAATGTGGGAATGAAACTGTGTTTAATTTACAAAAGGTGAACTTGATCAGGCAGCTCTCTGGGTGCCCAGCAATCCTAAACCTCTGATCCTAGAATTGCCCCTGGTCTTATGTAGTATTTATTTAAAAGAAAAAAAATACTTGAAATATTTCAGTCTGTGTATTGGATCTAAGTAATCTATGAGTTTCACTTTTTAAATTGAACCATTGGAATACATGAACCTTACAACATGTTATCATTTATTGACAGGAACCTTTACAGGCTTGACTAATGACAGATGGATGGATGGTGTTTCTGTTTGAAGAATTATTAACCACAGATAATAATTCAAAATTGCAACACTATATCAACAGTATTAAAGATACTTAATCAGTCTGCAGAGAGAAGGTGAGTGTTCATCTTGTTAATGGAGATTCTGTTGATAAGTGTCTACACTCTTTTTGTCAACAGTGTGTTTTCAGCCTGCAGACACTACAGATAGAAAGATACCACAGTTTTCTTTAATTTGAAGCACTGTGTTGACGTGCTCGGCCTTGGAGGTTTTATCACCTTCTTGGGAGATGATGTTTTGTAAAATTAACTGCATATCACATCTTTGATAACTTTTGTTTTCATAAATGGAGCCAAACTCCAGACCCCTGTGTAAATACAGCTGTCCTCACAAGAAACAAACCCTGAACTCTTCATGTTGAAGAGTTGAACTCCTGTTGGCTGGAAAATCTGTTTTATTTGGAAATTTTTTTGAGCATCGGTGATTTGTTTGAAATGACTCAGTTTGAGAGAATTTGTATTTTTTTTAAAATTCTATTCCAGTAAATATCGACAAACGTTTTCCATGTGTTATTTATTTTGTGGCGCTTGGCTGTAACATCAGCATCGGAGTTCCTGTCGCTCACCGACAGCATCAGTGAATAGAAACAAACCTTGTTGTCAGTGTGCTGCTGAAACCATTCAGTATAGAGACAGAGGCGTCACGACTCTCTGCTGTGTACGCTGCCATCAGTGTTCACGTCTGGCTTTCTGCCTGTAATGAAAGCTATGGTGGAGTAATAGCAGCATCTCAACGAACAACAATAATTACAGCAAAGTAATAGGTCCTCTCCTCAGAGGTGACCTGTAACCCCACCCCCCATTGAGCCACACCAACAGCATGCACCCTCATCATTATGTGGCACCGTGTCTGTTATTATATCATAACATACATACTGACTGAGACAGTAACGATGATATATGAGCCACACTTTGCTTCTGAACTCTGTCCCTGGAAGAGAATCAGTGCTTCTGCTCTTTGTGCTCTTTGCTTCAAACATGTTACATCGGAGCTTTATGTGTGCTGCCAAAATTATTTGTGACAGCCACAAAACCCAGCGGACTGAGTGATAGCATCAATGAGCTGAGAGCTGAGCCAGAGAGCAGCAGAGCTCGAATTTAGAGGCTGATTTATTGTTTCTGAACCACACCGAACATATTAAAGAGGGGGTATCATGCTGTCCCATGTTTTAAACATGGATATGAAGTAACAATACTGGATGTTTATACTAAACGTGTGCAGATTTTCAAACCTCTACATATCCATATGTTTTAGAAATCCCTGAATCAGTCTGTGAACTGATCAGAACGATCTAAAAATAGCACACGATCTTCATGAGATGATAAGATCATCACATGGGCTGACCAGTAAGAGGGAAGTGGGTTTGTGGAGTTGGGAGTCTTAAAGAGACAGCAGCTAAAACTAAGTGTTTCAGACAGAGGCTAAAATAAGGATTTCTAAAACACCAGTGAGAGAAAGAAAAGGCTGTTTTTGAGCTGTAAGTCATGTGAAGATACTACATGGGCACCAGAGGGACAAAATAAAGACAAAAAAAGGCACAGCACCCTTTTAAATTTCATTGACTTTCCATTAAAATTGTTTGAATGATGTTACATGTGCTTGGTGTGAACACATCCTAACACTCACCATTTTTTATCTAACACATCCATCACACTAAAATGTGACACTGTAAAGAGATGATCAGTGATATTTACTTCACCTGTGGATTGGATTAGAGCATATAGAGGATTGCTCATAAACTTAAAGTCTGTGTTAAGCAGAAATATATTGGTATTATGAGTTTGTCACACCACAGAAACGTGTCATTGACCACTGAGCAGAATTTGAAACATTAAAAAAAATTCTAAGTATATAAAATTTGGTCTCAAAATCATAGAAAAATAAGCGCTTCTCTCTGCTGTGGAACTCTGGGGGCGTGTCAGTTAGAGGTGCTGGAGCCACGCCCACACGCAGAAGGAGAGCCGCCTCCATGTACTATACAAGGACGTTACCTACAGTAACAATGGAAGCTAGCACCAGCAGCATGATGGGATGGACCCAGCCCTACCTGTTTGAGCCATCAGAGCCAGAAACTGACTCTGATTCAGACACTGATAGAGCTCAGCCTCGTTCCTCACAGTCTCCATCAGAATGATCATTTATTTCTCCATTTATCACATTCAGCAACATGTTTTACTGACGAGTAACATTATAGCCTAGATTTTAGGCTGTCAGTCAACCTGTTTCTTCAGAAGCCTGCTGGTGTTGCTATGACAGATAACTACTTCTGTCAGTGGTTATCGGTTTCTGGTTGCCTTGCAACCATATGGCTGACCACCGCTGCTGGCAATAGGGGGCGGGGTTATGCTAAAGATGGCTCCGTGACATACAAGGCTATGTTTTCAGACCCGCCCATTAAATCCTGATCACAGAAATCTGAAACACATTTTGTGAAGCTGAGCTCCACAGTTAGATCCTAAATGGTTGAATGACTTTTACATGTTTTAAGGAAATACCTTTGTGACCGATTTAATGTGTTTAGCAGAAAAAAGGCTGTTTTTGCTTTACATGGATTTAAAAGAAAACCTGTAAGGAAGATTTAGAGGGTGTAAAACACATGTGTCAAACTCAAGGCCCGCGGGCCAAATATGGCCCGCCACGTAATTTTATGTGGCCCGTGAGAGCTTAAAAGGTTTGAGTGTTTAAAAATCAATAGGTCAAAAGTGTGCTTTGACCAAAAACTACATTTCCCACAATGCCTGTCGACTATGACACCCGCGATTTGACGGCTCACCGCCACTACACAGCAGTGTTTCTACATCAATGCCAACGAGTGGAATTGAGAAATAAATAATGATCCCAAAATGTCCAAGAAGAGAAGAGTTGATAAAGATGGAAGACTGTTTCAAGAAAGATGGGAAGGCGAATACAAGGAGAAAGACTGGTATGTCTTTTGTGTTACGAGGCGTTGTCTGTTGTCAAAGAGTACAATCTGCGGCGGCATTTTGACACCAAACACGGAGCTAAGTACGCAAAGCTAGCCTTCAAGAAAAGCAACAAATTGCCCAAGAATTAAAAGGCAAACTGCGGTTGCAGCAGAGCGTGTTTTCGAAAGCCACAGCCCAAAATAAGGAGTATTACGTTTATTTCACATTACATTCGATTACGTTTACTTACATTTATAAGTTACATCTGGCCCTTTGAGGACAGCCATTAGGCTGATGTGGCCCTCGGTGAAAATGAGTTTGACACCCCTGGTGTAAAATCTCAATCTGTGGGGGGTTTGCAGCACCTTTCAGTACTTGGTGGCATTTCCTGTTGCTAAAGAGTTGGTTTGTGTTTTTGAAGTTGGTTTTAGTACACCTGTTTCTGGATGAACGGCTCCTCCTCCAGCTCTGAACTGTCTCTTCCAGAGCCACTCTGACTCTGAAATGAATTTAAACAGCACTTTTATTCCAGTGTGAAGGCTGGAAAAGATGCAATCCAGAAAACAGAGAAAACAGCATCATGCTCTGTCTAAACGTCATTGACGACTTTACAGCTTCCCTCCTTTGTTTCCATGTGCCTCCTGAGAGTCAAACAGATAAATCCACTTTAACTTGTTTCCAGGCTTCAGTACAAAGAGCAGGATCTGAGGAGCACTGTTAAAGTAAGATTTCCATAATAAAGACTTCATGACATTTCTACTTCTGGTTGAAGTCATCACTTCTGGTCCTCTACGGGTTTCTCCATAAACAGTTCAGAGATTTGGGTTTATCAGAGATGGATGTCCCTCTGAATAATCCGTCCATGAGCAGCTCTTTGATATCTTGTCATGAACACTCAGGGGAATGTTCCTGCTGTTCCCTCGGCTCCTCTTGAGGCTAAGACTCTGCAAATACCCCCGCCACACTGATTTAAACGCTAAACGTGAAGGTGATTTTTGTTCTTTTTAACTTTATCTGTGGACAGAGGAAGAGGACATTTTGCATTGCAGCGGGGCTGGAGAGGATATCAGAGAGCAAACAGCAAAACAAGCGTTTCCTCTGGGGATGATGAACTTTGCTGTCACTTCCCGCTTCAGAGAGTTTTTTTTGTTTGTTTTTGATGCCCCTTCCCCCTCCAGGCTCTCTGTGGGACTGTAAGCACGTTAATTAGGGTGTGAAACATCTTCTTTGAGGGGTAAGACAGGATGTTATCACAGGACACTCTAATACGGTGTACATGATCCTATAGATGTAACAGCTGATTGGACGTCAGCCTGTTTATTAGAGCAACACAGATCAAAGCCCGGCCCACACTGAAACCTTTTCACAGATGTTCAAAAAAATGAAAGTCAGCCCTCACATGAAGACAAGTATGGATAAATTTACTGTCTCTCAACTGGAAATCTAACGTCTCACACGGTCAGACAAAACTCTAGAGGAAACTAACATGGCAGACGACGGGATGGTCGCCAAGCTTAACATTGCTAGGTGGTCGGTTTGTTGAGGAGGCAGTTTCTGAGGTGAACGAGAGGAGTAAATTCCCTCTGAATGTACTTCACAGCACAGGAAAATCTGTCAACATCATCCTGAGGCTTTTTTAAGAGTCAGGACTGATTTCTTTCTTTAGAGGGAAATCCAACTTTGGTTTAAGCTCTGACTGAATGAGTCCTTTTTTGATCCATGAAGACTGACTGCAACTGAACCTTAAAGCAGTGTGTCCTGTTTTTAAAGAGGGGTATTCTGCCTTTTTTTTTTTTTTTTAGTCTTTATTCTCCGGTGCCCTTGTTATATCTTTACATGATTTAAAAACCCTGTTTTTCTCTCACTGGTGTTTTAAAAAACTATTTTATCAGCCTCTGTATAAAACGTTTTGTTTTAGCTGCAGTTTCTTAAGAAATCCCTGCTCCACAAACCCCCTTCCCTCTGATTGGCCAGCCCTCTGGAGACCTGTTTGGAGGCAGAGCTTTACAACAGGTCTTGGTGTTTGAGGCCCACACTTCCAACGTGTTATGAACCATCTAGGAGACCATTGTGTGATGACGTCACCTTCTCATTTCGGCAAGTTTCATGAAGATTTCGTGAAAATCTTGTGACAGTTTAAGAATGGAGCATTTTGATCAGTTTACAGACAGATTCGGGGATTTCTACAACATATGAGTATGCCATTTTAAGTTTAAACATCCAGCATTGTTACTTTAAATTTATGTTTAAAATATGGGAAAGCAGAAGACTCCCTCCTTAAAAGGAATGGGCGGGGCATAAACACTGTGGTTTGAGCAGTTAAACTCAAGCTATTGGTGCCAGTCACAGGGTTAATCTGGCTTTACTTTTGTTTACCAGGAAGAAATGGAGACACATTATCCATCTTTTTATCCAGTCACCTAATTATGAAGTTCAAATCGTCACAGAAACAGTTCCACCTGAATCTTATTGTGATAAAACTTCTGGTGAACTTAATATGGTTCAGGTCTGATTCACTGACTTCATATTGTGAGTTTTGTGGTCATATGTGGACTCCATCAGTCAGGCACGCGCTCATTTGGAAAAAGCTTTAAGAGATCTCTATACCATGTCCATGAGTTTTTGAAATCACAAGAAGCAGAGAGGATCCAGGTGCAGATTAAGAGAAACAAATTTATCAAGCAAAATCTGAAGGAACGAAAAACTGTCACAAAATCACAAATCACAAAATCTCAGAAACTTAAAAAAAAATCCAAAAACACTTACACAGAGGAGAAAACACTGGAAGAAATGACTTAGAGAGTGCAACAATGAGCCCAGAAGACAAGACGAACTGACAAGAAACTGAGCAAACACAGAGACTAAACAGACAAAGGGTGAATCAAGACACAGATGAAATGTATGAGGGGAAATCAAGACAGGAGAGAAACAAAAGGGCATGGGGTAAAATGAAACCAGACACAGGGGCCAGAAGTACAAAAAGAAATACAGGAAACACAAGGGTTAACACAAGACAAGAGTCACGAAGAACAAGACAAAGAATACTGAAGACACAGAAACATCAAATAACACTAAAGAGGGGCGCACACATAACGATTGTCCAGCTATTTTTGTCCCGATATTCCTCCTTCCTGACCAAGGACAAACAACAAGTCCCAAGTTTATTATCTCAGGTCTTATCAGATTATCCTATCAGATCATCCTCTGAGGTGTGTTAAGAGTGAATTTGTCCTGATAATTGGCTTTGAAACAGGTCAGGGCCGACAATCGCAGATATTAAACTTGTTCAATATTTACAAAAATCTTGATGTATGTGGGGAAAGTTGACCTGCACCAAGTCATGTCTCCGTGAGTTGTGGTGCAGAATAGAATGTAGCCAATCAGGAGGCGAGCTGCCTGAAGAATGAGGAAGCAGATGTAAACAAATCAAGCATGGCTAACCTGACACAGAAAATTCATATTTTTTCTTCAGTCTTTTATTTTTTTGGTTCGTGAATTTTCCGTTAAAAATAGTCCCACGACCACCATCATTCCCTCTTCTATTTCCTCTTCCATGTTGCGTTTGGTGTTAGCCGGTTGTTGCTATCTGTTGCTATGTTTTATGAGATTTCAGTATTGGAGGTCAAGATCGGTGGTGAGACAGAATGTGTGTGGTGAGCTGTGTTGAGATTATTCGAGCACACCACACACAGTACGATCAAAACAGAAAAAATTGCTTGTGAAGTTTCTTGAAATTACAACAATGCCTTGATATATTAAAATAAGATTTTTTTTCTGTACTTGTCAGGTATAAGACAATATATTTTTTTTGACTGAAAATAAGACATTAAGGCTCAGACTTCAGTTTCTGCAATGCCCTATTTTTTTTTTATCTTCATGTGTGGGCTCTCTAACAGATCAAAAATCGCATACGATTTAGAAAATCATTATGTGTGTACCCTGCTTAAGAATACACACATAAAAAAAAAAAAAAACATGACAGGGTACAGAAAAGACAAAAGACTTAACATGAAAACACCACAGAAAACATACAAGGACCACTAAGCAATAACTCAGAGGCAAAGTAATGAAACAAAGAAACACAAGAGATAAACACCACAGATACACATAACAAAAAACCAACACATGTCACAACAAACCATTAAATCTGTAAATAAGCTTCAGTCTGAGTTAATGAACGGTGACCTCCATGATAAATACTCAATAGTTCATATTAAAAGAGCCTGACAGAAAACACTGTGACCACAGTCTTTTAGCAGCGATAAAGAAGAGGTTTGACCTCTCTGTAAAGGTCACACTTAGTGTGTTTGGCATGTGTGTGTGTGTGTGGCTGTGGCATTATGATTTCTAAGAATATGAGCAGAGGGTTGTGACCTGCTGTGGGAAAACCACTATTTTCAGATATGAAATCCAGCCTCTCATGCAGGCTCGTCTCACGCTCTGTCATGGTGGTTTTTGTTTACAACCAGAGTCTTTATTTTGGGATCATTGTCAGATTTTCGGTCTGTTGTGTGCCCTCTTCCTCTATCAATGCTCCATCACGTGTTGCTCTTGAGTGTATTTCACCTCTATCTATGGTCTGATGGTTTTATATCATCTGCTCATACAATTTTTCTAACAGTGTTTGCCTCTGTAGCTTTTATTTGGAGCAGCCTGAAGTGTTACAAAATCGAAGCCAGCGTGAAAAACTGCAGTTCCTCAATTTTCCACTTAAAGCTGGCTGCAGAAGCCAAGTTAACAGCTTAATCCAAACATTATTGATTCAGTCGTAGATTTTATCCTATGATTTTCCTGTCTTAAAGCCAACAGTCTAACTTACTATGTATGCGCAGCATTTACTTGGTATGGTTCATGAAGCAAGGTGTCATCATTTCTGCGGTGGCCCTGAGAGTTCACAGCACAACAACTGAAGAAAACACATGCAAACACATGCACATGCTGCATACAGATCACAAAACAACTGAAGTGTTTCCAGAGGACACTTAAAGGTGATGCACACGTCCCGATACGCTTGTTGTTGACGTGGATTTTGAGTCACGGCCCTATTAAGGTTCTCTCTCCATCAGTGGTGTTGGAAAATAACATAGAAAATAAGTTTTTGATTTATCTCAACATTGTGATCACATGATTCAGGTATGAGCCAACAAGCATGGGCGTCCAGACGTGTGCATCACTTTTAGATGTCCTCTGGAAACACTTGTGTTGCGGTCTGTTTGCAGCGCAGTTTTCTAATGTGTTGTGTTGTGTTGTGGTCAGGTGTTGTCAAATTGATGAAGATGTTTTCTTAATTTGCTTGTGTGTTTTTTTTTTTTTTTTTTTTTTTTTTGCATGTTCTGTCTTAAGTTGCAGTGCTGTGAGCTCTCAGGGCCACCGCACATTTGTCCCTGAATAACATACAAGTTGATGAAAAACCACCTGAGATTAAATGTCTGTCCTTACAGCAGAAATGAGCAGGTTCTTTGCCTGGTTCAAAGACTTCTTTAGGGTTTGCAGCTCATGATGTGCTTTTTAAGCATCTGTAAAGATAATATGAAGGCTGAGAGATGAAGAGATGAAGAGATGAAAAGAAGCCTGCCTGGACTTCAACTCTTCAAATTCAAGTTGAATCAGCATTTCAACACAGCACCTGCCATCTTCAGGTTTCAGCTCTTTGGATCAGGGTTAATTTTATTAACAGAAATGATGACAGTGTATGTTCTGAAATGACCTGTTTTTACAGGATTAAGACGGGATGATGACCACTTAAAATACTTCATTGATCATAGAAACTCTGTTAAAAGTATGTTTAGTTCTGGTTAATGAGAGGAAAAGGTTCATAGTGGACTGTCAAAGATTCAAATCCATGATATTTTAGTCTTTGTGTATCTCATCGGTCAAATTATAAGTTTGTCATGGATCTGATATTTTCTGGTTTCCTGTGGGATGTAGCTCAATCTAAACTCTGAGACTTAAAGAAAAGAAAAAGAGACTTAATGAAACCTCTGATGGGCAGACTGATTTTTTTGTTCATTGTTTGTGACAGCACTCAGTGTTGCTAACTTAGTGACTTAGTGTCACCATATTTAGCAACTTTTCAGACCCCTCTAACTCTTTTTCAAAAACGGACTTGCAATAAATCTAGCGACTTTTTTCTGGAGTTTGGAGACTCTAATATGAAAGCACGTATTGATCATACTCTTCTCTATGAGCAGCTGCAGTGGACAGCAGTCCCTTTCAGCTGAAGCCAGAGCAGATGACTACATGCAAGTGAATCACATATGCATGATTCAGATCCTGGGTTGTAAATAGAATAGAATGTACTTCATTAAATTAATTAATAAATGTAAAATTGTATGTCTAAAATAAATCACTGTCACTTTTACTGGTCCCAAGCATGGATAAAGGCGGAGAGTTAATATTTTGACATTAAAAAAAAAAAAGAAAACAAGAATTGAAAGAAAATTTGTAGTTATAATCATACTTACAGTGTTTTTTTGTTTTTTTTTTGCTCATTTTTGGTCTCTTCTACATTCTCCCTTTCTCTTACAACATCCATGACATTTAAATGCAAATGGTCTATTATGCACACACAGGTGATGATGTCATTTGGCGTCTTCTAGGACAGTGTCTTGTAAAAGATGATGAAAGCTACACTGGCGAAACCAGAAAAACATTTCACTTTAAAATATCACAAACATGGAGCGCAGATGGCCCAGTGGTTTAGTTTGCACTCTAAATGGCAAAAAAATAACCTTTGAGCAGGCAGCCCGGGTTCAAGCCTGGCCTGTGGTGACTTTCCTGCATGTCACTCCCAACTTTCACCCTGTTTCCTGTCCTCTCATGTTTAATATCACAAACAATAAATAGGACCGGAAATGCTGGGATTAGTAAAAGAATTTCTTTAAAATGTTATAAGAAAGTTAAGAAGCTCATAAATCTGAGCTTGTAGCTTCAGCAGGGTTTGTATGAACTGCTTTTAATGGAGAATTCAAATTCAAGCCGCGCTGAGAAAGTTTCCACCACCGTCCGTCTTTATTGGCACTTCAGGTCAAATTAGCATGTTAAGCTGTTCGACATCTTCAATTAGCATCGCTACACGGAAGATAACCTCACCCATGTTTCTCCTCCACTCCTCCACATCCCTATACATTATCAGTCTCTGTGTCAAAACAAGATGAATGCCTCTCCTCCTCTCGCTGCAGAGTCCTTATCTCTGATTTCAAGCTCTGTCTGCCGCGCTCCGTCCTCGTCTCTTTCAAGGTTGTGCAAAGCTGGGCTCTTAATTATGGAGAAACTCACTTTTAACACCAAAGAGTTCTATCTCCAAAGAATTGTAACACCTAAGAAAGCACTTAAATGAGGCTGAAGCAGTAAATCATCATAAGAGGGAGCTTTAAGAAGAGCTGGATCCTTTGAATCCAGACAGTTAGACTCGGGTTTAATGAGGAACGTCTCTTTACTGCACATCACACATCTCTCCTGTAACAAGGCAGGGGGAGATTTGTTGCACACAAACTGAGTTACCCATGCAAACATCAACATCTGCTCCTCTAGTTCTGAGGGAAAAGGGGCGGGCCTGAATGCAGGGTGTGCATTGCACCATGGGAGGACCAAATGGCGTCATTATGGACCTTGCCCCCTCCTTTAGTGCTTCACAAACGGCTTTCATCTCTCCTAAAAAGACTATTTTCCTCTGCTTTAAAGTAACACTTCATGTCCCTGAGGGTCGCTTGAAATCCTGAGCTTCCTCAGCTTTCTGTGGTGAAGGCAGTTTGTCTGAAAATCGGTTGAGTTAGAACAAGACTTTCACCTCAACGGATCATTTTTCCCTCTCAGAGCTCAACCTCAAGCAGCACAGTTGAGGTATGGATCATGTGAGGCTGAAAAAGCTACAAAAACAAAGAGTCAGACAACATGTGCTGAATGGTGATGTTAGATTTATCTAACGGGAACTGTTTCCTCTGAGGCGTGAGGCGTGCTGTAACACACACTGATCTCTGAAGTGTTTTCAGTCGCTCTGCAGAATCTCATCTCCGCTGGTTTTTACTTAAGCTCCTGTCAACCTCCAACCACACCGCCACATCTCTCTAATGGCATCAACAGACACATACACACACCTACACACACCTCCACACACACAGTGGGTCACTGGAGACCACACACCGCCCTCCATCTTCCCCTGACACAACAGAGTCATAACATTATGTTTCCCATCTTTTGATTAAAGTGGAGAAATGATACCCTGATTCCCAGATTGAAGGCTGCTGGGTTTCAGTGTGTGTGTGCGTGTGTGTGTGTGTGTCGTAAACATACGCATCTATGTAAGGTCACACTCCCTCAGCAGGAGGAGGGGAGTAACCCTGGGCTGGATTCACTGTGATCCCATCCATGTCAGCTGTCACCTGTCCACATCAGGAGATTGATCACCACAACTGTCGTCAAATCAAGTGTTCTGCACGCGCGCGTGTGTGTGACTGTGTGTGTGTGTGACAACATAACGGCTGGTTTGAAAGCATAGGAGGGTCTCCAGTTTGGGTACCTCAGAGTTCTGTCCCTGCTATTTGCGGGTGTTGTGGTTTTGTTGGCGTCTTCAGGCTGGGACCTCCAGAAGTCACAGGGCCTGGGACGAGAGTCAGCACCTCCTAGTCTGAGGTCATGGTTCTCTGGCCAAAAATGGGAGGATTGTTGAGTCTTTGCCTCAGGTGAAGGAGTTTAAGTTCCTCGGGGTCTTCAGCATGAGTGAAGTTAAAATGGATTGTGAGGTTAACAGGTGGATTGGTGCTGTGGGAGTTGCACCAGTCTGTCCTGGTGAAGAAGGAGCTGAGCCAGAAGGCAAAGTTCACCATTTATCAGTTGATCTACTTTTCAACCCTCACCTGCGGCCATGAGCTCTGGGCTCTGACTGAAAGATGAGGTCACAGATTCAAGCAGCTTTTTGGCAAAGTATGAAAAATCCAAACTGGATTGAACCATTAGCACTGCAGTAGCCAATCAGAATAGAGATCTGACAAATCAAACATTTATTCAATTGATATTCAGTTATGAATCAAAAAACAAAACATTGAAAATGTTTTGTCTACTGTTTTTTCCTTTTCAAAATGAAAACAAATAACTGAAAATTTGTTTGTTAATCAGTATCCAGTTTGTTCATACTGATCAAATAAAGGAAATCAAATTACAGGCCATGGCCCATTATTCAGTTTGTCCAATCATTGTGAGAGATCTCTACCACGCTGCAACAAATGGAGATCCAAAGATGCTCTGAAATGAGTGTCAGAAGATTCTGTGCTCAACATGGGCTCAAACGAAAAGGTCATTTATCGGACAGAGAGCTGGAGAGGGCAGTACACGGCTCAACAGATGAGGTAAGTTTTTGCTCCTTTGAATACAGTAGCTGTCCATCCTCATGCATGCAGCTACCATCGAGCCAACCTCAGCTACTCCATCCACAACTTCTGTGTCATGACAATCTGACAAACTGAATTATTAAATCAAAATCAGCCCGTAATTTAACTTTCCTTTATTTGATCTGTATCAACAAGCAGACTGCGTCCGTTGTGTGATGCTTCACGTTTGGTACGCTCTTTTAAAGATCGGATCAGGAGCTTGGACATCAGGAGGAAGCTCAGTCTGGGTCCATTTTCTTGGACTGCTGCTTCTGTGATCTGACCCTATGGATGGATGTTACTGTTGTTATTTGTCAGATGGCTAATTTCAGATGATTTAGTATTTAAAACAGTGACCCATGTTTATTCAATGATTTTCATTTTCTTATCGTCTCTTCGGTTATTTGAGAAGCCATTTTCAAGGATGTTTGTAGTTTTCTGCAGTCGGTCTTTAAAAAGGCAAATGCACACTGCCTTTAAAGCATTGTTTTAATACTGCCTTTATTCAATAAAGTGATGCACTGATTGAAAACAGAATAGCATTGCTATATTATTGTTTTAGAACTTCTACAATTAATTTGTTATATTTTAATGCCCAAAATGTCCTTTTAACAAATGTAAAAATAGAAATATTCAGACCCTCTCTTTAAGCCTGATATCATTCTTCCAGAGTGTACATTCACAGCAGAGATTAGCAGTGAGTGAGACGTTTGGTGTGTTTGTGTGACCTGCAGCTCAGATCTAAAATAAAAGCAGGAAATGTGGCCTCATGTTTCTGTGTTTTATCAGTCTCACTGATTGACCCCCAGAGGCTCCTCAGTTACACGTCAAACCCAAGAGACCCTCTTGTGCCTCATTGGTCCAGATGGTGCCGTTTTTTACAGGATGACATTGACCCCTGTTTTGCTTTATGGAGCATGAACTCTGTATGGATTCATAAAATACCAAGAATCAACCTAACCCCAACCCCAACCCTTACATCAATATTCTGCTGCCATATTTACCTTTAAGTTTGAAAAGCAGAAGTAGCATGCTCACTATAAACATCACTTTTCAAAATCACAAATGTGTTGAGATGACTGTGGTAGACAAGTATCCCAGAATGCATTTCATGCAGACAGAAGCTGATGGCAAAAGAAAGAAAAACCCAATGTAGGGTTTCTAGAAACCAATGTTGGACACCAGAAGCAGTTAATTCAAAGGTGTCCAAACTGTTTTCTGAGGGCCAGCAGCTCTTACTGAGGGGTTTATTAACCCTGAAAGTAACATGTGAATGCTCTATTTGTTTACTTGTTCTTTCAGTAATTTCTGTAAAAATCAGTCACTAATTGTGCTCAAACATACTCATGCCATCATAACAGACTTATGTGAGGATTTTTTTAATGGCAGGATCAGGATCTGGATTTTATCAGTATTGTTTTTCATATTTAGAGGATTTTGACCGGTGAACAACATTTTTAGCCCCAAATATTTCTTATCCTGGATTCTGAACTATTCTTATGCACCAATTTTTGTCTTTCCTGCAACATTGCATAGCTTTTATCTTTCCATTTGTCCCCTGATGTGTTTTTTGAACTCTGAGATTTTCTCATCCTGATAAATTCATTTATTTAAAGATGTCAGCTGTAAGAGTTGTTGAGTTTCTGCAGAATGTACAGAGCTTTAGTGGATTAAGTGAGACGTTACCAAACTTTGGTTTAGTGTGTTACCTTGAAGAAAATGTAAATGATGTATTTGATTGATTGTAATGTGAAACCTGGGAGCTGTATGAGAATAGACCCTGGGCCATGACTGGCCCTTGGGTCTGACTTTAAACATGCCTGAGTTAAAGGTTCAGTGTTTTGCTTAAGGGCACTCTTGCAACGTCCAGCAGGTGCACTGCACTGCAAAAACTCAAAGCTAAATAAGTTCTGTCATATTTGGAGTAAAAAAAAAGGTCTAAATTTCAAATAGGAGCGCAGATGGCGCTGTGGTTAATACGGGTAAACAGCCCTTGAGCAGGCAGCCTGGGTTCGAGTCTGATGTGTGGCAACTTGTTTCCTCTTCTATCCACTGTCCTGTCCTCTCAAAATAAAGGTATAAAAAGCCCAAAAAATATATTTTAAAAAAACTTCAAAGAAGCTAAATTCAGAAATTAAGATTTTTTTTTAATCCATTGGTAGAGTTTTAACCCATAATAAGCAGTTTAAGTCTTATTTTTTCTTGTAATATGTTGAAATAACATTATTAAGGGCCCCACAGTGACCAAACGACTCCTGTAAAATACAGATAAAACTCAGGTCACATGAAGAGAGGAAACTCAGGTTGTCTTCCAGGATGAGTCTGAGATTTGAATGAAACTCTTCTCCACAAATGACCCTCTACACAGTCACTCCGGTGTCAACAGTTCCACCTGAAGTTCCACTCTGATGCTTTCATAAAGTCCAAGTCGCAAAAATTACATCCTGTAATAATTATTTATTTTTCGAGAATGTTTTACACATAAAAATAACATAAACACAAAAGTGATCATATATTGTGGGTGTACCATACTTTTTTTCTGTATTAGCTGATGAATGGGGATCACATTATAAGTCAAATAACACATTTTTTTTTACAGGAAATATAACATTAACAGTTGCTCAGTTTCGGGTTTTTGTAGTTTTTCCAGAAACTAGTTTTTTCACTCTGTGGTCCATATCAGACCCTTTGGTTCCTGAATGTCTGATTTACTGTTGCTAAAGTATCTCACAGGAGGCTAAAGCGGCGTGCCTCAGAGTGCTTTAATGATTCAACCTGTCAATAAAGACAGCCATGTCCCTAATTATGTAAACCCATAACCCTCTTTAATGCATATGTTATGAACATTTACCTCTTGAAGTGTGTGCAAATCTATAAATGGGCTCAGAGAGCGGGCTGTTATCACAGGCTGCTGGAAAAAGTTCATCAGCTTGAAATACAAAATAACACAACAGCACATTTTTAACGACACAAGCCGACAAAGGACCACTGAGTGGGGAATATGGAAGTGTTTATTGTGTGAGGAAAGAGTGCAGGTTAGTTTGAATAAGCCTGTGACACCCTCCTGTTAATGTCCAGTAAAAAGGAACAATAACCCAGATTTCATTCTTCGTTCCGTAAATGTTGGCGGCCTGGAGTGAAGGTCAGCGAGTTAGGATTCGAGTGTGGGTGCAGCTGTCCAGTTTTTACAGAATAAAAGTCCGTTGGTGTCTCAGTGGGGGCTGTTTCCTGTCTGACCAGCCTCTGTGCTTCATTTTAAGGCGACCTACAAACACAAACAGGCTAATCCTGGAATATCGCTCCGTCATGGCGCTATCAGGACGCCCAGCTTTTTCCTGCCTGTCATCAAACACACAATGCAGAGGAAGTCTGTGTGTGTGTCTGTGTGTGTGTGTATGTAGACTTTGTGAACTTTTCGAACTACTTTTTCGGCTTGTCCACTCCTGTTCAAGCTGCACGGTTCAAAGCTTTGCTGAGAAGCTGATGAGCACAGCTCCTTTTTTGGTCTAAAGCTGGATGTGGAATTGAGGTGCCATTGTCTCTGTCAGCTGATAACAGTGATCATGTTGGATGGAAGAGGTTGGCTAGTTATCAGCTCTGTGTTCAATAAAAGCCTCGAGCTCTGGCCGTTCACAGATACTCAGAGATTCCTCCTGAGCAGAAGTTCCCATGGCGTCTTCATCAGATGGAATTCAGCTCCAATTAGCCAAAGCTAAAGGCTTAGGGTTTATCAGAAACCCACATTGCACTGACGCACGAATACTGCTGCACAAGACGAGAGAGGAGAGATATCTGAATGAGAAGAGGACTGGAATATGCAGGATCTCTTTTCTTTGTGTGGTTCAGGGGCTGAGGTGAGCTGGGGATGCAGGGAGAGCAGAAGTGATGTGTTGATATGAGTGAAGAGGAGTGAGACTGAGTGGACTGAACTCATTCATGATCTTTGTTTCAGAGATTCAGTCCCATGAGCAGTGAATACGACGAGATGCTAAATCATTTGAACTGTTGGTTTTACTTCGTCGTTGTGCTTTTATTTTGACACTTGTAAAAGATCTCTATCAGGTTATAACTATAGAGACAAACATGTTCTAAAGACCAAAACAACACAAGCAAATTTTCAAGTTCAGCCATGTCCCTCTCTTTAACTGCAAAACCTTTAAATAGCAATAGTTTTCAGAGGTTTGTGGTCGCCCTTTTAACAATGTGCATTCACAGCATTGCTATGAGGGTTGACTGATATGGATTTTTTGAGGCCAATGCCCATTCTGATATTTGGCAGAAAAAAAAATGTGATAACCGATCATTCAGCCGATTCATTTTAAAAATATATAATATAACATTTTACTGTTTGATAATACTTTGTCCCTTAGTGTTTGTTTAACTTTACAACAGAGAGATGAGGAGATGAGGAGGTATACAACCTTAAAAAAGGGTCAGTCTATAAATGAGTTATGAAATACATCTGTACATCTTGTTGCTGCAAATTAGAGAAATAGTTATTGTACAGTAGTAACTTTTTTTAAAAAAAGTTGTTAACAGGTAATTGTTTTAACATTTACATTTTATTGAGTTTATATGTAAATACATATGAAATTGGTCACTGGATCTGGATATCTCTGGACGTAAATAAATAAAAATAAGTAACGAAAAACACACGTCACGGGATGTGGATGTATTGTTTTACTGTACGTTATTGACTGAAGTAGATCATCTAGTGTCCTAAAGTGGTTATAGCATTGCTTTAAGTTTTTGGGAACCTTCCATGAGCCTGCACATAACTTTTATCTTCCTGTTCGTGTTTTGACATTTAAAGTTTTCAGTATTGTTTACAAAGAGTGATTGTGATGGGTTTCTGTGATGAAAGTTAAAATTCTGTTTTAAAACCGAAGTTATATCGATATATGCTAACCTCTAGCATATCAATGCAATTTTGCCATATACATTAGCATCAAGCTAGCACTACATTCTATATCATTTTCGGTACATTAGGAGATGTATAACATGTTGAATGTATTGAATAGGAATCTTTTTTGAGAGAGGTATTTACATTTATTTGTGTCTTCAGTTTTACAGACAGGGAGGAACTTAAACAAGGTTAGCACAACTTTAGCAATGCAACGTGAATGAAAAGCACGACCGACACAGTGAAGCGTGCATCACTCGTCATGACACTTGGCAAAGAGAGTTAAACTGAAACGGGAGAAATGTTGAGTCATTGTTCATTTCAGAACTTCGTAATTAAGTTACCTGTCGTCAAGCTTCACTCAGCCCACTCCTGTCATGTTAACTAGCTGTAGCTCACTCCTGTATGTTACTGAGAAGATCGTAACATGAGAGGATCGTCGTAACCCATTATTTGTCCTAGTAATTCTTAAGTGTGTGGATTTAATATGACTATTTTACAGCTTCTGACTGTTTCAGAGCGTTGCTGATCTGGAATAAAAAATATTACACGTTTAATATTTATGATTTCAGACGGCCTCTGACTGAATATCTGCAGTAACCAATGAGAGGAGCAGAGTGTGAGGAGTCATCAACAGGATGTTACAGCTCACGAGCATGGCAGAGAATGGAAAACTGAAAAGAAGAGCAGCTTGAGGCGTTATTTACCCAGATTCTTTCCCTCCTTTTTGGTGTTTGTTGCTAAACAACACGGCCAGCTGATGATGTTGATTATCCTCCATATTTGTTCATCTTCTGAAGTCAGGTTTGATCTCATTTGCCTTTGTGAGATCTCACTTCTGTGAAAATGTTACCACCAACTTTAGGTGTGCTGTTGCAGCCTTGCAGAATATTGGACTGGTGTGTTAAAACTTAGTCTGAAGTGATTTTGACTTTCCACTTCATGACCTGTCTCCTGGAGGCCCGATTTCCCTCTGACATCTGACATGAGGAACATGTGGCGGAGCAACTTTAGGAAATTTCTGGACAGGCTGCTTTTTAGGAGTAAAGCTGAGGAGCCTTATCTGTAGCGACTTTGTGCTCTGGCACGTTGTTCTCTGAGTTGAAATTTAAACTGATTTGCAGTCTCCCTGTTTCTGTCAACATAAACAGTGAGAGATGTGTCACAGGTAAATGAAGAGGCTGCGATGTAGACATACACCTGTGCTACAAAGACACACACACTCTCTCACACACACAAACCACTGACCTGCTGGCCTTATCCTTTCTCTAGTCTCCCAATTAAGCAGACACACTCCCTACCCCCCACCTCTCTCCTCCTCCTCTCCTCCTCTCTCAGTGTATCCAGCTGATGAGCGGCTGGTGGTTTTACACTCGAGGACAGAGACGACACATTCTTCTCTTCAACAGAGTCTCTCCTTTAATTATAGTGGAAGAACGGCAAACCGCACAGTTATCAGATGATGAGCTCCGCCTCGCTCCTTCGCCCCGAGCCCTCGATCTGAGAGAAGAAATGTGTGTTTGACTGTCTCATGTATTTCTATCTTGGTGAGGACCAAATTATACGAGCACACTGAAACCAAGAAAAACATGAAGCGAGCACTTTTTGAGGCTCTCTGTGCCAGAATTTCAGAGTAGACTGATTCATCTGTTGTCACATATTTACGCTGCAGGTCTAAGGTTAAAACTACTCAAAATACAGAGGAGCTGGAGCCTAATTCTGAGCCAGGTATTTATGTTTATTCAACAAAAGAGGAAAAAAGTGCATTTAGGATGTAAACACTCTTGATCTGTGTCTTACTTTGCTGTTCTTAGCCTCCTGAACTGTTGTATAAAACCCTGAAACCAGCAGCCTGGTGGTTTTTTGGTACATCATTTCCTTAACAAGTTATTAGCTTGAGAGGTGCTAGCATTCTAAGGGCAGCTACCCAAGCCACTACCCAGTGGCTTGGCTAACTTACACACCAAAGCCCACAACCAGTTGGTTTAGCTACAGGTAGCTAGTGGTACTGGTACAATTAGTGGTTATCTTCTTGGAGCTGGATTTCCTTGGCTTACAACCAACTGAATTTACAGTTGGATAGTCAAGACAGTAGCCCCTGAGGCTAATAGCCAACAGGCCAAGGATACCAAGCAATTGGTCTGGCAAAAGTTTAGCTAGCAATGAATCTCTGAGACTGTCAGTAGCGTGGAAAGGTGAACAGCTAGCTTAATTTTTACATCAAGGCAGTCGATGGTGATTTTGCTGTCTAATCTGAGGGTTAGGGTACTTTTTGACCACAAGAACTAGGGTCTAAAATTAATTCTGGAGTAATGAATTTACCCATAAAAATAGCCTTACTGGGGGGTAGTGCATTTCAAAGGTCCAAGGACTTTGGTAGGCATGGGCTACAAGCTGTACGTTTCTGATTGGTGGAGCAGCGACAGGGCTTTTATTCCCCCCCCCCATCCACAAGACGACCCCCACCTGTAGAGAGTTGGACACAGAATCATATCAGTTTTTAACACCATGAGAGCAGAACACAAACAGTCATCTCTGTGATATATGAATATCTACCATCATGCTTCTACTTATAAAACCAGACGCTCCAAAACAGAAGGATGAAAGCAACAGGTCTTAAATCTTTTCAGGCAAACAAACAAACGATAACAGCTCAGATTAAGAGCCTGTCCTCCATGTTGGGTTAATCTGACTTGTTTTTTCTCAGATCATTGTTTTGTTACAAGCCCTTCTGAAATAAATGAACCATCAGAGAGAGGATGATACACACGCCTGAACTCCAAGAACTCTTTTCTCTGACTGACTTTGAAGGCCAGGATTTTCTGCTGCTTTAATCACATGTAGACTGTTTCCTTTTTCCCTTCCTGTCACTGTCCTGTTATCTATTATTCATGGTTTAATGCTTTTGTTCTGTCTGTGTTTAACTGTGCTGCTAATGTTGCTCATGACAGAAAAGAGCCTGAATCACAGCAGAACTAACCTGCTCTTCACCACAGCTGCCTGGAAATCTCATCTTTTCTGTCTCACTTAGCAAGTGCTGAAAATCTGGAACTGCGGATGATGACACGGGTCAAAGTGAGAACTTTCAGGTTTACACTGATGAAAAATTAAACATATTTAGACTGGTTCAAACCTGAGTATCAGTATTTAATCACCAACATTTGAATACTCTCTTTTTGTGTGTTCAGTGAATCCTTTGTTGGTCAGTGAACTTAATGTGTGCTCTTAAATATTTAAACACAATGAACGCATATTTTTACACATTAGGTGGAGGCCTCGAGGTGAAATCATTTCCTGTTGCTGCAGCTTAAGTGTGACGTTTGGTGGGTCACTTAATTCAGTGTTCAGTCATCGCAGCAGGAAACAAAAGAAATATTTTACATCACAGTTTATACCAAATGCTGCCTCTGTGGGGAGTCAAACCCTGAACCACACTTAAAACACAAACACTGTGAGGGGTTGAAGGATCCCAGATATCCATTCTTATAGGGAAGGGAGAAAAAATTATTTCACACAAGTATTGGGATTTTTTGTTTTACATTGATTTTTTTTTAAAACCTTTTTTTGTTTGTTTGTTTTTTTTCCAAAATCTAAATCCTTCCTTTTAGTCTTTGTTTATAAGCTGGGTTGAAAAAACATTACCATTTTTCTCCAGCAGAGGGCAAAATGTTTCTCTTTGACTATCTTGTAACATGATATCAGATGCCCTGAATACATCTTTAAAACTGACTCACGTGATGTTTGGGGAAATATGGCTCCTGATATAGTCTGTAGACATCATCATCATTCAACTTTACATGGGCTGATGTTAAATAAAGGAAGTAAAATCGCAAAAATCGACAATATCAAAGAATAGCAATTTCAATCGAATCAGCACCCCAAAAATCGTAAATGAATCAAATCGGGAGAAGTAAGATTTCATTCAGTGTTTCTGCTGCACTTTTAACACAGTTTTTAAGTCCATATTCTTAACACTGTTAAGTTCTTTTAGGTACGCCTCAATCCCAGTCTCAAATATCAGATCAGAAACAATCTGAGCATTTTTTACTTGATCAGTAAACAGCATTTTAGATTAGCTGTGAGCACAATTTGCTGCTAATACATCAGTATAACCGAGCGCTCTGAGTTTGCCCAGCCTCATAAAGTTGACAACAAAATAATAAAATATAACGTGCAACCAGACACTTTACAGCAGTAACATCTGCTTTACAGCACCCTACATTAACTCTCCAAGGACATATAGTTTAAAAAAGGCCACAACAAAAAACACAACTCAGTCTGTTAGCTTAGCATTAGCAACTCTGTGGCTTAAATGTTAGCAGCGAGAATGTAGGTTTGTGTGTTTGATGATTTTTATGTTTTTTTGGGTACAAACAGTCTGTTGGAAATGCTGAGATTCTGCTCCGGGATTTTGCGGACTTCTTTTAGATTGTTGCGGGCTAAAATCACTGATTTTGCAGTAGTTTTTTAAAAGAAATTAAAATGCATGTTGTGATGTTTTTAGATATTTTTTTGCAATTAAATTGCAGCAATTAGCATAAAAATGCAAAACTAGTTGCAATTTCATTTTAATAAACACACAGTTCATTTGAAATCAAAAGCAACTTGATCCAGTGAAAATAAAACAGTGTTGAATACTTTCTCTTTCACACTTTCTCTTTCTTTTAATATTGTTATTCTGAAGTAAATTTAGTATTGAAATAATAAAAAAACCCTTCATTTATACACGTACACACACGCACTCTGCACCCCACCCCTACACACACACATGCACGCCACACGACATGCACACACACTCACACACCCTGTTTGTTTCAGGCAAACTACATGCAGCCTCTGTCATTATGATCCGTCTCGTATGTTGTCCGCACACTTCAGTCATTCTCCTCGTGTGTTTTGTGGTAGAAAAGTATTTGTCAATAGATGATTTTCGTCTGTGCTCATCTGTGCAAAACAGTTTTGTGCAGAACAGTTTTGCCTTCCACGGTACTTAGCTGCAATATTTGTTTGTAAATCAGAGGCATTTTTATCATTAGTCTGCAGCTTCATAAACGAAGTGAGTTTCACGAGGGACTGACTGCTATGATTGGAGAAATTTGAGGGGGCGGGTGAAACTATTATGATTGGTCAAATTTGCAAAAAAGTTGTGGTGATTGGACAAAATTACAAAGTCGTCCAGAATTTAAGAGGATTGATTGAATTTGTGTTAATTACTGATCATCATAAACTGGAATACAAAGCTGATCTGGACTCGTAAAGTGAATGTAGCTCACATGAAGTGGAGATTTTTAAGAATGCACCTGATAAGATTTAAGCTTGTGCTATGTATACATGAAGACCCTCAAAATACTTACATCTTTGTACACTTAAACAGATGATGCACCAATCAGAGGTGAAATCTGCTGAAATCAGGATAAAGTGTCCCATGAGTCGTACTTTTCAGTATCATGTCCCCACCCGGTCTCCAGAGAGAGGACTCAGATGGATACATCTTTGAAACCCTTCTCTCTGCTGATGGTCCAGATTATATCATCGTTTCCCTCCTCTTCCCCTTTCATCGCTCCAGCTCCCTTCCTGTCATCCTCTCGACTCTGCTCTCAATCTTTGATGGGACCGATGCAGTGCTAGATTTTCCCCAAGCTCCCTCCTTCACTATGAAAAGTATTTGTGAAGTATTCACAAACTCCAGGAGTTTGCTTGAAGAATCTGAGATTGTAGAGAGGAAGTGACCAACCCACTCCACCCATCTGTCCAGCATGAAAGATGTTTGTTCAGGTCACGCCTTTCAAAGGTCGCTTGTCTTCTACTTTATCTGCAGAGAGCCCTGCAGAAGTAAACAGGCTTGATCTGAAGTGCTTCCTGTAATTAAGAGAGTTTTACACACACACACACACACACACACACACACACACACACACACACACACACACACACACACACACACACACAAACACACACACTACAAACTGTTTTCATCAAGGGGAAGAACTGTCTCTGTTGTGCCTCCATGGTGCTCAGACGAACGCCAACCAACTCATGTGTACAAAACACGCTCTTGGCTCAGAGGTTCAATGCTCAGCCGAGGACTCACGTGTCACTTTCATCAGTTTTTTCAGCACTGGTGTAACAGTTACTGTCCCAGCCCAAAACTGGACTCTTATTCAACACTACAGTTTCAATAAGCTGTGGGCTCTTGTTTCCTGAGCCACCAGCTTCCTTTGATGAAAGAAGACATTTTAGCATGTAGTCCTCTGCTGCTCCACTCAGCTGGAGAAGATTTTAGTTTCTGGTTATGAAATCAAGTGAAAAATGTTGATGCCTCTCTATGACCAAAGAAAGTATACAAGGTTATCAACATATAGACTTCTTCAGCGTCCAGGGGTCAGTGTCAGACTGAGTGCTGCTCAGCGCTGCTCCTCTTGTTCCAGAGGTTCTCTGTGGATGATTCATGTGACCGTTTGAAGAAAACAGGACGAGAAACTATTCACAGACGAACTGGACGACATCAGCAAGGTCCACTTTGTCAGGAGCTTTAACACCTACCAAGGCAGTCATTTTGACTGCTTTCAAAATTCGCAATGTCATAACCTGTATGTACCAATAGGACCCTGACTTTTCCTAATTTTGTGTATATTTTATCCTAATATTGTTTTATCATTAAAATTTCAAACACAAAAGAGATCTGAGTATTGCTACCTCGAACAGCCATCGCAGTCAAATTGACTGCTGGCTTTTTACGAGGGGTGTCATATTTCACTACTCGCTACATTTTCCCACTCTTTCTGCGGCTCTATTGTTTGTTTTGTTTTTTAATGCTCTGTGAAGCTGAACTGTAGTTATAGCTTTTCTCAGAACCCAAGAGAAGCAAAAAAGACAAGGAGAATGACAGATATGGAGGCTTTAGCCTTGATGAGGAGGATTCCAATGAAGGAGCAGGTTCTGACAGTGATGCTTCTTGATGTTTGTAAGAC
Organism: Labroides dimidiatus; assembly: GCA_030710495.1. NCBI lineage: Eukaryota > Metazoa > Chordata > Actinopteri > Labriformes > Labridae > Labroides > Labroides dimidiatus. Next base: position 7,836,079 of record CM061159.1, read on the forward strand.
GATTTATTGAGCTGTCTGCTAGAAGTCTCATTCAATAGAATTTTAATTTTGTGTCCTGGTGTGTTTTTACCTATTCTATCAACTTATTCTTGGATATTTTTTATTAATTATCCAAATTATATGCAAACAATGTCTAAGTAGTCAAAATGACTGCTATGCTAGTTCTTGTAGTTGTGGAATTCTGGTAGACTGAGTGTTAACTGACGGCCTGTTCACACAGTTTGAGTAGAAGAAAGGAACTATTACTGTGTTTGGACACTCTGCTGCACGGTGACAGTGTTCTGGGCGGCTAAAAAATCTTAAACAGAAACACAAATATTGTGTTTAGAGATCTTAATCTCTAAACACAAGAGGATTACATTTCCATTTTAATTGGGGCCATTCCCATCTTAAAAAGGCCGATATCATCTGTCTTAAAACGTTTGACATCTTGTTTCAAGACATTTGTTGGAAATTTTGGCATCCTTTGTTGTAGCTTTGAAATAACCTGTGGATCTCTGGGGATGTAACGTGTTTGGAATAAATCTCATACCTGACTTGGATCATTGGGAGCCTTGAAGCTGTAGCCTGAGGGCAGCATATAATTGGACTCTCAGCAGGTTACACTGACTTTAAAGAGGGGGTGTGGTCCTATTTTTATTCTTTACTCTGTCCCTCTGGTGCCCCCGTAGTAGCTTTACATGATTTATAGCTCAAAAAAATCCCTCTGTTTCTCTTACTGCTGATTTAGAGAACCCTTGTTTCAACCTCTGTCTTAAACACTTAATTTTAGCCGCTGTCTCTTTAAGCTCCTCGCTCCACAAACCCCTTCTTTCTGATTTGCCAGCCGTCTGGAGGCCTGGCAGAGCTTTGGACAGACCTTGGTGTTTGAGGCCCGCTCCTCCAACGTGTCATAAAACATTTAGGAGATTCTTATGAGATGACATCATCATTTCAGCAAATCTCATGAATAGCTCATGAAGATCTCGTGCTCTTTTTGCACCATATGAATATGAAGAGGTTTGAAAATCTGCATGTTTGTTGTCAGTCAAATCCAGCATATTTGCTTTGTATCCATGTTTTAATGGGAGAAAGCAGAAAACACACTCTTTAAGTCCTTTACATAGATGATGGCAGTGACATGTGCAGACTCACCTACAGACTGAGAAACGTGAACAAAAGGTCGTCCATGAAACACCTTGTTAGATCAGACTTAGTGAAATGGCTCCATTATCTCCAGTGAGAGCCATCCAGACCTCATTACTCTCTCTTTTTCCCTTCACACTGAGCGCTCTCGCTGCATCTGCCCCTCCATCAGTCACCACAGAGTATTTAAAGACAATCTCCATGAAGCCTGAGAGCTGATCCCAGACCTGCCACAGAGGGAAGATTAAGCACCCAGCACCAAATTAAGAGTGAAGAGCCCCCCTGTCCTTATACATTCCTTTATTCATCCCTTCATTTTCCATCCCTCTATTCATTTATTCATTCATCCTCCCCTGGTGGTTTGCGTTGTCCTCTGAGTCAGGGGGATTTCTGTCAAAAATCTTCTTTAAGCAGCATTTGGCAACATTTTTGTGAAGACGAAATGTGCCAGGCTGATCAGCCACACTAACGAGGGGATGAAGATTTGGCCCATTTTCCCAAATGAAACGTGTCTGTCTGGAGTCCTGTTTGCACATCACAGAACAAAAACTGCTGCTGAAGACAGAATACTGTATTTCATTTCCCAAAATGGTAAGTCTGCACAGTTTTCTTGCAGAACTCATCAGAATTGCTTTGTTCTTTGGGACCCCACATTTATTTTTATGATAAAGCTGGGAGTAGTTTGACATTTTTGAAAGCATTTTTCCCCCATCAGTGAGATGGGATCCACACTGTCAATTGACGAGCACCTCATTCAGCGGCACTTCAGAAATCTGAACTTTCCCTTTGAAAAATACAGTTTGATGGTTGTGTTGTGAGGCGTCGTCTCTGACAGAAATTATTTCCCATGTCAGTACATCCATCCACCCCTGTCTCTTCTCTGGGACTTAGAGCAGACCCTTAGAGAGCTGCTCCGCAGTGACTCATCAGCTTGATGCTGCTAAACCTCTTTTCCACAAACCACTATCAATGGGAAAACAACTCCTCAGACAAGAGGTCCACCTCTCAGTGACACAGCATAAGATGGTATAGGCCCCACCGTCTCCACCGTGGACTCAAGTTCTACTGAATTCTGACTGGATCCCGACTTTTATTGAGCATTTTTAATTTAATTTTATTGTTTTTGAGTGAAGAGTGACCATGCTAACTGGAGACCCTCAGCTGAATGTGTCAGTGACAGGTGGCAACCTCTGGTCTAAATATATGAGAATGTAGAAGTGCTAAAATCTGCAGTTTGTCGAGTGTCCGCTTAAGGCTGGCCCCGGAAAAAAAGCCGTTTTCACAGTCACACTTTACACTGAAACACCGGTGATGTCTGCAGCTCCGCCTCCATCCAAAATTTAAATTTAAATTAAAATTCATTATGTAATAAATCATAAATATTTCATCCTGAATTTCAGGGTCATCCTTTAAAGATAAATATTCTAAATCCATTTTTTATGTTGTATGGCTCATGAAAAAGTTGGTTTTGAGCTAATGTTCTGACCCAATTTGACACTTTGGACTCAATATGGAGAGTAAATAATAAGAGGAAGTTTAAATTATGATTAATAGAAACAGATTTCATGTTCATAGTAAAACTAACAATATATCAATCTATGAACTATGATAATTATCAAACCATTATTCTTCTGGTAGATTCGGACTAGTTCTTTGTCAGGATGTAGTTTTCTGGCTCCTTTATTATGACCCACGTTTCAGACTCAGCGTTTGATGGTTATCTGTTATCATATCTGTTTACCCTCAAAGACCAAAGCACGTGAACATGTCCTTGAAAGTTCTCTGCATTATTCTGATTTCAAGAAATATTCCCTGGCTGTGCAAACAGACATTTATTTCTAGGTTATCCATAAGTAGAGTTGTGTGATGATCATTAAGAAGTTGGAGTGTGACACTTCTTCCCAGCAGCTCTCAGCAGACGGTGAAACTTTCCCTCTCACTGAGGCTGTCTGTAAGCACCAGTGTTTGTCAGAGAGGCTTTTTAAACAGAGTCTCATTTTCAGAGACAACAGGGCGACTTTCCCCCAGAGGAGTGCATAAGAATTCATTTTAATACCTGCAGAAAGCACAGAGACACTGATAACTCTGTGAATCAGATGCTGTGTATTTGTCAGCGTGAGCAAAAGCCCAACGATCCTTTTGTAATCTCGGCCCTGATGAGAAAGAATTAAATGTGTGTTAGCTTCCTTCTCACGCAGTTTATTCCACATTTTCCTGAGTCTAAGTCTCTACTTCGACATCTTCCCCACTTATGCATATTTATTTTGTAAATCATGCTCCCATTTATAGATTGTATAGCAGGATATGGTTCATAAGTATGAATTCTTTTCTCTCAACACACTGATGTCTAACCTTATTAAAAAAAACACAGACAAAAACTCCAGACTTGGAGCTGGAAACAACAGTCCACAAACCAGACAGTTGGAGTGACATTTTTGTTGCTGTTTAAGGTCTGCTGCTGATGATGACCTGAACAATATGACTCCACCTGCAGCGATGGACACTTTTACTCCTCCCCATATCATGAACATCATTGTTGTAAATGCTACGATAAAAAAATCATAGATCAGTCTGTGCAGGATGCAATTTGACAATAAGCCAAACATTCATTTTTAATGCAGACTAAAAAGACATGAAACATTTAATTTTCTGCGACAGCCACTCCTTTGATGTGGGAGATGACCTCATTAAGTTTCAGGACCACGGATGAGAGTTGATCAGGTGAACATGGCAGAAGATTTAAGGTGAACAGGAAACTCAATCAGACTGTAAAACATAACATTAAACTTATTTATTAATATTTCACATCATGTCAAAATAATTCAGCTAATTAGACGAAGTAAACTGTTTGCTCTGATGTCGGACTTCACGGGCCTTGTTGGCTCTCCTGTTGGCATCATCTGCAGCGTTTCTCCCTTCTTTTAACCACATGGGGAAGTTTGTGAATTGAGAGACTGCCAACCATTCGGGCAGAGGGTCCCAACCATAGACTGTAAAAAAAAAAAATTGACGTCATCTCCCTCGGCTCAAACTGAGGTCATCACAAAAACTGCTCCCCCTGGTGGCTGGCTGCAGTAAAACTCTGTCTCTCTATTCATTCTAGATGGGCTGTGTTCAAACTTTAAAAAATTAACACACCTCATAGAAATGTTTCTCACATTCGTATGCTGTGGTGATGTTTAGACATTATTAGGCTGTATTGTGTTTAAGTCCCCTTTTTATCTGAAAATCTTTTCTTTTCATTTGTTATTAGAGGTTAAAAACAGGGTTTTACTTCTCGTTTAAGGATGATTGACAGCTTCCACTCTTGTGTCATTTTGGGAATAGTAAAATACGTCAGGAAGGAGAGTTGAGAAGAGATTAGACTGTCAACGGGAAAAAATGTTTTTGTTTTTTTTTGTCACCCGGCTTCACTCAGATTTTCTCAGAGTCCATAATAGTTTGTTTGTTTGTTTTCCACATGTCAGCCCTGATCTGTTATAGCTGATCAGCTTCTTGTTGATCAGTTTAACTCTATACTCATCACAGAAGAGGTTAAAAAAGTGACATTCCTCTAAAACACATTTTTATTGTTAATTTGAAGCAGCACCAGCACATTTTACGAGATGGTGGCCCTTAAAGCCCGAGGCAGCTGCTTAAATTCTGAGGACTTCAATACTCAAAAGTTGCGCACCATGACATTAGAGGACCAAGTTTGTTCTTTGTAGTGAGGAGCTGGAGTGAAGTGAAGAGGTTTCACTGAATTAAACCGGACAGAAAACTCTGTCACACTTCAAGATTGGGCTGTGCTCTTACATGCGATTGCATCACTTCCTGTGCATGTAAGACTTTTCTTGTTGGTGACACTTGTGACACCAGAACAGGGCGACTAATTAGAGGACATGTCTGTTTTTTTCCTGCAGCAGGAAAGTGAAGTCAGTGAATACAGCATGCTCGGTGCATGTGTGTAAGATATTTGGAGCTGCAGAGCGGTGAATCAAGAGTGTTTGTGTGTAGACTCTCATCTTTTCACATTTACATTCACACAGAGTTTATTTTCACCACACACACACACACACACACACACACACACAGAGAAACCTCATTAAAGTTTTACATTGCGCCACACACCTGCCACATTCCTACATGGCGTGCTCTCTGACAAACACGAACACACACATCAACTAAGTGCTGGCAGCCCTGTGACACTGATTTAAATTGACCCAGCTGTACCTTCCCCAATGTTTGAGTTGTTGAAGGGAGAGAGAAAGAAATCCTGTCCACAGGAGAGTTTTGGAGGACTAAAAACAGAGGGAGAGGAGGGAGGCTGTGTGATATGAGAGTAATGGAGAGGACTGTCAGTCATCATCATCCTCGTTTGATCCTTCACAGCCTTCTTGTGTACGAACAAAGAAAAAAAGCCCATAGTTTGATAAGACTTCAAAAAAAAATGTCTCTAGAATCATATTGTACTCAAAAATAGGAAGATTTTTGCAGTGTGCCAGTTTTACAATTTTGGTTGTGGCAGAGACGTTTTAAAGCAGGACCGTCTGAAAGACCACTGAGTTGACAGACAGGAAGGAGGAAGCACCTCATGCTCTGACAGTAACTAAAGGGGTGCCTCAGGGGTCGTTGCTGGGACCGCTGCTGTTTGTTCTTTATATAAATGACATAAAGCAAAGTGTCTCCAATGCACATTTACATTTTTATGGCACAGATAGCACTGTGATGTACAGCCCATATGACCTAACACTTGTTTTAAATGCTGAAAAAAACAAGATGCAAAAATAGTGCTGAAAGTTGAAACCAGGGGTAGACAAACTTTTCTCAAAGCAAAGCTCACCCGCAGCTCTTACTGACATTTTTATCAGCCATTACAATGACATCTAAATGCTGTATTTGTGAACTCTTGACTCTTTCAGTGATTTCTATAGAAATCAGTCACTAATTGTGGTTAAACATCCTTGAGCTGTCATTACAGACTTATGAAATAAAAGGGCAGCTGAGTGGTAAAACTTAATATGGCAATGAAAGAAAGTTTCCAGACCCTCACCCCCTTTTTTATGCTGAAGTCTAATCTTTGGATCAAACCAGGTGCATGTTTTTAATGTTGTATTTGTCAAAAGGAGTGTGTCACAGATAAATTCTCTCTAATGAGAGAGGGAAAGGTCAATAAAGAGAGACGAGAAAGGAGGAGTCTGTGAAAGAGGATAAGCAGATCAAATTTAAGAAAGATAGTCACTGTGTAGTAAGTACATCGTCTTCCTCATCCTCCTGTTTTCATCTTTTTTTACTCCTTTCACCGTCAGATCACGTGTTCTGAACTCAACAGAGAAGTGATTTCCCACCAAATGACGGAGTCAACCTGTTATTTACTGTAAACATGACCAGAGTCACACGCTGAGCACAAACAAAATCTGCTCCGTCAAATCACACAGCACCGCTCTGACTGACTGACTGCTGACACGTCACATTATTCTGAAGGGAAACACACACAAACTTACTTCACTGTTAAAAACCATGCAGGATGGACTTCTCCTTTGCATCTGTGAGCTGTAGCTGTGTGTCAGCTCTCTGCTGCCCCTCACTGGTCAAACGTACACACTACATTCAACTCTGCCAGGGAAAACCTGACTGCACTGCAAAAACTGAAATCGAAGCAGGTTTTTTCTTTTTTTGAGGAAAAAATTGTCTTATTATACTTGATATGAGCCACATTCAACTGACAATTTTAGAAACATGTCCCATTTTAAGATATTAAAAAAAAGAGGTTTGAATTGCTTGTAACAAGTAAAAAAAAATAATAGGAAAGTCTTCTCTCTTAACCTACTGGCAGATTTTTGTTTTACTCATTTCAAGCAATTCAGACCCTATTATTTCCTTTAATAACTTTAAATAAGACATTTTTCTGGACTAGTCAGGTGACTGTGGCTCATATTTAGTCTAAAAACATTTTTTACGAAAGAATAAGACAAAAAACACTTGTGTGAGTTTGTTTTTGGATTATTCCATGACTCCTTGAAGGTCCGATCAACAAAGCAAACTGCTCTTATGATATTAAAGCACAAAAGCACCCACGGGGATCTTTTTTTTTGGTACAGTTTGCTTCAGTTTTGGACAAATGTGTAATGGCTTAGGGTTATTCAAATGTATGAAAGAAAAACAAAACACTGTTGCAGGCAGTTTGTGAAGCATTTAATCACTTTGCACATGCTCTGTGAATTAAAAAATATCTTGTAGGCTTGTTTGCACATTTTTGGACACGTGTAAAAGCAGTGCAGTTCTTTATTCTGAGTTTGTATCTTTTTTTTGACAAATACTGTGGTTATTTCTGCTTAACCTGCAGAAAATGGACTTTTAATGTCAAGCGTCACAAAATTTTTTCTATCATCAGTACAGGTTGTGGTTTAAGTTATCCAAAGCCCAAACAGCTCAGACACAATTTATTCCCACAGTATATATTTTGAAAACCATTTCCAAATCCCTATGGGATTATTTTATTATTTTATTGAAAACAGGAAACTCAGCATCCTGTTTTAAAAGCAGATTCTTTGACGCATCAATCAACATTTCAGTTTTTATCTTAACACAGAATACAATGAGAAGGGACCAGGCGTCATGACGTGACAGCAGACAGATGAAACTGTAACAGAGAGAAACGTTAACCAGGACCAGACTCCAGTTCAGCTGCTGTCTGCTGATGTGTCTATGTATGGAGGGTTTCAGAAGGCTGATACTTGTCCTCTTTCTGTCTTTCCTCTGTGTAGGTGTATGGGCTCAGATCCAGTTGCCACTAACCAACATGGAAGTCATTAAAGGTGACATGGTGGTGCTGAGGGCGTCGTACACTCCTGCTCCAGGCGGAACCCTGAGCGCCAACACTATCCTCTGGAACTTTGTCTCTAACGACACACAGCAGGTAAGAGAGAGAAGCACAGACCTCACAGACAGACATGAACATCAGTAAATAAGACGCACAGGATCTCATCATGTTCCACACTGTATACAGAATCTACAGCTGATCCATGGCCTCTGCACCATGCCGTCTGTAGCTATAGTAACAGGGATTACAGAAACAAAGGGTGTTTGTCTGTTCTTAAACTGTTAATCTGCCAAAGCTATACCTTTATAAACCCTCCTAATATAATCCTAAAGGGATTAAAGCTTCTGTACCAGCTCAGCATTATTTCTTCACTGCATCATCACACACTCTTCTTGGTATGGTGATGGCACAGATTCAAAACAGCATCAAAGAATTAATGTCAAAAATTAAAAAATAAAAACAAAACATGAATATAAGGCAGTTCAAATAAAGAAATGGACAACTCTGTTGTTTGTGTTTACAAATATGATGTTGATAATAGAGGTTGGAGTAAAAGTGTCAGTTTTAGCAGTTGTAGTGGAACTGTTCTAAGATTAAACACTGGTGTTTTGACAGCGATGATGATAATGACAAGACTGTCCAAGCAATCTAAGTCTATAACAGTCTAATAGCTGAAATACACCAGATGCGTCTCCAGTCGGTCTCCGCTCCGACACAGCGCCAGATCAGATAGGTTTCCATTCAAGTCAATGTGTCGACTGACACTGGATCCATTCCATTGCGGTCCAGCTGCGTGGCTGGTCCGTCAGGTCGCAGCTAATCCGTGGCCTTCCTATTTTTGCTCGATGCTGGAGCTGTGATGCGTCACTTTACAGCAGAGAAGATCAAGCAGGACAGGAAGTAGTGCACAGAAACTACCTAAAAAGAGCCTGAAACTTTCAAAACAAAACAAACCAGATCAAAACAAGATCATATTTAGCAACACAGGTATATTGCATGTGTGACATATTTTTTTCCATTTATATTCTAATTTATGATTGACCTGACACAGGCCAGACAGGGACACCCAAAGGGCCGGATGTTGCCCATGTTTGTTATAGCAGAATAACTAAGAGATGGTCCAGATTGAGTCAGGTCTAACTATAATCTTTATCAAAAAATGGAAAAGTTAAAGCCCACCCTAACTTTTAAAAGTAGAGATGGTGTCTGCTGCCTGGACTCTGACTGGTAGATGATTCCAAAGAAGAGGAGCCTGATAACTGATGGCTCCACCTCCCAGACTACTTTTAGAGACTGTAGGTGCAACGAGCAGGCTGTATGCTGGGAGCTTAGGGAGCTAGGGGGCTGATTTGAGGTCTTTAAGACAGAATGGTACATAACATTATATTATCAAAAATATTTTATTATCTATTTTTTTATTATCTATTATTTTTGGTTTACTTATTTTCCCATTTTGTCCCCATATTTCCATAAGTATTTTATTAGCAAATTTTCCATTTCAAGGATTAAACATACTCCGTAGGATACAGCATAACTGAGTGTTTGTGTTTTGTGCCAGGGATAACACACACACACACACACACACACACACACACACACACACACACACACACACACACACACACACACACACACACACACACACACACAGACACACACACATTCTGTATATCCAGATCATAGTTAAAGTCAGCTTGGTGGTACAACATGATATGAAGCTGAGGGTGTGATGTCTCTTTTAGTGTTTTATTTTACACACTATCTAGAAACATGGTCATGACTCCATGTACGTCTCTGTCCAGGTCAAATTATTGAGTTGTACAAATGGACGACTAAAAAAGGATCAAAATCAAACAGGAAACAGGAACCAGAGTACGCAGAGAGCTGGGAAAGACACCAGTGATTAAAAGTCAACTTGTTTTTTTACCATCCGGTGCGTCACTCTGCTGCGCTGTCATTTGTTGCCAAAAAGATGAATGACGAGAACAAACTGTCACTGCCTCAAAATCTGTGTGTGTGTGTGTGTGTGTGTGTGTGTGTGTGTGTGTGTGTGTGTGTGTGTGTGTGTGTGTGTGTGTGTGTGTGTGTGTGTGTGTGTGTGTGTGTGTGGAATAAGCACATCCAATTGATATCCAGTCCAGCAGCTAATGTGACGTCTTTACTTCTGACAAACTGAGGACTGATTTGAAGAAGCTCAGATATTTTCAGTCCAATCACTCAAAAGTTTAACTTTTAGTCAACCACATCCTGCCTGTTCTAAACTCACACTTACAGATGCATCACAGCATGACTCTTTGTTTCTGCATCACGCTTGGTCTCTGTCACGTGAGAGGCTTTCTGTTTGAATTTGCCATTGAACAGAAATCAGTATCGCAGAATCTATATCACAAAAAGAATCAGTATCACAAAAGTGCTCAGATCACTGTGCTAATGCAACGTGAGTATATTAGGTAAGTGACGGGTGCTATGGGAGGTGTAACAGTAGGAGACATTTCACAGGACATCATTGATGATTTTTGATCCCATATCAACTAAAAAGCACCAAAAGGGTCTAAACTATGCATTGGGATATATTAATCAATTTACTGTTGAGAAGGTCCATAAAAAGCTTCAGTTACCAGACAAAACTTACAGGTCCCAGTGCAAACGTAACAAACCACATCTGGCTACCATCAGCATCTCAGACAACAAGATCGAGGATCAGCATCGGTCATGAGAAAAATCTAACGTCCTTTTTACCATCTTTACCAAGAGTGTCTCTGTTAGTTTGAAGCTACATTATTTACATTGAATCATTCAGCAGAATGTTTGTGATCTGGGCTATTACAGATAAGCTAATGAAGCTAAGCTCCAGAAGCTAACGTTAGTTTAACTAGAGCCCTTTGGACAGCAGCTAACACTGATGGACGATCACCAAAGTACAACAACTAGAACAAAACAGGCCAATGAGCTCCAACAAACAAAGAGACATGATGAACAACGCAGCTAGGAGCTCACGTTAGGCTAACATTAGCTAATGTTAGAGAAAATCCCAAACTGTCCATCAGACTGCTGTGGCGGTTCTAGTGTTAAAGATAACTTTATATTTCTTTTCAGCAAAGTGACGATATGTTGCCTCACAAAAAATGGTGACTTACCTTAGAACAGACATAAAAATCCAACAATGATTCTTTCTTTATTCATGTTCAGCTGAAAAACCCCAAACCTGGTAACTCCTGGTCTGGCTCTGTTCGATATGTCAGTTTGCTGGTGTAGTCCAGTTAAAAATGATCTGGTTTTGACATAGGTTTTTTTCATTTTGAAAGTTAGTGGCCGTTTTTAGGTGGTTTCCATACACCACTACCCCCCACCCCCACCCCCACCGAGTTTATCAGCTGACTATGAGTCATGTTGCAGGTTGTTAGATGTACTGTAGTGTGTCATGCACTTAGCCAAACATCCACTAAGTGCCAAACAATACTTGACAATAGATGAAAGGAGGGAAAATCTGTCTGACTCTTTGACCTGTGAGTGAGGAGGTTTTTCTGATCTGTTAAATGTCTGACCATCCCCCTGAACCCCTCCCAGATCATCTCCTTCACCAAAGACTCCACGAGCGTGAGCAGCCCTCAGTTTAGAGGCCGTGTTGGTTTCACAGCCACCATGCCCTCACGTGACATTTCACTGTACATCAACGACACCCAGGAATCCGACTCAGGACGCTACCTCTGCCAGGTCATCATCCCTAATAATCCTGGTCACACCAGCACTCTGTTGCTGAATGTAAAGGGTGAGACAGACATATCCTGTTTGATTCAAAGGTTTGTCTCTGAATAATAAAGATGATCTCATTTAATATCGGGTGATCTTTCTTGTCTCAGTGCCTCCAAGTGTTCCCAAGTGCTCTATATCAGGGAAACCTGTCCTGAAGGGGAACGTGACTCTGACCTGCAAGTCCAGCTCTGGGACACCCATCCCTATGTACAAGTGGAAGAAAAACAGTCCCACCTCAGAGGTCTTCTTCTCACCCATGCTCAGTGAGTGGAGTCTGCACACTAACCCGTCATAATTTCTCACTTTGAGGTCAGGTTTTCCTTCCTGCTGAATGAGGACTGACTCTCTTCAGGTTCTGTTTATTGTTCCTGATAAGGGATCGTTGGACTGACAGATGTGCTGATGATCAGACACATGATGTACATCTGTTGGTCACATTGTGATTTAGACAGTACAGAACACAATCTCCTCATTACTGAAGTAGATTATTTGAATCAAAAGTAATTTATTCAAAATGCTGTTTGTTGATACGCCAAACACTCCTGGACTTGTGTGTGAATGATGGTGTCTGATGCTGTTTCAGACGAGAAGGCGGGGACCCTGAGGTTGAGCAACCTGAGCAGCAACATGTCGGGGAAATACGAGTGCTCGGCCATCAACTCTGCTGGTTCTAAGAGCTGCTTCATCAACCTGGAAATCATCTCCAGTAAAAAGCACACAACAACACAAGAAACATAAAAAGCAAAGAAATGATACAACGTAGCATTTTGGTCTCATTGTTTGAGACAAAATTGAGGCGGAATGGATTAAATGAGATCCTTTGTCTTTTTTGTTTTTCTCGTAGACAACAATGTGGGGATGATCGTCGGTGCTGTAGTGGGCTCAGTGCTTGGTGCTCTCTTCCTGGTTGTCATCTGCTTCTTCTTCCTGATGAGGAGGAGGAGAGAAAGTGAGGACGACATGGCAAATGACATCAAGTGAGTTCATGTGACTGCTGTTCCTGTGCAGCCTATTACACGTTTATTTCTTTCACTTCAAAAAAAGACTTTCCCTTTCAATATTTTCCATGTTTTTTGTTTTTTTTTTACTTAATCTGTGAAATATGTAGAGAAAAACGAAACGGTTAAAATAATTTCTTGAATTTTCACTTTGAGGATTACATTTTTAACATTCAAAGAGGCTAACCCACTTTTTTATATACACCTATTTGGTGCGCTTGCAGTTTAAAAACTCTATTTTTCTCTCACTGGTGTTTTAAAAAAGCCCCATTTCAGCCTCCGCCTAAAACACTTTTTTTAGCTGCTGCCTCTTTAAGGCTCCTCACTCCACAAACCCCTTCCCTCTGATTGGCCAGCCCTCTTGAGGACAGAGCTTAGTGTTTGAGGCCTGCTCCTTTAACTTGTCAGGAAGTAGTTAGGAGATCCTTGTGTGATGACCTCATCATTTCAGCAAGTCTTGTGAAGATCTTGTGCTGTAAGGACAGATTCAGGGATTTCCACAATGAAAACCTTTGAGAAACTCTTTTTAAGTTACTTTTTAGGCTTTTTATGCCTTTAATCAAAGAGAGAGGACAGGACAGTGGATAGAGTAGGAAACAGGGTGAGAGTGGTGAGTGACATGTGGGAAACAGGCCACAGGCTGGACTGAAACTCGGGCCACTTCATGGGATGCAGCCTAGACCACTAGACTATCTGAACCCAAAAGGTTTGAAAATCTGCACCCATTTAGTCTGAACATGCAGCATTGTTACTTAATATCCATGTTTAAAAATATATGACAGCAGAATTCAATCAGAAATAGCCATCACTTTCTATAAAATGTCACGGCCAATCAGAGGTCTGACAGTCATGTAATGTTTGTGAATAAGAAAAAGTTTTTTTGTCCTGGTTTTACTTCCTGTGTCTCCTGTAGGGAGGACGCTCAGGCTCCAAAGCGTGTTTCCTGGGCTAAGAGTGGCATGGGTTCGGACATCATCTCCAAGAACGGCACCCTGTCCTCCATCGCCTCCAGCCCCCACCACAAAGAGCCCTCCCACCACCACCACAACAACCACCACCACCACCTGCAGCAGTACCCGCAGCGCCCCCCCTCCGACACCGCCTCCATCATCACCGCCACGGGAAGCACGGCGGGTTACAGACCATCCCGCCACCACGGAGCCTCCACCCCCACCCACTACAGCTACAACAACAACAGCACCCTGCCCCGTGACCAGCCTGTCCCCTCTGAGCCCAGCACCAACGGGAGCTCTCTGCCCAGACCGGAGCGCTACACCCAGCTGCCTCAAGCCCAGGCTCTGCCGGTGGGCTACTGCCAGCCTCAGATACAGCTCCAGAACACACCTGTGCCCCCGCCGCTGCCCACCTCCACTGTCACTGCCTCCAACATCGCCCGCATGGGAGGGGTGCCCATCATGGTGCCTGCACAGAACCAAGCCGGTTCTCTGGTTTGAGGAGACGCTGTCAGACAGGGTGTGCTAAATTTATTTCAAAGGGAACTCTAACTTAGCAAAAATCAATGAAGCTTTGATGACAACAGACACAGACTGTTGATTCACTTCAAGTATACTCTTTTATATTCTGCACTGTAAACATTGTAACTACGGATATAATTTTCATACATTTTCCCTCTTTTCTACTTTATCAAAGCATTTCTAATGTTTTTTTTATTACATGTCTTTTAAATGTTTCTTTCCTGCCATTCAGATGGGTGATCATTTGGGGGCTTTAAACCTGTGTAAGATAGAGATTGGTGAAACGTTTGTCATCCATCATTTTTTCTTAACGGAGAGGAAGTCAAAGCACATGATGTCAGGATGTTCAGAGGAGAAACGTAGACTGGCTGGAGTGAATTAAGACCGATAAATGAGTGTTTTTTTTCTGCAGCAGACTTGTGCAGGGAAAGATAAGACAACAATATCCATATGATCGAGTATCCTAATCCCTTTCTTGGCTTTACTTCTATCAGCGGTTCAGCTTATAAAATGCTCTCAGACTCAATTCTTTAAACACAGATTAACTAAAGCTTCTTAGTCGAGCACTATTCAGAGCTGCCGTTTGGTGACTTTATTAAGTCCACACTTTCACTTGTTTTCATTTTAAGTGTCCTGAAGAATTGAAATGTAAATATGGTATTTATTTTTGGTTAAGTTTTTTTTTTTTTTTTTTGCAGCCTGTATAGATCATGTGATGGATATGTTTGATCCATATGTCTGCCTGCAACACTGGATACTGAACCAAAGATATACAGTTTGTCGTGCGTTATTATTTGAATATTTGTAGCTGTAGTTTTCTTTTCCAGCTGAGATCGCTGAGGATTTTAAAGGTGATGATGTAGAAGCACGTAGATCCACTGCCAGGAGCTTAAAGAAGCCTTTTTCACCTTTAGTTTGACAATATTTATGACCAGCAGTAGACTTGGTATGAATCTAAATCTGTCATCTGACAGCGCTTTAATGCTTTGTTTAAGAAGATGTACGTTTTCCTCTGAGTATATTTCACAGACTGTATTTTAAAGAGAGGCGTAACTACTGTTTAAAGTGACGACTGTTTGACGGTGGAGCTGCAGAGAACAGATGGGTTACTGAATGCTTATTTCTAGGTTGTGCATAGCAAAAACTTAAATCTACAGGATTGAATTTAGCTATTTTCCTGTTTAAATGTCTCCAGAAAGAAAAGAAAAGTTCCCAGTCATGTGATAAGATGAGGGTTAAATCTCAGTCAGGGTAGAAAAACATGAAGTTAAGTGATTTGGTTTCTTCTAATGAAATGAATGGGCTTACACATTTTTAAATTGCTGTATTTTTTTAATTTACACAGAAGAAATGTCAAAAAAATGTACATCCCCATCACATTTAAACTAACAAAAACGTCTTTTTGTGCAACCAATTACTGAATGAGACATTTTCAGGATGTGGGAATCTTAATTTGTAAGAGTCAGACAAACTTATTTATTATTCAGCATTCAGGATGAACAGATTTGTCATTCTGAAAAGAAGACGAAAACTTTCCAAGTCCTAACAGTTTCATTTGGTCAGACAGTTCTTTTAACTATCAGTGTGATGTTTTTTTTTTTTTACCTTGACATGTAAGAAAAGTCTCTGTCAGCTGATTTATCGAGGCTTGTTCGTCTCAGAAAATGTACGTCGGTGAAATATCTGGAGCACACACGTGCAACAAAGCAAAAAACAGACCAAGAAAACTTAAAATCAGCCACTATAAGAGAGAGAAGGGTTAGCTGTACATAGTCTATCGGGCAGCAGGGGGCGTAGTCATCTTGCAGCTTTAGGTAGGACGACTAAACCTCTATAAATCAACCTCACGTGCCTCTCTGAGGAAGACTGCAAGAAATTTGTGGCCCAAAGATGTCAAGAAAGTAAAGAAATCACACTGCTGTAGTTAAAAGAACTGTCATACTCTAAAAGTTCACCCTGAAGAGAGCCAAAGCTCAGTACAGATAAGTTATATATAAGTTATACTTTGAGGCTTTTGTAGAGTCTGAAGGGGCTAAAATTCACAAGGTTCATCATGCTCTGCATCCTGCTAGCTTAGCTTATCCGTGCACTGCTCAAGTCCCAACTCTGACTCGTAGTCCCAGCAGCTCTCACTCCACCTGTTCAGGACCAGCAGAGCGCTGGGCTGCCGTGACAGCATGATGTGATGTTAGCAGATTAGGTTATTCAGGCTGCGAGCTCTGGGAGCATGCAGTCATGATTATGTTAGTTATTTAATCTCTCGCTGCCTTTTTCTGTCTTCTCCACCGCACAGATAATTCCTCTTCTCTCTCCTCTGAGTGATTTTCACTGAGAACCAAGAAATAATTCTCCTGTAGAGTAACCAGCGTGAGTTTGGAGAGAGGTTTCCTCTTGTCACTGCAAACTTAGCACAGTTTAAACCACTGCTGAGATGAAAAGTCTGACAGCCATTGGAGGCCCCCTACTGGCAGTTGCCTGCTTTGCCTGTTGAGCGTGCCTCTGATCAACATTCATAATATTTCTCACAAATTTAGACTTAACTCTCATAAAGTGACATTAAAATAAAATTACAGATCATATCGAAATCAAGTAAACAGTAAGATCTGTTTCCACTGGAGTCGCCCCCTGTTGGCCAATACATATAAAAGGTTCAAGGAACAGAAACATCCAGAGGCGAGTCTACTTCCTGTTTACAGTCTGTGAGATATATGCAAACCTAAACATCTTTGCATACATAGAAAACTACAAGTCTAACCATGAGTTTTAGTATTTCATGATTTTGAGCATCAGCAGCTTGATAAAAACATTTTAAAAAAGGGAAATCTATGCCTGATTGGGTAATTCAGCTTCCTCTCATTTTGGCGGCTTTGCGTTCACAAATGTCTGTTATATTTACTCTGAATATAACATAATAAAAGTATAAATATATGGTTAAAGTGATTATAGTATGTATCCTGCTGTTTTGTCGCTACACTGGAGCATATGTTTAAAGTTTTTGTTTGATGTGCACAGAAAGTCAAAAGAGCCTCCTTTACAGAGAAGTCCCGAAAACATCTACAGGAGACGGTGTTTCATCCTGAATCATTATCATTTCGATGTGTCGGACTCACTCTGGAGTCTTTCCTGCTCCAGTTCATGGACCCTCTGTTGGAACTTGTGAATGCATCATGTGGAAAGTGTACATTAGAAACCTTAAAATATATCCAAGACAAGCCTTTATTTTTCTACAGTAATGTATAAGAGCACATGAGCGGCTGACTTAGGTAGTTAATGTGTCTTGCTGGCTGTCAGTGAGTTTTAAACCATGATGGATTGTAAAACTGGGAGGCCAAACTCCTGCTCATGTAAGATATAACTGTGGACATTAAAGTGCGGTGTGCACTCGTATCCTCCATATTTGTGTTCCAGGAAAATGCTTTGTATGAATATTTTTAAATAAAAGAAATGATACGTGTGTTTGTGCTTTTTTTTTCTCTACAAAGTTTCTGATGTGACTTTGCAGCAGGGAGAAGCTCTAACCGATCTCAGGGGCAGATTTTGACTGAAGCTCTTTCAGTAAAAAACACTTTGAGTCTTGCACTCTTCACAGCACATTAGGACCCTTACAGTGTCTCCACAGTCAGTCATGCAAAATGTCCCTATAATTTAGCGAACTGCAGTTTTCTGTATAAAATTAAATCATGAATTTTTTCCTTACTCTCTTGAAATGAACAATACAAAAAAAAAAAAAAACATGCTGGCATGAAAAAAAAGTCCTGGTCTATAAAGTCCTTGTAGTAAAAAACATTTGGACCGAATATGTATTCTTCTATCCATCCACCAGGGGGCAGTACAATCACAATGTTTTGGACCCCAGCTCCCACACGCTCCATTATTACACTCTAGATCAGGGATCTCAAACTCAACTTACCAAGGAACCACGTCAGGTAGTGTCTGGGTGAGTTTGGGCCGCATCAAGTGTTCCACAAAAAAAAGGGCTTCAAGTATTAAAAAATAAATAAATAAATAAATAAGTACAACTGATCTAATTGTCTCAGTCTTAACAAGTCAGAACATGCAGAACATGAACAGTTCTTCAGAACGTTTGGCTTGAGGGAGGAAGAACCTGGACCCTCAGTATGGCTTTAAGATTACACTTTAAAATTAACACTTTAAAAAGTGTTAAAGATATAAAACACCCAGATGCATGTAAGAAAAATGACGTGGGCCGCATTAACACACAGCTTTGATTTCAGGCAGGGGGCCACAAAATATTGTTCTGGGGGCCGCAGTTGGCCCGCGAGTCGTGAGTTTGAGACCCCTGCTCTAGCTTCCCTACTTCTTTTACCCTGCAGAGATTGAAATCTTACAGCATGTACCTTTAAGTCAAAGTTGATCTTGATTGGTGCTGCTAATGTTTATGAATTTAAGCATTTGACTTTGATTAATTACTTTGTTGTTGTTGTTTTTCTAACTCAAATAAATCTCATGATTTACTAATTTCAAAATCAGACTTTCAAAAGTTGAAGCGTGGTGCAGGATCAGAGCAGAGGAGGTGACACCAGAGCTGAAGCTGGTGAGCTCAGACTGTCATAGCCTCAGACTGACACACTGAGCTCCTGGTTCCCTTCCTCCTCTATCTGTCTATGAGTCCTTACCTTGTCTTGCTGTTGGGCCTGTAAACAAAGACTGATTGATAAACTGAACCATCTACCTTTAAATTAAGTGTGAAAGCAAACACTCAACATCACGTTTGAATGTTTCTTGAATGTTTATTAGAATTTGCGAGTAGCGATGTAACATTCACCTACATGGCGCAAAGGAACCATAAATATGTTAATACGCACGCCTTAATTAAAATGAGCTCATCTCACTGGGGGGATGTAGGGGGGATGATATATCTGAAGAACACTCGGTGAAACACCTCCACATGGCTGAACAGGGTGGGCTGCACACAAACCTGTCGCTCTGATTACACAGAAAATCAAAGTAGAAAATCAGCAACTTAGTTTATACCAAATATCCAGATACAAATTAAAAAAAAGACATTCCAAAATATCCAAAAGAGCACTGGAGTTTGAGACCGTGACAAGGTAAAGAGGAAGAAAGTAACAAGCTTTGTAAAGCACTGCACTGCACCCGTAATACTCGTGTGTCTCCTCTCATTCTCATGGAGCTACAGTACTAAGTTGGCAGAAAAGGTGCATGGCTTTTGTATTCAGATGAAACATTACAGAGATATGATCGGGTGTGGATCCAGTATGGCATTTCATTTCTTTAACAGTGTAGTCTTTGACGAAAAGAATCAACAGAACCCAGAGGTAAAGACTTCAGTCCAGAGAAACGTGTTAAAACTTGGCAACATTGAGATCAGATCAGAAAAACAGAGACAACGTAAAGGAATGAAGGAAAGTAAAGCAACGATAACAGAGTTTCCCTGTACCAGAGTAGTGCTGTGAGATTTAGTAGCATGTCATGCTCCATTAGTGAAGTCCTTTAAAAGCAGGATGGGCCATCCTGCCTGGTAACGGTTTATACGGCGGCCATTTTGCATCTGGCCTGAGCTTAATGTGCAGGGAGGGAAACAGGTGAGCTCAGCGAAAGGCAGTAGTCATAGTCGAGGTGGATACGATAATGTCGATGGTGAGGATCCATGGTTCAGAATGGTAAAAGAAGGGAGGTCATGCAGCTCGGGCCCGAGGCGGGGAGGGATGGTGGGGGAACTCTCCGTCACGCTGTGGCCCCCGGCCGGCCGGACGAAGCTTTAGGTAGGACACAAGACTGGAGGAGAGAAAGTGAAGTTACTGAAGTAACTCAGCAGTAATGTTCAGAAGAGGCAGATTATCATAAGAGATTAGGGAAAAAAGACATTAGGATGTGGAAAAACAAGCATAAGCTCTGTCACCTGTGTGCATGACCAGGAAGTACAGTGAGGGAAGATACTTAACAACCCAACAGGGTAGGCAAAATATTTCCTTGAAATGTTCTCTATCTCATAGAGAGAAAAGTGTGTTTACTCAGGTGGATCTCAGAAACAGTCGATAAAAGAACAACTGGATGCTGCATAAGTATGCTGACATCACTGGTTGAGCACACCGCTGCTTTAAGTACAAAACAAAACAACAAAAAAAACATTTAGGTATATATTAAGAAAAAAAGGTTTTAAATATGGCTGGAATTTGGGTTTTTTTTTATAATACTGTTTTTGATGTAAATCTGTGAATAACAGTTTAGATATTCAGAGGCTGGAGACTCTGTGGTTTGAGGTCTCTTTTGTGCTGTAAACCTGTTTCTGTGGTGGGACTGGATTCTTTACTTGGGGTGCAGTGACTCTTTACTTGCTTTTTGGAGCTCGTGTTCCATATGGTCCACCATTTATACAATCTGTAGTCCTCTAATCACTACTGACCATCCATGTTAAGTGTGTTATACAACTCTTTACTGTATAGATCCAGTATGTTGGTTCGCTGCACTTCAGCTTCAGTTTCATCAATGCTTTATCCCGCACAAAATAACTTATCCACAAAAAAGAGTATAATTAATACTGTCCTGCATTTGAAACACAAACTCTTTTCCGTTTTGACTGTGGCTCATCTGAGCGAGGTTTCATCCCTAAGAAACTGTTGAAAATTGATGCCATTGTTGAGGTGAGACGGTCCAACCACACGTTACTCTGCATGAAGTTGAGACAACAACATTTACAAGGACAATGTGGTTGGTCAATCTGCCACCATAAAGGGGAAGAGGAGGCTGTTGTTAAAGCTCTTGAAATTATTGGAATAAACTAAGCTCCAGATGAAGGAACAGGAAAACAACAACAACAACAACAACAATAATAATAATAATAATAATAATAATAATAATAATAATAATAATAATAATAATAATAATAATAATAGTAACAACAACAACAACAATAATAATAATAATAATAATAATAATAATAATAATAATAATAATAAGAAGAAGAAGAAGAAGAAGAAGAAGAAGAAGAAGAAGAAGAAGAAGAAGAAGAAGAAGAAGAAGAAGAAGAAGAAGAAGACAGCCCTTCTCGTATCATTATTATTGGGAAGTTGGGTCAGAATTGGTTTTGAACTGTGCTCCCAGGTTGTAAGCTCAAAAACAGTAACTGGGGGACGGATGTGGTCGGCTAGTAAAACTGAAAAATGTCGGTTGGTGTAACCAATGATTCAAAAAGTTACTATGGATACGATTTCAGCGGTCTACTACGCTGTAAAAAAATGAAATTTAAAATGATGGTGGGTTTCACACTATGTTGTAGGCCTGGCAAACAGCAGTAATGTTAAAATTACACGAGGGTTACAGGACTCAGTCAGCCAGTTTTATTGATATAACTGCCACTAACTGAGAGTTAAAATGTACTCAAAAGTTTGTGAAACCTTGAAGCAGTAAATTCAGTCCAGTTTGCTGTCTATCCGTTTCAAATTCTCAATAAAAGTCCTGTGTGGGTGTGTGTGCACCCCCTACAGGCCGGCTGTTGTCATGTCTCAATTTGTTTTTCGATTTTAAGGTTGTGTTAACTTTGGCGCCCCTGGTGGAGGAAGCAGTGCCTCTCATTTCAAAGCAGATTTTTTGTCCTGCACATGTAAAAATGCCTCCAGCTTTCTTCAACAGTCAGTCACATAAAATCCAGTGAATCTTTGTAAACAATGTTTTTGTTTTTGTCACTGTTTTTTATTCTGCAGCGTGCTGTAAGTACTTTTAAACCTGAGACAGAAAAGCTTTGTTCACATCATCAGACACATGTTGTAGACAGATTCTCACATGCTGTGTTTACCTTTCAGTATGTAGTCAGTTAGCAGCGTAGGCACCTTCTCACTGTCCTCCTTCATGGCAAAAAGAACTAAGTGGGAAAAAATAAAAGCATGTGAGCTCCAGGGACATATTTTGTTTGGTGTTTTGGTGCTTTTGAGAGAGAATTCTTGGTGGAAACTTACTTTTTGTGAGCATCTGCAGGTCCTCAACAGACGGAGGGGTGCCTTTCTTCTCATAAGGAATCACTGTGTTTAGATACTGAAAACAGAGACAACATTCAGAGCGCTGAGTTATTTCCTCTTCAGGTTTGTGCTTACAACCAGAGGAAGCTTCAGTGCTAAACATTGCACTGAAAAATTCAAAAGCAAGCTCTGTAAGGACACACTTATTGAAAAGACTGAAGCCAGTCCTGAAACTGTCTGTGAAACATGAAGCCAGAGTTTGGAAACAGGAATAAAAAAAGGAGCTTGCTTTGAGGAAAATGAGCGAGGAAGTGCGATTATCTGTAAGTTGTGAAAACCTTTGCCTGTCACTTGTTCCAGCTATCAGTTCTGCAAGCAAAAGAGGACTCAACAAAATCTTGGGTATTTTTTCAGTGTTCATGACTTTGCCAGCGATTAAACTGTTGAACATCTTCAGTAGTTCTTAGTGCAGACTGTGACTGTTGTTATAAAGGCTGTAATAAAACCACACTCAGACGAGCTGCTGAGAAACCCACACGGCTGCTCTGTTCACTGAGTCAAATCTGTGCCGCCTGCAGGATTTTGGATTAGAGTAGCCTAAAAATGTTTACATACTGCATAATGTCGGGAGATTTACTCATGTGGCATACTGCCTTCCCTACATTTTTCCTGGCACTTTGAATAAAATGAAAATACGAGTGTTGGAGCTCAGCCACAGAACGGGAAGCTGCTTCCCTCCAACACACAGCGACAGATCCTTTAATACAGCACTAATACACAGTTTAAATAAACTCCAGATGTTTGTGATGATTTGTTCACATCAGTAATCTCTCCAGAAACTGGAACAGATTTCAGTATTTAACCATAAATGATGAACTCATTCATCAGGCTTTTGACTGGTCAGCCTAACTGTTCAAGGTAAGTCACCAGTTATTTCATATCAATTTATCTCATTTATTTCCTAGGATGTGTAAACATATACCATCTGATAAAAAGGAGAAGCCAAAATTTGACAAAGCATCATGAAGTATTTGATTTTTTTTCTTTTTGCAGTCTAAATTTTCTTTTCATTTAATTTAATTCACTTACTTTATTTTCTGTCCTTGTATCTAAATTGTATTTAAGTTTTAAAAATCATTTTTCCTGTATGTGGCTGTTAGAATAAAAGTCATCTCATCGTCTAAATGATGTGTGAATGTGTAGTTTTGTGTTTTGAGCCATTAAGCTGCAGGATTGATTTGATTTTTTTTATCCTTTCTAGATGTATCATAAACAAGTGTCTAATATCTTTAAAGTTGAATTGATAATGTGCCACTTTTAAATAGTTGTCATATGTTTGTCACCTGCATTGATGTTGTGGCCTTTACTTTGCCTTTTACTTGCAGCTCCGCCTCCTTCCTGGTGAAGGAGTTCATCTAAGGCTGACCACACAGCAGACGACTCTTAGATCTTAACCAGTTTTCAAACTGCGGGAGGCCGCACACATGAGAATAGTTCAGACTGATTCAGAGAAACAAACACACAAGATGATTGTGTAAGACCGCTACACCACACGTTCACTGTGTGGGTAACAATTTCACTGACATAAGATCTGACAGAAGCCTGCGGGATCAAACGGGACCTCAAGTGATTAAAAAAAAAAACATGGAGGAAAAAAACTTTTTGCTGTTGCCTTTTTGTGAGCTGTGAAAATATGTAACACACATTTGATGACACTTTCTAGGCTGCTCCTCTCATTGCAAACTATTGGAGGATGTCTGACATAAAATCCGAACATGTTTGATATTTCTGTTCGGGAGTTTCTGACCCGGTAAGGAGCGAACAGATAAACACATTGATCCAACACATTTGAAGAACAATGTGGACAAAAATTTGGTCACGTCGAGAACCGTATTAGGTCACACCCTCTGATCACTGGTGGACTATTCAAGAATTTGAAAATAGGTACTTTAAAGAGGGGGTACTGTGAGACTGGAAGGCTTTATTCTGTCCCCTTGATTTCCTCATAGTATCTTTACATGATGAACAGCTAATAAATATCACTATTTTCCTCACACTGGTGTTTTAGAAAACCCTTATTTTAGCTTCTGTCTAAAACACTTATATTTAGCTGCTGTCTCTTTAAGGCCTCTGCTCCACAGACCCCCTTCCCTCTGATTGGCCAGGCCTCTGAAGGTCTGTAGGGGGCAGAGCTATGAACAGATCTTGGGACCCGCCCCTCCAACATTTCACAAATCATTTAGAAGATCCTTGTGTGAAGACTTATTTTCAGCAAGTTCATGAAGATCTCAGAACAGAGCGTTTTGGAGTATGTAGAGGTTTGAAAATCTGTTATACTTTATATCCATTTCTAGAATATACGAAAGAAGAATACCCCCATGACTTTTCTGATCAGCAAAATTTTTTATAACATTAATCAGAAATTAAGGTATAAAGTTTGACATGGTAGTCTGCCTCCATCGAATCAGACAAACAACCCCATCTGATGGTCAGAGGACAAGGACTTCAAGGAATTTCTCACATCATACATTTATATGTTTAATGTGGTGAATTATATAAACACAGTTAGGAAAAAAGATCTCTATGGATCAAATTATCAGGTGGGGCTGTCAAAGGTTTGTTTGTTTGTTTATTTGTTTGTTTGTTATTACCTGTTTGTTATTCCCTGTGCCTCCAAACGTCTGTCTGATGCCTGTCTGCAGGATGTTGGACAGTCCCTCCATGCTGAAACGCTGCAGGTCAAACACACACACACACACACACACACACACACACAAACACACACAGGTATAATCAGACTTTTATCAGATATAAACAAAGGACTAAATCTACTTTACTGTCAATAAAACGAGAGTGAGTGAACATGACATTATGCTGAGATGTGGCTGTCTTCACTCTCTGGATCTGCATCATAAACTCTCCGACAGTCACTACAACTGTCAGCCTCAGGTAGCCTCCAGGCAGAAGATAAACAAACTGCTGCTGCTGCATTGCATGCTGGGAAGATCCATTAGTGTCTTTGTCTGTTCTGGAGGGGAGCAGACTGGACGGTATGAAGATGATGGGCCACTTCCACTTTAGGATCTTTCCTGGAAGAGACTTTAGAGCCTAATGGACCTGAGCTCCATTAAAGCTGGCAGACAGCGCGGGAGAGCGACTGTCAGAGCTGAGGGTTCAACTTCCTCTCATTTACACTGGAACACCAACACAACACACTGTTTGTATACATCAGAGCTACAGGGTCTGTTCCTCTTCATTCAGAGAGAAAGACAAAATTATTTCCCTAAGTCCCACTCTGCCGCTTATAACCCAGAGTCGAGCAGGAAATCACGTTATCCTCATATTTAAAACGCCAAAGTCAAATCACTTCACAATAACGTTTTCTTCTTCTTCTTACCTTTTAAAAAACTTTCAAAGGATTCCTGTCAAACATGATCATCTTACATCCCCTTTTCCTACATATTTCCAGTCTTCTGTTCATAGATGATTTCTTTTTCTAAAGTTTTATGAAATCTCACGCAGGCGTTAAAATCAAAATTCTTGAATCCACACTGGCTACTAATGTCATCTACAAGCCAAAAGAAAGGTTAAATAGAAGGATGAATAAGTGTTAAAGCTGTGAGGAGTTCAGACTTGCACACAGACTATTTTTGAAATCTTGGCTCCGGCCCCCTGCTGGCCAATAGAAAGACTCAGATTTAACAGTTTTCAGAGGATCAGTGAGGTTTAAAGTGTGTCTGTATGAGTTACGCGTCTCCAGTTACTGTTATCAGCAATAACAGATCCTGGTCATCTGGGCCCCTTTCATACAGAAATGGCTTTTAGAAACAAGCTAGGCTACAGTTCCCTGTTTCAGAAACAGATGGGTTATGTCATGGAGACTACGTCCATTAATTGTACAGTTTATGACGTATGAGGCGAAGTTTTCAGAGAAAAAGGTGACTCAATGGACCGTTCAGGTGTGTGCTAATGCTCACAAAATGAGGGGACTACTTCCTGCCTTGTCTCCAGCATTCCCCTCCCCTCTCACCTTTGCAGGCATGCTTCCTGTCTTCTCCGTCTGTCCCGGGCCTGTTCCTGTATTCCCAGACACCATCCCTCCTCCCTGCAGACTCAGGGCTTTATCACGGCGCCGGCGTTTGCTGCCGTCCCGCTGCTCTCTCTGCCTGTTCTGCACCTCCATCAGGGCCGTGATGAACGTGTTCTTCACCTCCTTCTCAAACTCCAGCTCCTCACGCCGGGCCAGCTGGTTCACAAGCTCCTCTGAAAACTCACGGATGGCGGCCTCCACCCTGTGGAGCAGCTCCACCAGTGCTGAGCTGGGCATCAGACTCAGACCTGCTGGGCAGAGGAAGAACATCCTGTCAGAGCTCATTCCCACAGAGGTCAAGAAGTCACTGCGTCTCAGGCAGAGGAACCACATGGATTGAGGACACCTTGTCTTCCTGAAATGAACTAAAAACCTGAACACACTCATCTCAAATCTCCTCTTAGCAACAGGCTGAGAATGACAGCCAGGTGGAAACACCCCTCATCCTTGACCATTTGGTGCAGACATGCATCATGACCATCCTCTACAAACAGGGATGATGTTATTTTTCATGTGCAGCTGAAGCAAGGACACACTTGAAGGTGGTCTCACCTCCTGTACTGTTTTACTGATGTGCACCAGCATACTTTAAGGAGTAATATTCATTCTATTCTTGAAGGTTAAGTCATTAGAAAGACCGATAGCCCAAAAGGTTGGTTAACCACGTCCTTTGATTCAACAAATTCACCTTCATATGAGAGCATCCACCAGAAACCAGGGGCGTTTTTAGGAACAGGAGGATTGTGACGGGGGGAGTGCCTTACCAAAGCTGTCACCTAACATTAAATCAATCATTCCCTGAACAACAACCTGACTGCAAATGATTTTACACCCATAAATATGACAGAAAATGAAAGGTGTGAGATGCTGTGTTTTTAAAGTCTTATTTTCAGAGCTTTGATTGATATTCTTTAAAGGTGCGTAAAAGCCGGGAAGAATCCACACAGGATAAAAGAGCAATTCACACATGAATGCATCATTTATTGTGATACAGAGGTTAACTGTATTGTGATGGTTCTGTTTGAAGGGTGGTCACCTTAAACTACCTGCTGTTTGCTTTTTGTTTTCTTGTTTAGTTAAAGTAGACAAATATGTGAACTAAACACTTTGTTCCATTACATTTTCATCAAATTGGAGCTTAGAATACAGTGTTCTCTAAATACTGACTGAATCCAAGAGTCCTGTTGGGCACACGTCCCTGTCACTATTTATTCAGTGCTGCTTGGATGGACTTAGAAAGGTCAAAAAAAAAAAAAAAAAACAGCCATGCAAGAGACAACACAGTTTGTTTATTCATCTCTGCAACGAGCACTGAGGACAAAAACAGTACAGGTCTGTTTTCTGAAAGTGCACAGCAGGCTCTGTACACATGTCCAGCCATTAGTGATGAAAACAGACTGTTTGTAATAATGGAGGTAGACCTCACCATTAACGGCGCTAACAGCAGGATTTACCACACCTGTTGGGCTGTTTTAAAGATGGCGGACATCTTGCTCATGTGTTACCATTTAAAATGAAGTATACAAAGAGAACAGATATTTAGGGATCAAATGAATCCTTTGAAAGTATGATAGTGGATATATACAGCAAATTTAGATTTAGGAGACACAACATTTTTTTTGTTTATCACTGTTTATGTGTAGTCCGCATACGCAGTTTGAATTTTTTTGGATAGGAGTTTTCCTTAAAGTTTTCCAGACGTATGACGTAATGCACCTGCCTCACTTTCATGGTATATTTAGTTAACTGGCCAATTTTTGGCAGTCGTATACACGGCTAATGTTTGAAATTACTGAAATTACTCACCCAGCTTCTGCTAAATTGACTTAAAATCTCTGACCAGTCTCTGATGCATGCCTCTGAATGTTTTTACAAATGTTGTAAGAAAGCAAGAAAGAAAGAAAGAAAGAAGATTAAAATGAAATAAAGAAATAAGATTGGATAAGGTCTTATTTGACGCACTCATCTTCAGATTAAGGTCATTATGGCCATGACTTGAGGGCTGGTTTCAGGCTGGATACTTCATGTGCTGCTTTATCAGAATATTTTGATTTAGATGAGACCAGAACTGACTCCAAAAAAAATCATTTAATATAAAAGGAATCAGCTGATGGTTCAAACTTAAAAGCCATTCTGCGAGAATCAGAGCATCATGTTCTCAAAACAGATCAGTTGCTCTGTAAAAATTAAAAGTTAACTTTCTGTGCTCTAGATCTTTGCTTTTGAGGCTCTACGTCTTACATATATAATTTAAATGTTACACTACGTAAATGTTTAGTTCAACGTACTTACAGATCAAAACCATTTAAGTTCTTTCACCCTATTATTTCTTGTTCCTTATCATTTTATATTGTTATAAGCTTTAGGATGTTAGTTTCAGGTACTTAAACTTTTGTGTTTTATCTGACTCACATTTTTGAGTTCTTCCAACTTAAACTGTGAAATGAGACAAACTTTACACACAAAACTCATCAAACCAAAAGTGAGATGATTACTTTAACAGAGGTTATGATCAATTAAGTATTTTTGTTTTGTTAACTGAAAAAAAGTCTTGAATTTTCATTTTTCCATTGTCCTAAAGTCAGCAGGGTGCTCTGAGGAAATGTAAAATAAAGACACAGGGTATTCCCAGCCTCACCCTCATAGGAGCAGTTATTATTGGAGGCCAGAGACAGCTGCCTGATCTCCTCCAGCAGGGAGGGGTTGGTTCTGGAGGAACAGTGGCTGCTCTCCTCCTCATCCTCTTCCTCAGTTTCACCAGGATCCGGTGAGTTCTCCATCATCTCAACTATCTCCTCAATGACCTGGAAGAGAGACAGATTCAAGGATGCACTGAGACAATCACGCTGATGGACAGGAAAAGGTGGATCCAGGTCTAAGTGCAAACACATTCAGCATCCATTTGTCAGGAGAGTGGAGCCTCTCAGGTTTCAGCACTGAAAATGATGTGATGTTTACACAGCGGAGAACAACAGAGTATTTTCAAGGAGACACTGGGGATGATAATTTGCAAAAACGAAGGACTTCCACAAACATTTAGTACTGAATATTATTATCTGTTTTAGCACTGGTTGTCCAGATTTGGTAATCCACACACACCTGATCAGCTGTGATGAGAGGCTCTTCGTTCAGGCAGTTGGCGTTGTCATTCTTCTCATTCATCTCCTCCTCCTCTTTTTCATGGATCTGCAGAAAGTAAATTCAAAATTTAAAACCCTTTAATCTAACCTGCTGAAGAAAGTCAAACACTGCTTGTCTGCTCTGGAATAACAAATTACCACACATCCACTTTTTCATGAGTGATCAATCATTGTCGAGGAAGTCAGTAAGGCATTTTGTTCATTTCAAAGCCTCAAGATTAATATATACACATAAATAAATAAATAAATAAATAAAACAACTGGGGAATATTGGTTCAATGTTTTTTTTTAGATAGCAAATAGTAAATCAGAATACCTTCACATGCTGACTTGACATCTCAGCATATTTTTGAAATGTCATATGTTGAACACATTTCAACATATGACACAGAAAGCTGCCTCTCACTGTCTGACCCTTAATGGGAGCTGTCATTTGTAAATATATTTGGACTCTGGAGGCAAACAACCCTGCAGCGTCTGCTCTGGCCTTGACCAGTCCTAACATGGCTCAGACTGCTAAGTGGCTGCTGTCCGGTCAAATGTGACAGCCAATTACAGGAGAGAGGAAGAGGGGAGCTCTGCTGAACAGCTCAGCAGTCAAGGCTGGTCGAGCACATCTTCAAGTGTCAGCGCGAGAATATGAGTCTGAGAGAACGGAGCACTCAGACACTCAGTCTGGCCCTTCACAATTAAAGCTGTGCTTCAGAGTGTTACTTTATAGAACAGAATCAAACTGTTTGCATACAGTAGGAAGATAACCGCTCTACATACCCCACATCTACATCACACAATCAGACTCTGAGGCGGAGAGTGTGAGTAAATTTCTGGGGTTTTGAGTTTTTTTTCTGGGTCAGACTTCTCAGCAGTGCTGCTAAAACTGAGCTCATTGAGCATGAAATCAAAACATAAACATTGCTGCTGAGTCAGTTTTTCATTCATGATTAACACTGCGCTGTAGGCACAGCTCAGCCCTGTTGACTAGAGAGCCTCAGCATACCAACTGGCTGAATTTCTCCCCACTAGTTTTGAGTGAGGAGGGATTAGAAAATAATATTTGGTCTCAGGAACAGCTGGATTCTCCCCCTCCATAAAAAGAAGGAACATGTTGAAAAAAAGAGTTTCTGCTTGTTGACACCACAGACTGTAAGGTGAGGTAAAACTGTTGGCCTCTGTTAGCATCATATTGGTAAACAATGTGGTTAAAATGTTAGCTTCTGTTAGCAAAATAGTGGAAAACACTGTGGCCAAACCATTAACTACCTTTGGCATAATTTGGCAAACAATATGGCTAAACCTGTGGGGTCTGTTGGCAACATATTTGTAAATAGCATGGCTACAATGTTAACTTTGTTTAGCATCATATTGGTAAACAAAGCTGCTTTAACATTAGCATGATATTAGCCAACAATATGGCTAAACCATTAGCTTCCCTGAGCATTATTTTGGTTGACAATCCTGCTATAATGTTAGCTTCAGTTAGCATATTATTAGTAAAAAATGTTGCTTTAACTTTGGCATCATATTGGAAAGCACTGTGGCTAAATTGTTAGCCTATGTTAGTATCATACTGGTAAACAGTGTGGTTGATATATTAGCATCTATGACCATCATAAATAAACAGTGTGGCCAAACCATTAGCTTCTGTTAGAAGCTTATTGGAAAACAATGTTACAGTACGGTGAACTTTTGTTAGTATTGTTTTGGTTAATGTTTGGTATATTAGCAAACACTTTGGCTACAACTTAATGTTTTGTTTGCACAATATTAGTAATGTTATCATTATATTGATAAACCGATGTTAGCTTCTGTTAGCATTATATGGATTAACCATGTGGCTGAAACATTAGCTCCCATTAGCATTAATACTAAACCCTGCAACTATAGCTTCTGTCAAAACCAAACTGATCAACAAAGGGGCTAAACAATTGTTTACCAACAAATAAATTCAAACCATGAGCAGTAGTGATGATAGCAGCAGAGATAAAAGTTGTGATGTTAGTCAGACTCAACAGGCAGATAAGTGTTCATCACAGTGTAACACTAACTGAGACTATTAAAAAAATCTGTGAGTATGGATAATTTAAAATCTCTAAATTTTTCTTTTAATCAATGTTTTGGCCCAAAAAAACCCACTTTTTTTTTAAAAGGACATATTACATAATGTATTTTTATACAATCCTAGCTGATAATTGTCAGTCTGGTTTCCTGTTTTATTTCATGTTGGGTTTTTTTTTTTTTTTTTTTTTTTTTTTGCAGTTACTTTATCCGCTGTTTTCAGAGAACTTTATAAAACAGTGAGACTCTGTATATGAAATGTTCTAATTCCAGAGGATGAATACTGTTGTAGACAATGGTTCTCTGTTGTTCTTTTCAGCATGTAGTTTTATATATATATATATATTAGTTCTTATACATCTTATCGTCCAGCTTATATGAGGGGACCCCATCAAGTCTCTGATTGGAGTTCCAATAAATAAACAGATAAACAAATCAATAGTGACCTAAAACCATCCTAATGGTCTCCTTGTGAAATCAGGTGGCAAGAGGTTTTCACTTCTTCCTCCAAAATACAACAGCAAGCTACAATCATTTTTTCTTTATAAAGGTTTAAGTCCTTGAGAAGCCGTGAAAAAGACACTCGTACCTCCTGCTCAGACGGATTGCCGTTGAGTCCCTCTTGGTCGTTGGGGTTGTCCCAGGTGGAGATGTAGTTGTCGGTCAGAGCATCCCACACACTGCAAAACAACAAACAAACACAAGCATGCACCTCTGTAAGGAAGAGCAACTTTCACACATGAAAATCAAACATCAAACCTGTGCTTCTGTCCCTCTCTGCACAGGCTGCATGCTATTTTTAATCTCCACACATGGTGTAGTTAGACAGTTATATAACAGCATTAGGCTGCAGATGGATGTGATGTCTTATCCCCTGGTTAGAGTGAGGTCCACTCAGTCCAGTCTTCAGCTGCCTACTACTCAGTCAATATTTAAAAAAGTCAACTAAAGTCAACATGCAGAGGAGGGGGCAGCTGCAGAGGAACAAAGCTGAACAGAAAAAAAAATACAGAGTAAACGTATCCTTACAGAGATTTAGATAAAGCTTCTCACATCATTGTGCAGTCTGTGTCTGACTGAACCTTCAGCAGCGTCTGTCTGAGCAGGACTGACATCAAACTGAGAGCAACAGCCTCCTTTGTTTTCTTTCTTCCTGCGCTCAGAGGTTGTCCCCGGCCTGCTGCCCGGCTCGCAGTGGCACAGCCCACACCCGGCACACAGAGGACACATTCAGCCTACAGCTTACATCACCGGCAGCCCGGCGGCTGCAGCAGCAGATAAACAGGGTGAGAGGATCAGAACATTCGCCCCTGTGATGAAAGCTGGGATATAAAAAAAAACGCTTCTCTGTCTCTATAATAAAATGTATGAGATGTTTTTGCAACTGTTTGTTTTTCTGTTTATTTTTTGCCTGCAATAGATTTTCAGTATTTTAATGCTTGTCACCCCAAACAGAGTCAATATATCAGGAGACAAATTTTACTGTTCTGTCTGAAATAAGGTGGAACCAACAGTCTTTAAATATGAACCCCATGAAGTGTAAAAACTGCAGTTCCTCAAGTGTCCACTTGAGGCTGGCTGCAGAAACCACATATACACCCATTCAAAAAAGCTGATCTGTACAACACAAATAAACACATTTACAGCCTGGTTCAAATAAATATTTGAGTCCATATATTATTCAGTCAATGATCTTAACAACAAGTGTTGTTTAAAACATAATTTTATGAACAATTCTCTACTTATTCTCAGTTTGATGGAGATGAAAAGAGAAAACTGGTTAAGTGGTAGAGTTGGTTGTATCTTTATAGCAAGGATTTTATTCTACTCTGTCCACTTTTTAAAGCAAACACTCTATCCTAAGTGCTTTTAAGTGGGATAAGAAGCAGCATGAGTGTGCATGTAAGTAGGATTAGTTAATACTGATGGTCACTTTAGACCTGCAGTTTCCAGTCTTTAGACTGGAAACTGCTAAAGCAGGTCAGACTGTAAACAGAGATGATATGAATCAAGTTATACTAAGAAAACTGGTGAGTGGAATACTTTAAATAACAGAATAAGAAACTATTTAATGCAGAATCTCTTGGTCCATCTCTCTCGAACCTCAACACGGTCTCAGCAGGAGACTGTTGAACATGGGTCTGGTTCTGCTGGAGGTTTCTGTCTGTTTATGGAAATTTCTTTTAAATCATTCCTCTAAACATTTATTTATTTGTCTGAAAAATACACCCATGCCCTGTGTAGAGGTTTATAAATCTGCACATTTCGTGTGAACATCCAGCATTTTTACTTTATATCCATGTTTAAAACATGAGACAGCTCAATACCCCCTCTTTAAGTTATGAAGTTGTGCACTTTGTCCACCACTGGACACCAGCAATGTCAAGTAGTAATGCTCTCTCAGCCGTAAAGACAAACAAATACTAAAGGAGAAAGTACTGTAATACAGTAAGAAACAGAAAAAGAAGTTATTTTATTCATTATATATTTTCAAAACAAATCTGTCGATTAATCAGCTATCTGATTTTATTTATTTATTTATTTTTGCCAAATATCAGAATCAGCATTGGTCTCAAAAATATCCATATTGGCCGGGCCCTAGTATCTAACATTCAGCCAGTCTCTTCTTTCATTCATGCACACTTTGGCTTGTGTACTGAAGGATTCTGGAGATCAAACCAGCAACCTTTAGGTTTAAGAACACCCACTGAACCATAGCTGTTGATGTCTGATGCACTCTGCATATTTTATCTAAGATGATGACATCATCTGCTCATTGATGGTTTTAGTTTGTATTTACA
Organism: Labroides dimidiatus; assembly: GCA_030710495.1. Lineage (NCBI taxonomy): Eukaryota > Metazoa > Chordata > Actinopteri > Labriformes > Labridae > Labroides > Labroides dimidiatus. The sequence continues at coordinate 7,870,255 of CM061159.1, forward strand.
GTCAACTACTTTCACAACTTACAAAATATCAGTGCATACATGAAGTTACCAGTGTGCCTGATGTACTGTGTCACTAAACAGACATGAAGTGTATAAATCTATAGTGGAAAATCATTCATAGCATGACTGTATATCAAATATTTGTCTTTGGTTGAACCTCTGTGCAGTTCTGTTCCGTAAGAAATAACATGTCGTCCTTATAAAGTCTGATGAGTCCTCCCCTCACTGCACAGTCTGCCTGCATCATACAGGCTCAGTGTTTGGTCATCTGGACAGCATGTCTCTGAGCTGTCCTGCTGTTTTTGTTGGCCTGCAGCCACTGAAGGGAAACATGTCATATCCTGCTTCACCATCAGCTGACTCATATCTGAGTTTAAAACAGGCAACAGCAGGAATGAGACTGAAAGATGTAGACGGGCCGCTCTCAGCTGAACAGAACAACGACGTGTTGTAGATTCAGAGGATGTCAGAGACCTCTTGTCAGTTTAAATTACTGTTTAAGTTACACAAACATCACCGCCGAGCTGTAATTGGGTGAAGTTAAGGTGAATAAAACGCTTTGAGTGAGACAAACTTGATTTAAAGTCACAGCTCGGATTGTTAGTGAAGGAGCTGGCATGGAGTGAGGAGGAGGAGGAACAATGAGAGCTTGTCTATGTGACACAACTCAGGAGGAGGTGGGGAACAGTTTGTATATTTGACGGCACAATATCTCTACTGTTTCTGCTACAATGTGTCAGACTTTAAGCTCCTGCTGTGGTCATAACATGCAGATTAATATAGAGCTCTGTTTAATTCTTTATTTTACTTAAACAGATTGAAAAAAAAAAAAAAAACCTCCGAGCCTCCCTGTTCACACCTACAGGCTATTTTTAGCTGGAGAAGTGTGTGTTTCCGCCTCAGAAGCTGTGAGGAGGAGGAGGAGGAGGAGGACACAGACCAGAGCACAGTGAGGCGTACGATGCTGCACGTTGAATAATTCAGCGCGCAGACTGTTGGCTGTGGGGCTGAGGAGGGTGGGGTCATGATGCTGGGGGACTCCTTGTTTAGGATGCTGTGGTCATTATGTGTGGAAATACAGTTTTTATGGTCTGCAGAGTCAGAGAGCAGAATTACTTACAGTGTATCATTTGTTATGGGGGTGGGTTCATTCTGTGGTATTTTATAAAACCATTATATTTTTGTTATTTTGATGAATTCATTATAGTTCAAATATCTGTATCTTAAAATTCAATCAAATACAAATTCTTCAACATTTAAACAAGTCCTCATATGCATTCCTCTTTAGATCTTGCAGTATTTGCTACCTCAGGGGGAATCACACTGACATTTGAAACCAAAACAACCTAAAGAGGGCTATTGTGCTTTTTCAAGTCATTATTCTGTTTATCTGGTGCCCCCATATTAGCTTCTGTCAAAAACACTTTGTTTTAGCTGCTGTCTCTTTAAGACTCCCCGCTCCACAAACCCACTTCCCTCTGATTGGCCAGTCCTTTGGAGGCTTGCAGGTGGCAGAATTTTGGGCAGACTTTGGTGTTTGAAGCCCACTGCTCCAAACTGTCATGAAGCATTTAGGAGATCCTTATGTGATGACATCATTTCAACAAGTCTCGTGAAGATCTTACAAAATTTTTTTTGATCAGTTCGCATTTAATACCAACATCCAACACTGTAATTTTATATCCATGTTTAGAATATGAGAAAGAAGAATACTTCGCTTTAATCTGCATTATTTTGTCCTTTGGTCTGTAAGAGGTGCATCCTGAGCTTTAAAGTGCTGTTCAGTTTTTTTTAAGCTAAGCCTTATTAACATGATTCAGCACAGCAGGGGCTCTAGGAATGAGTAGTGACAGTCACATTTTTAGATTAAAAGTAGCAGGTAGTAAAGATTTTAAAAGTAAAAGGCAGTGTTGGTAATCAGATTTAGATACATTTTTTGTTATTCTGGTTAAAAAGATCTTTATGTTCAGACGGCAATCAATGCATGATGTGTTCTTAAGATAGAGTGACAGCAGGAGTGAACCTGGCAAAACACCAGCCAATCCTATTGATTAGGATCCAATTTATTAAACAAATCAAATCCCGTACTGCCATCCAGCAAAACATGACATTTCACCGGCATGTACCAGCCCTGATTCAGTGCACATTACCAAAAGGGATCCAAGTATGCTGGAGAATGGTAGAAAAACTACTGTACCTATACCCCGATTACTGGGAACATAGTGCAAACAAAAATGATGTGCAGAGGACCGTTTGAGTCTGTGGTTTTGAATTAGTCACGATCATATGGTTGCTAATCAGCTGCACTTGTGCATGTAAGTGGGGGAGCTCCAACTGTGGAAGGGAGGGGGCTTCACTGAGTCCTGAGGAGATGCTACATTCAAATTCATGCTAGTTTTCCATGACTACCAACCCTGACTTTAACGTCAACTCATTGGCTGCCATTGACATCTATAGACGCTATTTATGCAGTGAGACGGTTTGACAGGGCTTGTCCATCAATATCAGGCTTATAAACTATTGTAGGGGGCAGCAGTGCTCTTTTTGGATGAAAAAGAAAGATGCTAGATGAGAAAGAGACAATGGTGACACATTGCACAAGTTCAGACAGCTCACACTTGTACAAAGTATTGTGAGAATTGTTTGTCCCAGTTGTGAGAAAAGACACAGAGATCATGGAGAGGATCAAAGGATGGAGAAGAAAAAACAAACATCGAGTTAACATGGAGGGGGCAGGTTTATGACCTATACTGCAGCTGACCAACAGGGGGAGCTCTGAAGTTTGTTTCTTTAGGTTCACTTTTACCCAAGTTTATGGGTTTACATCCTAAACATAACCAACCACAGTTTGATAGGTCAGTCAAATGAGAATATACAACAGAGGGGAGTTTAATTTGTGGAGCCAAGATAAACATGAACAAACATGTTGAGTTTCTGGTAATTTGGCCCTAAACTGATGAAAACTGGAGTTTGTCACTCAGATCACAGACTGTTTAAGGCTTTAACATGTGTATTAGTAGCCTTACAATGACCACAACAGGTGTGTGAAAGCCTCAGTGAACCACACAGACCTCCACATAGACCTGTGCTGTTTTAGTCAAACCATGTCATGATACTCACTCTTCATCCTGCAACCTCTCTTCGTCCTCCTGGCTGTGTGTCTGGTTGCGTATGGGTGCCAGGCCTTCCGTCTTGGTGTTGTAGTTGTGAAAGCAGACATTGAGCTTCTCATCAAACTCGTTGACCAGGTCCTCCATGGACTTGAAGCTCATCATTTCGGAGAAGTTCTCCAGCTCAGAGAAGTCCTCCCGGGTGATGGAGGCCAGGGGGGCGGTGGTGGTGTTGTTGGTGGTGTTAGAGCGAGTAGAGTGGTTAAGGTCGAAGTCATCCATGCGGCAGGGCCGGAGGTCCTCAAACTCCTCATCCAGACACACAAGAGGGGCTTCCATGGTGTCCCCTGTCTGTAGATCTCTGAGTGCTGCACAGACACAGAGGAGGGGTAAAGAGGTGGATTAGTCTGCTGGAGAAGCATCTTTCATTTGCATTTGTTCAATAAGGTAAGACCACAATCAACACATCGAGAGGAGAATTCAGAAAGGATGCATTGGTCTGATTCACAAACTGCTCCGATGATATTCAAGCACAAAAACACTCAAAGTTCAGCAGCTCGGTGCAGGTTGTTCCAGTTTACCTAATTTCCATCCATAAATAATCACAGGTTGGAAAGACTGGATATTGGTAGTCTTACCAATCTTCTCTGAGGCACAGAAACTCTCTAACATTGTATTGTTCTTTTTTTTAGGGACGATTTTGTAAACAAAGCTGTTTCTGTCGCATAGAACAGCTCCAACCTTTGTTAAGCCCTGACAAAACCAAGATGGCACCCGTCAATCTGTCAAAACACATGATGTCCACCTTCACGTCGTCCTTACAGTCTATGATTAAAAAGGACCCCATCTGTTAGATGTAATAATTTCCCAGTAGGATGTATTTGGCATAAACCATTAACGCCTCACCTCATGTGGAGTGACTCCATGATGTCTAGACAAAGAGGAGATGGAGGTAGATGTGCCAGAAGGGGGCCAGGTCCCAGAGGGACCCAAACCAGTTGGCTTTACTGGTAAACTACAGTTAATTACCTGTGTCTACTGGGATTTGAATGATGAGGTTTTCACCATTCTGAGACATGAAGAACATTTTTTACAGGCTGCTTTCTCTGCTGTCCTGTTTTTATGGATTTCTATGATATGTGCGTGGGCGGAAAACAACAGATTGCTTCATGTAATTGTGTCATTAATAGTGTCATTTAATTATAATATAGATTCAGACGGATGGACTCATCCTCTGGCCTCAATGCAGATAAATACTGTACGTCAGCTCCAATCAATAACAGCTTTCTCAGGGCCAGTTTTAAAGCACTGAGAGTATAGCTGGGGATGATTTTAGGAAAGTTACCCAAATATAAATAACATGCATGTTGTTGTCACAATCTGTTACGCACAAAGTGGTGACAGCAAAGGATGCCTTGTTGGAAACATGTGGAGAACAGTAAACATTTTGGACAGTGTCTGGTAAAAATGTGCCCAGAGCAAAGAAATCTCACGAAGCTGTCGTCACAGATGTTCACTGAAACATGGGGAGCTTAAGCTGTTTGCACGCATGTTCAAAACTCCTGGACAGCCTGAGACTTTCTGCTCGCGCAAAATCACACAGCTAAAATTCTCATTCCATCCTTTGAAGATAACACCAAGTTTCTCCATATAAGTCTGGTTTGTGAGCGCCCTCCAGGTGACTCACCTCATCTGACAGAGATGTTTGTATTCAGTGGGATAAATCTGTTATGTTAGTGTCTGTTACTTCAATGACTCCAAAATACAGTTTTAAAGAACGTGTGAGGACTTTCTAAGTAATCTGAAAATAGTTTCACTTTTGTTTACTTGCCTGTTCATAATCTCATTATTTAAAATAACATTATCAGCACCATTATCAGTTCTTTCTAAATGCTATTTCTCAGTATCACTGGTCAGGTCAGAACATGAATCCATTTACAGGACGTGACCCAAACTCTGATATAAAAACTTTGTTCAGGACAGTTACCCTTACTTATTCACAGTCAAACCAGAGTGAACTGAGGTGAGAGACAGAAACACATTTCATAGGCTGAGTGTGCCTCCTTAAAATGTCTTTAATTTGTCATTAAAGACTTATCTGATGCGTTTATATTTACATTATCATTTAATAAAATGTAAGATGTGACTCTATATGTTTAACAGCTGTAGTAAACATGACAATCACTGACACGTTTTGCTGAAAGTTACTGGTGATCTCTCTTCACTCCAAAGCACTGGTTGTCAGAATTAAGAAGAACTTCAGTTTAAATTTTCATTCTGACATCTGAACATAGGACAACCAATCATCTTATGTATGTCAGCGTCTCCCTGAAAGGTGGATTGACAAAAGAAAAGACCTTGATGAGTCCCACAAAATACAGTTTCAGCACTCAACGTGTAACTGTTTTTCATGTAACTCATTGAGGTGCCAGGAGTCCCTTTCAAATTTAAAAGTAGGATTAACAAAACAGGAAACCAAGAAACCAATGGACTGTCAAACTGGTACAACAAAAGCACAACTCAGAACTGAGTCATGAGACAATCTGATCATTAGAGCTTTAACGGGAACTGACTTAAAGCTCCTGTTTGGAGTTTCTGGCTGATTACTGAACATACTAAAGCTACTTCATGAGCTATGAAAGCACGCCAGATCATGAGAAAATATATATATAAAGGTGATTTTTTTCCTCTTCAAAGAAATGACTTTATGAGAGAGAGAGAGCTGTCCAGGAGAAACACCACTCTGTCCTCAGGGGTTGGCAAAATTGATCCTTAATCCTCACAGGAGCTTTAAAGAGGGGGTATTGTCCTTTTTTAGTCTTTATTCTCTCCCACTGGGGCCCCTGTCGTAGATTTACATGATTTACAACTTAAACAAATCCCCTTCTTTCTTACATTAGCGTTAAAAAAGAAAAAGAAAGAAAGAAATTCAGTCACTCTGATTGGCCAGTCCTTGAGAGACCTCTCAGGGGCAGAGGTATGGGCAGACCTTAATGTTTGAGGCCCCGCACTTCTAATGTTTCATGAACCATTTAGGAGATCCTAATGTGTTGACCTTATTATTTCAGCAAGTCTCATGAAGATCTGGTGCTATTTTAAGAACGGGGTGGTTTGATCAGTTTCCTGATAGATTCAGGGATTTTTACAACATTTGAATATGTGGAGGTTTGAGGTAAAAACAAAAGATTTAAATTGTGAAAATTGACCTTCAGCCTATTTCTGCATCATGCAGAAAGTGAACTACATGTATGCAGGCTGCAGCATCCATGTGTGCACCCGAGTTCACTCATAAGGTCACCAGAACCAAACGTTGCTCTGTCTACTCCCACATCCGATGAAAAGGCCCTGATCTGAACCCTTTGATTTCACACCAGATGAGGTTGCTGTTATCTCCATCGCAGTGACAGTCTATCTGGGATGTTTTGGGATGGTGTGGAAATGTTAAACTGTATCTTTTTAGCAGACAGGGTAAATCTAAGATTAGACACTAATATTTCCTTTCCTTCTGAACTGACCACTTCCATCGTTTTGGTGGAAAATAATGAGATTATTACAGAGTAAGAGGCTTACACTGATAGAAGTCAGCTCAGAGACACACAGAAAATGAGGCTGGCGTTTTTTCAGTCGACTTTAGAGATAAACAAATGTCATGTAATGTTTCAGATGGGCTGAGGTGAGAGAGGGAGGAGTTTCATCCAGGACAAGAGGCAGCGCTTCCTCTGCTGTGGGATTTAATGCTGTAGTCAGACTTCCAGGGAAGTTTTGCCTCGGTCAGGTCGTCTGACGCAGTGTAATTACAGAAGTGAGGCCTGAATTTCATCCTGTGAGCTTTGCTGGACCGTGGCCTGGGCTGACTGAGTGAGTGAATATGGACGATTCCATTTAAAAAAGAGAAGCTTGAGCAGGCCTCCTGCTCCTCCTCCTCCTCCTCCTCTTCCTCCTTCTCTTCCTCCTCTCAGCACTTAGCAAAGTGATGCTTCTTCAGCCGTGTTTTTACAGCATCTCATCCTCCTTCTCCCTGACATTTTCTTTCTTTTCCTTTTGGGTAATTTCTACTTTCCCTGTGAAAAAAAAATGAATCTATATAAAACTAATCCATGCCGTAGTGAAATTAATCCCCCTCCCGATGAGACACTGAGTGACGGCAGCATCTGTCAGAGGATCTGATTAACATCATTTGTCCTACTTTTAAAAGAAACACGAGCAGTGGACTCTAACCTTGCCTCTGGGACTCTTTGCAGCTCAACTAAAATTTGTCAGGGTGAGAAATCACAACATTTAATTTCCTGCCACACGCCTCGTCACGCTGTAGCTTTGGGTTGTAAACTCTGGAGTATTTGCTCGGACATTAAAAGCTGGAGGTGTTCTGAGGGGATTAATTCATGTTGATGAGGATGACCAAATGTCTGCAGACTGATGATGTGTGTCAGCTGTTTGTGTGCATGTGACCTTCACGAAGTGTAGGTTCTGGTGGTTTCAGGTGATTCTTCAGCATGCAGGTATGAAAAGAGCCAATCAGGAGAGCTCATCAGAGGTCATTTAATGCAATAGAGGCTCTCGTTTTGTTGTGGGAGGGACGAACACGACTACATCACCCACTGATTGTTGTTTTTCAAAGCATGTCTTCTTCTATTTTGAGACTCAGGCAGAATCTGAGTGTACGATGATTTTAAAATGGATTCCAGCTCGGTTATTTCTCAGAAATCAAGCAGGTCCATGTCATCCACTCATCACAGAGAGGGAAGGAGCAGAGTGGGGGAGGGAGGAAGGAGAGATGGAGGAAACCATGGTTACAAGGCAGAGGATGGAGGAGAATGATGCACAGGGAGGATGTGGAGGAAAGAGAGCGGGATGATGATAGAGAAGGAGAACAGATTACCTGCAGTAGACGTGTGGCAGATGAGGCTCAGCTGGTTCAGGATCTGGTCAGACCAGGAGAATCTGCTCCCTCAGATGACAAACCCGGTGATGAGCAGAGGCTGCTACATTCATCCCAGAAATGAAGGGGAGGAAAGAAAAGAGCGAGGAGGTAAAGATGGCAGCGTGGTCCGAGCTCTGGTGTGTATCCCTTCCCTCACCCGTTAGCCCACAGCCTCCCTGATCCGTCCTCCCACAGCCCGTTGTTTTCCAATCAATAGTCAGCAGCACGGTGCTCACAGAGTCTGCGCACGGTGACGATATCTCCCCCCCTCTTTCCTCACTCCCTCCCTTTCTTTCTTTCTTCTCCCCTCACTATCCTCGCTTTCTCCCTTTGTCCCTGCCTCCTCCGTCTCCTTCCCCTCCCCCTGTGAGCAGTAATTCCCCAATATTCATGAGCAAAAGGGGAGGAGGAGGAGGATGGGGAAGCAGATGATTCTAGGAAGAACATTTTTTTATTTGTCTACCTTTTTTCATTCGGTCCTTTCACTAGCGTCCATCTTTTGTCTGAGGCACAAACACTCAGGCACAAAAGGTTTGACATCTGCAAATGAAAGCGGAAGAAATGAATGAATGACACATTTACAACAGAAAACATGGATCTGACAATAAAATAATTACAATAAAAAAAATTCTTGTAGCTTTACAAATCGTCAGATTTATTTTAAGGAGAGAAATAATCTGCAAGGTCTACTGAAGCTACCTTTTGACTATCAAAGTCAGGATTTGTCCTTTTTTTTTCATCCAAATAAATATCAGAAAATATTAAGCAGCTTGTGAGGCTGGGAAAATGTGTTTACTGGTCTGAGCTGGAAGTATGAGTGCAGCACTTCTTCAGAGTGCAGCTAACAATGACAGAGAGCTCTTCAGACTGTCTTAAGAGAGGATATACGGTAAAGTGATTGTGAACGCTGTGTTTTAGGAGGGAGAACAGTGCAGCTCATGTTACCTGAACACAGCAGTATGTTGATCACAACTCCCAGATTTCACATACATGACCATTGTTACCATCAGAATATAGAATGTTGTTAAATTATTTGAGACAAATTGTATGTTAATATATGTGAATATATTGATTCCAGTGCCCAATAATATCAATTTATGCAAATACTGTAGAAAACTGTTCATAGTTATGCTTTGGCAACAATGCTTTTCCATTCATGCAAATAAAGCTTTCTTGAACCGTGATACTCTGACTTTTGAGAAGTGCTGCTGGGTTCAATGTTGAAACATTTGATTCAAAGCAAGATTTAAACTCTGTTCCAGCCTGATTAAAGAGGCTGTGAGGAAAAACTGAAGTGGATCACAGCGACACCTTTTGGCTGGAATCGGGCGCACAGTGTCATGATGACATGACTCTTAACAAGGCGTGTGTTTGTTTTGGAAATGAATGGAGATCAGATCTTCATTTTAACACTACTTTTCTTTGTTCAAGAAACCTTTTTACCTGATACAATGTGACAAGGTAAGGTATTTATCAACAGTTCTGTTGTTTGAAAAGTGACAACAAGTAAACTTTGTTAGTTTGTAGCATAGCTTAGTTGCTGGCTATTTTAGTGCTACTCGCAGCCTGGTGGTCTGAGACATATCCGTAGGCTAACGTGTAACATTAGCAAATCATTATGTCCTGCTCATCTACCAAGCAGAGCTAACGTAACCTCAGTCTTCATTTTATTTGTAGATGCCCAAGTTTGATCAGATCACAGCAGTATAATAGCTTTTAGCCTGTGTTTTAGTCTTTAGCCTGTGCTATCACTCTTCCGTTTCACTTTCTTCTTCTTCTTCTGTCCTTTTTATGACAGTTCAGCTCCAGTGTCCACCATCACTACTACATAAATCACAGAAATAGTTTTCAGCAGAGAAAAACACAGATCTAGCTCCATGGTTTGCTGACTGTACAGTGGGACACTTCCTGTCTGTGCTCTGTCAGTCCAGAGCCTTTTACAGCTGACACACAACACAGATGCTGAAGCATGTCAGAAAGTCAGACACCAGAGCAACATTTAAGACATATATGTTAATGATTCTCAGAAAAAAAAAAAATCACATTTCACTTAACCATAAAAACAAAACATCATGGCAAGCAGAGCCAGGCCAGAAGTCTAAAGGTTTTCAGAGGACAAGACAACTTGAGCTGTTTTAACGTCTCCTCTGATCTAAGTGCATCTCCAATCAGGGTCTAAATTTAGTTCTGAGGTAGGTGATCTTCCTCTTGAAATGTCCCTGCCTTGAGGGGTAGAACCATAACTCCTGGATAATGGTCTTCTTTGAGCCTGATAGTGGAAATGTGTCTCTGTCAGCTCCCAGTGTTACAGTTTAAAGAGTGACCCTGCACTCTGAAAGTCTGACCACTGTCTGCTTCAAAAATTTAAGGCAACAAGTGACACTTAATATAACTGAATAGATTCAAATTACTTACTTTGATTAAAAACTATTGATTTAATTAAATAATTTAAACAAAACTATTAAATACAAAATAATGAAATCATAGGTTAAAATATTTTGGATTCAATAATAATACAGCCAATGTTAAGTAAATCCAAATCAATTTTACAAGAAAAGTGATCAGTATTTACCAGGTATTTTTCCATATATTAAGAAAAATAGCCTTAAGTTCCCCCATAAAATCATTAAACATAAATCAATGCCATCCAGATGTGAAATAAATAGAAACCAATTTCATCTAGATAATTAGTAAGTACAAATTAATTCCACCTGAATAATTACTAAATCTATTTTGTTTTTTCAGATATTTGGTGCATCTCAATTATTTCTTTGCAGAAACAATGTAAATAATAAACAGTTTTCCCGGTAAAATTGATTTGGATTTACTCACAGTTGCTATATTATTAGTTCAAATGATGTTTATTAGATGAATATTTTCTAATCATGGTAAGTAATTAAATGTATTTAGTTATATTAAGTGTCACTTGTTGCTTTATTTTTTTTTAAGTTAGACAATGGTCACACGTTTCACAGTGTGTAAAATGGAGACTTTCAGCTGAATGTGTCAGTGGATATCCAGTTCACAGCAGCTGTTCAAACACAGAAGGAGTCATCATGTGCAAATTTTCACTCATTTTGAATTTGATGCCTGCAACACGTTCCAAAACAGCTGGTACAGGGTCAACAAAAGACTGGGAAAGTTGAAGAATGCTTAAAAAACATATGTTTGGAACAGTTCCACTGTTTGGAAACAGGTGAGTGTCTTGACTGGGTATAAAAGGAGCATCCCCGAAGGGCTCAGCCATTTACAAGCAAGGATGGGGCGAGGTAAATTGTCCAACAGTTTCAAGATCGAAGTTTCTCGAAGAATTGATGGGTTTCATCATCTACAGTCTATAATATCATCAAAAGATTGAGAGAATCCTGGGAAATCTCTGCACGTAAGCAGCAAGGATAAAAACAAACAATGAAAGCCTGTGACCTTTGACCCTTCAGGCATAGCCACCAATAAATATGTGGTCTTTGTAGTGTCTTCAATTAAAGACAGGTTTAAAAGGATTTACAAATCATTGTATTCGCTTTTTATTTACATATACATAACGTCCCAACTTCATGGAATTGGGGTTGTAAAAATTCCTGGACCTTCTGGTCAGAATACACCAATGAATGAGAAAAGAATCATCATGGAGGACAAAATCTGCGGTCCTGTGCATGTTAACTTCAGCAGCCTTTTTCAGATTGACTCCTAATTTTATTTTATTTTGTTTCATTTTGTTTTATTTTGATTTGTGATTACTTGATTTGTATAAACCTGTTCTATGATAATAAAAATTTGAAAAAGATTTACTCCAATTTGAGTCTTTCTGACCTTTATAGTTTTATTCAGTATACATTTAATCTTTACTTTTAGTCGAAATGTTTTCTCTTTAAATTTGTTTGTGTAGCCAGTCAGAGAATAGTATTCAGGTTGTACCATGTGTTAAAATCTGCAGCATTTCTCTCTCTGAACACTCTCTCCTGTATAATGTCTGAGTGTAAGACTTGTTCCTGGACTCTCCCTTTTCTGCTGATGTGTAGAGGAAGTAAAGGTCATTACACACAGATAAAAGTGGAGCTGCAGAACAATGGTCCTTACTCCAAGTCGAGTCAAAGAAAACACTGTTTCTGTGAGAAACACTGTGGATCTATTTTTTAATCTTGGCATCAAATTAAAGTGTTGTGGACACAAAACAAGGACTGAGTTTCACTTTATGGACCAGACCTGCAAACATCATTATCTACATACATTAAAGCTGTACAGGAAGACAATGATCATACAGACCAACAGCGATTAACTTTAAGACACACAAACACACACAGTGAGAATGTGAAACAACTGTTAGTCTGAGTGTGTGTCACATTTAACCTGGTGTTACAGTGGACCCTGTGATGAAATAAATCATCTCTAGAGAAACACTAAAATAAACTCAAATTTCATGTTGACCCCTCCCTCCCTCCCTCCCTCCCTCCCTCCTTCACAGAGTGAGTTTAAAATCTCTTTAATCTGAGTTGCTTTCAGATGGAGCTTTGGATTTAGACCTGCTGTGTCAAATCCTTCGCTGTATGAGCGTAAACATGCTTACTCACTCGACATTTCACATGTTTTCATGGCACCAGGGAATGCTCAGACCAGGTCTCATTATGGGGCAGATTTGGGGGAGTGATGAGGGAGGGGTAGGAAAGAGGAGAGTGTGTCAGTCTATAAAGCACAAGTTTCTTCATCTTTTAAAGCTCCTGGAAGGAGTTTTTGGACCAAGATGGTGCCTTTCACATCCTTCAAAAGCCAAACAGACTCTCATCAACAATAACTGCTCATTTCTTCAAAGTCGTTTAATAAACCTGACACCTGTGATATACGGTGGTCTCTTTATCGAAGCCTCTGTGCTGTATTGTACTGACGTATAGAGTTGGAGTACATATTGAGAATGACATCATAATATTAATATCAAAACCTGCTCGTCCTGTTTTCTCTTTTCTGCCTGACATCAGCACCTTTCTGTAAGAAGATACAGCCCACACCTGACATCAGACACCAAGAAAACACTAAACACACTGCGCTCACTGCAACCAGATGTGTTTACGTATATGTTTGAACGCTCCTAATACATGATTTTGTCAAGACTGTCAAATGCAGTCTGAAAAAAAAATCCAGACAAACAAACTGTAGCCCATTCAGGCTGTTATTAGCTGATTCCTTCACACACAGATGAGGAATAAAGGAAGAAGAGAAAGAGACGATCTGTCCAATCAGAAGCCTGTTGTCACAGCAACAGCCCTGTACAGCACAGATGCTGGTCATCTTGTTTCTCCTGTAACCAGTAGAGGGCGCTGACTCTGCAGCCTTTTTGACTTGGTAGCACGTCTGGAATAGTTCTTTGAGAAATTTTAGATCAGAAAAAAATACTTTTAGGAGTTGGAGCTTTATTCTTAATTCTGATTTATTTTATTTTTGCTATCAGACTTTTTAAGCATTTTTACATGGAGGTTAAACTGTTTCCATGTCAGTTTCCACAGCTGCAGACGTAACTCTTCCTCCACTTATATTTTTTAGACAGCAGTGAGCTGAATCCAAGTTGTGTAGTTCAGCATTAACCCTTTACACTACACAGACAAGTGGATGACTATGAACCACTGTTTACATTTGGATAATCGGACTCACATCTTTAACCAACCTTAATGTTTAATGCATACAACATAAGATTGTTTGTTTTAAGCCTTAGCAGACGAAAGTAATTTACATTACTTAACAACCAGGCTCAAACTTCATAACTTTATTAGTTCAAAAAGCGAGAGAAGTCTAAATATCCTGAACTCTTTTAAAATTTATTGAAGGCCAGAATAATCACAACAGAATGAATACATTCACATACAACAGAATTTCAGAATTTAAAGTCAGAATCAACAAAACAAACAGGAAACAGAGTGAAGGAAAACAAACATTCAGCTGCAGAGAGGTTTGAAATCATAATTCATAGAAAGCAGAAATGAAATTGCAGCCTGATTGACGTCATATATCAATCTCATATTTTCTACTCTGTTTTTTCAGACTGTGATCATTTTGAGGTTAATGAAAGGCGTTTGATGCCTTTCTGAATTGTTCATGATTTTTTTTTTTATCAGACGAACTGCAGACATCTGCCAGGATGCTGGTTATTGTCTCCTCACAGGGTTGTCGATCCGGAAGCCTCCGCCTGTGAAGTGAGGTTTGCTGCTGAGCTGAGGCAGAGGCTCCAGCTGCGTCTTTGCTTTCTGCTCGCTGAGGAGACACACAGAAGACACCCAGGGGACACCAGAGAGTGAACAGAAGCTGTGGAGGTGTTCTCATGAGTAAAACTGAGCAGTGACCTCACCTGTGGAGCTTCTTCTGACTCAGGTACTTCTTCTTGATGTTTGACAGCTCGTGAGCCAAGCTTTGGTTCTCACTTTTGTACTCGTTCATCTTGGAGTCGAGTATCCTCAGCTCTGCAGTCAGAGCCTGAGGAGTCAGAGAGAAAGAGTGATTGTCCTGGTCAGGTGGGGAAATGTGTTTTTATCTCAGATGATGATGGTTTGATGTTGTTCTGCCTCTCTACCTCTGGTGGTGCTGTTTTCCCTGTGTGTGCTCCATCTAAACGCTGGTTTAATGTATGACAGGGGATGTAACGCAGGATACATCCATTTTTTTACATCCTTCATTAGAAGAACTGTTAGTTCCGTTTCTTCCAACAGGTCTGTTCAGTCTTTTGGTGCTTGTGCTGACAGTCAGTGTTGTTGTTTGTGAATAGTGTAAAAAGAGGAGTCACATATGTGACCTTATTTCACACACTGGTTTGAAGGTGTTGGTCATTTCTTTCTCTTTCATAAGATAAGATGGTTCTGGTTATTAAAACCTCACAGGATTACAGTGTTGTCACAATGTATTGGGTATTATTGTTTTACATTTATTTTGATATATATTTGTACAATTTTAATTTCACTTGGATTTCTTGTCTTGTATTCATGATGTTTAAACTATTTGGGACTTCATCCAACATCCCTTTGGTTAAAATATTCTGATTCATCTAGCCTTCTTTAAAAAAAGGGTATTTTATGTCCATGGTTATGCTCCATTCTTGTAAGGTTATATCATTTTCCAAAAGTAAACCAGGAATTCAAAAATTAGAGAAACAAAGAGAAAGAAGAGAAAAGGTTGGGGGTGTTCACCTTTAGTTTCTTGGTCTTTTCTCTAAGGCTCCACTGACACTGTTGGAGCTGCTCCGCTGCCTCCGGACCGGGCTGACGGGCCAGAACATGTTTCAGCTCCACGTACAGTTTCTCCTTCTCCTTTAGGCCAACGGCAGAGGAAAGCAAAGTTAAGTTTATATATATTTATACAAAAAAAACAAAGATCCAAAGCATGCACAAACTGTGATGATATAAACACTCAAGTGCAAACATTTTCCTTCTGCAACAAAAATGGAAAATGTAGCTAAACCTTGACCTTTGGCTGGATTGCTTCAATACCATCACAAAGAGGCACAGAGGCCTTTTCAAACGGCTGCATGTGATGGTTTTCTGTTGAACCTCTTCTTTGTGAACACATCTATCTTTCCTTCACAGGAACGGTCATGCACATTGATCTCATGTATGAAATGTTGCTGGAGTGTCTACCAGTAAAAGGAGTTCATGTTCCTCCAGCTCTTGTGTCTTGGAGATGAGTCGCTGTTGCAATGAATGAATCTTCTGGATGAGCCTGTATTTGCCGGGGTCACTGCCCTGAATGGAAATGTTGAAAACGTTAAAAGCCCAGTCTCTCCCCCCTATTCAGAAAACAAGATTAACTGAAAGAAAAGTGTGTTTTCTGGCTCAGGATATGAAAACAGACAGACAGAAAAACAAGCCAATCCTCAGGCTCTTTCTTCACCTCCAGTCGTCTCCATCGGTGGATGTTTACGGGCTTCATCTGATCCTCCAGGACGCTGTTCCTCATCCTCTCTCTCAGCAGCTCCTTCTGCAGGTGGAACAGCTCTCGCCTGCAGCAGGAAGACAAATCAGTTTGACATGGATTAACAATGAGATATGATACGTTTAAAAAAGGAGTGAGGAGGTTTGTGTTTTATGAGTATTATCCTGCATGGTTCTCAGCATGTCTCTGTTTTAGGTGTAGTCTCACAGCTCTAAGCTCTGTTTCCTGACCTGCTCAGACCCTATTCTCTCTGTTACCTCAGATCCTCAGTGCAGGGCACAGTCTTGTCCAGGATGCTCTTCTTGCGCTGCAGTCTCTTAACTTCCACCTTGAGCAGGCGGATATCCTCCATCCTCTGGCTGTAGTGGAAGTCTCCCTTGCTCAGGATAGATTGTTGGATCCTGATTTTCTCGTACAGCAGAGCCCGCTCATCGTTGTGGCGGAGCAGCTGTTTGCCCAGGCTGTCCCGCTCTCTTATGACCTGCAGACATCATTCAGTAATAAAAGTTTGTCTCTTGATCAGAAAAAGCTTCATCATGTGCACCTCCCCTGCCTTATTTACCTGATCTAGCTGCTTCTTCTGTTGGATCTGCTCAGCGTCAGCGTCGGCTATGATCTTCTGCAGTTTTTGCTGTTCTGCTTTCTGACTGTCGACGTGCTGCTTCTTTTCTTCCAGCTGAAGCTTCATCGTCTGCAGCTCCACCTGCAGCAGGACACGTATTAAGGTGAAAATATGAAGTAAAGCCTCTATCAGTGAGTAGAGATGGAAAGCATCTAACAACCAGTGAGGTTCCAGTTCACATCCAGTCAATAAGAGTTGACTTTGCTCAGGATGGGCCCTGTGATTGAGTTTGATTATAACACTGTTAATGTAGATGAAGACCTCAGAGAACCAATGAGAAAGCAGCAATACCTTCAGCGCCTCGTTGTCTTTCTCCAGTCGTTTGTGTTCCTGCTGATCTTTAGCGATGGCCAGCTCCTTTCCACTGATCTCATCTCTCAGTCTGGTGACCCGGTTGTTCATCGTTCTTATCTTTCTCTTCATCTCTGCGATTTCTTCCTGAGGAAGAGAAAACAGAAAGTCGAGGGAAGGATGGACAGCAAATACAAATTTCAACCAGAGCTCAAAGGGATCTTAAGACTAAAACATAGCAAATGGGGTGATAAATGGGTGATAAATGATTCTCTTTCATGCCCTCTCATTTCTTATCTCTTTTCAGTTCCTGTCTCATAAAAGTGGACATGAATAGATAAGAAATGAAACAGCAGAACAGACCCTGGCGAGGGTTTGAAGCGAACACTTATGGAAAGTTTAATGACTCTTGTGTTTGTTACGTTTCCTCTCAGTGTCTGGTGCACACAGTGCTGCAGGAGCCTCATTGGTCCACAGAACTGTCAGTCATGATGTAAAAACATTTTTTATTGATCATCTTTATATAATTTCATACCCTTACGGACCCCCTCCCCTCAATGCTAGCTTCCTACTGCTACCAGAGTCTGCTGCTAATTGCATGTTTTCTCTTAAAGAGGGGTTATTCTGCTTTCTTATATTTCAAACTTCATGTTCATATGTTGTAGAAATCTCTAAATCTGTCTGTAAACTGAATAAATGCTCTGTTCTAGAAAAAGCACGAAATCTACATGAGATTTGCTGAACTAATGATGTCAACACATACGGAACTGGTTCATGGCACACTGAAGGGGTGGGCCTCAAACACCAAGGTTTGCCCATAGCTCCTCCCTCAATAGGCCTTCAGAGGGCTGGCCAATCAGAGGGAATGGGGTTTGAGGAGCAGGGAGTCTTAGGGCGTAGTCACACTGGCTGTCCAAACCATGCTGTACTCATTGCCCCCCTGCAGCGCTGTTGCCCTGCCAGCCAGTGTGGCCCACCAATATGAACCAGACTTTAGGCACATGCATGGCTCACTTACGTCACCTTGAAGCATCTGTTTACAAGAAGATCAGAGTCTATAATGATGAACACAGAGAACATGACTACGACTTAAGTTACTTTTTGGATCATGCTGAGTCATTTTGGTCCGACACAGCCCACTAACACCCCTGTTATTGCTTAACATGACCATTTAGAGTAGTGGTCACAGCGATCATGATGCATGAAGTGTACTGCACCGAAGCACACCTTTCAGAAACGTGCCAAAGAGGAGAAGTGAACCATGCCTGAGCACAGTATACTTGCGGTCACACTAGCCAAATGAACTGGACTTTAGGGTACCATGCTTAAGCACTGTACGTTTGGCCAGTGTGGCCTCGCTCTTAAAGAGACAGCAGCTAAAATGAAGCGTTTCAGACGGAGGCTGTAATAAGGGCTTTTAAAACACTAGTGTGAGAAAAAAAAGGTTGGGTTTTTTTTAGCTGTAAATAAGCTGTAACAAAATCAAAATAAAGAAAACATAAATCTGATAGTACTTTTATAGGTTATCATCCAGGCAGCAATTCAAAGGGAAGAACACTTCTTTAATCATATGTTAACATCACCAACAGACTTGTGACAGACTGAAATGACTGAATAAATGACTGAATGATGCTGTTTAAGAGTTAAGAGTCTTCAAAACTTGTAATGTCTGTTCTTCTCTCTGTGTTTCTGTGGCTGTCAGTTGATATTTACACGTTGCTTTCTGAATAGGTGGACAGTGCTGAAGAGCCTGTGCTGTCGCTCCATAGAGTAGAGCGTTTGGAGGAGGTTGTCTTTTTTAAACGCACTGTTTGACCTCCAGGTTCCGCTGGTCACATGACAGAATATTTAAAAGCACCAAATGACTAACTCAGAGTTTGGACATAAATCAGCATGATAGGAGCGAAGAATAAGGATAGAAACCATGTTTGACAAACATGTATTAGTCCTGTGTTTGGACTAAAGAGTTAAACTCATGTCCCGTCTGTTAACATGGAGGTCGCCATGGTGAGGAGCAGCACTGCAGCCAGTCAGCAGCAGGAGGTTTTACCAGTTGAGTGTTGGAGATAAGATGTGTGAGCAGTACCTGAGATTCAATGAGGTTTTTGCTGTAGAGGTTCCTCTCAGACACCACGCTCTCCAGAACGTTCTCTTGCTGTTTGACTTTACACTCTGCCTCAGTCACTTTCTTCCTCCAGTCAAAGATCTCATTCTCTTTCACTTCAACATCACTCATTTTCTGATGCACCTGTGGAAGTGAGAGAAGTCAGAGGTAAAGTCGGGTTGACTGATAAACACTGTACATGTTTTCAAATATCACATTTGAAAACATTTCCCTCTGCGTGACCTGCCTTCTGCATGAGGCTGCTGGTCTCGTTGATGTAGCGGTCTCGCTCTTTCTCCAGGTGTTGGATGATCTTACGTTGCTTCTGCGCGTCCTGACGGTATCCATTGATCTCATGTTCCAGAGTCTTCTTGTCCTGCTCGAGGAGTTTGACCACATTCTCCTGTTTCTCTGTCGACTGAGTAGCTTTTATAATGTTCTGTTGAGCAGGAACATAAACAGGAACATTTTCAAACATCATCTCTCTTACCAATTAATATTGTATTGTACTGTAGTTGTCATGAAATAATGGTTGTGGTTGTTAGTTTTGGATTCTTTTATGTGGTTTTATGGATGTAAGACCAAAAATAAAAAAGTTTATTCCAGATTACTGTAGCTTGATTTTACTGTGATTTTATCTCTAGACATGTGTCACAGAGATGCTGAAAACATCCCAGGCTGACACAGATTTTTAACACACCGAGAGGCAGACCACAGCACAAACCTTATTTAAGATGTCCCGCTCTCTGATCAGTTCCTCTGTGGCTTTTCTGTCCATTTCAACCTGTTTTTTAGAAGATTCAAGATCTGCAGAGAAAGAACGATGATGGAAGACTCAGTTTTGAGGTAAAAGCAAATATTGCTGCATAATTCATCACATCAACAACATAATTGGGTTATTTTACTGGATTTGGTTGGCTGAAAAATTCTCTCTACTCTTCTCCTCTGATAACTGACGTGTTCAGGGTGTGAAAGAAACTCATGTGATCTGAGAAAAGGCAGCACAGAACACCTCTTCACCTTTCTCCAGACCAGCGATCTGAGCCTTCAGGGTCTCCCTCTGCACATCCACCTCAGCTTTCTGATCCTCCATCAAGTGGAGCTTCTTCTGGGTGACTTCTCTCACTTTGGATTGTTTGGTCAGCTCCTGACGCATGTGATTCACCTCCTCTTCTCTCAGCTGACACATGAGATCAGAGAGGGGAAAAGAAACTTTTCAAAACAGAGGTACAGAGAGGAAAATCCAATTTATTACTTAAAACTGTCTCTGTGGGCAGGAAATGGAGGAGGTGTGTGCTGAGATGTGCACCTTGAGCTCATTTGTGATCTGCTGGTTCTCCAGAGAGAGATGTTCTTTGACCGATGAGAGCTGCTCGCTCTCCTGCTGCAGTTTGCTGTTCTTCAGCTGCGTCTGCTCCAGATCCCTGGTGGTTCGCTCATTCAGGACCTGTCAGAGTCAGACCAGGGGTCAGGTTCAGAGAAGAGGCTGTTTCAATAACACACAGTGTGTTGTACAGATTATATGTGATACCTTATTTACGTCCTGAAAGGTTCTGGTTTCAGGAATTAATCATTAGCTATTAATGTGATTCATGGTTAATTGAAACATTTGTATTGTTATTATTATTATTATTATTATTATTATTATTATTATTATTATTATTATTATTATTATTATTATTATTATTATTATTATATCTTTTGACTGTACTTCCATGTTCATGAGGTTTTTGGCCTTCCATTAGTATACAACTTTATTTTTTTGAACGCTCAGTCCGACAAAATATCTTATCTTCTCCACAAAGTATGGCAAAAAAACAAAACAAACAAATACAAATAACTAAACCTAAAAACTGTGCAAGTTTTCCAAAGTCACCTGGCTGAAAGAATTAAGCACAAACAGCACACATTTCACCAACAACCTCGTTCAAGTCTTATCTCAGTAACATAACACAGCAAGGTTTGTCCTTCCAGACACAAAGGTACAGTTTTCTTTTTTAAGTGCAGAGAACTTTTTCAGTACTTGGCGTATTATATGGTCCCAAACATACTCACCCCTTTGTTGTCAACTTGAATGATACTACGAACAGCTGCATAGTGGAGTCAACTTTACTGCATAATGTCACTAATTTTGAGAAATTCCAACCCAAACACTCATTTAAGTGTAAATGCACTCTCTGAAAAATTAAAACAAAGTTTAGAGCTTTACTTTGTTGTTGAAAAGTCATTTTTTTGGCACTGTTTCACACCGATTAGCTGCTCAGGTGTACAGGCTTAAAAGAAACATAAATACGATGAGTGACTCTGAGTTTGCCTACACACGCTGCGTACACAAGCAGACACCAGAGTTTACAAACGTAAAAGCAACTCGGTCCATCAAAGGAAGAAGGAAAGAAACTTCGGAGCTACCCAGAGAGCAGATTATTTATCACAGGTTACCTGACGGTGCAGGTGTGTTTGGCCCATCAACCCAGAGAGCTCCTCCTATCAGGACTGGGACACGGTACCAAAGGTACTTTGGGACTTTTCTGAATTATATTAGGATATCAGCGGCATACATACAGCCAGCATGCAGAGCTCCTGCCTCACTGAAAGCTGCCGTTTTACCCACTTTCTTCAACCAGAAAATCTAAATGGAGATGCATCTTCTAAGGAAACTTTCATCTATCTATCTCTCTACAGGTGGAGGCACACGTATCTATTTCTTCTGTGAGTTCTGCTTAAAGTAAAGCTCTGAAAATGTCTAAATGTTGCTTACACCAACCTCAGGGTTTGGTGGAGTTTGTCAAAATCAGCCAAATGTTAGAGCTGTGAAGTCTGAGCTGACGAGATCTTCTGTAGATTATACTCTAACAATTAACGTGTAAAAAAAGAAATAATTTTTGATATACTTGATGTGAAGTTCTGTTGATGAGACTATGAGATCTCCCCACCCCATCATGGAGAGAAGGTGTCATCTCACCTTGAGCTCTTTCAGCTGCTGCTCCAGTCTCTGCTGCTCCTCTTTGGATTTTTGGCTTTGCAAATTCAGAGCTTTAATTTCCCCCATCTTTGCCTCCATGTCGACATGGAGCTGCTTCACCTCCTTGTCCAGCTTCTCCTTGAACCTCATTTCCCGGGAGATTTCATTCTGCTGCACCTGGAGCTCCTGCTGGAGCTGGGGACGGAGACAGAGAGGGGACTAATGAAAACCATACTGGATGCCAGCTCTGATGTCTTCTGTTAACTTCAGGAGAGCAGCTAACATTCCTCAAGTTCACCTCTGGAGCAAAAACCACACACTGATAAACCAGAGGCAGGCAGAATGATGGAGAATGAAAACCTGAATGAGGCCATAAGACACGTCAAGGTTTCACTCCGTGGTTTAAAGAAAGGATGAGTGAAATATAAGATTTTACAGATACTCATTGTGATGGCTCAAATACTATGAAACAGAAGAGACACAACAGCTCCATTTCCTCTGATCTGAATTCATACTGTTGTTGAGTAAAGAATAAGAGTCAGAATTTTGTTTTGTTTACTTTGTGGTCAAATGTTTCTTGGTAACCTTTGTTCCTGACACTTTTTGCCAAAGTGGGGACTCTTTCATACATATGGGATTGTATTTCATCTTATTTAGCTTCACTTGAAAGAAAGAGTTCCAGATATTTAAGAAAGCATCACACTGCTGTTTAACTGTCAGACAGTCGTGTAAATCAGCTGAGAAATGTGACCATCCAGGACTTGAGTCAGAATTAATGTTAAAATCTTTTCTCTAACCTCATACAGGATTTTGCTTTGCTCTTATAGCTTTCGAGAGATGATCTTGTTCATGAATGAATGAGAGCAGAGGGATTGTGTCAGAGCTACTGTGGGGAGATTTTAAAACTTTCTAGGACTGATTAAAGCTACCGTGAGGATTCTTTATAGTGTCTGTTAAGAGATTTTAATGGTGTATTGATTTTGCTGAAGCAAGCTCTGTGATTGGTCTGCCAGGCAGCATCATACTTCCAGCCTTTACAGCATTTCGCTAAATATCAATCATACTGTACTTTCCCATCTAATAAACCCTGTCTGACTTTTGAAATTTAAACAGCTCAGGGCTCTCTCTGTGTTTTTAAAAGGACTACCTTTTAAATTTGACTTCAATCCAAAGTGATCTATGGCTGAGTCAAAGACTTTATTGTTACTGGTTTTAATAGATGTAAGTGAATTACTTGTATTTTTTACCTCATTGATTTGATTTTTTTTTTTAATTCTTTAATTATTTCAGTTCCATTATTACATTTCATCATATCTATCCTCTTGTTGTGAAGCACTTTGGCCTAAATGCTTTTGTGTATGAATGGTACAGTATAAATAAAGTTGAGTGGAGTTAATTTGCTTCATAGTTATTTTCTCCATAGTCCACTTCACTCAAACAAGCACGATCTGTAGCTGGACCAGAAACAGGGGATATGATTAGAAACCTGTTTTTTTGTTTGGTGAGTGGTCGTGTGACGTACACTGTTTTGGTAGGAGAAGAAGAGAGATTATCGTGCGTTAATGGATTTTTTGTCAGACTTTTTCATAAAACAATTTCACAACTGGAGGATCAGACTTGTTACGCCTCAAAGCAGCTTCTTTTAAAATGAGGCCACCGTTGCTTTTCCATATGAGGGATAAGGATGGAAGTGTTTCAATGTAGATTCTGAGCACTAACACTGACTTCATCCTTTCCTATTTGCTTTAAAGAGAAAGAAGCTCCATGTCTTCACCAGGAGAGAAAAAAAAGTGATATAAACATAAAAACATTTCAAGTCAGAGCCTCGCCAACAATCTGTAAATTCTTTACCTGAGAGATGGTCTCTAATGCAGCACCTCGTTTCGCTTCTATCTCCTGCTGGCTTGTGTTGGCCTGCTTCAGTTTCTCCCTCAGATCTTCAACATCTGTCTGCAGCTGCCCCCTCTCCTTCCTCAGCTCCTCGGTTACTTTCATCAACTCGCTGAAAGGGAAACTACAGTTTACTCACTCTGCTCAACCTAAAGTGTCTCTACTCTATGGCAAGCCTCTCACCTCATCTCTTTGTCCACAGAAAAGCCTGTTTGCTGTTCATTCATTTTCACCAGGTTTGAAACTTCTTCTTTTAAAGTCCTGATGGTCTCCTTATCTTTTTTCTCCTGAACATGAGCAGCATCAACCATTTTCCAAGCTTTATCCAGCTCCTGCAGAGGAAACAAGGAGACATTTTTCCAGTCACATATTTGGTTGAAAATAAAGTCTAAAGTCTACTGTTAAATTAAAACTATTAAATACCAAATGAAACATAACACTGCAGTATGCCCTGCCTCATACCCTCTTCAGTGAAGAGATGGTGCTCTCGTCTTCCTTGGACAGCGTCAGGGCTGCAGCCACTTTAGTTGAAATGGACACGATCTCTGCATTTAACTCTCTGCATTTTGACATAAGTCTCTTCTCGTTGTCCCTGGACTTCTTCAGAGCGTGGATAAGTTTCTCATACTCCACCCGGACCTTATCCATACCCTGACCTTCGACCAGCTCACCCAGGATCATCTTGAAGTCCTCCAAGGACTCAAATGTGTCCTCTCCTCCTGCTCCTGCACTCTATGATTTAACACAAACACATGGATGAGAAATGCAAGAGGAAGGTGAAGGATATAACATTGTATAATAACTATATAAATATATATAATAATCTTAATGTGATGATCATTATCAGGTTTTTATTATAAAATAGAGAAATAAGAAAGAATGCGATGGACGTCATGTCTGGTTTTGTGGAGCTTACTGGGACTTTTATATAGGTATCTGTCAGAAAGATAGATTATTCTAAAACAAATCTATAGAAAGGAAACTTACCTCCATTATAAGACTGAGGATTGTACGAAAAGTTTTACTAACAACTTGATATACAGTCAGCGAAGATTCCGACCATGTTTGGTGTACTTTGTCCGTCGAACTGTTGTTTGTTGCTAAGTAACCGGTAATCTCGCGAGATATGAGAAGTGCCGCGTCCTTCCCGCTTCCGGAACAGGTCAGCGCGTCCGCCACATTACAAGTGGCAGAACTGCCCCCTGGAAACTGTGAGTAATACCGAATGAAGGTTTCGACGCATACATATTCATACACATACTTACCAACCTTACATTGTGAAAAAGGAGAGTTTGAAGGGTATCGGAAAATCGTCCTTTAGCCTGCAACCTCGTCCACTTATGACACGAGCGATAAACACACTGGTTCTTTGACCAAATTATTTTGTTATACCACATTTTATTGTTAAAACTATTATTATATTAATTTTATTTAGTTAAGTTTTGAATGCAGGACTCACTTGTACCATTAAGCATTAGGCTTTATCTCTGTGTGCTTTTATATTTTAAATGTGATTTACCGAGTACAGTTACAAATCATTGAAATCGGGTTTAGTTTTGTAGTTTCTGGACTGCGACAGTTATAATACAATTTTTAATTTGTTAAAAAAACTTGACGCTGCTACATATTTGCATTTCTTTTTAATTTCATCTTTTAAAAAAAAAAAAAAAAAAAAAAAAAAAAGCTAGAGAAAGCTGTAGTTCAGCGTTCACTGTTGAAATGTCTGATCAATATTTGAAATGGTCACTAGAGGGCGCGTGGTCCCTGTAATACCCGTTTTGAGAAAAACCCTGCAGAGAAAATCACGTGGCAGAATTGAATGCAAGAAAAGTTTCTGCTTAGTAACAGATGAGTGTCATGATCGGATACAAAACGAGCATCCTCAAAAGGCTCAGTCCTTCACATGTAAGGATGCGAAGAGGTTCACCACAATATGAACAAAAGAGTAAATAGTCCAACAGTGTAAGAACGATGTTTCTCACCATACAGTTGCAAGGAATTGCACCATCTATAGTCCCAAATATCATCAAAAGATTAGGAGATTCAGATTCAGACAACTTTATTAATTCGAAAGGGGACTTCAGTTTGCAGTTTAACCTGCCTTAGAAACAATCTAACCATTTAAAGCAATTAAGGGCTAAAAAAATAAACAAATACGCAAGATAAGCATTAAATATACTAGATAAATAAATACAACGTCAAAGAGGCAGTCAAGGTGCATTTTTTTATACAAGTAAACATTTTTACATACAAGTTCACTTTTTTCCTACAAGTTCTCATATCACATTCTACAAGCTCTCCTATTTCGCAACATATCTACCTTCATACAGATGTCCTCTCTATGTTACAATAATACAACTTCCACTGGACTACTGCTGGACAGATTCCAAAAGGCACTGTTCCACAACAGATGTAATTTCTTATTCAAAGCTTATGTCATGTAATCTGCTACAAACTGAGTTCCTGTATGTTTTGAAAAACATAAAGTGTAACTGATCTCGAGGAAATTTAAGTTAATATTTGTATTTTTTCCTCCAGGTTTTTCAATGTCTTTAAAAAATGTGAACCAACCTGCATATCTGAAGATCAGAGTGCCCATTTGACCTGCCTCAAGGGGGATGGATGAGTGTTGAGTCATTCTCTTCATGAACTTGTCATTGATATTGACATTGCACAGTTCTAGAAGGAGAAGTTCTGAAGTGGATTTCGTTCATCTGAGTGAGTACTGGATAGCAGCAATTTAGTTGTTCTGCTACTGATGAGTTCACAATGGTCACAGGTCAGGGCACAAGTTCAACCTCCTGAGGCTTTTTTCTGCTCTCTTTTGGTTTTTCTGGAATCTGTCGTACAAGGCATGTCTCAGGGAGTTTTGAAACTAGATGGGGTTATATCCAGGGACGCTGTTTTTTGGTGGAGCTGACCCATGGCATTTTTAGTTCAAGTTTTTTTCAGAGCAGCAAGAGTCAGATTCTTCTTTATTGGTTGGCACAATCTGCCCTCATTGGGCTGAAAGAAGAGTTGCTTTCTTCTATTGTTCATGTGTCTTGCAACACTGCCAGACACATCCAAGATAAAAAATATTGGGAATTCTTTAATACTCAGCAATCCATCAACATGGTCCCTTGCAGCCCTCTGATAGCTCCCAGTCATCTTTGTTTACAGTCTACGCTCTCAACGGACACAGCAACACTGCCACCTAGCGGACGGAGGGACGGGGCTCTCCACAAATGTGAATATCTGGTGCTCAACTTGTGTGTGTGAATCTCTTCGAAACTGTGTTACAAGCAGAATGAAAATTTACAAATGATAAGTCATGGTAAATAGACTTGCATAATTAAAAAACACGTGTGTATCGTGGGTTTATTTGTGGATCTTAAAACACGTGTATATCGTGGATTTATTTGTGGATCTTAAAAAGACGTGTTAATCTTTTTGAAAAAAATCTCTCCCCATACAACAGACCATAGTAACCTACAAATAATTCACAGTCTGTTTCTCAGTGCCTCAGCTGTCAGTGAACTGACGAACTGCCGATTCGCAGGATTGACTGGGCTAATTTTAACAGTTGGTGCCATGGAAGCTGTAAGAATCACTTAGATGAGAAGGACAGAATCAACATAAAAATAAATATTTAAAGACCGACATTTTTATCATACTGTATGTTAAAAAACATTTTCTTACACATTAAAAGAATACAGCAGAGATAATGTGTCGTGAAGTCTTTAATTCTAAAAAGGTTTGAATAAAGAAATAATCTAAAACACCCAATTATATTTCTCTCAGGCATTAAAACAAATCAGAATATATATATATATATATATATATATATATATATATATATATATATATATATATATATATATATATATATATATATATAACAGTTAGGTTAGATCGTTTTAAAAAAGTAAGAGTTTCAATAAAAGAAAAAAAAACAGTGAAACAGCTACGACATAATACAGTCTAAAGAAGCTTAATCTCTAATGTTCAAGATTCTGTAAAATATTGAATTGTGGGCCTGATGTAAAGTTTAACAGAGGAACAAGAAAATGAAAATGAAGCAGTGATTTAAAGACCTGGAATATATTCATTTAACTTTAAGCAAAGTAACATTTGTTTTTACAGCAAGAATTGACCATATACACCTTTTGCACATTGAGTGACCCCAATGGGTGAAAGGTTTTAGAAAAGTTATTGAAAAAGATCAACTGAATTACATTTTATACAATCAGTTTCAGTTCTTTGAAAAAAAAAGAAGTTAAAAAAAAGCAAAAACTTCTACGTTTTAGTTGTATGATCACCTTTAACACACATATTTGTAAAACACTGTAAAACAGCCTGTTTCAAAAGGGCTAGGCGTGTCAGGCACACAAGACATTTGGATGCTAGTCTTTCAGACTGCTGAAGGTTAAAGAAACACCAGGGTTATCATATGTCTACTTTGGAGATACAGTCTTACAGCAAGCACAACAGGATCCAGAGCAGCAGTGCAGTAATTCACAAAGAAGTCCACCATTTCTCCAACCGGCTGCCCCGTCTTCATGTGTTTGTGTCGAGGCTTGGTTTGTTACTGTTCCAGCAATTATAGTCTCAGTTGATGTTTGATTAGCCTTGTTACTTGTAACCAGGGTCCGACACATTTTTTTATTGAGGTTCAGTCTCTCAATCTCAACAAGCATCTGAACCTTGAGCTGTTGAAGCACTGTGTATTTCTCAGAGAGTGTTTTGTTTTCGTCATGCAGAGTCCTGTCCCAAGTCTTGTGTTGAAGCTTTTGCTGGTTGAATGGTTTCTGTTGTTTCTTTGACCCTGCTCCTTTTACAGTCTGAGTAAGTACCTGTAATCTTCTGGCCAGGTTGCTCCTCATTGCATCACTCCTGCTCTTCATCTGGTTGATCTCCTTCCGTTCACTTTGGGTGTCCTTCCATAAGTTCTTTAACAGTTTCTCTTTTGTGAGATGAGGATGCTCTGTTTCCAAATTGCAAGGTGTTTTGACTTCATCATGTATCTGACCGATGAGTAAAAGTTCTTGACCTCTAAGTCGTTCGGTTTTATTATCATCAGACTGCCCGATATCCATCTCGGACACAAACTTAGGATGAATGTCCCAATCGTACTCACAAACTTCAAAGCCCTGAACCAAATCTGTGGAAAAGAACTCTGTTTGTAATGCCTTGTCACATTTTCCCATCATCCAATTTTTCATGAGGTCATTTTTTTTCTGGATGTCAGATCTCCTCATATCCAGTTCTAATGTTTCCTTGGCCAAGGTTTCTTTCACTGCATCAAGATCCTCTTTCTCTTTCCTTAGCTCTGCCTTGAGTTTGTCAAGATCCTGTTTTTCAGCCTCCATGTTTAGCCACCATTGCTTTTCCAAGCCTTCTTTCTGGATGGCCATGTCTGCCAGCAGGCTTTTCAGACTTGCTTTCTCTCTCTCTAAGACCTGGGCATAAGCATCCATGTTTTCTTTCTGTTTGTTGAGTTTGAGGTATCTCTCCTCCAATCCAGCACACAGCATTTGCAGATCTTGATTTTTCTGCTCCAGACCATCCGCTTTGTTTTTCAGGTGCAAACACATCTTCTGGTTTATCTGTTGAAGTTTGACTTTGAGCATTTCCACTGGTTTCATTGGGTCATCTTCAGTCTTTTCCGGCTCAGACCTTATTTTCAGCTTTTCATTGAAAAGCATTTCTCTTTCCCTCTCGAGGTCCATCTTCATCTGATTAAGTTGTTCTCTTTCTTCCCTGATGATAGTCATGTGAGCTTCCTCTTCTTCCTTCTGCTTGTTGAGCTTGTTCTTCAAGTCTTCGAGTTCTTCTCTAGCTGAAAGAAGACTGTGCTCAGTGTTGTCCATTTTCTCCAGTTGAGATTGAAGCCTAGCATCCTTGAGCTCCTGTTCTTGTTGTTTCAGAGATAACTGCTTCATGCTGTTTTCCAGTGGTTCTTTGTCTGAGCCAAGCTGGAGGGTCATCTCTTGAATCTTGGTTCTCTCTCTGTTAATATCATCCAAGATTTGGCTTGCCTGTTCTTTCTCCTTTTCAAGCTCAGCCTTTGTCATCTCCAGCATCTCTATTTCCTTTTTCACCTTGTATTTCTCTTCCTCCAAGAGGTCATTTTGCTTCTGGATGTCAGATCTGATGAGTTCCAAGTTCATTTTTTCCTTGGCCAAGATTTCATTTCCTGCATTCAGACCTTGCTCAAGGGCTTTAAGCTCAGCTTTCTCAAGCTCTTGTTGTTGTTGTTTCAATGATATTTGTTTCATGCTGTTTTCCAATTGTTCTTTGTCTGGGTCAAGCTGAAGGGCCAAGTCTTGAATCTTGGTTCTCTCTTTGTTTATCTTTTCTCTTTCTGAGTCAAGCTGAAGGGTCATCTCTTGAATCTTGGTTTTCTCTCTGTTAATATCATCCAAGATTTGGAGTGGCTGTTCTTTCTCCTTTTCAAGCTCAGCCTTTGTCATTTCCAGCGCGTCTCGTTCCTGTTTTATCTTGAATTTCTCTTCCTCCATGAGATCTTTCTGTTTCTTTGTCTCAGATCTGATGAGTTCCAAGTTCAGTTTTTCTTTGGCCAAGATTTCATTTCCTGCAATCAGACCTTGCTCAAGGGCTTCGAGCTCAGCTTTCTCAAGCTCTTGTTGTTGTTGTTGTTGTTGTTGTTTCAATGATATTTGTTTCATGCTGTTTTCCAGTTGTTCTTTGTCTGAGTCAAGCTGAAGGGCCATGTCTTGAATCTTTGTTCTCTCTTTGTTAATCTTTTCTCTGTCTGAGTCAAGCTGGAGGGTCATCTCTTGAATTTTGGTTTTCTCTCTGTTAATATCATCCAAGATTTGGCTTGCCTGTTCTTTCTCCTTTTCAAGCTCAGCCTTTGTCATTTCCAGCATGTCTCTTTCCTTTTTCATCTTGGACTTCTCTTCCTCCATGAGATCATTTTGTTTCTGGATGTCCGATCTGATGAGTTCCAAGTTCATTTTTTCCTTGGCCAAGATTTCATTTTCGGCATTCAGACCTTGCTCAAGGGCTTTAAGCTCAGCTTTCTCAAGCTCTTGTTGTTGTTGTTGTTGTTGTTGTTGTTGTTGTTGTTGTTGTTGTTTTTTCAATGATATTTGTTTCATGCTGTTTTCCAGTTGATCTTTCTCTGAGTCAAGCTGAAGGGCCATGTCTTGAATCTTGGTTCTCTCTTTGTTTATCTTTTCTCTGTCTGAGTCAAGCTGAAGGGTCATCTCTTGAATCTTGGTTTTCTCTCTGTTAATATCATCCAAGATTTGGCTTGCCCATTCTTTCTCCTTTTCAAGCTCAGCCTTTGTCATTTCCAGCGTGTCTCTTTCCTGTTTTATCTTGAATTTCTCTTCCTCCATGAGATCATTTTGTTTCTGGATGTCCGATCTGATGAGTTCCAAGTTCATTTTTTCCTTGGCCATGATTTCATTTCCTGCATTCAGACCTTGCTCAAGGGCTTTAAGCTCAGCTTTCTCAAGCTCTTGTTGTTGTTGTTGTTGTTGTTTCAATGATATTTGTTTCATGTTGTTTTCCAGTTGTTCTTTGTCTGAGTCAAGCTGAAGGGCCATGTCTTGAATCTTGGTTCTCTCTGTGTTTATCTTTTCTCTTTCTGAGTCAAGCTGAAGGGTCATCTCTTGAATCTTGGTTTTCTCTCTGTTAATATCATCCAAGATTTGGCTTGCCTGTTCTTTCTCCTTTTCAAGCTCAGCCTTTGTCATTTCCAGCATGTCTCTTTCCTTTTTCATCTTGGACTTCTCTTCCTCCATGAGATCATTTTGTTTCTGGATGTCCGATCTGATGAGTTCCAAGTTCATTTTTTCCTTTGCCAAGATTTCATTTCCATCATTCAGACCTTGCTCAAGGGCTTTAAGCTCAGCTTTCTCAAGCTCTTGTTGTTGTTGTTGTTGTTGTTTCAATGATATTTGTTTCATGCTGTTTTCTAGTTGTTCTTTGTCTGAGTCAAGCTGAAGGGCCATGTCTTGAATCTTGGTTCTCTCTGTGTTTATCTTTTCTCTGTCTGAGTCAAGCTGAAGGGTCATCTCTTGAATCTTGGTTTTCTCTCTGTTAATATCATCCAAGATTTGGCTTGCCTGTTCTTTCTCCTTTTCAAGCTCAGCCTTTGTCATTTCCAGCAAGTCTCTTTCCTTTTTCATCTTGGACTTCTCTCCCTCCATGATATCATTTTGTTTCTGGATGTCCGATCTGATGAATTCCAAGTTCATTTTTTCCTTGGCCAAGATTTCATTTCCTGCATTCAGACCTTGCTCAAGGGCTTTAAGCTCAGCTTTCTCAAGCTCTTGTTGTTGTTGTTTCAATGATATTAGTTTCATGCTGTTTTCCAGTTGTTCTTTGTCTGAGTCAAGCTGAAGGGCCATGTCTTGAATCTTGGTTCTCTCTGTGTTTATCTTTTCTCTGTCTAAGTCAAGCTGAAGGGTCATCTCTTGAATAATGGTTTTCTCTCTGTTAATATCATCCAAGATTTGGCTTGCCCATTCTTTCTCCTTTTCAAGCTCAGCCTTTGTCATTTCCAGCGTGTCTCTTTCCTGTTTTATCTTGAATTTCTCTTCCTCCATGAGATCATTTTGTTTCTGGATGTCCGATCTGATGAGTTCCAAGTTCATTTTTTCCTTGGCCATGATTTCATTTCCTGCATTCAGACCTTGCTCAAGGGCTTTAAGCTCAGCTTTCTCAAGCTCTTGTTGTTGTTGTTGTTGTTGTTTCAATGATATTTGTTTCATGTTGTTTTCCAGTTGTTCTTTGTCTGAGTCAAGCTGAAGGGCCATGTCTTGAATCTTGGTTCTCTCTGTGTTTATCTTTTCTCTTTCTGAGTCAAGCTGAAGGGTCATCTCTTGAATCTTGGTTTTCTCTCTGTTAATATCATCCAAGATTTGGCTTGCCTGTTCTTTCTCCTTTTCAAGCTCAGCCTTTGTCATTTCCAGCATGTCTCTTTCCTTTTTCATCTTGGACTTCTCTTCCTCCATGAGATCATTTTGTTTCTGGATGTCCGATCTGATGAGTTCCAAGTTCATTTTTTCCTTGGCCATGATTTCATTTCCTGCATTCAGACCTTGCTCAAGGGCTTTAAGCTCAGCTTTCTCAAGCTCTTGTTGTTGTTGTTGTTGTTGTTGTTTCAATGATATTTGTTTCATGTTGTTTTCCAGTTGTTCTTTGTCTGAGTCAAGCTGAAGGGCCATCTCTTGAATCTTGGTTTTCTCTCTGTTAATATTATCCAAGATTTGGATTGCCTGTTCTTTCTCCTTTTCAATCTCAACCTTTGTCATTTCCAGCATGTCTCTTTCCTTTTTCATCTTGGACTTCTCTTCCTCCATGAGTTCATTTTGTTTCTGGATGTCCGATCTGATGAGTTCCAAGTTCATTTTTTCCATGGCCAAGATTTCATTTCCTGCATTCAGACCTTGCTCAATGGCTTTAAGCTCAGCTTTCTCAAGCTCTCGTTGTTGTTGTTTCAATGATATTTGTTTCATGTTGTTTTCCAGTTGTTCTTTGTCTGAGTCAAGCTGAAGGGCCATGTCTTGAATCTTGGTTCTCTCTGTGTTTATCTTTTCTCTGTCTAAGTCAAGCTGAAGGGTCATCTCTTGAATCTTGGTTTTCTCTCTGTTAATATCATCCAAGATTTGGCTTGCCTGTTCTTTCTCCTTTTCAAGCTCAGCCTTTGTCATTTCCAGCATGTCTCTTTCCTTTTTCATCTTGGACTTCTCTTCCTCCATGAGATCATTTTGTTTCTGGATGTCCGATCTGATGAGTTCCAAGTTCATTTTTTCCTTGGCCATGATTTCATTTCCTGCATTCAGACCTTGCTCAAGGGCTTTAAGCTCAGCTTTCTCAAGCTCTTGTTGTTGTTGTTGTTGTTGTTGTTGTTTCAATGATATTTGTTTCATGCTGTTTTCTAGTTGTTCTTTGTCTGAGTCAAGCTGAAGGGCCATCTCTTGAATCTTGGTTTTCTCTCTGTTAATATCATCCAAGATTTGGCTTGCCTGTTCTTTCTCCTTTTCAATCTCAACCTTTGTCATTTCCAGCATGTCTCTTTCCTGTTTTATCTTGAATTTCTCTTCCTCCATGAGATCATTTTGTTTCTGGATGTCCGATCTGATGAATTCCAAGTTCATTTTTTCCTTGGCCAAGATTTCATTTCCTGCATTCAGACCTTGCTCAAGGGCTTTAAGCTCAGCTTTCCCAAGCTCTTGTTGTTGTTGTTGTTGTTGTTTCAATGATATTTGTTTCATGCTGTTTTCCAGTTGATCTTTCTCTGAGTCAAGCTGAAGGGCCATGTCTTGAATCTTGGTTCTCTCTGTGTTTATCTTTTCTCTGTCTGAGTCAAGCTGAAGGGTCATCTCTTGAATCTTGGTTTTCTCTCTGTTAATATCATCCAAGATTTGGCTTGCCTTTTCCTTCTCCTTTTCAATCTCAGCCTTTGTCATTCCCAGCGTGTCTCTTTCCTTTTTCATCTTGGACTTCTCTTCCTCCATGAGATCATTTTGTTTCTGGATGTCCGATCTGATGAGTTCCAAGTTCATTTTTTCCTTTGCCAAGATTTCATTTCCTGCATTCAGACCTTGCTCAAGGGCTTTTAGCTCAGCTTTCTCAAGCTCTTGTTGTTGTTGTTGATGTTGTTGTTTCAATGATATTTGTTTTATGTTGTTTTCCAGTTGTTCTTTGTCTGAGTCAAGCTGAAGGGCCATTTCTTGAATCTTGGTTCTCTCTGTGTTTATCTTTTCTCTGTCTGAGTCAAGCTGAAGGGTCATCTCTTGAATCTTGGTTTTCTCTCTGTTAATATCATCCAAGATTTGGCTTGCCTGTTCTTTCTCCTTTTCAAGCTCAGCCTTTGTCATTTCCAGCGTGTCTCTTTCCTGTTTTATCTTGAATTTCTCTTCCTCCATGAGATCATTTTGTTTCTGGATGTCCGATCTGATGAGTTCCAAGTTCATTTTTTCCTTGGCCAAGATTTCATTTCCTGCATTCAGACCTTGCTCAAGGGCTTTAAGCTCAGCTTTCTCAAGCTCTTGTTGTTGTTGTTTCAATGATATTAGTTTCATGCTGTTTTCCAGTTGTTCTTTGTCTGAGTCAATCTGAAGGGCCATGTCTTGAATCTTGGTTCTCTCTGTGTTTATCTTTTCTCTGTCTAAGTCAAGCTGAAGGGTCATCTCTTGAATCTTGGTTTTCTCTCTGTTAATATCCAAGATTTGGCTTGCCCGTTCTTTCTCCTTTTCAAGCTCAGCCTTTGTCATTTCCAGCGTGTCTCTTTCCTGTTTTATCTTGAATTTCTCTTCCTCCATGAGATCATTTTGTTTCTGGATGTCCGATCTGATGAGTTCCAAGTTCATTTTTTCCTTGGCCAAGATTTCATTTCCTGCATTCAGACCTTGCTCAAGGGCTTTAAGCTCAGCTTTCTCGAGCTCTTGTTGTTGTTGTTGTTGTTGTTTCAATGATATTTGTTTCATGTTTTTTTCCAGTTGTTCTTTGTCGGAGTCAAGCTGAAGGGCCATTTCTTGAATCTTGGTTCTCTCTTTGTTTATCTTTTCTCTGTCTGAGTCAAGCTGGAGGGTCATCTCTTGAATCTTGGTTTTCTCTCTGTTAATATCATCCAAGATTTGGCTTGCCTGTTCTTTCTCCTTTTCAATCTCAGCCTTTGTCATTCCCAGCGTGTCTCTTTCCTTTTTCATCTTGGACTTCTCTTCCTCCATGAGATCATTTTGTTTCTGGATGTCCGATCTGATGAGTTCCAAGTTCATTTTTTCCTTGGCCATGATTTCATTTCCTGCATTCAGACCTTGCTCAAGGGCTTTAAGCTCAGCTTTCTCAAGCTCTTGTTGTTGTTGTTGTTGTTGTTGTTTCAATGATATTTGTTTCATGTTTTTTTCCAGTTGTTCTTTGTCGGAGTCAAGCTGAAGGGCCATTTCTTGAATCTTGGTTCTCTCTGTGTTTATCTTTTCTCTGTCTGAGTCAAGCTGGAGGGTCATCTCTTGAATCTTGGTTTTCTCTCTGTTAATATCATCCAAGATTTGGCTTGCCTGTTCTTTCTCCTTTTCAATCTCAGCCTTTGTCATTCCCAGCGTGTCTCTTTCCTTTTTCCTCTTGGACTTCTCTTCCTCCATGAGATCATTTTGTTTCTGGATGTCCGATCTGATGAGTTCCAAGTTCATTTTTTCCTTGGCCAAGATTTCATTTCCTGCATTCAGACCTTGCTCAATGGCTTTAAGCTCAGCTTTCTCAAGCTCTCGTTGTTGTTGTTTCAATGATATTTGTTTCATGTTGTTTTCCAGTTGTTCTTTGTCTGAGTCAAGCTGAAGGGCCATGTCTTGAATCTTGGTTCTCTCTGTGTTTATCTTTTCTCTGTCTAAGTCAAGCTGAAGGGTCATCTCTTGAATCTTGGTTTTCTCTCTGTTAATATCATCCAAGATTTGGCTTGCCTGTTCTTTCTCCTTTTCAAGCTCAGCCTTTGTCATTTCCAGCATGTCTCTTTCCTTTTTCATCTTGGACTTCTCTTCCTCCATGAGATCATTTTGTTTCTGGATGTCCGATCTGATGAGTTCCAAGTTCATTTTTTCCTTGGCCATGATTTCATTTCCTGCATTCAGACCTTGCTCAAGGGCTTTAAGCTCAGCTTTCTCAAGCTCTTGTTGTTGTTGTTGTTGTTGTTGTTGTTTCAATGATATTTGTTTCATGCTGTTTTCTAGTTGTTCTTTGTCTGAGTCAAGCTGAAGGGCCATCTCTTGAATCTTGGTTTTCTCTCTGTTAATATCATCCAAGATTTGGCTTGCCTGTTCTTTCTCCTTTTCAAGCTCAGCCTTTGTCATTTCCAGCATGTCTCTTTCCTTTTTCATCTTGGACTTCTCTTCCTCCATGAGATCATTTTGTTTCTGGATGTCCGATCTTATGAATTCCACGTTCATTTTTTCCTTGGCCATGATTTCATTTCCTGCATTCAGACCTTGCTCAAGGGCTTTAAGCTCAGCTTTCTCAAGCTCTTGTTGTTGTTGTTGTTGTTGTTTCAATGATATTCGTTTCATGTTGTTTTCCAGTTGTTCTTTGTCTGAGTCAAGCTGAAGGGCCATGTCTTGAATCTTGGTTCTCTCTGTGTTTATCTTTTCTCTGTCTAAGTCAAGCTGAAGGGTCATCTCTTGAATCTTGGTTTTCTCTCTGTTAATATCATCCAAGATTTGGCTTGCCTGTTCTTTCTCCTTTTCAAGCTCAGCCTTTGTCATTTCCAGCATGTCTCTTTCCTTTTTCATCTTGGACTTCTCTTCCTCCATGAGATCATTTTGTTTCTGGATGTCCGATCTGATGAGTTCCAAGTTCATTTTTTCCTTGGCCATGATTTCATTTCCTGCATTCAGACCTTGCTCAAGGGCTTTAAGCTCAGCTTTCTCAAGCTCTTGTTGTTGTTGTTGTTGTTGTTGTTTCAATGATATTTGTTTCATGCTGTTTTCTAGTTGTTCTCTGTCTGAGTCAAGCTGAAGGGCCATCTCTTGAATCTTGGTCTTCTCTCTGTTAATATTATCCAAGATTTGGATTGCCTGTTCTTTCTCCTTTTCAATCTCAACCTTTGTCATTTCCAGCATGTCTCTTTCCTTTTTCATCTTGGACTTCTCTTCCTCCATGAGTTCATTTTGTTTCTGGATGTCCGATCTGATGAGTTCCAAGTTCATTTTTTCCTTGGCCAAGATTTCATTTCCTGCATTCAGACCTTGCTCAAGGGCTTTAAGCTCAGCTTTCTCAAGCTCTTGTTGTTGTTGTTTCAATGATATTTGTTTCATGCTGTTTTCCAGTTGTTCTTTGTCTGAGTCAAGCTGAAGGGCCATGTCTTGAATCTTGGTTCTCTCTGTGTTTATCTTTTCTCTGTCTGAGTCAAGCTGGAGGGTCATCTCTTGATTCTTGGTTTTCTCTCTGTTAATATCATCCAAGATTTGGCTTGCCTGTTCTTTCTCCTTTTCAAGCTCAGCCTTTGTCATTTCCAGCGTGTCTCTTTCCTTTTTCATCTTGGACTTCTCTTCCTCCATGAGATCATTTTGTTTCTGGATGTCCGATCTGATGAGTTCCAAGTTCATTTTTTCCTTGGCCAATATTTCATTTCCTGCATTCAGACCTTGCTCAAGGGCTTTAAGCTCAGCTTTCTCAAGCTCTTGTTGTTGTTGTTGTTGTTGTTGTTTCAATGATATTTGTTTCATCTTGTTTTCCAGATGTTCTTTGTCTGAGTCAAGCTGAAGGGCCATCTCTTGATTCTTGGTTTTCTCTCTGTTAATATCATCCAAGATTTGGCTTGCCTGTTCTTTCTCCTTTTCAAGCTCAGCCTTTGTCATTTCCAGCGTGTCTCTTTCCTGTTTTATCTTGAATTTCTCTTCCTCCATGAGATCTATCTGTTTCAAGGTCTCAGATCTGATGAGTTCTAAGTTTAGTTTTTCTTTGGCCAAGATTTCATTTCCTGCATTCAGACCTTGATATAGGGGTTTAAGCTCAGCTTTCTCAAGCTCTTGTTGTTGTTGTTTCAATGATATTTGTTTCATGCTGTTTTCCAGTTGTTCTTTGTCCGAGTCAAGCTGAAGGGCCATGTCTTGAATCTTGGTTCTCTCTGTGTTTATCTTTTCTCTGTCTGAGTCAAGCTGAAGGGCCATGTCTTGAATCTTGGTTCTCTCTTTGTTAATTTCATACAAGATTTGGCTTGCCTGTTCTTTCTCCTTTTCAATCTCAGCCTTTGTCATTTCCAGCGTGTGTCTTTCCTGTTTTATTTTGAATTTCTCTTCCTCCATGAGATCTTTCTGTTTCTGGGTCTCAGATCTGATGAGTTCCAAGTTTAGTTTTTCTTTGGCCAAGATTTCATTTCCTGCATTCAGACCTTGCTCAAGGGCTTTAAGCTCAGCTTTCTCAAGCTCTTGTTGTTGTTGTTTCAATGATATTTGTTTCATGCTTTTTTCCAGTTGTTCTTTGTCGGAGTCAAGCTGAAGGGCCATGTCTTGAATCTTGGTTCTCTCTGTGTTTATCTTTTCTCTGTCTGAGTCAAGCTGGAGGGTCATCTCTTGAATCTTGGTTTTCTCTCTGTTAATATCATCCAAGATTTGGCTTGCCTGTTCTTTCTCCTTTTCAAGCTCAGCCTTTGTCATTTCCAGCATGTCTCTTTCCTTTTTCATCTTGGACTTCTCTTCCTCCATGAGATCATTTTGTTTCTGGATGTCAGATCGGATGAGTTCCAAGTTCATTTTTTCCTTGGCCAATATTTCATTTCCTGCATTCAGACCTTGCTCAAGGGCTTTAAGCTCAGCTTTCTCAAGCTCTTGTTGTTGTTGTTTCAATGATATTTGTTTCATGCTGTTTTCCAGTTGTTCTTTGTCTGAGTCAAGCTGAAGGGCCATGTCTTGAATCTTGGTTCTCTCTGTGTTTATCGTTTGTCTGTCTGAGTCAAGCTGGAGGGTCATCTCTTGATTCTTGGTTTTCTCTCTGTTAATATCATCCAAGATTTGGCTTGCCTGTTCTTTCTCCTTTTCAAGCTCAGCCTTTGTCATTTCCAGCGTGTCTCTTTCCTTTTTCATCTTGGACTTCTCTTCCTCCATGAGATCATTTTGTTTCTGGATGTCCGATCTGATGAGTTCCAAGTTCATTTTTTCCTTGGCCAATATTTCATTTCCTGCATTCAGACCTTGCTCAAGGGCTTTAAGCTCAGCTTTCTCAAGCTCTTGTTGTTGTTGTTGTTGTTGTTGTTTCAATGATATTTGTTTCATCTTGTTTTCCAGATGTTCTTTGTCTGAGTCAAGCTGAAGGGCCATCTCTTGATTCTTGGTTTTCTCTCTGTTAATATCATCCAAGATTTGGCTTGCCTGTTCTTTCTCCTTTTCAAGCTCAGCCTTTGTCATTTCCAGCGTGTCTCTTTCCTGTTTTATCTTGAATTTCTCTTCCTCCATGAGATCTATCTGTTTCAAGGTCTCAGATCTGATGAGTTCTAAGTTTAGTTTTTCTTTGGCCAAGATTTCATTTCCTGCATTCAGACCTTGATCAAGGGCTTTAAGCTCAGCTTTCTCAAGCTCTTGTTGTTGTTGTTTCAATGATATTTGTTTCATGCTGTTTTCCAGTTGTTCTTTGTCCGAGTCAAGCTGAAGGGCCATGTCTTGAATCTTGGTTCTCTCTGTGTTTATCTTTTCTCTGTCTGAGTCAAGCTGGAGGGTCATCTCTTGAATCTTGGTTTTCTCTCTGTCAATATCATCAAAGATTTGGCTTGCCTGTTCTTTCTCCTTTTCAAGCTCAGCCTTTGTCATTTCCAGCGTGTCTCTTTCCTGTTTTATCTTGAATTTCTCTTCCTCCATGAGATCTATCTGTTTCAAGGTCTCAGATCTGATGAGTTCTAAGTTTAGTTTTTCTTTGGCCAAGATTTCATTTCCTGCATTCAGACCTTGATCAAGGGCTTTAAGCTCAGCTTTCTCAAGCTCTTGTTGTTGTTGTTTCAATGATATTTGTTTCATGCTTTTTTCCAGTTGTTCTTTGTCGGAGTCAAGCTGAAGGGCCATGTCTTGAATCTTGGTTCTCTCTGTGTTTATCTTTTCTCTGTCTGAGTCAAGCTGGAGGGTCATCTCTTGAATCTTGGTTTTCTCTCTGTTAATATCATCCAAGATTTGGCTTGCCTGTTCTTTCTCCTTTTCAAGCTCAGCCTTTGTCATTTCCAGCATGTCTCTTTCCTTTTTCATCTTGGACTTCTCTTCCTCCATGAGATCATTTTGTTTCTGGATGTCAGATCGGATGAGTTCCAAGTTCATTTTTTCCTTGGCCAATATTTCATTTCCTGCATTCAGACCTTGCTCAAGGGCTTTAAGCTCAGCTTTCTCAAGCTCTTGTTGTTGTTGTTTCAATGATATTTGTTTCATGCTTTTTTCCAGTTGTTCTTTGTCTGAGTCAAGCTGAAGGGCCATGTCTTGAATCTTGGTTCTCTCTGTGTTTATCGTTTGTCTGTCTGAGTCAAGCTGGAGGGTCATCTCTTGATTCTTGGTTTTCTCTCTGTTAATATCATCCAAGATTTGGCTTGCCTGTTCTTTCTCCTTTTCAAGCTCAGCCTTTGTCATTTTCAGCATGTCTCTTTCCTTTTTCATCTTGGACTTCTCTTCCTCCATGAGATCATTTTGTTTCTGGATGTCCGATCTGATGAGTTCCAAGTTCATTTTTTCCTTGGCCAATATTTCATTTCCTGCATTCAGACCTTGCTCAAGGGCTTTAAGCTCAGCTTTCTCAAGCTCTTGTTGTTGTTGTTGTTGTTGTTGTTTCAATGATATTTGTTTCATCTTGTTTTCCAGATGTTCTTTGTCTGAGTCAAGCTGAAGGGCCATCTCTTGATTCTTGGTTTTCTCTCTGTTAATATCATCCAAGATTTGGCTTGCCTGTTCTTTCTCCTTTTCAAGCTCAGCCTTTGTCATTTCCAGCGTGTCTCTTTCCTGTTTTATCTTGAATTTCTCTTCCTCCATGAGATCTATCTGTTTCAAGGTCTCAGATCTGATGAGTTCCAAGTTTAGTTTTTCTTTGGCCAAGATTTCATTTCCTGCATTCAGACCTTGCTCAAGGGCTTTAAGCTCAGCTTTCTCAAGCTCTTGTTGTTGTTGTTTCAATGATATTTGTTTCATGCTGTTTTCCAGTTGTTCTTTGTCCGAGTCAAGCTGAAGGGCCATGTCTTGAATCTTGGTTCTCTCTGTGTTTATCTTTTCTCTGTCTGAGTCAAGCTGGAGGGTCATCTCTTGAATCTTGGTTTTCTCTCTGTCAATATCATCAAAGGTTTGGCTTGCCTGTTCTTTCTCCTTTTCAAGCTCAGCCTTTGTCATTTCCAGCATGTCTCTTTCCTGTTTTATTTTGAATTTCTCTTCCTCCATGAGATCTTTCTGTTTCTGGGTCTCAGATCTGATGAGTTCCAAGTTTAGTTTTTCTTTGGCCAAGATTTCATTTCCTGCATTCAGACCTTGCTCAAGAGCTTTAAGCTCAGCTTTCTCAAGCTCTTGTTGTTGTTGTTTCAATGATATTTGTTTCATGCTTTTTTCCAGTTGTTCTTTGTCGGAGTCAAGCTGAAGGGCCATGTCTTGAATCTTGGTTCTCTCTGTGTTTATCTTTTCTCTGTCTGAGTCAAGCTGGAGGGTCATCTCTTGAATCTTGGTTTTCTCTCTGTTAATATCATCCAAGATTTGGCTTGCCTGTTCTTTCTCCTTTTCAAGCTCAGCCTTTGTCATTTCCAGCATGTCTCTTTCCTTTTTCATCTTGGACTTCTCTTCCTCCATGAGATCATTTTGTTTCTGGATGTCAGATCGGATGAGTTCCAAGTTCATTTTTTCCTTGGCCATGATTTCATTTCCTGCATTCAGACCTTGCTCAAGGGCTTTAAGCTCAGCTTTCTCAAGCTCTTGTTGTTGTTGTTTCAATGATATTTGTTTCATGCTGTTTTCCAGTTGTTCTTTGTCTGAGTCAAGCTGAAGGGCCATGTCTTGAATCTTGGTTCTCTCTGTGTTTATCGTTTGTCTGTCTGAGTCAAGCTGGAGGGTCATCTCTTGATTCTTGGTTTTCTCTCTGTTAATATCATCCAAGATTTGGCTTGCCTGTTCTTTCTCCTTTTCAAGCTCAGCCTTTGTCATTTCCAGCGTGTCTCTTTCCTTTTTCATCTTGGACTTCTCTTCCTCCATGAGATCATTTTGTTTCTGGATGTCCGATCTGATGAGTTCCAAGTTCATTTTTTCCTTGGCCAATATTTCATTTCCTGCATTCAGACCTTGCTCAAGGGCTTTAAGCTCAGCTTTCTCAAGCTCTTCTTGTTGTTGTTGTTGTTGTTGTTTCAATGATATTTGTTTCATCTTGTTTTCCAGATGTTCTTTGTCTGAGTCAAGCTGAAGGGCCATCTCTTGATTCTTGGTTTTCTCTCTGTTAATATCATCCAAGATTTGGCTTGCCTGTTCTTTCTCCTTTTCAAGCTCAGCCTTTGTCATTTCCAGCGTGTCTCTTTCCTGTTTTATCTTGAATTTCTCTTCCTCCATGAGATCTATCTGTTTCAAGGTCTCAGATCTGATGAGTTCTAAGTTTAGTTTTTCTTTGGCCAAGATTTCATTTCCTGCATTCAGACCTTGATCAAGGGCTTTAAGCTCAGCTTTCTCAAGCTCTTGTTGTTGTTGTTTCAATGATATTTGTTTCATGCTGTTTTCCAGTTGTTCTTTGTCCGAGTCAAGCTGAAGGGCCATGTCTTGAATCTTGGTTCTCTCTGTGTTTATCTTTTCTCTGTCTGAGTCAAGCTGGAGGGTCATCTCTTGAATCTTGGTTTTCTCTCTGTCAATATCATCAAAGGTTTGGCTTGCCTTTTCTTTTTCCTTTTCAAGCTCAGCCTTTGTCATTTCCAGCATGTCTCTTTCCTGTTTTATTTTGAATTTCTCTTCCTCCATGAGATCTTTCTGTTTCTGGGTCTCAGATCTGATGAGTTCCAAGTTTAGTTTTTCTTTGGCCAAGATTTCATTTCCTGCATTCAGACCTTGCTCAAGAGCTTTAAGCTCAGCTTTCTCAAGCTCTTGTTGTTGTTGTTTCAATGATATTTGTTTCATGCTTTTTTCCAGTTGTTCTTTGTCGGAGTCAAGCTGAAGGGCCATGTCTTGAATCTTGGTTCTCTCTGTGTTTATCTTTTCTCTGTCTGAGTCAAGCTGGAGGGTCATCTCTTGAATCTTGGTTTTCTCTCTGTTAATATCATCCAAGATTTGGCTTGCCTGTTCTTTCTCCTTTTCAAGCTCAGCCTTTGTCATTTCCAGCATGTCTCTTTCCTTTTTCATCTTGGACTTCTCTTCCTCCATGAGATCATTTTGTTTCTGGATGTCAGATCGGATGAGTTCCAAGTTCATTTTTTCCTTGGCCATGATTTCATTTCCTGCATTCAGACCTTGCTCAAGGGCTTTAAGCTCAGCTTTCTCAAGCTCTTGTTGTTGTTGTTTCAATGATATTTGTTTCATGCTGTTTTCCAGTTGTTCTTTGTCTGAGTCAAGCTGAAGGGCCATGTCTTGAATCTTGGTTCTCTCTGTGTTTATCGTTTGTCTGTCTGAGTCAAGCTGGAGGGTCATCTCTTGAATCTTGGTTTTCTCTCTGTTAATATCATCCAAGATTTGGCTTGCCTGTTCTTTCTCCTTTTCAAGCTCAGCCTTTGTCATTTCCAGCGTGTCTCTTTCCTTTTTCATCTTGGACTTCTCTTCCTCCATGAGATCATTTTGTTTCTGGATGTCCGATCTGATGAGTTCCAAGTTCATTTTTTCCTTGGCCAATATTTCATTTCCTGCATTCAGACCTTGCTCAAGGGCTTTAAGCTCAGCTTTCTCAAGCTCTTGTTGTTGTTGTTGTTGTTGTT
Organism: Labroides dimidiatus; assembly: GCA_030710495.1. Lineage (NCBI taxonomy): Eukaryota > Metazoa > Chordata > Actinopteri > Labriformes > Labridae > Labroides > Labroides dimidiatus. The sequence continues at coordinate 7,914,395 of CM061159.1, forward strand.
GTTTCAATGATATTTGTTTCATCTTGTTTTCCAGATGTTCTTTGTCTGAGTCAAGCTGAAGGGCCATCTCTTGATTCTTGGTTTTCTCTCTGTTAATATCATCCAAGATTTGGCTTGCCTGTTCTTTCTCCTTTTCAAGCTCAGCCTTTGTCATTTCCAGCGTGTCTCTTTCCTGTTTTATCTTGAATTTCTCTTCCTCCATGAGATCTATCTGTTTCAAGGTCTCAGATCTGATGAGTTCTAAGTTTAGTTTTTCTTTGGCCAAGATTTCATTTCCTGCATTCAGACCTTGATCAAGGGCTTTAAGCTCAGCTTTCTCAAGCTCTTGTTGTTGTTGTTTCAATGATATTTGTTTCATGCTGTTTTCCAGTTGTTCTTTGTCGGAGTCAAGCTGAAGGGCCATGTCTTGAATCTTGGTTCTCTCTGTGTTTATCTTTTCTCTGTCTGAGTCAAGCTGGAGGGTCATCTCTTGAATCTTGGTTTTCTCTCTGTCAATATCATCAAAGGTTTGGCTTGCCTTTTCTTTCTCCTTTTCAAGCTCAGCCTTTGTCATTTCCAGCATGTCTCTTTCCTTTTTCATCTTGGACTTCTCTTCCTCCATGAGATCATTTTGTTTCTGGATGTCAGATCGGATGAGTTCCAAGTTTAGTTTTTCTTTGGCCAAGATTTCATTTCCTGCATTCAGACCTTGCTCAAGGGCTTTAAGCTCAGCTTTCTCAAGCTCTTGTTGTTGTTGTTTCAATGATATTTGTTTCATGCTGTTTTCCAGTTGTTCTTTGTCCGAGTCAAGCTGAAGGGCCATGTCTTGAATCTTGGTTCTTTCTGTGTTTATCTTTTCTCTGTCTGAGTCAAGCTGGAGGGTCATCTCTCTAATCTTGGTTTTCTCTCTGTTAATATCATCCAAGATTTGGATTGCCTGTTCTTTCTCCTTTTCAATCTCAACCTTTGTCATTTCCAGCATGTCTCTTTCCTTTTTCATCTTGGACTTCTCTTCCTCCATGAGATCATTTTGTTTCTGGATGTCCGATCTGATGAGTTCCAAGTTCATTTTTTCCTTGGCCAAGATTTCATTTCCTGCATTCAGACCTTGCTCAAGGGCTTTAAGCTCAGCTTTCTCAAGCTCGTGTTGTTGTTGTTGTTGTTTCAATGATATTTGTTTCATGCTGTTTTCTAGTTGTTCTTTGTCTGAGTCAAGCTGAAGGGCCATGTCTTGAATCTTGGTTCTCTCTGTGTTTATCTTTTCTCTGTCTGAGTCAAGCTGAAGGGTCATCTCTTGAATCTTGGTTTTCTCCTTGTGAATTTCATCCAAGACTTGGCTTTCCTGTTCTTTCTCCTTTTCAAGCTCAACTTTTGTCATTTCCAGCGTGTCTTTTTCCTGTTTTATCTTGAATTTCTCTTCCTCCATAAGATCTTTCTGTTTCTGGGTCTCAGATCTGATGAGTTCCAAGTTTAGTTTTTCTTTGGCCAAGATTTCATTTCCTGCATTCAGACCTTGCTCAAGGGCTTTAAGCTCAGCTTTCTCAAGCTCTTGTTGTTGTTGTTTCAATGATTTTTGTTTCATGTTGTTTTCCAGTTGATCTTTGTCTGAGTCAAGCTGGAGGGCCATGTCTTGAATCTTGGTTCTCTCTGTGTTTATCTTTTCTCTGTCTGAGTCAAGCTGGAGGGTCATCTCTCTAATCTTGGTTTTCTCTCTGTTAATATCATCCAAGATTTGGCTTGCCTGTTCTTTCTCCTTTTCAAGCTCAGCTTTTGTCATTTCCAGCGTGTCTTTTTCCTGTTTTATCTTGAATTTCTCTTCCTCCATGAGATCTTTCTGTTTCTGGGTCTCAGATCTGATGATTTCCAAATCAAGGCTTTCCTTGGCCAAGATTTCATTTCCTGCATTCAGACCTTGCTCAAGGGCTTTAAGCTCAGCTTTCTCAAGCTCTTGTTGTTGTTGGTTCAATGATATTTGTTTCATGTTGTTTTCCAGTTGTTCTTTGTCTGAGTCAAGCTGGAGGGCCATGTCTTGAATCTTGGTTCTCTCTGTGTTTATCTTTTCTCTGTCTGAGTCAAGCTGGAGGGTCATCTCTCTAATCTTGGTTTTCTCTCTGTTAATATCATCCAAGATTTGGATTGCCTGTTCTTTCTCCTTTTCAATCTCAACCTTTGTCATTTCCAGCATGTCTCTTTCCTTTTTCATCTTGGACTTCTCTTCCTCCATGAGATCATTTTGTTTCTGGATGTCCGATCTGATGAGTTCCAAGTTTAGTTTTTCTTTGGCCAAGATTTCATTTCCTGCATTCAGACCTTGCTCAAGGGCTTTAAGCTCAGCTTTCTCAAGCTCGTGTTGTTGTTGTTGTTGCTTCAATGATATTTGTTTCATGTTGTTTTCCAGTTGTTCTTTGTCTGAGTCAAGCTGAAGGGCCATGTCTTGAATCTTGGTTCTCTCTGTGTTTATCTTTTCTCTGTCTGAGTCAAGCTGAAGGGTCATCTCTCTAATCTTGGTTTTATCTCTGTTAATATCATCCAAGATTTGGCTTGCCTGTTCTTTCTCCTTTTCAAGCTCAGCTTTTGTCATTTCCAGCGTGTCTCTTTCCTGTTTTATCTTGAATTTCTCTTCCTCGATGAGATCTTTTTGTTTCTGGATGTCCGATCTGATGAGTTCCAAGTTCATTTTTTCCTTGGCCAATATTTCATTTCCTGCATTCACACCTTGCTCAAGTGCTTTAAGCTCAGCTTTCTCAAGCTCTTGTTGTTGTTGTTTCAATGATATTTGCTTCATGCTGTTTTCCAGTTGTTCTTTGTTTGAGTCAAGCTGAAGGGCCATGTCTTGAATCTTGGTTCTCTCTGTGTTTATCTTTTCTCTGTCTGAGTCAAGCTGAAGGGTCATCTCTTGAACCTTGGTTTTCTCTCTGTTAATATCATCCAAGATTTGGCTTGCCTGTTCTTTCTCCTTTTCAAGCTCAGCCTTTGTCATTTCCAGCGTGTCTCTTTCCTTTTTCATCTTGGACTTCTCTTCCTCCATGAGATCATTTTGTTTCTGGATGTCAGATCGGATGAGTTCCAAGTTCATTTTTTCCTTGGCCAAGATTTCATTTCCTGCATTCAGACCTTGCTCAAGGGCTTTAAGCTCAGCTTTCTCAAGCTCTTGTTGTTGTTGTTGTTGTTGTTGTTTCAATGATATTTGTTTCATCTTGTTTTCCAGATGTTCTTTGTCTGAGTCAAGCTGAAGGGCCATCTCTTGATTCTTGGTTTTCTCTCTGTTAATATCATCCAAGATTTGGCTTGCCTGTTCTTTCTCCTTTTCAAGCTCAGCCTTTGTCATTTCCAGCGTGTCTCTTTCCTGTTTTATCTTGAATTTCTCTTCCTCCATGAGATCTATCTGTTTCAAGGTCTCAGATCTGATGAGTTCTAAGTTTAGTTTTTCTTTGGCCAAGATTTCATTTCCTGCATTCAGACCTTGATCAAGGGCTTTAAGCTCAGCTTTCTCAAGCTCTTGTTGTTGTTGTTTCAATGATATTTGTTTCATGCTGTTTTCCAGTTGTTCTTTGTCGGAGTCAAGCTGAAGGGCCATGTCTTGAATCTTGGTTCTCTCTGTGTTTATCTTTTCTCTGTCTGAGTCAAGCTGGAGGGTCATCTCTTGAATCTTGGTTTTCTCTCTGTCAATATCATCAAAGGTTTGGCTTGCCTTTTCTTTCTCCTTTTCAAGCTCAGCCTTTGTCATTTCCAGCATGTCTCTTTCCTTTTTCATCTTGGACTTCTCTTCCTCCATGAGATCATTTTGTTTCTGGATGTCAGATCGGATGAGTTCCAAGTTTAGTTTTTCTTTGGCCAAGATTTCATTTCCTGCATTCAGACCTTGCTCAAGGGCTTTAAGCTCAGCTTTCTCAAGCTCTTGTTGTTGTTGTTTCAATGATATTTGTTTCATGCTGTTTTCCAGTTGTTCTTTGTCCGAGTCAAGCTGAAGGGCCATGTCTTGAATCTTGGTTCTTTCTGTGTTTATCTTTTCTCTGTCTGAGTCAAGCTGGAGGGTCATCTCTCTAATCTTGGTTTTCTCTCTGTTAATATCATCCAAGATTTGGATTGCCTGTTCTTTCTCCTTTTCAATCTCAACCTTTGTCATTTCCAGCATGTCTCTTTCCTTTTTCATCTTGGACTTCTCTTCCTCCATGAGATCATTTTGTTTCTGGATGTCCGATCTGATGAGTTCCAAGTTCATTTTTTCCTTGGCCAAGATTTCATTTCCTGCATTCAGACCTTGCTCAAGGGCTTTAAGCTCAGCTTTCTCAAGCTCGTGTTGTTGTTGTTGTTGTTTCAATGATATTTGTTTCATGCTGTTTTCTAGTTGTTCTTTGTCTGAGTCAAGCTGAAGGGCCATGTCTTGAATCTTGGTTCTCTCTGTGTTTATCTTTTCTCTGTCTGAGTCAAGCTGAAGGGTCATCTCTTGAATCTTGGTTTTCTCCTTGTGAATTTCATCCAAGACTTGGCTTTCCTGTTCTTTCTCCTTTTCAAGCTCAACTTTTGTCATTTCCAGCGTGTCTTTTTCCTGTTTTATCTTGAATTTCTCTTCCTCCATAAGATCTTTCTGTTTCTGGGTCTCAGATCTGATGAGTTCCAAGTTTAGTTTTTCTTTGGCCAAGATTTCATTTCCTGCATTCAGACCTTGCTCAAGGGCTTTAAGCTCAGCTTTCTCAAGCTCTTGTTGTTGTTGTTTCAATGATTTTTGTTTCATGTTGTTTTCCAGTTGATCTTTGTCTGAGTCAAGCTGGAGGGCCATGTCTTGAATCTTGGTTCTCTCTGTGTTTATCTTTTCTCTGTCTGAGTCAAGCTGGAGGGTCATCTCTCTAATCTTGGTTTTCTCTCTGTTAATATCATCCAAGATTTGGCTTGCCTGTTCTTTCTCCTTTTCAAGCTCAGCTTTTGTCATTTCCAGCGTGTCTTTTTCCTGTTTTATCTTGAATTTCTCTTCCTCCATGAGATCTTTCTGTTTCTGGGTCTCAGATCTGATGATTTCCAAATCAAGGCTTTCCTTGGCCAAGATTTCATTTCCTGCATTCAGACCTTGCTCAAGGGCTTTAAGCTCAGCTTTCTCAAGCTCTTGTTGTTGTTGGTTCAATGATATTTGTTTCATGTTGTTTTCCAGTTGTTCTTTGTCTGAGTCAAGCTGGAGGGCCATGTCTTGAATCTTGGTTCTCTCTGTGTTTATCTTTTCTCTGTCTGAGTCAAGCTGGAGGGTCATCTCTCTAATCTTGGTTTTCTCTCTGTTAATATCATCCAAGATTTGGATTGCCTGTTCTTTCTCCTTTTCAATCTCAACCTTTGTCATTTCCAGCATGTCTCTTTCCTTTTTCATCTTGGACTTCTCTTCCTCCATGAGATCATTTTGTTTCTGGATGTCCGATCTGATGAGTTCCAAGTTTAGTTTTTCTTTGGCCAAGATTTCATTTCCTGCATTCAGACCTTGCTCAAGGGCTTTAAGCTCAGCTTTCTCAAGCTCGTGTTGTTGTTGTTGTTGCTTCAATGATATTTGTTTCATGTTGTTTTCCAGTTGTTCTTTGTCTGAGTCAAGCTGGAGGGCCATGTCTTGAATCTTGGTTCTCTCTGTGTTTATCTTTTCTCTGTCTGAGTCAAGCTGGAGGGTCATCTCTCTAATCTTGGTTTTCTCTCTGTTAATATCATCCAAGATTTGGCTTGCCTGTTCTTTCTCCTTTTCAAGCTCAGCTTTTGTCATTTCCAGCGTGTCTCTTTCCTGTTTTATCTTGAATTTCTCTTCCTCCATGAGATCTTTCTGTTTCTGGGTCTCAGATCTGATGAGTTCCAAGTTTAGTTTTTCTTTGGCCAAGATTTCATTTCCTTCATTCAGACCTTGCTCTATGGCTTTAAGCTCAGCTTTCTCAAGCTCTTGTTGTTGTTGTTTCAATGATATTTGTTTCATGTTGTTTTCCAGTTGTTCTTTGTCTGAGTCAAGCTGAAGGGCCATGTCTTGAATCTTGGTTCTCTCTGTGTTTATCTTTTCTCTGTCTGAGTCAAGCTGGAGGGTCATCTCTCTAATCTTGGTTTTCTCTCTGTTAATATCATCCAAGATTTGGATTGCCTGTTCTTTCTCCTTTTCAAGCTCAGCTTTTGTCATTTCCAGCGTGTCTCTTTCCTGTTTTATCTTGAATTTCTCTTCCTCCATGAGATCTTTTTGTTTCTGGGTCTCAGATCTGATGAGTTCCAAGTTTAGTTTTTCTTTGGCCAAGATTTCATTACCTTCATTCAGACCTTGCTCTAGGGCTTTAAGCTCAGCTTTCTCAAGCTCTTGTTGTTGTTGTTGTTGCTTCAATGATATTTGTTTCATGTTGTTTTCCAGTTGTTCTTTGTCTGAGTCAAGCTGGAGGGCCATGTCTTGAATCTTGGTTCTCTCTGTGTTTATCTTTTCTCTGTCTGAGTCAAGCTGAAGGGTCATCTCTCTAATCTTGGTTTTCTCTCTGTTTATATCATCCAAGATTTGGATTGCCTGTTTTTTCTCCTTTTCAATCTCAACCTTTGTCATTTCCAGCATGTCTCTTTCCTTTTTCATCTTGGACTTCTCTTCCTCCATGAGATCATTTTGTTTCTGGATGTCCGATCTGATGAGTTCCAAGTTCATTTTTTCCTTGGCCAAGATTTCATTTCCTGCATTCAGACCTTGCTCAAGGGCTTTAAGCTCAGCTTTCTCAAGCTCTTGTTGTTGTTGTTTCAATGATATTTGTTTCATGTTGTTTTCCAGTTGTTCTTTGTCTGAGTCAAGCTGGAGGGCCATGTCTTGAATCTTGGTTCTCTCTGTGTTTATCTTTTCTCTGTCTGAGTCAAGCTGGAGGGTCATCTCTCTAATCTTGGTTTTCTCTCTGTTAATATCATCCAAGATTTGGCTTGCCTGTTCTTTCTCCTTTTCAAGCTCAGCTTTTGTCATTTCCAGCGTGTCTTTTTCCTGTTTTATCTTGAATTTCTCTTCCTCCATGAGATCTTTCTGTTTCTGGGACTCAGATCTGATGAGTTCCAAGTTTAGTTTTTCTTTGGCCAAGATTTCATTTCCTTCATTCAGACCTTGCTCTATGGCTTTAAGCTCAGCTTTCTCAAGCTCTTGTTGTTGTTGTTTCAATGATATTTGTTTCATGTTGTTTTCCAGTTGTTCTTTGTCTGAGTCAAGCTGAAGGGCCATGTCTTGAATCTTGGTTCTTTCTGTGTTTATCTTTTCTCTGTCTGAGTCAAGCTGGAGGGTCATCTCTCTAATCTTGGTTTTCTCTCCGTTAATATCATCCAAGATTTGGCTTGCCTGTTCTTTCTCCTTTTCAAGCTCAGCCTTTGTCATTTCCAGCGTGTCTCTTTCCTTTTTCATCTTGGACTTCTCTTCCTCCATGAGATCATTTTGTTTCTGGATGTCAGATCGGATGAGTTCCAAGTTCATTTTTTCCTTGGCCAAGATTTCATTTCCTGCATTCAGACCTTGCTCAAGGGCTTTAAGCTCAGCTTTCTCAAGCTCTTGTTGTTGTTGTTGTTGCTTCAATGATATTTGTTTCACGTTGTTTTCCAGTTGTTCTTTGTTTGAGTCAAGCTGAAGGGCCATGTCTTGAATCTTGGTTCTCTCTGTGTTTATCTTTTCTCTGTCTGAGTCAAGCTGAAGGGTCATCTCTCTAATCTTGGTTTTCTCTCTGTTAATATCATCCAAGATTTGGCTTGCCTGTTCTTTCTCCTTTTCAAGCTCAGCCTTTGTCATTTCCAGCGTGTCTCTTTCCTGTTTTATCTTGAATTTCTCTTCCTCCATGAGATCTTTTTGTTTCTGGATGTCCGATCTGATGAGTTCCAAGTTCATTTTTTCCTTGGCCAAGATTTCATTCCCTGCATTCAGACCTTGCTCAAGGGCTTTAAGCTCAGCTTTCTCAAGCTCTTGTTGTTGTTGTTTCAATGATATGTGTTTCATGTTGTTTTCCAGTTGTTCTTTGTCTGAGTCAAGCTGGAGGGCCATGTCTTGAATCTTGGTTCTCTCTGTGTTTATCTTTTCTCTGTCTGAGTCAAGCTGGAGGGTCATCTCTCTAATCTTGGTTTTATCTCTGTTAATATCATCCAAGATTTGGCTTGCCCGTTCTTTCTCCTTTTCAAGCTCAGCTTTTGTCATTTCCAGCGTGTCTCTTTCCTGTTTTATCTTGAATTTCTCTTCCTCCATGAGATCTTTCTGTTTCTGGGTCTCAGATCTGATGAGTTCCAAGTTTAGTTTTTCTTTGGCCAAGATTTCATTTCCTTCATTCAGACCTTGCTCTAGGGCTTTAAGCTCAGCTTTCTCAAGCTCTTGTTGTTGTTGTTTCAATGATATTTGTTTCATGTTGTTTTCCAGTTGTTCTTTGTCTGAGTCAAGCTGGAGGGCCATGTCTTGAATCTTGGTTCTCTCTGTGTTTATCTTTTCTCTGTCTGAGTCAAGCTGGAGGGTCATCTCTCTAATCTTGGTTTTCTCTCTGTTAATATCATCCAAGATTTGGCTTGCCTGTTCTTTCTCCTTTTCAAGCTCAGCTTTTGTCATTTCCAGCGTGTCTCTTTCCTGTTTTATCTTGAATTTCTCTTCCTCCATGAGATCTTTCTGTTTCTGGGTCTCAGATCTGATGAGTTCCAAGTTTAGTTTTTCTTTGGCCAAGATTTCATTTCCTTCATTCAGACCTTGCTCTATGGCTTTAAGCTCAGCTTTCTCAAGCTCTTGTTGTTGTTGTTTCAATGATATTTGTTTCATGTTGTTTTCCAGTTGTTCTTTGTCTGAGTCAAGCTGAAGGGCCATGTCTTGAATCTTGGTTCTCTCTGTGTTTATCTTTTCTCTGTCTGAGTCAAGCTGGAGGGTCATCTCTCTAATCTTGGTTTTCTCTCTGTTAATATCATCCAAGATTTGGATTGCCTGTTCTTTCTCCTTTTCAAGCTCAGCTTTTGTCATTTCCAGCGTGTCTCTTTCCTGTTTTATCTTGAATTTCTCTTCCTCCATGAGATCTTTTTGTTTCTGGGTCTCAGATCTGATGAGTTCCAAGTTTAGTTTTTCTTTGGCCAAGATTTCATTACCTTCATTCAGACCTTGCTCTAGGGCTTTAAGCTCAGCTTTCTCAAGCTCTTGTTGTTGTTGTTGTTGCTTCAATGATATTTGTTTCATGTTGTTTTCCAGTTGTTCTTTGTCTGAGTCAAGCTGGAGGGCCATGTCTTGAATCTTGGTTCTCTCTGTGTTTATCTTTTCTCTGTCTGAGTCAAGCTGAAGGGTCATCTCTCTAATCTTGGTTTTCTCTCTGTTTATATCATCCAAGATTTGGATTGCCTGTTTTTTCTCCTTTTCAATCTCAACCTTTGTCATTTCCAGCATGTCTCTTTCCTTTTTCATCTTGGACTTCTCTTCCTCCATGAGATCATTTTGTTTCTGGATGTCCGATCTGATGAGTTCCAAGTTAATTTTTTCCTTTGCCAAGATTTCATTTCCTGCATTCAGACCGTGCTCAAGGGCTTTAAGCTCAGCTTTCTCAAGCTCTTGTTGTTGTTGTTTCAATGATATTTGTTTCATGCTTTTTTCCAGTTGTTCTTTGTCCGAGTCAATCTGAAGGGCCATGTCTTGAATCTTGGTTCTCTCTGTGTTTATCTTTTCTCTTTCTGAGTCAAGCTGAAGGGTCATCTCTCTAATCTTGGTTTTCTCTCTGTTAATATCATCCAAGATTTGGCTTGCCTGTTCTTTCTCCTTTTCAATCTCATCCTTTGTCATTTCCAGCATGTCTCTTTCCTTTTTCATCTTGGACTTCTCTTCCTCCATGAGATCTTTTTGTTTCTGGATGTCCGATCTGATGAGTTCCAAGTTCATTTTTTCCTTGGCCAAGATTTCATTTCCTGCATTCAGACCTTGCTCAAGTGCTTTAAGCTCAGCTTTCTCAAGCTCTTGTTGTTGTTGTTTCAATGATATTTGCTTCAAGCTGTTTTCCAGTTGTTCTTTGTTTGAGTCAAGCTGAAGGGCCATCTCTTGAATCTTGGTTCTCTCTGTGTTTATCTTTTCTCTGTCTGAGTCAAGCTGAAGGGTCATCTCTTGAATCTTGGTTTTCTCTCCATTTATATCATCCAAGATTTGGCTTGCCTGTTCTTTCTCCTTTTCAAGCTCAGCCTTTGTCATTTCCAGCGTGTCTCTTTCCTTTTTCATCTTGGACTTCTCTTCCTCCATGAGATCATTTTGTTTCTGGATGTCCGATCTGATGAGTTCCAAGTTCATTTTTTCCTTGGCCAAGATTTCATTTCCTGCATTCAGACCTTGCTCAAGGGCTTTAAGCTCAGCTTTCTCAAGCTCTTGTTGTTGTTGTTGTTGCTTCAATGATATTTGTTTCATGTTGTTTTCCAGTTGTTCTTTGTCTGAGTCAAGCTGAAGGGCCATGTCTTGAATCTTGGTTCTCTCTGTGTTTATCTTTTCTCTGTCTGAGTCAAGCTGAAGGGTCATCTCTTGAATCTTGGTTTTCTCTCTGTTAATATCATCCAAGATTTGGCTTGCCTGTTCTTTCTCCTTTTCAAGCTCAGCCTTTGTCATTTCCAGCGTGTCTCTTTCCTGTTTTATCTTGAATTTCTCTTCCTCCATGAGATCTTTTTGTTTCTGGATGTCCGATCTGATGAGTTCCAAGTTCATTTTTTCCTTTGCCAAGATTTCATTCCCTGCATTCAGACCTTGCTCAAGGGCTTTAAGCTCAGCTTTCTCAAGCTCTTGTTGTTGTTGTTTCAATGATATTTGTTTCATGTTGTTTTCCAGTTGTTCTTTGTCTGAGTCAAGCTGGAGGGCCATGTCTTGAATCTTGGTTCTCTCTGTGTTTATCTTTTCTCTGTCTGAGTCAAGCTGGAGGGTCATCTCTCTAATCTTGGTTTTATCTCTGTTAATATCATCCAAGATTTGGATTGCCTGTTCTCTCTCCTTTTCAAGCTCAGCTTTTGTCATTTCCAGCGTGTCTCTTTCCTGTTTTATCTTGAATTTCTCTTCCTCCATGGGATCTTTCTGTTTCTGGGTCTCAGATCTGATGAGTTCCAAGTTTAGTTTTTCTTTGGCCAAGATTTCATTTCCTTCATTCAGACCTTGCTCTATGGCTTTAAGCTCAGCTTTCTCAAGCTCTTGTTGTTGTTGTTTCAATGATATTTGCTTCATGCTGTTTTCCAGTTGTTCTTTGTTTGAGTCAAGCTGAAGGGCCATGTCTTGAATCTTGGTTCTCTCTGTGTTTATCTTTTCTCTGTCTGAGTCAAGCTGGAGGGTCATCTCTTGAATCTTGGTTTTCTCTCTGTTAATATCATCCAAGGTTTGGCTTGCCTGTTCTTTCTCCTTTTCAAGCTCAGCCTTTGTCATTTCCAGCGTGTCTCTTTCCTGTTTTATCTTGAATTTCTCTTCCTCCATGAGATCTTTCTGTTTCAAGGTCTCAGATCTGATGAGTTCCAAGTTTAGTTTTTCTTTGGCCAAGATTTCATTTCCTGCATTCAGACCTTGCTCAAGGGCTTTAAGCTCAGCTTTCTCAAGCTCTTGTTGTTGTTGTTTCAATGATATTTGTTTCATGCTGTTTTCCAGTTGTTCTTTGTCCGAGTCAAGCTGAAGGGCCATGTCTTGAATCTTGGTTCTCTCTGTGTTTAGCTTTTCTCTGTCTGAGTCAAGCTGGAGGGTCATCTCTTGAATCTTGGTTTTCTCTCTGTTAATATCATCCAAGGTTTGGCTTGCCTGTTCTTTCTCCTTTTCAAGCTCAGCCTTTGTCATTTCCAGCATGTCTCTTTCCTTTTTCATCTTGGACTTCTCTTCCTCCATGAGATCATTTTGTTTCTGGATGTCAGATCGGATGAGTTCCAAGTTCATTTTTTCCTTTGCCAAGATTTCATTTCCTGCATTCAGACCTTGCTCAAGGGCTTTAAGCTCAGCTTTCTCAAGCTCTTGTTGTTGTTGTTTCAATGATATTTGTTTCATGCTGTTTTCCAGTTGTTCTTTGTCCGAGTCAAGCTGAAGGGCCATGTCTTGAATCTTGGTTCTCTCTGTGTTTATCTTTTCTCTGTCTGAGTCAAGCTGAAGAGTCATCTCTTGAATCTTGGTTTTCTCTCTGTTAATATCATCCAAGGTTTGGCTTGTCTGTTCTTTCTCCTTTTCAAGCTCAGCCATTGTCATTTCCAGCATGTCTCTTTCCTTTTTCATCTTGGACTTCTCTTCCTCCATGAGATCATTTTGTTTCTGGATGTCAGATCGGATGAGTTCCAAGTTCATTTTTTCCTTGGCCAAGATTTCATTTCCTGCATTCAGACCTTGCTCAAGGGCTTTAAGCTCAGCTTTCTCAAGCTCGTGTTGTTGTTGTTGTTGTTTCAATGATATTTGTTTCATGCTGTTTTCTAGTTGTTCTTTGTCTGAGTCAAGCTGAAGGGCCATGTCTTGAATCTTGGTTCTCTCTGTGTTTATCTTTTCTCTGTCTGAGTCAAGCTGAAGGGTCATCTCTTGAATCTTGGTTTTCTCCCTGTGAATTTCATCCAAGACTTGGCTTTCCTGTTCTTTCTCCTTTTCAAGCTCAACTTTTGTCATTTCCAGCGTGTCTTTTTCCTGTTTTATCTTGAATTTCTCTTCCTCCATAAGATCTTTCTGTTTCTGGGTCTCAGATCTGATGAGTTCCAAGTTTAGTTTTTCTTTGGCCAAGATTTCATTTCCTGCATTCAGACCTTGCTCAAGGGCTTTAAGCTCAGCTTTCTCAAGCTCTTGTTGTTGTTGTTTCAATGATATTTGTTTCATGCTGTTTTCCAGTTGTTCTTTGTCCGAGTCAAGCTGAAGGGCCATGTCTTGAATCTTGGTTCTCTCTGTGTTTATCTTTTCTCTGTCTGAGTCAAGCTGAAGAGTCATCTCTTGAATCTTGGTTTTCTCTCTGTTAATATCATCCAAGGTTTGGCTTGTCTGTTCTTTCTCCTTTTCAAGCTCAGCCATTGTCATTTCCAGCGTGTCTTTTTCCTGTTTTATCTTGAATTTCTCTTCCTCCATGAGATCTTTCTGTTTCTGGGTCTCAGATCTGATGATTTCCAAATCAAGGCTTTCCTTGGCCAAGATTTCATTTCCTGCATTCAGACCTTGCTCAAGGGCTTTAAGCTCAGCTTTCTCAAGCTCTTGTTGTTGTTGGTTCAATGATATTTGTTTCATGTTGTTTTCCAGTTGTTCTTTGTCTGAGTCAAGCTGGAGGGCCATGTCTTGAATCTTGGTTCTCTCTGTGTTTATCTTTTCTCTGTCTGAGTCAAGCTGGAGGGTCATCTCTCTAATCTTGGTTTTCTCTCTGTTAATATCATCCAAGATTTGGATTGCCTGTTCTTTCTCCTTTTCAAGCTCAGCTTTTGTCATTTCCAGCATGTCTCTTTCCTTTTTCATCTTGGACTTCTCTTCCTCCATGAGATCATTTTGTTTCTGGATGTCCGATCTGATGAGTTCCAAGTTTAGTTTTTCTTTGGCCAAGATTTCATTTCCTGCATTCAGACCTTGCTCAAGGGCTTTAAGCTCAGCTTTCTCAAGCTCTTGTTGTTGTTGTTTCAATGATATTTGTTTCATGCTGTTTTCCAGTTGTTCTTTGTCCGAGTCAAGCTGAAGGGCCATGTCTTGAATCTTGGTTCTCTCTGTGTTTATCTTTTCTCTGTCTAAGTCAAGCTGAAGAGTCATCTCTTGAATCTTGGTTTTCTCTCTGTTAATATCATCCAAGGTTTGGCTTGTCTGTTCTTTCTCCTTTTCAAGCTCAGCCATTGTCATTTCCAGCATGTCTCTTTCCTTTTTCATCTTGGACTTCTCTTCCTCCATGAGATCATTTTGTTTCTGGATGTCAGATCGGATGAGTTCCAAGTTCATTTTTTCCTTGGCCAAGATTTCATTTCCTGCATTCAGACCTTGCTCAAGGGCTTTAAGCTCAGCTTTCTCAAGCTCGTGTTGTTGTTGTTGTTGTTTCAATGATATTTGTTTCATGCTGTTTTCTAGTTGTTCTTTGTCTGAGTCAAGCTGAAGGGCCATGTCTTGAATCTTGGTTCTCTCTGTGTTTATCTTTTCTCTGTCTGAGTCAAGCTGAAGGGTCATCTCTTGAATCTTGGTTTTCTCCCTGTGAATTTCATCCAAGACTTGGCTTTCCTGTTCTTTCTCCTTTTCAAGCTCAACTTTTGTCATTTCCAGCGTGTCTTTTTCCTGTTTTATCTTGAATTTCTCTTCCTCCATAAGATCTTTCTGTTTCTGGGTCTCAGATCTGATGAGTTCCAAGTTTAGTTTTTCTTTGGCCAAGATTTCATTTCCTGCATTCAGACCTTGCTCAAGGGCTTTAAGCTCAGCTTTCTCAAGCTCTTGTTGTTGTTGTTTCAATGATATTTGTTTCATGTTGTTTTCCAGTTGATCTTTGTCTGAGTCAAGCTGGAGGGCCATGTCTTGAATCTTGGTTCTCTCTGTGTTTATCTTTTCTCTGTATGAGTCAAGCTGGAGGGTCATCTCTCTAATCTTGGTTTTCTCTCTGTTAATATCATCCAAGATTTGGCTTGCCTGTTCTTTCTCCTTTTCAAGCTCAGCTTTTGTCATTTCCAGCGTGTCTTTTTCCTGTTTTATCTTGAATTTCTCTTCCTCCATGAGATCTTTCTGTTTCTGGGTCTCAGATCTGATGATTTCCAAATCAAGGCTTTCCTTGGCCAAGATTTCATTTCCTGCATTCAGACCTTGCTCAAGGGCTTTAAGCTCAGCTTTCTCAAGCTCTTGTTGTTGTTGGTTCAATGATATTTGCTTCATGCTGTTTTCCAGTTGTTCTTTGTTTGAGTCAAGCTGAAGGGCCATCTCTTGAATCTTGGTTCTCTCTCTGTTAATGTCATCCAAGATTTGTCTTGCCTGTTCTTTCTCCTTTTCAAGCTTCAGTTTTTCCTTGGCCAAAACTTCATTCCCTATATACAGATTCTCTTTCTCCTGCCTTAGCTCTGCCTTGAGTTTGTCAAGATCCTGTTTTTCAGCCTCCATGTTTAGCCGCCATTGCTTTTCCAAGCCTTCTTTCTGGATGGCCATGTCTGCCAGCAGGCTTTTCAGACTTGCTTTCTCTCTTTCTAAGACCTGGGCATAAACATCCATGTTTTCTTTCTGTTTGTTGAGTTGGAGGTATCTCTCCTCCAATCCAGCACACAGCATTTGCAGATCTTGATTTTTCTGCTCCAGACCATCCGCTTTGTTTTTCAGGTGCAAACACATCTTTTGGTTTATCTGTTGAAGTTTGACTTTGAGCATTTCCACTGGTTTCATTGGGTCATCTTCAGTCTTTTCCGGCTCAGACCTTATTTTCAGCTTTTCATTGAAAAGCATTTCTCTTTCCCTCTCGAGGTCCATCTTCCTCTGATTAAGTTGTTCTCTTTCTTCCCTGATGATAGTCATGTGAGCTTCCTCTTCTTCCTTCAGCTTGTTGAGCTTGTTCTTCAAGACTTCCAGTTCTTCTCTTGCTGAAAGAAGACTGTGCTCAGTGTTGTCCATTTTCTCCAGTTGAGATTGAAGCTTAGCATCCTTGAGCTCCTGTTCTTGTTGTTTCAGAGATAACTGCTTCATGCTGTTTTCCAGTTGTTGTTTGTCCAAGTTAATCTGAAGGGTCATCTCTTGAACCTTGGTTTTCTCTCTCTTAATCTCATCCAAGATTAGGCTTACCTTTTCTTCCCTCTTTTGAATCTCAGCCTTTGTCATTTCCAGCATGTCTCTTTCCTTTTTCATCTTGGACTTCTCTTCCTCCATGAGATCATTGTGTTTCTGGATGTCAGATCTAATGAATTCCAAATCAAGGCTTTCCTTGGCCGAGATTCCCTTTCCTTGATCCAGAGCTACCTGCTGGGCTTGAAGCTGAATATCCTTGAGCTCTTGTTCTTTTTGCCTTAGGGATATTTTGTTCATGCTGCTTTCTAGTTGTTCTTTGTCTGAGTCAAGCTGAAGGGCCATCTCTTGCATCTTGGTTTTCTCTCTGTTAATATCATCCAAGATTTGTCTTGCCTGTTCTTTCTCCTTTTCAAGCTCACCTGTTGTCATCTCAAGCATGTCTCTTTCCCTTTTCATCCTGTATTTCTCTTCCTCCATGAGGTCCTTTCGTTTCTGGATGTCAGATCGGATGAGTTCCAAATCCAGTCTTTCCTTGGCCAAGATTTTATTCCCGGAAACCAGATCTTCTTTCTCTTTCCTCAGCTCTGCCTTTATTCTGTCAAGATCTCGTTTCTCACTCTGTTCATCTCTTTTTAGTTTCTGTTTTAGAATCTCCAATTCATCTCTCTCTTTTTGAACTCTTTGCAGACATAGATCAATCTCATGTTGACTTTTTCTTGTGTTCCTTTTCAAAGCTTTCTTTTCACATTGCACATCAGCCAATATTTGCTGTGCTTTTTGCTCTTGGCGACTGACTTTTCTTCCCAGTTTTTGATGTTCCTTTATTCTTATTTCAAGTTCAGACATCAAGACCTCCATGTCTCTTTTTTCCCGTTTTATTTTTTCTTCAGAATGTGTTAGCTCCAGCTTTTGTTTTTGGATTTCTTCCCTCATTCGGACCATTTCATCCATCTCAGCTTTTGCTTCAGTCCTCTTACTTTGTGTTATACTTCTCCTTTCTTCTTGGTTTAAATGAATGCTGTCATTGAGATTTGGGTTTTCCTCTGCTTCCTCTTTTTCCTTTGGTCCAAATTTGATTTGTACAGTCCTCTTTCCTGATCTTTCTACCTCTGTCTCATATTTTACTCGTCTCTTCATGATCCCTCCTCTCTGTGACTCATTTTCTTTCATCCTACTTTTTCTCATGTGTTTTCTGAATGCTTTTTCACTTTCTCTTCTCTTTGTTTCCAGCTCTGACTTCAGAATCTCCATTTCTCTGATTTCTCTTTTAATCATTTGCAGTTTGTCATCAAGCTCCTGTTTCTGTTTGTCAAGTCTTTCCACAGTTAAATTCATCTCATTTGACTCTGTGTCAGCCTTTTCTTTTCCAGCACTTTCCTCTTCCAATTCAATATCTTGTCTTAGTGTCTTTTTCTTCCCATCATCTCCATTGTCAAAAGTTTTATGCTCTATACTCACAGTTTGTAGTTCATATTTTTTTGCAACTGTATATGCTTCAGCTCTGACACATTTCTTCATGTCTTCTTCTGTCCTCTCAGTTGTTTCTGAGGCATCCATTGGCTTCTGGATATCAGTCTGGAGTTTTTGAGTTTGATAAATCTCTGTGCTAAGTCGGTGGAGATCTTTTCCAAGGGTTACTTTTTCTGCCTCGTCCTCATGTCCATTACTTTTTCCAGTTTCGTCTCCTTTTTCGACATCATTGCTTTTCTCTACTTTTAGCATTTCAAAGACCAGCCTCAGTGTGTTTTTTGTGTCTTTCAGCAGCCCTGTGGCACCTTCAACTTTATATCCAGTTTCCCATGCTGAAATTTCAATGGTTGGCCTTTGGCTTTGCAGGTTGTTAATTTCCATGATGAGCCTGTTAATGTTTTGAGTTTCCACCTCCATGTCTTTCAATGCAGACGTTATTTGTTTCTTTATTGTCTCTTCCTGCTCCCTTAGTTTCAACAATGCCTTTTCCATGTCTGCCTTGTCCTGTGCTTCTGCTCTTAACTTTATCCCATCGTCCACAATTGTTTCTGCATGAGTTACTTTCTGCACAAAAACACTTAGCTTTCCTGATGGTGGAGACTGTTGAAAAATCATGGCATCTTTTGTGATTTCATCTCCCGCTTCTTCATCCTCTTGAATATTTTCGAATGACTGTACTTTGAATGAGTCTCTCTGTGTTTCTGTCTGTGGTTCTCGAAGTTCAAATGGCTTCACTGTGAAACTCTTTTTGATTGGAGATTCATTCAGTATCCACTTTCTGACCTGATCTTTCATTGATGTCAGCTTAACCTGAGCCAAAAGAAAGAAAGACTTGTCAAGAAACTCTCTTATAATTTCAACTCAGAGGTTTTGGTAAAGAACTTCTAAAATCTTGTGATATCATTAGAATCAATATTGTCCTTGCTCATCTCACTTAAAGGCCGTGCTGGTAATCAGATTTAGATACACTTTTTGTTATTCTAGTTAAAATGATCTTTATGTCCCGATGGCAATCAATGCATGATGTGTTCTTAGAATAGAATGAAAATATCTGCTGTCTACAGCAGGAGTAAACCTGAGAAAACACCAACCAATCCAAGCGTTTGGCAGCTTGTTTGTTCAACCAATCAAATCCTGTACTGTCATTCCGCCCACCTCCTGCGCGTACATTTTGCCGACGTGCACTAGCCCTGACTCAGTATACATAACCAAGAGGGATCCAAGTACGCTGGAGAATGGCAGAAAAACTACCTATACCTCGATTACTGGTTATGTAGTGCAAACAAAGACTATGTCCTAAGGACTGGTTTTGAGTCTGTGGTTTTGAATCTGTTACGATCATATGATAGCAAATCAGTGGCACTCATGCATGTGAGCGGGGGCATCGTTTTGGAGGAGCTCCAAGTGTGGGAGGGCGGGGGGGGCTAAACGGAGCCCTGAGGAAATGCTCCAGTCAAATTCATGCTAGTTTTCCGTGACTACCAACCGTGCCTTTAACTGCTGCTTGAAGACAGAATAAACTCAGTTATGCATTATTTCACCAGGCTAGTTAGACAAGTTGTCGGAAGTGTTAAAACTATTGCAAGCTATTATGATAAGTCTTGAATGATCCTCCAGTGAAGTCCAACATGAATCCATTGAAATTTAGATCGATCAGCCAAACACATTATGACCATTGACAGGTAAAGGAGGAGAACATTGGTTATCTCTTTAGAAAGCCTCCTGTCACTGGATGGGTTATGTTTGGAAGCAAGTGAGCACTTTGTCCTTGAAGTTGTTGTGATGGAAGCAGGAAAAATGGGCGAGTGTGAGGATGTAAATTGAGTTCAATAGCGGGCTATTTTAGTGCCACTCGCAGCCGGGTGGTCTGAGGCTAATGTGTACCATTAGCGAATCCTTATGTCCTGCTCATCTACCAAGCAGAGCTGACGTAAACTCACCCTTTACTCTTCTTTATTGACAGACTCTCAAGTTTGAACAGATCTCTATAGTATAACTGCTGCATGTGGGTTGGAATGAACATTATCACAAACAGTTTAGCCCGTGTTTTAGCCTTAAGCTTGTGATTTAGCCTTTAGCCCATGTTATGGTTCTTCCTGAAAAACACAGATCAATCTTTTCACTACTAAACTTTGTCAGCCAGCGTGATGTTGTCATAGAGATTTTGACGTCCCATAAATCAGTCTTGTCTGGTCTGACCTTATCAGGAAACTGAGAAATAGAATTTAGAAATAAACTATATTGATGCTGTCAATCCTATTTTAGGTTCTGAATTACGATCAGTCATATATCTCGACGTGACACTTTTCAAGATCACTTAAAAAGTCCTGACAGATTTTTTTTTGTTTGGGTTTTTTTTTTAAGTTGTATTTTTAAATACTGATATTCTTGGTTATTCATAATTAGATTTATGATTCTATGGATACGCAGAAATAAAAAGCCGAGGCTTCAGCCAACTCCTTTTTCAGTTACGGAGTTTGTTGATTTTCCTTTATGAGATTTTTTAGTGCAAGCATGTAGAATTTTTTATTTTATTTTATTGTAAACTGATTACACATAACTCAAGGTCTGTACTGTAGATTTTAACCAAAATTAAATGTTCATTCTTTCAATACTGATTTTCCAGTTCTGTAAAATGCTAAATTCTGATTTGTCCAAACACCTTGGTGATGATTATTAATTTTGAACAACATGAGCAGTGTCAGAGGCAGACTGATCACTTCATGACCAATCAGTCCACAGATAAGGCTACAGCACAGTAAGCTTCTGCTTGTTGACACCACAGACCATAAGAATCAAATTTGTTAACAATGTGGCTAAAACTTAGCTTCCATTTCTCCATTATCTTTAAATAAGTAAACTAAGTAGCTCAAATGTTAGCTTCCTTTAGCATCATATTGGTTCATAAAGTAATACAAACTCTAGCTTCCTTTTGCATAATATTGGTAAATTATGTGGCGAAGGGTTAGCTTCCACTCTTCTGTTAAAAGTATATTGTTAGACATTGTGGTTAGAGCATTCGGTTCCATTTGCATCATATGTAAACAATATGGCTAAAACTTAACCCTCACTTAGCATTATACTGGTAGACAGTGTGGCTAAAGCTTAAGCTTGCATTCTTCCATTAGCATCATATTAGTATGCTGTTAGCATGCTAATTTTGCAGGCTTAACAACATGAATATTTTCATACTGGGCCCAGTCTAGTAATTATAACAAAGGCAGTAGAGCAGGTGAGAGAAACTTTAAGTCAACAGTTGCTACAAAGAAACATAAAATAACTAATATTTAATTGTGTCACTGTTTTGCCAGAGTGCTTGTGTCTAAATTAAGGAATAAATTAAGGAAATAAGCCTCACAGACCTGGACCTTGTTTCACCCTGACAGAGCCACATTATGCCTTACACGATGTGATTTAATGTGTCTTTTCGTAGTAGATGTTTTTAAAGCTACTAGCAGACTTAGAGCTGGACTTTTTGAACAAACAAAGGGGGACTTGCTGATGTACTTACCTCTCCTTTCTGCTCTGAATCCTAACATTTCTGCTCTTTAAAAAGATTTGTTTGGCATAAATGAAGAAAAAACTTAAATGAACTCACCATTATTTGTTTGACTTCTGTTTTGTTCCTCTCCATCTCACACTGAGTCTTCTGCAACTCCACCCGAGTGTTGTTCATCTCTGCTGCAGCTTTTTCAGCGCTGGCCTTAATCTCACTTATGGTCAGAATTTTAGATATTGCACTTTCCAGTTGTTGATGAATCTCTTCTTTTTGTTGTTGAACTTTGATCGTCATCATGTCCAACTCATATAAGGCTTTTGTGATCCTCTCCTGTCGTCGATCAAGATCACGTTGATTTTTCTTTGCTCGCAGATTAGTCCATTTCATTTGACTCTTTTCTTCTGAAGAGGTCGTCCCTTTTTGATCTTTGTCTTCTCCTGTCCCACAAAGACTCATGTCCTCTTCTTCAGGGCTGACTCCCTGTGTGATCTCTTCCATGCTGTCTTTCTCAAATGGACCTTTTTTGAATCGAAGTGCTTCTTTAGTTCTGTCTTCCTGTGTCTGTAGACCAAATCTGTGCTCCGTGGTCACCTCCAGCACCTGTTCAGATCTTCGCCCTTCACTCCCCACTTGTCTTCCCTGCATGTGTTGCTCGTCCTCTGATCTGCTGACATCTGGCTTTCTCCTCCGGCTCATTCTGATCATCTTCACTAAGTCCCTTCTCTTAAATTCAATCTCACTTTTAATGATTTCCAGCTCTCTGATCTCTTTCCTATTCATTTGTAACACTTGTTCCAGTTGTTGTTTTTCTCTTTGTATACTGTCCCTCAAACCTTTCAGTTCATTCATCTCTGCTGCAGCCGTCAAGCTTTCTTCTGCCTCTTGTGTTTGCTGCTGGGAGTCAGATTCTTCTTCCACCTGATCACTTTCCTCCATCTCATCCCAAAGTTCATCCATGTCCTTCAGGATTCTGCAGAGATTAATCTTTGCAGTTTCAAAGGTTCCTGTCGGTTTTTCTTGAGTGCCTTCAGTCCTCCAGACTTTGGTTTCATGCATTTGATCATCTGTGGTGTTTACTTTTCCTAGCTGCCTCGTCCTATTCAACATTTCATTCATTTTATCTTTCATGTGTTTAATTTGTTCCTTGTGTTGCAATATATCTGCTTGGTTTCTTTTAAACTCCTCAGATGCATCCATCATGGTTTTCTCCATTTTCTCCATGGACAGCTTTGCATCGAGCATCATTTTTTTGTTTTTGGTCAGCAGATTGAACACCCGTTCAGCCCTGAGTCTCTCTGTTGTCCCCTGTAGGTCTCCGGGCTCTTTGGATTTCTTGCTTTCTTCCTTGATCTGATCTGAAGTTTCAAACCTCTGTTGCTCATCTCTGATCTCTCGAGCTCTTCTCTCCAGAAGTTCTCTCTCTTGATATATTTCAGCCTGGATTTGGACAAGACGCTCTTTTTCTTGAGTCGCATAATTTCTACTTTCCTCCAATTCTTTACTGAAATGATCAATCTGTGTCCTGAGACTTTTTATCAATTCATTCTGCTGTTGTTTCTCAGCTTTCAGTCTGTCGATGTCCTTCTCCTGCTGCTCTGTCTTCATTCTGAGGATGACAAGTTCATCCCTCTCCCTTTGTTTCTCCTCCAAGAGTTGGTTGATCTCCCCTCGTGCCTCACATGTCAGCTGTCTGTGTCGTTTGATGATTTCTCTTTTGGCCTGTAGGTCCATTCTTGTTTTTGCATCTAATTTCTTACTTTTTCCACTTTCCATCTCTGTTCTGTTTAGGTCATGTTGCTGTTATGTTGTCTTCACACTGTTGGTAAAACGATAAAAAAAAAGTATGACCTGGAAGTCACAACTGCATGTCATTTTCTTAAAGAGATATTTTAAGGGTTTTTTAAGTATGAGCAGTAATTGTGTCAGCAACAACAGCACCTAGATGAGTGTTTTGGTCGGAGTCTTTCAAAATAATCTCAACCACATGCCAGACTCGTCTGCAGTTAACTGTTGTCTAGCATGTTGTTTCTAAAAGCAGTTTCTCGTTATATGGGCTAATCTAAACGACATCTGTCTTACAACCACACTTTTAAAAAACACTGAAATATCCTTTTAAACAAGACCAGGACAAATTTAGCTGAGGTAAGAGAAAAATGTTTGAACAAATAATGTTCTAAAAAGAAGAAAAATACTCCTAATAGCTGCATGTTTTTTTCTTTTCTCTCCAGTTGTTTCTTATTTCATCTGTCATTTTTTTTTCTGAATTAGATCTTGTAATTTTGAACTCAAGGAGCAGTTTGATTGTTAAAAAATATTTTCTATTTTCTATTTTATTTACAGTACATATAGATTAACACTATAAAGTAATGCATGTAAATTGTTACTATTGTTATGACCATTTTATTTGATACTGTTTTTGATACTGTACCCATTTTAGCCTTTAAAATCTGAATTTATGTGTTGTCATCTGTAATGCAATAACATATTTGAGGTGCATTGAAGTACAACATACACTGAATGAAAAATACCATTTAACTGGACTGTTCAGCATCCACAGATAAGACACACAGCAGCACTTCTTAATTTTTTAAATGGTTTTGATGCAAAGAAATGAAATCCTCAACCAGGAGCTGCTCCTTTCTTTCTTTAGAGACTGTGATGTAACATAAAACAAATAACTTAAAGATGAAAGCTATCTTCTGGGCTGCTGATCCAGGTCTTTATCATGGCCCCATGGGACCTCGCCCCTGAAATGACCTCCTCCCTGAGTGTCACACTTAAAGAAGAGATATATACTCAAAGAATTTATCCCTGATTTGATACTTTTAGGAATTATTTAAATTGAATTAATATTAATAATGATGGCTCATAACTATAAAGTCCATCAAATGGTGAAAAAAATAAGCTCTTAAGGCAGGTTTTCACTTTTCTTTCAAACATACATAGATGCTATCCAGCTATTACCACATACAAAGCTTTATAATCACAGATTTTAGATACAGTTTCAATAGTTAGCTTAATAAATGTACGTTTGTTGTCAACCAAACAAAAATCCTGAGAAACGTTTACTCACAGTATGCTCTCGATTCTTTCCGTCTTTATCAAACACAGACATAATGGGTCAGGAAACACAAACTCTCAGGCTGAAGTATGTAAACACAGCACATGTTGAAGGTCGTCATTGAGATGTGCTCTGCAGCTGAACATTGTGGAGATTTGAGGCAGACAGCTCCGTCTCCTTTTAAAACAGTGTTTATCTCCTTCCACGCGCCTTACGCAGCAGGTTTGACTGTAAGATAAATGTAACACCCTCAAAGTTTGTGTGTCTGATGGGATGGTGCGTGATGTTAGGTGATAAAGTAGTTGCTCTGTGATTCTGGACTCATTAGATAAGGGTGGAGCTCATGTAAAGTTTGTTGTTGATATACTACATCTGCCAAAACACGCTAAAGGTCTCATCTGGAGGAGTATCTGAACAATCATGATTATCTGTTACATTTTTAGCTTTCTATGTAAAAAATGGGACAATGAAATGTCTGCCGACACAGACAATCCATCAACATCTGTTTTAGTTTTTGATATAGTCAAGTCGAAGAAATACCAAAACTTGTTTAGACTGCTGCATTTGTATTTGAGGAAGATTTATTTTCCTTTATTGATCACAAACCCCTTTTTTTGCATTTTTAAAGCAACAAAATTTTTTCATCACATCGCTGCTGGCCCTTCCAGACGGATCACACCTGACCTCTTTCCATGAGGAAAGAGTAGAGAAGAGGGTATATTAGAAGAGAGTATAAAGAAGATAAACACATTTAAACTCCCTGTGAGGACTTTATAAGTGATCTTGAAATAGTCTCACTTGTATATATTTGCATGGTTTAAAGTGAATTAATTAGAGGCTTTGTAATTAATTAACTAACCCCTGTTAATCACATTTTCAATTTCATATGGATATTGGTAGATGACTGAATCAATGGTTAGACATTCATGAGCTTAAACAACAAAATCATGTTTATTTTCAATTATATGGACTTTTTAAATTTAAAGTGCAGTTTAAGGAACATTACTGCATTTTGAGAAGGCAATGTTCACGGGCTGAATAAATCCAGTTTTAAAGGATTTTTTGTGAACTTCATTAACACAGCACTTTCAGTCCTAGAGAGTGCAAACAAAGGAAAAAATGGTAAAGAAAATATCCTCAGCCAAATTTAAACAGACCAACAGTTCAGTATAAAACGCCAATTCTACTAATTCTGACATGGTTCAAATAAAAATGGTCTCTTAACTGACCTCAGTCCCTGACTTTACACTACAAACCCATTGGCTCCACAACACCTCTGAAGCTACTTCATCTCCTTTTTATGAATTTTTACTTTTTTTATTATTTTAATTGTGACACTCTGCATTCATGCTCAACTCTACATGCCAAAACATAAACTGCAAGAAAATGTGCCAATTTTTTTAACACAACATTTTTACTGTAATTAATTCATTGTAATTAACTCTTTAGAGTCCCAGCACTAATTTTTTTTCAACATGCTATTTCTTAGTATCTTTTGTCGGGTTGGATCTTCCAAGAGAACATAACCCCATTTACGTCACGTGGACTGAAAGTTTCTTTGATGACACAACACTGGCCAGCAAAGTTTAGCAGCACCACATGAGACATCTGTGGTTTTCACTGCTGAAAAGGATTTCAGTACTGGAAATGAGCACTGGAACTGGACTGTCAAAAAGAAAAAGGATGTCAGTACATCAGGACGTTATTTCAGCCCACATGCAGCAGTTATACTACAGTGATCTGATAAAACTTGAGAGTCAGAACAGAACACTGAAACATGTCTGTGAATGAAGAGACAGACTTCTATTCCGTTGAACCACAAACAGAAAAAAAAAAATTAATAACAGCAAACACCGCAGTCTTTTGGACACTTTATTGAACAACAGTAAAAAAAAAACAGTTTCAAACCCTCGTTTGGCTTTTTCTTCTTCTCTCTTTGGTTTTGCTGTTCACCTGATTTCATGAAAGCAAAAAGTGGAATAGAAAAACAGTATTCATGTCAGGTTACATCCATCCAGCAGTATGCTTCATCAGTGACTTCTACACATTTACAAAAAAAAAAAGGACAAGAATGAGAGAGAGAACTTTGATTCATGGTTCAGTGTGAAAAAAAGGTTTCCAAGAGATTCAAGTTCTGCAAAACCAGATGAATACCGACAGTGCTACAAGATCTTTAGACACGCAGATGCTGAAACGATTCTGAGTTTGACTGATGACAGAGGTTAAAAATGGAAATGTATGGGAAAACTGCTCCAACCTTTGAGACAAGATTTATGATTCTTCCTAAAGACTTTGAGATCCATTTGGCATTAAACAAAACAAAAGCTGCAAAAACGGAGGCAGAGCTTTTTCCTTTACATGCACCTTCATATGTCTTTGATGTGCCTCACCCTTCACAACACCGTGCTTTAAAGGTGGAGTGGGTAGTGATTATTTACCAGAACAGACTTGTAAATAGATACATGTGAGTATATTTAAATTAGTGCACCGTTACCTGAATGTAAGAACCGTTTAGTTTTCTTTAACTTAAAAGAAGATGTTTAAATAGAGGAGCAGGTGTCCTTCTGCAGAGGCCACAGCTGTGAACAGCCTCCTTTCTACCTTTACATTTTTTGTTTTCAGTCAGCGGCACATTTAAGAAGACAGAGAGGGAAAGTGGTTGGAGCTGTGAAAAAATAAATGATAGAACTAATTATACATCATATGATCGTAACGTCCTCATAGGCCACCCTCACCTCACCGATAGGAGAGCTGAGCAGAAGAGCGCTTCAGTCTAAAATCTTACCACTCAGTGTCACTTCATGTTCGTTCACACTGTGCTTTCAAAACGTTAAACAATGAAGTCTAAAGCTCGCCTTCATAACCCTGAAGTAGCATCTTCTTGAATACCTTAACAAACAGTCGAGGCTTAAAAATATTGTCTTGCAATCTGCAGCACTGCCAAACAGCTGGGTTAAATGAAGGTAATAAATACATCAAACACACACAAGGAGAAAAAAAAACATTTGGAACTGGCATCACAAGCTTTTCAATAAAGAGAACGTTTAACGAGAAAAAAAATTTAAAAAAAAAATCTTCTGCAAAGTTACAAATCCAACTCTGAAAGTTTGGAACAGGAACATTAAAACCAAGAGGTGAAGATGACACATAATTATCAAACATGATGCTTTTAGAAACTTAATTTGATGCACTAACTCTGCGAACTTTGACCAGAGGAATTATAAATTGGTTGAAAAACAAAGAAAAAAAAGTCCCTCATATTAAAACCCAAAAAGTGATTTCCCATATCCAAACGCCCCATGTGCCAAACTTAAATTTAAACGTCAACATCTGCATTTACCAACAGTTAGATGTGTTTAATGGCACAGTTATAGTTCTTTGTTTATTCCATGACTATGACAGGGCTGTTAGTTGAAGGTGACAGTTTGGAATTGGTCTGTAAGTCTATTTGCCGGTGATTTTCATATCAATCAGGAGGTTATGATGAGGTATCGTTGACCTAAAGAAAAGTATGAGGATAAGAAGTAAGGGCGAGTAGCGTGAACCGTCTCTCCTCAACACACAAAACGCACAAACAGTAAAATCTTCAGTATGCTCAACCATGACATAATCGTAGTGTTCAAAACGTAAACGAATACACATTCTTTGATGAAGAAACCAAACAAATCCTCATGGAAAAACCAAGTGGCGAAAGCCCCGACTGTACAGCCTGACAGAGGCGCTGTAACGAACAAATGCAGCAGTCATCAGGGACATAAAAAAAGAAGAAAAAAAAAAAAGACGAATGATACAGTGACACGAGGCAGGCTCAGTGCAGACTTCAAACAGTCCGGTGGAACAGCAGGCTGGAGGCAGGACTTGGTTCTTCCCATGTGGACACTGTGTGGATCAGTCGCCGACAGGAAGTCTGTGGTTGTTTCATGTTGCAAGTTTGCGTTCACTTGCTTCCACCCCATAAAAAAACCAAAGCAAAACAAAACAGAAGAATTATTTCCACTTTTCAGCAACATTTCATCATTTCACAATTGAACATGCATCATTTCTTTGTACTAAAGTTCAGGATTCTCAGAAAGAGGGTTGTAGTTTTGGAATTCATTCTTTAAAATATGACGTCACCAAAACAAACAAACAAACAAATCAAAAAAATAGCTGTGATTCTGAACATGACGTCATCATGCAAAATCACTGCAAGAGCCAGCTCCAAGATATTTTAAATGCACACAAAAACACAACCTAAACTACCTTTAAGAAGCTAGTATTTAACTGCTGCTGTGCTAACCTGCTAATACAGACCATCTTGACTATTTTAGTTCACATTGCAGTGTCGTAAAATGTTCAAATAAGCAGCAGCAAACTGTAATGTTCTATTATTTACATGCTCACGTCATAAAACAAATGTTTGGACAGACTAGTTTAACCTGAAAGGTAAATAAAAAAAATTAATGCAAAAAGTTACTCTGCAATTATGGCAGGTATCAGCAAAGTGGTGAAATGAAAGAAAACTGAGATTATGGAGCAAAGACACCAGATGGTCTACGTCATCTCCATGCTGTAGACAGCAGTGTTGAATCTGTTTTCTCAGTCAAGGCCATTTCACCTTTTTTTTTCTTTTAGAAAAGGTTTTGCCACTAGAGCTTTTCCCATTCAAGTGTCAGTTCAATGAATTGCATCAAAACCAGCCACAGGCTAATTAATGGTGCTACAAGTAGATGCCAGCCTGTGTTTGCCTTTTGCGGTGTCATTTTGACTGAATGCCCCTCTTCATTGTGTTACTGCCCTCCACTGGTCTGGTGGTTTGCCAATTACTTTTATTATTATTATTATTATAATTTTTATAACAGGAATAAAGGCCAATCCAACAAAAAACTACAAAAATATGTTCTTAACAGGGAACAGTTTCTGTCTGGGCATGGAGAAAGATTTCAATGTTCTCGTGTACGTTTAAAAAGGTGGAACTTCTCACCTCTTTCACTGCATGAGGCTCAGCAATGAAAGGCTTTAAGCGTTGAGCTCGTTGTCCTCTAGTTTCTTGCTCTCCTCAGATGATCCGATCTCCTTCTCATTAGTTTTCCAGCTTCCTTGTCTGCAGGTAATACAGAGATGGAAAACACTGCATGAACTTCTGACCTTCATTTCCTGTTACAGAGGTCTAAGAACTAAAATACCACATATCTCCCTCTCCCAACTGACACCTGCTTCAGGTTCTGTTTTTTATCAATCTTCACCTCCATGCTGAAGTCTATTTAAAAACGTTTGCATATTTTGTTCTGTAGAGGCTGGGTTTTGCCTCAGGGCTGAAAAATGTCAGAGTGGGTACTTTCTGACAGGGATCGAACATTTCCACAAGGTGACAGAGAGGACACCAGTGAGTGACATTAAATGAATTTGTAACAGCCCGACTATCGCTGCTGAAACAAAAAAGTCACCTGACTGAAAGCCATGAATTGTAAGCGTCCCTCACTCTGAGCTCAGACTGTTTTATTTAAGTTTCCTCATCCCATTTCGTGGACTCACACGCCCAAACAAGCAGAGCCAAAACTGGTGTTTGGTCCTCCTGCTGTAAGATCCACATTCAGCAATTCAACTAAAGTCTTTACCTTGAATTCTTCATGTAGAGCCAGTAGATTAGTCCGACCACAGCAGCAGCGATGAGAAGCCCGATTACTACGCCCACAATGACCTTTGATTGATCCTCTGAGTTTTCATCAGAGTCTGAAAACAGAGAAGATAAAGAGACTCAGAAAACACAGCGCTACCACCATGTCAAACCTACACTGTATGCTTTAGTAATAATGTTTCTTTGGTTTATAGTCAAATCCAAACCAAGAGCACAGAATCTAAACATATCAGAGCCCTGAATGGTCCGTTCAACTGTCCGCTGACATTCACAAATGGTCACATTAAGAGCTGACATAGAGTTTGTTTACATGACTCAGGATTTAGCACAGACTTTAATTGTGACAAAGCAGCTAATGCTCACTTCAGCGTGAGAAAATGTTAGCATGAAAAGAAAGAGAAAGCAGGCGTTAAAGCTGTTCAGAGGTTAATATGTGTTAAGACTGGAAAAAAACAGCGAAAATGAAACTTAAACTTATAGGTGATTATTTTTCTTCAAAAGTTATGCATTTGTCCATTCATGAACATACTTTAAACAAACTGGATAGAGAATGACACAATTACTGTCATGCAAAATATAATCAACACCATTCTACATCATAAGTATTAATAGCTTTTTTTTTTTTTTTTTTTTTTTAACGTTTAAGTTCCCCTGATATCTGAATTTACGTAAAGGTTTCATCTTTTAATGAGAATGTAACTGACAACCTTCTTTCAAACAGTTCATATATGACAGGAAGAGCAAATAATTTCTTACCTCTTTTCTCAGTGACCTCCTTAAAAACTGAAATAAAATATAAAAACATATTAGAGCAAATCAAACAAACAAACATACAAAGCCAAGAAAAAGGCGACACAGCGGAGATGAAAAAAGGAGAAAAGCTCGCGCAGGTGCAGACTCAAAAAGGCTCAGCGTTTGATTCTTGCACTTGAAAGCTGTGAAGCAGGAGCTGAGTGTACACCTGCTCTCATGACCTTCACTGTTTCTTACCTGAGGAGACGTTGATGGTCCTGGAGTCTTCTCCCAGCTTGTTGGTGACAGTGCAGGTGACGGTCAGGTTCACATTCGGGGTCACGGTGATTTTATGGATGGCTCTGCCTTCAGAGTAGGAGCTCTCCTCCTGGACACAATAATAATTCATCAGAGACATCAGGGCTGTAACACAGAGATTATTCCAACTATTCTGCTTCTTACTTTTTTTATAACCTTTGTTAAACCAGGTAAAAGCTTATTGAGATATACTACAGCCAAAGACTTTCACCTCTGCTTTGAAAACTCCACCCTCTCACCCTCACCCTACTGCCGGAACCTCAGAGTCATCTTTGATAGTCGACTCACTTTTTCCACTCACATCAAAACAGTCACAAGATCAGCTTTCCACCATCTCAAGAACATCGCCCGCCTTCGCCCCTCTCTCTTTTTCTCTGCAGCTGAAACCCTCATACATGCTTTTATCACTTCAAGGACCAAGCACCGAACCCGGGGGGACAGAGCCCTCTCTGTTGCTGCCCCCTCCATCTGGAACTCACTTCCACAACGAATTCATGACACCACTGACCCTTCCACCTTCAAGACACAATAAAAAACACACCTGTTCTGCACTGCTTTTAACTTATAACCTCTCTTAAACCTACATGTTTAGTTACAACCTTTTTAATTTTGCTTTCTATCTGCACTTTTAACTGTTATATTTTATATTTGTTTTATGCTCTGATATTCTTACTATATTGTTTACAAGGGCAACTGTAACGATCAAATCTCCTTTTGGGATCCATCCATCCATCCATCCATTTTCTATACCGCTTCTCCTGTTCAGGGTCACGGGTGGCTGGAGCCTATCCCAGCTGGCTGAGGGCGAGAGGCGGGGTACACCCTGGACTGGACGCCAGTCAATCGCAGGGCTGACACAGAGACACAGACAACCATTCACG
Source organism: Labroides dimidiatus (assembly GCA_030710495.1). Classification (NCBI taxonomy): domain Eukaryota; kingdom Metazoa; phylum Chordata; class Actinopteri; order Labriformes; family Labridae; genus Labroides; species Labroides dimidiatus. The sequence goes on from CM061159.1 coordinate 7,945,538, forward strand.
CTCGCACTCACTCCTATGGGCAATTTAGAATCTCCAATTGACCTAGTGAGCATGTTTTTGGACTGTGGGAGGAAGCCGGAGTACCCGGAGAGAACCCACGCATGCACGGGGAGAACATGCAAACTCCACACAGAAAGGCACACCATGCCCGAACCGGGATTCGAACCGGCATTCGAACCGGCGACCTTCTTGCTGTGAAGCAAGAGCTCTAACAGCTGCGCTACCGTGCAGCCCTCCTTTTGGGATATATCAAGTATTTCTGCTTCTAATAATAAAATCATGCTCTCTGTATCATCAGGTATTCCTCCTCCTCTCTCCGTATTTGTGCAGACACAAACAGCTGCTGAAGCCGACTAACCGCAGATCAGGTGGAGATCAGCTGATGCTGTCATCAGACCCGATTTCATGTGAAACTCAGGGAAAATATATTGTCTCAAAGATTCACTCCCTCTCTTCGTTTTCTTGAATCTGTCCATGAAATTCTGGCACAGGTTAAGCTGTGAGTGTGGGATTTGTGGATAAAAGTACAGAGCCATGAGATGCACACACTGTAAACTCAGTGTCATCCACCTCAGGGATGTAAGACGAGCATCTGTCTTCTGATCAGCCTGAGGGACTCTGGATGTAAGATTCTCCTCCTGCATGTGAAGCAGTCTGAGAAACTTCCTGTAACACAGCCAGACATGCTGTCTCTTACATGCCCTGCCGACACTTACGTTTGTGTTGTTGATGCTCCACTGGAAACGGGGTTCTGGTACTCCTTCAGCCTCACAGGTCAGGACTTTGAATTGGGCCTCCCCATCACGATGTTTGGTAAAACTGGTGATCACAGGCTTCCCTGAGGAGAGTCACAGCATCAGCTCTGTTAGCCAGCATGGACATGAAAAGGATTTTTATTGTATTTTAACCTTTTTTTATTTTAAACAGTTGGAGCACAGATGGCCAAGTGGTCTCAGTCACACTCCATGAGGTCCCCCCTTGTGTGGGTGATCCTGGTTTGAATCTAGCCTGAAGTCTCTTTCCTGCATGTCACTCCCCAATCTTATCCTGTTTCCTGCTCTATCCACTGTCCTCTCCTAACTGATTAAACTCAACTCAAACTTTATTTATAGAGCACGTTTAAAACAACCAGAGTTGACCAAAGTGCTTTACAGTTTAAAAAAAAGCAGCACATGCAGATAAAACGCTAAAATACTAAAAAAAAAAACAAAATAAAATACTAAACAATGCAATAATAAAAACAAAAAATTATATAAAAAGATAAAATAAATTAAAATGTGACTCAAAAAAAATTGCCAGATGTCAGTTTAAACGTAATTGAAAGCCAGGGCGAAGAGGTGAGTCTTTAAGGATGATTTAAAAACCTCAGTTGATGGCGCAGAGCGGATACACTGAGGCAAGTTATTCCAGAGTGGAGGGGCAGCTACCATAAAACATTTGGTGATTCAATTTTGCCTCCCCTTGATGCTCGGACTGCTTTAGGCTTAGGCCTCGTTTACAATGGTTTTTGGATAAAAAGCAAAAGTATTGTTGCATTTCAGCCTCTCATTCACATGGAAACAGTGTTTTAGCTGGCCAACAACAGTAACAATGGTGGAGCTCTGTGTTGTACTCTACCTCTGCTGCTGAATCTGCTGACTGCCTTTCAACAAAATGTGCATCTGTTGCTCCACTTCTGCACTCAGATAAGACGCATTTAATATAAACACCAGATGATCAGCCCACCTCTACTTCAGCAGAGGGCAACCAAAACACACTACAGTGATATCGGCACCTACAGGCCTAGCATGCATACTACAGCATTTTCAGTCCCTCAGTGTTTCTGTGCAAATGTAGATTTTTTTCTCTGCGTTTTTTACGTTTTCGAGTGAAACGTTGTCATGTAAACAGGGGCCAATTTTTAACTAATAAAAAACGAATGACTAATAAAATGAGGGAAGTAACAAAACATTAAACACAAATCTACAAAACACACACTGACTCACCTTCCACGACCAGTTTGAAGCTCTGTCGACGTGTCAGTCCGTCCAGGGACAGCTCACAGGCGTACGCTCCTGCATCAGCATAGGTCAGCTTTCCAAAGTCTGGCTCCTTCACCGACTTTCCATTCTGAAAGCAGGGTTACAAATGTTAGTCAGACTCTGAAAGCAAAGTGAAGACATACTTCTCCTGGATCACAGCAAACAAGCATGAGAGGTCTGTTACCCAGCGTTTGCTATTTCCTGTTTTGTTTTTCACATTTTGCGAAACCACACCAGAAGCATGATAAGCATGATCAAGTGATATTTCAGCGACATGTTTAAAGATTTTTGCTGTGGCACTGCATGATTTTAACAAGGGCCTGACCAATATGGATTTTTGAGGGTGATGCGATTCCGATATTTGGCAGAAAAAAAAAAAGATAACCGATAAATAATCTGATAACTGATTAAATCAGCGGAACTCCAGCTGATTATGATTTTTTTTTTTTTAAAAAAGGGGCTAAAATCGGCCAATTAAATCATCTAGCCAATATGTCGGTCGGGCCCTAATTTTAACACCTTTAATCTTTAAATGTGACGTGTTTGTAGTTCCACATGAGCTCTGTAGCTCTACCATAACATTACCTTTGTCCAAGTCACTTGAGGTTCTCCTGAGGCGGTCTTCTCCATCTTCACAGCCAAGCTTTCCCCAACTTTCTTCACAATGTCACCAGAGGGAGTTAGACTCAGGTCCAGGTCTAAGAAACAGACACAAAGAGCAGAGTTAGGCACACCAAGACGTTTGTTAACTAAATCCTAAATTCAAGGAGAGACAGCTGGCACCAAAGCCAGGAAACCGTCCTGCTTGACCAGACTGTGTCAACTGTGAGGCTAGCTTTCATGTTCAATGAAGATACTCTCCTTCCAGTATTGGTCCAGCATGCCTTACGTTCTGAAAATGAGGTGACATGAGTACTCACAGCTCACAGCAATACTCTGAGCGGCCTCAATCTTCTCATCATTGGTCAGGGAGCATTTATACTCCCCTGCAGCCTCTCTGTTGATGTCTGTCAGAATGTAGGAGTCAGAGTTTTCCACAAGTGTTTTCTGGCCCTGTTTAACAGAGACGATGAGAGGAAGAGTTATGTCAAGTCACACAAACTGGAAGCTGAAACAAGTTGGAGAGCATGCCCTCTGGTGGCTTTGATGGATATAGCATTTTTTAATCAGTGCCTCTTTGAAATTAGATGCAAGGTTGGTCTAGACTCACTTCTGCAAACTGGTGTGATCTTATGGGGTTTATAATAATACACATCAGTCTCTTCTTTTGTCTGACACAAAGTCTTTTACATCACACAAAAAGGTAAGATTATTTCTGACGGGGATTTTTTTATATATTGGACATTTAAACAAAATATTTTATCAAAAATCTGATTGGTACATCTTTCAGTCCAGTTCTTTATATATTTGCAATTATTTGCATATAACATGTTTGAAGTCTCATGAAGATTACACAAATCAGGCCAGTGACACATGGAGAGAATAATAAATGCAACTACATTACACCACCATACCAGTAGAGGGCAGTAAGACAACAACAAAGGCCATTCAGCAAACATGATGCCACAGGAGGGGAAGACAGGCCAGCACCACAGCTAGCCTGTTAGCATGGAGGCTATTCAGCCTGTGCTGGTTTTGATTGTGCTTTATTGAACTGCAGATGGATTAGTTGACACAAAGAGACAAACACTAATGACAAATCCTTTATAAAAAAATAAATAAATAAAAAGCCCATTGGTTATCTCTGCCAACTAAAACATAAAGACTGCAGAGATCACCTGGTGTTTTGGCTTAAAGAGTAACTCTACTGATTGATGACTTTCAGCAGGAAGCATCATTTTCAAACATGTTTAGATCATCATAAATACTTATCTGATAAGGACATTTTGACATACATATATTAAACTGAATTAAGATACATTCCCGAGGACTTCCTCTGTGTTTGATCAGCTGTTGTAAACTGGATATCCATTGACACGTTCAGCTGAAGGTCTCCAGTTTACAGAGTCACTCTTTAAACTGGAACACCAGGAGCTGACAGAGACATTTTTAGGAGTTATTAAACCAAGTCAGTCACATCTGGGGATCTTCCTACTGTGGACAGAGGTGGGGGAGGGGGGGGGGGGTAAAAACACTGTGTCTGCTCCACCAATCAGAAATGAGAGGACGGCAACTAAAACATATTCATTAGCAGCTGGTATCGAGTGGTTGATGCATCCTCTCTGACTGACCTTGCTGTAGAAAAAGAAGGAGCTGGGTGGGGGGTTCCCATCAGCTTGACACTTCAGCGTCACGTTGTCTCCCTCTACGAATGGCCCCTTTGACACTATCTGAAGGCTGACCTTCTCAGAAGGATCTGAAATGATCAGAAAGGAAATATGATAATTAAAATTATTGTGATTATAAAGAAAAAAGAACAAAACAAGAAAAGCTTCACATTAACCTCATTAATGTATAACCATCCCCAAGAAGGAACTGATATACATTTGTTATTATTATAATTTTTTTAAAGTATCAATCTCTGATTCAACTGTCACAAAGACCACTGTGCCTATTAAAACTATATGTTGAAGGTCAAACTTCACCTTAAGCCTACAGCACTGTATGATGGCAGCCTAACCCAGGAGGATACACAGGCAGAGTTATGTCTGGTAAAGAGTTCAACACTCACAGTGAACGGGGAAGGGTTCCAGGGCAGTCTCCTGATCTTTCTTCTCATGTGTGGACACGCAGGCAAAGACTGCACCAATGTCCTCCTTGGTGGCTGTATACTGGAGCATGGAGGAGGTGGTGGAGAGGCCTGTGGCTGGATCGAGCTTCATGCTGGGGGTGATCACAACGGCTGCAAAGGTAGGAGACAAAAAGTCACAACACGCTGATCAGTGCTGCACCCGGAGCATTTTAAGATGCCCAAACAGAGGGCTGGGATCAACCTAGCTGGCCCCAATATATTGAAAAACATACTTAAAGGACAGTCTGACCTCGGTGGTGTTGTTTAGGTTTAGATTTGGTACGGTAACACTCACTGGGCCTCTGGAAATCTGTGATCAACTGAAACCTGAGTGCCTTGAGGGCTGAATCCTCTCTGCATGTTTTATGTAAATGTACCTTTCCCGTCAGCATTCAGGGGCACTCCGTTCTTCTTCCATGTGATTGAGGCTGCAGGGTTTGCATCTGCAGCAACACATGTTCCCACCTACAAAAAAAGGCATGAAAAAAGGATGAATATGTTTGATTTAAAATAGTTTCTTCACCAAACTACTGATCTAAATGAGAAATTCACGTTCACAGCGTTATATTACTCTCTACTTTTGTACCAATAAATAACTCATTCCTCTGCCCTGGATGATGGTAAGTAATATGAGCTTACATAAACTTACCAAAGGATAAACTGTTGATGGCTGAAATAATTGCATATTTTTACCACTGATTAAAATTTTAAAACATTATTTAGGAATTTTCACCGGATTAAAAAATGGTTGTCAGTAAAAATTGCCTTAAGAGAGGAGGACAACACTAACAATGTTAATATTTCCTTTATTTTTGTTTTAATGACTCTTTTTGTTTTTTTTGGTACCCTTGAAATACTCTGATTTTAATCAGACGGAGGTTTGGAAGAAGAAATGTTATTCATAGTTTAAGAATCACTTGTCATAATATTTGAAAGAACATGGACCAATATGGATTTAAACCAAGTTAATGTGATTAACTGTTCTCCCTGTCACAGGATGAGGCCAACAGACTGACCTCTGGTTGGTCGATGAGAAGGACTTTGTTTTATCAACATCTTCTCTGTAGCATCACCAGGTGTGTCTTTAGTTTAATGAAACACATTTGTAGCACACAGGGTGCACAGAAATACAAACTTTGTCTCCTCATCACTCTGCACATCTTAATTAACCCTGCATGTTTACTCTGTCAGTGGGCAAAGTGTGGGAAAAAAAGCCCTGGACGCCTTTCACATGATCATCCCATTGCAGCTGTGATAAAAGCAGCAAAATTCACTGTATTTTCTGATCAGACTTCTGTTAAATGTTATCTGAGAGTCTGCAGGTTGATGTGGAAACTCTGGAACATTGTAAAAAAAACTGAGTGAGGGTCTTTTGTCTCCAATCTTTGTAGTTTTATCAGGAAACAAGCTCATGAAAGGATGACCACTGAGGAAAGGAGGTCTCAGTGGATCTCTGTCAGTCTGGCTATTAAAATTACAGGCTGTTGTTTTTCATACCGTCACAGGTTTGTCCTTCTGCAGTGCTGCAGGCTTGTCCATAACCTCCACTGAAGATGGTTTCTCTGCAGACACACAGGAAGAGAGGACAGTGTTAAAGGTACACCGTGGTTTAACCTCTTTAAACTGTCGCTCATACTCTCCAGACTTACTGTGAACAACGACAGAGGTCGGGTACTCCATGACGTTGGTTTCTGACACCACCATACAGGTGAACGTCTTCTGGTCTTTGAGCGTAGCCTGACTGATGAGCAGGCTGTAAGAGTCGTCAGTGCTGACCCGTGTGGCGTAACCATCTGTAGCCTGCACCGTGGCCGTCTCACTATGAACCTGCTTGATCACCAGATCCCCGGAAGAGCCATCGTCTTTGTCCTGAAGCAGAACAACGAAATACAAGATCTTTATTACAGGTTCAAACAGGGACACTGAAATGCTGTTGTCCAGGGAAACTATTTAACATTCAGAAGAGCGCAGACGAGAGTTTTTCAATCCGTTCGCTGTCGTATTTGTGATCTGTAGTAACACGCAATAACAGGTCCTTGTCTTTTCCTCTCACTGGTTAATGCAGGTATTCTGCCAGACGCAGCCTAAAGTGGAATTGTAAATATCAAACATGTTCGATTGCTACATTTCCAGGTTTGACAGGTTCGAATGGGGTCAGGAGTGGTAAAATATTTGTGCTGACACCCCACTTCTGAGGACGACTTGGACAAAAAAAAAAAAGGTTACGATAAACTCTGAATCACAATAATTTGGGGAGGAATAACTGACCCTAAATCACACCTGAAAATGCCAGCATTTGAAGATGTAGCTTGTGTTTTTGAAACAGGGTTGTGTGAGGTACCTGTAACTGGCGTTTACATGCAGAGGATTCTCACAGCTGGTTTAGAGAGAGGATGGAGAACTAGAACGGATAGATAGACTTCAAGTATTGCAGACTGGTAAACTACGACATTCATTCCTCTTCTGTACCACTTATTCTGTTCAGGGTCGCAGGTGGCTGGAGCCTATCCCAGCTGTCTCAGGGCGAGAGGCGGGGTACACCCTGAACTAGTCGCCAGCCAATCGCAGGGCTAATTTTACTAATGTTTTGTGGTGTTCTTTCCCTCTTCTTTTCTTTGTTTCTTCCTCCTCTGCTCTCCTTCCTCCACACCTGTATCAGCTGCTGGCTGAGCACACCTGAAGCAGCACATGTCCCTGAACAGAGGGCTCTTTCAAGGCACAGTAAGGTTTTTTAAATTATTCCCACTAACACTGGTGTTTTAGTCAGAGTTTCCCAGAAGTAGCTCACATGTGCCAAGCCACATGTCTGCAGCAGCTGAAAGCCTCACTTCTGTTTCTCAACCCAGCCAGCCAGGATCCTCGGCAGGTAACACTGACCTCATACAACCCCACTCAAAAAAAACACAAGCTATCCCTTTAAATCAAAGTGTCACCACATTGCCTAAATACGCTGTGCGATTAACTATTTGCATTCAGTGTTCAGGGTTCATTCTACTCACATATTTCCATTTGACGAACATCAGGTCCTCTGGTGGAGCAGCTCCACCGTTACATGGTACAACAAGCGTCTCTCCATACAAGCCAGTGACACTTTCTGACGCTCGCACTGCAACACAAAAGAAAAGAGGATTCTGTTACTGACAAACATTCAGCAAAAAAACACACGATATAAAGACCAGAGCAACAGGTGTGAAAGAGGAGATGGAGCTGAGTCCAGAGTGCTGCTGCTCTGTAACCTCATAAGCGAAATCTGGGGTATACATGTTGTGCTCGTCGTATGCTTCATCACATCCATTTTAAAACGGTGAGAGCCAAAGTGTCAGGATGAGAAATGCCTGACGTTTAAAGCTCATTTTATCTACATGAAACTCATCATTTTACCTGCTGTCTCTTTTAGACAGCCTCCTCCACAAACTCCTTATCCTTTGACGGGCCAGCCCTCTGAAGGCCTGTTTAGAGTTTGATTTATGGGCAGACCTTTGTGTTTGAGGCCCCACAGGCACATCATAAATCTGTTATGTGATGACATCATCATTTGAGCAAAATCTGCTGAAGATTTTGTGCTATTTTTTGAACATCCAACATTGTTACCTCATATCCACGTCTGGAATATGGGAAAGCAGAATACCCTCTCTTTAATATTTTGAAATGGTTTTCAATCTGATGTCCACATGGTTAACAGCACTCAGACACCCTGAAGGAGACTGATCTGTGACTCTGTCAGAGTAAAATAGAGAAAAGACTAAAGTGAGTAAATCCAATTCTAAAAAATTGAAAGATGCTTCTCCTTAAATTTGAGAGTAGAGATCAAGTGATGTGGGTCAACCCTCGTGCTTCTTGTGCAACGAGTTCACATACACATAAACAATTTCTTCCTTGAGAGAGAGCGAGAGAGAGAGACAAAGAGACAAAGAGAGAGAAGAATTTGTGGCCACAGTCTGATCGCACACACACACACACACACACACACGCACAGAAAAGAGGCACTAAGACCTGTTTATTTTAACTCTCCACCAATCAATTAACCAAGCACTGTTTTAATGGAGCCAGTTCAGAAAAAAATGTTATCTCATGAGAAACCATACTCCTCAATGGACAGTCTCTCCTTAAACAAGGCTGAGACACTGTCAGAAATTTTATTCAAAAACGGTCACACTCCTTTGGGCTATAAGCCCTTGAGCAGGCAGCCCGAGTTAAAATCCGGCCTCTGGTGACCTTCCCGCAGGTCACTCCCTGTTCTCACCCTGTTTCCTCCTCTATCCACTGTCCTGTTCTCTCAAAATAAAGGCATAAAAAGCCCAAAAAATAACTTAAAAGAAAAAAAAAACAACACGAATTTGAAATTTGCCAGCAGCTGCAAGCTTCTGAACACTACACATCTCAGACACACACTCTCCTCCTCTGCCGCAGAAACACTCGTTCGCTCTTTCACAACCTCCAAACAGAAACAGCAGCATCCTCTGCAGCCTTTCCTCCACCGACCTCCAAAAAGTAACATATTCCTAACTCATCTCCTCCAGAGCTCACATCAGTTATCCTCCACCACCTCCTCTGGCTCTCCATTCAGCCCCAAAATCCACTTGAGTATCCTCAGTTTGTACAAAGCCCTCAATAATCTCACCCCTTCATCCCTGATCCACCTTCTCAAACGCCACTTTCTCCATTTCGCCTCATATCATCAGATGCCGACCTCCTGCCTGACCCTTATCACTGAGACCAAGTACAGCACCAAACATCCACAACTCTGACTCACTTCCCTCATTTGAAAACCAACCAAGAACCTATCCTTTCAAAATAAAAGCCTGTGAAACAAGACCTCGACTTCCTCTCCATCTCGTTAATATCTTTATTGAAAAATAATCGCAGTAACACTATAAAGAGTTACAGTGTTGACTGCTGGGAAATATTCAAACAATGTTTAATCATCAAATAGTGAGAAACTCAACATGTGGCAGGAGATGCATTTATTGGTCACAGACTCTGTTAATGAGTGCAATACTGAGAACAAAAACCACACCAGGTCTGATGCTTGTTAGAAAAGAAACACTCAGGCTGAGAGAGGGATTATCCCACGGTTTGAAGCGAACAGGTCTGAGGTTACAGACAGTGCTACAGTCAGCTCTCTGCTCTGACATGTTTACTGATGGGCTAAAGAATGTTAGAAAGACGAGGTCACATGCAGATATCTGTGAACTAACACACACGTGGGTCTATCAGTTCACACCGATATCGATCTTTAAAGCATTATTTACCGAGCGGCCAACATGGGTCGTCTGTAATCTTACATGAAAGTCTTTAAATCTCATGTGTGACTACAAAAATCAGTTTACAGGAAGTGATTTCACACGGATCTACAACAGAGAAAATATTCAGCTGTCCATGAACTACGATAACCCTGTACTGAGATGTAGCTTGGCTCTCTACAGCTCGAACTAATCGTCATGCTAACACTGATCTTATGAATCGATTATGTAGAGCTACACTTTTTCACTTAGCTGCACCTCTTCCAGCTTTAAGAGCCAACGTATCAGAGTGTATAGGGATGTCCTGACTCTGAAGAGTGTGTGTTTTACCATTAAATAATAAAATAATCAATGGGATATTGATTTGGGAGTCCAGGCAAACATTAACAGCACTCTACAGTAACTCCCCAGGGACACATGTTACTTAAGCATCAGCAGCTGTGGTGAAAACGTCAGCAGAGCAGAAATATTTCCATCCCTCAACTAATCTTTATATAATGTTATCTTAAGACACTTAAAAAAAAACCTTAACAGGTCTAGACCTGCAAAGGTTTTATCATTAACAGAGACCCAACATGAAGACCAGATAAGATCCAGTGCTCTAACCCTGTGACAGATATATCCTGTAAGTTGTTCCCATGGTGCTGTGCAGCTTGTCTCCTCCCCTGCAGTGTGTGTGTGGGTGTTTCAAGTAAATTTGATACAGGTATGGCCTCTGATTGGCCAGTTTGAACAGGATTTCTGCTCTCTGATTGGATGGAGTCAGACTTCACTGGTTTGAACCAGTCCCCCCCCCCCCCCCCCCCCCCCTCACTCCTGATACTTCCAACAGAGCAGCCTGTGAACTCTGAATCTGTGACAGTTGATCTGTGAGCTGTGTGAAATGATGTAGGCCTTCGTTTGTTCTTAGATTAAGTCAGACATGTTCAAAGTCAGGCCAGGGTCCAACTGTGGACCACGCTTCATTCTTATCTTACAGTGTTCTCATAATGTCACTGAAATGAATCATGTTTTTAATTATATGTCTTGTAACGTCTCACTAAACTACATCTAGAGATATTTGTATAAAGCTAAAGTTCTGTTCATTCTGCAGAAACTCAACAACTCTTACAGCTGACGCCTTTAAATAAATGAATTTATCATGATGTGAAAATGTGACAGGTCAAAAATCACACCAGAGGACACAAGAAAAGATTAAGAGTTATGAAATGGAACAAAAAAATGATAGAAATGGTGCATAAAAATAGTTCAGAATGCATGAAATATTTAGGTCTAAAAAATGTTGAGGTCAAAATAATCTGAATTTGAAAAACAATCCTGATAAAAATCCAGATCCTGATCCTGCCATAAAAACATGCTGACATATTTTCTCCATATCGCCCCCTAATGGAGAACATTTTCCTCGGTCAGAAGCAGAGTTTGCTGATGTTTATGCAGCAGGTAACACTCCAGAAAACTGACCACTGATCATCAGGTATCAAGAGACATTTGAGGGACAGGTGAGCTTTGATTTCATCAGTCTGTGATGATGGCACTAACATGTCTCTTTAATAAGAGTCATTTTTCCATTAAAGATGAGAAATTGTCATTATTTGCATAACACCTAAAAAAACAGGTTGTTAATTTACAGATGATGTCCTTAATTTCACACTTTTGAAGAGTAATTTTAAAAAACAAAAAAACAACTGTAAAAATTTAGGATTATTAACCATAAAATAAGGATCTTTTTTACAGTGTATGTAAGTAACACCTTTGTAGATCAGTCTTGTCTTTCCTGTTTATCATTTCTGGTTTTGTTTTGTCGTAACGTCTCTCCGCTCATAACAGGTGCCCAGTTACTTCCTGTATCAAAGTCTGCGTCTGCCCCTTGTCCTGTGCCAGATTGTCTTGTCTGTCTGTTTGTTTGCTTGTCATGAATTCCAAGTACCAAGTAGAGCAATTTATTAGTTTATCATTTCCAGCTTAGCTGTGATTTTGTTTCTACTTTTACACATTTCTTTACTCAGTTTTTGCCTTGACTTTTTTTTTGCATAACCAGCGCCTCAGCTAAGATTTTGTTTTGCATCATGTTTGCCTGATTACTCCTAAATAAAGAGCTTCTTTTGTTTAAAACATCTGCCACTCCCTGTCAAGCACAAGGATGTTTGAACACACTTAGCGACTGATTTTTACAGGACTCTCTAAAATAAATGATTAACAAATAGAGCATTTATATGTTACTTTAACGGTTGATAACTATGTCTGTAAGAGCTGCTGGGCCTTGTTATCTTCACTCAATCAAATGTGGACCTCTTTGAAAAAAGTAAAGTTTTGAGGGTGTCAGATTGATTGTTGTTCTGTTAAGATTTTATAAATAAATAATTGGCTCTAGAGATTGGGAATGTTTAGCAGCTCAGTCGGAGCGGTTTGCCTTTTGTTTGTCTCTTTTTCTCCGTTTATGTTGATCAGGAGTTCAGGTAAGGTACTGGTCATTTGTTTAAGAGGATCAGGGTGTTAAGCTGAAATTTTGGGTGTGTTTTGGGAGTCTAATGAGCAGCAACTGCAAGATGTTAAAAATAAAAATCAACCCCTGTTTTTATCATCCAGAGCTGGACAGATATTTGTGTTGGTTCTTAGCCAACAGCAGGCATGGCTGGCATGTCTGACTCTAACCTTTGACTCTTGGCTCGAAGCGAAACCACAATAGCACGAGGAAACGGAGCGCTCTTACAGTGGGTGTGTTTCTGCATGCATGCCTATGCCAATCACCCTGTCATCACTGGAGCAGATTTAAATCCCATCATAGGAGCTGTGTTTTTACAGCAGGTGGGATACACAAACAGTACAGAGGATGACTGACCTATAAAAAGTATGTAAACAAAAGGGAAATGCCTTTTTTATTCTACCTGGTGTTTAAAGGAGAAACTGGACACATAGAAGACGATGCAACATATATTTTTAATGTCCAGTCCCTGTCATAGGTTCCTTTGGATCAGCATACCCAGGCTTTGTGGCACACATCAAAGAAAAGAAATCATCTACAGTTGCACTGCTTCTCCCGTCAACTGGATTTGAAGGGGAACAAGGCCAGTGACTTGTGGTGAGGGGGTCAGAACGGGGCCCCTGACTCCCACTGAAGTAGTCCCGCTCATGCATGGTTTAAATTACTACCTTTGACCTCCAACATGATACCTTTGGACAGATGTTTTGTGAATTCCATTCAGCTTTCTTATTCATGCACACAAAGTATTTTTATATATTTGTAAAAAAAAAAATGCTTTGAATTTTTTATTTCGTATTCATGAAGTTTAAACTACTTTGGATTTCATCTGGCCTCCCTGAGCCTCTTGAGAAAAAAAAAGAGCTTTATTATGTGATTTTGCTTCATTCCTGAGGTTGGCTGCAGCTAACTGTGAAGGACTCTGCACCTTACAGCGCGGTCTTTTCCTCATGTGGCCACCCTGACACAGGGACCGTAGGCTGGGAAAAGGGAGCAATAAGGCAGATCTGTTAGCATTCCTCTGTGCCCGCCTAGATCACACCTTGACACACACATCAGAGCGCAAACACATGCACACACACAGCCATTTCACTGTTACAGTGTGAGTGTGTGAGAGGGAGACAAAAGTTTATTAAACAAGGTTTAATTTTAGAGCCTGCTCAGCTGCAAAGCTGCGTAGTTTAGCCATTAGTCGTTGCTCTGTAAAACAAAAACAGAGCTGTAGTAGAGCGTAAATACAGTCTGTTAGTGGGACTTCTCCAAGCTGCCACAGTCACATCCAGGAATGCCAGGAGGGAACACGGCCTTGACTTGACGCTACATTCAGGAGCAGGAGAGGGTCATAAACAGTCAGCAGTCCTCTGCTACATATCATCCTGACACAGGAGGCGTTAAAACAGGAACAACAAGACAAGAGGCCTGGGCTCAGTCCTCCATCAGATACTACCGTTTGAGGTGAGATTACCTCTGTTTGCACAAACACCTGCGGAAGCATCATAATTTATTTTCCCTTCACATCTGAATCTAAGTTCTCTTTGAATACCATTTTTAACCCTTAAAACCATCAAAAAATTGCCCAAAAAATCTGTTTTTTAGAACTTTAGAAAAAATATTGATATATATTATTTTGTTTATGATATTCTTATCATATTTGATAAATTGGGAGGTTTTTGCAACTTTTTGGGGGAAGTTTTCAGATAAATATGCATTCATTCATTGCAGAAAATAACTCATTTTTAAAAATGAGAAACAAGTTACATGTTATTCTTACTGCAACTTCTTAAAAATTAGCAATGATTTTACTGAAAAAAAAAACGTGGACAATTTCCTATTTTATTTTTTTCCTAGCTATTTTGAAAAAGGCTAAAATACAACTTCAGCTGCCTGCAGTGAAATGATAATCCTCGAGGAGTGAGAGAACTTTTTTAAAAAAAACTGTTTATCACGTTGATGAGATAGAGCTCTTCAAAACTCATGTATCAAATATAATGTTTGGCAAAAAAGGGTTAAATACATGCTATTCTCTGAGTTTTGCTGTGAAGAGGTTCATGTGCACACAACTCAGAAAACCCCCACTAATGTTTACAGCTGCAGGAGTATTTTGGTTTGTGTCTTTGTGAGGAAACAGTACTGAAAAACCTCCCACACCTGTGCATTAAGTCACTCGTCAGCTCCCTCAGCGCGGTGAGTGAGATGTTGTTGTTCTGTGTCACATGGCAGCATTCTTCGCTGTAATACATGGTTTCAGACACACACAGTGGAGAGTAAAGTAAAGACCAAAGCAGGAATAAGTCATGTACAGCAGGTCATAAAGTTTTATGTCTATATGTCGCCTCGGGGTCGTAAACTCGGCCTTCAGCCGAATAAATGCACGCTCCATCAGCGTGCAGGCTCAACCACAGACTGAGGACTGAGTCTCCAGGAGAAGAGTCTGCAGTTTTCTGCTCAAAGCAACGAGGAGAACCTGTCCAAAGGCATCCTTTAGTTTCTCTTGTGTAGGTGGATTCATTATAGACACATGTAAGTTAAGAGTCAGAAGAAGCATTGATGGACTCAGTTAAACCAGCAGCATTAGCACATTATTGATTTTGTCCTCCTTACTGCTCGTGGCTTTTCAACAGGGAGTGTGATACGAATGTATGCAAACAGGCCTCTGATGTCACCATTTACACAGGAATTACAACAGAAGACGAGGCATCATCAAAAGATTTCAAAAGTGTGTTTTCAGCCTCCAGAAGTGTTGTTTCTGTGTAAAGTCAAGACCAGAATAAACATCAGTTTCTGTGTAAACAGCCTCGAGGTCAGATCATGTTTTGGCTCCTGCGCTGCAACGTCAAGCTCTGTCCAAATGTTGACATCTCTACAGGAGTACTGAAGTAAGACTCCAGGTGTTCACCCTTCAGGTGTGGTCATGTGATCTACCGTGCGTGACTCTCAGATGAAATTTGATTGGCTGCAAGTGAAGAGTACGTCTGTGCTGCTTCTGTGAATAGACGGGGAAAAAAGTGATGCTAAACTAAAGTGCAAAAAAAATTCAGTGTTGGGTCGAAGTATCTCTATAACAGATACTTCAGATACTTGTAACAGAAAAAGTGTGACGATCGTAGGGGTGCCTAAACGCAAACATTTACTGTTTTCCAGAAAGCCTCACATAACCAAATATTTATAACCCTTTACTGAATCTTCACAGAAAAAGTCTAGAAATAAATAATAACACCATTAATGAAATAAATAATACTGATAGAGGCACAGACTGCAGAAGGGTGGAATAGAATGTTACGTTCTATGCGTGTATTAGTCTTGATCCCGTGGCCAGACTGAAAAAAAAAATCATAATGCATCTCTGGTATTGTTCAAGGGGCCAAATGTGGAGACAGGCCGTATCCAGCCAATGGGCTGTAGTTCAGGGACCACTGCTCTAAATGATCTAAAATACGTGTCAGACTCGGCCGTCTGCGTGTTGTTTCCAAGGAGCTGAGCTGACTCTACAGTTATATCGCCACCTACAGGCCTGGCATGCATACTACAGCGTTTTCCCTCAGCATTTTTTCTATGCGTTTTCGAGTGAAACGCTGTGAAACATTGTTGTGTAAATAGTCTATCAGTGAGCAGCGGGTGCTGCTGTGAGCCCCTCCCTGCTTCAAGGCACTCACAGACAGCCCAGTCCCTCTCAGCTGCAGTCAGAGCACGAAATGTTCAACCCTCCACATCTGACTCCATGTGAAGGCGCTTTGACAGTTTTTCTATTAAACAGAGAATAAAGTACCAAAGATTTCAGTGTCAGCCCTCTGTGTGTTACACCGGAACATAACACTAGTCAGTAACTGGAGACCATGCTGACTCCAAGGAAAAACAATGAAAGAGGGAGATACTTTTCAATCTAAAAGCATGATAAAATGCACCAGAATGTGGGAAATTGCATCTGCTTCTTTCAAAATTTACTGACCCCTGCCAAAATATGCCCCCCCACACACACACTCAAAATGCTTCTGAGACATACAAACCTATTTAAAAAACACTGAACTATTCCTTTAATAGAAAGAAGAAACACAGCTCTTTAGTCCTCCCGCTGATCTTTAATCTGAGTTTATCTGGCGAGTTCTGCTGACTGCTGAAGCATCACATGACACCACGAGTTTCACCGTCCACCAAACGTCAGTATTTGTTTTTCCACCCTCACACTGAAGGGACGAGTTTCTCAAAACAAACCTGTGAAACAAACCCACCAGGCCCCCCCTGAGGGGAGGGGGAGGGGGGCTGGCTGGTTACACCACAGACCGGTCTAACAAGGTGCAGCTCCAGGATGGATTTTCTGTTTCTCTGGGACTAACTGACCCATGAAAACTGGAACTAACAGCTGTTCAATAAGTCTCTCTGTAGCTCTGCCGTCCTCTCTTACTCTATGTTCGGATTTCCGAACCTTTAGGACAGCAATGTTTAATACTCTAACTTCCTATGAAACAGGCTTTGCTAGGTCAAACTTTTCAGGAGCCAAAGTCTTGTGTCCCGATGTTCCTCATTTAGCTGCTCTGCGGGAGGTGTTCCCTGAGCTGCTGTGAGCTAACCTGCTGTTCACTGGATGTGTAACGGTGCACAATCCTGAGTTTCTGTTCTTTCATCAGTTCAGACTGTAGGCATAATCACATGCATTTAACATTAATAAGAATTAAAATTTTAAAAAAAATAACTAGTATATTATTTTTTACTCTATTTTTGGAGACGCTGCAGCCTCTCTCTTGCTGTTCTGCTCGTGCTCCATGTAAACATGTTGGAACCCACACAGCACTTGGTCCAGCACACTGGACTTCAAGCCACCCTGCTTAAAGCAGACTTTTGGGATTAAGACGTTAGGACAGGGTGACTAGCTGAGGATTCATTTTAGTTTTGTTTGCTGAACCTGTTAAGAGGTTTGATGTTTGCTTTTTTTCTCCTGCAGGATGCAGCAATCTGTGCTCGGTGCATTCTGCTCCGTACAGACACACGGAGATTGTCTCAGGTAACCACAGTTTGAGCTCAGCACTCTGAACTCATCACAGGCAAAACGATGTCAACTCAGCAATTTTTCAGTAAATGGTTGAGAAAGCTTGAATCCAGTGTTAACAGGCATGACAGGCCAGAAGCATCTGCACAAAACCTTGAGTGTTGTATATTAAAGTTTCAGTATGAAAATGTGGGACCTATTCTCAGAAAGCCTGTTAGTCAAAATTAGTTATCAAAAATTATCAATATTAGTTTGAATTTAGTTGATATTCTTAAATCCAAAATAATATTCTGACTAACAGACCTTCTGACAATAAGTTAGGCTCCAAAATGTGTAGCTGAACATCCCCATTTTTAACAAACTCCAGCCTGAACCCTGACTCTAACCTCAGGAGTCATCTGACGTCACAGACAAAGAAAAAACTAATAGACTGTTTTCTTGTTTGTTTGTTTGTTTGTTTGTTTTTTCAAGGTCATTTCAAATTTATTTATCTATTTTTTAAAACAAGGGGTAGAACATGCTTTTTTCAAAACTGCTTGAAAAATATAAATCTGGAAGACTTCTTGCTACCACCACAGGGGGTCCCAACCTGTCTCAGAGTGCAGTTTTAGCTCAGCTGGAAGCAGGCGCTCATGTTTCCTCTCACTCAACCTGTCCTAACAAATAAAGCAAAGAGGACCAAATCAAATAAGAAAAAAGTGATGATGTTCCTCCGTTGTAACTTCAGGTGAAAGGTGACCAAAGCAAAGACTACATCAGTAACTTTAATGTCTGTGAAGACACCTTTTCGGAAACCTCAGACTATTTTAAAGCCGACACTGTCGACGAGCAGTCAGACAAGGAAGACGAGAACAGACATGGATTTTTCTTTTCTTTTTATGCACAATTATCTCGTGATACTGACTTTCTATTTCGTTATCTATTGTTTCTTTGTAATAATGAATTAATTGATAATGTGTTCGTCTTGATTTTAACCTGCAAGAGCAGCTGATGAATAGCTTCCAGCCACTGGGTGTAGCTGTAGCCAACCGATAAGTTACACTTTAGTTTGTTTACTTTAGGGGCGACAGGTTAGCAGATGAGAGGCTGACAAACTGCTAACTATCCGGCTGCTTCAGCTAAGTTAAGGTAACACAAATGTAGGCAAGCCTTAACTTTGCAATGTAATCTGAGACGTAATTAAACATTTATTTAAACATTTATAGTTCTTTCACATGTGTCATGTTTATTATTATGGTTTGTGGCACAGCATGATGTGGTCAACTCAAAATGTGGCGATTAAATAATCAGAAGAACCTTGACAACTCTTTGGTATAAGAGCCAGCGTCTCAGCTGCTAACCTGTAGCCCCTGAAGTAAACAAACTACAGTGTAACTTACTGGTAGAATACAGCTACACCCAGCGGCTGGAAGCCGTTCATGGCAGCTCTTGTAGGTTGAAATCAAGACAAACGTGTTTTTAATTAATTCATTATCACGAGAAAACAATCGTTGTAATATTGAGATAATAAGTCATTATCACAAGATGTGCATAAAAAAAGAAAGATCCATGACTGTTCTTGTCTTCCATAGCCAGAAGCATTTAAGGAGAGAAAATAAAAAACCTCTCAGTCAAAATTAAGAATCTGGAACAGGGTTTAAATGAGTGAAAAAAATCATAAGCTTGGGGAATCTGAAACTATTCCAAGTTGTTTTATTAAACTTCTTTGACTTTATGTGGTCCTCAGGTGGTGCCTTTAATGATCTTGTGCTGAGGGCATCATGCAGAGTGCATGTAGCCTCAACTGCCCTGCGGTCAGCAAAGTGCTGCCATGTGTTTGAGGAACATCAGAGATATTTATGTGAACTTGCCTTAAATCTGCTTGTTTTGCTACAGTGTATGTACCCTAACTATATTTAAGTTCCTTATTATAAATTCCTGTTTATTCTCATAAATTCCAGTGGAAAGTTTCTGACTTTGAAAGTTCCACATATTTTGCAATGTGGACTAACACAAACCTAAACTTAGATGTTTCAACAAACGTTGAAACTTTGAACATCATACGTGTGCAGGAGTTAAATATACAGTCTTGTTGGGTCTTATCAGACTGTGTTGTGTGCAGGACATGAGGTGAGACAGAGAGGTGAGAGAAAACAGACCCACAGGCAGAGACACATCAGAATGGAGCCAAAGCAGAGCACCTTTCAATCAATTAGTGTCCAAATCAGTCAAATAAAACGTCGATATAGATACTCTGCCAAGTGCCCACAAAGATAACAAGTGAAACTGATCATTTCCATCTAAACCTGTGAGCAGAGGTAGAGAAGGCAGAACTGAAGCTATGCAAACATGCTCTGTGACAGCAAACAGGCTGAGCTGTGAGATAAAATTTAAAACAGGTGGCTGAGAGAAAAACAGCCTCTTTCTTTAACCTCCCGCCATGAGTCCAACGGGTAGCTGAGGTCAGAGGTCACACTTAGTCTTCCCGCTCTCTTTGAAGCGTGTGTGTGTGGGAGGGAGGGAGAGAGGGGGCGTGCTTCTGAAAGCCCTGCTGTCAGCTGCGTATGCAATTATCATGCTTACCTGGGAGCGAGTGCCCACTTCTTTGGATGCAAACTTGAGGAAACGGAGTGTGAGGGCTCATCTTTCTCCGTTCTGTCATCTCTCTTTGTTGCACAGATGGATCTGCTGAGGAATGCAGACCACTAAGAGGTCCGAGGGGGTCGCCTATTTATATTTCAACCATGACAGAGAGCAAGACAGATCGCTGAGGGAATGCCCATGGGTTTAAATAAGGCCAGAACAAAAGGTGAACGTGAAGAAAAACCAACTCAGCCGGTCGGACGTGGACGGTTGGAGAGATTGGAGAGATATGATCTTAGTGGGGAAGTTTGGTCCTGAAACACCACAGGATCAACAGAAACCCCTCATCTTCCTACTGAGATCAAAACTAACACATACAAAGGTCTGAGGACAATTTATTACTTTGACAAACATCCAAAATATGTGACTCAGATTAGTCACATGAGCGTTTGATGCATGACTGTTATCATGTGCAACTATAAGAGTGCTTTCCGTTTTTAGAAACAAGTACAAGTAAAGAAACTCTTCTGATTATGAGATGGTATGAGAGAGTATTTGAGTATTTTTTAAATCTAAAAGCATCCCAAAGAGTTTCACCTTGGAGGACCTTGTCTCCTAATGTTTCCTCAGCCTCTCTCAGGAGGATTGCAGCTGGTAGTGAAAAACAGGCTTTACTCTGAGGTGCAGCTTGGCCTCAGTTTGCCCTCGCCCTGTGTGTGGTGCCCTTAAGGAGGAGCTGGAGCTGGAGCTGGAGCTGGAGATGGAGAGGCATGTACCCTTGAGAATTGAGGCTAATTCATTCCTCATGGAAAATATCCTGTGCCTCTTCAGCAGGCTGCAGAGGCACCAACATGTCTGAAGAGCAACAATTCCTTCATCAGCAGAAAAAGGACAAAAACATCAGCCTCCTGTGTTCAGAGGGGGAAAAAAACACAACATTGTGCTTTTTGATACTTATTTACCACCCAATCCAGAAAAACATGAACAATGGGCAGAGCCAGGCTTTGTTTTCTACGCTGAGGAGACGGAGAGTCGCAGACAGCAATTAGAGCCAGGAAGAAATGTGGACTTTCAGCAGATGCTCCGTTATTAGGCCAGTTAGTGCACATGCAGGAGGTTTGTACTCCTCAGTTTGGGGACTGAATGACATAATTGCTCTCTCATTGGGGGGCCATTACCAGGAACACAGACAGAGTGAGCTCGTGGCAGCTTTCCATTTTTATCACAGTTAACAATAGACACAGCTTGTCAAGCAAAGCTCTTCAGCAAATGGGAAAAAGCATTTATCAGCAGACTGATGTCCAGCTGCTCCTGATAAAGAGAGCGGAGACACTAAACAGAGTCTTTATTCTGACCAGCTCTGTTATCTGGAAACGACAAATCCACCCAATCAATCCCACCAACTCTCAGAGACGGGCCTATCTGAGCCTGCTGCAGATATGCAGAGGATTAAGAAGTGATCTGTCAGACAGAGCTAAACGCTGGCAGTCAAAGCTGGCTTTAAAGTCAAATAAGCAAGATGGAGTTTCTGCCAACTTCTGGCCCCCCTACAGTGAAGTCTCCTTCTGCTCCTTGACTGGGACCAGGAGGAGAGAGCACATCTCCACACTGGCTACCCATCAAATCTAAACTAGAATTGAAAATCATGATTGAAACCACGTGATCTACGTCATCTAACGAGGAAGTGAATGTGAACAAATGTACAAAAAATAGAGACAAGTGCGGCACTGCTGGCTGTAGACATCAATACTTGACATGAAACATAACCACAGGTATCGTGTCTGCCTGCTCTGCTCTTCATTAACGTAACACAACAAGGCGCACACACAGCGCGATGATATAACACCTGCACACACACTGCAACTTTTTCTTGAACTGTACAATACATTGAGTAAGGGCGCCATCTAGTGACAACATTTAACAGAAGACAAAAAACGTCTGACTGAAAAAGTAGTTGCGGAGATGCGGATAACATACATCTCGTCTCTTAAAACTTCTGATCATTTCCTGTTCCTCGCAAGCAGCTCTCTCTGATTGGCTATTGTCATCCTTGGCGAAAATGAGTGGTGATAAATATCAAACACGTTGGGAAATTATCGGGGCGGCTCTGATGAGTCTTTGAGCCAATCATGGGGCTTAAGATTGATCCATCACCTGCTCATAATAGAGGATACTCTGGGCCAAACATTGGGTTGGAACACCAACCTTGTTCCTGGACCATCGTGGTCAAATCAGTCTCTAGAAGTAATCTGGGAGGTGGAGCCTTTAGTTATCAGGCTCCTCTTCTTTGGAACCGTATACTGGTCAGAGTCCAGGAGGCAGACACCGTCTCTACGTTTAAGAGAAGACTTCAAACTTTCCTTAGAGCTGGTCTAATCTGGATCAGCTTTGAGAAAGTCAGCTTGGTGCATATCAGTCATACAACATGTTCTGTATTTTTAAAAGTTTGGTGTAAGAAGGACCAAGCAATAAATTCATTTTTCAACACTGTAAACGTACTAAAGAAGTATTCTCCTTCTTACTTTATGATACTGACACAGTATCTTCTTTGTTTTTGATTTTTTTCAGGTCTGAATGGGGCCAAACCACAGGACGCTGAGCTGCAAACGGTAAGAGTGTGGCCCCTTGAAATGTAAGACACCATGACACCAGAGAAAAACAAGCCAGTACAGCAGGAATGATGTTGAGCTTGTTCTTCAGGTTTGTCAGTCTCTGATTTCAGGATGAAACCATGAAAAGAAAAAAAAAAGATTTGACAGCTACCTGCTCTGATAAAGAAACAAAACATCCTCTGTAGGTTTAACATTCTCAACAGCAGATTAAGAGGAAGTCAAAGACAGTCTATGCATTGATTTGAAAGGAACTAAGTTTTTAAAATGAGCTAATGTTTCTCAGCAGGAGGTGCATGAATGATTGGTCCATTGGAGGGTATTGTTGGTAAAATCTCTAGAACAAATATAACAACAGGTTTGGTTCTAAACACAAGGATTTGATTTTGTATCCCATTTTCTTTTCAGACTGCACTTCATTCTTTACTTGAACACAAGCGCCACAAATGCTGATTCATGCTGGGCTGCCGAGAGGCACAGGCCCACCTCTCATCTCTTTGTCTGCAGCAGCTTCCATCATCGCATATCTACACCATCGTAAGTGACGCCTCGTCTGCAGTGAGTAAAAACACAGAGGCTGAAGGTGGGGGGTGGTCGTTCAGGTAGTAACACGTGTGTAATGAGGGGCAGATGGTGGTAAAGTTCAGCATCAGAGCTGGCAGGATGGAAAGGCACTCTTGGTGTTTGTGTAACTGGCCGTTTTAAAACTTGGTGTCTCTTGTTCTTTCGTAATGCCGTAACGTGGTGTGAAATGTGAAGTGTACATGAACTGAGAGGCTCAGGTGGGAGTTTCTGTTTGGTCTTTCGCAGGAGAGTTGGAATTTTGCCCCGAGCTCTTCTCAAAGGTCATCCTGAGACTTCAAAAAAAACTCTGCAAGTTTGAACATGGCCAACAAACTCAATGTGTAACCACTGGGATACAAGAACAGACTGTTCAGCACAGTAGGACTCAGTCTTGCTTTACAGTTTGCACATCCAGTTCAACCTAACACTTTTTTTTTATTGTTTACAGTGACTCGGCTCTTTTTGATTTTGCACATCGCTGATTGACTCCAATAAGAATCATGAGTCACTACATGACTCAGCAAACTATCGTCAAATTAACAAAGCACACTAAAGGTTAAGAGTCCAAAAACTGTGCAGAGCTGCAGGACTCAGTGGCTGTAACATCAGGAGAGCAGTTTGCTTTGTGAATCAGACCTTCAGACGGAGCAGTTAGCAGGACAAATGATGCACAATTCTTCATGCTATCAGCAGCTGTTTCTCTTCTAGAAGAAGCTTTGCATCAAAGCACCTCTCTCTCTGAGGTACTACATGGCTTAACATCAGGCTTTGGTAAACTTTGAAGGCAGCTGCAGGATTAAAAAATCACTACGCTGTTGTCTCACAGTGATGGTACTCCAGCGTGAAATACTTAAGATAAAATATGAACTACTGAGAGTATCCAAAGAGACAGTTTAGCAGAGCGGTGTTTGATCTATGACGAGTCCATAGGAGATCACCTTGGTATTTCCTCAATAAGGCCCAAAGAAGCAGAGCTTCAAGTGCTCCCATCAAGTCCTACAGTCAAAATTAGACTTTAATACCCCTGTGGCCTCAGGAGAGAGCAGCACAGCACAGCCAACTGCTCGGACTTTGCCTCATTCTAGCTAAAGAACGTTCTCAGGCCAGGAAATAACCTCCATTTTTCTTGAAATATATTTTTGAGAGCCTGAAGACGTTCAAAACTCTGTTGACTTTCAAACATCAGGTCTTGTGCTGGGAATGGGCTTTGGAGATTGGCTGGCTAGCGTCCCTTAGCAGCTCCTAGTGGTTCAGATTTGGAATATGTTGCAATGAAGTAAAGTTTGGAGCTTTGTGAATGTCACTGCATTGTTCATTAATTTTACGATGGACAGTCTTAGTCTGATGCTGTTGCTAGCTCTGATTTGTCATATCAGTGTTTTAAGTTAACAATGTAATTAACTTGTTCGCTTGGTTAGCAAATTGCTAACATAATATGTTGGGATTAGCTGCTACCTTGGCCAGGTCTAGCTCTCTTGCAAAAGAGATTCTATATCTAAATGAGACTAAATAAAGGTGAAATTAAAAAAAAAGTAAGCAAGTGTGGGCGGCATATGTGAGTGTGTTAGCAAACTCTGTACTCAGTTTGCTAACTAGCGCTGGCTAACACTAGCTAGCGAGTTGAGGTGTGCATCCCATTACGGAAGCTTTTAGATGACACTTTGTACAGTTAGTGAAGCATATTTTAAAGCTTGCAAAGTACCAGTATGTGTTTGTTGTTTTATGTTAATTTAATATGTTGCACCCGAATATGGAGCACTAGAAAACATTGCTACTACATGCAACAGACTGACCTGTGAGACCTTTTTCAGAGCATGAGTCAAAAACTAAGCAAAGAACCTTGACCCCACCAGCTAAGGAGAATTTTCGGTTATTAACCCCTCAGATAAGGGACCCCCCACACACACACCATGAGCTTTGTCCCCACATATAGGACAAAAACTCTTTCTAGCTGAAAACTGATTAATTTTTTTTTCAAGGGATTAACATGAGGCATACATATTAAGAAACTCTGATTTTAAAAAATGAAGAAAAAAGCTCAGAAAAACTTAAAGTCCAGAAACACTTTGATGCCCCCACCTTTAATCATTCCACCAAACACCTTTGTTGAATAGTTGAAGAGGAAACTATTGAACAGGTGAGAAAGAAAAACTTTCTCTATCCTCAGTCAGGATGAGCATGTGGATAACTGTTGTAATACACTGAGGCTATTATTGAGCCTGGTACAGATAACTGAGACATCAAGTGTGATGTTTGTGCTGCAAGAGGGATCAGAATCTGAAGGCTTGGAATCAGCAGGACTTCTGTATTTTATATGTTCATGTATTAGGCATGAACCAATAAAATTTTCTTGATGTCAACATTTAGCATCATTACTGTGACTTTAGGTAAGTAGCTAGATAACAAGACAGTTAGACCGTAGTTGCAGGCTAACTGTACACAAGGCGGTCCAAAGTCAGACCCCAGGCCAGTTGTTGCCTGAGGTCCATTAAGTATTGATAATGTCACTGAAATGAATCATGTTGTAAATATGGGTACATTTACACTTACTGTTAAGGTCACAAACCAAAGTGAACCTTGTAATGTCTCACTAAACTACATGGTGCATAGGCTACTCGTATAAAGCTAAAGTTCTGTACATTCAGTACAAACTCAACAACTCTTCCAGCTGATGTCTTTAAATGAATGGATTTATCAGGGTGTGAAAAAAACACACCAGAGGACACAAAACTAGGTTAAAGTTATGAAATGTAACAGAAAATGATAAAAATGGTGCCTAAAAATGGTTCAGAATGAAGGATAAGAAATATTTGGGTCTAAAAAATGTTGTTTGCAGGTCAAAATACTCTGAATATGAAAAACAATCCTGATAAAATCCAGATCCTGATCCTGCCATAAAAAAATGCTGACATGTTTTCCTCATATCGCCTCCTAATGGAGAACATTTTCCTCAGTCAGAAGCAGAGTTTATGCAGCATGTAACACTGCTGAAATCTGACCACTGATCATCAGGTATCAAGAGACACCTGAGGGACAGGTGAGCTTCACTGTTGATAAAAGTGTCAGTAAGCTGCTGGTTTTGTGGCCCTCTTTGGACAACCTTTGGACACCCCTGCTGTACATCATCCCTCCCTTATTCTGCACTCTGCGTTTATGTAAATGAAGAGACATGCAGACTGCTCGTCTTTGAGATGTGAACGACATGTTTGGAGAGTTACCACAGGTAGTTGAACTGAGCCAACAGGAAGCATCTCTGTGGACATAACCACCAACCTGACTGACTTCCTGTTGTCACTTTCACATGACTGAACACTATTCTTCCAAAGCATTCAAAATCTCTGATACCTGTCTGAAATGTGAGTTCACGAAGTGACTTGAAAATGCTTTTTTGAGAGAGTGGTGCAGTAAGAGTTAATCTTGCTCACGGTGGAGGATCCCACTTTGCATTATAAAGTGTCTGCGGGCTGCAGACAGTTTCTCTACTGAGGCCTTTTGGCTGTTAAAACATTACACCAGCACTTTTCTCTGCACTTAATGCTGAACTCGGTAGTAGCAGACACTTGTGGTTGAATAAACAGTGATCTCTAACTGCAGTTATTTCATCGAGCATTAGGAACCTTTGGGGGAAAAACAGATGAATGCTTGCTTTGTGAAGGAGTGGGATGTTCCAATTAAACCTATGTCAACATGACCCACTTTCCTGTCTTGTCTGTTGCCCGGTTTGTCAGCCAGAGTTCTCCGTCAGCAAGCAGGACATACTTTTCATCCCCCTGCTTGTACTTTATTGGACAAGACAGAGCTTTCTGCCTCCGAGGCATGTTCGTACCCCACCTACATTTACTCTGTTGGGCTCCTGTGGCATCCAGAGGAGGAGCTCCTGTTTCAAGCCGACTACCTACTTACAGAAATGAGAGATTGTGATATTAAAGCAGGATGTGTCAGCGATTTCACACCTGACTGGAGAAGCTGATTACCATGTGTGGAGTGACCATGTCAGTGTCGTCTCGGTTCATTTACAGCAGGACGGACGGTGGCTGACCTGACCTTCACAGGAATGCAGCTCAAAACGAGTCAGATGTTTGGAGCCCAAATATCAGGCATATTTTCATTCTCGTAAACAACCGTTTGTGAGTCAGACTCACAGTAAACGCGGTACAGTTGCAGGGCCTGGATTCTGCAGGTATCCCACACAAAATATTCAAGCCCTGGGAGTCTTTCACTTCCTGCACATATTTGAAATATGTATTTCAACAAAGACACAGAATGACAAACAGCGAATGTTTGAACAATTATGTCAGGACAGACTGAAGACGCCTCATCTGCTCTCTCTCTCTCTCTCTCTCTCTCTCTCTCTCTCTCTCTCTCTCTCTCTCTCTCTCTCTCTCTTTCCTTCACAAACTAAGGCCTGTGTGCTGTGAGGCCTCACACACTTTGCTTCACATTAGTTACGTTCAAACTTGGCAACCTGTACTGTCAGGTGGTTCAGAGGCACTGAGGGGCTGACAAAGAGATGTGACTTCTCTGTTTGTTTTCACTGATAGCTGTCAGTTGTTTCCTAAACATACCGGACTTGATTCACTGAAGGATTGTGCGGCGTTTGCTCTTGCAGAACATGTGCAGATGAGCCAAAGAGAGATCATCTAATTCACAAAGCACACAAAGGGTTAAATGCTCCACAAACTGTGCTGCAGAGCAAACAGCATCTCTGTGTTTCAGTGATTTAACATTTGAATTCACAGCAAAGATTTTTTGCTTTTTTTGTTTTTTTTCTTTTCTTTTTGTAAATTTATCAATGGCAGGAAATCAGGGCTGTACGGTGGCGCAGCTGTTAGCGCTATCACCAGTTCAAATCCAGGTTTGGGCAAGGTGGGCCTTTCTGTTCGCCCTGTGCATGTGTGAGTTCTCTGCACATACCTCAGCCCCCTCCCACAGCTGATTTTCAAACAGCCTACTACACTAGCAGTGCCGACTGATTTGACCGTATGTAATGGGCAGTATGCAAAAACTTGCGAGATCTGCAGTGTGCTAAAAGTTCCTGGATGTCTTATTGATCCTGGAAAATTTCTCAGTATGCAAAGGATCAGTCTACCTGGCATACCGTTTCCCAGAATGCACGGCACTAATACTGTTTGTCTTCTTTCTCTGTACAGGTGGCATTCAGATTGAGGTGCACTGATGTAAAAGAGGAAGTAACCATCTCACCTGTAGCTGTTTACGTCTACAGAATTCATCAAAGTCCGCACAAATCACTTCGAAACTTTTTTCAAACCATACATGGATTATACCTGAGTGTTTTTTTTTTTTTTTTCCTTCAGCTGTAAATATGAAAATTTTATCTTTTCCATATTTATTTCCAATAAAAGATATAGCCTCACTTTTGGTGTCAAATTAAAAATCAAATATGGTAAATTCTGCTGTAATAAACCTTTCTAAATTTTTGATTCACAAAAGCAGGACCCTGAAATCTCTCTTGAATGCGTTGCTTTTCTAAATGAATGTAAAATTAACATTAAACCATTGAAAAATAATGAAAGATTATTGTTTCTGTATCTTCACCACAGTTTGATTTATGGTAAATATTCTATCTCGCAATCTCTCTGCATTTTAATGATTGAAATGTTGAGATCTACCATCCTTTGTTTTGTAAATTTATAACAAAGTTTAAAAAAAATCCATCAGCTGTTCTTCCGTTTTCTTAAACTGAAAACCAGTGTGGTATAAAACAAAACAGACCTGACACACCACATTCAAAAGCAGTATGCAGTATGCAGTGCCTACTACTCGCTACATTCACATGTAGCGTGTAGTAGGCGGTTTGGAAAACAGCCATTGTCTTTCAGAGTCTCTCTATTCAGGTTTAGATCTAAAAGTCTGATTGCTGGCCCGCTCGTCAACCCGGCTCTCCGCGTTCTCTTTCAAGGTTTCTTCATCCACATGTGTGTCCATGAGAAGGAGGGATTCTTTTGATCTCAGTTTCTGTTCAGCTCCTTGGCAGCGTCGGTTCAGTTTCTTGTTCTTGAAGCTTTGTTTTGTTTAGGGAGTCAATTTGCCTGAGACTCTATATCTTTGTTTTTTTCCCGCCCTCTCAGACATTTGCAACCTAAGTGGTTGTCCTTCAGGGATAAATTTCAGACCCCCCCACCCCTGCATTCAATTGTCCACAATTGTGCTGTCCAACTTCCCCCATCCTGACATTTCTCCACCTTTCAACACCAGAGGTCAACAATAGAAACAAACCTCAACTTTATGGTATAGAGAAGAGAAGTATAGAGAAATCAAAATTAACTCTTATCATTTACCTCTCTCTCTCTCTCTCTCTCTCTCTCTCTCTCTCTCTCTCTCTCTCTCTCTCTCTCTGTCATGCAGATCGACAAAATACATGAAGATAAATAGGCAAAACTAGGAGGAAAAAGTTGGATTCAAGTATGAAGCCATCTAGCCCACCACACCTGAAATAATCCGATTTTTATCCCAGTTACTAACTCATCAAAACACCAAAGTGCATAACTCAACTGCTGTTGTCTGGTGTGATGGGGCAGGGCGTTCAGCATACCTTTATTAATGGACCCTTACAGAAAAAACTGCAAAAACTAATCAGGTGTCTTATTTTTAGTGAAAATTGTCTGTTTGGACTTTTATGAACTACATTCACCTGAAAATGTCTCATTTTAAGACGTAATGAGAATAAAATGACGTCTTGCTCATAAAGTATAAAAAGGGTCTACTGATAGGGTATGAAAAAATTACTTGTTAAGATTCTTGTATTCAGAAATTATTCTTTTTTCTAGACATTTTCTTAGATCTGTCAGGTGAATGTGGATCACACTAAGTCTAAAAATAGGATACAGACACTTGATTTAATTTCAGTTTCTGCAGCGAATCAACAGCAGGAGAATACCTTTCCAAAGAAAGTGGCAGAAAGTGACGGACACATGGCTCCCACCCACTCATGGTGCGTTCAGGACAACTTGAAAGAAACAAGCTCAGACTCGTCAAAGTGAACTGAATGCAGTCAAACTCCATTAACAGGACAGAAACGGGTGGGGGAAGGGGAAGGGACCCCTCTTCATGCAATGAACTCGAGGAGAAAAGAAGAAACTACCTTTGAGGCTCAGTCTGATGCTAAATTAAAGCTAGAAAGCAGAACAAATGGGGCTGAAAGTTTTGAAGAATCTAAAAATAATGTTTTTGTCCACAAAATGAACAGAAAATCTTTTTTTTTTATCACTGCTGAATTTTAGATGTCACAAAAATCCAACCGACTGAGATTTGTGTTTTCCCCTTGTGTTGATTCAGTCATGATTCAAGGACTTCCCTGGACTTCAGTGACTTTCATGAGAGGATGGAAACAACCTGAAACCACCGCGGCTGCTTTATATGTTTATGTTCGGAGGATGATTCAGCCTGAGTGAGTCAGCTTCAGTTTGCCCATGATCTCATTTAGTTTCGCTTTCATTCACATGATCTC
This sequence comes from Labroides dimidiatus, assembly GCA_030710495.1. NCBI lineage: Eukaryota > Metazoa > Chordata > Actinopteri > Labriformes > Labridae > Labroides > Labroides dimidiatus. Next base: position 7,976,196 of record CM061159.1, read on the forward strand.
AGTTACTTTCACTCTCCTTACACGGCCCAGTTCGTGTTTCTATTCATCCCAGGACCTCTGGGTGAGTGGGTGCTTTCTGTGGGGACATCTGTGAGCTGCAGAGGGAATCTCCAACACGCTAAACACGTTAAAAACACATGTCAGACTAATGTCTCACCTGACTAACAGAAACAGGAAGCTTATCCACAATTACAAACACATATTTCCATCATGACGTGATTCTGGTTTGGCTTCAGGTATTCAGGTCATCTTTAATCTCTGCCTCAGTTTTTCAGGTTTTATTAGTCATAAGAAGGAAGACTGTCCAAATATAACCAATGTATTTACACATCAGTTGTTATTAATAAATACTGAGACAAATATCACAATTTCTTTATAACTGAACTACAGCCTGGAGACCCCTGTCACCGCTGCTACATGACCAACCACTGTCCCCTCAGGGGTCTTCAACAAAGGAATGTGAAAACAGATCAAACTTTTCATCTTTTCATGGTTTTAGATAAAATTTAAAATCTATTTTTGTTTATATTTGTACGATAATGGATAAAATTTGTGATTTTAAATAGTTTTTGGTTTAGAAGGTGTTTCATGGCCCCTCTATCGGTGTTTCATTAACTCTCCCACTGGTCTACAGGCTTGATCTGATCCCAAGAGAAAGTAGAGGTATGCCTGATATAAATATTTGGATTGAGTTTCAGAAAGATGAGCACAGCTCACACAGTCCAAGAAAGCTTTAGATAAATGAGATATGACTGGTGTTGTGCCCACAGATGCCTCTAAAGCATAAAGCATGTCAACCCTGAGAAGTTCATTAATGCCAGTAAGGTCTGTCCCACTAAGACAGGAAAATGAATTATGGTAAGTTAAGCAAATCAACATCCCAACCACACAGACCCTCACCTCATGTTCAGACAGCTGCACTGAAATCTGACGTAACTTCTTCTCTTTGGAGCATTTCTGTTTTCAGTGACATGAAAAATGAGAAGCAGCTCCTTCCGATGAGGCAGTTTGTGAAATCGGCACTAGAAAGATTTCTGTGATGAGAGGAAACTAGATGAATTCACTTCCTACATAGCAAGTCACCATCTAGTTATGACATGAAGCTGCTGTCTCCTCCTGCACAGCAGCTTCATTCCGGTGCCAGCGGAGTGGAAGTAAAAACACCTGATTCATTCTGATGGTTCCCCTCACCTCCTGCTGCAACAGAGAGGGTCCTCACAATCCAAGTAAACACCATGTTTCCTCAAAGAGCCAGGAATTACTTCCATTCTTCATACCATCCTAACTTTTAAGAGCCAAAAGTCATTTGCAACTAATACATTTAAAAAATGACTTTATCACCCCACAGTTTATCTTTCAGGCACTGGGCCGGCTTGTCATTGTAGAAACAGTTTACAGGATTGCAGAGTCCCTGCAACTACAGCATGGAGGCATGGTCTGTGTATACCTTTGGCTAACAGAGGCCTATGTGCACAGCCTGATTTGCACGTCCTCGCAAACATAACGATGTGACAAAAGAACAAAATGAGTCCTGTGGTTGGTCTGCTGGGCCTCATTCTGTTTACAGCATTTACAGCATTTACAGAATCACAGCACATCAGCACATTTCATCGCCTCTGCTCTGGATCTTTCTTTGTAATACTTGCTGTATGATCAACATCAACATGTATCAGCTTTAATTTGAAAGAATAATATACAGTGGAGGCCAAAATTATTAGAACACTTGACATATTTAAGACGTTTTACTTGTTTTTGTTGAATCGGTCATGAAAATACCTCCCAAAAAAACATTAAATATCTACAAACTCATTATTATGTCATTATGCTCTATATCACATAGACTAAAGCCATCATAAGGAGATTAAGGTCATTTTCTTTATTAAAAGGAATGTTAAAAATGATCGACTGGCCCCCTCAGGTCCAGACCTCAACCCCATCTGGTAAATTTGGTCAAGTTGTGCAATGTAGTGAACAAATCTATTGAACATTTAGAGGAAAGCCTTTGTCTTGAGTTGAAGAAGACATGGGACATAACAGTAGTGTTGAAGCTTTTAGGAAATATAGTGACTCTATACCAGTGACGTGCTGCTGTAACCGCTGCAAAAGGTGGAAAAAAAATATTAAAGTTAAAAGTAGATTAAAAAAATAGGACACACCTCATCTTATATTTCTTGTGCTCAGAGCTACCATCTGAATGTTTTATGATCATGATTTAGAGAGAAAAAAGGTATATCATTTCAAATCTGTTGTTCGAATAATTTTATAATAATATAATAAGACTGGGGTCCAAGCAACTGTTTATGTTTATTTGTAGTAAAAAATGTCTCATTAGACTTTATATGAGCCTCAGTCATCTGAAAAGTCAAGAGAAATGGATCATTTCAAGATATCAAAAGGGAAAAAAAAATAATTGTTTGAAGGGAGTAAAAAAAAATCTGCCAGTGGAGTAAGAAAAAATTTACTTGTTTGAAAAACTTCAATGAACTCCATTTGAAGGTCTTTTTAAGCAACTCAGACATCACTTTACGTCTTTTGATATCTTTTATCGTTGACCCCTTTATATCTTAGATATCTAAGGGTCAACACCGAAGTATAAACAAAGCTTAAGAAGTGGCTCCTGTTTAAAAGCTGCTACCCCTTTAGTCTGCATGTCAGTGGCACCAGGCTGAAATAATTGATTGACATTTACCCATGTGGTGTTTACCCAATCAGACGGCATTGTGGGCGGGACATTAGATAAGACAGAGGGTGAGTGAAAACAGACCCAGAGAAGAGAGAGAGAGAGAGAGAGAGAGAGAGAGAGAGAGAGAGAGAGAGAGAGAGAGAGAGAGAGAGAGAGAGAAGACTAAGGTAAAAAAAAATAATACTCAGACCATTAGCAGCTATTTTCTGCTGACGGTAATATTAGCATCACAACATCTCATGCTCCCCTCTCCTCATGCCTGCAGGATGTAAAACTATAGTAACCCTCTGTGGGACTTAACCTCTGTCTGTCACAGTTTTTAACAGAATTCCACAGAAGCTCTTTACTTAAAGAGAAATCTCATAAACCTTTAACCCTGTTCACATGACAGAGGGAGGTTATGGGAATTACTGTTATGTCTCTGAACAGTGTAGGGGCTCTCTGAATAATACATCAAACTAAAGCTTCTGATGGCAGGAGTAGGAGGGTGGTGACCTTTCAGAGAATCAGTCGCTGTAGAAGTTGGATAAAGGTGACTGCCCCCTCTTGTCTTCACATTTCCAACCAATAACCCCCACCCCCTCAGAAACACTGACCAGCACCGCAGAATTCCCCCCAGGAAAGGACGGGCTGCTCTGCGTGTTGGGGCAAACGTAACTCTAAGTGCATACCACACCCATTGTGTTGTCTCTTGTGTTGCCATTATCAGCAGCGATAATCTCCTCTGTTCTTCTCTTCTGTTTTCAGAGAGGAGGATTTCCAAACTAAAGCCCGTCAGAGTGAGCTCCATCTCAGAGACTGTGCGGAACATCACAACAGCCCAGCAGGCAAATGTTTTCACCCCAAAACAAAGCACCACATCAAATTAACACAAACATAATTGTAGCTTTCCAGTGAGATAAACCGTAAAATTAGAAGTTTTATCAAGGAGAGAACAATATGCCAGAGGAAAAACAAAAGTTGGACAAAATAGAGTGAAAGAGTTAAATTTCTTGAGTTTATTCAAACAGGTAGACTCCAGGATTGGTTTTAAAGCTTGTGCTGTTGCACTGTGAGCACCGTTCACCCAGAAGTTGGGTATCTCAACTCAAAATTGAGACAAGCTAACCTAAAAAGAAATCATACTTTTGAATTAAATATTCTCTGTAAAACTGCTCAAAGAAAATGGTTTTGGCAAAGTAATTTTTGTTGTGACAGCATTTTGTAACCGTGAGTGAGGAGGGAACGCAGTGGATGTGAGACCCTGCTGTTCATTTGGGTGTTGGTCAAAGGCTTTCTATGCTGCACATGCCATGGACCAGCTGTCCGTGCTTCATGGCTTGAACCATGTAGTTATTGATGTTTGTTTGCTGTCTTTAGTATTCATGTGTTTAAAAAAAGTATTTTTTGAGTTTTATTTATGCACACTAGAGTTAAAAACAACACAGTGTAAGTGTTGAGATGATTTTTTACTAAAGATGAGTTAATTTTACTTGAAATGGGAGTCATGTTTTAACTCCCACTGAAGTTCGGTATTAACCCCTGTGAAGAGTTCATAGATCAACTCCTGAAAAAGAGTAACTTTAAAGCTTAGAGTTCATTTGATGGGTTCACATGTTCCCTCAAATTGAGTTAAATTTGACTCTCAGAGACTTTATTCATGAGGTCTGAATTTGCTGTGTAAAAATGTCTCTCTATGACCTGCACAAGCAAACTAGATGACCATCGACATGAAATGATGATCAACATAAAGGTATTTTTCACCTGTCAGCAGGTTGGCTGGGGGGAGGGGTAGTTTTGTCTTGATGTTAAAGAGGGGGTATTCTGCTTTCTTATATTTCAATCAGCAATAAGAAGTAACAATGCTAAATGTTCAAATCAAACATGCAGATTTTCAATCGTTGTATTTATATGTTGTAGAAATCGCTGAATATGTCTGTAAATTGATCAGAACACTGAAGTTTGAATAAAAACAAGATCTTCAAGAGGCTTGCTGAAAAGATGAGGTCATCACATAAAGACCTCCTAAATGGTTCATGACACACTGATACGGGCCTCAAACACCAAGGTCTGACCATAGCTCCAACCCAAGTAAGCTTTCAAAAGGCTGGCCAATCACAGCTAAGGGGGATTGTGGAGCAGAGAGTCTTAAAGAGACGGCAGCTTAGTGTTTCAGACAGAGGCTGAAATAAAGGTTTTCTCAAACACCAGTGTGAAAAAATATGGATTTTTTTTTGAGCTGTAAATCATGTTAAGCTTCTATAGGGGTGCCGGAGGGACAGAATAAAGTCCAAAAAAGCACAATACCCCTCTTTAAGTCAAGTAACTCGTGTTGTGGCTTTGGTTTTCAGGTGTGCAGCCTGGGTGCGATTCTGGACCCACTGTCCCCTTTTCCACATGTTACTATTTTCTCTTAAGTCCAAAAATATATAATTCAAAAAACATACACCCTTCTTCAAACCACAAGTTCACTACAAGTTCAGCAAAATGTCAGGACAGAGTGTCACATCCTGTTTCAGTACCGTCACCACCGGTGTCATGTTCCGCTACATCACTGATTTAGCAATAGTGTCATCACAAGTTAAACGATGTGTTTGGGTTTTTTTTCAGACACATTTTGGTCTTGACGCACACATGACACATATGATCATTTTGTAATACTGTGATACACCAAGAAGCGGCAAAAAATTTTAGTCACATTTTAATCATATGTTTTAAAGTTGAGGTCTTACAGCCCAGCCCTGAATTGACACAAAACGAAACTCCTCACAGTGACTTTAACTGACACGAGCCTCTCTTTGTTAAATGTGGTGAAATAAGTAAAAATAAAATCTTTCTCAGTTGAACACACTTGGAACAGGTTTAGCAGAGCTTTTTATTTTTCATGATTAGTAGCTTTCACTTCCCCTGAGCTCTATAATTATGCGTACTTCACTGCAGTTCACAATACAACACTCTGACCTTGTAGTTTTACAGTAGCACACACTTAACTCCATCCCCTATCATCTGAACTTGTAGCTTATCACTCTGAAGTGATTGTGGAAAACCTCCTGGAGCTTTACCCGAGATAAATCTTCAACTTTAATGAGAGCTTCCCCTTGATACAAACTGAGATGGTATCTGACTTCAGCTGTTGTCTACTGTGCTGCTATGTGCCACTAATAATACATAGGATGTCAGTATGAATCAATGGAGACCAAAATAATCTTTTACAACACTCTGAACTGCTTCTACATCTTAAATGATAAACAGCTGATCCAAACTTCCAAACATCTGACTAAATGTGTCAAACAGATCACCAAATGAGGATAAATAGAGCTGAAGACACAGAGCTATCAACGCTAATAGCAGCAAAAAGAAAAGAAAAAAACTCAAAGATTAAATATGAAACAGACGTCAGCCCAGGAGCTGGTTGTGGTTTAGTCTCCAATGCACACCAAGGGGTTAAAATCATCAATAAACATGAGACAGATGCATGGAGGAGGTGAGAACTTGGACTCATAGCACACCTGTTACAGGTAAGAGGCTATGCTAACACTGTTGACTCAGATAACACTGCTGACTCAGCTAACACTGCTAACTCAGCTAACTCAGTGAGAGTATTACAGGAATGCACTGACTGTATTTTGAACAAGAAAGTGCTAAAATTTGCAGTTCCTAGAGTGTCCACTGGAGGCTGGCTGCAGACACACTGGACACCACACATACACGTATTCAAAAAAACTGGACCCTTATGTCCAGTGATTACACAAACAGGACCATTAGTCATAATGTAACGTTATGGAACAGCCCATTTGGCTGCCCTTGTCCTGCCCTTAGTGCCTGTAATGGTGGACTCTACCGCCATTAAATTTAATGCTCTGGTGGGGTGTTAGCCTGACTCATGCATACCGCTAATCCATTAGAAAAACGGTCCATATATAAATGTGTATAAACATTTGATTCTGAGAATCCCATTTTTCTATCAATACACACTTTACAGGGGGTGAAGGTTTTTTAGAACTTGTTAATTTCCAAGTTATTTAACTTGAGAGTTTTCTCTATATAAGGGCATGTCTGACTGGACTGAAACGTGGGTATCCTGTAGCTGTCCGGTTAAAGGCCCGCCTCTTAACCTCATCCAAATTCAAACAAAGCTCGGCTGAGTTCAGAATATCCAATATGGCCGCAGTAGATGATAGGCTTCAAAACTCTGTATTAGAATTAGATGGGTGATGTCACAGAAACTACATCTTTATGTTATATAGATTATGACTTAGATAAGACACAGTGAGGACAGTCCACTACAAACATATTCATCTTGTCATCGTCTTATTAATGAAAACAAAACATATATTGGTCACATTTTTCAACATCAGTGAATTATTTTTAATTGGGAAAGATGTGTCGTTGACCAACATTTATTATCTTAACTTAAGTTAATGAAATGAAAACTGATCCATATATAAACCAGACACCATCAAGTGATGGAAACCCCACCCCGACCCCCAAGTGGGATTTTTAATGACCATCCTCTTACGCACACACACACAGACACTCACACACACACACCCAGTCAGCGGTCAGTCGAGCCCCCCACACTCTGGCCTTTCTGACAAAAAGCAGCTCTGTGATCAAGAGAAGACTTTCAGTGACACCACTCAGAGATAAGAGAAAAAAAAATATGCTGACTAATCCTGTGAAAGACACAAAGGACCATGTCTGGATTTCTCAGTTTTAATAGTTTCTACCATCAGCCTCAGAGAAACGTACAGTGTTATATCTTTCAACAAAATTTCACCTCCAAAGCTTCACCCAGAGACTACTCTTATCACCATCCCATGTATGCAGTGGGAGTGCTGATATTATTCTAAGTCCAGACCCATGAAGCATTAAATGTGCCAGTGTTTGGTTTCTCAGTCACTAAAATCTTCTGAATAACAAACACACACACATACCACACACACACTGGAACTTGAATTACAACTCAAAACAAACAAGCACAAAACTACACACAAACAAATTATCTGTTAGCAGAGACCACGTTATAGCCTGAGGGGTGTATCTGTGTGTGTGTGTGTGTGAGGGAGAGAGCGAGAGAGAGAGCGAGAGAGAGAGAGGGGAGTAAGAGGGATATGGGAGGTGGCTTTATTTAAAGTAGAATCTTCACTATAACAAGCTTCCATTCAGGAACACACACACACACTTCAGCTACAATCAAAAAGTCGAGACATTACCCTCTTTTATCATTTACCTTGCAAATGTAAAGTTTCGACCCCCACCTGGACCAAAAACCTGACCCGTGGGTGTGCCACGATCCCACAGCCTCACTCACCTAGCTCAGAGTCAAAACCGTGAAGAGTGATACCTTATCAACTCAGATTAACCACACAAAAACTGTTCTAAACTAGCTTTCTGGTGAGCTACATTAAAAATATAAAGAGGCTAATTTTCAGCCTATGACTGCGTAACAAACACGTCCTGCCTCTTATTACACGCTTCCACGCACACGGACACACGGGGAGAGAGTCTTACCTCGGAGCAGCGTCCCTGCGCTCATCAGAGCCAGTAACAGGAAAGAAGACAAATCCATCTTCGTTTGGTCGCTGTTCGGGTTTGAGGATACCTCTGAGGAGCTTCGAGAGATGAGGAGCTGATGTCTGCGAGAGCTATTCAGATATGAGCCGCTCGGATGTGCGTCGGTGGTTTCTGAAGAGTCTTGGAAAGTCCGAGGAACTCCAAAGTCCGTCTCTCTCTCAGTGAGGCAGCGCAGGTGAAACTGTGAGCCGAGCGCATGGCAGGAGGAGTTGGAGGAGGAGGAGGCGTGGTAGCTCTTCCGGGCTCTTTTTTTTTTTTTTTTTACTGGTATGTCGCCTTAGAGGGCTGTCGGAAAAACAGAGTCTCACATTTTCATGTGCGGGTCAGCAGACACAGAGGAGGACTGAGGTGAAGTCATGTTCCCACAGTAAGCTGATGCTACTGCTGCGGAAGCGCCAAAGTCTGAAGCATTCAGGAAGAATTTAAAGTATCCTGCTTAGTCTCTCTCATTCAGAATGCCTCACAACTTTACTGGTTTAACCACACAGTTGAAAAATTAAACCTGTTGCTCAGTTACGAAGGCTTTGCGCACATGCGAGCAAATTATAGCGTGATTTCCATCCCAAACATGTGATTAATGAAACGCTCAGCATCTTAAGTCACGAGTAAATCTCATGTCAAATTGTCAAAAATTGACTGACATGGGTTTTTAAATGAGAAACTTGGACACGGTTCATAAGGAGCACGTGAAGGCAGCACGTTCCGCTTATTTAAATGAACAATCACTGAGGAGGAATGCCCGGAGTCTTTATCTTCAGGGGGAGAGCGGGGCGCTCCACAGCTGCGGGGATTTCCTGCGCATTTCATTTCTTTAAAATCAGATTACGGATATGTGTCCAGCAGAAATTCACCACTGCCTCTGTGAAAATGATCACCAAAAATATATAACTAATAAATAAACATGTATCTATAACATTCCAAGATAAATCACTGTATTATCACTTCTCGGGCTGTAGGCTAATGTTCACTGGATGATATTGTGGTTTTGAATTTCACAGTGAAATCATTGCAGACACGGTAAATTACTCTGAACTATTCATTTTAAATCATAACCAGGATTTCACAACATGTTACTGTGTTATTTCACAGCTGAGCACTGTGCTGAGACCATCTGATAACACAGTGAACCACATTAGCGGCGCTGCATTGTGTATTTATGCATCATGATTTTAAACATTCTGAAAAGGCAGAAAGTCTGTGACTAAATGGCTGTTTATAGCACCAAGAGCTGACAGATACTTTTTACTGTAAAATTACACTAATTTATTGGTGAAACTGTTTCCTGTGATTTTAAAGTATCCTTACTGCAATGCATAAATAGTATTTTACTCTCTTCACCACTCACTCGTCGTTCACCCCTGACAAACGTTTCAGCAGGTGGAGAGGTGAGATAAGATTACGGTTTGTTTGATTTTATGGGCTATCATTCATTTCATATGGAAAGTAAGGTTCTGACGAAAACTGAAAGGAAGGGACGGCAGAAGGCAATGGTGAGAGAGAGAGAGAGAGAGAGAGAGAGAGAGAGAGAGAGAGAGAGAGAGAGAGAATCAGCAGATGGTGATCGGTAAACAGTGCACACCGCACCACATGAACCACACCTGAAACATCTACTGCATTGAGGTGGTCAGCCGAGCTCACCAGTGACATCTGGTGGACATGTGGTGGCATGACTGAAAGAGGAGAATCTCACTGCACAGATGGGATGGGAGATCCACTCTCTGTGCTCTCACTTGTTTGGACCTTTGTATGTTTGTGAATTTGCAGTTGCAGCATGTTTGACCCGATGGAGATATTTTGGCCTGTGCAGATCAGTCCTCAGTCCACTCATCAGACAGACACAAGAGTCAAAATATCCATGAAATGATGCAGGTACAGGCGTCACAACTCAGCAAACACATTTCAGACACAAACCCATAAAATCAGATCAGCAACTGGACCTTTGGACCTGCTGGTGTTTCAGATGATTTCACCCATGATGTAAACATAAATAATCACTGGAATACAGCGCTTACCGGTTTGGATTGCATTGAAGCTAGTAAGGTGTTAATAACTGCTTTCATCTCTCTTTGTTGCTTTTATTTTATCTGATAATTCCTTCATACCTATCTTTAAAATATGGAAAAACAAAATACCCACTCTTTTTTAAACTGAAACATTTTAGAAAAGGTTTCAAATGAGTCTCCCTAACTCATTTTGCAATGCTAGTGATCTGTCTTAATGCATCTTAAACAGTCATTGACTGAAGAGTTGATGATGTCTTTCAGGAAAATGATCCAATGCAGACCTCAGAGTCCACCAAGGTTTGGTCTCAGTTGAAGTTCAGGAATATCCTACAGTGGCTGCCACAGAAACCAGATTTGAACCCCCCAGAGAATCTGGGGTGGGATATTACTGAACTGGAGGTCATCGCCACGAGGAATGGACTCAGATTCCTGAGCACTGCTGCCGAAAGCTGATGCGTGTCAGTTCATCACATCCGCAGCAGCTTAAGGATCTCTACAAAGGTCTAAAGACCCTTGTCATGAAGGGGTTAAATCATTTTGAGAATGTACTAGTCATTAAAAGGACATTTTGTGATGAAATTGAAGAAAAAAATTTCAAATATTAGTTGTGCCGAGCTATTTAAACTGTTCAAGTTTAACATCTTAATTTCAAACAGCTGAAAATGTTGCAAAGAACTCACTTTACTATGAGGGGCTGAATAATTTTGAGATCATTATAAGAGGTATTTTACTAAATTTGATGGGTCAGACTACAGGAAGAAAGACCTCCATCACTAAGACAGAGTCAGAAGAAGAAAAAGAGGCTGGACTGGACCATCAAACACCACCAATGGACTACTGAAGATCAGATGATGGTGCTAACAAATCAAAGTTTGAAATCTTCGCTTCATCACGCAGGATTTTTTTTACGCTGTATGTCGAGTAAGGTAGGTGGAAAGGTGGAAAACTGTGATGAGTCCAAAGTTTATAATACACTTAAGGTTTATTAACTGATTCATGATTTATTTTGAGGTGACATCAGATTAAATTTCATATTAATTCATTCTATCTGAAGTTTTGGACCTGAGAATTAATTTGAGTCTTACTCTGTTTTTCAAAGATTATTTTTATTTTCTTAGCTGCCACAAATCTATAAATACATGTATAGCTTGATTCTGATAAGGGATCAAAGAACAGGCTGAAGAAGTTTAAAAATTTATGACCACTTATTTTAAGATTTAAGGGAGCTATAAATGTGTAGATTTTGTAAATTGTGATTTCATTTTATAAATTTGTGTTTATCATGTAATGTTGATTTGCAGAATGATGTCACCTCCATGGGCTGGGTTAACCATGTGCATCATGAGCTCTGAACTAAGAATGACCTTAGGCTTAACTCTTACTGACCTCAGATGGACTAAAGAAGTGCATCTGTAACCGATGAGCTCTTAATGTGTTGTTTCAAAAACTAATAAGTGTTTCATGATGAGTCGGCTTTAGTCATTATGACACTGAGCGTATAAAAACACTGTGACATGTCCAGAACTCTAAACACCAACACGGGAGTTCACTTCTGATGTGGATTTCTGTTTTCCTGTCTCATATTGTATTTAGAAAGAAATGAAACCAGCTGAACATCGTTTCCTATCGTTCACCATCACGACACATTCAATCCTGTCACTTATGAAGACAAGAAGCAGATAATTGATGTCGCAGTAACCTGAAAACTGCATTCTTTTTCCCTGATGTGGCAGCAGTACACTCTGTCACACACTATCCTCAGTTTTACTTTATTTATTTATATATTTTATGATTCTATGATATGTAGTGGTAAATTGTTTGGCCTGTTATGTTGTTTGATCTGAGTCTCCATCACTGTTGTTGCTGACTGAACCTCTCTGGGTGAATTGTTGAGAACATTCATTCTGTTTGCTGAGGATCATGATGCCGGGTAAGTTGAAATCACAAGTCAAAGGGCAACATATACGCAAGTCTCCAGAATTTTCATTTCAAGAACAGATTCTCATTTCAGAAAAAAAGATACACATTTCAGAAAATTCAGTACAATCAATTTCGATACATGAATATTGGAAACTTTGACAAAAAAAAGTTTATGCTGCTTTGTTGCATATAAAATGTGTAAAGTGAGGGGGCTTAATGTGCTACATCAGCTCTATAAGGTAATTAATCATAATACTAATATATGGCAATATTAACAAATTGAATATTTAGCTAAATATTATAGCATTATTAAATATGAAGCTAAAATTTACAGCTTAAGATAACTTTGGGCAAAATGTCAAAGCCTGATGCTTTTTTTAGCTCATTGAAACACTCTTCATTTTAATTTACAAATCATAGTTTTCCTCATTCTTTGAAGCTAAACTTTCAGTGAAGCGCTCTTATATCTCAGACCTAGCTTTACCAGCAAATAATATCAAGACCTGTACAATATTACGGAGCCAGTAACCCTGAAAAAGGATGGCTGTGGAGCTGAGGCACTGAATGAAGGTCAGGAAAGGTGTTTTTTGACCAGAAGTTCCAGGATCTACTTATTCAGGAACTAAATGGTTCCTGTGGCCCCTTGTTGTCTGTGTTTCTACCCAGACCTGAAGTCCCATGAGGATTATTCAAATATTCATTGTTGTTTGGAGACAAATAAGTTACTGCACTACACCTTCAAACCAGTAGAGGGAGGTAAGACAACAACAAAGGCGATTCAGCAGGGATGACACCAAAGAAGGAGATGACAGGCCGGCATCGTTATGTGCAGCAATGCAGTTAGCCTGTTAGCATGGAGGATATTCAGTCTGTGCTGGTTTTGATCATGATTTTTTAAAAATAGCTTTGACCAGCAAAACACCAGGGTAAATCAACCAGGTCACTCTTTAGGCTGAAACATCACTTGGTCTCTATAAGAAACCGACTGTTGTTTCTGCTGAAATAACGAGTGGCCCTGTTGATTGACGGCTTTCAGCGGGATGCATCCTTCTCAAAGGGTTTTATATAATCAGTAAAATTTTATCTAATGAGGAGATTTTGACATAAAAAATTGAACAAGGATGCATTCGAGAGGACTTCTGTATTTGAACAGCTGTTTTAAACTGGATATCCACTGACGCATTCGGCTGAAGGTCACCAGTTTACAGGGTCACTCTTTAAACTGTAACACCGGGAGCTGACAGAGACACATTCTCACTATCAGGCTCAAAGAAGAGCATTGTTCAGGAGTTATTAGACCAAGTCAGTCACAACTGGGGCAATCTTATTGTGGACAGAGGAAGGGGGGAATAAAAACACTGTGGCTGTTCCACCAATCAGAAACGTTGAGCTTGCAGTCCCCGCCCCTGAAGTTCCCTGGACCTGAGGAAAGTACTTCCCTCAAGGCAGAACTAAATTTAGACCCTAGTTCCTGTGGTCAAAAAGCACCTTAACAGCTCAAATACACCAGATGTGTCTGCAGTCCAGCTCCACTCTGTTGCATGTTAACTGTGGACGTCAACTCACACCGGCTACATGTTCAGTTCAGCAAGCTGCAGGACTGACAGACAGCTGGAGCCGCGAGGCTAAGGAGTTCCTGCGCTTCCCACTTCACTGATGGTCTCCTCTTCGTTCATTTTGGGTTATAACCGCAAACCTGTTGACTCCTGGCCTGGCTCTGCTCATTATGTCATTTTGTTTGGTGTTGTTGTCAAGTGAAATACGACCTGGTTTTGACACAGTTTGTTTTATTTAAATAGGCATTGGATGTTTTTAGCTAGTTTCCACACACACCTTCCTGTCCACCTCGATCTGCCCTACCATGAATTGACGTGTCACAGCTCCAGCATTCAGCAAAAATAGGATGGTTGTGTATCTGCTGCAACCTGCTGGAGCCTGACCACAACAGAGCGGATCGAGTGTCAGATGAAACATTAACTTAAATGTAAACTTGTCTGATCCAGTGCCACGACGAAGCAGAGCTGGACTGGAAATGCATCTGGTGTATTTTAGCTGCAAGAATCCATGCTGTGAATGATGTCCTGCAGATCAAGGCATAGCCTGCCTCAAGGTTAATAAACAAACTATAAAACAACACATTTTCTGCTTCACTTCTACTCTTCTGAAATCTGTACCTGTTAAAGAGTTTCCTAAACCATCATTTAGCTTTTACTTTCATGTAAAACATCTACTTTATCAAACTTCAGTCACATCTGTCCCTTTGTTAGCATTGTCAGGCATGAAGTAGGGTCTGCAGCTGATTCAGGTGCTCAGTTGAAGGCTGGGTTGTGGGCCCCTGACAGCGTGCTACCAGGTGTGCTCTTGCCTCTGAGGAGGGTGAGGGAAAAGATGAAAAAACAAGCGCTCATAACACCCAGGATGATCACGCCAGAGATAAGTGCGCTGGTTACTGTGTTCATATGAAATGCTGGAGCTTTAAGATGGGCTGAAACAGCACAAAGACAAACACAAACACACAAAAATCAGCGTTACCATCATACTCATATGACTACTACAGCACACATGTCTGTAAAGGATGTGAAGACTCACCCAGTTGAGAGTTGTTGGTTGGTGTTTCGTCTGTGAAAAAACAATTCATGGTTATGAGTGATGCACTGGATTAAAGACAGTGTACTTCACAGTGTAGCTTTTGAATACCAGGGCACCCAGATATGTATCCAGTGAGTTAAAGTTCGATGCAGGAGAAAATTCAATTTGGAAAGCAGGAAAATTTTAAATTAAACAAAAAAAGCAAACCAGAGCTACAGACACTATAAATCCCTTTTAAAAGCTAGATGCTATCAAGACTTACAAAGGCTAAGCAGAGCTACAGAATCTAGTAAAGACTATTAAAAGCTAACCAGGGCTACAGAAGCTAACAAAGACTATTAAAAGCTAACCAGGACTACAGAACATTGCGAAGACAATAGAAAGCTAACAATTGCAACAGAAGCTTACATGTACTGTTCAAAGCAAACCTGACCTACAAAAGCTAACACAGAGTATTCAAAGCTAACCAATGCATTGGACAAGAACAGAGACTTTTCAAAGCTAACAAGAGCCACAGAAGCTAATAAGGACTCTAAAATGCTAACTAGACATAAAGAAGATAATGAGGACTGTTCAAAGCTAACCTGACCTACAGAAGCTAAGTAGCAATGCAAAATGCTAGCAACTGCTAAAGAAGCTAAGAAAGACTGTAAAAGTTTACCAGAACAACAGAATCTAGAGAGGAATGTAAAATGCTAACCAGAGCTACAGAAGATAACAAGAGCAGCGAAAAGCTATTCCGTGCTTCAGACGCTAACAAAGACAGCTAAAAGCTAGCCAGGGCTACAGAAGCTCATGAGGACTGTTCAGTGCTATCCTGACCTCCAGAAGTTAACATGAACTGTTTAAAGCTAACCTGACCCACAGAAGCTTACATTGGCTGCATAAACTTGACTTATGATTTGTTGTTCTCTAACCCTCGGTGGAAAACCAGACTATGACTAGAGTGGATTTTTATTATTCTGGAAAGAAAAAAAAAATCGTATTGTTTGAAGGAACTAAAAAAAGCCGCCACCTGTCTCTTCTTGGTGTTAAACATTTGGAACGTAATACAAGGCCCTGCAGACAGTTGCAGTGTTTTGATAATAAGGTTTTGTTGGGAAGAAGAAAAAGATGTGTACCGCTTCGAGTGATGATAGGCCCTGCAGTCAGGACAGCGTTTCCAGATGCAGCGTTCGACTCCTTCCTCTCCAGTGCATCTCTCTTTTTCCTGCTTCCACAAATCTGAAAAGTGACAGAGAGGGTTTTTGACAAAATGAAAAAAACATATGCCTCCTTACTGCCATCACTCTCTTATGTTAAGATAACAGAAATGCACACACTCAGTGATAAATCTCTTGACATCCTCTGTGTTGTATTTTGGGCTTTTCTGTAAAACGTAATTTTATCCTTATTAAAAGACTTGTAAAGTAATATTTTCTGACCTCATCTTGTCATTCTTGCCTTTTAATATCTTAAAATAAGACATTTTCTGGACTTGTTAGGTAGCTGTGACTCATATTAAGGCTAATAAGATAATTTTTACAGTCCATATAAGCTAACTAGGGCTAAAGAAGCTTATGAAGTTCATTCAAAGCAAACCAGGTCCACAGAAACTAATAAGGACTGCAAAATGCTTATCAGACAAACAATATCCAACCAGACCTGCAAACGCTAATCATGGCTTCAGGAGCTAACAAGGACTATAGAAAAGTCCTCTGCCCCTACAGGCTAAACCAGAGCTAAAGAGGGTGACAAGGGCTTCAGAAATAATTAAACCTGCATAAAGCTAACCAGATCCACAAAGACTTTCAAGGGCTAAAGAGGCTAACAAAGACTGCTCAAAGCTAACCATGGCTACAGGAGCTAGTAAGGACTGCTTTGAACTTATCAGTCCTACAGAGAGTAATGATTACTGCTAGAGGCTAACCAGACACACAATAAGTCACCAGACCCACACAAGCAAACCAGGGCTGAAGAAGCTAACAAGGACTTTTTAAAACTTACCAGACATACAAAAAGCCTCCGCCCCTAACAACCAACCAGCTCATAGCCACAAAGGCTAACCAGGGCTAAAGAAGCTAGGATGGACTGGAAAAGCTAACCAGACCAACAAAGGGGCTACAGAAGCCAACGATGACTTTAAAAAGTTATCCAAATCTGCAGAAGGCATACAAGGACTATGAAAAAGCTAACCAATGCTGCCAAAGCCAATGGGGACTCTAAAACACTAACCAGGGATACAGAAAGCAAAGATGACCAGAGCTACAGAAGCCAATAGGGACTGCAAGGAGCTAAACACGGCTACAGAAGCTAAGGAACTGAAATATTTTGCAGCTTATGAAAAAGAAATGCTAACCAATTAATTTTAATTCATGTGAACTGAACTTTGGGACATTTTCTGTTCCAACTGTCACTAAAACTATCAGACCATAGTCACATGTGTATCTTGTCATGCAAAGTGTAAAGGCATCCCGATTGTCTCACTGGCATGAGCATGGGACAGTCATCTGATCGACACAGCTTGGTGACACAGTGTAGGAAGACCGTGGACATCTTCTGGTTCTTGTGCTTCACAAAACGGAAGACTTCAAATGAGAAACGGCCCATCTGGCTCTTCCCGTTTTCAAAGACGGTGGTCTGGGGATCTTTTTCACAGCTGGTCCAAGGATGGGAGAGGTAAAAAGACAGATGAATGAGAAGAGAAAGAGAACCACAACAGACCAGAATCAGAGATCTGTTCTCATGCTTGAGTTACCTAAAGAAGAGATCATAGCGGAGGTCATCGTTTGGGTTTCCAGAAGGAGTGGTGTAGCAGTAGTCCATGAGGATATTCCATCTATTACGCACCAAGGATGAGTTAGGATTAGAGTACAGAAAACACACTGCTGACACATCTTTACATGATACTCTGACCAGTTATCTAAAGGATTTGGGGAGACACTGGAAGTACATCAAAACACCCCAACAACCTGGCAGAATACAAATGATCTGTGACCACATAAAGATATTTTGTAATCCGCCTCTGTAAAGCTCCAAATGAAACCCTGTAATTTGGGTAAATATGGAGCATGGGCTGCTGGTGCTTTATCCAGTATAACCAGTGGTTATTGATAAATACCTTCTGTCGAGGTTAGAAGCTCTCACAGCCGCAAACACCCTTGTCTTCAGGGTCAGTCCTGTCATGGGGATGGACAGCTGCTGGATGTACGATGAGTCCTGCACACAAACCATCAAGCTCATTTCATGAGTTTATACATGAATCCTTGAATATTTACAGTCTGGTTTCAGAAGAATCCTACTGACTGTGAAGTGTTAATGACAAAGGAATTTACCACAAGGTTTGAAATGAATAAACAAGATATTAATGATTGAAATTCAATAAACAAAACAAAACAAAAACAAAACATATCACTAGTAAACTTCGTAAAGATTGTGACTATGGTTTAATAAAATAAAATATTAATAATACTGTTCTTGAATGTTAACGCTGTCATTAAAAACACAACAATGAAACTTAAACGAAATAATAGAAAATCAATACACTTTTCAAAATATGGAAATAAAGGTGAAAATAAAAATACAGCAACCATACTGTAAATGGCGAAAAACTAACATTTAGTAAAAAGTAGTACTATTGTAAATGAAATTACAGTCATATCAAAGAGTCGGTCTGCTCTTTCATGATATGCTGTTGCTTCAGCTCACAGCTGGACAGAGGATCATAGATAGCCACATCGAGGAAAAACAAAATGGGATTCAGAGGAAAAACGTCATAAATTCATGAAAACAAATGCATTAAGACACAATAATAAATTTATAAATTTAGGAGAGTAATGTCATAGTCAGAAGCTTTGGTTAATCTGTGAAGCTGGGGATCGTGTATCATCATGTGAAGTTTAATGAAAACAGAGGTCACAGAAGTGATCACAGGCTGGTACGGTATCTGTTGTATTCCAGCATGTATCACTGCTGAGAATTCATTTTGAAAAGGTGCAGATAAACTCTACGTAATGCAGAGCCCCCTTCTGTAATCATTGCATGATTAAAAGTTACTTGACATCAAAATAATTTCAGCCAATGAAATGAAGCGAACTAACAGAAATGAGGATTAAAGTGAGATGCACTTACATTGTAGAGCAGCAGATTTAGCGTGCTGATGAAAGTACCGTTGCTGTCCTTCACTGAGATTGCAGCCGCTGACCTTCAGGGTAAAAAAGACCAAAGTTGTGATTACGATTTAAAGAGAGGGTTGTCAAATATAGCGGATGAGTCCTTTCGAGGTGTGAGACTCACGAAGCCAGCTGTGTGTTGTTGACCAGGTACTCCAGAGGGTAACTGCAGCTGAACTTGTACAGCAGACCTGGCAGGTAGCTGATGATAGCTGGAGGATCAGGTGTATCGATGTATCCTGAAATATTTCCAATCTGCACCAGCGACAGGTTCCCATAAGCGTTGGGTCCTTGGGCTGTGGAGACCTGCACCAAACAGGTGAGACTTTATCCCACACAGACTGAAGCTGATAACATCACTGAGTGTATTCATGCATCAAACTGATCCTTAACTTATTCCCAACAAAATCAGCTATTACAGTAAACTTTCAGTCTTAACTTCCTGTAACTAGTTTTACAGTTGCCACAGTTTCTGCTGAAGGGTCTCTGCTATCTCACAGCAGGGCTGGACTTCATTCCCATACAGAATACAGAATAAAGACAGCATGGAAACTGTGAATGAGACAACTCCCTGAAGCAAAAACATGTTAAGGTTAGGTTAAAGTTTCACCTGCAGCTTGTGTCTGCTGTTCCAAAATCAACTAAAACACAAAATGTGGTGAATAATCCTGCAGAGTGAGCCGAGACGCTGAGTCGTTCCAGCGTGCAGAACAGTTCCCTCTGCCAGCTCCTCTCTGTGTTGACAGTTCAAATGTTCAAAACACAAGAACTCACCACCAAGGAGTTTCCACAGGCCTCCAGCGTTGCCAGGCTGATACTGAAGATAACCACAGTAGGAAAAGTGTTGTTGTTGATGAATCCACGGCAGTGAGCATCCCCATGGCGGCCGTTGAGGGCCAGGTCGGTGTCAGTGTAGCCGGAGAAGAGGACGGGGCAGAAGTTGATCTTAAGCGTGATGGTCTGCACCCCACAGTACACACTGATATCCCTCTCCGCTGCAACACACACACATACAAGATGCTAAGGTAATAGGAAAAAGGTAATAATGTTTTTCAGGACGTGAGGCTTGTGTGGTCTAAGATAGATTTACGTCCATCAAAGTTTGGTTTCCTCACCTGGGAAGCGGCTGTGAAAGTTGCCATCACAGTTGTATCCATTGAACTGAGATCCAACTGATAAGGCCTTACTAAATATTAAAAGAATCAGAAGTATATGTTCCATATCAGCACCTGGAACAGAGCAAGAAACGGCACTTAATGTGAGAAATCAGGTCAATACCCTTCATGAGTGAGAGACGAGGATTTAATGATGAAAAAGTGAAAAAAGATCATTTATTCGCTGAGCTCATCCTCTGTTGGTTTTCCTAAGTCAGAGATCAGACGTCAGGGGAGTGTGTCAATCGGAACGCTAACAAATGTCACACTGCTCCCTTTTTAGCATCAAAGTACGAAGATGCTGAATCATCTTCTGCTTACAGCGTAATCTTTTCTCTCATCACAAACCGCTCATTATCCTCCAGAAATCTCCATTCAAATAATCCTCGTCACGTTCAGATGGAGGCTGTCGATCCAGGGGAATCGATTAAATTCAAGCAGTAATTGCATCAAATTAGTTGAAGTGTCTGATCCCTGGCAGCAGACGGTGGCGTTCACGACAGCCAGAGGAAGACGGGCAGAGGAGAAGAAGAAGAAGAAGCACTCACCCGGGTTCCTGAAAGCCAGCAAGTCAGCGGTTCTCCATAAGCCTGGGACAGACGAAGGACTGGTCCCCACAGCATCCCTACCTCACAACTAGAAACAGGACTCAGAGGCAGGGGGGGAAAAGGGATCCGACACATAAGAGATTCATTATTTGAACATGTCAACAAAAAAGGGCTGTCCAGGGTGAACATGGGAAAGTCCATCAAATCTGAATGTGTTATACAAATCCTTTCACGTTCGCAGAAACATGAGCAGGTTTTGAAGTTTCCCACTCATATCCTTTTGGCCCAAACTGGCTGTGTCACTGCTCACAAATGGTTTGACGCCGCATGAGGTCCAGCGGCTGTGGAGGGGGGAATTATCTTTTCATCGCTCCAGTGGCCCTGGCTTGCTGACTGAGCCGTTCCTTTCTCCCTGGGCTGGTTGGGGACTGGAGGGCCCACCAAGCGGGCCTTTGGCCCTGGGAATCCACACTCTTCGTGCTTTGTGTGCAGAAGTCTTCAGTCAGCACAGCAGCAGGCAATCTGCTCGGTGGGGCTGCGTGCTGCTGCCGGCCCCGTACCTGATACCTCAAACTTTGATTCCTGGTCACAGGACTCCCACCATAGAAAGAAAGAGAGAGCAAAGTTTGGGGAGTTTCAAGGGATTACCTGGACCTTACTGTCCAAGCCTCCATATGGACTGCTGTATATGTCATGGGCTCAGTGCAGAGAGACCCAGACAGAGGACACACAGGGATCCTGAGAACAGGAAACGTGAGATGGAAGAGACCCCAAAGAGCCTAACTTCTCACTTTTGGACCAATGGGTTGGAAACAGAAGAGCACTTGTCTGGTTTCTCTCTTCTGACAGTTTGAAAAAAAAAAAAAAAAAACAACCACATGTATTCTCCTCACATCTGTCATCAGCAAAATAACTCCTCTTTACCCTCAGTAAAGCTTATATAGACTGATTCCTTTTGTCCTGCTCTGCCTCAGCTTTCACACAGGACCACACTTTAACCTCCTGAAAACAACAGCTTCACTATCTCAGACTGTATTTAGTCAGACATCAATGAGGTGTGCTCCTCTCTTACCTTGATATTTCCACCTCATGAAGATTGTCTTTGGTGCAGTCATTTTGATTTAAGATCATCTTCATGTCCGAGGGCTTTCAGACAGCATTCGTGACCCACTTGTCCACCAGGGTCCTCCTGTATGGAACATCTTGTTGCTGCTGGTGACTCAAACTGGACTCAGCTTGGTGTTCCTTTGCTGCTCTGAAATTCACTTGAAGAGTCGTCTGGGGACAGTGAGCAGCGACAGTTGGGGAAAACCATCTTCTATCTGCACATTCAGATAAAATGTAATTATGAGAATCTTGGTTTGGAAACAGGAGATAGACCATGGCTACCCTGTAGACTGATACTCATCTAGAGTGCCCCGGGACCCAGACTGTCCACAACTCCTCTGATTGTATTCCTGATGCCATTGGTCTTATCAGTTGGGAAGCATCTTAATCCAGAAAACACTGCTGCCATGGAGTCCAAGGAGCCCATTATGGAGCATTTAATAGCCCCGCACAAACCTTCTGACTAATGCAGTTGGAGGGGCCAAGCTTGTAGTGCTTCTATAAGTTCCTTCTGCCCACGTGCTGGCAAAACCCTTAATATCAAAGGTGTGATCATATGCAACACAAGAAACATTATTTCCATTTTGAATTACCCATGCGGCCTAGAAATTGTTGGTAAACAGTTAAAAGTCACTCCTCAAAAATCAAAGCCCAGGAGTGATGCCTCTCACAGAAACCTCCCACAGCATTTCCAGGTCAAACAACCCATCCATGGTGGTGAGGTAAAAAGCTGATGGGGGAGTTGTGAAGATATCGTAATCAGATTTTTTTTATGTACTCAGGACTTTAAGTTTTTTTTCACATCGCATTTTTGTATTTCAGGTGTCCTAGTGATTGTACTGTTAAATGAACCCAAATAAAAATGGCTGCTCCTTAAGTAAAGGCACAATGTGTGTCACAGTTTATGGAGAAAAAAATCAGACGCACTGACTCAACAAAACTACAGAAATAAGTGTGGAAGAGACCTACTGTCACGTGTCACGTGTGCATGGCACAAGAAATTAACGGAGAAAGGAATAGAGATGGATAAAGGGAGGAGTGGAGAATCGAGGACGTGAGGAAAACATCAGTTGTGTAATACTAGCCTTTCAGTGTTCTCCTACAAAATTAGTTTAAAAAAAACCCCCTCCAATATATACTCATTTTGTAACAATTTCCACATATTTTTTTTCATTTGCTTATGGAAAAAAAGATGCAAACTGTACTGTGAGACTTTATGGACATGTATTTTCAATATTTATCTATTGCTGTAAAAATATAAACAAAAAAGGGTTAAATTTGACATGAACTATGCAAACAGAAAATGTTTAGACCTCGAGGTGACTAAACCAGGACACCAGGATAAGGATGGTATCAGTTGAGCGTATTTGTTTAGGGAACAAAGCAATATGTGACCATATGTAGAAACATCAGCTAAATTAAGTCATTAAGTTTTTGTTTTTTTTTTGTTTGTTTGTTGTTTGTTTTAGTTTTGTCAGTTTTTGATTGGCCTGTTAATGTATTCCCACGGCAGGGGTCACCGGTCTCTTAGCCACTATTTTTGGGGTTCACAGGCTGAAAATGTTTGCGAACTTCTGTCCCAAGAGACAATTGGATATGACACACTTTTGTTGTTGTTTTTTAATGGACTGTTTTTAAAGTAACTCTTTTTTTTTTACTGTTGTTATGCTAACAGTTACAAGATTTAAAAATGGCAATAACACTCACACTCACTTATGGTGCAAAAATCCCCCAAAGCCCCTCCTGTGCTGGAGCTGAAAAGGAGGGAAAAAATGGTTCTCATTAAGAATTTTTAGGAGATAAAATAGTTTATATTTTTCAGCTGTGCAGAATCTTGAAAAAAGAGGGAAAGGCTCCTACAGTTTCCTGCATTTCAGTCACGCCTTATGTGACTCCATAGCTCTGTCCAGGAGAACTCACCAGCTCTGGTCTCATTCTTTGACCCAGAGATCGAATTCCTGCTCTACACAAACGACTCATCTCTGCTTCCTTCAACAAAAGAGGTGTGACATCAAATCCAGGAAGTGCATGTGCTTTATCGACATTAAAGCTAACACGAAAAAGAAACTGATATTGATTAGTCCTCAGGAATATACAAGAATAGCTTCAAAAAAGACACTGTCATATCAGAAACCTTTAAAAAAAATTTAATTTGTGCAGGTTTTTTTTTTTAATAGATTAATTTCTCTAAAAACTGTCGCAGTTTCTTCTCTGATCTTAAACCCTAATCAGATCGTAGTGATTTGTCCATAACTTCATATCATATTAACACTTAAAACAGGTCAGGGATGGAGACCAGCTGAAAAGGATGTTTTTTGAACTGCTTCATTAATCCAGTGATGATCTCTCTCAGCACAGAATGATCTGAGGATCCTGGAGCTGCAGTGAAATCCATCCTGACTGGGTGCCGTCACACTGAGCCTTCTCTAGCGGCTTGATTGGCACACAAATAATTTTGCGTCTTTGATAAATGAAAGGCTGAGCCCCTCCGCTTTTGTTGGATGAAATGTTATCACTTGGCAGTCGTACAAGTTGGCAGGTTTCTGCATCATTTTAAAGGTCCCTCAGAGAGTATCCATGAACATGCCCACTCCCTTCTGTTGACACGAGCTTTATATATGTGACAAATAGAAGACACGGAGGAGTTTTCTGCTTGAGCTATAAACTGTATAAGCTGAAGCTGCTGCAGTAAAAATGTTGCCTAAGTGAATTAACATTAATGTTTTAAAACAGACTGAGGCTAATATTGTCTGGACATATTTTGTTGTTATGGCTGCGAAGTGGTCTGAAAATATCCTGTGTCTCAGTGCTTTGGCCCCTTTTTCAAGCAGAACATAAACTTGAATTTTTAACATCAGGTAAATGATTATTGAACATTGTGTGGAAGTACTTAGAAGTGTTAAAAAAAGAAAAACAAAATAAAAACTGTTTTTTTCTAGAAATTTAGTGAGACAGAACACTGTAATTGAAGGAAAGCACAGCTTTCCAGCTCTCTGTCGGGGTTGAAATTTTTTGACTTGGGCCACAACTCAAAGAGTAACAGCCGTTTAGCATTTTCGCAATATTTTTGTTGCTTTGCTTTACATCACATCTTTGTTGATTACTATGGTGCAAATCACATTTCTTGGGTTTCCAATGATATATGAATTTTTCTGAATGAACAAACAGTGACAGAGTTACAGTAATAACACTCCAGCCAAGGTAACATAGTGCAGGCGTTATCACAGTCGGAAAAGTGTTCATGTTTTAACTATTTTATGTCTTTTATGGTTTCAGATATCACGCTGATACATACAGATAGAACAAATAGATGGTTTAGAGGGAACCATAAAACTTCAGGTCATTTTTTAAAAATACCTTGCATAAGGTGCTTTTCAACCGCAGGAACTTTACCAACTTTACCCAGGAACCAGGGACTTTTAGAGGAAGTATGCAGTTTTTGACAACAGGAACTAAGGTCTAAATTTAATTCAAGGGATAAAAGCAACCCCTGACAATGGCTCTGCCTGGGGGTATACTTCCAAATGTCAAGAACTTTGGAGGCAGAGCCTGCAAGCTGAATGTTTCTGATTGGCTGATGACACCCAGTTGTAATTGACTTGGTTTAATAATTCCTAAACAATGGTCTCCTTTAAACCTGAGAGTGTGAATGTGTCTATGTTAAGGGGCAACATCCAGTTTAGAAAAATGATGCCTGTGCAGACGTGTTTAAAGTTGCTGTTCATCGAGAATCTGCTTGAGGCTGGCTGCAGAAAGACCCAAAACCCAAATCACTTACTTTTAAGGCATTAAAAAACATATTTAAAGCCTGGTTCAAATAACGGATTGGATCTGAAACACTAATTTAGCTATCGCACACACTGTATGGGGGTGATTTTTTTTTTCTAATGCAGCAGTTTAAAAGATATTAGGACCATGACCTTGTCCAATCAGAGGTAGAGCTCAGCTCACGTGACTGACTCTGTATCAGGAACAGATGGATAATGCAGCGGAGACTACGTCCACATTTTATACAGCCTATGGTCTCTGTCAGCTCACTGCATTTCACCAGGAGAACATCATACTGGCAGTCAAGCATGGTGGTGGCAGTGTGCTGGTTTAAAGCTGCTTTGCTGCTTCAGGACCTGGATGACCGGCTGTAAATGATGGAACCATGAATTCTGCTCTCTACCAGAAAATCCTAAAGGAGAATGTCTGGCCATCAGTTTGAGACCTTAAGCTCAAATCTCTACCATAAACGCATCTAAATAAATAAGTAAGTAAGTAAGTAAGTAAGTAAGTAAGTAAGTAAGTAAGTAAGTAAGTAAGTAAGTAAGTAAGTAAGTAAGTAAGTAAGTAAGTAAGTAAGTAAGTAAATAGATAAATAGATAAATAGATAAATAGATAAATAGATAAATAAATAAAAGTCTGGACTTAAATTTGATTAAGATGCTGATGACCTTAAAAAGCTGTTCATGCAAGAAAAACCCTTCAGTGTGATTGAATAACAGACAAGAAGAGCAAAGAAGAGTGGGCCAAGATTTCTCCACAACAATGTAAAAGACTCATTGCAAACAAAGAGTGGCCCAACTAGTTAATAAGGTTTAGGGAGTAATTACTTTTCCACACAGGGTCAGGATGGTTTGGGTAGCTTTTTTGTTAACTTTAATACATGAAACAATCGTTTTAAAACTGAATTTTGTATTTACTCGGGTCACTTTTGTCTGAAATTAAAATTTGTTTGATGATCTGAATTATTTGAGTATAAAAAATGTGCAAAAACAAGAGTTTTGTTATGGGACAAACACTTTTTCCACAGTACTGTAGGTGTTTTTTGACTTCTGCTTGAGATGAACATATAGTTTTAAGTTTTGAGTCTCTTGTTGAATCAGAATTCAAGCACCTTTAATGTTACAGCTTTGGTTGTAAATAACATTATTTACAGATTTGATGACTTCTATTGTTTTGTGAGAAACTGATAGTTGAAGCTCGTTCTCGCTCCCTCTCCTGAAGAGAATTATCTCCTCCTTCAGGAACTACTGCCGTTCTTTCCTGAAGCTGACATTACATATCCTTTAGTATCATTTGGCTCCAATAACTACAACTCATAACCTTCTGCTCTGTTCACATTCATCACATAACTGTCATTTATTGCATTTATTTTGTGAATTTTCCTTAAATCCAACATTCGGCTGAGTTTTTGTCTGTTTCTTTCTGTTGCTGTCAGAATATCTGAAACATTTTATCTGACGAGGTAATTTTTTAATCTAAAGTAAATCAGGTTACTGTTCAGTGCCCCTTGATTGTGTGAAGATTGTTAAATTAATGATTGATAATAAAGATTAATCTCATGAATTAAAGTGAATTAAGATCCCCTCACGTGTATAATACCTGTTTGAAACTGTATGGGAACATGGCAATGCACTGTGACGGTCTCTGTGCAGCTTGTATGTCGACACAAAAGGCTCTACAAAAAGTGCTTTTGTCCAGGTAATTGTACACCAATGTATACATTCTTCATGTTTTAGTTCTACAAGTCTTCTACCAAATGCACATTACATATTGGACATCCTTAAGTTGTACTGTGCATTGTAAAAGAGAATCCTGATGGTAATTTATGTTACTGTATCAAGAACTGTTCGGTCTGATGTTTTGAAGCCACAAAGTGACGTGGTCACAAAAACCTTCAGAGTTTTAATTTAATTATATAAAAAATAGGATTGAAGACGCTCTACACTTGTAAAGTTGCGACTCATGTGTTGCAATGACAAGCAGTGGCCACTAGATGTTGACAAACATTCACCTAATGAATGATGTCGAGAAAGGCTTCACTAAAAGCAAACTGAATCTGATTTAATGCAAACTGCTCATGACCTCAAAGAGTTTCCTGTAGCATTATTAGCCCTTAAAAAGCTAGGTTTTAATGGAACTGACAAAATACTTTGCAGATATCCATTTCAACCTTTGTGTAATCAGCTGTCTTGTCTGTGGTGCAGCAGAGAAGTTTCTCTCACTTGGGTTCTCTTTTTATTCCAAATGTAACTGGTGTGGCTCTGCGTTGGGTTTTTTTTTTCTTCTTAATGAAAGACGACCGACACAGGAACTGGCTCTATCATCGTTTATTCTGTTAAACATAAAGAACGAGCCTCAGAGGTGGTTTTTTTTTTTGTTTTGTTTTGTTTTTGTTTTTTGTTTTTGTTTGTTTGTCTGTTTTTTAACAATCATGCAGCCTTGCACAGTTGAAAGCACATTGCAGCTAGCTTAAAACGGTGCATACAAGTCAGCACAAAGCATGTGCACATGGCTAGCCCAAAAAAACACTTTTGACGTGACATAAAGCATAAATAAAAATAATTTTACTCAGTACACACAATAAACACATCTTACAGGAAAAAGGCACACTTAAAATAAATAAAAAGAAGTAAAAGGAGATTAAAAAAAATCAAGCAACGAGCACCTACCTCTCCCCAGGGATGACAGGAAAGGGGAGAGGGCAGGGGGCAAACCAAATATAACGGACAAGCCACCAACGAAGTAGAAACTTCTTCAGACGAGGCTGCACTTCACTGCACTGCAATTCAAAGAAATGTCCCAATAAACAATTGGGATGATTCTTTTCCAAAATGGAAAAAAAGAAAAAAGAAAAAGGAAAGAAAAAATCCTGGCTCTAAGCAGGAATGGTTTTCTTTCTGATTTAAAGGCACTGTCGGTTGTTTTAGATATTTATACACAACTAGACAAATTAAAGTCTTTGATATGTATTCTAAACTATCTATACATTCATCTAACACACAAGAGGAAAAAAATCAAACAAACATTCTTCTCTGAAGTCACGTTATTTTGTTTCTAACTCCTCTCCAAACGCACACACGGGTCAGACACAGGGCTTTCATGCAACAGGGTATCGCCCTGTCAGTCAAATCAGCTATGACCTCAAATGGGCAAAATTCGTACGTTTAATAGCTGAACAATAATGATTTATGGGGGTAAAATGATTAAAGGATAAAAACTGTATAAAAGGTGTTCGTGAATTATTTTACAATAGAATTTAAAGTAGCTGTAACTGTTGGAGCAGTAAGCCACGCATCTTGACCATGTCTGGTCACCGCATTCAGAAAAGCCTGGCTCTGCCACTGTTGCCAGGAAGTGCCCCCGCCATTTCCTCCAAACCCTGTGTCCGTGTAAATAATGATTTAAGACCAGCAAAGAGGAAGCACTGACACAAACTGAACAGCGCTGTGCGTGGGAACTACAGACAGACGGTATCGTGTCAGCTAGACGCCGCTTCCAGAGATAACACCGGAAGTAAGAGTAATGGATTCCGAAATAAGAGCTGATTGCGCCTGTCCCCCAACTTCATTCCAGCAGAAGCGTACATCATGTGTCCCGGAGTTATTACATCAGAAAAAAAAATTAAATCATAAAAAATATATATCTATATTCCGAGAACTAGATGGCTGATTTCTGCGACTTTTAAGTAAAGGAGTACATCAATTTCTAGATTCTTAGATGTTTTTTCTTCGTTAATGTCTTTATTTATCATTTTTGGGAGGAAAAAAATGTATCATTTCAAGTTGTTTTCCTTCACATAAGTTGACTAAAACTTAGAAAAAATATGAATAATTTATTAGAATAATGAGAAATTACCAGTTGTCCCTTTTCCTGACAGTCCTGTCATGTTTACATAAAACATTTTTTTAAAGTGTTGCAATGTCTTCAAGGCTTTTCCTCAGAGAAAGTGACTTTATTTGGTTAAGTATATCTGACAACGATCAAGGGTGAGTTCTGAGTTAACCCTGTTTTATTTATTTATTTATTTATTTATTTATTTATTCATTCATTCATTCATTCAATCAATTATTTATTTATTAACAGACAAGCTAAAGTGTCAGGCCCTGCCACACTAAAGTATCTTGAAAGAAAAAATATTATTTGAAAAAAAAAAATGGGTTTGAAAGTACTTTTTTTTCATGCTAATAGCTTATATGTAAGTATATGTAGTGAGCAATGTAAGGTAAAAGGCTGACTGTCAGGCCCTTTTACTGCCCTGTGTTGCAGGACTGTACAATAGGGTCCAGCGACATAGCTTGAGTCAACATTTAGCAATAAATAAGCAATTAAAATATGCTGGGTTGAATTATCATTTCAGATTTAAAAAAAACAAACAGTAATATACCATAATTTCTTACATTCTCTCCAGTCAGTAAAGTTTTGAAATTTTCACCCAGGTTCGCAAAAAAAATTATGAATTATTTTATACTGGTATAGCTGGCAGGTTATCTGGCCACTTTGTAAATCAAAGTTATTGTCTCTACTGCATATTGTGGTATTTGTTAGTTTCTTTTCTTATGGTCGCTCTCTCGAGCTTTTATTGTGAAGTAGTTTGTCCGGAAGTGCATTTCTACTTGTTCTGACAGTGTGTGAGTTTTTATGGTATGTGAAGTTGACTTGAACGGGAAGAGGAGCAGAGACTGAGGCTCTTAGGGATCGGGCTAAAGACTGGGGTGAGTATCTCGCTGCTGTAAACTGTGTGTTGAAGTCTAGTTCTGAGCATAGAGGTAAATGCAGATTTTTAATTTCAGCTGCAGTGGCGGAATTATGTCCCCTTGTCTGCTCGTCTGCTAGGTTAGCATACAAGCTAAGTGCCTTCGACTCATTGTTTGTCCCCCCCCTCTCTCTCTCCCAGCATTGTCAGGTGGCACCGAGCCTTTGACTACCGACACCGTCCACAAAACCACGGCTTTTCAACAGGTTTTGGAACCGTTTCCTCACACAGTGACAGTTTCTGTGAACCGATCAGGATGTCTGGTCAGAGTATAACGGACAGGATAACGGCCGCTCAGCACAGTGTCACTGGGTCGGCGATTTCTAAAACGGTGTGTAAAGCCACCACGCATGAAATAATGGGACCCAAAAAGAAACACCTGGACTGTAAGTATCCTGTTACTTCACTATTTATCAGCTACCGCATGTTCATTTTATTCCTTTGTTTTAATTGACGTCTGAATCCTGTCGCTGTGTATGCGGCTCTGAGGCCTGCACGTGACGTCAACATTACGTTTAACAATACCGTTACGTTATCCAGGAACAACCTGCCGATATATTTAACATTTACAGAAGTTATTAAAAAAGAGACAGTGGTATCTCAGGCAGAACAAGGCAGACTGTTTTCTTAACTATGCTTGTTCGCTGTAACAGGAGCGCTGTAACGTTTCATGAGTTAGTAGGTCGTTTAGCCCATTTAAAGGGTAGAGAGTTAAAGGGTAACTAAAACCGCGTGTTTCCGCTGAATTTTCATCTACTGTGGATTTTCAAAATAATTTCTTTCAGATAAACAGAGTTGTGAGATACAGATCAAATATTCTTAGTTGCATGGTTATTTGCAATGTAAATCTCCATAAATAAATCTTTCCTATTCAGCCTACATATTTGAAGTATACTATTTTGTGGTCCTAGTGTGTGAGTGTTTCGTTAAGCAGGGCAAGTTTATTATACCAGTCAAATGTAGAATTGATTTTTAGATTTTTACTGCGTTTCGATTAAAGTTCTAAAGAGTTAGGTACCATCTTATATTTCAACCTCTTAACCCTTTATGTCCCTGATCGCTGTTTAAGATCCTCAAGAGACCTTATTCTCGGCTTGTAACCGAAGGTGATCGGGCTTTTGCTGTCCTGCCTCTAAGCTTTGGAAGTTACTCCCAGATGATCTTAGTTCACCAAAGTCTGTGTCCTCTTTTTAGTCCTTAATGAAAATATTAGTTTTTGTAAGGCTTTTTCTGAACTAGTATTATCATTATTATAAAGCGCTTTATGGGGTTAGGAAAGTAAGTTAAAGGGAATCAAAACTGGTTTGATTGCCTTTTGTGTGTGTGAGCTCTCCGGCGTTGTCCCTCGGTCCAGAAACATGCTCCTCAGATTGGTTGGTCACTCTAAATTGTCCGTATGTGTGATTTTGTGTGTTCATCTGTCTCTACATGTCATGTGGGGGCTGGAGAGCTGTCCAGGTGTACCCTGCCTTGTGCCTAATGACAGCTGGGATAGATGGATGGACTCCAAACACCAATTGTAAAAATGAGTTGGCATCCATTAGAGGGCAGAAAATTCTCTAAAACAACACAGTTCATCTAAGCTCATAAAAAATAACTAGACAAAAAAAGTCATGTGGAGTGATGCTTAAACCAATAAGTTTGGATTTGGAGTAACTACGAAACTGAACGGAAAATGTTTCGGATGCAGTTTTCTGCCTGGTCGTTCTTAGTGAGTCCATGTGGTCAGGAATCGGTCAGCCAGTCTTCACAATCAGTCCAAGGGCAGAAAAGATGCTCAGAGGACACTGATGTTGCTGCTCTGCAGACATACTAGCATTCCAGTAACATCACAAGTGTGTGAAGTTTTTAACCTTCATGCTGTTGTCAGCATGAGTTGTGTATTGCCGCTTGTGGAGAGCTAGCACCCTTGCTCAGCATCTCCCCTGGCTGAAACACCTCAAGCCATCTGATTCAACCTGAAACATGCTAAAGCTAAAACACGTCCCTGATGGCTGACTGTAATAACAGACCACAGGTTGTTTGTCCAACCTGATTGAAAACTGGAAGCAAAAATGGGTTTTCAAGCATGTTCCCAACAATCAGTTTGTCCACAGGTGATTAAATGTTAACATCTCTAGTCTGAACTTAAAGGTGGTCAGGGTCAGGGTCAGTCTGACAGTATCTGGTTCCAGGTCTGTGATGCAGAATAATAACCCTGCGTCTGCATGCTTTGTTCTACTTCTGTGGTCGGTTAGTAGGTTATAGGTCAAAAAGTAGTGATTGTACCTGAACTTTGGGTTAAGGGTTGTTGAGCTAGATAAAGCTGTCCTGTGTCGTAAAGGCAATAGGTAACATCTTTAGGAATATGGTAAAGCCGCTTATTGAACACAAACAAATGCCACCATCATATTCAGCTGAAACTTCAGTAGTTGGCAAGGTTCCTGAACTATTTTTAATTTCATTAAAGCAGTAGTTTTATTGAGTCGGTGGGATTCTCAGCACTATGCGGCATGAAAGCGAATGGAGTTCTTTTGATTTGCTCTATCCAAGAGAGTGTGCAGGGCTGTGCTTTGACCTTTTTCCTCCATGGCACTGGTCCTGCAGAGGAGTATGGTCTTGTAGTATGAGGTTTAAACTTTGAAATGTCTGGTTGTGACTGGTTGAGGATAATAATGTTATTAGGATCATCAACTCTCCTCTTTTCTGGAACTTCCCTGCTCCAGCTACAGAATAATTGTGGCTTGCATTGTTATATTCTTATACTTCCCCCTTTTCTTGTCCTTAACCTTTATTTACCACTTTTTCTTTGGAGTTTATATTCAGTTCTGGAAAAGGTGATCTTAAATCCCACTCCACCGGTTCAATATAGTCTACTTTTAGATGACTTTTGTTGCTCTGGTGGCATTTTTGGAAGTGCCAACATAGTTTGTTTTTATGGCATTTTATTTTTTTGCTAACAGGAATGTGCCTGTCCTGTTCTCAGCTGTCTGAGCAGAACCAGTCTGAACATTTTTGAGTCTACCAGTGATCAACATTTGAGCCAATCATCAGTTCTGAGTTCATCTTACTGTGTGTTAAAAATATTAAACCTTACACTAATGTGGTACTCCAACCACGACTTAAACATTATTGCACAAACACAAAAATGCATTCAACAAAATCTGGACAGTTTGTCTTATTAGCATTAGCACCCTGTGGTAGTTACAGGTGGATTGATGACATTTAAAAGTTCCAGGAGGTCTCTTTAGCTGATAAGCTTCCCTCCAAGATGAAAGATAACCGTGTGTTAGCTTATCTTTTCTGGAAGGAGTTTGTCAAACAAACTTGGAATGTCTCCTTTAAAGAGGGCTTACTCCTCCTTGTCCATATAACATATTCTCTTTTTGTTTCTGTTGTCATAAATGCATGACTTCTTCTGAAGTGTGTGTGTGTGTGTGTGTGTGTGTGTGTGTGTAAATTTAATTGTCCCTTAACTCTCAACTTATGAAAATGATTCCTCTCTTTATAATAAGTGGATAATTTTAAGGTCATACTAAAAAGATTCTCAATGAATCTGCAGAACATTGTAATGGTGTCAGTAAAGAGACTTTTCGAAGGATTAAAGACAGAAAACAGAAGAATTCAAAGGCTTTGTTGTTTTTGGAGTGGTTAAAATACCTGTCTTGATTATTAAATACATTAGAATATGGAGCCATAATGACACACAGATACAAGCCTGTACGTCTGAACCCTCCCCCATAGCTTCACCCATCTGCCCTGAATGTAGGTCTGCCCAGAGAGCTATGACTGCAGTGGCATCAAGTGGCATCCCTTTAAAGGAGTGCGTCCACACGGCCTGAATGAAACCCTCTGTGACGCTGAAAGGTCTGAGATTCAATAGCACACGCCAGACTCGACTCCAGTGATCTGCATTCCCCTTTCTTTAATCAACCAGAGCCCCCAGAACTGGAACTGAAAGCTCTGAAACAAGCCCATCAAATGATTTTGCTTTACATTCCCAATTCCAATTAAGTAAGTATGTTATGTAAAACACAACATGTGATTCAGTGATTTGCAAATCTGTTATAACTTAAATTTGATTAAATACACTACAAAGAAATTTAATGCCCACAACACATTCCTAAAAAGCTGGGAAAGGGGCGTTTCTGGGTGTTGTTGATATATGTCTTTGTCTTTGTATGGTAGAGTTTGAACTTGCACTTGTAGATGTTGTGATGAACTGTGTTAACTGACAATGGTTTTCTGAAGTGCTCCTGAGCCCACGTGGTAATATCCTTTACACAATGATGTTGGTTTTTAATGCAGTGCTGCCTGAGGGGTCAAAGGTCACGGACATTTCAATGTTGAGTATGTATTGTTTTAAATACTAGTATGTTTGTTTTTATTATTGTTGTATTGTATTTTTTATACATCTTCCTGCCCAGGGACCACAGATGAAAATTAGCTTTATAGCTAACTCTGGCTTGACAGTTTGTTTTGCATGGTCCCTGTCAAATAAACTTATTAATTAACTAACTAACTAACTGATGCTCAGCCTTGCTGCTTACATGCAGAGATTTCTCCAGATTCTGTAAATCTTTTGATGATATTATGGACTGTAGATGATGAAATCTCTAAATTCTATATAATTGTACATTAAGAAACATTGTTTCTAAACTGTTGGACTCTTTGCTCACGCAGTTGTTCACAAAGTGGTGAACCTCACCCCATCCCTGCTTCTGAATGACTGAGCACTCACCTGTTTCCAATTAACCTGTTCACCTGTGGAATCTTCCAGACAGGTTTTTTGAACATTCCTCAACATTCCCAGTCTTTTGTTGCCCCCCCTCAAATTCAAAAGTGAATATTTGCAAAAAACAATGAAGTTTATCAGTTTGAATAAGAAATATCTGTTTTTTTAGTGTATTCAATTGGATATAGGTTAAACAGGATTTGCAAATCATTGTATTCTGTTTTTATTTATGTTTTACACAACGTCTCAATTTCATTGGAATTGGGGTTGTAGGATTACATTTGTCTACATTGTGCGGCATTTCTGTCCTCGCAGGTTTCACCTCGTACCTGCTTCAGCTAGCTCTACTGTAAAATCAGAAAAACTCTGAACACTGGGAATGTTTCAGAGCTCTTTGCTCATATTGGACATTTCCTTCAGCAGGAAGTGGTTCTCTTGTCCTTAGAGATTGCCAAGAGCAAATTAGGAAGTCATTGCGCAGCCCATCCCCTTCCTCAGGCACATGGAAACTGAGTAGATCAAACATGAGATTGGGTGTAATACTTTTGATGCATTTCCTTGCAATTATGCTGTTGATAAAATTCCAGACGCTAGAGGAGGTCACTGGAATTCCTGAAACACCCCAGACGGTTTATGTTTTATAATCCTTAATCACTTGTGTGTAATTCTTAGCAGTGTCTCTCAGAAAGTTGGAATTCGCCCAGGATTGCACCTGCTGTTGGGCAGCGGTGTGGGAATGTGTATGGATGAGGTTAGCTAATACTGATGGTCCCTTGCTGTAGCAGCATCTGCCATCAGTGTGTGAAAAGAGAGCCCATGCCACAGACAAAACTCTAACTTGAGAAGGCTGTGACATTGTACAAGATGTTGCTCAATTAAAAATAAAGTTCCCTCCACTTTGATGACTCATATTGTCCTTCGACGCAAGTGACAGCTTGACTTGTGCAGTACTTGTGAAATGTTTTTTTCTGTTACTTACTTGATTCTGAGAATGTGTTGCACAGTCACACTTCCCCCTATGTCCTCTTCTCAAAGTACTTGACTTTCTCAGTCATGTTCTCAAGATCCATTTACCAAATCAACAGGCCAACAGCACAAAACTCATTAATGACGCTAGTTTGCTAGCAGGGCTGATGTGATTTTTGCAGGTCATTCCAGCTCATGGTCTAATTGCAGAGGGTCAGAGAAACAGAGGACAAACAGAACAATTAATGATGTAATGTGATTTATGATGATTTATATCCATCAGAAAACTGCAAACTAGTTCATCTCATTACTTCATCCAAAAATGTCAGTCAGTATGTTTACATGCATCTTATAAAATTGGACTTTGATCCCACAGATGAAGATAAAAAATCAGGCATTGAATAGTTTTGATTGTACTGTGTGTGGTGTGATCTGATTATCTCACCACATAAAATTCTGTCCCACCGCCAATCTTGAATCTAGTCCTCGAAGACAGAAATCTTGCGTGACCAAATGTCATCTAACAAAAGCATCAAAGAAGAAACATGGCAACAGAAAGCAGCAACCAAAACCACAAAATGCAACATGGAAGAGGACATAGAAGAGGGAATGATGGTGTTCTTGGGACTATTTTGAACAGAAAATTCACAACCCAAAAAAATAAAATCCTGTAGACAGCGGGGACAGACTTTTCTCACAAACTTCAGGTCAGCCATGCTTGTTTTTTATTTACAACTGCTTCCCTGTTCCTCAGTCAGCGTCCTCCTGATTGGCTACATTCAATTCTACGTCACAATTCAGTCCTGACTCGGGAGTCATCGGCTTTCCCCACACACATGAAAATCTTTGGTTGTAAATATTAAACAAGTTTAATATTTTAGATTGTCAGCACTGACCCGTTTCAAAGCCAATTATCTGGACAAGTTGACTCTTAATCATGTAAGACATAAGATGGGCGTTTGCCATCCAACAGCCTGATAATCTTTATGTGTGTACCCCCCTTTAGTCAGACTGAGAACGGACTGAGCTTTGCTCGATTGACACAGGTAGATAATGCAATTGCTAGCCAATCTCAAGACAGTACATTTCAACTGGATGAGGAAGTAGATGACCATTGGCTAGAAGTCTAATTCTCTTCTCTGCGTGTGTATGCAGGCAAGATCCCCTGCTTTGACTGTACAATCAAGCTATGACCATCGTCGGACTGCTGTGTGCATGTCAATGTACTTGCTGATGCCTATTCTTAAGGGCCCTGTTAGACCTCTATAATGATCTTGAAATAGTCTCTCTTTTTGTATATTTGCCTGTTTATAAGCCATGATTTAATGTTGCACATTACAGACACGTCTTTGGGCTGTGAGTAGCACTAAACAAAGTTCAATTGTTGCCACGTTTCAAATGATAGTGCTATGCAAGAACAAATAAACACATTACCTCATTGTTTTGTATCTTGGGAAAATTTGTCTTGAACAAAGTAGAGTTGAAAAGAAGATCCTCATTTATTTGCTTCTAAAACAAATGCACAGCTTGTTAAGAGTCGCATCTGTATGACAGTGGATGATAATGCTCATGGGAAACGCAGTCTTAATTCCGTAAAAACACCACCGTGTTTACCGTCACTGGTGTTTTCCAGTGCGTTCCAAAAGAGACCAATGATGACAGTCATCTGTTTCATACCTTTACCCTAACCTTTTCAAGACACTGAGCACTGCAGCCTGTGCCCCCACCCTCCCCTCGCTCACACACTTGGAGCATGCAGGGTGGGTGCTGACACACACATACACATATCTCTTTCTCATGCTGGAATTAGTTTGAAGCTGTGGCTGGGGCTTTAAAAGCGCAGGAAACAGAAGTTGCAACTTCTTATGACCACCGTGTGGATGCATTTTTTGTAGATCTGCAGAGCCAATCTAAGGGGGATTGTCCAAATGGATCATGGAACCTTTGCCTTGTCTGGCAAAATTAGTCTTGTTTTTTTTTTCAGACAGAACACTTATGAGTCAATGTTCACCAAGAGATGCTTTCATGTTCACCAATGTGAAACAGTGGTGATTTCAGGAAACCTGCGCGAAAAGGAAATGTGATTGCAAAGGATTTGAGCATTTTCACTTCTGTTTTAGGTTTATTTTAGGGAAGTCTGTGGCTTTTAGATACATTTCACTCAGTATTTTTTTCAGAATCAGGATGGAGAATCTGCTGGTTCACACACTGTCTGAAAAAACACAAAGAAGGACGACTTAGACAGCAGCATTCAGCAGCAGATACAGCTAAAGAAAGACAGAGGTGGAATAAAAAAGCATTTGGTTCTTCAATACAATCGGTTATGTTACGCAGTCAGTCACTCATATATTGCAAATCACAAAAACCAGTGTTTCAGCTTAGAGCGACCCTGCTGAGTGAGGCTTTCAGCCTGATGCATCCTTCTCAAACATCTTTAGATCATCATACAATTCTTATCTATTGAAGAAATTTTGATTTGAATGTATAAAACTAAATTAGTTCCTGCAATCAGAAAGGACATAGTTCTTCAAAAAGTCCCTTGTACTTGAGGAAAGATCCTCTGATTGAAAAGAATCCTTGGTGATCACTGGGTTGTGGTTAAAGATTAAGTTCAATCAATTAATCCATTGACCTTAATTCATATGGCGCCAAATGGCATCGTACATTATTCCAAGATGCTTTCCAGTTACACTAATAGGTCTTTACCTGCTAATGTTACATTATTATGCTGCTCAGACAGTGTGTTCCTCTCAACAGCTATTTGAGTTGTGACTGAAAAGGCTTTGTTGTCACATGGTCGGCCTATTGTGTGGTTTTCAACAAAAACTGAAGGCTCATAGAGCACCATGTCAACAGGCTGACAGCCACTCTCCACACAGCAGCTATTAGTAACTATTAACTGAAACAAAATAGTTCAAAGGTTTCATGTGGTATAGTTTTTGACAGTTGAAGGGTGACACATCTGAATGGCTACAGTACAATACAAAAAAAAAACAATATTTCTTTCCACCACTTACTGTCAGAGTTCACTGTTTATCACTTTTTAGGTTAATCTCTTTATGCCGAAAAAGATCCCCCTCCTCCTGTAACCATCTGCTGTTATCCTTCGTGTTTAGCTCATCTTTAATTTAAAGTGTATCTGTTTAAAAACACCTAGTCTGGGAATGTTTTTTTCAAAATATAAACTAAAATGATAGAAGATGAGAAGGGAATCCTATCAAATCAAGTCGTGTAAAACAACATAAGAAGTGCCAATGAAGTGCTGCAGCACTGAGCAGAAAAGCAGTGTGTTTATGATACTCAGAAGCTCTGACAATCATTGGTCCGTCTCATGGTATTCATTGAAAGAGGAAGCAAGAGGTGTTTGCTTCGAGTTTGGACATAACACGCTGCCACACAGCCAGGCAAAAAAAAAAAAAAAATGTGAATGTGCCCTGCCAAAGCACACATCAGAGGCATGCACTCTCTGTGGATATGTAGCCAAGACGTCAGGAAAATCACAGCTTGAATAACTTTTAATTAAAAGACAAAGCAATGACTATCTTTAGCTTTAAAGAAGCACATTTCTGACAGGTTGTTCTTGGCAAGGTTTGTTGTGTTGACTGCACATCTATAGGGAAGAGCCTTGCTCATGTTGCTCATGAGATTAGCTTTTTTTTTCTTTTCATTGATTTTTTTTGCCGTTATTGTTTTGGCAATACAAATGTCCCAGTTGTAGTAATTTATAGGCTTGTCTTCTCTCATTATTAGGCTTAAACCAGGATTAATAATAATTATAATTCAAGTTCATTGAACTGGCTGATGGATATTTATGTTTAATACATGTATGTGCTTAAATTATACACAGGAATGTAATAAATGTTCAACACTTGACTGAATGTTGTTAAAGTAGAGAGAGTGAAGTCAAAGAGGGTAAATGCTAAAAATACATGTGCACCAACCCCTGCCACCCCTTATTGTGCCACT
This sequence comes from Labroides dimidiatus, assembly GCA_030710495.1. NCBI lineage: Eukaryota > Metazoa > Chordata > Actinopteri > Labriformes > Labridae > Labroides > Labroides dimidiatus. The sequence goes on from CM061159.1 coordinate 8,016,077, forward strand.
CCAGTATAAAAGTGTGCTAAGCTAACAGGCTGTGAGGTTAGTTCAACAAAAGCTGCAGGAAAACGCTTCCTTCACGTCAACTGGCCTTCACACTCTACTCCTTTGTGCGGTGTAGTTAACTGAGAGTGTGGAGGCTCCAGGCAGAAAGAGTCCGTGAAAGTCTTCCTCATGATCTAAGATCCTCTGACATCATTGTCCCTCTTCCTCTCCTCCTTCAGACCTGATCCAGTGTACAAATGAGATGAATGTAAACATCCCTCAGCTGGCTGACACACTGTTCGAAAGGACCACAAACACCAGCTGGGTGGTTGTCTTCAAGTCTCTCACCACCACGCACCAGCTGATGGTCTATGGCAATGAGGTCAGTGTTCAGTTGTAATAACAGTCATCCAGCTTTGATGAAGTGTACAGAGACTGGAAAATGTCTTAAACTGTCTTATTAAGGTCTGTACAATAACATGTTGGTACAGAGTATGAGTTTGCTCATTATCCTGTCGCTCTCGAATGCTACACAGCAGATCCATTCATCCAGGACTTACAGGCTGCTTCTTTTTCAGAGATTTATACAGTATCTGGCTTCAAGAAACACACTCTTCAACCTCAGCAACTTTCTGGACAAAAGTGGTCTACAAGGTAGGAACCAGCACTGTTTTCAATGTACAACACTAAGCCTTTGGAGACTTCATTCATGCGTCATGAAACACTCCTGCCTGGTTTCTTTTGTTTGTGCTGTAGGCTACGACATGTCAACGTTCATCAGGAGGTATAGCCGCTACCTGAATGAGAAGGCCGTGTCCTACAGACAAGTGGCCTTCGACTTCACTAAAGTTAAAAGAGGGTAAGGAGCTGTCACTCTGACTGACTGTTACCTAGGCTATGAAGCCCGATGTTCTTGTTTCCGAAGCTGTCTCTTAGCACAGCCTGATGTGAGTGATGGAGCATCCGGTTGGTCTGCCGGGTAGCATCTTAACTCCTGCATTTGACGTACATCCACCCTAACTCACTGTTGTATGATGAACTGCAGCATGTATCAGCTCCAAATGAACAAACGTGCTCAGAGTTGCTATTGTTCCTTAGGACAAGCAAGCAGAAAATACAGTGTTACCCTGCACGCAGTGATAGAAACTCCTTCGATGGGAGAGGGGCAGGACCACTGATAACACCAAACAAAGATTGGTGAAATCAACGTCTTTAAAAGTTAGGTTTTATTTGTGAATGATATTATAGTCCTGGTAACTTTTTGGCGCCTGTTTTGAAGGGAGATAGTGTTTTCCTGGCTTGTCCTAACCTTGTGACATAACATGAAAATATCACTGGATGCATGAACAGCTTTGCTGCATCAGTAGGTAGTTGGTTTGGAATAAAACCTGAAGGTCCTGAGGTCAGTGTCACAGTGTTCCAAAGCTTTTTCACATTTCTTAAAGAACAGCTGTAAGTCTATGACAATACTCAGATATTTAAAAACTATCTGTACCCTTTCACCCTTGACAGTTGAAATCTGTTGTTCCCGATACAGAAGTGCATACAAGCATTTTAACTCACCAAGTGTGAAGCAAGACTCAGAGAGCCATTCAGAGATCCGATCAGATCTTAGCAATTGTTGAAGTTAATTTAGGTGCAACTTCTTGCCTGTCCTTACCATGTGCATTAGGCAGTGTCTGCTGTGAACATGAAGGTTTCAGCCTCAGGGCAAACAACTGGCAGATCATTAACATATAAACTGAATAGAATAGATCCTAACATCGAGCCTTGTGGCAACACACTAATCAAAAAATGAAGAGGTCCTATCACCAACAGGTGTACATTGCCTCCTCAGTGTTAGATAGGATTCCATCCACCTGATTGGACAAAAAAGTTGGACAGTTTTGACAAAAAAAAAACACAACAAGTTACCATCCAAATTCTTTTCTCAAGTCCAGCATCAATGGCCTCTGCAGCACTCTTGTTGTCTAGGTCCAATTTGGTTTTAGCAGGCAGCCATTTTTTTATAAAAACAAGTTGCAAGAAGGAACTGAGGTTTGTCCTGAGTTTAAAAAGTCAATTAGTTGTTCAGCACCTCATTAATCACATCAAAGGGATCTTCTGTTTTAAAGATGGCGACTTCCATGCCATTGGGAATAAAGACCGTTTATTTGACAAATTAACCAAAATGTGCGTTGAGAATACTGAATGGTTTTTATTTTGTGAAAAAAAGGTAAGTCCCACAGATGATTTCCTCCGACTTCAGTGAAGTCAAACACCTTTCTCTGTTAGTTTCATCTGTAAATGCAGTTAAACTTTGTATTTTCAAGCTGACAAGAGTCATTCATGTCTGTGTGTGTGTGTTTGACCTTTTCAAGTGACGCCAAATATATCAGGACTTTTCAGTGCACATCTGTGACAGCTTGACTAACATAAACAAAGCAAAGACTAACACGTGTGAAACTGTTCCAACTTTGTGTCCAAACTCTTTTTATTATCTCAATGGCCTCAAATTTCACTTATTGCCATTTTTATTTGTTTTCATAGCAGCTGTGCTTCAGGGCTTTCAGAGAACCACATTAACTGTAAATCTCAAATATCCCACTCTTCAGGAAGTCCTTGTATCTGTTTGCATGAAGCCTGCTTGAGGAAGGGGATCATACTTAAACCAGGCACAGCAGCTCTGAAATCCAAATAAACTGATTCTTGGTCACAAATTGAGTCTTTAATTCTTTCTGATAATTTGCATTTGTACTTTATCAAGCTCTGTCTATCAAGCTGTTGCTTTGGGCTGATGACTATAAAGATGGGTCATGCCCACTCACAGGATACACAGCTGACACACACCGTGTGTCAGGAAGCTGGGGGCTCAGAAGAGTCTGTGTTTGATGGCACTTCTTTAACCTCCTGTTTCTTTTCTGCCCACAGGTCTGATGGAGTGATGAGAACCATGAACACAGAGAAGCTCCTCAAGACCATCCCGATCATCCAGAATCAGATGGATGTGCTGCTTGATTTCAATGTAAGTGCTCAGTACTGTCTGCACACCATGCTGTCTGAAAGGGTTGCTGGTGCTTTTATCTCTATATATAAAGTGCTGTTGGTGTTTAAAATATCTGTAATAATGAAAAAAACACAATCATGTCTGTTTCAGGTCAATGCCAATGAACTGACCAATGGTGTGATCAATGCGGCTTTCATGCTTCTGTTCAAAGATGCTATTCGACTGTTTGCTGCATACAATGAAGGCATAATTAACCTCCTGGGTAAAAACAAGTTTTCGTTTTGTCATTAACTCTGAAAGTTCTCAGTTTGATCTTTTATTTTAGTCCCTGTTCCTGTGGTGATGGTAATTATAGATGATAGTACTGAAGCAATAAGCTCCAGAACCAAGGCTAGTCTTCAGATCACTCATTAGCATTCCTCCACATTTATAAGTAAGTCTTTAATTAACAGAAGAAAGAATCTACAAACTTGCAGACCTCTTACATACTTATCTGATATTTAAATGAAAGAAGAGGACTCTCAAAAGCTACTTCCACACCACACCACTGTAGTTTGAAAATGATAACTTTGTTTCATGGTCTATTTGTGGTGCTCCTTTCCCTGTTAACAGAGAAATACTTTGACATGAAGAAGGTTCAGTGCAAAGAAGGCCTCGACATCTATAAGAAATTCCTCACACGAATGACAAGAATCTCAGAGTTCCTCAAAGTTGCCGAGGTAAGTCAGGACTCTGAGGCTGCTTCACTAAAGATAAACACCCCCATCTACTTTTGACAGAATTGGCTCCCAGCACACACTTATCTGAACAATGAGTGACTTGGTCAGGAAGTCAGGCAAGATAATAACTTAAAACATCCACTTAATTACAAAATAAAACACCAAACTTATTGATCACGCACGTAACTGTTAACAGCAACCACGCAGACGCATATCTGTGATCTACGTCGACGACAGCAGGTCTTTTAGCTGCTAAATTCTTCAAAAGGAAGCAGTATGACATATCAGAACATGTCAGACACATTTAATCCTGCTTAAACTAAACTTAATCATGCAGTATACTCACTGTAACCTGGTTTTTGTATATTCTGTCTATACTGAGCTCCCTGTGTGAGTTGGATGTGATTTTAAAGGTCTGCGCACTAAGTCCGTCTTTTTACGTCGATCTTTCTATTAATTGCAAAAATTCGCACTATGATGTAAATTGAATCATTGAACAGTGATCAAGCAGCTGATCCTGAGCAGCGGCTGTTCGTATCTTTGACATAGGCATGTATGTACACACACACACACACACACATACAGGCACAAAGACACACACGAGTCTTCATTCATCATCTAAACACAGCCTGAAATGACAGAAAATGTGTCAGTCAACCTCACATGACATTTTTGTCATTGACGATTTAATCTGCCAGCTAAATTAAATGATGATGATGATGTTTCAAGTAGCCTACAGCGTCGACTGATCTGAAAAAACGCAGAAAATCAAACGCATTCTGAAAATGAATTGCAATGGACGAAAGTTTCGGCGTCAGCGTGCAGAATGATTTACATAACATGGGATCAAATTTCTTTTCTAACGTGAATTAAATCACGTTAGAAACGTTATCAATTTCAGACAAAAAAATGGACTCTGTGTGTTAAGACATATATATATATATATATATATATATATATATATATATATATATATATATATATATATATATATGTATATATATATATATATATATATGTATATATATATGTATATATATATGTATATATATATATATATATATATATATATATATATATATATATATATACATACATAAAAAACAATTGTTGACATTTTTATGGGCTTCACTGTTGTTGATTCAGATTCTGTCATCCTTTGTTTTTCTTCCTGCAGCAAGTGGGAATCGACCGAGGTGACATCCCTGACCTGTCTCAGGTAAGCCTTGGTGCATGTTTAAAGATAAACATTTGGCACCAGCTGCTTTCAGAAGAACCCCCCCCCCCCCTCCTCACCTCACTGCTGGCTTTGCATCACTAACACAAGGTCAATGGCCACATTTTGGGAATGTACATGAAATGATGATGAAAGTAAAAAGTACTCCCCTACCGCTGCTTGGCGCTGACGTCTTATCTTACTTAGCAGTTTTGCCAGAGTTTGGTCTCCACACAGATGTTTGATCTCACTCACTCTGGTTATTCTGTGTTGGAAAAGGTTGAGTGATATTATGACTGCCTTCCCCAGGCCCCTTTTTACACTGACACATTTTTACTACAGTTACTTTGCCAGGCGGGCTATGCATGTCCCCACTGCTGCTGTCACACTTACTCCTGACTTTGCACATCATACAGCAAATAAAGGTGTCAACCAAAAGTTTTATACCGACAGGTGAAGGTGCTGAAGTGGCTTTTCAATACAAAAAAATCTACTTATTATTTATTTATTGGTTGAGTATGTTTTTAGTTTAACTGTGTTACTGAAGCATGCAGATCAGAGTGAGATGGTACTTCTATCCATTATGATCTAAAGTTAGTATCTTGACCGTTACCACCTTTATTTTCTGTATTTTCCCTTCCTTCTATCTCTCTGTTTCCAGTTTACGGTTTGTGTAAGTATCTGGACCTTTTCTCCCCCTTTACTCTGTGTTCGTCAGTAGCTGTGTGTGGACTCTCGGCAGTAACTGCATGCTTCAGTGTGTTTTTTGTTTTCAATGGATGTCTTGTTTGGGCTATTGTCAGCCTTTGTTAACAAAATGTGTGTCACTGATATTGACTCCAGGCCCCGAGTAGCTTACTGGATGCCCTGGAGCAACACTTGGCCTCTTTAGAGGGAAAGAAAGTCAAAGACTCAACAGCAGCCAGCAGGTAGGTCTGATCATCTTCCTGTTTGATGAATAAAGCACAGAAAAGTGTATTTGCACTTCATTCTGTCGCTGGTAACTGAGCTCTGAAAATCTTCTTGTTACTGTGTCTCCCTCCTGATTCAGAGCGAGCACCCTCTCCAACGCTGTCTCCTCTCTGGCCAACACCGGGATATCTTTCACTAAAGTGGATGAGAGGGAAAAGCAGGCAGCACTTGAAGAGGAGCAGTCTCGCCTCAAAACACTAAAAGTACGTTTTTCTCCATCACTTGACTCATTTTTAATGCAGTGGCCTACAGGCCTGTAGGCGCGCTGCTTTGTTACTTCGCCTTTTTAGGCTACGTCCACACATTTTCAGCAGTATTTAGAAAACGTGCTGCAAGACCACAACACAACACAATAGAAAAATGTGCTGCAAATAGACCACAACATAACGGGTAGTGTTTCCAGAGGACACTTAAAAGTGATGCACACGTCCAGACACGCTTGTTGTTGATGCGGGTTGTGAGTGACAGCCCTATTAGGACAACATAACACCTGTATTATTCTAAGCAGCTGGCTAAATGTTCGCATAAATAATACTAATGGTGTCCTTCCAATAACTACAGGAACAGCGTCTGAAAGAGCTCCAAAAGCATCCAGCAACAGCTACTACAGACTCCTCTCCTGTCTTCACTATGGGTGGGACCAATAACTCCACCCCTGCCATCGACCTCTTCTCCTCCCCAAGCTCCAACAACAGGTGAGGCTGCAGGACTTGAACCTGTTCTGTTTTAGAGTCACCAAAACTCAAACATCTTGGAAGAGATTGGAGTGCATGTTGATGGTCGTCATATGGGTGAAATCAACCTGAATTTAAATCAAACAACCGTTAAATGCATGGCACAGAAATCCATCTGTGAAAACAGGATAAATACTGCAGTAGCTGTTAACTTCTCTCAGCTCAGGACTCGATGGGTGAGGTTTTAGTTGTCCTGTATTACTTTGATAAATGGCGGTGTAAGTTATTCTCTTAGAGAAACTTTGGAACTCAGAGGTCAACACATTTTGGGTGGTTTATCACCTGTTTCTCTGTTCTCCTGTTGATCTCACAGCAACTCAGCCGCAGCCAACGACCTGCTCGACCTGCAGCCGACCTTCCAGCAGCAGCCGCCGCCGCTTTCCACCACCAATACATGGGGAGGTGAGGGCTCCACTCTGCCTGGTAACCCTTCATTCCTTCATGGCTGTAACGCTACAGAAAGTGTCACATATTCTTCTGCACACACACACACACACACACACACACACACACACACACACACGTATACACACGTATACACACAGGTCATCAGCCCACAGACTCAGTCTTACAATTCCTTAGAATATTTGAACAACTAAATATTGTGCTATTTGAGTTAGCCTTTGAATTATTCTGGTTAAATTCATGTAAGAAGAACGTTTCTGATTGGTGGAGCAACCACAGTGTTTTTATTGTTACCCTGTTTTTATTGTTTTATTTGTTTATTTATTTATTTCTTTTATTGTTTTTATTTTATTTTTATTTTTATTTTATAGCTTGGTTCTTGAGTTTATTTTGGGGGTGAAGTGGTCCTTGGTCTGAAATAATTTGAGAAATGCTGCTTTAGACGGCTGAGATCAACCAGTGTTTCTCTGGGCTTTTTTTGGAACCACTTTGCCACTTGCACTTGGAAACGCAAACAAAAAGTGGAATCATTTTGTTCCTGGAACCTCTTGTTGAAAAGCCCCTTTGAGAAAGCAACATATTGATGTGTGCTACCGATGCAACAGGTCATAGTCATCATCATCATCAGTTCCCTTGCGAAGGGTGGGGTGTCCCCTCCCTGTACGTAGAGCTGACCAGACGACACAGTTCTTTCCAGCTTTGGCAGTCTTGTGACAGCCGCTCTGCATCCTCCACAGTAACTCTGTGTTGTATGAGGTCACCCATAATGATGTATAGCCAGCGGGTGCGGGGCTTGCCTCATGGTCGTTTCCATCCAGCAGCCTTGGGGTCGAATTGGAGGATGGCTGTAGTTGGGTGGTCAGGGGGAAGGCGGAGGAGATGGCCGAACCAGCGGGTGCAACGTTGCGCAGCCAGGAGAGATGCTCTGGGCTGGTGCGTGCGTGTGGGCTCTAAGCACTTTGTTTGGCACTCACTGGGGCCACCTGATGTTCTAGATGGTCCTGAGAGCCCTACTGTCAAAGCCATCAATACTTGCAGCCAGAGTCTTATTCAAGGGCCATGTTTCTGACCCATAAAGTAGGATGGACAGTATCGCCCAGTTGTAGAACACGTCATCACCCTGTGCATTTATTCAAAGCAGGAGGGAAATGTTGATTTGAATGGCGAGTAATGAGCACACCTGGGTGTGTTTCAGAACAGGAAAGAGAGAGATGAAACAGATCAAAAGTATTTAAATTAGGGTCTAGTTTGCTGCCAAATACCACATATTTAATTTTGACTTAAGGTTCAGCTGTTTTATCTTTATTGGCTTTGTTTTTCTGTTTGTTCCCCAAAGGCTTTAACCCTCATCTTCAGATCATTACTATCCTTTTTTCTTTTCTTTTTTTTGGTTTAAGCTCATCTCTGGTGTCTGATCTTGAAACTGCAGTAAAATCAGTTATGAGAAAGTATCACATTTGTTAACTGTACAACTGAATTGAAGCATTGATCCTTTCGGCTGCCTCCTCCCTGCTAACAGGTGAATGATTCCTCTCTTCCAGTTGTGCGCTTCCTTCCCTGTTGTCATGTAATTATCCTAGCTTCCTTTTTTTTTAACAGCGAACCCTGACCTCTCTTCATTTAAAAGTCCCTTTCCACAGCTGCTTGGCTTTCTTGTCACACCCTCTCCTTAATGAATTTACCTGGTGTCTTTATAATTTCTTTCCTTCCCTTCTCTTTCTGCCCGACTCTTTGCTTGCCTGCTGTTGTCGCTGTGTGTCAGACTCCCTCTGTGGGCCAAGCCCTTACAACACCACTCCACTCTTCTATTCTGAGCCCCCTGCTGTAGCTGGTCTATTCAGAGGTACGTACAATCAAGGCTCCAAAAATAGGATTTACTAAGAAGCAGAAAAAACGAAGAGCAAAAGTTGAGTCCTCGCACCGTTTTAGTGCTAGGACCTAATTTGGTTCTAGTTTCAGGCAGCTGTAGACGAGGACTCCTCTGCTCTGAGGAGTGGATTGAGTCTGGGAGCTTTTAAGATGGTTTCAGGTTCAAAAAGTTCTTTTGTAGCACAACTAGTCATCAGGATACTCCATGTATGTATTTAACAGATGTGTGGAGTAACAGTCTGAACAGAGGCATTTATTCTTCTGGCTACTTTATAGCTAACTAAACAACCTGATCAGAATGGTAAAGAAGTTCAAAATGTTTTAGTTTTAGATGTGTGTGGCTGGACAGCTCGTGGGGATTAGTCTTGAAAGTCAGGTGATCTTGAGATTTTTCCAGATGGTACTGTGAAAAAACTCTAGACTTTACTAACAGACTCAATATACTTCTTATTTCAACTCTCTTTCTTCCACTTTCTACGTCTTTTATATCTTACCATGTCTGTTATGCTCTAACAGCTGAATGTGAATATAGTTGTAGAAATTGTGATGTGTTGAAACCAAGAAGTCAAATGACACTGTTGTTAATTTACATGAAGCTGTGTAAGTCATTCCTTCATGGGGCATTGTTTGCAGCAGTAACACTTTATAAACATTATAAGCTGGTATGAATACTTAAAGAAAGTAATACTAATAAACTTCATTTCAGTGGCCCTTTTCTTAAAGTAATAAGGTAACTAGTAACAATATGCAGAAAAGTAAAAGGAAATTGGACAAAAGAGGACTGAAGATTGTTGATAACTAAAGAGGGGCTTTTGCAAACAGATTTTCAAACTTCTACATATTCAAGTTAAGAAATTTCTGAATCTGTCTGTAAACTGATCAAAACAATCGTTCTACGAATAGAATGAAAACATAAAATCATTGAGGACGGCTTTATACAACAAGGTCTGCCCATACCCTGCACCCACCCACTTACACTTGCAGGCCTCCAGGGGGCTGACCAATCAGAGAGAGGGGGGGGTTGTGGAACAGGGAGCATTAAAGAGACAGCAGCTAAAATGATGTGTTTCAGAAAGAGGCTGAAATTAGGGTTTTCTAAAACACCAGGGAGAGAAAAATTGAGGATTTTTTTTTTAGCAGTAAATCAAGTTAAGATACTATGGGGGCACCAGAGAGACTGAATACAGCGCGGAAAAAAAGCATGATACCCCCTCTTTAAGGATTCAGAGAAGACTTCTTGTATATAAAGGTTTCATGAGGCAATTTAGAAGAAGCTTGAGATGTGAACTGTCCTGTAGCTAATGACAGAAATCACAAAATCAGAAACCAGAAGCCTTATGGCTGTTTTAACCTCTGGACAACAAATCAGCACAGATGAGGTCCAGTGTGTTTTGGGACATGCAAGAACAACACCAGCAACCAGTCAGTCTTCATTTAGTCTATTAAGGGTTTAAACTCTGCAGTGGTTAATACAGGCAGGTTGGAATTTTATTCTTTAGCCTTAGAATCCTTTTGATTAAGTGTGAACACGTCATATAATTTGAATTGTTTCATTCCATGCTAACATCATGCACGAGTCCCAGTCTCCCTTTTAAACCTCCACCTGTAGATTCTGGGAACTCATTGAATTAAAAACTTATCTACATAACCGCTTCTGTTGGTTCACTGTGGTTGTGATGGGAAGAAAAGAACTATTCTGCATTTTACATTTGGACCTTCAAGTTTATTTTTATTTCTTCACCAGGGTTTGCAGCCTCCCCAACAACTCAGCAGCCACAGAACGCCCGAGGCCTTAACGTGGACTTTGACTCTGTGTTTGGTAACAACACCAACGCCAACAACCTGGATGGATCAGGTAGGGCACACGGACACTTCCTCTGTCCCAACTGGTAGATAACTGACTCATTGTTCTTTGTTTGGCACTTGAAGTAGGGCTGTCACAGTGTGCTGGTAAAGACTAAAGCAAAGCAATCTCGCTGCACCCAAAAATGCCCTCACCAGAATGGGAGTTATTTTGGATTACATGAAAAAAGTTGGGTGTTGGAGGAAAACGTGAAATGCTGAAGGAAACTTTTGATTCAGTTAAATTAGAAGCCATGGGACTGTGACACAGATAACTTTCAACAACATCTTTCATCTTCCTCTAGTTTTCTGAAAATATCACGTAATTGTTGCAGTAAATATTTGATAAAAATCTGATTTGTTGCAGCTCTAACCTAAAGGTGGCATGGAGGGATGGCATGTCAAACAACCGGTCATGATATTGTGTTGTGCATGTGTGTGGTTTATATGAATGTTGTGAGTGTATCCAAGATCAAGCAACAGCATCTCATTAGACTGTAAAACTGTGGGGTTTTTTTCTTTGTTTTGTTTTTTTTTTTTTCTTTCTTTTTTTTTGGGGGGGGGGTTGGGTGTTTGTGTGTGATCAGTCCTTTGGTGTCGTGCCAGGTGCACATGATCTAACTTTTGCCACATGGATGTTCAAATGCTTATAACCAGAAAGAGCAACTGGGTTACTCTTAAATATCAAGACTTTAGTTAGGTTTTTTTTTTTGTTTGTTTGTTATTTTATTAAGGTCAATTTTTTTTTTTAATGGCAGAGTATCATCCCGTGAACCCGGATCTCCCTGCCGGAAATGCTCTGTGTCTGACTGGCAAATGATTCTGTTAAACATTTTAAATACACGATTATGAGGTGTGAGCACGAGCAGGGCTTTGACCCCTGAAGATGATCATCTGATGATGTGACATAATGCTACCATCTCTTTTCTCATGGTTTATAAAACCCTGGCCTGTCATTTCATCAAAGTGTTCATCTTTGGCCCGTCAGATGCTGAATAGGAGGCTGTCTCATAGAGTGTCTGATTTTTAAGACCGAATCTGTTGATTCAGTTGAGTTATTAATGGGACAATTAGTGTTGTGAAGTTATTTTATCCTCATTGATTGGTGTGTTAAAGCGCTCCTCTGAGCACCTTGAGTCTGTCACACACTTCCAGCTTTAGCCCCATCCCTGGACTCCATGCTGCTCATATTCTCACCACACTTCTCTCTTCTCTTGTTCTTTGGTCACACACACTCCCTGGGGCCTTGGCTTTTTGCATGGCATATGCATGACTGGGTGAGTTGGTACAACACGCGCACACACAGACAGTTTTGACACAGTTGAAGCCTGCCATGCTGCTTTCTGCTTCCTCATCACGCTCACCATTCTCTCCCTCTCTCTGTTTGTGTTCATGTATTTATGTTCCGTCATGTGTTTGTGTTTCCTGTATCGTGTCTTCACTCGTTCTGTGCCTCCCCAACCTCTCACCCTCCCTCCCCTTCCTCTCCTTTCTCTTTGTGCTGCTCCCTTTTGATTAAGATGTTTTAGGTGGCCTCCTCAAACCCACAGTGGCATCTTCACCCATCCTGGACATGACCCCAAATGGCCAGCAGCCCCACAAACTGGTCTCCAACGACCTGGACTTGTCACTTGCTAATCTTGTCGGCAGTAAGTTCACTTTTTGCAATTACAGCCCCTAAAACTAAAACATTAAATAGTGTGAAGGGTTTTTAATCAGACAACAGGCATTTGTGCACATGAAAGCCGTGTTCATGTTGCACTTTTTTCTTAGTATAACAAATAAAGCATCAGAATGAAGAGACAGAGCAACAAGTCATTGATGCAGCTTTTGTTTTTTAGAAAACCCAAATGTTTATTTACTCAAACACAAACTGATGAAAAGTGATGTCAGAAAAATAAAATATCTCTGTTGTCTCTTAAATTTTAGAGCTTTTCAGGACAGAGCAGTGACACACAGCAGGTACAAAAAATAAATAAAAACATGACTTCAGCTGTAAGAAAACCAAACTCGGCAACTTCCTGCACTGTTGTGTCTGTTGTAATCTCTGTGGAACACCCAGGACATTTCATTTCTTTATTTTAATCTGTTGTTTACTTACTTAATTCTTTCTCTTTAATTCACTGGCAGCTTCTTGTTTAAAGTGTTGGTCTTTTTATTTTAACTTCTGTGCTTTTTGATACTTTCAAATGTAGAAGCTTTTGATATTGTTTAATTTATACAGAATGCAGTATTGAAAAGTAACCAAAATTTTGACAACCTTACCAAAACAACCAACCAGATACCCATTTAAAATGGCTCAAATTATGCCGTCCTGGGAAAAGAAGCAAAGATATTTTGATAGTCTGAGACGATTTAAGCTAAATCTATTGCACTGGGGATTCTACTCCTTTAGCTCCAAGTTTTCCTCCACTTCATTCACTGAGGTCATCCAGATTGAAAAGCTCAATAACAGACAAAAGTCAACAGTTTTCTGAGCTAATTTTGAAGCATTTTTTACCTGATGTCTATAAAAACTTGTGTCAAACAGATCATATCAGTGAGATGAGATCGTAAACACAAAGACTGTATTTTTTCCCCCTCAGATCTTGGAATTGGCAATGGCACCGTTAAAAAGTAAGTCCACCTACAGTGATGCAAGCCTCCATGTTCCTTATACTCCAAACATTAGTGATATTTTGATCTGGTTTTTGTAGCGATCTTCACTGGAGTCAGCCTGGTGAGAAAAGGCTGACAGGGGGAACCAACTGGCAGCCCAAGGCAGCTCCTTCCACCACCTGGAACCCTGCGTCTGTGGTAGGTTTTCACCTGTCAGAAACCATCAAATGAGCAGTGGTTTGTAACCTCATAATGGACTGCTATACCAATCACTTCCCTATTACAACAGAGTGTTTTAAAGTTGACTGAAAGATGTGTCTGTGAAGGTTTGCAGTCATCCAGGTTGTGGTAATTCCAAAGTTGTTCCAGTATTTGGTGCAAACTCTACCCAATCCAGTTGAAATTAAAAAATGTAAAGTCTCTCTTGATGGAGGAAAAGGGGTAAAAGCTTTTGGAAGATGCTGACACAGACCATTATCACTCAGTAAAACAAAAACCAGTATCATTTGAAGTGAGGCATGTTGTGTCATTACTAAATATTTTGCTGTCTGTTCGTTCGATGGCTTTTAAAACAAACCAAACCCTGTCAGAGGGAAGAATCTCAAAAGATCAACTCTCAGTGCGATGAAACCGTGATGAAAGCTCCACTTTGGCACCAGCATGGCCCTGTGTTTCCCTCACCAATTACTGAATACTTCATGAAAGTTGTCTCTCCAGAGAGGGCTGGGCGTGAGACAGATCTGGGTTTGTCATCTCTGCAGGCTCTGTTGGAATGGCAGGGTGCTCAGAGAAAGAATCTGTACCTTCTTTCTCTTCTCTTTCCTTTAACCAAGAGCTCGGCACCTGCCAAGAACCATCCTCAGCCCCGAGGACTTGACACTCTCCCTCATTTCCCTCATTTGCCTCTAATAATCCAGTTCCTCTTATGGATCCAGAAGGATGACCTGGTTGTGAAACCAGTTGAAAGCGCAGGGTCTAAGTCTCGACTCTGAAGTGGTCAATCCATTTTTCTTTAATTATCATTAGATAATGTATCTCCCAGTAAAATCTTGTGAACGGGTCACCCTGGTGCGTGATTTTGAAGCCAACCTTAAAGGCTTAATAGCCTGCCATGATTTTGATTCCACTTCAAATGAAAGAGTTGTGGATCTTTTGAATCAAGTTGATCTTTGCTCGGTAAACTCATGACTCATAATACTGGCTAACTCTCACAGTACTCATCCTCTTTCTCCCATTTGATGATGCAGTCTGAGTTACATTTCAAACTAGAATACGGTGTCATGAATCTTTAATGAAGTTGTGAAATTCAGCCACAAGCTGGAATAAATAATTTGTGACAAAGTGAGTTTCACAAAGTGACAGAATCCTCCTGTCCAGCATATATTTGACTGTGGATCAGATTTTACTTTGTACATTGCACGTTAGACATTGTCATGGCCTTAGTTTCATAGAAGGAATCATCTTGTTTATGTCACTGCAGGCACCATCTGTCATGGCCTTCCCTGCAACCACACCAACGGGCATGATGGCATATGCAATGGTAAGTCAGCTGGGACTTGTTCAGGAGTTCACCCCCTCACAAACACACGGACAAGATGGGGTTGTTAACCCAAATTGTGAAAGTGTAATATGCAGTTATCCTGTTTTATATTGAAAGCTGAGCCGAACAGTTTCCAACTGAAGGTAAGCATCTGATTCAGATGACGGATGAAGATTCTGTTAGAGGCGGCTTTGTCATTTCTGTCCCAAGAGCTCCACAGGGTGAATAGAGAGTCTTACAAAAGGTGCTTTTAGACAGCAGGAACTGGGGCCTGAATTTAATTCTGGTGTAATAAATTTACCCTTTGAAACGGTTCTGCCTGTGGGTAGTACTTTCCAGATGTCCAGGGACTTTGGGGGGTGGGGCCTGCAAGCTGAACGTTTCTGATTGACTTAATTAAGGCCCATTTATACGACAATGCTTTACAGTGTTTCACTCAAAAATGCAGAGAAAAAAAAATCTGTGATCACACGGAAACACTGATGGACTGAAAACGCTGTAGGATGCATACCAGGCCTGTAGGTGGCGATATAACTGTAGAGTCTTTTGGTAGTCTGCCGCCAAGGAAGAGGGGGGCTGATTGTTTGGTGCATATATTAAATGCGTCTTATCTGAGTGCAGAAGTGGAGCAACAGATGCACATTTTGTTTAAAGGCAGTCAGCAGATTCAGTAGCACAAGCACAACACGGTAAGACCACTACTGAACCTTTGTTGTTGAAAAAAGTTCCCACAACAAAAGCTTAATAACTCCTAAACAATGTTCTTCTTGACCATGATAGTGTGACTGTGTCTCTGTCAGCTCACAGTGTTACAGTTCAAAGAGTGACCCTGTAAACTGGAGACCTTCAGCTGAACATGTCAGAGGGTATCCAGTGTTTAAACAGCTGTTTAAACACAGAGGAAGTCCTTAGGGGTGCATCCTGGTTTAAACTTTTGTTAAATCATCACATTGAACTCATCACAGTATGTAATTAATGAACACCATTTGTAAGGGATGGGTCCTGTTGAAAGTCTCCAGTTAGCAGGGTCCCTCCTTAAGCTGAAACAGACGTCGTCATCTATCATGGATTCTAACATTTGCCTCTGTGATTTAAGTTGAGGTGTTTTGACTCCTCTTTGTCGCTAATCACCCTCTGCTGGTCCAGTGGTGTAGTGCGATTAGTTTTATTTCTTCTCCATATGTCACTGGACTGATTTATATATTCTTAATGAGCCATTAAGATGTGGGGGAAGCACAGACAACAATGAGCCACAGGAGTCATTTAGTTCCTGGAAGACAAGTTTCTAAAACTGCCTGGTACTTCTGGTCAAACAGCAGCTTGAGATGACAGTTTGTGGTCATCGTTGGGAAATAAACCTGAAGAATCTACTCCAGAACCAGGATTCAGGTTGGTTCAGGCATGACTTCTTCTTCTGTCTTCTCCTCAGCCTCCTCACATGGGATCGATGATGATGACACAGCCGACCATGGTGTACAGTCAGCCTGTGATGAGGCCAGCCAACCCGTTTGGGGCAAATCCAGGTGCACAGGTAAAGGATGTCTGCTCACTCAGTACTGTCACTGTGCTCCACTAGCTGACCGGAGTTTACTGTAGTTCTTCCTTTTCTCCTCAGTAGCTCTGTGTTTTATTTCTTGTCTGCTTTGATTCTCTCCTCTTACCCCCCTGTGACCCAGTCCCCCTCTGGTCTATCCAGTCTGAGCCCTCTTAGAGCACCAGGGACGGATCCCCTCTCACAACTCTGTCTCCAGAATTTTTTATAATCATCTTTAGGTACAGCCTGTCGTCAGTGTGTGCTGAATTTTAACTCCAGCTCCCCAGTGTGAGAGGAGAACCACTAGGAATGAACTGCAGCCACTAACAGCACCAAGACTTGTGCATCATTTGTCTTCACTATCTGCTCCGTCTCACGGTCTGATTCACAAACCACAAAATCCTGCAGCTCTGTGCAGTTTGCTCCGGTTTTCACCTGACTGTGACTGAGATGAGCTGTTAGCATCTCCACTCTGTGCTGCACAGAGCTGAGCTGTGTGAGGGTTAAATACTTTTTGGAGTAATTAACCCTTTGTGTGCTTTGTGAATTAGATGTTTTTTAGGCTGTTAAGCAGGTTCAGCGGATGTTTCAGTAGAACACGTGCACTCATGTTTGTCTTTACATGCACAGGGTTTAGTTTCTTTGCTCTGCAGGATCGGTATCAGAAACCTGAAGATGTATTTTCACACAGGCATGTGTTTGACGTGGATGGAGATGAGCATGTGTAGGATAATATGTAAACAGCAACAACAAGTAGCCTGCTGCATCTCTGAATATTCAAACAACCCTTGAAATGACCTGGATGAATCCGAAAAACGCAGAAAATCAAACTTGTTCCAAAAAAATAATATGACGGACAAAAGTTTCAGAGTCAGTGTGCAAGTATTATTTACATAACATGGGATCGAATTTCTTTCTCTTCTATGGTGGAGCTCTGGATACTGATCATGTCACCTTTTTGGTCTAAAGTCTGTACTTTAACAAAGACATGACGCTGCTGTCTCTTTGTGTTTTCTCAGATGCAGTTTATGTAATCTGAGGGTGAGGGGAGTCTTTCCCGTTTAAAGATGATTCACCACAAAGTCAAATATCCAAGCAAACCTGCAGTTTGCCTCTAATGAACTCACCTCTCTGGGAAAGGACGGCCCAAATACGACGTGTTGAATAAATCATGGTGACTGGGAGCAGCTGTGTCCATCTCAGAGGCCTCACAGTGGACATTGTGCTCATCTCTTCATGTCTGAGTGGAGGAAGGAGGGGAACAGTGTGCTGACATTTAAACCATGTGGACTTGAATCAGCCTTCCCTGATTCCTGGACTCAGAGGAACACCTGAACACCTGAAGGAGAGCATCCTGACGTCAATAATCATGTTCCTGAAGAAATCAAACTGCCTTTATGTTCCTCTCTCTCCAGGTCAGCTCAAAGAGTCACTTCCTTTGATTACATTATTAATCAGGATTAAATCGTCCCAGATTAGGAAACAATGTCAGCACCTCATGACACCACACCTTTTCTTTTCTTTCTGTTAATGTATTGTTTGCAGTAGACATTCCTTGTGTATTATTTGTATTTATTTATGATTACCAACTGAGAGGATGAATAAAAAAAAAAGATTCTGGAATGAGTCATGACCTTCTGGTGGGAGGTTTTCAGGTTTATGGTATGCGTGCTGGTTGAGTTAGACTTTGAGTGATTGAGATGATTTGTTAAAAAAGAATTTAATATAAAGTTTAAGGAGTTTTGCTCCTGAAGCCTTGTGCAGTGGTCTGGCTCCGGGGCTCAGAGTGGAGACGTGTGAACAGAATGAACACAGTTTAATGAATGAGGTGGAATTCTATGAATCTGGTATCGGGTCATTTTTCACAGGAGCAGGGCGCCTCAGTTTGGGATTGAGACAGCATTGGAAAGAATTCTGCATTTATGCTTTGAAGCTTCAGGCATGCCGTTTATTTCTTGGGTTTACGAAGCTCCTGGCCGCCCGTTTCCCACCTGAATGTGCAGGGTCCCTTTCATGCTCAGATGGCGTTTCCACACGCAGGGAGGGAACAGTTGAAGCTTGGATGGGTCGGTCTGGATGTGCAGGATAATAGAGCACTGTTGATCGGTGCTTTGGGTATAAAAAAAACTAACTCTGCCAACCACAAGACTGAAAGAAAACGGTCTGAACATAAAAGTGACCCTTACTTCATCTTTGCTGTATCCACCCTTAAGATTATATTTTTGTTTGTTTGATTTTTCCAATAAATTGCAAGCTTCAACTATTCTTCTGGCTCTTTGGTTTTTGTTCGAGGGAATTCAGGAATTTAAATATCATGATTAATTTCTGTATCTTAGTTTTATTCAAAACTCAACTCGGAGATTCTTTCTGACCTATGAAATTAAGTATTTCCAGCTTTTTTTAGTTCCTAATTTTTTTTTTCTTATTTGAGTTCAAGTAGAAAGCATAGGTGTATGTCAATGAAAGAGAATACAGTGGGAAAGTGCATTTATTTTTATTAGTTAAGTTCAAAGAATGAAACATATTCTATAAATTCCATACACTTTTTCCACTCAGTCCTGCCACTCGCACGTTCTTGGATGATTCTTTCATTGTTGGTTGTATCATCATGGACCAGGAGACGGAGCACAGGAGGGTGGTAGACAGGTTTATGGACTGGTGTGGACTGAACCATCTGCAACTCAACATCATAAAGACAATGGAGTTGGTGGTGGACTTCAGGAAACACAAGGAGCCGCCCAAACCCAGTCACCATCTGTCGATCAGAGGTGGACATTGTGAATGACTACAAATACCTGGGTGTTCACATAGAAAGTGAACTGGACTGGACTAAAACAAGAAGGGTCAGAGCCAACTGTACTTCCTTAGAAGGCTCAGATCCTTTAACCTCTGCAGAACAATGCTGCAGATGTTTTATCACTTGGTGGTAGCCAGCGTCACTGTCTGCGTTGTCATGTGCTGGGGCAGCAGGCTACAGGCAGCTTACGCTAACAGACTCAACAAGCTCATCAGGACAGCTGGCTCTGTCCTGGGGTTGAGCTGGAGGCAGTCATGGAGGTATCTGAGAGGAAGATGCTGAGGAAGCTGCTCAGCATCATGGACAAACACCTTTACCCCCTGCATGCTGCACTGACGGCACCTTCAGTGGTAGAGTGAGACCACAGAGGTCCTTCCTACCTGTGGCCATCAGGCTTTACAACCTTGATTCCAATGAAGTTGGGAAGTTGTGTAAAACAAATAAAAACAGAATACAATGATTTGCAAATCATTTATAACCTTTATTCAATTAAATACAAGACAGACAAGATACTTATGGTTCAAACTGATAAAATTAGGTTTATAGCAAATATTCACTCATTTTGAATTTGATGCCTACAACTTCAAATTCAAAATGACTTACTAACAGTTTAAATTTTGTTGTTTTTTTACCGTCACCAACTTTTGTATTTTTTACTCTGGAAACAGTTTCCTTCAGATTAATAAAGAGGATCTTGTCTTATCTTAGATGAAAACATTTCAGTATATATTTCTTTAAATTGTGATAACTATGGTTCACAGTCAATGAAAACACAAGATGCAGTATCTAATTAAATTAGTCAGTTTTCTGGCTAATCAAGCACAGTAACATTATGGTCATTTAACCAGCTTTAGGTTCTTTTGGCGCTGTGGGCAGGAGCCAAGTCCTGCTGGAAAATGAACACAGCATCTCCATAAGGCTTGTCTGCAGAAGGAAGCGTGAAGTGCTCTAAAGTTTCCTGGTGAACATTTGCGTTGACTCTGGACTTCAGAAAACAGTGGACCAACAGCAGCAGGCTTCAGCAGTTAGTGTTGCGTTAACTGAAGCACTCTAACTCAAAGCCAAAAGAAAACATTCTTATAACATCTCATATCTTATTTTTAGATATTTATTTTCACATTTTTGAGCAGTAGGCCTTGACTTTAAAAGAATAAAAATCCCAATCCTATGTTTCCTCTTATCAAACTGGAAGAATGTTTCTGCTCCACCCACCCTGAGTATATTTACATACATCTGTCTTTAAAACTTTATCAACCAACTCCTTTGAAAAGTAAAGTGTCGCTTCATGTGCAGAAACTGAGCTTCAGATGTTTAAAAGACTCAGGGACTCTTCGCCCTTCATCATGGAAGACGATGGTGCTGCTTGTAACAGGTGCAGCAGCTCGTCTCTGAGCCCCACACGGGCACAAAGACGTCGATTTAAAACACACATCCTGCCTGGCTCAGTCTCTCCAGGAGCAATAAGAAGATCCTTTGTTGTGATGCCACTTCCCCTGATTTTGGATGCAGCAGTAGAAAGATGCAAGTTTGTGTGTGTGTGTGTGTGTGTGTGTGTGTGTGTGTGTGTGTGTGTGTGTGTGTGTGTGTGTGTGTGTGTGTGTCTTTAATAACAGCTGTACTGTTAGGCTGAGGCATCTCTCTGCGCTGGCGGACAAAGGGCAGACGTAATGCATCAGGCAAAAAGAGTTCTACTGGGAGAAAACAGTTCTACTGGGCTAACAAATCAGAGAACTAAATCTAAAAAGAGACCAAAAAAAGCAGCTCGATAGTCTCTGATGAAAAGAGTCTTGTTTTGAGTGGTGATTCTCAAAAACTATATGAGTTTAAGAGGCCAGAAAACAGGCACGGAACTGTCCATTTCACTAGAGGTCATGAAATGCCCTCCAAAATAAATAATTATTTACAGTTTCATATTTCATCCACTATTATTACAAGAAGTGTAAACAAAAATAGGGCTTAAACTTAGTATCAAACTATGTAAACATAAACAGTATCAGTGGAGGCCGATTCATTTAGGAAACAGAAATATGTGACTGTAGACTGTCTAATTTTCTACTGATCAGATGAGCTAATAATCTTAGGGTTTTATTATTATTATTATTATTATTATTATTATTATTATTATTATTATTATTATTATTATTATTATTTTTATTTTCATCTGTCTGTCTTTGGATTGGCCAATTAGCGTTGGGACACAGCAGGGGGTCGTCAGGTTGAAAACTATGAACTGCTGGTATAGTAGGGATTTCAAAAACTGCCTCTGTGTGTGTGTGTGTGTGTGTGTGTGTGTGTGTGTGTGTGTGTGTGTGTGTGTGTGCTGCAGGGGGGTGTGTCCTGGCTGGTTGTCATCAGCTGCACCTGGACGTGATGGTCTCTGAC